>CM066728.1:58189851-59585684 GCA_033961575.1 Aselliscus stoliczkanus
CCCGATCAATCCAGAGAACTTAATTGAAGATGGATGTCGATGTAGTTTGAGTAACTTAGAAACCCAACTACCCAGCAGCTGAACTGCAAGAGCTATTTCTAAGGAATTTTCACTTTATTCTACTTCATGTCTGATGTGGATTATCAGGCAGCTCTCTCATTAAATAGAATTTGTAAGGAACCCACTTGCCCTAGGAACTCCGGTGGCTGCTTAGCAGATGCCATCTTGCTTTGCATCTTTTCTGGTGTCAGCAGGGTGCTTCATCTGTTAAGAGAATATTTCCTGGTTTTGAGGAGTTCATGCAAGCTTAATGCAGCCTTCCCACAACCCAAAAGGAAGGTCAGCCTCTGGGACACTTCTCTGAGCCTTTGGCTATCATTTCCTGGGAAGTCACAGCAAGGAGGGCTCATGGACTTGTGGATCCCAGCGGCCTAATTAGTGCACATCTTAGCATCCGTGCCCCTCATGTTATCCTCCCATCTTTACATTATTTCAAATGAAAGCCAATTCAGATGAGAAAATTATTCTAGCCTTTGGGTGAAACAACTGACAGGCACACATCTGAGGTAGTGGAGGTGGGAAGTGGCAAACCTCCAGGGGAAGCGAAATGGTTCCCAGAAGGTTGAGCAATCTCTGGGGGGGAGCCTCTCACAGGTGGTGAGTGTCCTGAGGCAACGAGGAGGCCCTGATAACAAGGTGTTCATTTATAGTAAATTCCTCCAATGCAGGTTCAGACTGGGGATGGAACTGGGGAAGGGAAATACCGTCACAATTGTATAAAAGGCCTGTAGGTAAATGAACCCACTGCTTCAGAGCTTCAAACACTAACTTTTTTTAATGCCAAAGGCCTAAGTGAGACAAAACAAAAACAATAGGAAAGAGTGATGAGTAAGAAAGGAGAGAAAGCTTACGTTGTGTAGGCCAAAGAGTTTAAAACTACAAAGTCCATATTTTATAATAATTATTGGCTAATCATTTTTTATTATTTTTTCCAATCTTTTTTTTATTCTGGTAAAATACACATAACAAAATTTAGCATTTTAAATAACCATTTTAAATGTACAGCTCAGTGATATTAAGCATATTCAAGTTATTTGTGTGACCATCACCACCATCTATCTCAAGAACTCGTTTCATCTTGCAAAACTGAAATTCTATACTCAATAACCAACAATTTCTCATGCTTCTGGCCCCCAGACACTGGCAACCACACTCTACTTTCTGTCTCTATGATTTTGACCACTCTAGGTACCTTGGATAATTGAAATATTTGTCTTTATGCCAGTACCACACTGTTTTGATTACTGTGGCTTTGTAGTAAGTTTTGAAATCAGAAATTGTGAGTCTTCCAGCTTTGTTCTTTTTCAGGATTGTTTTGGCTATTTGGAATCTCTTGGGATTCCAGGAGAATTTTTAGCATGAGTTCTTCCATTTCTGTATAAAATGTTCTTGGAATTTTGATAGGGATTGCCTTAACTTTGAGGATTGCTTTGAGTAACACTGACACCTTAACAATATTAAGTCTTTTGATCCATAAATATAGATGCCTTCCCTTTTATCTGTGTCTTCTTTCATTTCTTTTCAGTAATGTCTTGAAGCTTTCATTGTACAAGTTCTTCACTTCCTAGGTTAAATTAATTCCCAAATATTTTATTCTTTTTGGTGCTATTGTAAATGGAATTTATCTCCTAATTTTTTTCTCCAGATTTCTTGTTGTTAGTTTAAAAACAAATTTTAACACCAAAATTAGAAATGACATGAATATCTCTGGCCACACAGAAATAACTTGGATCTAAAATAAGAGACAATTCACAGAGCATGAACTAAAACCAAGTAAAAAACAAAAACAAAAAAACACAAACCTATTAGCTCTCTTAGGTATTCAGGTTGAAATAATAGAAGGTCATTAGTCTGTGTTGCGTGCCTCCTCACTCTTTTACTTCCTAGGGTTATAATGCATGGATGGATGGGTGGATGGATGGATGGATGGAGTCAAGATGAAGAAAAAAATATCTCTACATTTAGTAGATAGGATAGCTCAACCTTTTTTCTTTTTCTTTTTTTTTTTTTTTGAGGGCAGTGTCACTCGCCCTCATATGTGGGACCCGAACCGGGGCCGCTGGCTTCCCAAACCAGTGCTTAACCACCATGCCACTCGGCCGGCCCTCAACCTTTTTTCTTAAGACTGCTTTATCAACTTGAAATCAACTAATTTAACCATCATTCCCCCTAAAGATTATAACTAGTGTAAGCAGAAGTGGGTTACCATTAACGATATGTATATTACAGATAACAATAAGAAAAGCATACTTTGGGGTGCATGATCAAGTTGGATATAACCAGCACACTGACTGTAAGTATTTAACAATTGGGTCTCTGGATTGGAGGTGTGGGATCCCTGATTTATAGTTTCCCAACTTCTGTGGCTTAAATACTCTCACCATTACCAATTGCAAGTTACCAATGTGGTGTCATGAATGTGTACTTAGGAAGAGGCGCACACGGTTGGCCCTGTGCTGTTGGTACAAGCCAGGTGCAGCTCACCTGGATACAACCAATGGATACAACAGAACTACACACAGTAGGGGAGGTTAGAGGGTAGAAAGCAGAGAATCCAAACTAGTTTCTCAGAGAGCTAATTCCAATTATTATTTATGTCTTACGAAAAGGATTTCCTGATTCTATAAAAATCAAATACTAACCCTTCTCTTAAAAATTCATAATGTACTTTAGCAGTTTAAAAGATTCTAAATATTCCTGAAGTTTTACTCAATGTTTACTAACTAAAATTATTAAAATATGAAATGCTAACACTATTAATATAACAATATAGCAATACAAAGTAACTAACATAATTTGAAAGTAACTTCTTTTCCACAAAACTCCAATTTCAAGGAACATTAGCATTTTTTTTTTAAAGTTTATGTCTAAATGTACAATGACTTACTATTGCAGTCCTCTACTATTGGTTATTTAGGTAGTTCCACCTGGGGGCCACTGAAACCAAAGCCAGGGTGGGCATTTTGGGAGCAAGGTAGCAAAGGTGTGCACATTTCCCTCTGGAAGTTTACTAACTTGTGCAACCACTCAGTGAGCCCTCAGGCACACTAGATGAAATATTATTTTTAGTCTACACAATAGTGTTTATTCTCCTTCTCATGAGCACTTCTTTGCTTACTAGTCTCCCACTCCATTGTTAGGCTCAATAGGTGGGAGCTTTATTGGTTATTGTAGTTGTTTGGGTTTGGTTTGGTTTGTTGACTTTTATTTTATGCATTGGCCATTGCATTGTGACTACTAGCATTTGTTCAGTGGGAATAAAAACCTCTATGTAACAAACATAGGTCACTGAGATAGCTGGAGCAGAGGTTACAGTTATCAGAAAAAAAAACAGCGACCAAAATGACTGTGATCCTGCACACTGCTTTCCAACACAATACTTTCTTAAAGGAATTTACGAGAATACACTTTTGCTTGAGAGTCGCTTAAGTTACTGAAGAAACGGTAAAGCTTTCTATTGTCCCCCAATTTATAATATCAAAAAGGTTAGAGTCTAGTAACCTAAACTCAGTATTTGTGTAAATGGATAAAGGTTGTATAAAAAGCAGCTTAATTTTACCTTAAACGTTATGATTCAAAATTTTACATTCAAGAAACCTAGCTGTCTTTTGGAGAACTTTGAGAGTTATTTTGTTGCGAAACGATTCTGTTTGAACATCATTAGTTCAGGCTGCTTATGTCTTATGTCTATTTTTTTTCCCTGTCTTTTTCTTGAGAGCCTGTTTTACCTAAGTCTATTTTATTTTTCTACTCTAAAAATGCTATCATTTTGAATGCTTCCTCATTTGGTCCCTCAAAAATGGATACATATATGACATTTTTTTAAATTAAAAGAAAACCACATGAAATTGAAATTAGTGAGACTAGATGAGTTCATGGATACCTTTCAATAGCTCTGTAATGCACAAATTGGTTCCGATTACATTGTGTCTGACAAGTCAGGAAATATAACATATATTTATGTTTAGAGTCTAATATTTACATTTCCAAATAATATGCACAATATATTTTCTTCAACATGTAGACAATTTTTTAGGTGCAGTATCTCTAAATTTAAAAAATGGATCTAATTGCTAATCTGTAAAAGAGTTCTCAATACAGAACTTGGTCTATATTTCCAAACTCAAGCCTTTGGTTAAACACACATGCATACAATAACCCCATCAAAGAAGATTTTACCTTGATTAGCCTGCCATTTCCCAAACATAACTTCTTGATGGAAACTCCCTGAGGGCATAGACACTGTATCCCTAGAACCTATGAAAGTACTGACACACATAGATATTAGTGTCACTTAGATTAATGAATGAATGAATGAATGAATGATAGATAAATAAATGAGTGAATGAATGAATGAAGTTTGGAAAACCAACAAGTAAATCTGTTTGGTGCTCCACATAGGACATATTTGTAAAACTGTAATTCCAAATGAAACTTGTTTTTACACCTGAAACAACCCAATAATATTAGTATCCTTTGCAGCCTTCAAAGTCAAATGTAAGTCTCATTCTCTGTGAGACTCTTTCTCTTATTATTCTAGTTGTCATCAATTTACTTCTCCTCTCCTCTAAAATTTTATAGCACACTTAGTCTCTACCACATAATTTAGCACTGAATTATATACTGTCTTGTAGAATTCATGACAGCATGTCTGATTTATGACCATTGACTATTTGACTTCTGGCTATGCACATTTTGAGAGCTCTGTGAATTATAACTATCATATGGTAACACACAAATAAGCCTCCTATTAATCATTATTGCATGATTAATCACTGAGCGGCCCTTTATATTGATAAGGTTCATTTAAAACTATTATTTCATTTGGTTTCACAATGGTGCAGTGGATAGTGGTGCAATTATCCCCATTTTATAGATGGAGAAACTAAGTACCAAAAAGTTAAATAATGTCCCAGTGAGTAGATATTCATTAGATTGTAGACTAAACCCCAGCATTTATGGCATCCAAAGCTCATTTACTTGCTTCCCAATCTGTTTTCTGAGTTGCTCAAGGTAAGCCTTGTTCTGATGTTCAAAACTGCCCAGTTCTCCAGTATTTCTGCCCTGCACAACTTCCTTACCAGACACTAGATTCTAGACAATTAGTGATTCAAGAAGCTGAAAGGAAAGAGAGAAAGGAAGAGGAAATAGAGCAAAATCTGAGGAAAGGAGAGAAAGGGAAAGATGCTAAGAAGTAGAGACCCAGACTGGAGGACTCTAGGTTTCTCTGGCCAGCAGATGTGTTTTGTTTGGCATCACTGAGCATTTTTTTAAAAAAGGGAATTCATTGCCAACTTTTAAAATGGCAAGTGTTCTCATCTATATTTTTGGTTTCTCTTGAAAATAAGAGATGAATGGCAAATTAGGTTCAACTTTCTGCATATGACAATTGGCCCCAGCTGAGTAATGGCTGCTCCCTTAGGATAGGGCATGTGCCCTCTAGCCTATCCCAGGCTCAACCCTCTCTCTCACTGAATTCCAGGTAGCTTCATTCTCCCAGCCTTTTCAGGGATTTGCAGCTGTATTTTCTGCATAAAGAAATAAGATGGGCTTTATTTTATAGTTAGCTCTGTTGGTCTATAGATATAATCAGCTTTAATGGGTTTATTTTAATTATACACATGTTAGTCAGAGGGCTGCCTGAAATCAAAGTCTTTCTTAGCTGAATAAATTCATTCCTTGAACAAGTATTTATTGAGTGCCTACTATGTACCTGGCATTGATTAGTCATTAATCTCATGTTCTGCCTTAAATTTCCCCTAAGTTTACTAATGATTACAAAAAATACCCGATAAAGCATCAGTCTATGACTAAGATATGAATTATTTTAATAATGCACAAGTCAGGATCAAAGTTTTACAAGGATTTTTTAATCAAATCTAAGCCTAACTTTTGGGATCCCAAAATGATAAAGTAGATCTACTGTAGATCAAAGTGCTCAAAAGGATTCATTTGAATATTTTAAATATCTGTGATACAGTTTTCTCAACTGTGTTACATATACAAAAAACAATATAATTTTTAATTAGATTTGCCTCAAGAAGCCTGCAGACTTTGTTTTAAAGGTAATAGAAGAGCCAAAGCTTATTACCTAATTCCTTTATGTGTTCCCCAGAACTTTAAATAAAGGAAAAGGTGAGAACAAAGCAGATACATATGGTAAGTTTCTCTAAATCTTATTATCATCCCGAGACATCTTTTCAAAGATGCTATCATACTCCTCATAGAAACTACTGAATTTCATTCATCCTATATGGCTATACCTTTAGTTTCTGATTCATTACAGTAAAAGGTGGGCATTATGGTAAGTAAAATGAGTCCATTAAAATGGTTTTATGGGATTGGTTATCATGTGTGTAGTATTGTGTGGCTGCTATAACAAATTACTACAAACAGTAGCTTAAGACAGCAGAAATTCATTGTCTCAGTTATGGACAAAAAGTCTGAAATAAAGGTGTTGGCAGGGCCGCGTTCCCTCTGAAAGAGGTATGGGAGTGCCTTCGCTGCCTCTTCCAGCTTCCTGTGGGATTAGGGCTTCCTTGGTGTATGGCTGCGAAATTCAAGCATCAGCTTCTGTCTTTACAGAAGCAGAACTTTTCTTCTGTGTCCATGTCTCTCTTTTATCTCTTATATGGATATTTGTCACAGGATTTAAGGCCTACCAGGGTAATTCAGGATAATCTCATTATAAGATCCTTAAATTAATTACCTGCTCAAAGACCCTGTTTTCCAAATAAGGTCACATTCACATGTTCCAGAATTAAGACATGGACATTGTGTGTGTGCGTGTGTATGTGTGTGTGTGTGTGTGTGTGTGTGTGTGCGTGTGTGTGTTTGTAGCGGTATTCACCATTAGAGAGGCTATGCCACTTTTCACTGTTTGAGCTCTTGATACACCTGTTAGAAATATTTATACCATACAGATGTACTATTTATATTTAATTCAATGTGGTGCTCACGATGAATTCTATAAAGAGTTTAACATCAAGTTCTTGATCAACGACACAAGCCTTAATTCTACCATTATTTCTATAGAAAAATTAGATGTGATTTATGACATGTCTGGTTATCTGTTTTCCATGAATATTGAATGCTGGTTTTGCTATTCAAATAAGGAAGGAAGGAAAAGGAAAGGAAAGAAAGGTAGGGCAACAAAGAGCTTTAGTTTGAGTAGATATTACGGTCAATAGGAGAGTTAATTTTGGGTTCAGAGAACTTCCAAAGTTTCTTGAGACACACTAAAAGATGTCAGAGAAGGAGAAATTGAACACAAGTTTGTAGAGAAGTAAAGACATTTTTCCTAGATTGGTAGTTGTAGGAAACATAAATTAAAATATCAGGACATCATGAGCTGGCTGGAGGTGCTCAGTAGGAGAGAAAAACTAGTGAAAAGGGAAAATGTGTTTGTGGAGAAGGCTGGAGAAATACAGAGCCCCTGTGCTAGAATTGCAATATGAATACCTGGCCAATCTGGCACTGCTGGAAGGAATCATTAGCACTGGTTAAATGAATGTTTCTGCTTCTCAAATAATAAGGTGCCTTGGAGGCATCAGAAACTGGGCTGAAGGTTTGTAGCAATCCTCTTGATATTTCATTAATTAACCAGGAGCACCTTCTCCTAAGCTTCTTTAAACCTCCACTGACACAACTCATGGCTTCTTTTTCCCCCCTTAGGTGGGGAAACAAAAACTAGTCTAATCCTAAATTTTTGTTCATTGCAAGTAGAGGTCACTTAGCTTTCCTTAAGCTCAGTGAAAACATTACCCAGGCAAAGATTCCACTCCACACTGAAATACTCTATTAATCCAAAGCCCCAGATTAGCCTCTAAATGGTTTTCCCTTAAACAAGAAAAATTGTAAAACTCTGAGCGTTTGGTGAGGAACTGGATGGAAGGTTGAGGTCTTGAGACAGTTCTGCTTAGGAGACGTGTGAACTCTACTATCCCTTTTCTGTCTGCCTAGCCAAGGCGTCTCTGAATACTCAAGGATTGTTTTCAAACCAAATTGATAAGAGACTAAAATGACCCAGTCTGAGTTTGCTGGACCTTATCTTTTTTTCCTAAAAATGCCTAGGACACTGTACATGTGAAACATAAATGGGTAAAAACTCACATAATGTCAAAAAAATACATGTCCTTTTACCAAAATGAGTATCTCTGTTTTTTTAGAAAGGAAAAGCTAATGACAAGGTTGAGATATGTGTCAGGTGGAGGAGAGAGAGACTAGGGGTAGGATCCATCAGCCACAGAGAACAAAGCTCCCTCTTGTTGTGATGGGGAGGGCACTTCCTAGGAATGTGCCCACTAGGTGGCGATTCATCTCTTACATTCGTTCCATAATTGAAGAACCCATCTGCTAAGCATTGTGATGGGCATCAGAAAGGCAAACAGGGATCATTTGCTTTTCAAATCGTTTTTCTCTGAAAAAAAAAAAAAATCATAGTTTTGAAGAGTGGTGAGAACAATCCAGATCCCTCTTTTAGGTGAAAACTGAGTACTATTAGTTTGGGAGATTTCATAATCAAGGTTCTGAGCATTACACAGAGTTAAAGAATTTTGAAGCTGAAAGTAAACTTGGAGGTCATTCCAGTGACCATCCATGCTTTGCAGATGAAATACAGAGAACCATGGATATTAAATCACTTGCTAAGATTATAGTATTAGACAGTGAGAGGACCAGAATTCGATTCCAGATCACTGGAGTCATCCTGGTCCAGGTTAAAAGCTTTCATCAATACATGTGCTTATGCGCACGTTCAGTTCAGCAGGATGCTGGCGATACAGAAATAGCATTTTTCTTGCATCAGCCCTTACAGTATAGTTGGAGAAACCAGCACTCTACCAGGCAGTAACAATACAGAGAGTGCGTTAAAACAATGACCAGTGGACGTCCACCTGGTGCTCAGGGTAGAATGTGTCATGTGACAAGGCCAGGGCAGTTCCTGAGGAAAGTGTAACGAGTCTGAGCGTTTGGGAGAAGATGAGTTCAGAAGCTGGCCATGGACTCAAATGAAGGCAAACGCTAGGCATTATGAACTGGGGTTTGGTTAGAAACAGGATATGTAAGTGCCGGAGGGTAACAGTGAGGCTGTACCATAACAGGCTAGCTCCAGGACCCACTTGGGGCCAGGTTGCCACACAAAGCTAAAGCCCAGGCAAGCGCGGAGAGGCCAGGAGGTCCTCAGGAGGCGATCACAAGGGAAGCCAGTCAAGGCAATGAGGAAACCACAATGAGGGGGCCTGAGGCGTCGTTGATCAGGTAACTGCATAAGGATACAAGAATTTGGGGTGCAAATCAATCTTGTCTGAGTCAGGAAGCGTCTAATATGCTTTCTGCTGGGATAAGAAATAGTTGCAATATATGAGCAGCCTGGAAACTGCTGGCAAGCACACACAAGTAGAACTTGGTTTATTCACTCATTCTTGCTTTCTGATTTTCTGGATAAAGCTATTATAGAAAGAGATTGAGTTTACTCACCTGATAATTGCACCTACCTATGGTGTTATTCTCATCAGAAGTTTAACAAAATCAGTATGCAAAATTTCAAACATCCATACTCATTTCAAAATATATTTAAGAAGATTTGGTGAAAGAGAGGATGGGACAAGGTATTATAGTAGGTAAGTAGCCCATTTGAAAAAAAGCTGCCTTGGAGTCTATTTATAAAGAATCTATAGCAGTGTGTGACTTCCCACATATGTGCTCTCAGCAACAGTTTCCAATTGAGAGGAAGCCTTGGGTCTGGGGGAAGGGGGAAGCAAAAACACAAAGTAACTTGTCTCTGAGGAAGGCAAGTTTCTCCTGTATTCTAGGAACCGAAGGACAAATCAGGCCAATATTAATACACTCCTACATAAAGTTTGCCTCTAGACCTTACGATATTTGCCTGTTTCCCCTGACAAGGAACTGGCGTTTCAGACCACAAAGGAAAGCCTGTAGGTGGGTCTCAGATCCTAACAGTATAATATTATCATGAAATAAGGAAGCACTAGGGCAGAGCTGAGATTTCTGTTGCATGTTGACTATATTTATTATCTCTAATTCCTATCTGAAATGTTTCACTGAAACCGAATATAAATCTTGATTTATTGTTTGTTTTAAATGACAAAGATTTTTCAAATGGGTCTGGACTATGACACTTATCTAGGATATTAATTTTTGAAGATATGATTTATAATGGTTTTATCCTCCAAAAACATTATGGGAGTATTTTAAGGAACAATTTAATATGTCATGAACCTGGGGGAGATGGGAGGGAGGGAGGCTTGTGGGTTACTGTCATTGTTCTATTTCTTGACCTATGTGATGGTTTCATGATATTTTTGTTTTGTAGTCATTTATGTTGTGATATACTCTTCTTCATCTGTATTACATTTCATAGTTTAAAAAAATGGTTTAAAAATGTTATGGTCTGTGTTTTTAAATCTGTGTGGCCCTTCAAGAAACACAGTAAAGTGCTAGCCAACTGAATACAGTGGTCCCTCATCTGAGATTTTGCTTTCGGCATTCTGAAAATATTAAATGGAAAGTTCCAGAAATAAACAATTAACAATTTTTAAATTGCATGTTATTCTTAATAGCGTGATGAAACCTTGTGATAGCCACTCTGTCCCACCCAGGGTGTGAATCATCCATTCGTCCGGCCTCTCCATACTGTACACACTACCTGCCCATTTGTCACTTAGTAGTCATGTCCATTATCAGATCAGTTAGCAGAGAAAGAGAGACAGACCGCATAACTTTTATTACAGTATATTGTTACAACTTTTATTACAGTATATTGTTACAACTGTTCTATTATTAGTTACTGTTGTTAATCTCTTACTGTGCCTAATTTATAAATGAAACTTGATCCTAGGTATGTATGTATAGGAAAACACATAGTATGTACAGGGTTCATTATCATGGGAGGTTTCAAGAATCCACTGGGGGCCTTGGAACGTATCCCATGCATATAAGGGGGGATGGCTGGAGTGGTGCTGCATGAGATCCATTGACAATGAAAAGCTAGTCTCCAGCTATATCATAATAATTTCTTCTATAGTTGCATTTTGAAAGTAAAGTATTGTAATGCATACTTCCACTGTCTTTTCAGTGACTTGAAAACACTTCACAAATGTCCTTGTGCTTTTCCCAGACTCCTGATACCCAGGTGGGGATGTTGGCCCAGGTAACCACATGGTATAACTTAAGAAAATGAGAATTCTGAGATTAAGTGTTTCATGTTTAAATTTTATCTTTTGAAGTCTCATTTCTTAGTTTTGAACTCTCTCTCTCAGGAGGAATGTGCACTTGGCACAGCACTGTATGCCATTCATTCACTTCAGAAAAGTTAGCTGACTTCCAAAAGCATTTGTCCTTCTGTTAACGTACTCCAGGTGTATTAGTGACAGAACATGAGACTCAGGGGCCCCAGATTCATGTTCACTACAACAGGCCTGATGTTTTAAACCTTTCCTGAATGTTCTGCTGGTTTAACGGGCCTTCCTGACTCCCTTTGTTAGGCATTGTCTATATATCTCCTCTATAAAATACTAGAAACAATTCATGTGAGTTTTACACTGACAGGCTTAGATCCAATCAAAATTTGTGGTTTCTCTTTCAAGCTGACCTTGAACCTTTGGTGTCTGGGTATGTTTTACTTTGGCAAAGTTTTGCTTCCTGTTTCTAAGAATGAACTATTATTAGGCTCAAAGGCTTGTTGCCCATCTAATAGTTCTTAGAAAGCAAATTATCATTGTCGGAATGAATTTAGTAAGCATTCATGATAACAAAATAAAGTCTGGAAGAATCAAATCAAAAACACAAAGAAAATGTACTTGATAAAAATCATTTGTATTTAACAAAAGTTATCCAACACATTCAAATATAGCTTATAATGGTATGTATTTAAAATGCTAAAGAGAATTCCAGTCAAGATGGTGGGGTAGGTAAAGATGTGCATACCTCCTCCCACGACCACATAAAAGTTGTAACTAAATTATATAGAACAATCAAGCTGGAGAACCATCCAAAGATTAGCTGAACAGAGTCCTATAACTAAGGATATAAAGAAGAAGCCACCTCAAGGCTAGTAAAAGGCACAGAGACATGAATTGTGCTGGCCCCACACCCATGTATGGCAGTCAAGAATCAGTAGAGAGGGTGGGAGGTTAGCTCAGGTGGTTAGAGCGCAGGCTGATAACACCAAGGCTGCCAGTTCAATTCCAACATGGGCCAAGGACCTGCACACTTCACAACTAGATTGAAGACAACTACTTGACTTGAAGCTGATGGGTCCTGGAAAAACACACTGTCCCCCAAAAAGATTTAAAAAAAAATAAAAAAATAAAAGAATCAGGAGGGGTATCCCAGCTATAGAGGTCCACCCTGAAGAGCCAGAGGTCCCAGCCCCATGCTGGGCTCCTCAGCCCAGAGCACAAGTGCCGGGAAGAAGAGCCCCCATAACATCTGGCTGGGAAAATCAGCAGGAATTCCATCCATCTGGGTGAGATGGAAGGTGGCTGGAAACCCGGGTGTCCTCTTTAAAGGACTCTCAAAGAGACTCTCTCATTCCTAAGCACTCACCTTGGGGTCCGGTGAAGTGCCTGAAGCTTGGGAGAAACCAGAAAAATACAGGGAGAGACTGAGTTGTGTGGCTTCAGAGCAAGAGCTGGAGGGAAAGCCGCCATTGTCCTTGTGTTGAGCTCTCCTGTGTAGCTGGTGGTCAGATGCCATCTTTCTTGTGGTGAGTCCTCCCTCCACATGGCCAAATCTGAATTTTCAGTCACCCTGGTGACTTTCTGGAACTCTGCCTCACCCAACTCACACAACACTAGAGGCTTTTTCATGCCTGGCAGGCAGCTGAGGTTGGCCCATGTCTCAGTTTTTCTTGAACAACTCTCAGTGCTTGCAAGCCCCAGGTGAGTGGTGGCTGACCTTAGTGTGCTCTGAGACTTTTGTGGGGTAGACTCAAGCTCAGGACTGGAGTCAAATCTGAATTTGTATTAATCTGTTGAAATCACTCACCCCATGCTGGTAACTCCCTGAGATCCTGCCCTACCCAACTCCTGTACCACCCAAGGCTCTTCCAGTAGCTGAGCCTTATGGACAGCCAGCAGGTGCCTTGGACCTTTTGCTGAGCCTGCCAAGCACGATACTGGTAATGGCAGCCTCACTTCATGGCATGGTCTCTCTGACACAACTCCAGGTCCAACACAGGCAGTGACCCACCATGAATCACTTTATAGCTCCTAGGTAGCCCCAGACCAGTCACAGGTATTGGCTGAACTTGGGATGCAGAGAAGCACCTCCTAAAAGGCCCCAAAACAAGCACACATGGTGGCCAGATTTAAACTACAACATAACACAACCAGATTAGCCCTACAAGTGGCATACCCAAAGGATGGACTCGGCAGGCACCAGAGCCCACTCAGGTGAATCCCATTCCATGGGGTCAGCTGCTGTACCACACACAGGTCATATGCTGTGGTTGTGCCCAATCCTCACAGCCAGTAAGCCTGAGGGTCAATCCCATGAACTGACATGCCAACAGCAAACAAGGCTTAATTACAACAGCAGGGCACACACAAACTTCACAAGGGACACACCTGGAGCATCCAGCTCAAGTGACCAAGCTGACGGCACCACTGGCCCCATAGGGCACCTACTATATAAGGTAACCCTGCCAAGACTGGGAGATATAGCAGATCTACCTAATACACAGAAATAAACACAGAGAACATCTAAACTGAGGAGACAAAGAAACATGTCCAAATAAAAGAACAGGATAAAGCTCCAGAAAAAGAGCTAAACAAAATGGAGGCATATATACACAATGGAATACTACTCGGCCATAATAAAGGATGAAATCTTACCATTTGAGTCAACATGGATGTATATGGAAGGTAGTATGCTAAGTCAAATAAGTCACACAGAGAAGGGCAGGAACCACATGATCTCACTTATATGTGAAATCTAAAAAAACAAAACAAACAAACAAACAAACAAACAAAATAGAAATGGACTCAGAGATGCAGGGAACAAGCTGATGGTTAACTGAGCAAGTTTGGGGGCAGGGCGAGAGCGGTGAAGGGTTGAGAATAGGGAATATAGTCAGTAATATGGTAATAACTATGGATAATGCCAGGTAAGTACTAGACTAGTTGGAGGATTGCTTAGTAAATTATATAAATGTCTAACCACTATCCTGTATATGTGAAAGCAATATAAAATAATATTGAATGTCAACTGTAATTGAAAAATATTTTTAAAAATGGGGAGGGCCGGTCGAGTGGCGCGGTGGTTAAGCGCTGGCTTGGGAAGCCAGTGGCCCCGGTTCGGTTCCCACATATGAGGGCCAGTGACACTGCCCTCAAAAAAAAAAATGGGTAGAAAAGATGAGGAAGAATAAGAGGTTCACATTTCCAGGTATAAAATAAGTCATGAGGATGTAATGCACAGCATAGGGAATATAGTCAATAATACTGTGATAGCATGGTACAGTATAAGATGGTTGTTGGACTTATCATGGTGATCAATTCTTTAGGTATATAGATGCTGAATAACTATGGTGTATTCCTGAAAGTAATATAATATCATATGTTAGCTATATTTTAGTAAAAATATTAAAAAAATTAAATGCTAAATAGAAAACCCTAGTCACTGAAATTGATCTCTAAAATGTTTTATTGTCATGAAATGCAATGAAATAATTTTATTTGGTTTATTTAAATAAATAAAAAAAGAAAAGTTCAGGGTGGAAATCAGGATACATAGATCAAATTTTCCTCTACCAACAATCAATAACTATATAAAAGTTGTTAACCTCTGCCACTAATTTGTTTAACTTGATGAGTTTGTGCCTTTTATTTTTTGGTACCAAAATGCTATATTGAAAAGAATGGTTCAAATGTAGGAAGAAACCAGAGGTAGATGTTTTGGTAAATCTTACAGAAAGTATAAAGGTGACACAGATGTGAATGTACTGCATTATGCACCACGAGAAGCTGTCCCCACTGGCTATGGGAAAGCCAGTCTGAAGCTCTACTCTCATTGTCACTGTCTCCCAAGTGTGCTTGTCAAAGCTATATACTGTGAAGCTAGATGTCGGAACCCCTCTCTTGCACAGGCTTATTACATGATCATCCATTTTTAAAAAATGGATTTCACTTCTTAGTTAGGTAACAAGTCTCAAGGAAGTCAAACAAGTGGGAGTCACTGTCAGTAGCTAGTTTTAGATTTCTAGCAATAGCAGATTCACATGTTGTCTAAGTGTTATGCATACTCCATTGAGATCAGACTGCTTTTCCATTGTTAGGGTCAGCTTTACCAATATCCTAAGACAAGTTTGTCCACCTTTTTGGTTCTGCAGTCCTGGTGTGGTTTGGGGGCACTTTTAAGGAGGATGTTGTCATCTGTCAGGTAACTGAGAAGAGGTGGGGTCCTTGGGGAAGGTTAAGCCGAGAAGGTGGTGGGGAAGCTCCAGGTTCCAGCCAAGCATGGTTGAAATAAAAAACTATAGTCATTCTCTGAATTTAGCATCAGCCTACTCACTATAATTTTTATACATAGTTTCAACAATGAGAAGAAAATAATAGATATCTGTTTCTGGCCATGACAGAGTAAGAAGGACTAGATAAGCCCTTTCATCTTAAACAATTAGAAAAAATGACAAAATACATGAATCCATAATTTTATGACATTGGCCCCAGCACAGTGCAATGAACAATGTGCGATGTACAAAGCATATTGGTTTCACGCAGTTGAGGATATAGAGATCAGAGTTTAGGAAAGTAAAGGAAGTGAGAATTCATAGGAAAGAGTACCAGAGGAAATGAAGAGAGAGAGGACTCTCTGGAGGTTTGTAGGGGATCCCCTTAATCTTGGGCTGAGTACTGAGCTACACTTGAAAATAATCAAGACCAGGGAAAGAACCATTAGAAAGGTTCAGGCCAAATAACTGCCAGAGCTGGGACTATTTCATGTTTTAACCAGTTAGATTAGAAACATCTTGCAGTACACAGGGCCTTGGGCAGAGTTCTCTGAAGGGTATAGCCTTGGTCATGGGGCTAAATTAGCCCTAAACTAAAGGTTGTTCTAGACCTGCCCTAACAAAGCTTAAAAGCAAGCCTAGAAAGGACTTGGCCAATATCCAGTATCTTAACTGCATGCCAGAAAAACTCTTCAATAAAAGGTAGCAAACAATAGTAAAAAATTCATAATATCTGTTATCTAATCAAGATTTACCCATCATAGAAAGAAGCAAGAAAATATGATCAATAAATGGGAGAAAAAGTATAGAAACAAACACATGTAACAGAGATGATGGGATTAACCTGGATACAAGGACATTAAAACAGCTACTATCAATATGTTTCTAAACTCAGCAAGGAAGAAAAAAACATGAACATAAGGTTGAGAGAAAAGGAAGACATGAAAAAGATCCAGATAGCATTCCTAGAGATGAAAACTAAAGTATTAGAGGAAGTGTAATAGATATATATGATATGGTAGGGAGGAGTGGGGTGGCGAATTGGGGGAGGAGGTTGTCACTTTGAGGGGTAAAAAGTATAACTATTGCACTGTGTTGTAAACCTGAAACTAATTAAAAATAAATAAAAACAAAAACAAAAACAAAAGCTAAAGTATTTGAAATAAAAAAAAGAATTATGGATGGGATTAATGGCTGATTAAATACTGCTGAAGAAATTATCAGCAAATTTGAGGTGATAGTGATAGGAACCATCCTACATGAAGGAGGGAGGAAAGGAAGTAGGAGGGGAGAGAGGGAGAGAGAAAACTGAAACTAATAAACAGAAACTCACTGAGCTGTGGGATACTATCAACAGGTCTAACACACATGGCATTAGAGTCTCAAAAGGAGGGGAGAAAAGGAAACAGAGAAATACTTTAAGAAATAAAGATAACATTTTTCCTATCTGTTGAAAACTAGTATCTCACAGATTCAAGAATCTCAATTACTTTCAAGATGAAAAAAACAAGAAAACTCAAACAAGGCATCTCATAATTAAATGCTGATAATCAGTGAGAAGGAGCAAACCTTAGAAGAATTGAGAGAAAATGACATGTTACATATGGTAGAAAAACAATTTAAATGAACACAGATTTATCAAGAGACACCAAAGTCCATAAGACAGTGATGCTTCTCTAAAGTGCTGAAAGGAAAAAGAAAAATTATCACAAATAAAGAGATAAAGATAAGAATAAGAGTTACAAATAGAAGGACAAAGATAAGTGGTTTTCTTGTTGGAAACTATATAAATCAGTAAACAATGCAGCTATACCTTTAAAGTCCTGAAAGAAAAGCTATCAGCATAGAATGCTACACCCAGTGAGGATATATTTCAAAAAGCAAGGTTCATTAAAGGCTATTTTCAGACAAATAAATGTTGAGAGAGTTCATTATCAGCAGATCTACTCTATCTAATATGTTAAAGGAAGTTCTTCAGACAGAAGAAAAATGATATGAAAACAAAATTTGGATTGGCATGAAAAATGTGGACTGTTTGAAATGGTGAATATAAAATACATTTTCCTCATTTTTAATATGCTAAAAGACAATATTTAAAGCAAGAGCAATAGTAATGTGCTGTGGAGTTTATAATAATGTAAAAATAGAAGATATTTGCAACACATGTAAATAACACATGACTTGTTTGCAGACTATAGAAATAATCCCTATGAATTATTAAGAAAAAATGAGGTTTATAACAGAAGACACAAATGGCTCATGAGCATAAGCAAAGATTCTAAATCTCATGAGAAATTAGAGAAACACAACTTAAAATCTCAATGAGATCCTACCAAAAATCCTAGAAAGTATGGCAACTTTTGGTGTTAGGGACAATATTCAGAAATAGGAATTCTACCCTTGCTGATACAACTACTGTGGAGGGGGAAATGCATTGTGTACTAAAATTCCACTCATAAGTATAGTCTATAGAGAAATCCTTGAGTAAGTATACCAGGAGATCTATAGAAGAATGTGCATCATGACAATATTTGTAGGAGTAAAAACTTAGAAAACTAAATGAATGCTGACAAGTGAATGGATAAATTAATTATGGTACAGTCTGACAATGGTACACTCTACCCCACTGAAAAAACAACTTATAGTTACATGCAGCAATGTGAATAAATCACAGACCATAATATTAAGCAAAAATAGCAAGTCACATACTGTTCATCACTTAGACGATACAATACCCAAAACAGGCCAAACTATATAAAATATTGTTGTCTATCTTTCCACTAGGCTCTTTAGTATATTTATCATAGCAATACTGAAGTCTGATATATCTTACACGTGGCTATTTCTGCATCTGACTCTATCGACCATCTGACTCTATTCTCCTCTTGACTGTGGGCCAAATTTCCTCACTTCTGGCTTTCTCAAACTTTTTTTTTATTGTGCCTAGTATTGTGTGTCAAAGGACAGAGGAGACTGAAGTAATATTTATCGCTAGAATAAGGCATGCTCTATTTCTGTCATGTCAGTAGTGTGGACATTGAGTCTATCTAATCTACCGTTGGCTGTGTCTAGGCTGTTACAGCTTATTACTCAGCTCACCTTTAAATTCAAATGATCTGATGGAGGAATCCGGACCTTCCCTTCAGCAAGACTTGAGATCTGAGTAG
The DNA here is from genome assembly GCA_033961575.1 of Aselliscus stoliczkanus. Classification (NCBI taxonomy): domain Eukaryota; kingdom Metazoa; phylum Chordata; class Mammalia; order Chiroptera; family Hipposideridae; genus Aselliscus; species Aselliscus stoliczkanus. The sequence continues at coordinate 58,208,551 of CM066728.1, forward strand.
TCATAGGACTCCAGGGATCTCTGTGCTCTGTGGCCCAGCTGCCAGCTCTTGGCTTTATTGCCTGAGAACGCCAGCTTTTTGGGTTTCTGGAAGCTCCCTTTGCTCTCTAGTGCTGCTATTGGCCTCCTGTCTCCCAGAAAGTCTTTGGCTGCAGCCTGGAGAGGGCTGAGATGATGCACTCAATGGAGGCCTTGAAAGTCTTGAAGAGATCTTACTCTCCTGCCCTGCTCAGGCCATTGGCTGATGCTATCTTGTTCTTGTGGGAAGCCTGGGGGTCCTCAGAGGGAGTTCTCTTCATTCTCCTGCCCTGACTCCAGCCGTCAGCACTTACATGTACTTGACGAAGCCCATGAGAAAGAGGTGGTGGGTAAGTGGAGACTTGCTCATGGTCAGAGACTCCTTGAGAGTCTAATCTATTACACCAGCTCACATGCAGCTGCTAAAAGCTTAGCTAGTATTTTTAGTCCCTTCTGTGGCAGACTTCTCCCATTGTGCATTAGAGATGAAAGTAGCCATGGGTCTCCTCTTTCCTGGGAATGCCTAATCACTTTCTAGATTTTAGTTCAGTTTGTACATTCAAAAATAATTCAATTTATCCAGATCAATTTAAAACACAACTCTATATGTTGACTAAGGTGAGTTAAAGCTATGCATTTATACATATAATTAGGATAGATGGTGCCTCCAAATAAAATCATTGTCCTGAACATTTATAAATAGCATGCAATAACTTCCCTCTTCTTTTATCTCAGCAAGTCTTGATCAGCTTCTAACAACAAAATTTCTTTATACCCAAAAAGTCTGTAGCTACATTTTGACTGAAGATCTGCACCGATCAAAGAGAAATGGGTTAGCTGAAAGAAGATTGTAATCAAGCTAAGGTGTATGCTTGATGGCTGTTTTGATGAGAGAATCTGTGGAAGTATTATCATAGAGCTGTTTTGTTAAGGCAGAGATGGGTATGTATTAGTCAGAATTCTTCAGACAAACAAAAACCAATAAGATATCTATCTATCTATCTATCTATCTATCTATCTATCTATCTATCTATCTATGTATCTATCTATCTAGATGATATAGATATAGATATGGGCTCATATTTTTCTGGAAGCCAAGAAGTCCCATGATTTGCTGTCTACAAGCTGGAGACTCAGGAAAGCCAGTGTAATTCAGTCTGACTCCAAAGGCTTGAGAACCAGGGTTGCTGATGGTGTAAGTCATCATCTGAGGCCAAAAGTCTGAAAAAAGGGGCAGCACCAGAGGGAAGAGAATGTTGTATAATTCTCAGAGTCCAAAGGTTATAGAACCAAGATCTCTTGATTTCCTAAGGCAGGAGAAGACGGATGCCCCAGCTCAAGAAGAGAGTTTAATTTGTCCTTCCTCTACCTTTTTGTTCTGCCTGGTCCCTCCATGGACTGGATGATGACTCCCGGCATTGGGGAGGGTGAATCTCCTTTACTTGGCCTAGTGAGTCAAATGCTAACCTCTTCTGGGAACACCCTCATAGGCACACCCTAAAATAGTGTTTTACCAGCTATTTGGGCATGCCTTGTTCCAGAGAAGTTGACACACAAAATTAACCATCACAGAGCATGGCTGAAACTGAGGGGATAGAAAGCCATAGACTTATCTCAAAAAACTATAGCTATAAAAACATCGTTCTTGCTTTATTCATCATTGTCAATAATGTAAAAATTGGTTTTATGAACCTATTTTAAGATAAAGAATTTTATTTTTTTCTTTCCTGAGGAATTCAAATGAATAATAAGTTTGGCACATTTCAGGAACTCTTTCCAAGAGACGGCCAATACTCATAAATAAAAGGGATCACTTTTGGTTGTGCCACAGCATGCCCAATAAATATTCTGGTTTAGAGACCCAAAAGTTCTACAGGCACGTTGTTTTTCTTAATAGAGAAGGTTAGCCCCAATAGATTGTCTCAGTTCATGTGTTTTGCCTATTCCATTGACTTGTACAGCAAATCTTTACAGCTTACGATACTCAACCATTCAGAAAATATTTATAGATCCCTTACTACATACTAGGTGGTGTTTGGTGATGTAGTGCTGGGATAGAAAAGCCAGCAACATGAAGCACAATTCTTGTCCTCGTGGTGCTTATACTCTGCAGGGAAGAGAGATACTGTCCCAATAACCACCATAACTAATGTAAATGACAAGTGGAGATAGGTGCTCTTCTTATAAGGAATACGTAACAGGAGAACCTGACCTAGACTGAGATTGCCAGAAAAGGCTTTCCTGGATCTAAGATCTAAAGGATGAATAGGGGTTAACTAAGTGAGTGGAAGAGCTTTGGTTCAGACAAAGTGAATAGCATATACAAAGGTCACGTGTCAAGTGTTCCTTTAGGGCCTAATACAGCTGAGAGGCAGAAGTCAAGGGAGCTGATGGTTTGATATGTGGCAGAGCAGCACACCGAGGTCTGACCACATAGAGATTTAAGCGATTTCAGTGTTCTGGTCTTCATTCTAAGGGCAACAGGAAGCAATTAGTGGCATTTGGGGATTGTTAGGGGAGGGCAGGTGGAGAGTAACTTGATCAGAATAAGATTTTGAAAATGTCACCCTATTTTCAATGTGGAAAAAGTTGAATGGGGCAAATACACTTGATGGGAGGGATAACATTTCTACCAAAATGTTGTCAGTGAAGAATGAGAGAAATGAACTATGATTTGAGATTTCAGAGAGGCAAAATTGACAGGACTTGATGATAAACATCAAGGATCAAGATAAGAATGAGTCCTTAGCAGAAAATCATAAATTTGATCTTGGATATTTTACGTACAAAGTGCCTTTGTGAGACCTAAGTGGGCTTGTCAAATAGGCAATTGCATTTATAGGTCTGGAGTTTGGAGGAAATGTTGAGACTAGATACATGTTAGTAAGACAGGTATCTAAAGTATGAAGATAGAAGAAGTTACGGAAGAAACTACAGAGTGAAAAGAGAGACAGAAAAAAACTCAACTGTAGCCATGCCTGAAGAATTCCAAAGTACAATGTGTCTCCCTCCTGACATGATGCCCTGAGAAGGACACATCACATCTCTGGTATTTCTCCTCCAAAAGCATATCTGATTCTAATTATAAGGAAACATGTAACAACCAAAATTAAGGGATATTCTAAAAATAACAGGCTTATATTTCCCAAAGAGTCATAGTCAAGAAAATGGAAGGAAGATTAAAAAATTGTTTCAGAGTAAATAAGCCTAAAGAGACATGGCAACTACATGCCATGAATGATGTGACTTGGACTGTGGAGCTCTTTGATGGTACAACAAGGAAAAGTGGTAGGCGATATAGCCTCATGGCATAAACCAGCCACCCATTCACAACCAGATTATAAACAACAAAAGGCCAGAATCATGTCAATCCAATTCATCACTCTATACCTAGGGACTAACACTCAAAATGCTTTACATATATAGACACTCAACAAATATTTTCTAAAATAAGGAATGCATGAGTCAACAGTGTGTTAAGGGTGGATTTTTAGATCTACTAGTTGTTACTCCCATTTTCTAAACTGGTTGGTCTCTCAGCCACTTGCCATTTCTATTTCCTGAGCTTTTTGGTTCCTGTAGAATTATAAGTGGGGTGAGGATGTAGTTGACTGTGGCTATTCCTTCCACTGCCCCTTACTTCCTCTCCCCTAATGACTAAGACATTGACTGTCCTGCCCACAGTCACTCCATGGACACACCCATAAGACTGAGAAATTAAATACAATTCAGATCCAGGAGAATGCGCATTATTTAAAAAATACCTGAGGTTTTTTTTCCATTGAGCCTCTATAGTGGTCATTCCTGTAATTTCCAGTGCCTGTACTTTTTATTGCCTTTTAGCATGGAAAGCTGCACAGCAACTTTTTTGTTGTTGTTGTTAAAAATAAGCCAGTTTGTTGGTACCAGATAAAGGCTACTGTTTCCTATAGGTGGTGAGACCATTTTGATCAATATTAGCATGGCCCGCCGGCACTGAACATAGTGCCTTACACACGGTAGAGTCTTCATTACAAACACATGCACTGCACAGATGTGCACATACACACACACACACACAATACATTTACTGTCCATGCACCACATTTCACAATACAGGCATTAACTGATCCTGTAAGCTTCCTGTCTGCAAAACAGAAGGTGGTTGGGGTTGATTAATAGAAGCTCTCCACTATGTTTTGTTTAATTTAATAGCACAATTTTATTTAATTGTGCTATATAGTATAGTAAATCTCCAACTGAACAGACAATTTATGCTTCATTAAATTCTCCTCTCGTCTTTGCACTTCAGGTACTTGCATTAGATGGCAGCTCTATTTTGAATGGCTCATTCAAGCGTGACAAGATGCCTGTGGGTACTGGGAGAAGCAATAGAATTAAAAGCACCCTTTACATCTGGAAGACACTACCTCTCACTTCTTATAATACGCAATTGAACCCTGTGGTTCATAAATATTCATAAGTCTGAAAAAAGTATCTTAGATAAATGAACAAACATCACAGAATTCCTTGATCGGAGGCTTAATTAATGCTTCAAAATTAGGAATTTATTTTTCCAGGAGTGAAATGTTTGCCTCCTCTGGTACATCTGAAGTGGCTTAGAGATCTATTTATTTTTATTTTCAGTATGCATAGAATGTTAACCCTTAAGTGATTAAATATGACCCACCTATATCTAAAGCTTGCAAGATTTATTTTCTGAAATTGAATGATATACTGTGTATTTAAATGTTTTCTTTGAAATAATGTCACTCCAAATATGAGCTATGCTTTTATATTCATATGTCGACTTGAATTTACACAAATATGGAAGGCTTAAATATGTGAGGAGACAATTTTATGTAAGTTCCTTTACCATTATCATAACTTCATAGAGACTCAGGCAGCCTGTAATTTCATTGGCGAAAAGCTTAAACTTGTTTCTCTCTGAAGATAACTGAACATTAAAAGTATTACTGGATCCTTTTATAGTATTTATAATGTTTTAAGTTGTTTATATTCATGAGCCAATAAAGTTATATAAAATGATTCTTCCAACTCTTATTACTGTAAACATAATTTTAACAAAAAGGGAGCCCCATGACTGGATGTGCATACTCTTTCAAAAAAAAAGTCCCCATTTTCTCTAGGGTTACTTCTTCACTTCGCATACCTTTATAAAATGTCTTCATATTTTATTCTCTAATTTACTGACATCCATCCAGATGCCTTGAAAATTGAACTAGTAGCTATGACACTCTCTTTTGCATTTATATTTTCTCTTTCAAGATGGAAATCAGGGGCTTTTTAAAAACAGTTGCATCACTTTTCTCAGTGGTACAGATTAATTCCAGAAGAAATTCAATAGAAATATAGAGATTTTCAGAGAAAACCAAAAATCAAAAACCAGAAAGACCCAGAGAAGCCAATCGCAATGGATACCAGCAGTACTCAGGAGTCGAACCCTAGCTGATGAATTTAAGTATTCAGAGGTAACCTTATAATTTCACTGTCTTTCCTCTATGATTGGGCAAATATTTTTTATGAATATTGCCTCTAGTTTATTTCCAACCTTGCACCCACAAAAGTCATTTGAACTGCTGGTATTTGTTTCACTGTGTCCCCTTTTTCACAGGAGCCATTGCTCTCCCCATTCCTGCTGCCACACATTCTTTCCTTGAACAAACATCCTTTTTAAAAAAAAAAAAAAAAAAAGAAAAAAGAAAAGCAGAGAAAATGTCCGCTCTCCATTTCTGTTTGACTTCCCACACATTGCTATTAACCATTCCCCAAACACAGATGGAAGACAGGCTTGGACTCTTGCACTGGTGGCTTTTTCACAAGAACCCTCTTTTCAATAATATGATTTATTTTTCTGAAAAGAAATTGTCCCTCTCAGGGTGTTTTTCTCCTCACCAGGAACTGGTTATTTGTGAACATCACCATTTTGGCTGTAAGAGTCTGCAGAAACAAAGCATACACCAAAAGAATGTCCAAGGATGGAGTTAAAAAAACAACAACACAATTTATGTATCTCTCATTTGACATTTCCTAAGTAAACAGAAAGGGTCAAAGATGGAAAGAGACAATAAGCAAACTCACCAATAACTCAGATTGCAGGAAGTAAGCACATGTGAAGAGGAAGAAAATGATTCCTTGCTTTGCCACTGAGCCAAGAAGGGTATGGCTGGTGTGCTCTCAGCTCAGAGTTCGATCTTGTGCATGAAGCATGAAGTAAGGACACCATCAATTCACATTGCCTCTTGAAAATCAAGAAGATTGTTCTTCGCTCTGTGTGTGTTGGTTGTGGGGGGATAAACTTCTCTTTATCACACAGTGCAACTATTTCCGATATGAGATCATATTAAAATCTACCAGGCATGATTTCAAAATGAAATATGGCTTTTACTTAGAAGTTTAATGTGGAGGAAGAAGTACATGGTTGAGACAGCATCCAGAAACTAAAAATTTATAAGACCCTCACACTTTGGATGTCACTATTAACCTCATCTGTCTTCCTTAGAATCAATTGTAGACTTCCTTCTAGTGCTAATGTTTGTCCATAGATAGATAGGTAGATAGATCTGTATAGAGAAATATCTATTTATGTTGATATATATCAAATTTGATCCATCTATTCTATCTCTCTATCTGAGATCTCTGTCAATATATAGATCTATCTATCTATCTATCTATCTATCTATCTATCTATCTATCTATCATCTATCTAAAGAGAGGGGCGTCAATAAATCAAGTTTCATAGGGTATGGATTCTAATTCATTTCTTGAACTCGCTTTCTATACACATTTGTGTGTGTGTGTGTGTGTGTGTGTGTGTGTGTGTGTGCATACACAAATATGTTACCCTGTATTCGTGCTATTTTGTTCACTAAATATTTTTGGACAAGGTAAGGGAGCATTTTCCTGCCCCTTTGAAGTGAGATGAGGCCATGGGACTTGCTTGGCCAGTGACATGTGAGCAGAAGTGGTATGTTTTGTACCCAGGTGGTGACTTTGAGAGCCAGTGTTTATCTCATCACTCTCTCTTTCCGTTGTTATGGTGACCACAGGAGCACATAATGACACAAAGTCTCTGTCATCCAGATTCCTGAGTGACCTGACTAAGCAGAGACTCCTGACAGCCTGTGTTGGGCATGTAGTGTCAGCAAGAAGTACATTTTGTTGGGTAAAACCACAAGACATAGCTATTGTTTGTTACCACAGCATAACCTAGCCCACTGGTTGGCATAATTTTTCTGTAAAAGGTCATACAGTAAATTTCTCTGTCTTTTTATGTTTCTTAACAAACTTTAAAAAAATTCTTAGTTTCCAGACTGTACAAAATCAAGCTGCAGACCAGATTTGGCCTGCAGTTTTCCTATGCTCTGACCTCGCCAATGCTGAGTGCTAACGGCATTTTAACACAGCCTCACTTTCTTCAACTGTTAAATAGAATCCAACTGTCCTATTTATCCTATCAGAGTTTCCTTGAGAGGGAAAAAAAGACATGGAGATCAAATTATTTAGAAAACAATTAATGTTATATACTTGCAAATTATTATTTCAACTTAAATAACAATTCAAAGCAATACTTCCAAACAAAAATAGTTAAAAAGAAACAAGTTTTCTTCATCATATTTGCTTTATTTTCATGTAAATAACCTATTTCAAATAGAGCTCTCCCATGTCATACCCAGCACTTCCCCAAGTGTGCTTTATAGAGCACTGGTCCTCTAAGATGCTACACACACACACACACACACACACACACACACACACACAGTTCTTCAGATAAACCAATTGGAGCAGTTGCATATACTGTATCTATGGAAAACTTTTTAACATAATACCTGTCAATATCCAATGGAATTTCTATTCATTCCAACATACTCTGGAGAGCCTTGCATTTCCTCTTGTTTGGTACTGAACTCCTTGAAGTTCAGTCATTGCTAGCTTGCCTGGTCAAAGCCTAAATGTATCCTGCTTCCCTAAATCCTGCATTTGCCCAGCCTTAGTTAGTAATCCCAGCTCTCGGTTTACAGCATCTCTGAACAATTTGCATGGCCCATTTGGGCTTGAACACCAGTTGTTGAGGATGGTAAATATTAATTTCATGCTAAGGCCCGAAACTGTACCTAATGCAAGTTATCTTGGTTTGAAAGAGGCACACTCAGGAGAAAGCATTGAATGAGCAAGGCAGGGGCAAGATTTTTGATTATTTGAGTTTTTAACCTTTTGAGACCACTGGTTTTATAAGAATTAAGAGAATTTGCAGTAGCATTCTCTGAGGAACTTCAGGCTTTTAAAAGCAACAGCTAGAGCTCTATAGAGACCTTGTCATCTGTCATTGAAAATATATTACATTGGATTACTTCACTCTCATGTATATAATAATTTTATTTGCTATGTCCTACAAACATAATTCAGTATGTGGCCCTAAAACGAGTAACAAATATCTCCAATTTAGAAATGCATTAGAATGTTTTAAGTTAGCAAACCCATATATAGATATGTTTCAGATATCTATATATATTTACATTATATATATTTTCATACACGTCTATACATAATTTTATCATGTGAATGGAAAGAAACTTGAGAAAAATGTTAGCTGTGCCAGAATAGATATTTCTACTCCAACTTACATAAAATTATAGAATATTACACACATGATGCTTGGTGATTTTCTGCAATATACAATAGGGGGGAAAAGTGATATCATATTTAAGGTGGTAAGAAATGGTCTATTCCATGAATTGAAATTAGCTCCAACTGAAATGATCTGAATTCTTGAAGCATCTCCATTCTTTCTGCCCCGAATCACCTAAATCAAAATTCCAGGGGAAAAGAACTGGAAACTGGAGCCCAAATTCCCAAGCTTCAGTAAGAATTTTCTAGCAAGTGACAGTGTGATGTGAATAAAGTTATTTAACCACTCTGAGCTTTGACTGATTCGCCTAAAATGTGTGATAATGATATTCCCCTCCCTGAACTTGTGAAGGTATTATAGATAATGTATCTGATAGCTCCTACATATGACTGGCATGGGTTACCTTGTGTGCTTAAGTGTGGATATGAATCTGGGTCAGTTCAGATGTCTGAACCAAATTATCAGTGATTCAAAATGCACAGTTCTTAATTATCCCTATAAAGTCAGGACTATAGAGCAGGTCCTGAGGGGTGAAAATGTTTCCCAGCTGTGTTTGGGCTGCAAATTAACAAAAAGCCAGACTCAGATCATCTTAAGCTACAATAAAATGTATGTTTTTCTTTTTTCCTTCAAGAGGAAGTTAAAGATAGTGTGGACTTCAGGTACGGTTGATTCAGCAACTCAAGAATATCATTAAATATCTCGGTGCTTTTCCTTTCTCCTCTCTTGTCCACAGTGTTAACTTTATCCCAAGTCTCTCTCCATGGAAGTGAAGGGAACACCTTTCAACCATGAGATGGTTTCACCTGAGTCTCATTGTACCAACTTAGGTCCCACATTCCTCAGCAATTGACAGTCAGGGAAATGATGAATTCTGGTTGGGTTGAGCACTGGTTCCTCAGGCAATGCTGGCTAGGAAGATGGAACTGTCATAACCAGCTTAGTCAAATCAGAGCCTGTCTCTGGAATTAGGGTCACCTCCCAAACTACATGGCTGCTGCTTGGTAGGGGGTCAACCATACTGTCCCCATAACTAGCTTTTTCTAGAAGACACATATGGTTTGTTTTCTTAATTGGGCTGATACAGTCACAATGTTACTTTCAAAGGAATTTATAATGTGATTGAAAAAATTATCTTCTCTTACTTGCTTTATCTAAACTAGTCATGCAAATTAGCCCAGACCATGTAATCAGGAAAGAAATTAAGCTTAGTTTGAGAGAAACCAGGCCATTGGAAAAAAGAATAAAATTTTTTTTTTTTTTTTTAATTTAGGAATTACATTCTAGTACTGTATTCCAAGACAGGGGTCTACATCACCAACTGATGTATCATAAGTTTGATGTTGATAAATATGAAAAGCTTTGGCCATGTAACAGTTTTAGTCAAATGATATTTTAGGGTAAAAACCTGATGTTTGAGTCCTGTTTCTTCTACTTTCAACCTCTGTGACCTTCAGGAAGTTACTTCACTGTCCCGTGGGGGACTTTCCTGCAATGTAAAATGAGGGTAAAAATAGTACCTACCTCATAAGGTTGATATGAGGATTAAATGACTTAATATGTGTAAAGGATTTAGTGCATGACAGGCATGCGGAAACAGCATAGAACTATTTTCTATTATTATCATATTATTGTTACTGCTTTCTCTTGCTGCTTCAAAGTGGTAAGCTGTCTATTGAGGATGTTTCAGGCCCAACTAGAAAAACAGAAGCAGAGATATATCTTCAAATGTATTTTCAAGATTGGTATTAACAATTTGCTTTTAACCAAATTATAGTGCATTTAGATAATTGTGATCAGATCTGTAGTAAACACAAATTTGAAAAGACATTATTTCATGCAAAACGATGGAAACTTGACACCTCATTTTGTGTGCATTGTGAAACTATGAAACAGAGGGTATGCTCATGCTAAGTCCCAAAGTGTAAGCAAGAATCCATTTGTTTGAAATAGCAGTTGGGTGCAATTTTAATTGTCAGTTTTCATGAATTTGGCTGGACTCTGAAAAATACAAAATTATATGGAATCTCTTCTTCAACCTATTTATAGAATAACTGCTTATGTGACTGTGATTTTTAGAAAATTTTAATTCCAATAGTTTTGAAAGGCTACGGATGAAGGGCTGATGTTGTTTACCAATATTATGAATTCAAAATGTTCTTTTAAAAATTGTTAAGCTAGTACTTAATCCAATTAATTATCTAATAGTAAAACAACTAGGACATCAACATAGGCTATGTCGTATAATTTGCTAGAAGGTTGAGCAAATGAGGCCAAAGTTACAGATTCTATTTAAGTATGACATGGTCTAATTTGAAATCTATTCTATAACCAGTGAATTTTCAGGCATCGTCCTGGGACTGCAGGTGTCCGAGGACACAAGGAGGCTAGGCAAGGTGGAGGGGGTACAGCCCGCATCTGTACAACAGTCAGAGCTCTGTCTCAGATGGTGGGTTGGTGGTATTATGAGTAATCATAATCATGGCAATTGCAGTGTGTTCAGTACATGCTAGACACAGTAACCAATGTTTTGCCAAGTGTATTTCATCTGATGTACTCTTTACAACTACACAGTGTAGGAGGTATCGTTATCCCTTTTCCAAAGATGAAGAACAAGAACCTTGGAGAGTTCAAGTAGCTTGCTCGAAATCATATAGCTAATAACTGGTAGAGCCATAGTCCTGCAGGTAAGAAATGCTCCTCTTTAGAGAAAAGTGGATGAAGATATGCCTGGAGGGCCTGATCAGGCTGCTGAGCTTACTCATGCGTTTCTGTTGCTTTCCAGTAGTTTTTGGGTGACACTCTATAGTTGCAGTTTTTAGACAGCTGCATCCAAAGCCCACCTTCTCTGTCCCCCGCCTCTCCTCAAAATTTTAATTTAAAAACGCAAAAACAAAAAGTTTTCCTTCTGACTTTTTTTCTTGAAGGAGGAGGACTGGATAACAATGGTGATTAAGATAATAATAATAATAATAAGTACTCACCAAAGGCCAAGCACTGTATAAGCACATTTAATTCTCTCAACAACCTCAAATATGAGATAGATATTAATTTACTCTCATTCTACAGATGAAGTAAGTGAGAATAAAAAAGCTAAGTAAATTCCTCTAAGATCACATAACCATCAAAAGGAAGAGTCAGGACTTAAATAACCTCCATATAAGGTGAAAGCCCGTGCTCTTACTGAGGTATTACATTGACAAAAAACAGCAAAGAAATGTTTACATAATTTGGTGGATTTGTAATTAAAATTGCACCCAACTCCCTATGACTCCATCTCAATTTACCCTCCCCAGTTTAGCTTTCAGAATGATTTATCAGTGGTTTCATGGCATAAGACATTACGCCTATAATAATAGTCTCTTGCAAAAATATAAATATTTCCTGGGAGACAAAAATGCAGGGAATTGAGCATACATGTTCTTCACACATTTTGAATGGAATAGAGATTCTCTCTTTTTTTTAATCTAATTGGTGAAAAGTCATCACTGTGTTGAAACTTCCTTCAAGTACCTACGGTCTGTAGAAAATGCTTCTATTCACTTACGGCATGTGTGCATTCAGTCATAGAAACAAAATGGAGAACAATTCAAATTAAATTTCATCATTTGTTCAAATACATGTCTCTTTGGTCACACCTTCTTAATGAATAGTAGCAGACAAGCAACGCAGCTAATAAGTTATTTTAATAGGGTGATGTAACGGTGTGTGAACTGTTAACCTCCAGGGAGAGTGAGTGACAGATTCCAGTTCTCATTACCGTGTCGATTCGTCTCAGAGAATTCATCAGTGCCAGTGTGGCAGCTCTGCTGAGCGCCCTTAATTTGGAAAAAAGAGACAGGAAGCCTGTGTGCCCAAGAAACTCTAAAGACGGATGATCTGAAGTTGAAGGATTTTAGGGCAAAGGACTCTCCTGAGAAGATGGCAATTATTCACCTAGTTTTTCAGGTAATTGGTGACAGCTCTTGTCCTTTTGTCTGTGTCAGTTCATACACTAGAAACAACAGAGGGTTACTAGGTTCCCCCTCACCTGTGAGGAGGCAGGTTTAATGCAGAATGTTTCAAAGGGACCACTCATCCATATGACTTATCTCCATTATAAATTACTTTTCTATTTTACAAAATGACAGTGCGCAGGGAAAAATGCAATTTGTCAATACTGGTATTTCATTTTTAGAAAATGGCTTTAACTCTATTTACCAAACCACCAAGCAAGCTTGGTATTGATTGATTTAAAAATCCTGTATGCGCTATTTCTGCCACACGCTGGTAAAGGTATTTCTTCGAACTAGCTTCATAACAAACACAGTGTTCTAACTTCTGGGAAATGAAAGGTGCCAACATAGCACTTACTAAAAAGCTTTCAAACTTTTAAAACTGCAATGTTTAGTAAGAAATATGTTTTACACATGACAAATACCCATATACATGTAGGTATTTACATGGTGAAATTAATGTTTCATTCAGTACATGTGATGTACTCTTATCTGTAGTGTTCTAATCTCTTTATTTAGACTACACTATTCTAGTGCTATTCTATTTTTTTTAGATGTTGACTCTATTTTAAAAATTGATTTTACCACTTACCAATGACCTGCAATTTAAAAAACTGTATGAAAGAACTTTGTCTCAAAACAAAGACCTTTTCATATCAATTTTTGTAAGAATAATAATTTAATTATTGAATGCTTATTACAGGGCAGGCTCTGAGCCACTGCTTCACAAATTTTCTAACTTAATTTACTCCCAGAACAAAGATGAAAGTGGATATTATTATTCCACTTCTTGGATGAGGAAAATCAAGCTCAGTTAGGTAAACACAAAGTTGTTCCAGTGCACACAGATTATAAGTGGCAGAACTATAATACTGGCATATAGTAGGCATGCAATACGCATTAATGAATAAATGAATGATGGCTGAGAAGGAGGACACAAGCCTGCTGACTTTTGACTATTGGATGTATTGACAACTAATCCTCATTGCAGTATTTCTTTCTGGACCACAGTCTAACACTATGATTTTCAACTATCTCAGAACAAAACTAACTGTTTCTATCAGAAAATGCAAAATGAAAACATTCTTTCTTGATTGGAAAGGGTGAAAATAAAATAATAATAATAATGGCTAATATTTATTGATAACTTAATATGCGCCAAGCACTACTCTAAGTATTTTTACATGTATCAAAATAAAATAGTAGTAGTCACCCCATAAGGTTTTTAGGGGAATTCAATTCATTTAATTCTTTCATCAACCCTATGGGGTAAGTACTATTATTATCTCTGTTTTATAATGGAGGAGACTGAGGCACAAAAAGGTTAAGTGACTTGTCCAAGAACACACAGCCAATAAAATCCAAGAGATTGACTTAGTGCGGAAGCTCCTGACCTTTACTCCCCACTGTAATCACTAGAGATCAGCTAAATTCTTCTTTTATCACTAAACCAAGGTTGATTGCTTCTAAAGCAAACATAAGAAATGGCTAAGTCCTTTGGGTGACTGAACCATCCATGATAAGCCAGTTAGCTCTCCTAACCTGCTCCTGGCTTCTTAACTTGAGCATTTTCCTGAGGGTTTGGATATAGCCTATATTACTCCACACAAATACTGAAGATTGTGATTCCAGAATATCTCATATTTTCATGTGTCATTATTTTATAGGGTTAGAAATAAAATATACCTTTTAAGAAATTAGTCATTGATGATTGCTAGATGGGACAGGGGCAGGCATGAGGGAGAAGGGGAAAGGAAAAGGCAACATAAACTGGTAACTACAATACTACTGCAGAGACAGAAGAGACAGTTTAGGGAATATAATCAATAAGGTTGTAAATATTTTTAGGGGACCAGATGGACTCATGTCTTTTCAGGGAGAAAACTTCATGGACAGTGTAGAGGCCTGACCACTGCACTATACATCTGAAGCTGCTGCTGAATAATATTAGAAGTTAACTATAATTTAACACATATATAGTCATGGGATGTGGAATATAGTGTGGGATGGAGTCAATGGAATTGTAATAGATATGTGTGATATTGGGGGTGGGGGAGCAGTGGAGGGAGGAGGGGGAGTCCCTTTGTAAGGGGTGAAAAGGATAACTATTGCATTTTTTGTATATCTGTAACTAATAATAATAAAAAGAAAGTGAAAAGAAAATACACAAATGAGAGAAAATATTTGCAAATCAGATATCTAGTAAAGGGCTTTTATTTAGAACATGCAAAGTGTTCTTACAACTCAATAATAAAAAGACAAATCGCCCAATCAAAAAAAAAAGAAAGAAATTAGTTATGATTTTATTTTGAATAAAATGAAATATAGAACTATTTGCCTAGCGAACAGCAATTCATTCCACTAAGACAATGTTGGGAGACTAAAGAAATATATTCTCAGGTATAATCATAAGTACCTTAGTGGTGGGCAAAGCAGTGGTGGGACATTTCATTGGCAGAATTTAAAGGATTAACACCAATTAAAGCCAGGAGCCAGGTTCAGAAGCGGATCCCACTAGGAAGTGACAACATAATAAAGAGGGTTGGGAAAGATAGGTGTGCATTGCAGAGTCCTGAACGCTAACGTGTAATGAGGCTTTCTCTCTTTAGTTCCTAGATTATCTCCTACATTAGCTGAAGCCTATAAGCCTTAACTACAGTGGATGAAATTGCTTCGAGTTTTAGTAGCAGAGAAGGCCAATGCCCTTAGAGGACTTCCCTCTTCTGCCTGGGACCAACACTACACCACATTTCCTAGCCTCTTGACATTCTGACCAATGAAATGTGGGTAGAAGCAATGTGCCTGGTCTCTAACAGCCTCACGTGGCACCCTCTATTCTCTCTTTTTCCTCATCCACCTGCTAGATGACACCAGGTGATCATGTTGAAGAAGGATGCAAATGAGGTCCTTGAATGATGGGGTGGGTCAGGCCCACCCTGACAACCTGCCTTAGAAAGTGACTGACAATAGTGAGAAATAAATTTTTATTGTTTGGGGCCAGTGAGATTTTTATAGCAGCTAATGCTATTTACCCTAACTAAAATAGTGCAGGAGTATGAACATTGTACAAATGTTGTTTTACATAAAAGATTCTGTATTTAGTGCTGTAAGCTGGGGAACTGGATGTGTGACTTGCACATGTATCTTGACTGCAAAGGCCCGGCTGATCTGGTAGGAGCCGTGACCGCTTCCAGCCACCACTCGGGCACAAATGCAGTTAGGTCAGTTCTCTCTCCACTAAACCTGCTGGAACCTGCTGAGGAAACTGCTGCCCTCCTCTCGACAAATCAGAGGGACCCCGGCCTCCTTTGAGGCTCAGGTGGGGGAGTCGGGGCAAATTCCTTGAGTTCAAATCCTGCCTTCAACTCTTCGTAGCGTGCCAATTGGCAATTTGATTAAAATCTCTGGGCTCACCTTTCTTATCTGGTAAGTCATTAAAATAATAGTACCTGTATCCTAGTGTTGTTTTGAGGATTAATCAAGGTAAGCAATATAAAGCATTTAGAACAGTGTCTGGCACATGCTAAGTGCTCAATGCTAGCTATTACTATTGACAGAGTTTTTATCATAATATTTCAATCATTCTCCCTATCCTGTCTCTTGTATTAAGATCTATGGCTATTCCTCTTTTCTAGGCCAAGGATCTTCTCTCCTGCCTCTCCATTATTTAGGAAGTGCTAGGAGGCAGTGGTAAAGCTTTTCTTTATCACCATCCAATTTTTCAAGATTGTGTTTTCTGTATTCTCATACAGTCAGGAGGACAGAATCTTCTCTTGGTTTTATTTTTAGACTTACGAAGAAAGAAAATTTAAAAATTCTAATTGGCTGAAAACACACACATGCGACAATAGCCTGGAGGTGAGTCAGGGTCCAGATGGGCGAGCCTGCCCCATTCCTGGAAGCTGAGTGGGCATTTTTACGAGGCATGAAGCTGGGCCTCCACCTTCTGTTGCCCAAGCCCACCCAGTCTTTGCCATATGTCTCAGCGTGGCTGGGTTACGATGGGAAGTTCAAGACCAGCTTTCCTAGCATAGTTGTAAGTAACATAACTCCATCATGAGCCAAGATTTTGGTGGAGAGTAGGATTTTATAATGACTTTTCACACAAAGACATTCTTAATTTTTTTCCAAATCCCTTGGCAACAGGTAATGATTAATGATCACAAAGACATTTTTGTCCTTTCTCTTTCATTGACACTTTTTTTTGTGGTGGCAGCCAGATTCCCTTATGAAGGTAAGAATGTATTGTAATTATTGGCCAGAGTCTATCTGTGCTATTTCTCTCCATTTCAAAAGGCAGTTAATTGCCCACAAATTTAAAAAGAGAACAAATGGGGTAGTAGCAGAGACCATGCACGTGACTGAAGGGAGCATGGAAACTACAGAGGGCAACTTGATCCTGGGATGATGATAACAGTTCAATTTTGCCCATATTTCTGTCAGCATTGAATTCTTTGCTCACAGAAGAAGAAAAGATAAAATAAGTGCTTACTTGATTTTTAAGGCTTGAGTACAAATCAATATCTATTTGGTTTCTTTTATAAACTAAATCATTGAAGCATTTTATTGGCAATTCAAGTGATTGTGCATTTAAAATTTAAGAAGAATCTGTGACTAAAAATTGTCTTCAATGAAAGAAGAAGAAATATTTACATTTGAAAGAAAGCAATGTAATGCTCTTTCTTTGCATTTCCTTTTTCTTTCCTTTTTCAGGGGCAGGATTGACAGTTAAAGGAAAATGAAGAGTTGTAAGAGAGGAACGCTAGGAAGTCAAGTCAAATCAAAACACATACTCTTAAAAGCTTCAACAAAGCAGTCTTCTCTTCACTTTGTCCATCTAATTTTCTCTTTTATAAAATTAGACATACTGAATCAAATAGTTCTAAGACTTTACATTAGTGTGAACATTCTAACTGTACCAATATTATATTCACAAAATACAAAAGATTTTTTTTTTCATTATTCTTGACTGCCAAGTATCTGAACTCCCTTTGTATGTCTGAGGACCTCCCCCTGTTAGAGACACTGAGAAAAATGCCAGACACTCACTTTCCCAGTTTCCCTTAAAGCTAGGTATAGGTCTGTGACCTGACTTCCTGTACTCCCACAACAAACCCCATATTTTGAACAGAGGGCTTTTGATGCAAAAGAAGCAGGGGCTTCAGGGAATTCTTTGTCAAGTCAGTGACTACTGCAACAAGGTCCCCATTCCCAGGGCAGCCGTGACAGTGGCCCTGTGAGCACATCTCCTGACGTGCCCGTGGTGTTGGCGTTCAACACAGCAGTGATGGCAATATATTGGGGAGTAATCCACTTCACTATTGGGACATTCATTGTGGCTGCATGGTCTTTGAATCTGATATCTCTATGATCTCAGCAAATCAATGAACAACCCAGGATCCTTTCCTTTTCTTTTCGTACTTTTTCCTTTGAATAACCTTAGATTTAAAAGAGTTGCAAAAACAGCACAGAGAGCTTCTATAAGACCTTTCACCAAGCTTCCTCTATGTGAACATCTCACATAACTATGGTCCGTTTATCAAAAGTGAAAATTGATACCAGTGCAATGCTATTAACTAAAGTCCTTTCAGGTTGTCTCAGTTTTTCCACTAATGTCTTTTTCTGTTTCAGGATTCAATTCATGATATTCCATTAAATCTACTTGTCCTGTCTCCTTAGGGTCCTCTAATCTGTGGCAGTTTCTTGGTCTTGTCTTTCATGAGTATGACACTTTTGTGGTCAGGTGTTTTGTAAAAATTCCCTCAGTGTGGATTTGTCTGATATTTCTTATCATTAGCCTGAGGTTATAGATTTGGGGTACATGACTTTGATCTGTCTGATCACTGGGGATGTTAAACTTGGTCTGTTGGTAAACCTGATGTCTGCCAAGCTTCTCTAGCGTAAAGTTACTATTTTTCCCTTTCTATATTCTATTCATTAGAAGCAAGTCACCAAGTTTAGCCCACACACAAGAGAAGGGAGGTTAAACTCCAGCTCCTTGAGCGTGCAGACATATGTGAAAACCACCATAGTAATTAATAAATATTTTGAGGGAGATACGTTGAGGTTATGCAACATCGCATTTCTCCTTAAAGTTTCACCCACTAATTTTACATTCATTGTCACTGGATCATGTACACAGCACGTATTGCTGTGACAGTCTTTCTAATGGTGAATTTTCTATTTCCCTAATTTCTTCTACATGTATGAATTGGAATTCTTCCATAAGAAATGTTTGTCCCATCTCCTCCATCTATTTATTTATTTAATCATTTATTAATATCAGTATGAACTTACGATATCTATTTTATTCTTTGGCTTATAATCCAATACTATTGTTATTTTTTTTATTGCTTAGATTGTTACAGCTTTGGCTATTCATAACTCTTTGTCTCTTGTGTCCTTTTTAACATGTCCACACCCTGGTTTTTAAGAAATTATTATTATTACTCCTTGTCTTTTATTACAACGAGATGCTTTAGACTCATTTTGTATGTTTTCCGCCACAGTACCAGAACCAAAAATTTTTCCAAGGAACCCTAGTTCCTTTTAGTGAAGCATGGTATTAGAAACCAATAAGCTTGGAGTGCTGGCTTCTCCATGGAGTATCACTATTTCTAGGCCCTCAGCAGAGCTATGTATTTCTTTATATATATATCTATATTTCTGTATCTATCTGTGTGTGTGTGTGTGTGTGTGTGTGTGTATAGATAGATAGGTAGATAGATAGATATTCATTTATACACAGATACTTATTTTTTTATCTCTATCTGTAGATATACAAATATATATTTACTATATGCTCAATCGATCGATTGATCCATCATTAAATAAACATGAGTTCATTTTGATCACTCTGACTATAATCCAGCATGGGGGTTTTCATTCCAGCCTTCACTCCTTTTTTGTAACTTCTTTCTCTGATAGTGAGAAGCCCAGTTCTCAATATTAGAATGTATTTAGTATTATATTCATTCAAACCTAATAATATACATGTACTAAGAACTGTAAAACTGTACCCCATGAGAAATAAATTTACCAGTTCCTTTTATATTTACTCTTACAGTATCAGTCAAAACACTGCTCGATCACATTACTTTGGTCAGCTTCTATCTTCCTCATACCCTTCAGTGGAGTTATTTTATATATTTATATTAGCAGATTCATTTGTCACATTCTGTACCGATCTTGGGTTCTCTCAACATCTTGGTCAATTTTTTTTTTTACGTTTGCACACAGGTGCACAGTGTACAGCTCTATGAGTTTTGACAAATGCATAGTCATATATCCAACCCTACAGAGCATTGCTGTCATGTGAATCAATAGATTCACACAAGAATCCTATTTTCCAACAGCAAGCAGTCTCATGTTTCCTTCCGAAGATCTGCAGTAGGGAACATTTCCTATGCTCAGTATTAGAAACTTGAGCGTTCACTCATTTGTACGCTCAACTTCCCTTTGGTGCCATGCACCCTGTGCCAAGTGCTGCGGATCCATCAATGAGCGGGAAGGACAAAGCCTCATCCCGCATGGAACTTCCAACACTCTCTGTATGATAAGTGCATTGAAAGAGTGGAAGTATGCAGAACCATGGAAGCATATTTAAGAGCTACCTCAACCAGTCAGGGCTCGGGCCGCCTTCACAAAGGAAGTGACACCTTGGCTGAAGGATGAAGGAAGAGTGATAGGAAGGCATTGGAGAGAAGTCAAACAAAACAGGTAGGGGTACAGATGGTTCTAGTCATAGGAATTGCACTTTGAAAGGTCTATGAGCATGTAAGAAAATGAAGTGTGTTCAGAAAAGCTGAGCCCTGAAATTAGAAGAGGGAATGGAGTGGGAAATGTAGCAGGGGCCCATCAGGAATAGCTGTGTAAGCCATGTTAGAGTATTTCGACTTCATCTTAAGGGGAAACATCAAGGCTTCACACGCTAAGACCATTTCACCTCCCAATGTTTTTAGTGTGAACCACAAGGAAGTAAAGTGGTAACTTTTGGAAAACAGCAATTTTTATTCTTCTATTTTGAGGTTGAAGTGAGTGTAGGAAGTAACTTTGAAGCTTTGCTTTACTTAGATAGATGCATACTGGCTTGTAGCAAAATGGAGATGACCAAGTGTTTGGATTCAGAATTAAAAACATGTTTTCCTTCATGATGGAAATTAAACCAAAAACATGATGACAAAGGTAAAACTCTGAATAAGATTAATGAATCTATTGTGCTTCTAATAATAAAGATTGGCTCAGAGAGCTGGCCTATTTAGATTTTTTCTCCCCCCAAAGCCAGCTGACAACTTTATGGCCAAACTATGAATGTTTTCACTGTACATTGACAGGAAAAAAGCTACAACTGAGAATGGAGTTTAAGTAGTGGATGCAGAGAGCTGATCTAGTGCCTCTCTTCTTTTTTTTTTTTTACTGACATGCAATTAATAGAATTAATGATTTAAAGGGAAAAAAATATTGTCAGTCATCTCTTCCTGAAAATGTCATTTTTTTCTCTTTTTTTCATGCATTTCTTTCTTTTATTATTATTATTATTATTTTTAATTAGTTTCAGGTGTATAACACAGTGCAATAGTTATACATTTTACCCCTCAAAGTGACAACCCCTCTCTCCCAATTCGCCACCACACTCCTCCCCCCATATCATATATATCTATTATTCTTCCTCTGACTCCCTTCCACAGTATAATCCACATCTCGTGACTATCTATATATATTCAATTACAGTTGGTATACAACCTCCGCTTCAGGTATACAGTGCAGTGATCAAACCTCTACTCCATCCATGAAATGGTCTCCCCAACAAGACATGTGACCATCTGATGCCCACAAAATATTTACACCAGTCTGAAAATGTTATTTGATAAACACTTCCCTTAGTCAATAAAGTAATCTAATTGGTGGCCCACTGAGGATGTCATATAAAGAAGAAACTGAACTGGTAAGTAAAAAGGATAGAGTTAATAACATTTAAAACGTCTGTCAGAAATGGTCTTTTTTTTTTAAATCTAGCAATTTTATTTATTTTATTTTATTTTATTTTTTTGAGGGCAATATCACTGGCCCTCATATGTGGGACCCAAACCGGGGCCGCTGGCTTCCCAAGCCAGCGCTCAACCACCATGCCACTCGGCCGGCCCAGAAATGGTCTTTTTAAAAAGGCGCCTGAAAGCGTAACTCTGGCGAGTGACCTAGCCATCTCTCCTTATTGCCATTGGTAACTGCCTAACGATGTGAGTGAAACTGATGCTGAAAATACTACGACACTAAGAAAACTATGTGCTGCGCCTGCAGCGTCTTCACCAATACCACTTACAACTCCTATGGTAGAAACTGTTAGTATCTGCTTCTTACAGATAGGAAAATGAGGGCTTCAAAGGTTAAATAATGACCCGGGGTCACATATCTGATAAGTAGGGCTGAACTGGGATTGAAACAGGCCTACTTGATTCCAAAGTCTGTGGAACTCAGGTGCACTTTGTTATTTTCTTTTCAGTCTTGGAATTTCGTTTGTCCTTCTTTTTAATTACTGTGTAGCAATCCACTACACATTCGTAATTTGCTTTACTTAAAATGTGTATACTTTTTTATGGCACCCTCTGTAGTTGCTAAAAATATGTATACTCTGGAGCCAGGGTGCACATGAATTTTAACTTAGTCTCCACCGTTTATTATTAGCGGTAATCTTGAACACGTTATTATTATTTTCAAAGACACAGTTTCTCCTGTGAGATGGCCTAACCATTACTCTCTATAGGGCGATTTTGCTCATTCTATAAGAGGATACATGTAAAACATTTAGCATAATGCCTGAAGCATAAAAGCTGGTCAGCCATCATTCAATACAGTTATGTGTCTAATAGTTCTGAACATTTGTCTTTTGTGTATATGACATCACTTTTAGTATCCAAATCTCCACATGACATTAATATGTTAATATTTTATTCACTTATTCATTCATTTAACAATATTTATTGACCACTTATTATGTACCAGGCACTGTTCTGGGTGTTGGGGAAGCAGTCGGCCCATGGAAAAATGATTGCTATTTAACAGCCATCAAAGTTCTGCAGAAATCAGAATGTTTTCATGTCTTTTAACTTAGAAAATACTAGTTAAAATAATGTTGTCTGGGCCGGCCGAGTGGCGCAGTGGTTAAGCGCTGGCTTGGGAAGCCAGCGGCCCCGGTTCGGGTCCCACATGTGAGGGCCAGTGATACTGCCCTCAAAATAATAATAATGTCTGAAGAGGAATTTAGGGCATTTCATTATCACTCTTAAGATTTGGTGGTATTTTAAATTGATTTTGATACTTTTCTAAAAATGAAAAATGACACCACTGTTTATGGGTCAATGGCTAGTGGGAATTCTTTTTACAGCTGCCTGGTGTCATTTATCTTCATCAGACACTATTTTTTGGTAACTTACAAGATCATTGTTTCTTTTATACCCTGGCTTCTGGATGACCAAAGAATACAGCTTAACCTTTATTTTCATCTATCCATGTGGAAAAATAACATATAACAGGGTCTCTAAATCCTACATATAAACTTGCCTGGTTTTAAAATATGAGTTGAACAAAAGTATCAATTGGTAATAATTGCAAAAAGATGGAACTTAAACGCATATTTCACCAGGGAGATACAAACATTTTTGAAATTCAATAATCTAGTATCAAGTAGCGTATACTTTTCTTTTCAGTATGTTTCTAACACCTCTGTGAATCTATGCATGATTATGCACATTTGTATATGTATAAGCATACATATATAACAGATGCACATATAGTATATACATACATACATATACATACATATGTACATGTATACATTTTTTAAACATCACCAGCAGTGGTATTTAGTAGACAAGTAGCAATTGTCTTATTGTTATTTAAGTCTATTAATATGATTTGGAAAAGTTTATAAGGAATCAAAGTCTGCCCAGAATGATGTCATAACAAGGTAATATGGAATCTGATTATGTGAAAAGCTGGATATTTACACAAAGAGGTCAGAAACCAGCTGGCTACATGTAAACTAAAGAAAAACCAACAAACGTCCTAAGGCAGTTCTTATTCTTGATCTGCTATGGACTTGCAAGATTAGCACAATTTTTTAAGACCCAGATATTGAGAATGTTTTCTAAGTCAGCAAAAATCCACTTAAAAATTTTGTGTGGTTTGCTTCCCAAATTATCCTGAAGGCAACAAGAAAAACACTGCATTTATTTCCCTTTTGAATGATATGATTTAAAAATTATAATGTTGTTTTGAAAAACTGCAGCAATATTTTACCTCTGTGATTTAGGGGGAAATGTCCTCTTTGATTCAATAAAATGACTTGGGGCTTTTATTTTTACTCTACAGGTATGAACTTTTGTTCAAACTGGATTTGGGGTGGAAATTCAATTGATTTGTCTGTACTATTGCCAATACTGGAAGAAACACTTATCTATAAAATCAGCGCTATAATTTTTTTGCCTCTCTCTTTTTCTCCCTATCCCTCCCTCCTTCTTTCTTTCCTTCCCACTTTTCATCTTTCCTCTTCTTATTTCCTTCTTTCCTTCTGTTATCTCTCATTTACTTTTATTCACCACTCACCTTCTCCTTTCTTTTTCATGATTCCAAAATATTAACAACCAATATCATGAAATACCAGGGGTGACAAAAAATGTACACATTAAGAAGATTCTTTATTTATTTTTATTTATTTATTTTTTTTTTGAGAGCAGTGTCACTGGCCCTCATATGTGGGACCGAACGAACCTGGGCCACCGGCTTCCCAAGCCAGCGCTTAACCACCACGCCACTCGGCCGACCCTACACATTTTAAGAGATGTTATCTATGTATTACTTCTCGAAGCTGAATTGAATTATGGCAGCATTGTGTAGTATGACAGTCCCTCAAAAAATGGCATTAATCAAATGAATGCTAGCATCATTCATTGTATTATAATTTTAATACAGTTTTTTCCTTTTCCTTTCTTGAAATGTGTGTGTGTATGTATATATATATATATATATATATATATATATATATATATATAGAGAGAGAGAGAGAGAGAGAGAGAGAGAGAGAGAGAGAGGCACCCTCTCTATATATATATTATGTAAGAACATTAAAACTTTGGTCACTATAGTAGAACCCCTTGTGATTTTAATGCCCCTACTAGTCTTGTCAACTAGAATTAAATATTTAAATCTTCATTAGGCCTTTGTTCATGTGTTAACAGCTCTTCTTGTGCAACTCATTTTGTACTTAGGAATGTAGTCATAAGTTGCTGGTATTATGTCCCTTTGTCAAGCAGAAAGAGATAACTTCAGAATCTTGAGGAGACTTTATAAATTTGTTTTGCAGAAAGAAAGAATATCTCCAAGGTAGCTGCAACTAGCTACTGATCCCAAAGGAGTCTGATGCGAAAAAGCAAAATCTATGACTAAAGGAACACAGACTTCTCTATTACGTCCCTGCAACTCTTCCTCACCCTCTCGGTTAGCTACATAAAAAAACCCTACTTTGCTTTTTGAGAGAGACTGATTTGAGAGATCTTGTACTTCCGTCCTCTTGCTTTGGCCAATTCGAATAACTTTTCCTGTCTCTAAGATTGGTGTCTCAGTGCTTTGGCTTTACTAGTGCATCAGGCACAGGGACCTGAATTTTGAAAGGTGATTCTGCACCATCACTTATGTGCAAAAAACATTACTGAATTATTGGAACTATTTTATTTATAGCAACTATATTCCTTCTCTTAAAAAGATTATAAGATGTATTCTAAACTGAGTAAAGGATTACAAGAAGGAAAAGAGGAATTAGAAATGTGATATTTCAGGGTTATTTTTGAAAGATAGAGGAGACCACAAAGTGAGAAAAAATAATGATGATAAACCACAACTGTGTATTCAGGCCCAATAACAAGAACAGAAATAGGCTAGGATCTGCATACTAACATTAGATTGAAGATAAGATTTGTTAAATATTTGAAATATAACTAACTATATTCATTCCATAGATACCTTTGTTGATTTCAATGTTGTTTTTTTAAACTCTTGATTGTCAAGATTATTATAATACCATCTAATTTTTGTGAGGTTAAACAGTACTCAATGTTGTTGAATGTTGGAGCCATTTGTATATGAATGGTTAAACACCACAAAAGAGTTCCCACACAAGTGTAACCCGAGGATTTGCTGACCACGGTGTACATTAGCTAATTGACAGACTTTAATATCTGGTAGAATCTAAAAACTTTACCACAGAGAGATTTTAACATTTACAGTGATACTCCTTTTCTGAACATTTGGTTTTAATAATCTTGACAATCTTTTAGTTTAACTCTTTTTTGCACTTCATCTGGCCAGTCTTTTAAAATAAAGGGAAAATGGTTAATGAGGCCCTTTCAGAGAAATACAGTGTAGCAATGGACCACGGTCTCAAGCCCCAAAAAGGACAAACACAAAAAATCATAAACCAATTGTGATGCAATGGCCCACTTGTTTGTCACTGTGACTCAGAATACCCAGGCAAGGTCAAGATAAAAGAGTTGTGACACAAAGCTAACTTATGAACACACACTTAGGCTGGGCGATTCTGTCTGAAGCAATTAATTCCTCCATGATTCCTCTCCTCCTTCCATTTCCCACAGTGTCCACCACTGCTTCACAGTTCCTTGAAGTTAAAGGAATTGATGAAACATAATTTATTCTTTGACAATAACTAGCTTTTTCACTTCATGTGCAAGAGGACTGCCTGCTTTTGCTTCTCCTTCCCAAGGCCAGACAGAGGGTGCAGAAGTCGCAGAGATCCAAACACTACCCAACAATCTCCTACAGGGCTGTGAAGGTCCAGATTTTTCAGGGGACTGTAACTGCTTCTTTTCAAATACTGGATTGCTGTACATGAGTCATTCACTGCTAGGAAGCTCCGATGGAAGTTTTGTTTTATGAGTTTCAAAGTGGAAACAGCTTTGTTCTTCTTTTTTTCATAATTATAACACTATCTTGTGCTTACTCTATACATATCAGAGAATCTAGACAGGTAAGAGACGGTCTCAGGTGAAGCTTTGCTAGCTGTCACAACCATTTTGTTGCATACTCCTTTATACGTCTTACTATGCATTCAAATATACACACTGTTTACCAAAATATATACTTTTTGTGGTAAAAAGCACATAAGATAAAATTTACCAACTTAACCATTTTAAGTGTACAGTTCAGTGGTGGTCAGCGTATTCACATTGTGCTAAATAATCTCCAAGACTTTTTCATCTCATAGAACTGAAATGCTGCACCCAGGAAGCAGCAGGTGTTCCTCCAGCCCATGATAACTACCTCTCCAGGAACCTGACTATTTTAGGTACCTCATGTAAGTGGAACCATATTTGTCTTTTTGTGAATTGTTTATTTGACTTAGTGTAATGTTTTCCAAGTTCATCGATGTTATAACATGTGAAGGGTTTTCCTTCCTTTATAAGGCTGATTAATACTCAATTTTATGTACACACCACATTATGTTTATCCAATCACCAATGATGGACAGACACTTAGGTTACTTCTGCCTCTTGTTTATATAAATGCATGCTACAGAAATGAAGTTCATGTGAGGTTATATCAGTTTCTTCCGAATATTTTCCACCTTTTGTTTTTCGTTTAACATTTTGGAGAATTTCTTTGATTCCATTTTTCTAGTATCGCTACTAAATTTTTAATTTTGGCAGTTATATTTTAAATATGTAAGACCTCATTCTCATTGTTCTACTTCTTGCTTTATAGATGTAATATTTCCTTGAATCTTTCTGAGAACATTTATAAGCGTGATTTTTAAAGTTCTTTTTTGTTCCATAAATCATTTCCGTGTTCTCCAAGAATATTTTCATGTTTTTTAGTATTTGATATTTCTCTTTTAATATTGCTAGTTCTCCTTGCATTCTAGTGATTTTTCTGTGTTATGGCCTAGGTAGATGGAGCAGATATCTGCTTTTGTGTAAATAAGACTGTTTTCCTAATAGATCTTCCCTTCTGGAATTTCTTCCTGGGATGGGCCCAGCAGTGTTGACTGGTAAACTCTGAGTGAGGATCATTGGAGAGGGAGCTGGCTGTGAGGCTGAGTGCCTGCAAAATGCACAGATGATCGCTTCCTTCCGAGGCCCCAACTTTAGAAATGTTATCTTTTACCAGTTTGTTCAGTTTCTTTTGAAAGGAATCATCAGATGTTTTGCCTGGGGGTAAAATGCCAGCTACCTGCTCTGTGTATACATTGCAGATGGGGTGCTGACTGGAAGAAATCTGAACATATTCAGATCTCTAAGTAATCTCTCTGCTTTTAGCTCAGTCTTTCACTTCTCCACCCATCTGCTGTGTTTACTGACTCAGCACCCAAGGCATCTCTGGGGTTCCACAGGGAAGATTAGCTTTCTTTCTCCACTGAGTGTCCGAAACTATTCTAGGCTGAGATTTCTCTGCCCTATTCTAATGACTCTTGCCTACTTTTTGTATTCCAGAAATTTATTAAATATCGCAGCCTTTTGTTGTATGCACATACTCCATTCTCTCTTGTATGTTGTGCCAGGCAGGGGCCCTTTTTAAAATTTTTATAAAATTTATTGGTTGGACATTGTTAGTAAAATTATATAGGTTTCAAGTGTACATTTCTGTAATACATCATCTATTTATCACATTGTGTGACCACCCAGAGTCAGTTCTCTTTCTATCACCATATATTTGATCTCCGTTACCCTCTTCTATCACCTCCCTCCCTCCCTTACCCTCTGGTAACCACTAAACTATTGTCTGTATTTATGAGTTTTTGTTTGTTTGTAAGTTTATCTTGTTCATTTGTTATTTTCAGTTTTATATCTCACATATGAGTGAAGTCATACAGTTCTCAACTTTTTCTGTCTGACTTATTTGGCTTAGCATGAGAATCTCAAGATCATCCATGTTGTTGCAAATGGCAGTATTTCACCTTTTCTTATGGCAGAGTAGTATT
The DNA here is from genome assembly GCA_033961575.1 of Aselliscus stoliczkanus. Classification (NCBI taxonomy): domain Eukaryota; kingdom Metazoa; phylum Chordata; class Mammalia; order Chiroptera; family Hipposideridae; genus Aselliscus; species Aselliscus stoliczkanus. The sequence goes on from CM066728.1 coordinate 58,237,177, forward strand.
CCACTGTGAGTGTATATATCACATCATCTTTATCTAGTCATCTGTTAAAGGACACTTTGGTTATTTCTATGTCTTGGTCACTGTGAATATTGCTGCGATGAATATAGGGGTACATATATCTTTGCAGATAAATGTTTTCAGATTTTTGGAGGTAGATAGCCAGAAGAGGAATTGCTAAGTCATATATGGTAATTATGTTCTTAATTTTTGAGGAACCTTCACACTGCCTTCCATAGCAGCTGCACCAATCTGCATTCTCACCAACAGTGTATGAGGGTTCCTTTTTCTCCACAGCCTCTCCAACCCTTGTTATTATTTGTCTTGTTCATGATAGATAGCCATTCTAACTGGTGTGAGGTAATAGCTCATTGTGGCTTTGTGTTTTTTAAGATTTTATTAGAAATTGGGGGAGGCGAACAGCGTTGCGGAAAGGGGGAAGGGGAACAGACAAGTTGCTGTCTTGTTCTTCAGTCTAGTTGTGGAGGATGTTGCTTCACTGGCCCATGTTGGTATCATCATTGCGGTCTTCCTGGGTGAGGCAGTCGCTCGCCGGCCTCTGGATGGTCGCTCACCGTGGCTCATGGCAGCTCACGCTGGCTGCCAGCCACTCACTGTAGCCTATGGCAGCCCACTGCAGCAGGGGCTGTAGTCCACACCATCGCCAGGGCTCGCACAGCTCAGCTCCAGGTGGAGCTGTTGTTAGCTGTAGAGGGCAGTGTCACTGGCCCTCATATGTGGGACCCGAACTGGGGCCCTGCTGCTCAGAGCTGGCATCCCAAGCCAGCTCCTAACCAACGTACCACTCAGCTGGCCTTCATTGTGGTTTTAATTTGCATCTCCCTAATAGCTAGTGAAGTTGAGCATGTTTTCATATATCTGTTGGCTGTATGTGTTCTTGGGAGAAGTGTCTGTTCATGTCTTCTGCCCATTTTTTTTATTGGATTGTTTGTTTTCCGTTGTTGAGTTATACGAGCTCTTTATATATTTTAGATATTAGTCCCTTATCAGAGGTATTGTTTACAAATATCTTCTCTTGTTTGGTTGGTTGCCTCTTTGTTTTGTTGATGGTTTCCTTTGCTGTGTAGAAGCTTTTCAATTTCATTTATTTTTGCTTTTACTTCCCTCAGGCAGGGGCCTTTGCTTTTAGCCATTACTCATACCTCCTCTGCTCTGCTCTCTAACACAGGGAAGTTGCACCAGCAAATAACATCTCTGTGCCCACTGGCTTCCATCTAGTTTCAGGCAGTAGAAGCACAGGTGGGATACTGAAGAGAGGGGAGTGGAAAAAGGCAGTTTATTTTCCCTTCTCTTTCTGCCTTGGCCAGTATCTCTAGAAGTTGCTGTATTACTCCCATCTTGTCTAACAACCCCAAGCAACCCCTTTTGTCATGGTTCCAGCTCCTGCCATGTGGTCCTGTCTCCTGGGTTCTTTGGCCTCATCAGCCCTCGTAGTTGTAGTACCACCTAACGTTGTTAATTTATCTGGCTTTTTGGATGTTCCTGCACTTTCCAAAAAAGTTCTCTAAATTGAGTTCTCTCTAGTGAACTATTTTGCTCAATTTTACTGACTGAACTCTGAGATATACAGACATACAGTGGGAATTCTATTCTATATGTCTACACTTTTAATTCAATGTGGTCTTGGAAGAAATGGAGGCCAATGAATGCATTCAGTTTGCCATCTTGAACTGGAAAATATGTGCATTTTGTGGCTTTTAATACATAAGGCCAAATTGCCTACTAGAATGTTTGCATCAAATTACATTTCCACTAACAGTGCTTTGGTGTCCATATCCTGACACCCTCAGAACACAGGGGATTGATGCTTCTTTTTAATCATAGCATTCAATCTTTGTATGGGGATCCAATAAAAACGTCAAGTTTCCTTGGCTCAGAAGATCTCATCTTTGTGTTGCCCTAACAGCTGGAAATGATCTAGAGGAGATAGAGCCAATAGTCCTTGCCTAACATTTGATTCAAGACGGCTGGCCAAGTTACTAAGGAGCCCAGAATCCCAACAGGCTGAGAAAGACACACAAAGCAGATTTTCCAGTGTATCCTTCTGATATCTACAAGGAAGTAAAATTCCCCCAAATAAATAAAGTCATTGCTGAGATCCAAATTGTTAAAGCATGACTCAGAGAAGAGAATGCCTTACAAAAGGCTGAGTGAAAATCAACTCCTAATGTCCCTGCTTCCTAGCTTAGAAATTCACTGAAAAAAATTTCCACCTCTCTCCACGGAGTCTCACATGGATTCCCAACTGGAGGACTAAAAACAGAACAAGAGTGTTGGAAATAAGCAACTTCCGATTTCACTTTACGGAGTAGTGTCATACTTGTAGCCCTCACTGAAATCGTGTGGAAATATCAATCTGGAGTCCTAATTAGACACATCTGGCCATGACTATTTTCTGGTGGTTTTGCCAGATATGTATTTTCCCTGATATAATGCTCTCAATATTTGTTACCTGATCAGCTGCATCCGATGCACCCATCACCTCCTCTGTAACCTTCCATGTGCTTTCTACCTGCACAGAGAGAGCGCTGAGATGTGCCTTTTCATCAACTAATCGGCTGCGCTCTACAGCACATAATTTACACACTTTGGCCTCAGTTTCCTTATCTATTATTATAATAAATGAGGCTAACTGATCCTGTAACTTCCATCCAGCAAGAGCTGTAGTCATTGGGAAACAGGTGTCCTCGGGAAAGCCATTAGCTAGGGCCTTATATTCACAAAGGGCCCCTAATTTGGCCATTTGACCTGGTCTTCTAAAAAGGTTATTTGATTTTTTATGTGTTTAAAGTATGATTTTAAGTACTTCAATGTGCTATAATTTTTGGTATTCTTTCTAGCATTTCTTCTTTTATTTTTAACACTCATAGAGACTCAAAAACATGGAAGTGTCTCGGTTTTCTCTAACATCTGATTGAGCCCGGCCCTATTATTCAACGAGCCTAGTCACATCTCTCTCATTCTCCCTATGGTCTATGAACAGGTTACTGTGGGATGGGGAAGAGGTTTGGTTTTATGAAGTGACGAATTGGTGTTCTGACTAAACCCGAATGTTTTGGTGGCTGCTGGGGTGGAGCCCAATAATTCTGCCAAGTTAGGATTAGTACCAGCTCTGCCTCCTCTGGGTGGAGATTCAGCCCAAACTCACAGTTAAAGGGAAATAAAAGAAATCCACGGTGCAAGTAGACTTCAGTGATTCTAATCACCAGAAACTGTTTTCAAAGCTTCAAGGAAAGAAAAATAGAAAAACCTCACCAAACACATTAACACGTTATTTGCAATTTGCCTAAGAGATATCTTTGTTGAAAACTATTTCTAAAGAGACAGGTGAAGAGCCAAAATGTTCAACAAATTACAAAATGGTCAACAGATTAGGCCAAATCAGGCAAAACCAAAGCCCCCAGGCCTTTTTTTCCACTTCACCACAATTTTCCAGATATGCTGCTTCTTATCAGTCTTGTCCATCATAGCCTGTTGCTTTGAACCCTCAGTATCGAAGTCAGATTTATAGATTATTTTACAAAAATAGCCATCTATCACTTTATATAGTCACAAAAGTTGTATAAATGCACTGAATATATGTTTTACTTTATATCTGAGGGGTTTCATTTAGTTAGTTCCTCACTAAAGATGGGATATCAAAGCATTGAGTATGACTCAAACATTCAGTGTATGCGGTTAGGTTAAGTTTTGGAAGTCAATTCACTTTTCAGTCTGCTAGAGTATCATATAGGAAATAACGCTGGAGGAGTCACCAATGTATGGTGCAGGGCTATGAAAAACTGGGTGCCTGTTGCTTTGTGCTAACTATTTGGCTCAAGCACAGACACCAATTTGTCCATATAAGATACAAGGTCTATCTCGCCACTTTTAAATGAAATCTGTTCTTTTCTCAGCCTTCCTTACTTCTCAGCAAATACCTATTCCAACCCTACCCAGTTCTTTGGTAATGGCTGAAGCAAAAGATAACAGCACCATTTTCATGATCAAGTTTTGCTCTCTGTTCTCTGCCCAAGTAGCTACCTGAGTACATTTTCTCCATATTCTACGTGATGCCAAAAAGCAAAGTATGTGTTGTAGGTAACAAATGGCATCTCTGTTTTATAAAAACTATTTTTCTGGGAAGTAAGAGGTTTTTCAAATTTTCTGCAAATGTCTGGAAATTCAGTCTTGAAGCAAAACCGAAAGACACACACACACACACACACACACGCTGAAAATTTTCTATTTAGATGTCTACCAATATAGAGATATAAAGAAAAGTAAATCCACCCTTTTTACAAGTCCCAAGGTCCATGACTAATGAGTCCACAGCCAGCAAAGGGCTGGGTTTCAACACAAGGAAGGGCCAGGGCCTGGCTACAACCTTCAATATCGGTGGGGAGTTTATGAAGCTGTGTGATTTAGGAAACCCTGGGGCACGTGGGACTTCTGGAAAGCACTTTTGCACTGTAGATTATTAGGCTGTGGCTACTGCCTCTGTGCAGCATCTGCCTTATCTGGTGCTCAGACAAGAAGTACATGTGAGCAGGTCTCATTGGAGGAAGTTGACTTCCAAAAAGAGGTGAAGTGGCTAACTTGAGAGAAGAGAGGTAGGCATGGGAGATTCAGGATTGGGCCATCAGAGTTAGGAATTCCAGCCCTCTTTATCCTGCTGTGATGCTATCTCCACTCTGCTAAAGCAAGCAAGCAAACAAACAAACATGTTGCTGTAAATATCCATCAGTGGGGCGAGCACTTGCACTCTTTGCTGTCATTGGGGAAAATGTTTCCCGTTAGCAGTAAAAAACATTTACTTCTGTTTTGGAGGTCCTCATGCATGGGGCAGGTATGGTATTAATTCTTTCTGGCAGCCATCTCCTGGAGGGAAAGGGAGAGCCAGAATGATGTCACAGACAAATAGAAAGGAACAGCGAGTTTCACACACGCTGGCTTTACAACACTAACCAATTCCCCCTGTGACGTCTGACTGGAGCTGAGTAACGCACTTGAGAATGGTTTTGCCATTCTCTCAGATATCATCTTTAACCCCTTATATGAATGGATCCTGTGACACTGTGGCATGAGGAAAACTGATACACTGTCAGGTTAAACGCATAACAAAATTTAAACTGCTTTCATTCTTCTCCTTCGGATTTAAAGTTGCTGGGGACAATGCTGCGGTAACTTCATGTGCTGCCGTGGCAGAAGGGGCCGAGTCAGAACTCTGACTCACATGCCTGCTCTCCTGATGGCCGTCCCATTAACCCATGCTGGACCCGCTTATTCAGGATGCTGCGAGGCTTTTCCACCTTGACACACAGCTTCATTTTCACAGGTTACTATTCTGTCTCCCTGTACTCTATTTGTTTTGTGATAGGGTGGGACCTCACAATCTTCATTCTTTAATAACTCACATGGTTTTTGCTGTACTATCAAACCATCAATATCTGTACAATATTATTCTTTAACTGACTCACTCTTTCTATTATGTTAAAAGATGATATCACTATATCACTACGATAAATGGATAAAGAGTATATTATTTGCCTTAAATAGAAGGTAGCTAAGATATATATATATATATATATATATATATATATATATATATATACACACACACACACACACACAATTAATACAAAAATATGCTTTAAAATTTAGATAAATATTGTTACCTTACACTAGAAGGCTCTGAATGTGATGCCTAGGCACTCTCTGTTAAAAAGAAGAGAAAAAAAACAATAGAAGAAGGGCAAGGGATGCTGTAAGGAGTGTTAAACATATGTCAACACTAAATTTTAAAGATTTTCTCCTTTGTGTGATCAGAAGGATTGAAAGAAAACTGATTTAAAAAAATCATTTTTTTCATTATGGGACTCAAAGTAATGATGCTGGGTAAACTGACATCTTATGTGCTGTCTCACTTTGGGAAAAATTTCAGTGAAGTGTTTGGGGGAAACATACTAAAATTCAAAGGAGTATTTCTAGTGCTCAGACACTAGTGAGAAAGAGAACTTGAGGAAAGGATAAATGTTGCTTTTCCCCAGCCAATTTCATTCAACATTCAATATGGACTATGTGCTCAGATATTTCAAGTAGATTACTCTCTTATTGGTGAGGAAAAGGAAATAAATTTGAAACAAATAACTGCAAAACAAACAAACACTCAATTAAAGGTGCAGGCTAACTGAGTATCTGGGCAGGTGAGAACACACAGGAGACTTTGGGTTCCTTGCATGAATGAGGCACAGAAAGTTGCCCCTAGAGGCAGGCAAATTAGAACCAGGGGCCACGTCTGGGTGGAAGCATCCCACCATCTCCCCGACCCCTTGTCCAGTTCAGGGCATAGCAAGCAGAAGGAAGGTGGGATTTCTGCCCCCACTTTTTCAGTCTGGGAAGTACTATCAATGTTCAAAAGAGGAAGAGAAACCCCACTCAGACTCCTAAAGGCCTGGCACTTGGATGCTCTATTTCGTTTTCTAAGAGCTGATGTGTGTTGTGCTGGGTATGGACTAAGGAGGGCTTTGGCACAAAGTATCCTGCACAAAGAGTGAAAAAAACCACGTTTGTTTGTTGAAACATATTGCAAGTGTTTTAACACAAGTTTTTATAATGTATGTAATTATTAAAAACTAAAGAAAAAGTTTTGCCTCCTGTTTAAATCACCACCCAGTGGCTTTCTATGTGTTGTCTAACAAACAACAATAGCAATAGCCCAGGATTTTTTGAGCATGAAGGCTTTCAGTGTGTATAGATGGAGAAAATACATAATGATCAAAGGCTGCTGTTAATTCAGCGAAGTAAGTGAATTTGTATTTTATTCATCACCTCCTCTATAGACATTTTAAAAAATAGCAGTGTGTGTGTATATGACACATTATTTATTTAGTCTACCCATACTGAATGTGCATATGGATTTACAGACCCCTCACAGTAAATTCTGCTACCCCCAGGGGTCCTAGACCTACTGGTTGGGAACCACGGGAAAGGACAGATTTATGATTGATGACAACGCGGAGGGCCTGGGGCACATCTGCTGGTCTTCCTTCGCTTTTATCAGCCTGACCCTCACACTTTCTTCCTGAAACTCTGCACTCTGCTTTGTGTACTGAAAATATTTTCTGTATAAACTTCAACAATTTGGTTATAGCTTCCACCGTGGAATCTTTTTTTTTTTTTTCCATGCTAAAAAGTGAATTGCACTTTGAATGAACATTTACACAACTGGAAGGAAAACCATTTTAAATTCAAGATGCACCCATTCTTCTGCTGCATTCAATGATACTGTATTCCTTAAGCATTTGCTGCATGGCTCTTCATACCTTTGTGACATACATATTTATTAATAAATGAAAGCAAAACAATTTCTTGCATCTGAGTCTAGTGTCCCTTTACGGCATTAACCAGCCGGCCAACAAAAATCTACCAATAAATCTATTACTTGCTGCACAAAGCACAGCTTAATAACATTGTAAACTTACTTTCTGAGTGCTTTTTGGAATTGTAATTCATTTGTTCTACCAAATTTTATCAGAGCTTATGATTCAAAACGTGCTTTAGCCCAATTGTACGTTCCTTTGTGGATCCTGTCTTTTGTGTGATCCTAAGGACAGTTCAGACTTTCTTACAATCAGTTCCTTCAATCTCTCATAACATATGCCCCTGCAGTCTCCTCTCCTTCTTGCATCAATAATGTCTTCCTCTTATCATGGCACAAGTTTCTAATCAACTTGTCTACACTTTCTGTCCACATACACTCATGTCCTCGCCAGTTTCAACCCACTCCCCTCTGGCTTCTGTCCCCATTACTCCACTGAAAGTGCTCTTGTCACGATCACAAACCACTTCCATATGGGCCCCGAGATCACTTTTTGGTTCTCAACTCACTCTCTCAGATGCATCTGACACATTGACACTCCCTCTTTAAGTACTTTCTTAAGTTCATTTCCATTATACTCTTTCACATATTCAATTCAGGACAACTTGCTCTGGGTACAAAGAATAGAACACTGAAAAAGAAAGGCTGAGGTCTCGTCTACGAATGGCAGCCTGAAAGAGACAGAGAAGCAAATATGAAGTGACAATGGAGTGTGCTAAATGTTATGGTAGAGAAAATACAGTGCTAGGAAAGGACCGATGAGGAAGCCTAATGGGGATTTGGAATGTCAGGTAAAGCTTCCTGAGGAAGTGACATTTAATCCAAGACCTGAAAGGTGAACAGAACTTAGCTAGAGAATGGAGGGAGCATAGTAGAAAAGGGTACCGAAGACAAAGGAAGAGTAGATGCAAGGGCTTGGAAGTGAAGAAAGAGCAAGGAGAGCTTCAATAGTTTAGTGCCAATTACATGTAGGGGTTTGGGGGTGGTGGTGGGGGTGGTGGGGGAGAAAATGGTAAAAAAATAAAAATGTCCCGGCAGTGAGGAGACATCACATCATGACAGTCCTTGTAAGACAATTTTGAGGATTGGACTCTTGTTGAAGGCAGTGGGGAGCCATTGAAGAATGCGGAGCCAGAAAATGACAAGTAGGAGAAAGGATTGGAATAGGGCAAGGTTAGAAGAAGAAAGGCTCATTAGGAGTCTGTGACATTTGATCCAGGCAACAGATAGTGGTAATGTTACCAGCTGTTACAGAGGAAGAAACAACAAAATATAGTGATTAATTTGGGTCCAGAACAGGGGACGATGCCTGGTCAGGGAGATGGGAGAGTCAATAAGAATAACTATGATGAGCTATGTGGTGGTGCTTTTCACCAATTTGGAAACCACCCAAGTAGGAATAAGATGTAGCTAAAGGTGGAAGGGAGATTATAAATTCAGCTGGAGGTTACTGACACTCTTCCAAAGCCGAGGCACACTTGGACAGGAAGTAGGGACCCTGAAAAGTACTGGCTCTCCTCTGGCCCTCTCAGAGATGATTAAAGGGGTGAGGAAATAATGACAATTTCTCTGTTCCTAGGAGCCTTCTCAGGGAGCACGTGTGAGTGAACCACAATACAAGATGTGCACAGCGGGGGTGACATGCTTCCAGAGGGGAATCTGCCTTTCGTCCTAGCAGGACACTTCCCAGGACAGTCAGAAGCCACAGCTCAACATCCAGGGCTCTGACAATTGGGGTGTCAGGGAACCTGCAAGATGAATCAAACACTTAGTGCGAGAGGTCACATGGCTTCATTGCCCCATTCTCAGCAACATGCTTTAAGAGGCCTCAGAGGTCGCTGGTAAGGAGTTGAGGGGAAGTAGGAGTAGGCCTGATTGTAGCTAAAGCCTGAGCTGGGGCCCTTGTCCTTTCTTAGGAGCCTGGCAATGCCTTGGCAACATATCCAGGTTTGGGGTCAGTACATCAGCTCAAGTTGCAATAAGTATAGAAAGATGAAATATAAAGGGAGAACAGAGGTTTTTTTTCATCTTAGCTTTGTTGGCTCCTACATTTCCTTTTGTATTTTAATGGTGCATACCATTTGCAGTGGAGGTCTCCTTTCTTGCAAGATCATTGCTTTTGCAATCCTATCTGGAGCAATATACAAAAAGGATCATAAAAACATGAGGAACTGTATTTCAGTCATTTCTAAGAAATCATTCAAAATGTTAGATGTTTGTTTAATGTCAGTATATTTCATCCCTAATTGAAATATTTTGTTTTTCTGTGCTGTTAGCAGTACAAAAATGAAAGAATTCAAGTAGTATGGTCCAAGGGGACCATTTTTTGTTTTATTTTGTTTTCAACATGAGTTCTTCAGTTTATATTCTCACTACTTATTATCTATCAAGTCCAATGTCTCTCTCCATGCTAACACTCTATATACTAATACAACCTACCTCATCAAGAGGCTGGTACACTGTTCATGCAGTGTATTTCCCTCTAGGCAGTCTGTTAGGCATTCCCAGAAAATGCTATCGAGTATATTGGATGGGTTGAAATTTCTTCTACAAATGAGTACATTTCTCCTAAGAGCTATGGCAGGAGATACAAGGATTAGAGCTCATCGGTGACCTGAATTTCTGTAAGCAGAGCACGGTCTGCTCTCAACAGTGCCTTGCAAAGGGCGGCCAACTCCCTTCTGCTGTGTTAGTCATTGTCAGGCACACCAGGAGTGATTTAACTCCGTCTACAGAAAAAGCAATTGTTCTGGTACTCTACAGGCATGTGTAGTCACCAGCACCATATTTGGTTGCTTCCAGCATCATACTGTACCATCCCTCCCCTTATAATAGGTTTGGCTAAAATGGCAGTGGCGGCCGATTAACACTAATCACGCCTCATCCATAACACAGCTATTCTTGTGCACCAGGCACTGTGCTGAACGCTGTTTTACATGAGCTCATTTAATCTTCAGAACCACCTATAGTATGACGTGGGATTATTGGCTGCATTTTAGAAATTACAAAACTTAAGTTCTGGGAGAAGATATTGCTCAAGGGTCACCCAGAACTGGGGCCTAAACTCCATTGCTTGACTCTTGAATCTGTTTCTTAATTACTAGACCAGTGGCTTGCAAATTTTGTTCCCAAAGGCTGAGGGGGAAGAACTCCAAGACCTTACCCCAACCATAACAGCTCTTCTTTTGTTGTTTTACACACTGAGGTTCAGCGTAGGGCTCATGGAAATAAGGGTTCACCAGCCATGTTTTACAAGGTTTGAAGCTGCATTCACCATGTTTTTTCTGTGCAGCATCTGAACCAGCTCTGTATCTACACAGGGAACCCAGAACCGCCTGTGTTATGCATTCTAGGGCCACTAAATAACTAAAAGTCAGTAGCGCTGGTTGGCTATAAAGTATATATACTCTTACGTCAGTAACTCTGGGTTAGATCAATGCAGGCCTGTGAAACTGGTCATATGACAAGACAAAGGGGACCCCAGCACAAGTTAACTCTCATGCATCGTTAGCATCAATTTAGCTGCCATGTCCCAAGACAAGAAACAAAGGAAGGTATATTTTGCTAGTGGGAAGGCTAGGAACAGTTACCACAGTGGGGATCCATTGACAAGATCATGAGAGATGAAGTGGGACAGATGGAGAAAAAGCAAAAAAAATTATTTTTTCCTCATAATGGGCTAATCGCACATAGCAGAAATTTAAAAAGAAAGAGAGGGAGAGGGAAAGAGAGAGGGAAAGAAATGACTCTGACTGACTCATTGCAGAGTGTAATTCAAGGGCAACTAGCTAATCAGATTTAATTTTTTATAGGCCACTCTAAGAAACCACATGGTGAGTCTCTACAATTTTTCCTAATGACAGTTCCACAGTTAGAAAAGTATTACTGTCTTCATCCTAGAGACAGCTATCATTTCACAATCCAGAAATGATATTTGAGAGTTTATTATATATTAATAGCATGGAAACCTTTTAGATCCAAAGCATTACTATCATCAAATAGATAAAGGAAACCCAGATTATAGAGAAGTAAGCGTGCATAAACCACAGGCACTCAGGAAATAATATGCAATACTGTTTCCTGCATGAGATTGTACTTCACTTTTTGGACACCAAAAGGTAGAAGCTGAGAAATCTGCCATTTGATGCTGCAAGTAGTTTTTTGTATTCCAAGAAGTGAGACCTAGATCAGACATCTTTTTTTTTTATTCTGGGAAAACCAACCTAATACGCTTTGCAGTTCTGAAAAATAAAAAATAAAAAAATGTAAGGAGAATATATAAACACTCTGTTCTTAGGGAAGAAATACCTGGATTTCAGACACTTTAAATCCAGAGTATGGGTCTTCCATTTAGACACATAAATTGGGTATGATCTAGCAGATCTCTCTTTCTCTGCAGATACAGAGTCTAAGACAGAAAACTTTCCTTTTTCATTACATAGACTTATGCTGCCTTATAAGAGCATGTTATGGTTTGTTGTAAGGGACACCCTTCCAGGGCATACAGGCCCATGGGGTGTGTGTGCATGCATGTGTGTGTGTGTGTGTGTGTGTGTGTACACAAACATGTATTTATGCGCTATTGTTCTCATATATCAAAATCTTAGCATCAGAGAATCCAAAGACTCTTGGGTATGTCTGAACCTGACAATTTATATAAGGTCTTGACTGGTCTTGGAATAACTTAGACTGGACTGTAGATACCCCATACTTGGTGTAATAAATAGTTTAACAGCCTCAGTTTGGGAGAAATATACTGATATTGAACAATTTGACTGCTGGAATATAGTTAAGGCTGACACTGAGGCGGGGTGTGCGGCTTCCCTTCGGCAGTGAACGCAATCCTCTTGGAAAGAGGCAGATCCTGGGATATGCATGGATGGCCCAGGAAGCAGGCTTTCAGATGAGGAAAGGAGAGGCTTCTTTTCCCCTTGGAGCCTCATGGTGATTGGGTAGGGAGAGCAGACATGTCAGGGGAGCTTTCCATTAAGGGCTATGTTTACATGTGTCAATAAGCTGGTTCTCGCAACCTGGCCACATGTTACTGGTGACTCCTTATAGGTCTAGCTATGGTAAATGAGTCAGTGTGGTGATTTCCCTTTCATTATTCCTAACCTTTCAGGTTTTTAAGCAATCAGGGTGTAATGTGAATAATACGGAGACTGCAGAATGACCACCACACTTAGCAAGATGGAGGTCCTTGGAGAGCTTCACAAAGACTTCTTTAAAACAACAGTCTGGTCACTGCTATGCTGGGGGAAATCAAAGAAAGCACGATGCCCCTTTTTGGATTGAAGCAGTGTGATGGGGCAGCAGCAGCTTAAGGCAACACTTTCTAGTGAGATGAAGAAGTGAGCAGTGGCCCACAGGAAGAGCAGAGACCTAGGATCTGAGCCAGACGGCTGGCTGAAATGATAAACAACAACCAGAATGGACCTGTAGAGAGAGGAGCCCGACAGTCATGTAGGGCGAAGGCTCAGGTCTTTATTTTGGATATTTAAATATGTATACAGGAATGCAAATATCTCTTGAAGATACTGATTTCATTTTCTTTGGATATATACTCCGAAGTGGGATTGCTGGCTCATATGGTAGTTATTTATAATTTTTTGAAGAACATCCACCGTTTTCCATAGTGGCTGGACAAATTTACATCCCCCCCGCAACAAAGCACAAGGGTTTCCTTTTCTACATATCCTCGCCAATATTTACTATCTTTTGACTTTTTGATGAAAGCCACTCTCACAGGTGTGAGGTGATATCTCATTGTGGTTCTGATTTGCATTTCCCTAATGATTAGCGATGTTGAGCATCTTTTCATGTACCTGTTGAAAATTTATATGCCTCCTCTAAAAAATGTCTATTCAGGTACTTTGTTCATTTTTTAATTGGGCTATTTGGTTTTATTTTGCTATTTACTTTTATAATTTCCTTATATATTTGGGATATTAACCCCTTATCAAATATGTGGTTTGCAAATATTTTCTGTCATTCAATATATTACTTTTAACATTTTGTTGATGCTTTCCTTTGCTGTACAGAAACTTTTTAGTTTAATATATAAGTTTGATAAACAAGTCCCATTTGTTCCTTCTTGCTTTTGTTGCCTGTGCTTTGGTGTCAATTCCAAAAAAATCAATGACAAGAGTGATGTCAAGGAGCTCAACCCCTATGTTTTCTTCTAGGAGTTTAATTATTTCTGAGCTTACATCTAATTATTTCATCCATTTTGAGTTGCTTTTTGTGTATGGTATAAAATAAGGATCCAATTTCATTCTTTTGCATGTGGCTATCCAGTTTTCCCAATAGCATTTCATCAAAAAGACTATCCTCTCTCTATTGTGTATCTTGATGTGTTTGTAAAAAAATTAGTTCATTACAGTGTTGTTATTCACAGTACTCAAGATATGAAAACAATCTAAGTTTCCATCAACAGATGAATTTAAAAAATGACACACACACACATTGTTTGTGTGTGTTCCCTCTAAAATGAAGGAAATCCTGCCATTTGCAGCAATATGGATGAACCTGGAGTTCATTGTGCTAAGTGAAATAAGCCAGACACAGAAAGATAAATATCACATAATCTTACTTATATGTAGCATCTAAAAAAAAAATGTCAATCTCATAGTAACACAGAGTAGAATACTGTAGAATGTTGGTTATCATAGGCTGTGGGATAGAGGAAAAGGAAGATATTGATCAAAGGGTTAAAACTTTCAGTTGTAAGATGACTACGTTTCTGCAGATTTACAGTGTGGTGACTATAGTTAAAAATAATGTATTGTATACTTGAAATTTTCTAAAAGAGTAGATCTCAAATGTTCTCAAACTAAAACACAAACAGAATATGGTAACTGGGAGGTGATGGATTTGTTAGTTTGATTGTAGTAATCAATTTGAATATATACATATATCAAAATATCATATTGTATTATATACTTTTTGTCAAAATATTATATACATTTTGTCAAAAATAAATAAACAGAACTAAAAAGGAAATAATAGAGTTAATATAATTTCATTTTTAGCTTTACTTTGATGGCCATGGGCATGGGATTTGCACACAGAAATGCAAAACTTAAACACTATCAATGCTGAGTCCAACGTTGTAATTTACACCCACCTCTCAAGTTAGATTTAGTAAAAGGTTTGTTCTGCTAAAATTTCAGTGAGCTCAATCAACAAACGTTTTTATGCCTCTTATAGTTATCAAGATACAGGTTTAAATCATTAACTCAAAATATCTATTGAGCATCCATTATGTACCCAGCACCACTCTAGCCAATGAGATTCTAGTGGGCCTGTCAATGAGAATGAAACAGGCTAAGTCCCTGTTCTAATGGTATTTACAGTCTGGTGAGAAAAGGAAGTCAATACATGAACAAACACATTACATAATATACCAGTTTCTGATAAGTGATGGAGAAAAATAACTTGTTTCAGCTTCCGTTTTCCTCTTGCTAGTTCCCTTTACTTTGGCAGGAGGTAGGATGTTATGACCTAAATTAGGCTTGTCTACATCCAATTCCCAGATTCTGTGACACCAGTCTTGTCTTACTTAAAAACACATGAACCTCCAAAAGTTACCCAGAAGGAGTCCCACTGAAGGCAAATGTCCTATCAGAGATGGCATGGTCTGAAACAACTTATTTGAATGGATTTCCATGGCCTTTTGAGCTGATTGATCCCATGAAGTAAACTTACAATACAGTGAGTGGGATTTCCTGAGGTGATGGATCGCCCATCTAATGGCCTCTGAGCATGAGTCTCAGGAACCATAACGTTTTTTGCACACGGGCCTGTAAATGCCCAGTGCAAATTTTACCAAAGAAGCCTCTTTCTGCATAAAGGGTTCTAAAAGGCAATCTGAACAGTCGTGTTTGCCTTTCTTCACCTTTTTCTAAGCTTACACCCCTGGGTTTTTGTTAACATTTAAAAAAGATATTTAAAACTGCACTTCAGCCACCTTGTAAAATGAAAGAGTACATTGTATAGGCACGAAAGGTACACGTCAGTGCTTTTATCAAATTCAGGGACCTGCTCTGCAGTACTAATTGGAACCATGTGTTGAAAATGCAAGACAGGATTTTCAGCTGTTCTTTAATTAAATGGAGTAAAAGAAAGACTAAACCTCACATTTCTTTATAACAAGAGGCTGCTGTGTAGTTCTATTAGTAGGACTGAGGGATGATCCTGAGTGGGGACATAGTACCTATGTCAGGGACCCAGGGAGACCGCTCATTGCTTTAATATTTAAGACCTTCTCAATGATTCTACGATATGAGTTAGCCAGGTTCATAGAAGGCCAGGTTGCAAATGCTTCTCTCCTAAGGAGATGACGGCAAGTGACAGAAAAACTAATAATTTTGAAGTGTACTGAAAGATTGACTCATGCAGATTGTTGAAGAGTCTTATAAAGTTCAGTTACTGCAAAAATCATCAGTGAGGTGGAAAAAGTGCCTCCTCGCTCACTTGTCCACTGAAATCTGTGGAGAAATAGTGGCCAATGTGTGTGTCAACCAGAAAGACAGTGAGAAATAGTGTTTCAAGTTTTCTGTTGAAAAGTAAAAACAATATAATTTGATTTTTTATAAGTGTTATTTCTGCCACTTTGTATTTGGGGGGTGGGGAAGGATACTCTATAGCTCTTAATTGTCCTGGGATCAAAATCCCAAGGAATGAAAGGTTAGTTCACAACGTCCCCTTTCAGGACTTAAGCCGCTCTTTTACAATGCTTGATGTTATATTTAATGTCTATTGAATATCCCCGGTGTCTTGAACCCCATTCCCTCCCTGTCCTCACCAAGCTTGGATCCAGAGCTGGTGCCTCTGCACAAAGTGCCAAAGCCTTAGGAAAGAAATATAAATATTGCTTCCAACACAACGGTCACACCTACAGCTTCCAGAAAGAGGTGCAAGGAGAAGTGAATTAATGAGGACAGTGAGAACAGCAGTTCTTCCAAAGGTGTATATGAGCGGCATTCTGCAGGAAATGGGGATGCCAAATCCCTGACACAGGTGCCAGTGTCCCCACCCAGAATCACCCACCAGTCCTGCTGAAAGAAGGGATAAAGGCTCCCCTTTCACTCCTGGATATGTACCTCTGAGATGCTTTCAGAAGGAGCCTCAGGTCTTGGCGGGGTGGGGTACATGTCACCCATGGGGCTGGCTGCCTTGAAAAGGCATCTTTACACTGGGTTTTCCTTTCTTTTCTTATGCTCCCTGTCCAGTAGGCCTCTGCCTGGGATCTCATTCCCAAACAAATCGCCTGTGTGCAAGCCCTTGGCTCAACCTCAGCTTTTGGAGGAATGCAGGGTAAGACAGATGCCTAGATGGGTTTTGTATAAGCAGGTTCCATAAACGGTTTATAATCTACCCACCTTTATTTGACTGGCTGTGTTGTCTCTTAGATAGTAATTAAGGTGGAGACTGTCTCTAAATCAAAAGTAAGTGGTTAGGACTAGCCTATATTCTATTTCCTGAATGGTGGCCACCTGCTCTGGCCCGTAATAGGAGCATCTACTATCAAGATGTAGGGCTCTGAGCTTGCTCACCTTCCTATATTACCGAGAGCCTTTAGGGACAAAGAGACCCTCATTCAGAAAGGATAGTCTGTGACATTCTGAAATAAGAGCTTAGGCTGAAAGCCCCCAAGAGAGGGAAGAAAAATAAACATATGAATAAATTCATGTTGAATTTTATTCAAATAGAGGACAGGAAAATCAGAAAGGGAGGACGATGATTTGTAAATGAGAGGATATGTGGTTATTTGAAAGGAATAAAATGAGTAGAAGATAGGGTGGAGAGTGTTTTAGTCTCACTGGGTAAGAAAGAGGTGGGAGTAGGGACAAGTGGTGGTGGATGGTCAGTTATAAAGTAACCACAAAATGTGGTGTTATATGTTTTTTCAAGGTATCCTTTTCCAGTTATTAAAATACAGAGAGAAACATGAAACATCTAAGGCTATCTCTAGAACGCTTGCAAATGAAATCAGCTCTCCTGAAAAGCATTTGCTAGAAGTTGTCAGATCGTCAGTAAAAAATTTTCATTCAGACAACAGCATATCAATGGATGCATGAATAGCTCTTTTGTGATTATACCATTCTCCCTTACAAAATGCAGCTACCAATTTTTTGGATTTCTTAATTTATAGGTAAATTCATGAATATAGATGTCAGTTATTTAATTTCATTTGATTAAAAGGGAACTCTATAAATAATACTGAGTGAATAAGACCAGGGCTGGCTGCTCTTCTGGGAAATAACTATCAAGAGCTCCTTGACTGGCCTTCCGACCCATTTCCTGAGGTCCCTATGACTTGAAGGTTTCTGGCAGTCCATACCATCCCCAGGAAGTGACAGAACTGTGGAGTCCAATTATGGTAGTCTTTATTACATAACTTAGCTCCCCATTCCTAACCACCCCTGGCCAACACTGCGTCTGGGATACCTTCTCACTTCTCTCCTGCGTGCCAACGGCTCACAGCTGCACACTTGGGCATGAATAGCACGTTCCCATCCTCTGCAACCTCCTCTGACCTCAGGCAGCTTCAGCCTCAGTTCCCTCTCTTAACCTTTCTATTGGATCTTTTATCTTCTATGGATCCTCACCCATAACTTTAAATTATTTTTTGTTTTCTTTATGCCACTTACCCTACCACTCCGTGATATTACAGGTCATCATATAGTGATTCTGGGCCCCAACCTTACCCCCCAAATACTCTACTCTTTAAAAACACGCCCCATATTTCACTTACAGAATATAAGCTCCAAAGCATCAGAGCACTTGTATTATTCATGGCTGCATCCAGTGCCCAGAACAGAGAGTGGTACAAATGCTTAATACATATTTGGTGGATGATGGATTTATCCTTAAATCCTCTACATGCCCCAGTTCTGTATTTTCTGCATAAATGATACTTTATAAACATTTATTGAATTGAATTTACTCAATGAAGAGCTGCTTAGCTCCGAAATGTCTAATATTCTATACATTTGAGAGACAGGCCACTAAGAGACACTTTTCTGTAGTAGTAGCCTGATGCTTTCAAACTACGTAATACAGGTATCTCTTCCTGAGAGGCTTTTCCTTCATGAACTGCACTAATTAGGCCTGAGCCATATCACCTCATGCCAGGGTCAAGAATTATAACTTTTCAGCTGAAAAATCCTTCAGAAATGCAATCATCTGGTTTTAGAAGCAAGGGCACTAGGGTCAAATGAGCTGTGCTATACTATAACTGTTTCGGTGCCTTCCATCTCAGTGTTCTTCGGCAACAACCTGTTTCAGAATATAGACAGTGGGAAAACATGGGGGGAAATCACAGCATGACAGTATCCTAACATCTCAACACCAAATCTATAGATATCTGTCCACATAGGGCAAGAAATACGAAACCACCCCTTTGATTTTTTCACAGGGCAAGAAATACGAAACCACCCTTCGATTTTTCCACAGTCGATACAGAGGAGGAAACAAGATCACAGGCTTAACATGCTCTGTTCTAACCAGCTGAATCATCTGACACACAGCAATGGTTGAAAAGATCCACTGCCCTGGAAAAATACATTTTTTGTAAAAATTATGAATGTTATAGACTCTATTGTTAAAATTATTTATGCAACACTTTCTGTATGTCCCTCTCTCAACACTAGTAGGTTCATAGCCAAAATTCTGTTTTTTTCTTCTCTTCCACTACACACACACACACACACACACACACACAGAGTTGCATACTGATTTTAGTTAGTCATTTTTTGGTCAACCAGATGCAATAACATTATCTTGAGATTCTGGCACTTTATGTACAAAATCCTCTTAGAAAGATCCAAGATAAATCTTGGATTATATGAGGTTCATTATTATAGTAAAGTTTCCATGTGGCTGAATAGAATTTTATGTTTTACAATTATAGTTTTATAATTCATATATTTATATTTATTTAAAAAATTTTCATCTTAAATGGAAGCCATGATGGAAGTAAAAATGCAGCAAAATTTCTATTTAAGATATTTTCTTGTTCCAATGAGTTAGTAAAATTCTATTTCTGATATCAACAATAATGGGTAATTTCTTTCGACTCTCTTTCTGTAGTCAAGCCTACGTGCATGCATATAAATGTACCCTTGGCCCTTGAAAAGTGTGGCGGTTACAAGTGTGGACCCCTATCTAGTCAAAAATCGGTGTATAACTTTTAACTGTCCAAAAACTTAAGTTGTCCCTTGGAATCTGCAGGGAACTGGCTCTAGGACCCCTGCAGATACCAAACTCTGAGGATGCTTCAATACTTAAATAAAATAGCACAGAACAATGCTGGCCCTCCACATCTGTGAACCCCCAGTGATGAACTGAAAACAGTATAGGTATTTATTGAAAACAACTTGCATGTAAATGGACCTGCTGAGTTCAAATTCCTGTGGTTCAAGGGTCAACTGGATATATTATTTATAATTAATCACAGAAGTTACTTGAGCTTTCTGAACAATTTTTTTTTTTAAATTAGGGAATTGGGGAAGGGGAAGAGCATTTGGGAATCAGGGAAGGGGAACAGACAAGTTGCTGTCCTTTTTTGTTCTTCAGTCTAGTTGTGGAGGATGTTGCTTCACTGGCCCATGTTGGTATCGTCATTGCGCTCTTCCCGGATGAAGCAGATCGGTCGCCGGCCTCTGGATGGTCGCTCACAGCAGCTATTGGCAGCTCACACTGGCGGCCACTCACTGAAGCCTATGGCAGCCCACTGCAGCAGGGGCTGCAGCCTACACTGTCGCCGGGGCTCGCAGCCCAGCTTCAGGTGGAACTGTTGTTAGCTGTAAAGGGCAGTGTCGCTGGCCCTCATATGTGGGATCCGAACCGGGGCCACTGGCATCCCAAGCCAGCTCTTAACCAACGCGCCACTCGGCCGGCCCAACAATTAATTCTTTGTATCAAAACATCTGACTAAATTTCAGTCTTTTAATGAGTTTCTTTTCAAAATGGTTTAATAACTTGGAGAAATGTTTGAGTGCCTACAATCCAATAACACCTATTTATTCATTCAACGAACACTTTCTAAGCCTCTATGAATCCAGCCCTGTTCTAGGTACCAGGAGATAGAAAGATAAAGCAGAAAGCCACGCCTCTGTGATGATAGGGCTTACTTTCTCAGATGGGAGGAGGGGAGGGAGAGTGAGAGAGATATGAAAAAAATAATTCCAGACAGTGACATGCACAATGAAAACAAAAAAAAAAAATTCCAATGGGACAGAGTGGCTGGGAATGTGCACATCTTTACAAAGGATATTTCAGGGAAAACATTGCTGAGGAGGTGACATTTGATTCTAGATCTGAAAGACAAAAAGAAACCAACTGTATGAAGATGAGCATTGTAGGGGAAGGGACCAATAGTACAATGGTTCTGAGATATGGCCTACTTGAGGGACAGTAAAGGGACAAAGAAGAAAAGGAACAGAAAATCAGGGGAAACATAGACAAGGGCCAGATCAGATCAGACCTTATAGACTGTGGTAAAGGGTGGACTTTATTCAAAGGGCAACGGATCACTGTTGAAGAATTTTAATCCATGCAGTGAAATGATCTTATTTAAGATTTTAAAATTCAGTGTGTCTGGATTGTAGAAGAGTAGGAGATTGTGCAGGGAGACCAGTCAGGAAACAGATGTTGTAGACAGGAAGAGAGAAGTAGGTAGAGTCAAGTTTTGGAGGTAACAATAACAGGATGTGGGAGGAGAAAGGCAGAAGCACCAAGAAAGATTGCTGATTTTTTTAGCTTGAAGCAACTAGGTAAATGGTAATGCAATGTGTTGAATGGGGAAGGCTGGGGAAGAAACGATGGTTGGGATATAATCAAATCGCTGCTTTTGATGTGCTAAAACACCCAAATAAATGTACAAGCAGATAGGTGTACTCAGATGGATTTTTAAGAACCTCCTTTTGTTACAAATTAATGATAAATTATATATATTTACACACACACGACTATAGAAAGAGAATTATTATAATATTCTAATTTTGGAGGTACGTATTCCTATATAGATATGGTATTTAAAATCACAGATAACCTAAAGGGATAATATAGGTAATGAAAAGAACGCTGAAAATTAAGCCTACAGTACTCAAACACTTAACTGTTGAGCAAGAAGGAGAACTGAGCTACAAAGTCTAAAAAACGATGGCTGGAAAGAAAGAGGAATATAAACAGTATATACAATACTATTGCAAAGTCAAGTGAAGAAAATGTTTACTGAGAAGAAGTGATTGGCTGCCAAATGTTGCTGAGAGGCTTAGAAAGATGAAGATTGAGAATGGATCAATTTTTGGAGTTAGCAACATGGTGGTCATTCTTAAATTTGAGTAGCATGGAGGAAATGGATGTCCAACCAGAGAAAAGGAAGAGGAAATGAGAGGTTAGGAAGTAGAAACAATGAATATTTAAAAAAAAAAAAAAAAGGTCCAGATGTCATTGAAGTGAATATGACGTAAGTGAATAGGATGAGGTCCTTGTCTTCAAAGAGGGTCCTCGGGCATGTAAACAAATATTTTATCAGTAATCTCTGAAAAGCGTGCTTTTTACAAAAAAATACAAAAGGGGTTTACATTTACATTAGTAAGCACTTTATGAAGACCTGTTACTATAGTAAAGGAAGAAGTTAAGTAATGTATTTTATTAAGAATACAAAATCTTCAATCCATTAGAAATTGTATCTTCAGATTTTCAGGTTGTTTGTGTACAAACTAAAAATAGATTTTAAACATCATCCCATAAATTAAAATGTTCAAACATAATTGTTCTGAATATGACTATTGAAAAAAGAACTGTACACATTTTCTTTGTCACAGTTCCAAAATCTTCCTAGACAGGATGTTAGACAGCTACCACACACAATATGTGTGAATTGAATAAGATAAATGTGTCCTTTGCAACAAAAAGTGAGATTTTATGTAATTATAGGCATGCTGAATGAATAGTTTAGAATAATGTACCACTGTCATCAAATCATATCTTCATATACATGTGTAATCCATTTTGCACAATGGTTTCAACTCAGTGTGTATGTAATTAAATTGTAAGATGTAGTAATAGCCACTGCTGAACTGAAATTTTGCTTTTTCCAGTTTAAAGAAATGAATAGAAAACATAGTCTAGTGAACATCAAAGTACTTTTTTGAGACAGTTAAATCTCATCAAAGAGGTCTTCTGAACTAGTGTTTCTTAGAGTTTCTAAAGACATGTTTTCAGTTGAGCTGTGCTCCTTTTTCGACATCTCAGGTACTGGAGGATCAAGCCTAGAGTGAAAAAAAAGAAAAAAAAAGAGAGAAAAGAAAATCAAGATAACTTTCTGTTTTTAAAAAATTCCATATGAGTAAAAGAAAATTAAGATAAATACATGAAATAAAAGTTAAATCCGTTTCAGAATTGGTTTTAGAGATTTATTTCCCTATGCCATGTTGACATAAACAGAGATGGAGGGAATTTAATTTCATTAACTGCTTTAGAATTAATCTGCCTCTATTCTGAGCTAATGGAAATTCAAGGGCCTACAACAATACTCATGAGTAAGGTAAAAAAATAAAATAAAATATCCTGTTTTCTGTAAGTAATTTTATGCCAAGATATAGATGGTTTTTCAAGCCATTTCTTTCATAATTCTATCCCAATTTACATTTTCCTTTGGTTCCCTTAAATTCTGCCTATTAACGTACATTTTAATATCTGAACAGCGGAAAATTCTGACCACATGCATTTCGTTTCGTGGTCTATTTGATTATAAGTGTGCATATAACTAATAATGACTTCACATTTTAGCAGTTCTTGATGAAATGTTGTTGGTCCACATTCATTTACTGAATCTACATATCTTCACTTAGTAACTCAATTTTATTCAGTTTTAGTGCTGCAGTTACTACATCAATGGACTGACCTCTATACTTATGTAAATGTTCTTTTTGAGTCCTAGGAATAAAAAGCATGGTCACTGACTGTTAAATGGTCTTAAAAACCAGTTTAAAAAAAACTTCAAAAGCTGGAGGGTAACAGAGCTCAATCAAAAGGGCAGCTTAGGAACATATGTTTATATCCTTGTGTAAACCTTGTCAGTGGTTCCTTATGGAACCTAAATAAAAGATGCTTAATATTAACAATTAGAGGTGGCTTCAGGGGCAAATGTGTTTAGGTAGAGTCTACCCAGTAATACTCAGTAATATTTCTAACTTCAAAAGCAGAGGAAGCGTCATAGCAGCTTGGTGTACCTGAAAGAGAGCAGGACTTAAAGTCAGGACACATAGATTTGAATCCAGGTCTATTTCTTCTCAGCTATGCGACTTCAGGAAGGGTATTTAACCTAATTGGACTGCTGGGCTCTCACCTGGAAAACTGATATAATGATATCAGCCTCAGAGGTGGTCTAAACATTAAATGAGGTATTATAAATGAAAATGATTGTAAATTCCCACAAAACATTTGGAAACTATTATTATCAGCTGCTAATATTACATAAACTACAAAAGATCTCCTAATAGCTGTTTTAATTTAGAAGAATAACCAGTGGCGCGGTGGTTAAGAGCTGGCTTGGGATGCCAGCAGCGCG
The DNA here is from genome assembly GCA_033961575.1 of Aselliscus stoliczkanus. NCBI lineage: Eukaryota > Metazoa > Chordata > Mammalia > Chiroptera > Hipposideridae > Aselliscus > Aselliscus stoliczkanus. The sequence continues at coordinate 58,261,140 of CM066728.1, forward strand.
GGTTCGGATCCCACATATGAGGGCCAGTGACACTGCCCTTAAAAAAAAAAAAAAAAGCATAACCAATTAAAAATCCCCAAACATTGAGTATGTTTAGGTTATAAGTATTTAAAAAAGCCTACACCCACACTTAGTTGCACAGGTTATTAAAAATGAACCCACACAGGATCTTCCTTGGCCTCGTGACCACACAATTAATCTTGGTTGGGTGCCACTGGACCTGGGACGTGTTCTGTCCTATCCTGAGCAAGCCAAGTTCAGACAACATTACCCTCACAAGAATGCCAAGGTGCTTGGCATTAATGCATTGTTAGGGTGACATGTATGACCTCTGGGAGAGTCAGTGTTAAAATTAACAATAAAGACGGACATAATTACTATAACATGTAATTAAATATCTAAAAATTGATTTCACAGGAGGAGAAAATATCATAGTACATAATAAAAGTATAATTGTCAAATGTATAAGTTTTCAACATCAACTCAAACATTTTTCTCTGGCCCTAAACGTCTTAAGAGTTGTGTTTTCTCCTAGCAAAGTGGATAATTGATCTATTTCAATTAAAAAGTCAGGCATGGAAAAACCTCTACAATTTTGTTCGTAGTCTGGACACTGTAAAACTGGAATACAGAGATCAATTTAATTTTTAAGAATTAGTATAAGACAAAGGGACCGCTCTGAAGCAACAAGTCTGAAGGAAATAGATTCCTGGTGTCTCATTTATGATTCCCATCTCCTTCTGAAGTTACCAGGAGCTTAACAAATGGATTTAGACTCTTGTTCTTAGTTCCTAGTATATAATAGGTGCTCAATAAAAGATGTTCAATGAATGGAGATCATTGTTTTACAGCTTGGTAAGTCAACAGAGTAAATTCCAAATTCTCCTCACAACCAAAAAAATGTTTAAGCATTTTTATAAGTAGTGTTTAAGACTTTTTACAAATTCTGAAAAGCATAAAGAAGAAAATAAAAATGTCCAACATCCTATTTTACATTATTTGTATTTTCATATTATTTTACAAAAATGGCATCATTCTTTTTCTCTCTCTCTATATATATATATCTATATATCTATATATCTATATCTATATATATACACACACATATATATAACTTTATATATATATAATTTTTCAGCTTGATGTTTTTACTCTATAAAATATTAGCAATATCTTTGCATGTTGAAAAATATTCTACATTCAAAAAGATCTGCATTCATTACCAATTTTAATTTGGTTGTACTAACCATTAATGCGCCAAGAGATTATTTTATTTGGTTCTGCTTTTTAATGCTCTAATGAACAACACAACTAATAGTCTTATACAGATATCTTAGTATATTATATTATCTTTCCATGAACATACTTATTCTAAGAATCCATACCTAGAGGTGAAATATGAAAGCAAATAACTCAGAGCACCTATTTAAAGTCTTATCAGAAAGTGAGCTAAACAAGCTATTTGAAACTTGGAAGTTCATCTCCATCTAATTAAGTACAACCATTAGTTATAGCCCATTTTAAATTCTAAATTTAAACAAAGACATCTCTCCCCTGCCTCCACATTCAGGTGGACTTTTCTTTTCTCTTATCATTTAAAGTACCTACTGTCTGTACCCTATATATCAATATATAGTGTTATTCATTCAATCAGTATTTGTTGAGTATATCCTAGGAACAGATCACTGTGTTAGGGAAATATAACAAATCAAAGGTAATACACAATTTCTGCCCTCAGGAAGCTTTCAGTTAAACCTTTTACTTTTTCTAATTTTTTTTCAAATGTGTCTTTTCATCCTAGAAATTTCATAAGTAGCTTGAAAGCAGGGACTATGTAATAGTCACTAACTCCTTTGTGAAAAGTTAGGGTTACTATAAATGATGTTGGAGTTCTTTCAGTTCCTGAATTCTAAGGCAGTTATGCTCAAATAGCTGTGCATAAACTGCTTTTCAAACAGGTTCTCAATAAATATCTGTAGAATAAATGAATAATGTGAATTAAAGATGAAAGGTTAATGACAATAATACACTGTCTTTGTAGAGTTAAACCTTAAAAGTACAATGACTATTTCAAATAAAGGGAATAAGTAAAACTTCTCTAAAAATGGCATATACGCTCAATAATATAATTGCACAGAGCTCTATGCTTTATTAGCTTTATTCACATTGTGTCACACACACACACACACACACACACACACACACACACACACACACACAAACACACCCCAACTCAAATCAAAATTATACTACCACCATCCAATTAATAATAGTGTAGATCAAAAGTTAGATTCATCAACAGAACTATTTCATTCTGATTCACTAAAATGTTAGAATGAGTGACTTCTCTTTCAACTTTCCGGGAGTTGAATTACCAACACCTATTAAAATTATATTTCCAGTTATTGGCTAACTTTTTAAAGACATTTTCTCAGCCAAGTTTAATACCCACTGGTATCACCACTGGTTGGGATATCAATCTTTTCTTATTCAAATGAGAGACATTAGTATTGTTTGGAGTGAATTACTTGCATTTTGCAACATGTTCTGAGAATAATATTTCTGAAACATGTCAAGATGCCAATCTGGGCAAATTGAGAGGTCTGGGAAAATGTGTAATGATTGATTGTACTGTGACACTTGAAAAATCATGCCCATTTGACTATGACACAAACAATGGTTCTGGAAAAAAAAATAGACAAATCGATTTATATGTGCCCTAACTACATCTTTACCTGTACAATACACATAAAATTCAATTCCAGGTAAATGAAACATTTAAATGAGAATGGCAAAACTTGAAAGCATTTAGAAGAAAGTAAAAGAGAACGTCTTTAGGATCTTAGCGTAGAGAAGCTTTTTGTTTTTAAGGCAGGAAATGAAACCCTAAAGGTAAAGACTGATAAATACAATTACATTAGAAGCATTGGAAATAAGTACTTCTATTGATCACCTTAAAGAAAATGAAAGACCAAGTCATAAACTGGGAGGAGCTACTGACATATGCTACTAACAAAGAATTGCTTTCCTAAGAACTCCTACAAACAATAAAAAACAAGATGATTAAAAATATTCTAAAGACTACAGGAAAATCTTCTTGGAACTTCCAAGATGATGGAATAGTAGGGGCAAATAAGCATATTAAGCTCACCTTTGTTAGTCACCAAGAAAATGCAAATGAAAACCAGTATGAAATATTTTATACCAGATTAATCAAAGTGAAAATGTCCAACAAATGCCAAGATCACAATGGACTTAGAGTAACAACATAAATTACTACTGGTTGGAGAGTAAACACTTGAAACAATCTGGATAACAATTTAGCAATAACTGCCTAAGTACATGAAGATATATGCAACTATACTCAGGAATTCTACTCTTAGGTAAATACTTTAGAGAAACACTTGCCTATGGGTATCAGGAGATATGTACACAACTGTTTATATAGGTGTGTTCTTCGTATTGTGAAAAACTAGAAACTACCCCAACGTGTCTCCACAGGAAAATGAGCAAATAAGCCACTGAATTTTTACACAATGTACTATGATACAGCTGCACACATGCGTGGATCTCAAACATAATGTTGGACAAAAGTGCAAGGCACAAAAAGAATACATACAATATGATTTTACTTATTTAAAATTCAAAAATATGTAAAGCTGCAATATTACTCTTTGAACACTGGTATATGCATGAGTATACATGAGTGTATGTATGCTGTGTGTCAGTGTATCTGTGTATGTAAAATAATAGTTGTGAATCTTATTTGTTCCTCCATGATAATGCTCTCAGATTTCTGGGTTTTGTAGTTTTGGCTATTGAGAAGATGGTGATAGAGAAGAAAGGCATGTATAGTATCGTATTGTATCGTATCATATCGCATCGTGTCTAGTATAGTATAGTATCTAGTATAGTATAGTGTATAGTATAGTATTGTATAGTATAGTACAAAGGTATACTACAACATAAAATATAGTTTAGTCTAGTATAAAGGGTTGTGTTTTAGACATAATGGGTAAGTCTGGAGTACCACAGGATATCCAAATGGAGATAGATGTTGAGTAGGTAAATGACTACATAGGTGGAGAGCTCAGGAGAGATGACTGGACTATGAGATAGCAGTCACTGCCATAGCCTTGGCCACTAAAGGCAAATGAGTGAATTGAAGACATCACTCAGAGAGTGTCTACCAGAGGGGGGAAAAAAAGTTTAGTAAAGAATCTTGGAAAATGTTAAATTGCAGGGACAGACAGCAAGAGAAATGAGCAAAAAGAGACTGAAAAGGAATGATTCAAGAAATACGAGAATCAGAAAGGAGTGTCGCCACAGAGGCCAAGGAACAAGTTTATTTTGTGTGCCCACAGCCAGTGCTGTTTCCACCTGCTGCCCAAATGCTGGCTTTCTATACAGCTTTGACTGCTGAGTCTGTAAACACACGTTACATAAATTATTTCCGCTCACTGTGAATTATTTGGAGTTGAGAAGAATTGCCTGGGAGGATGCTGCTATGCTTTTGATTTATTACAGATAGGAAGATCAGGCAATGTTTTCTTGTGGGAAGAAGAAATCTTAAACTCTTGCACTGCAGTAGTCACAGCAAAAACTTAGCAAAATGGTCAGTCCTCGCCTGACCATCACAGCAGGGCATTTGGGAATAGCTGTTTCTGTCATGTTATAACAAACGTGTATAGTTTTGTTGTACTACCCACTTTCCTGGCATTCACCCACCTCATCTCTGACTTTCTCCTGGGATTTGGGTAAAGGTCAGATGTGGACAAGGGATGAAGATGAGACAGGTAAGGTAAGGGCAATGTATTGGGAGAGAATCATTGAACATTGGCTGGGATATACAATATTTGGTAATAATAAAAACCAAATATCTAATGGTTTGGTTTTTAGGATGCAACAAGTGAAACCTTCATAAATATGACCATTAAAAAAACAGCCAAATCAAAGTGTTAGGTATTTTCTACTCTTAAATAGCTAGACAGCTATCATACTGACTTTAACAGTTCCCATTATGAATAAAGTCAATTATAAAAACATCTGAAATGGAAAAATTTTAAATAATGTGCTGAAAGATTTGACATCACCTAGTTACCATTGCACTTGCAAACTGATTTTAGTATTTTTAAAAATATTTGATTTTAGAATAAATGGGAAACACAGCTACACATTTCTAGTTGACCTTATAAAAACCCAAAGCATCTCCTAAATAAATTAAGACTGAAGTCATCAGGATTCATCGACACAAGTGTTGAACATTGTCTGTTACCCAGTAGGCCCAGACGACATTTCACTGGCCTGCGAAATGAAAGAAGTTGAAACATTCTTTCTGGCAACCATAGTGGCAAATGAAAGAAATTACATTAGTTATTGTCAACTAAATTCCTAAAGATATTGTTTTCTAATGAATATGACTTTGCTATTCAAATTTAACAAGAAGAAGAATAAAATGGATATTAGTTTTGAAATAAGTAATTTTGAATGAAACAAAGAAAGGAGAATTAAGAATGAATACACTTAATGATAAATGTACTTATATGATTTATGGGTATTGGGGAAAAATAATTCTAAAATTTCCATTTAAAAAAACTAAAAAATATATATATATATAATGGATTTGAAAGTACAATTTTCTAGTTCTATATAATTCAATGTTTAAAGTCACAATCATTAAGATAAATATGTCCATAATCCACAAGGATGTCAAAATTTATGTAGGAATTTCATAATAATAAATTGAAAGATTATGTCACTCTTACTGTACTTCATTCAGGTAAATAATACTATTCTCGTAATTTATTAGATGATGAATGTCAAAGTCCACATATGCTTTAAAAAAAATCAACACCTGAAAATCCTATATTAATTCCCACTTCTTTCTGTATTCCTTGCAAGTTTTGAATTGGTATATGTGACATTTGCTACTGTTGAACTATGTCTATAAAAGTAGAAAAATTGTCATTCTGGTAGAAAATGGTTCTCCACAACTTTAGCTTTAAGACTGGCCATTGCTTATTTTTTGCTTGATGTGCTACAAATACACCAAACTAGAAGACTCTCAAATGGAGAGACTGCTTTATTTGGCCTGGCTCATAAATGTTCCAATGATTACATGTACTAATTAGTGAACAAATGATTGAATAAATGAGGTAGACAGTATTAACAAGAAGGCTCAATAAAGTTAAGCAACTTGCCCAAAGCCACCAAGCCAACAAGGATGGAAGTGAGCAAGCAGACAAGTCAACAATGGCGCCAGGATGTTAGCCTAGGTGCCCTCACTCTAAAATCCATGCACCTCACTCTACACTGGTGTATGAGGGTCACCTTCTTCCAGAGGAAGGTAGCTTTGTATTGCACAGTGTGTCTCAAAAAGGAGTGTTCCAGGGCCGGCCGAGTGGCGCATTGGTTAAGCGCTGGTTTTGGGATGCCAGTGGCCCGGTTCGGATCCCACATGAGGGCCAGTGACACTGCCCTCTACAGCTAACAACAGCTCCACCTGGAGCTGGGCTGTGCGAGCCCCGGTGATGGTGTGGGCTGCAGCCCCTGCTGCAGTGGGCTGCCATAGGCTACAGTGAGTGGCCGGCAGCCAGCGTGAGCAGCTGGCAGCCAAGCATGAGCTGCCAATAGCTGCGGTGAGCGACATCCAGAGGCCAGCGACCGATCTGCCTCATCCGGGAAGAGCACAATGACGATACCAACAGTGAAGCAACATCCTCCGCAACTAAACTGAAGAACAAAAAGACAGCAACTTGTCTGTTCCCCTTCCCCGATTCCCCAACGCTGTTCCCCTCCGCCAATTCCCCAATAAAATCTTTAAATAAAAAAAAATAAAAAAATAAAAAGGAGTGTTCCATGAGACACTCTAGAAGAATAAACCCTATGGTCCAAAATATTTGGAAAATATTTCTTTTTCTCCACTAAATCCTCTGTTTTATGTGCATATTATACACTAAAAGCTATGGAAGTTCTTCCATAAACTTGTTAATTAAACTATTAGGTTAAGCAGAAGCAAGGCACAGTAGAGTGAGTGTAGAAAATGTGTGTGTGTGTGTGTGTGTGTGTGTATATATATATATATATATATATATATATATATATATATATATATATATAGAATAGCTCTGGAAAGAGTCACAAGAAACTAGTAATGGCCAAGTCTGGGGAGAGGAACTTGGGCTGATGGACAGGGATACTTTTTGTTGGATGTTCTCTTAAACTGTTGAGATTTTTTTTAAAAAAAAACTTATATTGGGTGGTCAGAAAAGTCATGACGTATTTTTTTCTGTTTTACGTTGCAAAATGTGTCATGACTTTTCTGACAACCCAATACATAGATTACATCTGTGAAAAGTGCTTTAAGAAAATAGAAGCTTGTTTAGCCTGTGTTTTACAAATGAATTTGGCATCTGCAGCCTCTTTTTTCACTATCTCTCTACTATTAACATCCCAAGAAACCAGTGTTATTTGCTTCCCTGTGAACATTTACTAGCCTGAACCCAAAACCCTAGTGGTGCAACGAAGGAAAGTAAGAACACAGAAAAAGAAGACAGAACTCTGCTTTTCACTACCGAGGCTAGTGGGACAAACATGGGCAGAGAATAATACCCGGCTATGGAGGTTAGTGATTTCTAATGAACTGGGGACCAGGAGTGATCATTTCACCCCAGTACGAAAGCAGCTGTTCTGGTTTCTTGCCACTGCTGTAACAAATTACCATAACATAGTGGCTTAAAACAACACAAATTCATTATCTTATAGTTCCGGAGGTTGGCAGTCTGATTCAGATCTCACTGGGCTAAAATCAAGATGTCAGCAGAGCAGTGTTCCTCGCGGGAAGCTCCAGTGGGGAATCTGTTCCTTTGCTTTTTCCAGTTTCCAGAGACTAACCCCTTCCTCCACCTTCTAAGCCAGTGGTGTCAGGTGGACTCCTCACATCACATCACTCCGGCCTTGCTTCCTTCCTCACATCTCCATCTCCCACTCGCCTGCCTCTCTCTTCCACTTCAGGGCTGCTGTGATACATTGGACTGTCCTGGATAATACAGGATAATTTAGCTACTTCTAAGGTCAGCTAAACAGCAGCCTTGATCCGTCTGCAATCTTAACTTCCCTTTACCGTGTGATCTAACATCATCTCAGTTTCTAGGAATTAAGACGTGGATGCCAGTGGGTGGTAGTGGGGGGTGAAAGTGGGGGCCACCATTCTGCTTACTACTCTAGCCATAACTTAATAGGACTGAACTATCATTCTAATCTACCAGTTTAAATAGGTTTCAGGATAACTGATTAAAGCAACAGGCTGAGGAAGACCCAGAGTTAAAAGAAACCCCCAAGCTGGCTGGATGAGGCATCTGCAAGGTCTGTGCAACATGACCTAAGGCTCAGAAGAACTCACATGGGGCCTTCTTTCCCAGAGATGAACAGAACCAGAGTCCCTGAGACAGGCTGGCAACGACTATCATCCATCAACCACCCATCCACTAGTTATCGAGTGCTTACCATGCATCAGGGACTGTGTTAGAAGCGTGGGGTACAAAGGTGAACAAACAAACAACCCGAGGCAGAAGTAACACCGAGCTGCTGAGTTCATTGGATATGTACTTCCAGCAGCCCTGGTCTTGGAGATAACAAAACAGTGCTGTGTTTCACTACCACAGTTCCAAAAAGGAAGGCTGTTAAAGAGCCACTGACAGTGCCACCCTCCTGGGTGAGTGACCTATGGTGTCAGTCACAGGGCCACAAGCTTAGAAGGGCTTCATTTCTGTTTTAAGCCTCTGCTATCACTATCTTTACATTCTTAATAATTTTGAGCAAAAAGTCTCCGTATTTTCAGTTTGCACTGGGCCTATAAAGTATTGTAGTCTGTCCTGGCCAGTCTGCTCTGATCACTTTGAGTGACCTCAGTACTGCAGACCCAATCTGAACCTAAGCAAACCAAATGCTCAGGCTTATTCTGGACCAATAAATGGAACTTTTATTTTAAACCAATTATGTATGGATGTATGGACTCATTCTGTCTTATTCAGAATGTAGTTCTCATCATTAATTAGCATAAGCACAAGTGAACCTTTCTAACACTTAAAAAATGCCTACTTTTTCTCTTCAGGAAAATACTTGGTGAATTTTTTCACTGGTAGTTTTTTGCCTGCAACAAAATACATAGGAATGTATTTTCCTGGCAAATAAATACTGTGCTTTGTTAGGCTTCTCCTTATCCCTCTCCTCTGTTTTCTCCGTCCAGCTTTACTGTCTTTTGTTTTACAGTAAGAGAACTCAGCTTCTCCGTTTACAGATTTTCCCATTATTTTAGTCCTTGTTAGGGACTTCATTCTTAGTGTTCTCAAAATTGCCCAGTCTAATTAATCCCTCCACTCACAGAGCAGCATGCCTGCCACCAGTGGCCTACCTACCGCCTTCCCTTTGATTTGTTGAATATTAGCTTGCCCCACATCCTTCCTGAATATTTTCTTGGCTTTTCATGGATGATCTGCAGCCAGAATTTTTAAGAAAGACAGACTGTTTTTGAACATCACCAATATCATCTAACTTTTATATAAAAAGAATATCATATAACTAACTGATACATCAAACATACAAACTGAAAACGACATTTCCTCACAAAGCGTACTAATCCAAGTTGGTATTGCGGATGAACTAAAGAAAGGCACTGCTCAAATTCTGGGGGAGTTTCCTGCTGTCTTACAGAAACAGGTCAGAAAGGGGTCAGAGCATCGGAAGAAGGCAGATGGAAATCATCTATGGAATTCTGTGGGTTTTTACTTTGAATTAAAAGATTAAACTTTTCAGTTGATTTAAAAATATGTAACCAAACTGTAAAGCAAAACCAAGTGGTAAAGAGAGGTAGAAGAAATCACTGCATCTCACAATTGGTAGCAGTTTACTGACTAGATAAGGTAGTACAGCCATGGAGGATATAGTCTATATGCTCAGAATGACTGGAGAAAGATCTATGAAACTTCTTAGAAAAATTTTAATACATGTATGGTATTAGGATTCCAACAAAAGTTCAAATGTCACTAATAAACTTTTATTTATCACACTAAAAATATGTGAAGTGACCTCAAATGTCATTTAAAAGTCAACCAAATCAACATAGAAAACTGTTGATGACAGCTGTGTTATGTTTACATAACTATATTTATTAAGTGCATCATATGCATTTTTCATTGTAATATTTTTATGATTACATAAATTACCATTTTTTTCCAAGTTTTTGTACTGAACTAATGTTTATTTTGAGGAAGCAGAGTAAGTACGACATATGGTTCCATTAGAGCATTAATGGGTACAATTCGGTCTCATCTCATTAAATGTCTTACTGTAATCAATGCCTTAAGAAAAATATAAAAATAGAATTATTTAATCATAATTCTTCAAAATTCATAGAGGAGGAAGCTTCTACATGGCATTCAGAAGTATCAATAACAAATTTAATGAATCAATGCTTTATAAAGGCATTAGTTTGATTTGCCAAAATGCATAACTGGCTGTAGCGTATAAATTATTAAGCCTTGAACAGACAGATTCAGTAAATAATCAATTAACAAGTCAACCACTGTTACCTAACTGATCTTATTTTGTTATTATAAGAAAGCTGTATATCTCAGCATCCATCATCTGCCATCTGAGCTACATAATTATTAACTTTTCTTCTTGCCTTTTATGTTTTTTGCCTTCATCCCATCTTCCAACTGCTGCTAATTAGTTATATCTGTCTACAACACAAGCCCGATTATAACTTTCTACACCTACAAAACGACAGTTGAAACTCCCTTGGCATTGCAAAAAAAAAAAGAAATAATTGCATAATTTCTAGCTCGTGTCTACCTTTCTGATTCTAACTATCTAATGCTCCTCCACAGCAAACTTACAGTCATCAAGCAAACACATCGTTCTCTCATCACCATACTTTTCTACATAGTTCCCTCAGCTAAAGGACTTTCTCTCCTGCTTTCATTAATGATGAGTAGCAGACTGCTATTCATCATTAAAAGACAAGTTCAGACGTCACTCATTTGGGGAAGCCTTCCATATTCTCCTATGCAGCGAAAATAATTACCTCCCATTCTCCAGTTCATCCTAAATCAAGTAAGTCATTGTTCCTATAACCACTGCTCTGTAACAAACCCCCTTAAACTCAGTGGCGCAAAACAACAACCATTTTATTATGCCCATACTTTCTGGGAATCAGGAATCTGGACAGGCACAGTGGGGATGGTGGTCTTTGTGCCATGATGGTGTCAGGGCCACAGCTAGGAACACTGAAAAATGGGCTGACACAAATGGCTGGAAGCTGGAATTCTCTGAAAGCTCTTTCAGCCATATCTGGAACTTGGGCTAGGAGCCCACAAAGACTAGGACTGGCTGCTGTGAAGTCTTGGTGGCTTGGCTTCCTTGTAGCATGGCGGCCTAGGATAGTCAGTCTTCTTACATGTTGTAAAAGCTTAAGGCTCTAAGCACAAGGGGATTTTTCTGACCTACCCTCTGGAAATCACACAGCATTTCACTTCTCCTGCATTTTACTGGTTAGAAATGAGTCAAAAGCCCACTCAGATTCAAGCAGAGGAGACATAGAAACTACCTCTCAATGGAAGGAGTATTAACCATGAACTTTAATTCTGCACATCTTTGTCACTTATATTGTAAGCAACAGGAGAGCAGGCACTGTAATTTAGAATCATTGTTTCCTGCAGAATTTGGCACACTTCCTAGGATAAAAAACTGTGTGTGCTGACATTGACTAAAGAGTGTCTTGTTGGAGGTGTTTGCCTTTTTTCACTTAAAGTTGAGTGTGCAAAAAGCTATACCTAGTTTCATATTTAATCTATACAGAATAAAAACCATTCCAGATCAGAAGGGCAACAATATAAACTTTTCAGAAATGCCATCACATAAAATAATTTTATTCTCATTCATGGTTCAGCAAGAAAATTTCAATTTCTGACAACTATTGCTAGCCAGTATTTAGCTCACTTTCCATTATGATGTAACTTAAACTATATCATTTTTTTCACAACTAGTTTTAGATGTTTATAAATTTACATGCTTACAAGTTCACACTAATTAGTTTAGTTATACTCTACCAGAATGTTTGGGAGAGAGATGTGATTAAATGAATGGTGTTTCAGTCAGTCTTCATGGCTAAAAGCCTTATTAGCAAATACTGGTTAACTCTAAGTAAACACACATTCAGAACCCAACTACTGGAAAAGTCTAGTTAGTTGAATTTTCTATTAACTTAACTTTCATTTAGTTGTTATTTTTGTTGTTATTAATATTATTATTATTTAAGCTTTAGGAAAGTTAGTTAATTTAAAACCCTTCTATCAGGCTACTAAGAAATAACAAAGAAAATAAGCAATAATACTTTCCTTAATATTACAAATAAAAGACAAAGGTGAAATAAAACCTTTGTCGCTACACATCCTTTATACTGAGAAAGAGTGACCACTGTTAGCAAAAAGGAATTATCACCACCAATAAGCAATCAAGAAGAGTCAGGTTTCAAAAATCAGGAACCGTAAACAGAAATTAAAATGTTGAACCAAGAAATTATAACACTTGTTTGGAACTAGGAAAGCTGTCATCCATAAAGTTGCATGCAACCCCAAAAGACAACCATGAAAATTGAACAGAGTATACTCATGCATGGGAAATATTCAGCTAGATTTTACAGTCTGATCATAATTTCCCTTAAAATATATATAAATTCTAAACTCTTTTCAAAATGTTCCTGAGCCTCTATGGATGGGTAAACAGAGAAAATCTTAAATCTTAATGTTTTTAAATTGCTGTCTATACTGCATTCTTTCATTGCTTTCTGTAAAAGTAGACCCATTTGCCATATTGTAAAAAACAACAAAAAAAAGATGTTTGATATTTTCAATTCTATCACTACACACTTTTCCATAACTGAGAAACTTGGACGTGAGTAGGAGCAATTAAAAAGCCTATTTGTTATATGGTGATGGAAGGAGAACTGACTGTGGGTGGTGAGCACACAATGTAATGCATAGATGATATATTATTGAATTGTATACCTGAAACCTATGTAACTTTACTAACCATTGTCAAACGCCCCACCCCCGGATCTTCCCACGCAAAAAAATCCCATTTGTAAGAATGTAAGTTTCCAGAAGGCTGGAACCATGGCTGTATAAGTTCAACCACATATGGGAGATTTACAACTTAGGAGCTATTGTTTTATAAAGTTTGTTTTTAAACTCAGACTCAGAACAAATTCCTTAGAAATGTTATAAATAATAGATTTTCTCAGATCATTCCACTAGCCAAGATATAAATAAACTATTAGAAAGTAGTAATCATGAGAACTAATAATCAAAACAATTATAAGGACCTAAAATTCATATATCCAATATTGTCTTAGTATAAAGCACTGTGCTAGCCTCTGAGATGAATAATTAAAATATAACTCCAGACTGAAAATCTCACAAAAATGTATTTAAACAAATATGCTGTGATAAAGTATGTACAAAGTATTAATTGATGAGATTAAAATATTTTAATTTCCAAAACTAGATGTTAGAAACACATCTTTCCTTACAGAAAGCTTATTTATTATATATACATAAAAAGTAACAAGTTATACATAATGTATACTACTTGATGTTTACTACCTGGTAATTTCCCATAACTCTTGAAGAGATATTTGGCTGTTATCCATTAAAAGTAATTCTTACTCATAACAGCAATAACTTTCTTTCTTTAAACAACTTTTCTCATAAAGAAAGTGGAACCAATTGCTGTATCAGAAGACTGATGATTTAAGGGAAATATTTATTTATATTCATGGGAATTTTATTAAAGTAATGATAGATCCTATTACACATCCAGATAAACTCAATCCAAAATATCTAACATTTAGGTGGGGTGTGGTTAAAGGCTATTTCTGCATCTGAATGGCCCTTTTAGGTCCAAAATTCTAGTATTGTATTTTCAGGATAGAATAGTACAACTTTTAGGTTTCATCTAAAGTTATGAGACTAAATTTTCTGTACTACCTCCTCCTCTTAACTTATTTTGAGTGTTGAATCATAAATAAATATAACTTAGGGTGAAAGAGTTATTACTAAAATAAACACTTGGCTAAAAGAAATAATGAATTTCTCTAATCACGTCTTAAGAAGACTAGGGTTTCAAATACAGAAATTCTAAAACCTATATCAATCCCAATGGATGCAAGTGACAACAAAAATTATTTATTTTTGGTACATAAACTAGTATATGCATATTACAAAGACTTCAAAAACTTTGGGAAAATAAAACGAATAAAAGAAAGATTATCCTCTGTCCATTCATGTGTTTTTTAAATTCAATATTCAAAATTCTATTGAAAGTCTATTCAAAATTGCTAACCTCTCACTGAGAATAATAACTAACGTGTATTAAATGTTCTCTTTACTCCAGGTACTGTGTTAAGTTCCTTACTCATGTTATTGTCTTTATTTTCCAGATGAGAAACCAAAACTTTAGACATTTGAAGAACTCGCCCAAGTTCTCATGACTTATAAATGGCCACAGCAGGAACAATTCTGCTGGCCTTCTCCATGCTCTTAACCAATGTCTTTCCTTTTCCTCCTTTGCCTGAAATGTCTTTCCCTTCATTATGACCTGCCTAAATTCTTCCTACCATTAAAGGCTGTAAAATGCTACATCATCAGGAAATTTGCTTTAAACTCTACCTATTTAAGATCTGTAATCACACATCACTAGAGAATTATTCTAACAGAAAGTAAACTGGGGATGACCGGTTAGCTCAGTTGGTTAGAACACAGTGTTAATAACACCAGGGTTGCAGGTTTGATTCCCGCATGGGCCACTGTGAGCTGCGCCCTCTCTAAAAAGAGTCAACTACGTCATTGTTGCACGAAAGCAATGTGTAACCAATGACCATGGCTGTTTCCCAATAAAAAATTTAAAAAAAAAAAAAAAGAAAGCAAACTAATTCTGCTCAAAACAACATAGCTTTATGTGTTACCTGTAATTATAATATGTGAAACTGAAAGCAGGGCCATTTACACCAAATATTTCTTCAAGTGAAAAAGGTATTTACAGTCAGATTATAAGCTCTATTTTTTCCTTAAAGTCATTAACATCATCATCTTGATTGACAACACTTAGTGAATTATGCTCTACTGGACATTGTCTGCATAATATTAAATTGACGTGGTCACTGCCCTCTTTGAGCTTACAATCTAAAACAGATGTCATGCTATAAACAAACATAAAAAGAGATAAAGGTGCCTACGTACATCTGTTCAACAATTGAAATACAACACATGAAATGCTTATATTATATCCCTGTCACAGTGTAAGTGTTGTATGTGTGCGTGTGTAGGAAACTGAAATGTTCATATTCAGTGTCGAGGTAAGCATTTTTCGAATGCAGGTTTTGTCTGTATAAGAAGGCAACAGCCCACATCTGTGCAATTGGGACTTTATTAGAATACAGATGTCAATCACCACAGAATAACCACTGTACACATGTGAACCAGATGGTCCCATGTAAAATAACCCAGGGTGTTTCACAGATGAATCACTGAAAACGTAATTACACATCAGTCCTGGTTTATTAGTAACAGGTCTACTTATGTGGAAGCCATATGGTGCTATCCATTCTGAAGTAGTGGAAAATACAAAAATGGGTACTTTTAAGATGTTCAAATATAAACTCTTCTTCTGCTGCTCTGCTATATTATCCTTGTGGCGGGGTAAGTGATGATTATATGTGTTCAGTCTAATGTCTTTAGGACAGATGTCTATTGCTACCTCTTATTAGCAAAGATTGCGCCAATAAGTTTACATTATATCCTCTACTTTTCAAAGGATTTTACTTCCACAGAAAATAAAACATTTAGTGGCCACACAACTTCTATATGCCTAATTAATGACTTTGATGGTAAATATTCATTTACAATACCTCAGAATGTGAGCTCAGTCTAAAACTGTTACAAATGTTATCTTTTGCATATAATTTAAATGTTTTGCATATCATTTAAATGTTGATTAAATGTTGCATATCATTTAAATGTTGATTCAGTAAATGGATGGATTCATGACAGGTCAACAAAGCCTATGTTAGAGCTGTGAGGAAGCATCTATGTTTTACAACACCAATTCTCTGAGCTCCAAGGGTTGCTAGTCTGTGTTTCATAAAGCTGTCTACCTATTTACATAATTGATTTGCTTGTTTTCTTCATATGTAGGAGCACTGCCTAACAAATAGAAATGGAACTCTTTAGCTAACAGCAAAGACTTTCAAGAGGAGTTTCATTTTCTGCTTCAAAGAGGCTCTTTAAAACAAAGAAAATCAGCAGGCTCAGTCTACTAGGGAACAGTTAGTTGGGTTAGGAAACTATATACACCAGGAGGTCCAATGGCCTCGAAGGCATCCAGAGTATGGTACCCGACCATCCATGCTGCACTGTGAGGCTGAGGTAGAGGCAGTTTATTCTCAAGTAACCTAAGTCCTTGGGATGTATTCCTGAGCAGTATTTTAATGCTTTAGTCCCACAGTTTGCTTTTGTTTGTTTGACTACATAGTCAAAAACTCTCCTGGCAGGTTTTGCTGTCTTCCCCTCTTTCCAACTTAAAATGGTTTCTTACTAGCATTAAAAGGAAAGACCCAAGCCTGTGACCCTAAATCACTCCCCAGTGTTTTCAATAATGTAATAAGAGTTTTATGTAATATTTGATGCACATACACATAACATATAAATACATATGTTATATAAAGCATAATAATGAATCAAACTCCTGTGCTGCTACCATCACTTAAGAATACAAGATTACCAATATGATTACATCCAAAAGGGTCCTTCTTCAACCTGCTCCCCTTGTCTCCAAGAGAAGGTATAACCCTATCCTATATTGTGTGTTAATGAACCCTTTCCTTTAAAAGAAAGGTTTTATTATACACATATGTATTCCTAAATAATATCTTATATACATGCTGCTTTATTTGTGAGCTTTATAAAAATGGAATCAGCACCATGGCTAGCCTTCTGTGACTGGCTTCTTTCACTCAACATTAAGTAACTATGAGTCATCCACGTTGTTCACTTTCATTACTGTGTATTATTATATAGTGTGGTTTTATATACATATCTGAATATACAGGGGTGTGCCAAAAAATTTATACACATGACTTGTAGTCATCTTTTGTTATAGGTATATATAGAGTATTACAATTTTTTTCTTTTTTTAGGTGAGCCATCCTGCCACCTGTTGGCAGCTCAGCGGCAGCTCAGCTCGGGCCGGGAATCGAACCTGCGACCCTGTTGCTCAGAGCTTGCACTCTTGAGCGAGCTCTTAACCAGCTGAGCCACTCAGCTGGCCATTAGAGTATTACAATTTTAATATGGTTCTTTTCCTTTTTAAAAATATGTACACATTTTTTGGCACCTTCTGTATATTGCTAATAAAAACAATGTTGTTATCATTATTCTTCTATAAAATTTTTAGAGCACACGTACTAGAATTTCTCTTTGGTTATATGTCTAGGATCTGAATTTCCGGGTCATATTATATGTGAACGTTTAAACTTTTTAAAAATTATTTTAACAAAATAATGCTAAAGTGTTTTTCAAAGTGTTCAAACTAATTTCCCCTCTCATTAGCAGCGTTTAAGAGTTGGTTAATTCCTCTCCAACATTTCATATTTTTGGAACTTAAAATTTTTGCTAAAATGAGGTTAAATGGTATCTCTCTCTGTAGCATTTAAATTTCTTTTTTACCTTTTAGGTTGAAAGAAAAGTTGTAGAAACGATATTATTTGAAATAAAGTTGCCAATATGATGCCCCTGTTATGTCACTATTTTAGTATTTGGTGAACATAAGTATCCTTATAAACATTCTCCTACTTAACCAGAATACCACCATCAAAAACAGAAAATTAACACTGACATATTACTGCCATCTAATTCTCAGCCTTCATTCAGTTTCCAATAGTCCTATAATATTCTTTCTAACAAAAGGATCCAGTTCAAAATCACACATTACTTTTGTTGTCGCACCTCTTTAATCTTTTTTGCTCAGTTCCTCAGCCATTTCTTGGGCACTTTCGACCATTACTGGCCAGTTAAAATTTAGAATGCACTTAATTTGTGTTTGCCTGATATTTCCTCATGGTTTGATTGAAGTATGTACCTTTGGCAGGACTATCACAGAAGTACCGCTATGTTCTTTTTATCACATCTGAGCAGCTGGTGTAAGATTTCAGTTTGTACCATTATGGATGCTGTTCACTTTGAGCACAAGGTAGTGTTTGCCATGCTTCTCTACTATAAAGTTTCTCTTTCCCCCTTTGTAATTAATAAGTGTTTTATAGAGAATAAGGGAAGCTGACTTTTTTCCCTATTTAAAAGCTGTTTGTGTATTTCTTCTGTGAAATACCGGCTTAAGTCTTTGGCCCTTTTCTACTGGGTTGCTTGTCTTCTACTTTATTGACTTAGGAGGAGAATACAAATTCTTGGCAATTTATATAGGTTGCAAATATTTTATCTCAGTATGTGGGTTGTCATTTTCTTTATGATGTCTTTTGATGACCTCTTTATTTAAATGTGGTCAAATTTACACAACTTTTCTTCAATGGGTTGTACTTTTTCAGCCTTATTTAAGAAACTTTATTCTTCCTCAAGACTTTAAAAATATTCTCCTGTGTTTTTTTCCAGTTTTTTGAATTGTTGCCCTTTATATTCACAAGTTTATTTCATTTGAAATTTACTTTCATGTAAGTGTGAGAAGAGGATCAATTTTCATTATTCTTTCAGATAAAAAAAAAATGTCCTAGTAAATATAGTTGACCCTTGCCAAATGAATAAAATTACCTACCACTTTGTCATATACAAAATTTGCATATAAGCATGAGTCTATTATTAGAACTTTGTGTTTACTTTATCTAGTTTAGTCTATGTTAGTGTCAATACCATACTTTACTAATTACTATTCCTATATAACAAGCTATGATATTTGGTAGAAAAAGTTTCACCACTTTATTCTTCTTCAGTACTAGTTGTCTATTCTTAGCCTTTTGTTCTTCTATGCATATTTCAGAACAACTTGCCAAAGTCTTGTTGGGATTTTTCTTACAAATGGAGTGTATCTACATACAATTTTTATGACACTGAATCTTCTGATTCTTTAAATTTTAAATTCATTTTTTAAAATAATTTAATCCTTGTACATTTTGAATTACACTTCCTAATAATTTGATACTGGGGTAGAGAAATGCAATTGATTTTTGTATTTTTATCATATATTGAGCCACTTTAACAAATCTCTTATTAATTCAAAGTATCTGTAGATTCTTTTGGATTTTCTATACAGTCAATCGTATAAACTATAAATGCTGAAAATTTCCTTTCTTTCCAAGATTTATACATTTTAATTCTTTTCGTGCTCTACATGCACAGGCTAGGACCTCCAATACAATATTGAATAGAAATAGTGATTATGGGAATCTCGATCTGAAGAAATGATTCTGTTTCTCATGAGTTTTTATTGGGCATATAAGGAAATTCCTATAAATCCTCTTTCAAAGAAATTTTATTATTAAAATAAATATTATTAAATTTCTATGTCCCAATTGAGTTGATCACATGGTTTGTCAACTTTTAGACATTGATAACATGGTATTAAAATTATTCCTTCCTGATATAAACCCAAATTTTTCATCACATATTTTTTTTTTGGAGGGCAGTGTCACTGGCCCTCATATGAAGGACCCGAACAGGGGCCGCTGGCTTCCCAAGCCAGCGCTTAACCACCGCGCCACTCAGCTAGCCCTCATCACATATTTCTTTATGCTTAAATATGCATTGCTAGATTTAGTTTTCAAACAGCATTCAAGATTTTTGCACCTAGTTCAGAAATAAGACTGGTCTGTAATTTTCTTTGTCAAACTCTTGTTTTTCCTTTTGGTTCTGGAATAGAGGTTATGTTAGCCTTTCATAATTAGTTGGGGGTGTTCTCCCATACTTTAACAGAAAAATTTGATAATATTAATATGAGTATCAGATTGGAAAATTAAGTTTGTGAACTCATCCTAGAAAAAGTGCTATGTACTTCATTGCTGAATATCACTATGATCACCTTTGAAGTACTCCCCTTGAAAAGCTATGCACCAACACCAGCACATAGTCCACCCTTCAGAGCAATTTTGGAACTCTCTTTCTGGAATGGCCATCAGAGCTGTCATCATATTACCCTTGAAGTCCTGAATGTCATCAAAATGTCTTCCTTTCAGCATTTCCTTTATCTTTGGGTAAAGAAAGAAGTCACTGGGGGCCAGATCAGGGGAGTAGGGAGGGAATTCCAATACAGTTGTTTATTTACTGGCTAAAAACTCCCTCACAGACAGTGCCGTGGGAGCTGGTGCATTGTCGTGATGCAAGAGCCATGAATTGTTGGTGAAAAGTTCAGGTGCTCTATAACTTTATCACGCCTTTTCAGCACTTCCAAATAGTAAACTTGGTTAACTATTTGTCTATTTGGTACAAATTCATAATGAATAATCCCTCTGATATCAAAAAAGGTTAGCAATATCATTGCAACTTAAGTTCGCAAACTTAATTATGAGACCTCCTATAGCTTGTTTTTGAAAAACCTGAGGCCTTTCCTTCAAAAAGGATTTGTATTTGTTTCTACTGAGAGCAAGGGGCACTACCCAAGGGTACACATGTACTAAAGTAGTCTTCCAATGGCTGTGCCCAATCAACATTTTATCTCAGGGCAGCCTTGCTTTTAAATTCATTTTTGTGTACACTAGGAGAAAATTATATATATATATATATATATATATATATATATATATATATATATATATGGTGTAATTTATGCAGGACTTAGCTGTATTTTAGTGGCAGAATCCCTCAGAATGTCTAGTTTGTCATGTTGTCAGAGAGAGATTCAGTGGTTTTAATTTAATGTCATGTCTTGTCATGGAAGAAGTACTAAGTTTGCAGACTGATAAGACTGGGTTAAAATCATGGTTCTATCACTTTTGTGATCATGTGATTCTGAGGAAGTCTGAACTTTTCTGAGCCTATCTCTTCTTTCAAATGGGGATACCAACCCCTACTTTATATGACTGTTCTTAAGTATATAACAAAATGACATTTAGTGAACACTCAGAACCAGACACTGTTATTAGTGCTTATAGGTACTGGGTTATTGGAAAAGTCATGACGCATTTTTGCAATGAAAAACAGAAAAAAATGGGCCAGCCGAATGGCACATTGGTTAAGAGCTGGTTTTGGGATGCCAGCGACCCGGGTTCGGATCCCACATATGAGGGACAGTGACACTGCCCTCTACAGCTAACAACAGCTCCACCTGAAGCTGGGCTGTGTGAGCCCTGGCGGCGGTGTAGGCTGCAGCCCCTGCTGCAGTGGGCTGCCATAGGCTACAGTGAGTGGCCAGCAGCCAGTGTGAGCGGCTGGCAGCCAGTGTGAGCTGCCAATAGCTGCAGTGAGCGACCATCCAGAGGCCAGTGACCGATCTGCCTCATCTGGGAAGAGCGCAATGACGATACCAACATGGGCCAGTGAAGCAACGTCCTCCGCAACTAGACTGAAGAACAAAAAGGCAGCAACTAGGGCCGGCTGAGTGGCACTATGGTTAAGTGCTGGCTTGGGAAGCCAGCGGCCCCGGTTCAGTCCCATATGTGAGGGCCAGTGACACTGCCCTCAAGAAAAGAAAAAAAAAAAAAGGCAGCAACTTGTCTGTTCCCCATCCCTGATTCCCCAGAGCTGTTCCCCTCCCCGAATTCCCCAATAAAATCTTTAAAAAATAAATAAATAAAATAAGGAGACATAAAGATTGCAAAGAAATTAAAAAAAAAAAAAACAGAAAAAATACGTCATGAATTTTCTGACAACCCAATTAGTATTCACAATAGCCTTACAGAAAGTATCATTAACATCTCCTTTGGATAGTTATGTACAACTAAAGGACGTTAAGTAACTTGCCCAAAGTCATAAAACTAGTAAGTGGAAGAGATGAGATTCAAACCTAAAGATGTACTCTGTTGTTAAAAAATAGTTATGATTTGGAGCATAAAATCATTTAAATTATGCTAAAACTCTACCATAGTACCTGGCACATAGTAAATTCTTTCAAATAATAGCTAAATTTTTATAATTGTTAATATATTGTTAATAGTGAAAGAAATTATAAGGCAAATGGATAAACAAACATGATACACCCACACATAGGGTACTATTCATGAAAAGCAAAGAAATACAGGGCATGATGCTACATGAAACATGTCATACTTAAAATGGCTCCAGATTATATGATTTTCTATGACATTCTGGAAAAAGCAAAAATATTGGAACAGATATGTGGTTGCTAACCTGGGTGTGGAAGAGAGGATTGACTAAAAACAGGCATGAAAAAACTTCTGGGGATGATGGAAATATTTCATAGCTGGACTGTATGTTTGCCAAAATTCATAGAGCTATACACCTAAGAATGGTAAATTTTACTTTAACTTAATTATACCTCAATAATCAAACAAATTAAAAAATCAGTTAGCAATTTTTTCCCCTGAAAGAGTATTTTTAAGCTATATTCATGATGAGCTTTTGTCTCTGATTAACATAAAAGACTTATGGCATTATTTTTTAAATCTACTGATTTAAAAACAATACAGTGTACTATTAATTGAGAAATATATATCCACGGAATAGCAGTAAGAATTCCTTACCAATCCTCTGGGGATGAAGGAAAGCAATTAAGAAAGGGGGCTTGCTAGTTTCAAACTGTCAAGGGATGCTTAATATGCTTCTTTAGATTTTCTATTGCTTTCTGCACTCTTTAAGAAATAGATTACAAGCTGCTTTCTGGCAAGAATTACTTGCTAAAAGATCAAAAGAAATGAACTGTACAGTACTAAAAACTCATGTTATGCAATGACAAAATTAGACTTGTCAAAGCAAAACTTCAAGAAATAAACCATATTGTAGTTCAAAATGGAAGAGTGGAAAATGTGATGTTAGTAAAATATATAGATCCAAGGCGGATTTTCCCATAAATATTAAATGTGAAATGGCTCAAGCTTGGTTAGAAGTATTACTTAATTTCTTTCAATTATGCTTTAAAAATTAGAGACAGATCCTATTATGAAGAGTAACTAAATAAAATGGATTTTGGAGGAAAACTGCCTCCACAATTAGTAATAAGAGAATATGAGTCGAAGCAGGTAAAGTCACCATTTTTTAAAGTACAATAAGCTCAAATAATGCAAAAGTTTTGATTATGAGGCAGAAACATTTCCAGCCTCACTGCAAAAGGGGAATGTTGACTTTGGAATTAGGTCGTAGGAGAGAGTAGACTAGGAAATGTCTACCATGTCAAAAAAGCCTGTTCTGTTCCACACCGTGGTAGGAACCAACTTCATGGAAAAAAAAATCACTTGAAGGATTTCCACTTTATCTGTGAAAGTAGCAAAACAGGGGGAGAGATCCTATAATACACGATTAACTGAGATTCAAATCAACCTACTGAGTGCCCAGTAAGTCTGTTTTCAAATGACTTTTAGTTTGCTTTTACAGAGTGGGCCTGTTTTTGAATTTAGATGGTGACAATAGATATATTATCATGAATCAATCAAAATCTTTATTCTCCTAAGGTAACTACCTGACCACCAAGTGTTAGGTAGTTTCTAACCTTAGCAAAGCCGTATAGCTAATTACATAGCATATTGTTTTCTAATAATAATAATAATGTCCTGTATTTTCTGTCTCCCAACTGTACAAAAAAGATGCAAGAATAGCAAAAGCTAATCCTACTGCCTAAATTTAGAACAAAAAACAAAAAACAAAAACACCACGGATGTACAGTTGTGATTTTTATAAAATTCACATTCATATATTGGCTGATTAAACTGGTAGTTACTTTTCAACCTATTTTTCCTATTATTGTCAAATGGTGACAAATAGAAGTAATTTCTTATCTAGAGACTAGCAGACCAAATGATTTCAGAATGGCTGAAGTTTCCAGGTTTGGGCTTGGCATGGATAGAAACCAGAGAAATAGTGACAATAGGGCTATTTTTTATTAACAGAGTAGCCAACAGACACAACTTATGAAAAATTCTCAAAAATTAATGGAAATGTTTACATCTATGTAAATGAATATTAGCATTACATATGAAATATTGGATATCTGATTAGAAAACTAAGAGATAAATATATATTTTAGAATAGTCATAGAAATTGTTTGTTTTGCAGTAGAAATGCAGAAATTGTAAAATGAAAAGTAGAAATTGTAATATATTTTAAATGAATCTTTCTCTAAGTGAATATTAGCATTTGTATTGCTCCTAGATGTTACTATACTATTATCCTATTATCCTGATTCGTTTTATATGTATCTAAAGTGATATATACAGAAAAAAAAAGAAACTAGGCTCATAGGAATAATGAGAGAATTTCCTAAACCACGTGCCACCCATCATTTATGCATAATTATTGTGTATATGAATAAACTATATTTTTACTTCTATCAATAGGAAAGCTCTCTTTGACCACTAATAGAAACAAACAAACAAATGGAATATTGCCATATGTCTAAATGAATATATCTCTTCCAGTTCTATGTCTATAATGCATTTAGAACAACAGTTTTCAGACTGTTATTGGAGGTAATCATCTCAGAAAACCCTCTGCCAAAATAATACATGAAGTGAGACCTCCCTGGCTGGCTGAGTTTGCAAACCTATTTTTAACTGGGGTGTAGACATGGTTCAATTTACCAAGTGTTTGGGCCAGCAGCCAGAGCAGTCTGGAGAGGGGCTGTGAGCTCCATGGTTCTCAGGTGAGCGGGAGACGCTGAGGAGGGGAAAAAGCGTTGGCTTCCACAGGAAGCCACGTAAGTGAATATGGCTAAACCAGCATTTAAATTTTTTATTCCTTAGTGCTTTGGGAAATGCCAGTATTTGGCCTCTTTCCCTACAAAATTGAAAAGTTTGATAATGCCTAATGCTGTGAAGGATGTGGAAATGAAATTCTCAGTATCTAGTGATCAGCTAATCTACTTCTTGGCTCTGAAAAAAGAACTAAAATCAAAGGCTGCCAAATAACTTTTACTTTCCTTGTCAGCTGTGGATAAACTAATTGTCCTTTATATGATCATTTACTTGTTTTTCCTTCTTTGTTCTCACAGCCAAATCACTGATACCCGATGCATGTCATAGTAAATCTCCATTTGATTTACAACATCTTTTCTTTACCATCCTCTCTCTCAGATATTTAAAGCAACTTGAAAATAGATTTCAAAACTCATCCAAATTCTGTCCAGGCTACAGAATTTCTTGGGGTCCCCAACACAGTATCAGATGTTTTGTTCAGTCATGCTAACTACTTTTATTGTTTAATTTTGACAAAAGAACATAGAAAAATGACCTCTCCATAGTTTTTCGTTGGCCAAAAACTTCTAAAAAAATTCTTATTAATCCAAATAAATTGGAAAAAAGAGAGAGAAATATTTTTTATTAAAATAATGTCCTTATTTTGATTACAATTTGAAGGTCTGGTAATTATTTGTATGACTAGAATAAATAATTTCTCTTGCCCTAACTGATTGGCACCATTGAGATGCTATAATCGAAATTCCCATGTAATGACAGGTTATAATAATTATTTTTTACTTATCTAACACCAGAATATTCCTTTACCTTACCCATAGCATATACGATATTAGTCTTTCCAAGAATGCTTCAGAGCCTTTTATACTTTTTTTATAAATATGACTAATCAAAAATTTTAAAAATCAATGAAAATTATTTTAGGGCTTACTATTTCCTGACATAAAATATGCTTTTCCAAATACAGTTTTGTATTATAAAACTCACCACACTTTTTTTGTTTGTTTGTTTCTGTATTTTGGCATGCTCTTCCTTGCTTGGAAATCTCTTATTTTTATTTGAAGCCTTGGTTGAGATCCTCGAAGTAGATTTATGAACCTGATCTGTCAGACTTAATGCCCCGCCCCTGCCTGCCCACTCCCTTCCCCACATCCCTCCAGTGGGGCTCGCACTGCACCATAATTATTAGTTTTTGTGTTTGCTTCTTTCACTAAATGCTGAGGACCTCGGTATATTCATTTCCTGTGACTGCTGCAACAAATTACCACAAACATGGTGACTGAAAACACATACACTGTGCTCTCTCACAGTTCAGGAGTCCAGAATACCAAAATCAGCATCACTGGGCAAAATCAAAGGGCTGGCAGGGCCAGTCTCTCTCCATCTCCACTAGGGGAGAATCTGTCCCTTGCTTCTTCCAGCTTCTGGTGATAGTGGCATCCCTGGCTTGAAGACAGACCACTCCAATCTCTGCCTCCATTGTCACATCACCTTCCCTCTCCTCTTCTGTCTGTGTCAATCTTCCTGTACCTCCATCTTATAAGGATACATGTAATGGAATTGAGGTCCACCGTAATCCTAAAACAATCTCAAGAACCTAAACCTGATTGCATCTATGAAATTTTTGGTCATATATGGTAACATTAACATCTTCCAGGGATTAGGAGGATGTGGACATCTGAAGGGATAATTATTCAGCCTACTCAGTGATGGGGTGGTATCTTACTTATGTTGATACCTTCAGTCCTTAGCATATTAACTGGCACAGAGTAATACAGATGCTGTGTAATTGTGGAATAAACAAATATATACATAAGCTCACAGGTTTTAATTGCGTGAAAAGTCATGCAAAATTATGAGTTTGCACTGTTCAGTAGAATTCAGCGCTGAGAAACACTGACTAGGGGCTTTAACAGGTCAACAGTAACGTTTTCAGTGGCCATCTATCGTGAATAACTGCATTTCTTTTATAATTAGGTTCCCATTCAACAGCTAACAATATTTAAGAATTACGCAGACATCAAGCAAGGAAAAAATTCTCCACCCAGCACAATTCATAAATAATTATTAAGTAACTGTTAAGTATGAAAGCATGGAATATAGAGTAAAATTTTTAAAAAAATAGCTTACAAGTACAACCTGATTTTTCCAATTAAAAATATAATTCACACATTTGCAGTTTTCTTTTAAAGGATTGTTTTATTTAAAAATCATAGATATTAGATAATGAAATAGTCACTAACTCACAGAAATCAATTGAGTCTCTGAGATTGCATAAGATTTTCTCTGGTGAATATCTAGCTGGTTTCCTTATCTTTATGCCATGTAGGTGTGACTTAATCATGGGTAATGAGGTGACAAAATCATAACACATTACAACTTCTGTGCATCTTGACCATGAATGATAAATGTCTTGACAAAGGCCATTGTTCAGGGAACAGCACATGTCTGCCATTGTATTACGTTCCTATCTGTACTCCACAATTTCAGCTAATGCTATGAAATAAGCCTACCATGCCTGTTTCTGTAAGGTAGGCAGATCTAACTTACTTGGATACTTTATGAGACATCAAGTTGTTTTTATGTTTGTTCTCCAAAAGGTATTTGAGATTAACAGCAATTTTAAAAATAAAAAAGTTAGCACATTAATCTTATTAATAAATACTTGTATATGTTGTAGCTTCATAGAACTTAGAAGGCTACCAAAGAATAATTCAATCTAAGCTTTTCTATATTATTAGCATCAAATGTTTCCATGAAGGAGAGGAATCTAAAAGTTCTAATAACTCCTATTGACAAAACCATTGGAGATTTTCTTGGTGTATTCTGCTATGTCATTCCAAAATATCTGATGAAATTTGTGGCAAATTTTGCAACTCATAAAAAATGAAGTGAAACTGATGAATAATTATTGTAGTCACGATACCCAAACTATTATTTACTTAATATTGGACAACACTATCTGGTGAAAGTCGTTATCTATAATCTAGGTTATTTAAATTACTATTCCTTTCCAATTTAGGTGCAGAGAATGCAAACTATTCAGACATAACAAGTTCACTAACAATTAGAACTTTTTATGCAATCAAATGGTTTTCTTTCACTAGGCCATGTTTCACCTAAAAACTGTGTTAAAAGATTATTATCAAAGAATAGGATTACATTACTTTTATGCCTTTATTAGAGCAAGGGATATGATTTAATTATTTGACTGATACAGTTTTGTTTTGTTTTTAAAAACGGGTGTCTACCATGTGTCATGATTATGCTTTTTAAAGAAATATATGTTAAAGTGCAATTTACTAATGGAAAAGTCTACAGTGTTAGAGATATTTGAGTGTAAAAAAGATATCTGGGGCGAAGATGTGATTAAATAATAATTAAATAATACTGATGAAGATTTTATTTAACCTTATATTCTTGTCTGGACATAAGATGTCTAGCAAGTCTTTACTCATAAAGGTATCAGTAACAAATATCACACAAAAATTACTATCCTTATGAAACATATTTTAGTTAAAAAAGAGACAAATAAAACAAATTTCATATAATATTTTATAGAATGAAATGTTCTATGGAGAAAAATCTAAAAAGGAAGCAGATTGGGAGTGAGGTGGAATTACAATGTTAAATAGTATGATCAAGACGATTTTAAGTTGAAATGTGAGCTAAGATATGAAGGAGGAGCGAGTCACTATCTAAAAAAAAGAGCATTTTAGGCAGAGCAATGCTTGACCAAAAGCAGGACCACATCTGATGTGCTTAAAGAATACACAGGTATATAGGAAGCTGGTGTGGCTGGAGCAGAGAGAGCAAGTGGGAGAAGAATAGGTAAGCTCAGAGAGCCAAATGGGGCAGACAGGTAAATGCTGGGGTAGTAACAACCCAACATCAATGTCCCATAGCAGTAGACTGGTGACACGTATTATGGGAAATCTGTACAATGAGATACTTCGGGACCATCACCAACAATGGGATAGATTTCAATGTGTTAGTATTAAAAGATTTTAATGGTCAGGTAAGTTCTGTGCATATACCATGATTGCATTTGTGTACATTAATATGTGCTCTTTATGTCAGAAAAATGCTTTCCAAAAGGAAACATAAAAAGCAGTCAATAGCAACCTTTAGAGAGAAGACCCAGAGGTGTGATGGGGTATGAGAGAGCCTTTACTCTTCATTTTATACTTTTCTGTATTCTTTTTTAACTATCACTATATGTTACTTTTACTACTTGTATATCTGCAACACTGACTCTTTTCAGTGAAACCTCATCAGCAGCTGATGTCAAGAGTTTACCTTTTGCCCTTTGGATGCCATCTCAGCATCCAAGATGAATTTTGCAAGTATTCTGTTTCCTAACTTCCTTTCTCAGTCTTATTCCAATGATTGTACTAAGTCATAACAGTTTCACTCAGAAAAATCAGTTCCTCAATTTGAGCCTCTTGGCTGCTTAGCAACTACATTCATCTTAGCACTTTCATTCCCATAACTTCTCCATGCTGACTTGTGTACCGATCAACTAGAATCAGCCGTATGATTATCTTCTCTCCTCCTTTCTGCAGATAAGCTCTGTCCTCCATCATCCAGAAATGCATTTCCTAGTCTTCTTAGAAAAACAAAGACTGAAAACTCCCCTCCCACATGAAGACTCCCTGGATTCATTTCCAATTTATTTTCATCACTCAGAACTTCCAAACATAATTTATCCTGCATTAACCACATGCAGGTATCAGCTCTGTTTTGCATTAAGCATGTACTCTCTGCAAGAACTGGGGCCAAATCTTTCCTTTCTTTCATATCTTACTATCTTGATCTTATATGATGCTCACCATACAATAGGTGTTCCATCCATGTTGCTACATGAACTGACTTAATTTTATAATTTCTATTGGTTAGAAAGCAAGTCTACAGAAACACAGGGGATGAGGAAGCCTAGAAAGATCATATAAATAACTTCAAATCTCGTGTTGAGTTCTGTGGATTTCTCTGTTCATCTTTCATTCCAGTCTCTAAGATAACTTTTTAATGCTGCAGGAGCTGGGAAGCTTAAAACTGTTATTTCTCAGCCTCCTCAGTAAAACTATTGAGATATCTGGAAGGCGAAAATGAGACAAATAACACCTTCTTGACTCATGCTCGTGTCTCCACAACAAGCAAAGTCTTGATGTAAGAAGAGGCTTTTCTGTAGCAGATTCCTGTGCTTGTTGCTCAGCTTTCTGTGAGTCAAGGCAGCTGTGGCAGAGATGGTGGCCAGACTACATGTTCCCACGGCCATTCACCAATTTCAAGGCAGTAATGCAGACGAGCTTCCTGGCAGCTCGGTTAGGGTTCTGCTAGTGGCTTCTTGTGTTCTGACAGCAGCCGGAGGCAGAGTATCCTAGAGGCCCCTGGAGCCCAGTCCAGGCTTTTCAATGACTTTATGAGCACTTAATAACTTATGTATATTAATTTTCTGTGGCTAAATTATGACACACTTGGTGCTTACACAACAGAAATTCAGTCGTTTACAGTTCTGCAACTCAGAAGTCTGAAATAAATCTCACGTAGCTCAAATCAAGGTGTGAGTAGGGTTCCTCTCCCTCTCCAGAGGCTCTAGAATAAATTCATTTCCTTGCCTTTTCCAGTGCCTAGAGCTGTATTTCTTGCATTGCCTGGATTACGTCTCCTTCTTGTATGTTCAAAGTTAGCAGCTTAGTATCTTCTCTCTTTCTGATTCTGCTTCCATCACATAGCCCCTTTCTCTTCTGTCTGAAATCTCCCTCTTCCTCCTTCTAATAAGGACACTTGCAACTGTGTGTAAGAGCTAATCTCAATGATCCAGGGTAACGTCTGCATCTCAATACCCTTAATTACAGCTGCAAAATCCATTTGCAGTATAAGGTAACATTCATAGGTTCCAGGGATTAGAATCTGGGTATGTTTGGGGACTATTATGTAGCCTACCACCTATGTCTTGCTCTTTCACATGTCACCATATCGGGGAACATATTCTCAGATTCCAGCATTAGGAAGCTGACATCTTTGGGGGGTGGGAGGTGTTATTCTGCCTGCCACAGAGGGGTACACAGAATAGATGTGAAAACATGATACAGAAATAATGAAACTTCTAGTGCTGCCAGAGGGATTTTTTTTCTTCACCACCTCCTCCACATCTGGCCCATCCTTTCTATGTATCTCCGACTCCTGCTGCTCTCCTAGATAAACCCGCTCGAGTCATGAAGCCTCAACAAGTGACCAAACTGAGTCCCTGCATGAGCTCATCTTGCTCATCTAGGTGGAGAGGCCTCCTCCTTCCTCTTCATGTAGCTTTAATCCTCCCTCGGGGCAGCACTAACCAAGGAAATCCTTCCTATTCCCTAAAATCCTCCCTTATCACTTCAGCATAAAGGGAGTTTTGGGATCCTGTAATATTGCCTTTACCATTATAAGATTCATGTACAAGTGCAGTCATCTTCACATCTGACCACAGCTTTATCCCTAGCAGGAATGTAAGCTCCAGGAGGTCAGATACTCTATTAGTGAATTAATTATTTGTAGTTAATTATTGATCATTCTTGAGTATACCAAAAGAAAATTCATACTAAGCTTAAAGACTATGTCTATTTTTTTAAAGTCATTTTTCTTAAATTGAGATACAATTGACATAAAAAACAACATTGTGTAAGTTTGATGTGTGCAGCACGTTAGTTTAATACACTTATATATGTCTATTTTTATGTCTAGAATATGTATATTTTTTTCTAAGCTTCCTGAAACATAAAAATTAGTTTTGAAATTCTTATTGATTTGCTGTGCTTTCACTTTGTACTCAGATCAGTCACCGATTGCAGAGTCATGACATGACAGTACATGGAATGTAAAAAACTTCCTTTTTTCCTAAATCCTTAATTCATTTGTGAAGACCCCAAAATAATTTTTTGTGTTCAAAAAGTATGTAAAAATCACATTCCTATAAATATTAATAAAAGTAGCTGAACAGAGTCCAGTAAAAATGTTAGTTTTGATATTTCAATGCTAATGTGATTCCCATAATAGCCTTCTCAAAAAGGCAAATCACATTTTAGCCTTCTCAAAAAGGCAAATCACATTCTCTAAAGATTTGATCCTTGCTGTGCAATAAATAAAAAGGATGGTCCTTACTTCAAAAATTCCCACACATGGAAATTTGGAAAACTCAAATCAAATTTGGGTATTAAGGTAAAAATATCAGATAATGAAAATAATTATGAATCAAGACTAAATTGCACAAAGATTTAACAATTACAAAATCTAAAATTTATTGGATACTTGTAGTTTGTAGAAGGAATAAGCATTAGTTTGAAACATTTCCTTTAAAAAAACTACAATTATGATTGTATTTACTGCTATTTTAAGTTTAGGTGATATATATAAATATATATATCAAGAATTTTTTTTTATATCAAGAATTTTTTTTATTAGGTAAAAATGTGGCATTACAAGTACTTACATTTTCTTAGACTATAGAGAGAAAATATTTTCAAAGAGAGCTTTTGAATTAAGGACAGAGACCATGTTCAAAAGGGTGGAAAACTTTTGGAATTGACCTTTCTAAGGAAACCAGGAAACCATTTTGTAAATGTTTGTGTGTGTGTGTGTGTGTGATGTGCCATAGAATTGACTCCAACTCCTGGCAACCCTACGAAGCAGTGATGCCCACAGTGCCCTGTCCTCACAGCCCTGCTCAGTCAGCTCCTGGAGACTCAAGGTCATGGCTTCTTACATGGAGTCAATCCATCTCACATTGG
Organism: Aselliscus stoliczkanus; assembly: GCA_033961575.1. Classification (NCBI taxonomy): domain Eukaryota; kingdom Metazoa; phylum Chordata; class Mammalia; order Chiroptera; family Hipposideridae; genus Aselliscus; species Aselliscus stoliczkanus. The sequence goes on from CM066728.1 coordinate 58,293,825, forward strand.
GTCTTCCTCTTTTCCTGCTGCCTTCTATTTTTCCCAGCATTATTGTCTTTTTCCAAATGCTTGTATCCATGCATTAAACAACATTTTTATTTTCTCCACAATATAAACGGTTAAAAGTGGCCTATTTCTGTAATATGATATTAACTTACTCCCATACACATATTTTTTCAAATATCCCACACCATATATTTGTACTTCCAACCATGTGCTTGTACTTCTATCTATTCACCAATTCATGATATTTGTGTCTACTATGTTTAAAAAAACAAAGTGCTTACAATGAGTCAATACTTTCTTGGTAATACGACTACCCAGGAATTTCTCACAGGACTCACACTTCATTTTATGGTGAAACCCTGTCTTCAAGTGAAATTTTGGAGAAATCACCTAACAAAATAGTAAAATGTTGAACTGCTCTAGGAATGAGGGAGAGGTGGTGGGAAGAAGACCCTCCCGTTTACCAGCTCCCTTGGTCTTCCAAAATATATTGGACAAATTTTTAGGGCTTCATGAAACATAGTCAAATAAAGGAGAATATATAATTCACTTTAATAAGAAACAGTATATACTACATGCTTCATAAAGATTTTCTTCACAAAAGTTGAAAATAAGGTTCAATCACCTAGTGTTACTTGAACTGGGATTTTCTATCTGGAATTCCATATGGTGCCAGACAGCTAATCTTTTACGGTGTGTATATTTAGTAAAGAGTTGTATATATAACCACAGAATGCCTCCTAGCTTCCACCTTATTTTTACACTTCTCTCAACCTTCTCACACTATGCTTTACACTTCAATCAAAAAAAGAACTGCTAATGGCAGCAAGTTTGACTAATTAGAATAATACTTGGTTATGGAAGTGACTGATGCTGATTAAATCCTCATGATTTTTTATTAGATAATTCCTCCCTTACAGATTTAAACTGTCAGCCTGCCTAATGTCTATTAGTTAAACTTTGTCAAATATAAATATATATGTATATATATATATGAGTATGTGTGTGTGTGTACACACCCACACACACACACACATATATATATATAAGTATACATGTATATATACTCTTGTCTTTCCATTATATACAAATTGAAAGAAAAAAAATGTACCATTTCTTTGCTGTATGTTGGATTATGTAGGATGTGTTTGTGAACAATACAAAAAAAGATGAAATTGAAAACAATCTCTGTGGATGTTTTGTGTATCTTGGTATTTGTGTTGATAGTTAAAAGTCCACTTCCAAAAAATAAAACTCCCAAAATGCTAGATTTGATGTGTGCCCAATTTAAACTTTGATATGAAGCTTCCTGATAATCATGACTGAGTATGCCCTCCACCCCTGTGTAGGACACTCTGCTTACGATTGTCTTAAAACATTTTTTAAAACTCTCTTTACAGTTTTTTTTTTAAAGACATATCCTGTTTTGCTTTAAAAGTATAGATTTTGTGCATTTGTTCATCCCTTAGCTAAATTATAAGTATATTCAAGTAGCTATATTAAGCAAAGCTGGTAGCCCCTCAGTGTTGAATATAGTATGGAATCTTTCAGGATTGTTTATGGAAAGACCAGAGACAGAAATATTATCTATTCTCTAGGGAACTCCTTCCCTGCCCCTAAACCCCAAACAACTGTGAGAAACAATGTATAATTACTTTTTTAGAACAAATGAATAAATGTTCCTAGTTTGAGTTAAAGAAATTAAAAATCCCAGCAGAATTATTTAAATATTTTTAGAATTCTATTACCAAGAAGGTGGTGTGTTAAACTGAAACATTTTAGGAAAAAGTCTGGTGCCTTTTTTCACTATTTGGCCATAGAACTCAAAGTCTAACCTCCAGAGGCCAGAATACATGACGGGGAGAAGGAGTGAAGGTAAGTGTGCTGTCTCTAGCATAGTAAATCCCAAATACAAGCAATTCTAACTAATTACATCCACAGGAATAAGGTTTAACCAAAGAGTTGAACATTAAAATATTGGAGAGAGTTACAAAATTTCCTTTCCTGTTCCCTCTCTTTTCTTGGTGTGTTCTGTTCTTTGTTCTGTATTTTATGCCACATGAGGGAAGAAAAGAAGCCACAAGGATGAGTCAAGTTTTCCAGCCTCCCTATTAAAGACATGGTCCCAGCTGACATGATGCAGATGCCTGTTGCTTAATCAGTCCTTTCACCAGAGTTGGGGAGGGATGCTGACACAGGGGCTTTGCTCACATCACCCACGTTCCATCAGTGCCATTTATTGCCTACCTAATTTGAAAATCCTAAACTATGCAAAGTATCAAACAACAATGTCTGGAAACTGTGTCACTCCGTTTCTATGATATTGACACTCCCTGTTGATCATAAAATTATTCTCATTAACACAAAATCTTAACTCTTTGACACTGAAAAAGCCAATCTTACAAAAAGAGTCCACAACCTTTAAAAGATCTTCTTGATTACTTGAATGGTTTAAGTTTGGCCCTGCTTTAAAATGTTACTATAAAGTCTAACATGAGAATTCGCTAATGATCTGTGATTTTGTGTACTGAAATGTTTTTCTTCTCATATCTAAAATGCGATGAATATAGAAATGCCTAATTAATCTTACATAAATTTGAATGTGATGGTACATTCTATGATTTTTAATAACTACTCATTTTCCTATGTCTTGATCTTCATGAATATTTATTGATAGGTATATAAGCGCCGATTATGCATCAGCTTATATAGATATCATAACAACACCCAATGAGGACCACATAGTTTCTGCTTACTCAGTATTTTCAGTCTTTAGTAGAAAATGTACTGGGATGTTCAGGGATAAAATTGGTACGGTTAATGGTTTGGGCTTCTTTTTTTTTCCCCTGCATAATGAGCCCTAATGAAAATGATGTTACCTGAAAGCTTTTGCAAAATATACTTTCCATTTTCCTGACTTAATTCATAGAGGTTGCAGATCAAAATGTAACACTTCCAATAGGTGATTGTCTTGAGATTCAGTTCTCACTGTGTAGTGATTTTAAAGAGATTATCTGAAACTCCTTGGGCATTGTTATTTAAAAAAATACTTAACCAATAACAAAAGATGAAAACAAGTCATATGTATACATTTATTGGCACTCCCTAGTATATTACATTTCTCATTAGTCATTCACGATATATATATTTTAAAGGGCCTAGGTGATTTGGGTAGCGATTTGATTAAGTTAAATGGTTGAATTTAAAGACCTGAACTTTCTTTCTTTTTTTTTTCAGGGCAGTGTCACTGGCCCTCACATGTGGGACCCGAACCAAGGCCGCTGGCATCCCAAGCCAGCGCTTAACCACCGCTCCACTTGGCCAGCCCAATGGTTGAATTTAAAGATATGTATATTAAAAATAGATTCTGTTATGTATTTTCACAAAAATGTTTTAGTGTCTCAGGGAAATGATTGGAATCTCCTAGATAGATTTGTATCTTAGTGGCTATATCTAAACAGTGTAGAATCTAAATAAATTTAACTGGTAATTTTGCTCATGTTTGTAGTATAGTCCAGGGGTCAGCAAACTAGATAGACCATGGGTCAATTTTGGTCCACCAGCTGTTTTTGTAAATAAAGTTTTATTGAAACACCAAAAAAAAAATACTTAATATAATCTTCTTTTCTTGTAGTTAATTCTGCCTGAATTTCTAATTATTGTGGTTTGGTAAAATTAAGCTGTAGCTACAGTCAGGAAGTACAGCATTCAGAAGAGGTACCTTGGTGCTGGGTCTGGGGAGTAGAGATCATGATACCCTGAGATCTCGGGGAACCTAGAAAAAGGGCCCTGACTGCTGTGCCCATCCCCTGCTTGGTAAAGTGGCATCACCAGTAAATCCATGCTATATGCTTCCCAGGACTACTGTAAGGGTAAAAATAATGATGATGATGATGATGATAATAATAATAACAACAATGCAAATATATGAAAAATAAGCAAATAAACATAGGTTAATATTTTATTTTTATAAATCAGAATACTATGCTATAGTACAGGCACTAGCTACTAGCCAAATATTTTATAACAATTTTATGTGGATTGATATTCTCCAATGAAATGGCTGAGAATGCTTTTTGTACTGAGGCTAAATTATGATGGATCCCTCATTGCCAGAACATATTGTTTACTAAACCTTTATTTTGGTGTTCTCTGCCAATTTGAGGTTAATTTCTCCAGAATAAATAACTTTAAAAATATATTATTTATATTAAACTAAAAACTATGATCAATAAGGCACTATTTATTTTATGAAAGTACAGACATGGATATCTTGTGAGTATAACTGTCTAATTTCTTACTATGACCTTATCTAAGACTACCTTGTATTGTTCTCTAAAACAGTCTTATGCTGATAGTTTTATGTTAAACAATTTATCAACTCACATTTGAGAATATACATTTATGATTTTAGTCAGTAAAGGTGTTTTATTACTGTGAAAATATACCATAACAGTTATGGTAGGAAAAATCCTATGTACACAGTAAACATTAGTTTTTGCAGGATAGACTGAATTACATAGTAATCCAATTTATAGCACTGTTAATTTTTGAATAGGCAATACATGTACTTCGTACAAAAAATTTAAAGGTACCAACTAGTACACAAGAACTAGCTCTTCCCTCTAGCCTTATACGTTTAGCCAATCGACAATATCTCCAGGAACTAACCTCAGCCATATTCCCAGCGATGGCTGCAATGAAGCTGAGTATTAATGCTATCAATGCATATATTTACCCTGTCTAAGTGGCAGGCCATGACAAAGGACAAAATTTTCCAAAGAGTGTTCCTCAGAATATAAGCACTTTGAAATGTTCTATCTGAAAGAGTTTAATTACCCAATCAATCATTTGGGAAATACGACATATTCCTAACTCTGCTTTGAGATTTAAATCATAATACATATTGTAAGAGCTCTGAGTTTCTCAGACAAGAAATACGTCTAACGTTGTTCAATCTGGCATTTCTAAACTCATTTTTACCACAAACACCTTTTTCCTCCCCCTCAAGAATACGAATAACCAGCCTGTAACCTTAACTTATATTAGGTAGACCTAAAGAAATCTGAATAAACTATGGACTTCGTTGATAACAAGGTATCAATATGGCCTTATTAACTATAATAAATGTATCATACTATAAAGCAAGATGTGACTAATAGGGGAAGCTGAGTGTGGTATATATGGAAATACTCTGTACTATTTTCTCAGTTTTTCAAATTCTCAATTTTTCTTCTCCAATTTTAAATCTAAAACTGTTATAAAAAATAAAACCTATTATAAAAATAGTTAATCTGGGAGCTGCAAATGGAACATGAATGGAGAGAGAAGTTAAGAAACATGATTTCTAGACTTAGCTCTAATGAGTGGCTGTTGGGAGGCCTTGGTCAGCTCACTATAGTTTTCTCAGTTGCAAAATGATGACTAAGGTTCGTTTCTTTCTTCTTTTTTTTAAAACAATTTATTATTATTATTAGTCAAAGATATGCAAAACTATGCAATAGTTATCTTTTTCACCCCTTACAAAGAGACTACCCCCTCTCCCCTCCCTTGCCTCCCCACCCCCGATATCATACATATCTATTACAATTCCATTGACTCCATCCCACACTATACTCTACATCCCATGACTATATATGTGTTAAATTATAGTCAACATCTAATGTTATTCAGCGGTAGCCTCAGATGATGGGGATGGGCATGAGGAAGAAGGGGAAGGGATGAGGCAACACAAACTGATAACTACAATACTACTGCAGAGACAGAAGAGACAGTTTAGGGAATATAATCAATAAGGTTGTAAATATATTTTTAGGGGATCAGAAGGACTCATGTCTTGTCAGGGAGACCACTTCATGGATGGTGTAGTGGCCTGACCACAGCACTGTACATCTAAGGTTTGTTTCTTTCTTTTTTGCCTCTGTCATTATAAAGTGTTCACAAAATATGAATGAGTTAGAATTAGATTGTTTCTATGTTTGTTTGTTTGCGTTGAATTCAGAAATTCAACTTCCATTCAGTAATTCAGTTTAACAAAAATTTTTGGATAGTTATATCATACCAACTAATTTGATTGTCTCTTTAAAAGAAAGTTAAAGTTTTCATTTTCTGAAGCAAATAAAATGTTATTCCTAGTCTTATCTAAATACAGATTTATGCAAAATTTGATAGTTTTGTGAAAATGTTATAGAAGCAAAGCAAAGGTAAGTATCTTCCAGAAATTATCTAACTGACAGCATATTTAGGAGGGCACTCAACTTTTGATTATCTGGTAGAAGATAACTAAGTAAAAATTAATCATAGAGGGTATGTTTGTGAAGAATTTAAAATCACTATAAATCTATAAAACATCTCAGTACCAAAGATACTTGTGGTAATGATGAGATGGTCCAGAGTTGTCTATGATACCCTGATGGCCTAGGCCCTGCCCCTCAGCCCACACAGCAGTGGTGGTGTTCTAATATGGCACAGGAAGGAATTTGGGGGCATTTAGGGAAGGGTAGCAACCAAACAGATAGGAGGGATGTGTCTGCTTAATTCAAGTCTGGTGAATACAAGGGACCATTATAAGAAGTTGTTTAACAGCCCAGTAGTTTCTGGCAGACAATTCATGTGGTCTTAAATAAAGGATGTGTTTGTATTACTTTTACACTTTTGGATAATATCTGTGGCCTATGTTCTGAAATACTAGATTATTGATAAATTCATGTTATGTCATATTGTTATGTGTTTTGTAGTTTTGTTTCAACCACAATTCTGGGTAAGCTGTGGTTTCCTTTCTATCTATTCATCACCCTAATTATTCCAGTTAATCAAGGGTTGACTATAGTTGAATTCAAAGTAATTAGTTTTACTATATTCACAAATTGCGTTATCTGCAAATATTATCAAAGTTTTCCTTAATTATATTTATAACCATTTTAGAACTTGATATTGCACTCATTTCAATCATTACCTCAAATCCTTCATTCTTAAACAGTTTGTTCCACATAATATTAACTAAATATAAGTAGGCTTTGCAGTATTATCTCTCTAATTGAATTTTCTACTGTGCTATTTGTAGGTTTTTGTTAGATTATACTTCATTTTCACAAGTTATGGCGGTATAAAAGTAAGAATATTTTAGTTTTTTAAAAAGACTTGCCATAAAAGTTAGCTCTCCCTTTTACAACTTGAAGTATTGTAAATTATTGCTGTTACTTATTTTCCTTATACTTTATTATTATACTACCATAATTATAATTAAAGCTTGCTCATAATAGAAACATTTAGTCACCAAACAATATTTATGTGACATCTTCTATACTATATAGTAACTGCTTTTACAAATGTATGTCTTGCTTTAATTACATCGACAATGAGATATAGTTGAAACCTTTCTCTACACATAAATAAAATTTCTTTCATATTCCTTTATTGCTAGGGCAACATGATGGTATAGAGCATGGATTTCAGCTTGTTACTACCCAAGTTTGATTTCCTTTTATACTGCTTATTATAGGTAACTTGCTGTGTCTCACTCTTCTCAAGGATAAAATGGAGATAAAAATACTATCTCATAGAATTAGTGCAAAGATTAACTGAGGTAATACATATAAAGCACTTTGAAAAATTGTTGCTAGAACGCTTATGAGCTATTTCTCCTTGAATTAGGTCTTCCATAATTTATGTATCAAAATAAGCTTTCTTCTAGGCAGCTGATTAAATTTACCAATAGTTATTCTACTTACACCTTAAATATAACTCTTGCTAAATTTTAGATCATGAATTTGAATTCTTTTTTGGAATATTTGAAAAGCGAGATGTCTATATAATACCTCTTGCTTAAGAGAATTAAAAATGCTGGTATGTGTGTGTGTGCGTGTGTGTGCGCGCGAGCGCGCACGCACATATACAAACTTTATTTTTTTCCTTAATAGCATTGGAGAGCTGATAAAGTACTAAGAAAATATTACATGAAAACCAAAGGGGAGGCAGGTCCCTAGAGAGGTAGGAAACACTGAAGTCTTTTTTTTTCCTTCTCCCTCTTTACTTGAAGACATTTAGTGGAACTCAGTGAACTAAAGCTGCAGTTTTCACAGAGTTGTGGAGCATAGTGAGGGAGAAACAAAGACCATGACTTGCCCAAACTGGACACCCTCCTCTGTAAAGGTGGAATACCACAGATTCACTAAGTAACCACAAAACTGCCCTTAGGTATATTTGCAGCACAAATTAATGTGATCTGAGTAGTTAAAAGAAAAAACCCTCTATGATGGATGTGTTAATTAACTCAGTGGTGGGAATCCTTTCACAATGTATAGCAAATCATCATACTGTAACTTTAATGTTACAATTTTGTCAATGATACTTCATAAAGCTGGAAAATAATCGAACAAACAAACAAACAAACAAACAATACTTCAAACCATGCAGCGTAAAGTGGTCAAAGACCATTAATGACCCTAGGTGGTAAAAACAATGACAAATGTTTTTCAGGGAAAACACCTCATACCAGCCTTAAATAACTGCCACAAGGAACATCCCAAGAAAAATATGTATCACACAGTAAATGATTACTTCACTCATAATTAAAAAAGGCTCATAAATGAGAACATTAGAACAACAGAAATTGGTTATGAAGATTTCAAATAGTAAAATAATAATGCTTACTACATTTCAAGAAATAAAAAATACTCAGGAGGACTTCCGGTAAAATGGCGCAATAGACAGACACTGTGCTAACTGCCTCCCAGGATCACACCAAAATTACAAGCAAATTATACAGCATTCAACCCTGGAGGTCCCCAGAACACTGGAGGAACAGAACCACTAAATGAAGAACTTAAAGAGGAGGCCACGTCGGGTCTGGTAAGACGGGCGGAGACGAGAGAGGGCAAGCCCCATGAGGGAAGCCCCAGCCGTGGGAAGCTTGTCTGGTTGGGGGAGAGACCCTCCGGCCGCACCCCAAGCTCACCAGCCCAGAGTTCCTTTGCCGGGAAGAGGAGTTCTAAGACAGCCGGCAGTAAATTAGTGAGGACACTCTTTGCTCAACTCAGTGAGGCTGAGAGCAGCTGGAGAATCAGTGGGGCCGGCGCCCGGGCTTGCTCGCCGGTGAGCACTTACCTGGTTCCTGGTGGAGGGAGTGGCTGTGTGAGCCGGGAGCCTGCAGGGACGGACTGAGCTGAGCACCTTTGGTGCAAAGGCTGGAGGTTTTTGGATTGTTGTTCCCGTGGTGTGGAGCTTGCACGCGAGTGGTGTAAGGAGGGCGCCATTTTGTCGGGCTTGGGCCCTCCCACGAAGGATCAGGTCCGAGACCTAATTGGTCTGGTGGAATTGGTGAAGTGCATGTGTGTGCGCGCGCCTGCGGCCTTTGATCCCCACCCTCCGCCCGGCTTATACTGCGTTGCCAGGGAAACACAGGGCGGTGTCCTCCGGCTTCTACGCCTGCTCGCTGAGACCCGGGAGTGCGTGAGCCACCTCTGATCCCCACCCTCCGCTTGGTTTGTGTTGTGTTGTGTTGTGTTGCCAGGGAAACGCCTAGTGGGAGTGATCCAGCTCCAACAGGCTGCTCACTGAGACACAGGAGCACGCAAGCCGCCTTGGGTCTCTGCTTTCCACACTCCGCTTGCAGAGTTGCCAGGCTGGTGATTGGTTGTCGGGCTGCTCGGCCTGATCTGCGAGCGGCTGATTGGAACAGGCTGAGACTGGGAGTTCTCCTGGGAGGGTTGGGCCGTGAGCTGCGTGCCTGCGTGATCCAGCCAGGGTTCTCCTGGTGATCTATCTAATACATCAAAGCAATCCCAGAGCGACAGCCAGAATGGGGAAACAAAGAAACATGTCACAAGTAAAAGATAAGAAGAAACCTCCAGAAATGGAACCAAATGAAACAGAGGGATTCAACCTTTCAGAGACAGAGTTTAGAACACTGATGATAAGAATGTTTAAGGAACTTAGCGAGGACATAAAGAAGGATAGGGAAACCATAAAAAACAACCTGTTAGAACTAAAGAATACAATAACTGAAATGAAGAACACACTCGAAGGAATCACCAGTAGAGTAGATGAAGCAGAGGAGCGGATCAGCGATTTGGAAGATAAAATAGCAGAACTCACCCAGTTGGCACAGCAAAAAGACCAAAGAATAAAAAACAATGAAAATAGATTAAGAGCCCTATGGGACAAGGTGAAGCACAACCACCTTCGAATCATAGGGATACCAGAAGGAGAAGAGAAGAAGCAAGGGGTCGAAAAGGTATTTGAAAAAATAATGACTGAAAACTTCCCTACCCTGGTGAAGGAAATCAACATACATGCCCAGGAAGTGCAGAGGGTTCCAAACAAGCTGAACCCAAACAGGTCCACACCAAGACACATCATAGTGAAAATGGCAAAGCTTAAAGACAGAGACAGAATCCTAGAGGCTGCAAGAGAAAGACAGCAGGTTACATACAAAGGAACTCCTGTTAGACTAACAGCTGACTTGTCTACAGAAACTCTGCAGGCCAGAAGGGAGTGGCAGGAGATACTCAAAGTGACACAAAATAAAGGCCTACAACCAAGATTGCTCTACCCAGCACGGCTATCACTTAAAATTGAAGGAGAAATAAAGAGCTTCTCAGAAAAGAATAAGCTTAAGGAATTCATTACCACCAAGCCAGCATTGCAAGAAATGTTAAAAGGACTTTTTTAAACAAAAGAAAGGGGTAAACAAGCTAACCCAGAGAGACAATTTAAGAAGATTGATGTCATATCAAGCAGATATAAAGGGAAAACTGATGGTTGCTGATTGGGAGGGAGTGGGGAAGAGGGAGAGGGGGAAGGTTTTGGAAAGTGTATGTGGGACTACAATGTTGCCGCAGGGATATGGGGGCAGTTCTGGGAATGTAATTGATAATGTTGTGAAGAGACTATTATGTTGTGAGAAATAAGTCAGTCGGAGAAGGACAGGTACCATGTGATCTCACTTGTGTGTGGAGTCTGAAGAACTGAGTGAACGATCAAAGTAAACAGACTCATAGATGTAGAGGAAAAACTGAGGGTTGCTAGTTGGGAGGGGGTGGGGATGGGGGGGAAGGGGAAGGGATTAGACAGCATAAATAGACAACTACAATATTGCCACAGGGATATGAAACACCGTTCGGGGAATATAATAATGTTGTAAAAATTTTGTGGGGTGTCAGAGAGTCACATGTCTTGTTAGGGAGACCACTTCATGGATGGAGTACAGGCTTGATCACTGCACTGTACAACTGAAGCTGGTGTTGTATAGTATTGTATGCCAACTGCAACTGAATATGTGGGTGGTCACGGGATGTGGAGTATACTGTGGAGGGGAGTCAGGGGAGTTGTGATGGATATGTATGATATGGGGGGGAGTGGGCTGGCGAACTGGGGGAGGGGGATTTTCACTTTGGGGGGTAAAGAGTATAACTATTGTATTGTGTTGTACACTGAAAACTAATAAAATAAAAAAAAAATACTCAGGAATGATAAAAGGAAACTATAAAGAATGGCAGAGCAGATTTGAAAACTAACCACATACAATTTCTGGAAAAAAAATATAATATAATACCTGAAATTCAAAATTCAATGGACAGCTTGACAGAGATTGGTCTTTCATACCTGAAAAGAAAATTAGTAAACTGAAAAATAGGCTAGAAGGAATTGCATGAAATTCAGCAAAGAAGTTGAAGTAATACAAAGAGAGGTTTAGAGACATGGAAAATAGAGTGAGACCGTCAAAACCAAGTGTCATCTGAGCTCCAAAAGGAAGGGACAGAGAGAATGGGGAAGAAGACATGCTTGATGAAATAATGACAGAAATTTTCAGAACTGATGAAAAGTAACCAATTGTTATTCTTAAAAATCACAAATTACAAGCAAAATAACCAAAAAGAAATCCTCGCTTGGTTGTATAAGTATGGAACTGCAGAACGCCAAACACAAATAGGCAGTACATATTACAAGCAGCCAGTAAGGAAAGGCAGGTTATCTCCCAAGAGGTGCTGGTGAGACTGTCAGCAAATCCTCAACTTCCCACGAAATTAGAACTTCGGCATGATGGAAGAAAATAACTGCTAACCCCAAATTCTAGCTCCAGTAGAATTTTTCAAGAACAAAAGTTAAATACAGTTGACGCTTGTACAACACAGGTTTGAAGTGTACGGTTCTACTTACACATGATTTTTTTTCCAGTAAAGACTGTAAAAGCATTTTCTCTTCCTTATGGTTTTCTTAATCACAGTTTCTTTTCTCTAGCTTACTTTAGAGAAAGAATACAGTATATAATACACAAAGCATATAAAATGGTGTCAGCCTCACTGTTTATGTTGTCAGTAAGACTTCCAGTCAACAGTGGCCTAATAGTATTTACAGTTTGGTAGATTCAACAGTTATATGCAGATTTTTGCCTGTCAGGGACGGGTGCCCATAACCCTTCATTGTTCAAGAGTCAATTGTAAAAGTGTTTTCAGCCCACAAAAGATTCAGAAAATTTGCCTCTAATAAAGCTTCATTAAAGGAAACTCTAGAGAATGTATTTCAGATAAGTATAAAATCATCCCAGAGAGTATGTCTAAAATTCAAGGAGGAAAAAAAGAACTATGAAATTTATAAATTTGTATGCAAATTTAAATAAGCACTGGCTATATATACAATACAAAACAACAATAAAGATGTCTCAGTTTTTAAAACAAGAGAGAAACTATCCCCAAATAGACAAACAAAACATATAAATTAGTGGACTACTTGGAAATAAATGAATTTAAAGGAATCAAACTGTAAAGAAATTAAAGTCTTCTAAATCATTTGTTGTATGACATGAGCAAATGGGTTCTTGCTTGACTTTATACTTTAATAAGTTAAGAAAGTATGTTAGAACATTAGAGTAGCCACTCAAAGGAGACAAACAGTATATTTCCTCCAAATAATAAAAGACAAAAGTTGAAAGATAAAAACTACCAGATGAGAATTAAAACATCCAGCTAGTGCAATATACCAGAGAGATTTCCAAAATGTAAGAATACATAAAGGTAGACAGTAACAAGGATGGAAAAACATATACCAGGTAAATTCTAACCAGAAGAAACCTCATGTGGTTATGTTGATATCTTTTATTGAGGTAAAGACACTCCTAAAAGTAGTCAGAGACATTTCATAATATTAGTAATATTAATAGATTACTTTCTTCAGGAAGATAAAACTATTTTACCTAATAATATAGCCTCAGATTGACAACTACAAGGTAATATAGACACATTTATTATTATTGTGGGAGATTTTAACACATTTCTTTTCATAGAATAAGTAGAGGAAAATAGATATGGATATAGATTTTAATAATAAGATTAACAGATATGACCCACTGAACATACAGAGAATACATTACCCAGCAAATGCAGACACTTTTTTTAACACATATAGAATATTCATGATGCCGTATGACAATTTTCAACAAATTTCAAAGGACTGAATCCATACAATATGTAATCTAAATTCTGCCGCTTATTAGCTTTATGACCTTGCTGAACTTTTTAAATCTCTCTGAGCTGCAGGCTCCTAAACTGCAATCTGGAGATAATAATAGTATATACTGCAGCTATGTAAGCAGAGACAGAGATGATGCATGAAAGGATCCTACATGCAATGAAAAGAAGTTTGGATTTTATGTTAAATGAATTTAGACAAGGAATGTCATGGTTAGATATGCTTTAGAAATATAATTTTGGCAGCAAAGTGGAGAATGTCTTAGAGAAAGGAAAACTAGGAGCATGGAGATGCATTAGAGAGAAATAAGAAGTCAGATGAGAGGTAACGAGGGTTTGACGAGCATGTGAAAAGACATATCTTCACAGATATTCATGTTCCTATTGAACAATTTCAGTCCCAAGGAGAAGGAACAGAAACTAGCCCTACTAAATACATGGCTATTATCTCAAAATTATTTGGTGAGTAACTGAGGATACTAAAGCACATAATTTTTCCATCCCTTAAAAATGGACAACATAAGAGCCAGTCTTTAAGGCAAATGTCTCTGAGACGTGTAAGAAAAAGAAGTTGAGCTATGGTATCTTTAGTTGCATATGTATTTTAAAATTAAGTTTATTTTTAAAACATTCTATAACCTCACTCTTTAATACTACATAAAGTTTATAATCCTCACTGGTAGGTATTTCTTATTCACAACCAACCCAAAGGCAAAAGCACTGGCTAATTCTGTTACTGGATATTAAAGGATGCTTAAAATACTTAGACATCGGTGTATTCATTTAATAATCTTAGTAAAACCAAGAGAAAATGCCCCTAAGCATAGAGTTTTGAGGAAATCCAGGTAGCAAATTCAAATGAGACACAGAATAAACAAAACTCTCTATTTTCTTTATATTTTCATTTGTAAGGAATTTGGCTAACATAAAAGTGCATGTCATTTAAATTTGAATGAGTGAATTCAAAGTTACTCTGCACAATTCTATGCACCACAGCACTTCATATGGAAAAGGTTCCTCCATAATTTAGTTTTTTTTTCTTTGTTTGTTTGTTTTTCTGTCATTGACTCAAAGCCCACAAGTAGTATGATGCACGATTTAAATTTAAGGAGAATAATTACATCTGGCTAGTGTAAAATGATAATAAGAACAGCTATTGCAGAGAACGCCATGGTTCTATATCCTTGCCAAAAGAGTTCTTATTTCTCATAGTACTACTTCAATTTTCATTTGCTTGTCCTATACAAGAGTGTCATAATTAAGGTGAAAGTAAATGAGGTTCACTCAAAGTGAAAGTGTGTGCTGGAAATGGTGTCAGAATCAGAAGAATACAACAGGCAAAGGGGAAAAAATGATTTCAAGAGATTTTACACCTTGTCTCTGTCAATCATTCTGGAAATCTTCCAAACATTACATCAAATAAAGTCAAACTCATGAGAGATTTGCAATTTATATAATTTATACTTGGACATGAAGCAATGCTACCTATCACTGGTGCTGCTATTTGGAAAGGAGAGCAGAGAAGGAAAAGAAGATTAAGGTCATCCTTATTTCCTCCTTTTCTCTTACCTCCCAGTGGGAAGCATCAAACTGTTATCTTGAATCTGACAACACATGACCCCTTTCATCTCTTATTTGGATTAAAATAGCCTCCTAACTGGCCTTCCAAAATTCCACTCTTGCTGACTTTCAATCTGTCTACCACAGAGCGGCAAAAGTGATCTTTTCACCATGTAAATCAAATAACAAAATTCACTGTTTAAAAACCTGCAAAAGCTTCCCAAAACACGATAAATAAAATCCAACAACCTTATTTTGGCCTCCATGCTCTGTGTGATCTGGTCTCTGCACACCTCTCCAAACTATACTCAACCCCCTACGTGAGTGTGTGTGTGTGTGTGTGTGTGTGTGTATTTCCTGTGTGTGTTATTTCCTTCCTAACCGTGTCACATTTCTTCCCACCCGAGAGCCTCTACATATGTCACTCTTCTTCATGGAAAACCTCACTTCTAGAGGCCTAGCTCCTTCTGTTTGCATGCAGTTTAAATACTACCTTCCTGGAGTCCTTCCTCACCACCTTTCAAAAACTCCGTTTGTTTCCTTCTGAGCATATATCACAACGAGCAATTATTTTTTATATTTGTCAGCTTCTTGTAAAGTTACTCATCTCACATATAAATTCTATGATTACAGAGAGGCGTGTGTCTTTTCTCATGTCATCTTTTAATGAAAGAAATGTAAGGTACATTATTCTACATGTACATTATGTTTATTTTTATTGTTTTCATATTGAAACAACAGGACAGTGTTTTAGAAAATGTGTTCCCTACTAATGCATATTTGATGAAAAAGTGGTTCTAAGGTCAGACAATTCTTGTAAGTGCTACACACTATATGTTCCTTTTGAGGGCTTGTGATGTGTATTAATATATTAAAACCTTTAAGAAGTGGGTTTTTTTTTACCTTTACTAATTTCATTGACTCCTGTACTTATAGATTCTGCAATCTCCTTATCTCCTTATTTAGCATTTATTCACCTCCTGAGGTGCTAGTGCTCAACATAAAAAACTTAGAAAAATTATGCTATAAAGTTCCAGAGAAGAACTATTTGTCTCCTGGCTTTTCTATTTACCTACCTAAAGAGAATCAAGGATTTCATCATAGCATCAAATAGTGCTCCCCCAAAATCTCCTGTTCTATAAAAATATCTTTAAAAAGTTCTTGAAAAAGTCTAAAAAATGTCTAAAAATGTCTTAAAAATGTACTAAAATGTCAGTGGTGGAAGAAAAGCATTACTAAAGCTAAGTAAACTTACATAAACTACTAACAAATCACTAATAAGTTATGCATTCTTAAAATTCAGGACTAGACCAGGATTTAGTATTTTGTGTGTTTTATTTTTGATACATTGTCTTTTAACCATAACTATGCTAGTTTTATTATTGTTGTTTATATATACATATATATACACAAAAAAATAAATAAATATATATATATATATACATATATAAATATAGACACATATAAATATAGAGACACACACACACACACACACATATAGATGGTGTACATAAGAATTACAATGGACTTCTCATCAGAAACCATGACAATAAGAAGGAAGTGGTATGAAACATTTAAAGTGTTGAAAGAAACCTGCCAACCTAAAATTCTTATCCAGTGAAATTACACTTTAAGATTGAAGAAGAAATAATGAATTTTTCAGACAAATGCAAAAAGATGCAATAGACAACAAGACATAACAAACCCTAAGCATGCTTGTGATTAATAACAATGTCAAAATACATGAAACAAAATTAATAGAATTGAAAAATGAGGGCCGGCCGAGTGGCGCTGTGGTTAAGCGCTGGCTTGGAAAGCCAGCGGTCCCGGTTTGGGTCCCACATATGAGGGCCAGTGACACTGCCCTAAAAAAAATAGAAACGAAAAATGAAACAGATAAATCTACTAGTAGATTTGGAGATTTTATTATCTTTCTCTGAATAACTGATATTAGGTTGTCGAAAAAGTCATGATGTATTTTTCTATGTTTTTCGTTGCAAAACTGCGTCATGACTTTTCCAACAACCCAATAGATCAAGCAGTCATAAAATCAGTAAAGATACAGTGCACCTGAATAACATTATCAATCTCTGATTTAGCTGACATTTATAAAATCGTTCACTTAATAGCACAATACACATTCTTCTCAAGCTCACATGAAACATTCACAAAAATAGACCACATAAAACATACCTTAACACTTTCAAAAGAATAGAAATCAAACACACAATTTATTCTTAAACCACAATAGAAGTAAAC
Source organism: Aselliscus stoliczkanus (assembly GCA_033961575.1). Classification (NCBI taxonomy): domain Eukaryota; kingdom Metazoa; phylum Chordata; class Mammalia; order Chiroptera; family Hipposideridae; genus Aselliscus; species Aselliscus stoliczkanus. The sequence continues at coordinate 58,311,107 of CM066728.1, forward strand.
TAGAACTGAATAACAGAAATTCTATGCTGTAAAATCCTAAAACATTTGATGATAAACTGCATATTTCTAAACACATAAGTCAAAGAAAAAAATCTCAAGAGAAATTTAAAAGTATTTTGAAGTAAATGAAAATGCAAATACCAGTTATGAAAGTTTGTGGAATACAGCAAAAGCAGTGTTTAGAGGAAAATTTATAGACTTGGATGCAGTTATTTGAAAAGTAGATCTAAAATCAATAACCTAAGTTTCCCTCTGAGAAAACTAGAGACAGAAGAGAAATTTAAGCGTAAAGGAAGCAGAAAGAAATAATAATTTCTTTATTGTTAATCAACTAGATATCAACTAATAATAATCAACTAGAAATTAGTGATATCAAAGACAAAATATCAATAAAGAAAATCAACAAAACCAAAACCTGTTTTTTGAAAATGTATTTGGAAGTACCTTGTAAACTGTAAACACTTTATATAACACTGCATTATTTATTCACTTAAAATATGCTCAAATAAGAAAATTAAACATCCATGGGCCGGCTGAGTAGCTCAGTTGGTTAAGAGTTGGCTTGGGAGTGCGAGCTCTGAGCAGCAGGGCAGCTGGTTCAGTTCCCACATGGGTCAGTGATGCTGTGCTCTCTACAGCTAAGATGGTGAGCAACAGCTCAACCTAGAGCTGGACTGCCATGAGTGGCCGGCAATGGCATAGGCTGCAGCCCCTACTGCAGTGGGCTGACGTGAGCTGCCATGAGCAGCTGTCCAATGGCTGGTGACAGATCTGCCTCATCCGGGAAGAGCGCAACGATCACAATATCAACATGGGTCAGTGAAGCAATGTCCTCCACAAGTAGACTGAAGAACAAAAGGACAGCAACTTGTCTGTTCCCCTTCCTTGGTTCCCCAACACTGTTCTCCTCCCCCAATTCCCCAATAAAATCTTTTTAAAAAAGAGAAAATTAAACATCCTAAAGAGGGACTTAACATAATACAGATGGTTAAAACATTGATAGCAATCCACAGTCTTCCAAATATTATATACATGAGAATGTATCGTGAGGACTTAATTATTCTATTTCTAGATATCTGTCTGCACTTCTGTTCTGCATCATTTGTAACATCAGCAAAGAAAACTGTCTGCATCATAAAATGGTATTGTAATTGTCATGCTGAAATAATCAAACGTCAACATTAATAAAATGTAACTCAACTTTATTTTTCATCCTTTAGGATGAATATTTGTGGAATAAGGCACAGAAAGCTGTGCTATCATGCCCTTGTTGCCCTAGGGCCTTGGGCTGTACAGAGTGTTTGAAAATGCAGATTTCCCTGTCATACAGATAAGCCTTAGACAATGATTTTACATTAAAGAATTCTTTTTCCTAATACTGTCTCTGAAACCTTATCAATGGTCAGAATACCACGTCTACTACAGATCTTCTCAATCTGTATGTCCTTCTTTTCCAATCTCCTATCTAGGAATATGTTGTCTAGAACTGTGACAAGAGGGCAGGAGAAGACCCATCAAAAATGTGCATTTTTATTCCTTGGCAATATACCTAAAAAATCCTAGATATGAACTTGAGCAGAAATGGAAGCAGAGCAAGTCCCAGTTCCCCCAGGCCTTTGTCTTAACTGATATGATTTTGACCGAACAGAACTCATTTCACTTTTCTAAACCAGTGATTATATGTTGACATTGTTGTAGTTATTGAAGAACAGAGGCCAGTGGTATACAATTTCTCTGAACCATTTCTAGGATAGAACAGTCATGTGGCTAGCAGAATATCAGACAATATCTGAAAAATATTAGATAAATATCTGAAAATAGCATTTAATATATGTAGCCTTTAAAGCAGAAAAATGCTGAGAAAAATAATAGCAACTATATTTTCAATAATTTAACTCATATCTGTTTAATTTATAGCCAACATAAAAATGAACAAGAAGCTGTGATGCTTGTTAGAACTGATTTTGATACAATGTGTTCACTGGGACATCGCTGTCTGTTTCCACTATAGAGTGAGACTTGTTATTATGTCAGGCAGGCCTGCTTTGGAGTATACACTACTTAAAGACATGGGTCTAACTCCTTACTTTGTCATGTGGTCTTGGGGAAGCTAGCTTGCGAAAGTTCCCTGTATCTGTTTTTCTGCGCATCAAGAGAGGATAATAAGATCTACCTTGCCAGATTGTTGTAAAGACTAGAGAGGATCTATGCGGTATATTGCTGGAATCATACATAGTAGGTGCTAAATAAACAGTGCCAGATTGTTGTAAAGACTAGAGAGAATCTATGCAGTATATTGCTGGAATCATATATAGTAGGTGCTAAATAATCAGCAGTGGCTGGTATTGTTGGTATCATTTTATTATCACAAATGGAGATAGATTCCTGTATGATAAAGAGTACAGCTTGGAGAATCACTTCAGAGAGCCACTAAGAGAGGGTGAGGACCACTGTTGGTTCTCTGGGCATAGAATAAAGCAAATGCGTGAGGCAGACAGATCAGAGAAATTTAACAGGGAGCTCATTTAGATTTTTCAGACAAGAAGCTGATTAGTTTAAAAAGGAAATTGAAATTCACACAGACAGCCTAATTCATAGTCCACGGGTCCCGAGAGTCAGATTTAGATTTCAGTCAGAGACGTACTGTGCCAGATTATTCCATCTCCAGAACCTCACCCAACTATGGATATTATCTTACTAACCAGGAATTAAGGGCTGGCTCCTCTGGCTTTTCTAAGGAACTTACGCCAAGGGGAGGGGATATCTTTGACTAATCCCACTTCTGATTCAAACAAACTTTGAAAACAGGAATAACAAGCTCCAGTGAAAAGTCATGTTTTTAGTTTTCATGAATCAGATGCCACCTCCCAGGCGGGTGGAGTGAAAACAGCAGCAGTCACAGCCCATGCCTCCGCCCCTCTGAACAAAGCCCAAAGGAATTACCAACAGGACCAAAAAAAGTATACGACACAGAATGACAGGAACATACTTGTGGTTTTCAACTGAATTTATGAGTTTTAATTTATCAAGGCTGTTGTGATGAAACAAACAGACCCCCTTTGATTGATTTCAATCTGCTGTGCAATATAGCACCACAGCCAACTTCTCTGTTTGAGGGGTGTTTCCCAAAACTATGAACAAATTAGGATGAGTCTGAAAAGATGTTTACTTTCAACTCCTTTGTTTCTGTCAACCAGTAGGTCAAAACAAACTATAAAAAGTATCACATAGAGGTTCCCAAGACAATGGAAATGACCTTCTTCATTCACAAAACAGCACCAACTATGCCATTTACCTCTCCATCATCCCTTCTTCTTTCTGATATAGTCTAATTCCTCCCAGAATCCACCCATACATGCTTTACAGTTTTAAAAATTATTTTATTTTTCATTCTACAAGCCATACATGACTATATATTTAGACTGTACTACAGAAATGACTAAAATCTCCTGAGATATTCACACATACCCCCAATTTCAACCCCCACCTGCATCAGAGGTAATCATAATTAACAGGCTATATGTAACACTTCAGAATGTTTAGGCACCAATAGAAAATATTTACTACTTTCTGTTCCGATTTTTATTAATTGCGATTATAATGTACGTCCAATATTGTAATTTGCTTTTATTATGCTGTAAGGAATTCTAGGGGACACATTCATTTATAGAGGCTACAAGATTAGTGGAAATAATGCTGACCACACCGCAGAACCTAGGCCTGTGCACAGTTAGGAAATGCTGGGCATGTCACTGACCTCACTGCACTCATTTCTGAATAGCATTTCATCTCCCTCTCTTACAGGTTTGTGTAAAAACTAAACGGGGTATGTATGTATGTATGTATGTATGTATGTATGTGTGTGTGTTTTAAAAGTTGTACAGTTTTATTTATAAATAAAATATTATTTCTCAAGTGTTATCTGACAAATAAAATTAGGTAGTGCTACTATTCTAAAAGTAAATACTATGGATATTTAGCTTAAAATTTTAACCAAGAAGTATCATAAGAATATTTCAGTGATAAAACTTAGCTAGTGGCACAGTCATTCCTAGCTTTAAATGCTTCATTGGAAACACTTTGATATATTATATCAAAGGTTTAGTCATGAAAACATATATTTTGCATATAAGTTCAAGTTATTAAATTGTTACAAATCTGATTCCTTTTTTATTTATATCCATGAAGTTCTGTGCTTGATTCCCAGAGTAAATGAACAGCAGCCCTAATGTATTAAAACAATTAGAATTACTAAATCAGAAAAGAGGTTGCAAAACTATGACATTTAAAAATATTTGAAAATTTACCCCAAACCTACTACATGTGGTGTTCAACGAAATTATTTTAGTCAAAACAACTGTATAAATGATTTCAGTGTAAGTTACAACTATTTTAAACAAAACGTTCTTTATATGCTACAATCCTGAAAGGTTTGCATTTTCAGTAAATTAAGACATTAAGATTGTTTGCAGAATCAGTTCATAAAGAATCTCTATAAAGCTCCCTCATTTCTAGTTTTTTTCATGAATAGGATCATCAATAATAAATGGTATCAAATTCACCTTAAATTAAACGCGCCACTCACGTATTTATTCTGATTGCATTTCTTTACAAATTATTCATCTTTTTTTTTTTTTTTGGCTATGGGTTGTAGAGGGTTTTTGGGGAGTAACTGATGTTTCTGAACCGTCCCGTTTTCCTTTTTTTGAAACACATTACCTCACGCTATTTTTTCAGAGTCTGCAAGATCAAGCATCTACCCAATTTTCACTTTCCAACATTAAAACAAAAAAGAACCACGGGAAAGTGCTGACATATATACATATATGTAAAAACTATGACACAAAGCCATTACATTTTGGGGGGTGTCACTGTGATCATAGCAGGATAACTCAGAGATGAGTTAAGATCCTGAATTACAACTAAGACAGCGTACTTCCCAGGAATATTCATTCATGTCTGAGAAGGAAGGTGGGGCCGATGGAACATGTCTCTAATGTCTACCTTTTAGGTGCCAAAAGTAAAGGCAAACTGTAAGAATTATTTGAGGTCAGTTTAATTCAACACCAAATTGTAGCTGCACAAACATACACATTTAATGGACTAGTGGATTATATTATATTGTAAAACTCTAATTGCATAAATCAGAACAATGAGTTATATGACAGTTTTAAGATCTGTCTAATGCCCTAGTTTGTGTCAACTTGTCTCAATAGAGAAATTTTGACTGCTGGCACTTCAAAAAAAATAGTTGTCACTCATAGAAAAAAGAAATAACACAATGATAGATGCTCCAACGTGGCAGACATAAGTGAGAGAAATGAAAATTATGACTGCCCATTTTACAAACTGGGTGGATAGCAGAAAAATCAATGTAGTCAGAAGACCATAGGCTCCCAGCTCTTGATTCAACATGAAATTATTCTGGTAGAAGTGGTAATAAAGCGTGGGGTTCTTCTGAGATGGTTGTCAACAAATTCCGTTGGAACCCTGTACTCTAAGAAGTACTGTTTTAAAATCATTGACTTAAACAAATTCCTAATATTGGACAACTGAATTGCTTCCAAATCTTTTTGCCCCACTACAAACAATATTCAGATCTCTGTGTACATTCATGGTTAATTCCTAAGGATAAATTCCTGGAGGTAGAATTTCTGTGTCAAATGGTTTTAAGACATCCATTGTAATGCCAACTGACTTTGATGATCACCCCCCTCAAACTGAGGACAATGGCAGTAGGTACCCATTTTCTATGCTGCTTTTTAAATGGTAACTAACCCATTTGTAGCATTTGAATCAGATTCTATTTCTTTTTGACATATTTCCTCATCTTCCTTATGATGTCAACTAGGTTGCTATTAAATGCCCTCTTTGAAGCATCAATAATTCCTTTCTGTTAAATGTCATCAGATTGATTAATGGATTAGCCTTTTTCTGTCTTTGGACAATGATTCGTCAGTCAGCTTTTATATAGGAATGACTAATCAAAGCATATAGTCCCCTTTGAAGGAGAATACCTTTGTTACTTGGCACTTTAGGCCACCATTTGCTTTAGTGTCTTTAAGTCTTGTTTAGTATGTATCTGACCTTTTGTTAAAAATCTATTCAAAGCAACCTCTGACCTTAGATTCCCCAAAATGAAGAGTATAGAGCACATTTTCAAATAAGAAGAGAACCTAGAGACTATCTAATCTGTGCTCATCATTTTATAGATCACAATAATGAGGACAGAAGTGGCTCCTTAGAGCCTAAACTATAATACAAAGACAAATTATACATTGCCTCTGTCCCCAAGGGGTTCACAGCCTAGTAGGGGAACCAAGAATCAATCAACAAATACCTACACGGTGTGATAGATGCTACAGAGAATAAGGCGGTCCAGGCACATGAGAAGGCAGGTGGGGTGAGTTTTCTGAAGAGGGCAATTGTATTGCACTTTGAAGGCAGTGGATGGATCAGTGAGATAAAGATATGGAAAAGGAGGTGGGCACCCAGGCAAGGGTAAGCATAAAACTTTAGAAGAACTTGTACAATTCAGCGCTATAAAGGATAAACATTAAAAAGTGGCTGGAGAGGAGGCCAGTGGGAGATGAAAATTCAAATGCCCACAAGTGACATAAATGAGGGAAACTTCATCGGCAAGGACTGCGGTAAATGAAAGCATGAATGTCCTCTCTACAGCCACACTGACTGTTCAGTCAGTAAAGCCAATTGCTACCATGTGAGGGGATAATCTTATAATTTCAAGAGAAGCCAGAAATCTCTCAATTTTTAAATTAACAGTGGTACCAATTTTTTAAGAAAACATGGTATAAACCAGAACAAACACATATGTGAGCTGAATTTCGCTTACAGACTGCGAGTTCACAACCTCAGGGCTAGAGAGTGAGGCAAGGGGCCGCTCGTGAAAGACTCTGTGTACTAAGCTAAGGGGTTTGAACTTTATCCTGAAATCTGTAAGGACTCATTAAAAGACTTGTGGTGATTAACATCTTAGAAGGATCACTCTGGAAGGAAGCTATATAAACCAGGCAGTAACAGGGGCATGGAAAGGAGGAGACAGATTTGAAAGATGTTAAACAAGAATACAATTCAGTAAATTACACAGTTGGAATGGGAACCCCAGTCTCCAACATCTTTGCTTGATATTCTTATAATACACCAGTATAGTAGGATATCTTTTTGAGTGGAATATTTAGTTTGCAATTAATAAGATACAGAGAACATTCTCTGCAAACATTAGGTTGGAATACCAGAATTTTTTCATATAGATACTATTAGTGTGGTGTAGGCAAATACTCCACTAAAATAAACTCCAGGAAAGAGGATATATAGAGAAATCAGGAGGAGATAGGCAGTGGGCATAGACAATGACCATGTAAAAAGCCCCCTCCTACCTAGCTTCAGTTGGTCAACATTCCATGCCAGTTTAAAGTAAACAATGTATAAAGATATCATTATGTATTTGGTAAAGGAATGGAAAGTACTATCTTACTCTATTCCCACCTCAAAAATTCTATGACTAAAAATTACTCAATTTATTAGTTTCTGGATCGTCAGCATTGTGGTTCATCTCGGCATACTTACTGGGAGTGAAGACTACAGCTTTAATTTGGTTAGTACATTTTTTTTGGTTCAGTGAATAACTAAGCCAGACAACAAGCAAGTCAAATGGAAAGTGAAGTCATTAGGTGGGGTGAAGTGATTCAAATCTGAGTGTTTTCTCTTTAACCTTCTGGATGGCGGCTGGACTCCATTTGTCTTGACTGGCACAAGATGAGCTTATAAAAGAGAATTTGTTAAATAGTTCTGTGAATAATAAAATCTACTCCTACTACCTGCTTGAGAAAAAAATAAAAGTGCTATATTTTGTCTTTATTAAAAAAGATATCAATTTGTTCGCAAAATTGTAGAATGGTTGTTGTCCTGAAATTCCTATATTATACGATTAAATTGGTACTGAGATAAAATGAAACTTCCAAATTGTAACATTTGGAAATATGTTATATATTTCCAAGTTTGTAATAATATAGCTAAACAGTGATTTATTCTGACCCTCTACTCTGCTTACAGCAAAGATGTCAATATTCACTTCATGGCAGTGGATTTGAACTTTGGATCAAAGTTCTCTTCTGACTTTTTAAAACAGTAGTGTAATATTATTAAGAGTATGCTGTAAGTGGACATGTCTCTGTGTTAATAAGTTGGGTTATACTGCAGAAGCAAATACCCTAAGGCTTCAGTGGCTTGAAACAACAAAGCTTTAATTTCTCATTTGTATCATATGTGCATCCAGTGTGCTTGGGTCTCCACCCTCACTCTGTGCCATCCTAATTTCAGGACAGAGGATGACAGGGCAGCTACCAACATTGCCAGTAGCAAAAGGAAAGAAAGTTCTCTGGCTCCAATATTACACCTGACACGTTTAATCAAAGCTTGCTGGTAAGAACTAGCCTCACAGCCTCGCTCAACTATAGCTACAAAGTTCCATTTTACTATGTGCCAAGAAGGCAGAGAGCTGGAAATATTTAGTGAACAGAATTAATGACTATCACAGGCATCCAAATAATTGCCCCATTATGGTTTCATGTATCTGTGTTTTTTTCTACCTGGCCGGACTGTGAAGTTAGAATCTTGACTTAAAAGGCTCCCACCAAATTCTTTTGATTCCATGATTATACATGAAGAGAACAGCTTAATTTTAAGCAGGATTTAAATAAAGTAATTATGTCTTTTTGGAGCTTTCCCCCCAGTACTATATATATTTTAAAATTCAATTCTGATACCCTACTAAAGTTTCCAGGGACAGATAATAAAATTGTTCAGATGAATTGAGAGTCCAGAAAGCAACCACTTGGCTGTTAAATCGAGGTATAATCCATAAAATAGATAATCAAAAATGGACTGAATTAATTTTGCCCCAGGTGTTACAATCTATTAAAGAATAAAGCCTGGAACTCTGACACTAAGATAATGTCTCTCTTTTTACCTTTTCTGTATTTGCTATTTAAACTCCACATTAAGAACCACTCAAGTTTCTAAAGAGAAACACCCTCCCATGCTAACGGTTCTCACATTAAGATCATAAGCATAAATCCTAAGTGTTTAGGACTCTCAAATCTTTATCTCTAGACCCCACTTCTCCCAGGAACTCCAGGGTCATATATCTTGGCATCTCTGCTTTGCTGTCTGCTAAGTATTTTAAACTTAACCTAGCCCAAACAGAACTTTTCATTTTTTTGCTCTGCACATCTGCTTCTTTCTTTGTCCTTCCCATGTCTGAACCAACTGCACCACTCACCTCGTCTTTCAGCCCAAAACAGAGGAATCTTCCTGTTTCCCCACTTTCTCTGTCAAACCTAGAAGCAAGTCCTGGCCACATTACTGCTAAAACGTATTCAGGATCTAAGATCTCCTCATGATGTCCCCAAATGGCCTAAACCACTATGGACTTTCATTGGGACCACAGTAAAACCTCCTAACTGATCACTCTGTTTTCATTAAACCCCACATCCACATCCATTTTCCACAAAGTGATCATAGCAATCATTTAAAACAAACAGCAGACCATGTCATTCCCCTTCTTAAAATCCACCACTACACTGTGAACAAAGCTTAATAGATACTGACCTTCAAAGCCCTGTGTGATCTGACCCTGTCCGGTTCACTGACCGCACATGTTTATGCCACATACCACTCACTGTCTCGACTAACTACACGCACTATCTTTCTATTGCTTCAACATGGCAGGTTTGGCTCACCTGAGGGCCTTTGCTTTACCTGTTTTCTCCCAGTCTTTGTAGTGAGGTCGGCTTGTTATGGTCCCTTTACATATCAATTCCTCAGAGAGATCTTCCATGACCACTTTGTATTAAACAGCAACCACCCTCTTTCACACCACCCTTTTTTAATTATCTGCATATCTCTTGATTATTATCTGATATGTCCTTGCTTATTTATTTTTTTGCTTGTTTCCCACCGCTAGAATATAATGTCAGCTGTTTTGCTCACTGCCATAACCTCAGTGCCTAGATCACACTAGGTACTCGGCAAATATGTGCTGAATGATATTTATAATTTGAGCATGCACAAGGTATATGGTATCAGCAAGCAAGTACCAATGTTACATAACATCACACGTCTAAATTCATCTTTGGTCACTATCTAATTATTCTGGAATTTTTGATGATAAAAATTATTAGGTTATAAATTATTTAAACATAGTAAAACATAAATTCATTTATAGTATAGTTTTACCACAAGTAATTAATTTGACTTGGAAGACAATTATATTCAAACCTAGACCACTGGACACTGGAAGGGGAAATAAAATAAACAAGAACAGCAGTAGTAACCAATAATGAGCATTTACGATGTGCCTGGCACCTTATATTTGTTATCTCATTAATTTTAATGAGATGGGTATCACCATTCTCATTTTAGAAATTAGAATATTGAGCCTCAGAGTGTTTAAGCAGCACGCCCCAAATCACACGGCAACTAACTCTCAAATCTCTATCCACCTCCGTACCCTATAGCATATCCTTACACAGCAGTTAGGGTGGCGAGTGTCCTGACTAAGGGAGCAGCAGTGGCTATCATATTACATCTATAAAATCAGTGATTTCTCTCTCGAAGAGCTCACAGCTCGTAGTCCTTTTAGTAGAGAGAGAACCCATACTTAGGTGCTGATTCTTCAGATAACAATGTCATATTTTATTGTATTCATCAACTACAAATTGTATTAAATGTTATGTTTATCTTTAAGTGATACTGGTTTTCGATTAAAATAAGGAAGTATAGTTTTTTCTTTAAATAAGCACATTTAATTTAAAAAGTAAAGTAATTTAATAGATAATTAACTCATGGTGCAAGTTTTACCAAGAAGTGACAAAAATTGAGGAGGGAGTTGGTGAAACACGGATACAACACAAATCCAAATGGTAATCCACCTGACTGGAGTTGGGAAGGTTAGGAACATTGCATTTTTTTTTCAGTAAGTTTTCAAACAAAAAAAATTAGTTATATCTCAGAAATGAAAGGTGCCATGGCAAGAGAATACACACATTAACAGAAGTGCGGTGTCCCATTATTCTTTGTACTGATCTCACCACAGCTGAGATATAAGCAGGCTCTGAGGATACAACTTTAATGGAATAACTGGCAAACTACTTGCATTCCGTGAAAAACAACCAAGAGACTGACAATGTGAAAACCATGTCATATTTGGGGAATGTTGATAAACTTAGGCTCTTTTAGCTTGCAGAAGAAAAAATTCAAAAGATGAAAGACTCTCCATAATAAATGGAGTGATATCTTATTTAGGAATTGGGTTCCAGTGGTAGGTCTTAAGGTGAAAATCAAATTATCCTGAAAAAGTCTTAGGAAAATATTACACTCCAGCAAATATTACCAATTTTAATTGGTCCAGCATCACAAGTTTTTCCTCCTATTTTGATGAATGGCTATTTGTTTTCCATCAAGCAGCAGAAAACGAAAGTATAGTTTCCTTGTGTTTAGTAGCCATGTTCTATGAAAAACTTCTATCTTTAAATATTTTGTTTATGTTATGGAAGGATAATGGGAACTCAGACAGGTAGAGAGAAAAGAGATACATGTTTCCCATTTCATATTCACTCCCAGGCATATATTTGAGTAGAATATCCAGAACTATTTAATTTTTTTTCTCCTATTTCTCTCTCCTGCCCCTTTTTATGGTGGGAGAGTTGTCTGCACGTAGGACATGACTCCACTCTACATGAGTGGCTTTAATGTAGATCATTTATATGATATTGCACAGAAGGCAGAACTAGGGCCAGTGAATGAACATTACTGGGTGAACTGGGCTTTGAATTAAAGCATTAAGCAATTTGTCCCACAAAACATTTATAATGGCTATGTGGTCATATATTTTGGATTAGATAATTAATACATTTCATTCCAATACTAACATAATAAGCATCTAAAACGAGTGGACAAAAAAAAAAAAGAAAGAAAAAAGAAAGCAGTAGGAAGAATAAGAATTACTGTCTGCTAGTTGAGATTATCCACAATAGTGCTCCCCTTATTACTTGGAATCCAAATGGGAGCATAATAAGTAATACATTTAAGATTCTTAAAGTAAATCAGTGATCTATGATATCCCAAAAACTCAGAGTGAATGAATCATTGGATTGGATGCCCTGTAATTATAAATTATTTGAAATGTACAATAGGATTACAATATATTAAAGTTAGGAAAAAAGCAAAAAAAAAATTAAGTAAAATAATATAAATGCAAGGAGAAACAAAAGTTTTAAAAGTTACAGGTGGTTTTAACCAAAAGAAAATTTCAGTTTGGTTCACTGAAAACACAAGCTTCAATAGTGTCTGAAAGATAATCCACAGTGTACTGAGTGCGATCCAAGATCGCGGAGTATATAAACATTGTGCCTAATTCCTTCTGTAAACACAGTAAAATTACAATTAAGTTATAGAACAATCAACCTGGAGACCAATCTGAAGTCTGCTGAAGAGAAGTTTTATAGCTAAGAACATAAAGAAGAAGCTACGCTGAGACTGGTAGGAGAGATGGAGATGCAAAAAGTGCTGGTCCCAAACCACCATGTGGTGGTTGAGAATCAAGAGGTATCTCAGCCAAGAACATTCCCCCCTAGAGGAGCAAGGGACCCCAACAACACAACAGGCTCCCAGCCCAGAGTACTGGTGCCAGGAAGAGGAATGCCCACAACTTCTGGCTGGGAAAAACAGTGAGGATTCCAACCATCCAGGTGGGACAGACGGCTCTAATAAACCCAGACATCTTCTTAAAGGGCCTGAACGAAAACTCACTCTCTCTCAGGCACTCTGGGCTCTGGAAGAGAGATACGGTGATTCGGAGGATATCAGGGGCATACATGGGACAGACGAAAGTGAGTGGCTGCTGGTGTAGGACTGGTGAACAGTCGCCATTTTCCCTGTGTGGGGTTCTCCTCATCTGTGCAGCTGTCAGGTGGGTGTCATCTTTCCTGTGTTGAGTCCACCCCCTTACACGTCCAAATCTGATTCTGAATGGCCTGGTGAGCTCTGTTCGTTCCACTGTGCTGATGCTTCTGGGACCCCACCCCATTCAATTTCCCCAACACCAGGGATACTTTCTCCTAAGCAGCCAGCCCTGCCAGCGTTGCACTCTTTCTTGGAGTCCAGATGGGTGGCAACTGGCCTCCATGTGCTCTCAGACTTTTGCTGAGTAACTATAAGCTCAGCACTGGCACCAAACCAGAATCTACATTAACTTGGGGACCACAACACTTCCCACTCTAGAGACTCCCTGAGACCCCACTTCACTGAACTTGAAGACCACACAAGGTTTATCAGTGCCTGAACCTTAAGGGGCCAGCAGGTGGCATCAGGCCTCAGGGTGTCCTGGATTTTTGTGGAGTGACTCCAGGTGGGTACTGGTGACAGATGTCATCAGTTTGCCTTGTGGCCTCTCCCACGTTCTTCCAGGTTTAGCACAGGCAGCGAATAAATGTGGATTACTTTATTGCTCCTACCAGGTAGTCCCTGGATGGACACAGGCAGTGGGTGATCTGAGCCTGCACTGAAGCCCGCCCCCCAAGGGGCCACAGAACAAAAATACGTGGAGGCTGGCTTCAGACCATTGCAGAACACTGCCCAATTAGCTCGACAGACGGCACACCCAATGGGCTGGGTCTCAAGAGGCACCAGAATCCACTGGGGCAAATCTCACTCAGTGGGGTAAGCTACCCAAACAGCACACTAGATGAAGCAGAGGACTGAATCAGCGATTTGGATGACAATGTAGCAGAAAACACCCAATTGGAACAGCAAAAAGAAAAAGAAAAAAAAAAAAAAGAGTCCAAAAAAAAAAAAAAAAATGAGGCTAGTTTAAGACTTCTAGGACAACATCTAGCAACATCAAGCCTAACAACATTTGCATCATAGGGGTACCAGAAGGAGAAGAGAGAAAGCAAGAGATTGAGAGCCTATTTGAAGAAATAATGACTGAAAACTTTCCTAACCTAGTGAAGGAAATAGACATACAAGTCCAGGAAGTGCAGAGTCCCAAACAAGATAAACCCAAACAGGCCCACACCAAGACACATAATAATAAGAATGGCAAAGGTTAAAGAGAAAGAGAGAATCATAAAAGCAGAATTAGAAAGGAAACTTAATTATTTTTAAGAGAGTTCCCATAAGATTGTCAACTGATTTCTCAACAGAAACTTTATAGGCCAGAAGGCACTGGCACACAATATTCAACGTGATGAAAAGTAAGGACCTACAACCGAAACTATTCTGTTCAGCAAGGCTATCATTTAAAATCAAAAGATAGTTAAAAACCTTCCCAGACCAGAAAAAGCTAAAGGAGTTCATCACCACCAAACCAGTATTACAAGGAATGTTAGAGGGACTTCTTTAAGATGGGAAAAAAAAAGAAAAACCAAAAACAAAATTATGAATAATAAAATGGCAATGGCTACATATCTATCATATCCAATTTCATATCTAATTACATATCTAAGTTCAATGTAAATGTATTAAATGTTCCCATCAAAAGAAATAGAAAGGCTGAATGGATAAAAAAACAAAACACATATTCAGCATACAAGAGGATCACTTCAGATTGAAAGACACACACAGATGGAAAGTAAAGCGGTGTCATGAAAATGGAAATAAAAAAAAAAAACAAAGAAAGGTGCAGTAGCAATACTTACACCAGATAAAATAGACTTTAAAACAAAGGCTATAAAAGAGACAAATTAAAACCAAATAATCCCACTTCTGGGTATTTATCTGAAGAAACCCAAAATGCTACTTCAAGGAGACGTGTGCATCCATATGTTCACTGCAGCACTGTTTACAATGGCCAAGATGTGGAGGCAGCCTGGGTGTCTGTGGATGAATGAATGGGTAAAGAGGAGGTGGTACATGTATACAATGGAATATTACTTGGCCATGGAAGTGAATGGGTTCTTGCCATCTGCAGTGGCATGGATGGAGCTGGAGGGTATTGTGCTGAGTGGAGTGTCAGAGAAAGACAGATGCAATGAGATTTTCACTTATATGTGGAATCTAAAGAATAAAATTAACAAACAAAGCAGAAACAGACTCACACATACAGAAAACACTTTGATAATTGCCAGATGGGAAGGGGATTAGGGTGTAGGTGAAAAAGGAGAAGAGATTAAGTATAAATTGGTTGTTACAAAGTAGTTATGAGGTTGTAGGGTACAGCATAAGGGATATAGTCAATTATATTGTAATAACTATGTATGGTGTCAATGGCACTAGATTTGTTGGGGTGATAGATGGGAAGGGATTGGGGGCAGAATGAAATAAGTGAAGGCATTAATAAGTACAAATTGGTAGTTACAAAATAGTCATGGGGATGCAAAGTAGAGCATAGGAAATATAGTCAATGATATGGTAATAATTATGTATAGTGACAAGTAGGCACTAGACTAGTCAACGGATCATTTCTTAAGTTATGTAAATGTACAGTTACTATGCTGTACATCTGAAATTAATATACAAAAATATTGAATGTCAACTGTAACTGGAAAAGGAAGGGAAGGTAGAGGGGAATAAGGGGTCCAAATTTCCAGGTATAAAACAAATAAGTTATGGAGATGGAATATATAGCATATGGAATATAGTCAATAATGTGATAGCATAGCATGGTGTCAGATAGTTGCTGGACTTATCATGGTGATCATTTTTTTAGGTTTATAAATGTTGAATAACTATGGTGTACACCTGAAACTAATATAATATTGCATGTTAGCTATATGTTTAATAAAAAATCTTAAAAAAACCAAAGGTAATTCAGAAATTCATTTGAGTCAGTTGATTAAATAGGCTAAATAAAATCTCTTTTGTATTCCTATACGTAGCCTGCATATAATCTATATTTTAAAACTTATCATATTATGTAGAAATTTTCTTTTTACCTATCTGCCTTCCTGCTAGTCCCTAGAGGAAAAGAAATGGTACAGTGCCTAATAATAAATGTAGGCCTGAATTCTGAGATTAATTTAAGTCTAAATTACATATGCTATATTATCAAACACCACTGACTAGATAACCTTAAGATGAAAGTAAGATAATTTCTACAATAATGATAGCAAATTTAAATCATAAAAAAAACACACATTATTAACAGCCAAACTCCCAAGGAAGGTTTGGCAGATATTCGCAAGAACCCAGACAACCAGAAAAATAAACTCTTAACCTTTATATATTACCATACTGAAATTTTCTCCCTCTCTCCATTCCTTCCTTCCTTTTTTGTCATTCTTCCCTTCTTCTTCCCTTTGTTTCAAAAAATCTTTCTCTTTTAACATGCTTTCCTAAACTTTCAAACCCATATGCTGCAGGACTTTGTAAAGGAATTGAAATTTGTGATGAGTTCAAGATTTCTCTTTTTTGACTAAGACTGAAGCTCTGTGAGAACTCCGTCTTTGTTTTGTTCACTACTGTATCACTTAAAACAAAGCCTGGCAAATAGCAGGCCTTCAAATACTTGTTGAATCCATTTTTTTTATTTGGAAAACTGCCTCTTCCAAAGAATCTTGCTTTAAATATGAGACTTCCTACTGGCTCATTCATAGAAATGATCCTTGTTAATAACGGTATGATAGAAAGTGGCAGAAGACATTTCTACACCCTCAATATCCTACAGAGTATGTGGAGAGAGCTGAAAGAACATGTACTCTAAATATGGGATTCACTCATAGCTGATAGCATCTTAGAGGTGGAATGATAAAAATAATGATGACAAATAGTAAAATACAGTTAACATGTACTGAGGGCTATTTATGTACTGAGCACAGTGCTAAGGATTTTACACGCACTACCTCGTAATTCCCACAGACCCAGGTAGGCAATACCTGGATTGCCATTTGTATTGAAAAGGAAACCAAAGCACAGAAAGGTTACGTGGGATATCCGAAATCTGACAGATAGTGAGTGGTGAGGCTAAAACACAGACCCAGGCAGTTGGATTTCAGAATCTACATTCCAAACCACTATAGTACAGAGTTTTCCTACATATAATGTAAATCAAGATAATTCTATCTGCTTAAGTCCCTCATTTTATATAGAGAAAAACTAAGGCCAAGAAATGTTGAGTGATTTGATCAAGATCACATTTTCTACTTGACTTGGTCATTAGCAAAAGAATAAAAGCATATTATCTTACCTCCCATATTAAATGAGGAAAAAGCAAAAAACTCCCTTGAGCCTACAGCCCTCTCTGGTTACTTCACATATCTACTCAGTTTTAGAGCAAAACTTCTTGCAAGTTTTATCCATATTCTGTGTATTCTAATTCTCACTTCATTGTACTCTAATTGACCATCTGTCTCCTGAAAGCTCCCGAGACCCTACTGGCTTCTCTGTCCTTATTGTACTTGATTTCTCAGCAGCATTTGTGTTGACCTTTCTTCTTGAAATGTATTTTTAGCATCTATTAAATCATAGTCACCTCTTTTTCTTCCTATCTTAATAATCTTTCTTCTTCAGAGCTTGGTCTCTAATTGGTAATGTATGTAGAGCCTGACTCCCATATCCTGAAATGTCCTAGGGTTCAATCTCGGTATCTTTTATTCAGAATCTAGGTGATTTCCTGGGGTCCCAGGGTTTTAAATACCAACCTCCTTATCCATATATTCTGTATTTCCAAATCCACCTACTTGCTAAAATTTATTTGTAATCTCAAAATCAATACTTGGGGTACTTTCTCAGTCATTGTGGACATGTACATGCTCAGAGCAGCAAAAAATTTGAGTCTCTGAAGTGCATGTGCCCAGTTGAGGTGGAACAAGGTTAGTGCATCCTGGTCTCATATTTCACACTGTAAACAAGTACCTTCTTTGCAGTACATTTAGTACTAGTACCATGTTTTTTGCATTTTTGTGCTTTTTATTGGTAATTTCCCCTTTTTTTTTTTTTTTAGCTGAGCCATCCTACCATCTGTTAGAAGCTCAGTGGCAGTTCAGCTCAGGCTGGGCATCAAACTGCTGTTGTTCAGAGCTCAGCTCGCACTCCAGAGCAAGCTCTTAACCAACTGAGCCACTCGGCCGGCCCCTGATTTCACTTTTTTAAATTGCCTTCAAATATAGTGCTAAAGTGCTACCTGGTGTTCCCAAGTACAAGGCTGTGATGTGCCTTACAGGAGAAAATACAGAATCTCCTCAACTTACAATGAGGTCCAATAAACCCACTGGAGGCTGAAAATACTGTAAGCAGAAAATGAATTCTATACACCTGACCTACTGAACATCATAGGCTAGCTTAGCCCCATCTATTTTAAACACGCTCAGCGCACTTATATTAGCCTGCAACTTGGCAATTACCTTGATTTCCATCTCAAGAGCAATTGCCTCCCTTTTCTTTTTCTCCCCAGAAGCAGGAGACATAGATGGGTGTTTTGGAGACACAATGGAATGCAAAAACAAAACACAATATCAAAAAAATGCTGGCAACACAGTATACTGTGGAGTATCACCTGTTTAACCTCTTGATTGTGTGGCTGACTGGAAACTTAGGCTCACTGTTGCTGCCCAGCATCGGGAGAGAGTATCTTACCAAATATCGCTAGCCTGGGAAAAGATTAAAATTTAAAATTCCAAGTATGGTTTCTACTGAATGACTATCATTTTTGCACCACTGTAAAGTTGAAAAATCGTAAGTCAAACCATAGTAAGTTGGGGACCCTCTGTTCATGTGTTAGATAAAATTCATTCAGGCATGAATAGTATTGTTGGCCATGAGTTCAATGTTAATGAATCAACAATATATATCACACAGGGTGTCTTTAAACAGAAACATACAAAATATCAGGTTATATGTTGATTGGATGACAAAATATGTTGTGACCAGAGGTTCCAGGAACCTCACCCTGTATTTCCCCTAGGGACAATTATTCAGTATTTGTTAATTCAGTGTTCACAGCAACTTTAGAGAATGGTAACTACCATGAATGAGAATCAACTGTGTAAACCTATGTTTCCCAAATCTTTGGAAACAAATGAATAAATCACATAATTAATTTTAAGGCTTGCAGGGGCAAGATCTTTCAGAACAAGTAACCATGGTAATGAGTTCAGATTTTTAAGTACAATGGAAAGCCACTGGAATATTTTAGGAAAAGGATAGGAGATTGAGAGAAATAGGGAGAAGTATAAAGATACAATCTAATTTCTGTTTTCAGAAATTCACTATGTAGAGAATGTTGGAGAGAACTAAGAAGTGAAATGGGGAGACCAAAAGGGAGCAGACTGCGGTAATTAGGTCAAAGATGATGGTGGCTTATATTATGTTAGTGGCAGTGAAGTGAGCAACAAGTGATTAGGTCCCAAGAGATATTGAAGGGCAGAAAGTATGAGACACACGGATGTACTGTATGTGGGGGAGGGGAAAGGGAGACGCTCAAGATGGCTCTTACTTTCAGGCTTTTGTTATTGTGTAGATGGCAGTACCACTTAAAAAGAGAGGGAAGACTCAGCTGGGTGAGATCCACCTAAAAGTCCTTTTACTTCATTATAGATCAGATCCATTTTTTACTTCATGTGATTGATAATTACAGAGTACCTACTGTGTGCCTGGTATCATGCTAGTTGTAGATTGCGTGTGTGTGTGTGTGTCTGTCTGTATGTCTGTCAATCTGCATTGAATTCTCAATTTTGGAGGTTAATTTTTAATTTTTTTTATTATTTGTTTGTTTGTTTGTTTGTTTATCAGCAGAGCCATCCTGCCACCTGTTGGCAGCTCAGCTCGGACTGGGCATCGGGGAACTGCTGTTGCTCAGAGCTCAGCTTGCACTCTTTTTTTTTTTAAAGATTTTATTGGGGAATTGGGGGAGGGGAACAGCGTTGGGGAATCAGGGAAGGGGAACAGACAAGTTGCTGTCCTTTTTGTTCTTCAGTCTAGTTGTGGAGGACACTGCTTCACTGGCCTATGCTGGTATCATCATTGCGCTCTTCCCGGGTGAGGCAGATCGGTCGCCAGCCTCTGGATGGTAGCTCATCGCGACTATTGGCAGCTCACACCGGCTGCCAGCTGCTCATGCTGGCTGCCGGCCACTCACTGTAGCCTATGGCAGCCTACTGCAGCAGGGGCTGCAGCCTACTCCATCACCGGGGCTCGCACAGCCCAGCTCCAGCTGGAGCTGTTGTTAGTTGTAGAGGGCAGTGTCACTGGCCCTCATGTGGGATCCGAACTGGGGCCGCTGGCACCCCAAACCAGCTCTTAACCAATGTGCCCCTCGGCCGACCCTGGAGGTTAATTTTTGAACTGTTTCAAATAATATAGTTTTCTCATTTGCAGCCATTTATCTGTGTGTCCATACTTGGTTAATGAATAAAAAGGTACCAATTTATACTTGGTGTTATTCATGCTTACCTACAGTGTTCATGTTAGTTAGGCATTCCAAATGCACCTGGAACCACTATATCACATGGCCTCATTATCACACTGTAATTATTTATTGATGAGTTTCTGCAACTACATCATATTCTCATAAAAGAGAAATGGCTCGTCTATCTTGTTCTGGTGCTGCAGCAAGAGCACCAAGCACAGTCCTGTCACATAGTAAGCATTCCATTATTATATTAAGGGTGAGGTAAAAGACAGAGGCCTATAACCATGTGTAATGATAATCTGTAATGCTAAATTTTCTTTCTCATGCTGGGTTATTTTCCTCCCTTAGAAGATATTGGTGTATGCCCCCAAGAGTTTATATGGAAGAGCCCAAAGTCATCCTTTGGACCTGAAAGACAATCTTACTACTCAGTAAGAATACCAAGATTTTCATTTGTCTTACTTGTACACATAGCATTTGATTACAAAAGGAATCTGTTTAACAGTTCAGTTTCTTTAGTATATATGGTACCATTAACTGCTTAATCAAAAAAAAAAATGGGGTCAAATATACGGTGATGGAAGGAGAACTGACTCTGGGTGGTGAACACACAATGTGATACACACTCGGATAGATAATGTATTACAGAATTGTACACTTGAAACCTATGTAATTTTACTAACCATTGTCACCCCAATAAATTTTAATTTAAAAAAACTCAGTAAATAAAAAAAATATATTATTTTCCTGGTTTTCTTGAAATAGGATATATAGGTATGTTTGATTTTATATCATTATTTCACAACTTTGTTAGTTTGACAAATGCATTAGTGAATACAAATCCTATTTTTATCCCCCCATAGTCTCAAGTTTCTACAAAGTCATACATTTTGGCCTTAGGCAAAACATTTTGTAAAATCAGCACTATATCCATAACATTATAATGATGAAAAAGTTGATTTTCTCTATAGTCCATAAATAGAATATCATATATCTCCAAGCAAGAGAAATCCTATAACTTCAGATTGAACTGAAAATACATGCCCAAAAGAAATATTTCTTGTGGTTGGAACTAACAAGAACCCCCACATGAAAGAAAGTTTTCAGTGGCTACAGCCTTTCAGAGTGACAACCTTTTTTAAAGCATGATTTGATGATAGCTTACTGATCAAATTAAGCTCAAGAAAATTAAATAAATGAAAAGAAGTAAAATAATATAAAATTATACAATATATTTCTACATAGTTGAGTATATGAATATGAGAGCCTGAAAAAGGGAACTTTTCCAGTTTTTTGGGAAGTCCATGTTCATGACCACCAAGTTTTATTTATCCAGCTTTTGTGGCAGGCTGATTTCTAAAGTAAGACAGATGACTTACTTTGATAAAGACCATGATTAACAAAAAGCTTTCAATAACTGATGAGGCTTCCTAGGCCTTTGATTGTTAAAGGATAGCAACCTTATGTGTTTCTCAGTCCATCCCTTCCTTCCCTTTCCAATCGCCCTTATAATCACCATCTTTCTTCAGGGAACTCTTTCTGGACTAACATAATATCCTCCTATCTTCACTGCCAATCTGCAAACATTCCCTCCATCAAATGTATGGTTTTGAGGGAAATTTTCCTAACACGTTGTTCATTATGCCCTTCTTTAGCTCAAAACCTTTCATAGATCCTTGTTCAATTCATGAAAGATGACCAAATAGGTCAGCTGACCATTCGAGTCCTTTAAGACCTGAGTGCCATCTACCTTGGCAGCTTTATTCTCATTTCCACGCATGTCATGATATGGTCACGGGACCCTATCTTCCAGACTCTTTTCGCACTTACTTATGCACTCTGTTACTCTGACGGGACGCCTCTCCTTTTAGTTAGGAGATATCTCAGGTTTCTCTAACAAAGACCCCAAAGCACTATGAACAATAGATCCAGACATTTATTTCTCTCTCACACAAGAGTCTAGAGTTAGCTGGATAGCCTATGGTGGATATGCTGCCCTGCGCCATGGGATTTTTCGGGGACTATGATTCTTCCTCTCTTGTTGTTCTGTCATCTCCTGGGATGTTTTCCTTAAATGCTAGCTAGAAGGAAGAGAAACAAGGCAATGTAGGCCCAATCATTTTGTGGGCAGGATCCCCAAAATGTACATATCATTTCCATTCACACCCCATTGGTGGAGGCCTTTGTCACATGGCTCTACCTCACTGCCAGTGAGGCTCGGAAATGTAGCCTCTAGGCTGGCTGCCACTTTCCCTAAAACTTGGTAGTGCACAAAGTGCTGAAAGAAATAAGAGGACTCAGGAGACTGGTATTAATCTCTGCATTACCTTTCTCCAGTTTATGTCTCTGGAAACTTCCATTCCTCTACAAAGTTAACTCAACATCTCCATCTAGCCAGTCTTTACTGATCTTATCACACCTCCTTATTCCACTGTCCTCCAAATGGAATCAACTCCCCCTCCTCTAAAATTTCATAGTCCTTGAATTATGGAATTTAGCATATTTTAGCTATATACATATTAAAGATAGTTTGTCAGGAAATACAATTTGGCCAACAAAGAAAAGATAAATGTGTGCTATAGATTAATCCCCCTTCATTGTTTTATTTCATATACAAAGCTGTTGAAAACACAACCTGTTTAGTCTGTGTTTCTATTGTAGAGTGGGTGTATGTAGGGGAAAGTGTTCAATAATACTGGTAATGATAACATTGCTTCATTCAATACACTGATAATTTATCTTCATTTGTTACAAAAATAACATTTAAAAAGCTAACATGCATAAATATGATCTAGAACAATTATAATGTTTAGGAATTATTTAGAAACAAAATTATTGTGAAAGATTTTCAATTAAACAAAATACATGTCCTAAAATTTTACTGTAAATACTTTTGAATATGATGTTTAAACAAATCATGTCTGTGGTTGTTTTTGTTTGTTTTTTTGCGTCCCCTCCCCCACCCCACAGAGTCTCATGTCTGTGTTTTTTATCCTTTAGTAGTGATTTACCAAACACAAACCAACAAAAATCCTTGAATAATACTTATGGGTAATTATATATTTTTAATATTTTATTGTTTTTTTTGGTACATTTTTGTTTTTTATTCTTACATTTGACTGCTTTGTTCCATTTGCCAATATTTCATTTACTTGGGGGGTTTATATCTTCTTATGTTGATAAAACTAGTTTATACTTTCACACAGGCTTCAGTTCTATTATGATAAAATATTTTATTTCATTTCCTGATGTTTTAATTGAAACTGAATACCTATTTAACATTTAGTTGTATAGCATAGTAGATGATTTAAGTTCTAGAATTTCCCTGTTAAAATGTAAATTTTGAATATAGCATATCAAATAATAAAAAAATAAATGCACCTATTTTTCTTTCAATATGGAGCTATAAATTATGATCAGGGAGTCATTTCCTTTAATAACCCCTCTGACCAGGTATAATGAATATTTATACATTATTCTATATTGGTGGAGTACTTAAAATGACTGAATAACTATTATCAAGCCAAATTTAGAGAAATTTTATGTAAGTCGTTCAAATGATAGGTGAATAAAATGTATATATCAAATATATGGTAAATTCCCTTTACCTAAAACAGAGAAAAATTACAATAGCTTTCTATTAAAAATTTTTCAAAACAGAAATTCAAGTCCATTAGTAATTTGAAATCTAAATGCATATAATAGCCTGAGGAAATTATAGTAAGGGTTGTTCCCAGGGTAAGTTATAAACATGAAAATACTTTAAACATCTATGTAATCTCATTTGAAACATATTATTTTGAAATTATGTTAAAATAAAACTTAAAACGCATGTACTTATAAGACTAGTACATTTAATAATCATGCTTTAAAAGGTCATTAAGCTGTAGCTAATATTGAATATACTCTTTTAAAATATTAATTTTTTGTCCTTTCTGTATAGTTAAAGAAAAAAAATCAGGAAAATTTTATCTTAAAATCTAACTGCTGATTTTATTGGCAAATCTATAATACTGCATATGATCAATCTTTACGTAATTATTTGAGTCGCAAACACAATTAATAAATCATCTCTGAAGGGCACTGACCATAATCAGTATATTCTGGAACAAGTCCAGGGGGCCATTAATCAAAACATGCAGAAAGGAAAGTGAGAGCCACAGCCTGAACAGTTAGGTAAACACAGAGTGAAGCTAATAAAAACCTATCTCGTTTTAAAACCACCACTGTATTTACTTTTGCAACTAAGATAAACATTATGATAAAATTAAAGTTGTGTAAAAAATGAGGTTTGCTCGTGATGACCAAAGTAAATATATAGCAATTGCACATACATTTTCTGTCCCTAATTTGATACCAAAGAAGTTTAAAGTTCAGTTACCAAAAATCTTTAAGAATTAGATATTTGAAGCTCATTAATTATATTCTCCAGATAAATTAAATGTGCATGCAGGAGCATGTGCGCGCGCACGCACACACACACACACACACACACACCCTACAAATATGTTGAGGTTTAAACTAGGAAGAAAGAAAGAAAGGAAGGAAGGAAGGAAGGAAGGAAGGAAGGAAGGAAGGAAGGAAGGAAGGAGAGAGAGAGAGAGAGAGAAAGAAAGAAAGAAAGAAAGAAAGAAAGAAAGAAAGAAAGAAAGAAAGAAAGAAAGAAAGAAAGAAAGGAAGAAAGAAAGAAAGAAATTGTTAGAAACTTTTTTAAGAATTTAGGTACAAGCATGAAAACAGGTTGTTTCTGAAAGAAGAAAATGGCCAACTTTAATATTGTAAATTTGCAGGTGCAAATGATTAATAATAATAAGTAAAAAAAAATAAGTAACTTGAGTGAGTTGGAAATTAAATTTTCAATGATTAATAATATAAAATATGACATAATACAAATATATATATCAAATTAATCAATAGTTTTTAAAACCTGGTTTTCCAATTATGTTATTTTTCCCCAAAAATTATCTTATTTATTGCTCAGTGGAGGAAAGATGATTGACTGAGTTAACACATAGAAAGGTATGGGCAATCCTTATTTCCATAAGAATTACAAGGAAAGAAAACACTCCAGGGTTGAAAATTTTATACACAAAGTTTTCTTCCCAGGAATAGATTTCCAAGATTTAGCTAAAAGCCCAGGGAAAACAGTGCTTTAAAAATAACAGTATCTCATATTCTTAAGAGTGTCCTACTTAGACAGTGCTTTCATTCACATGATGTCATCTGACTGTCATATTCATGTCAAAAGGTAGGCAGGAGGTATTATTAACCCAATCCCTGCACTAACACAGCTTACAGTTTAATTGCTACTGTGTTACTGTAGAAAGTTTGAACAAGCAGTCAAAACTGACTGAAAGTCATCTTTATTCAGCTATTAATAAATATGGATATAAATAGAGCCCTACTTCATAGAATAGTGGTGAGAATTAAATGAATCAATGGATATTAAGTACTTAACACAGCCCCTAAGACTTATTAATCCAATCAATATTAGTTATTATTGTTATTTTTGAAGCAGTACATTATGGTAGGTAAAAAGTACGGTCTTTGAAATAAGGTGTCCTAAATTCAAAGTCAAAGATGTGGCATTGTCTTTAGGTACGTTACCTAATATCTCTTGGTCTGAGCTTCCTGATATATGATATGGTTATAGTCAAATGAAATAATACATATACAGGGCTTAGCACAGTATCTAGGACATAGTAGATATTCAATGAATGTTAAATATCATCATTATTATTGATGGATTGATCTAACCAACCAATATATTATGTAAATACAAAATGTCATTAACAAAAATTAAAAGGCAAATGATAAGCTCGGAAAAACAAAGATTAATATTTTCCGATATAAGGACTTCTCATAAAACAATAGGAGACAAAGACCTCCAATGAAAATCAGCTGAGGTTATGGATATATAATAAGCAAAAGATGAGAGTCCAATAATCAATAAATATCAGGAAAAAAGATTCCTCTAATGGTTAAAAACAAAAATTAAACAATGAGATATCATTTATTGATTACATGATCATAATGATTTGGTAATGATCAAAATGAATACGATAACAATAGAACAAAAAGGCAAATACTGCTTTGGGAGTACAAACTGTTGTAGCCTCCTGGAAGACTCTGGGAGAATATGACAAAGCACTAACAAGTACATATGCCCTCTGACCTAATAATTCCACTTTTGGGACTTCATTCTAAGGAAATAATAGTCATATGTTCAAATTTATGTACACATATACAACATTTTCTGTAATATTACTAATGTGGATAAGGCCTAAGTGTATAGTACAAGAACTGGATAAAGAAATTATGGTACATTTATACAATGGAATACTAGAAACATAAAATGTTGAAACAATGTATCTATTAAAGTAGAATATTTATAATGTGCATTTAAATTTTAAAATAGCAAGCTACCTCATATATGATATGAGCTTTGTTTTGCAAATAAAGTACAAAAGAAAAAGGAACTCTGTACTTTCTTCCCAATTTTGCTGTGAACCTAAAATTACTCCAAAAAAAAGTTAATTAATTAATTAACACCTGGCTCTTTCCCTCCCTACTGTTAGGTTTTATTTGGTTTCTTTAATCTATCAATTTATGATAAAAAACACAGAAAGAAGCATATTACAAGGCAAACAAATGACTTTCTTCAAAATTTCATCATAAGAAGAATCTTATTAGTACTAAATATTTTATTGAAAATTCTATTTGACTGCAACTGAGTTACTGTGGGGAAGTGGGCTTTTTGGGACCCTGAAAAGCTTTGATAGACATGATAACTTTGGTTCAATAGGCAGGAGAGCCTGATGTGTGTAATTATTTCTCTAAACAAAAGTGTAATTATTGTGCAATTTCTTCCAGGGTGGCGCTGTAAGCTTCTAGTATAAAAAGAACAGAATTGAGCTTTTTCTGGGTCCAGGAACACCACACCTTATTAAAAACTGTCTCCATGGAAGCTGCATAATATATAATCCCACTCCAAAGAGTGGAAATACTATACTAAGATAGGCTGAATCTTTTCCTGCTCCTTGTAGCCATGTGGACAATAAGCCATGTGTAAACTTGGTTAATTAAACCATAAACTTAATCTAAGGAGTGTGCGTGTGCGCGTGCTGTTTTGATACCTACCACTCAAAGCTACACAATTACTTCATGCGACCCCTTAAAGATTCAGAACACACAGCTACAACTTTTTCATTACAGTTCAAAGAGCAACATCTGTGAAAAGCTATAATTTAATAATATTTTTAAGGTTGTTTGGAACAATGTGTTAGAACTCTGTTGCAGAAGACATCCATCACATAGAAGACTAACTCATGTGTGTGGGCCCTGCACGACATATGTGAAGCTATATATTTTCATTTGCTAGCCTGCAGAAACAGATTACATAAGAGTATCTAAAGACTACACATGTAGGTATTTGCATTTTTGGCCCAGATTATTTTAATGGGTTTATCCTGCAGTTGAGGTGATGCTGAACTGGTCCTTTTCAGAGTACATCTATGTGTTCCAATCACTAGAATTCCTTAGAAAATATCCCTGCTGCTCCTATCAGGGCCATCTGTTGGTCAAGTAAGAAGTTTCCTAAGTAGTAGAATTGAGGTGGGGTGGGGTGGGAGGTAGGCGGGTAGGAGAGTTTGGAGGGATGGAGCACGTCTTACATACAAGCCAAATTTTTTTTCTTGAGATATATTTAATGCCTAATACTCTATAATTATGGTTGAGAGGTGTATTTTTTTAAATCATTGAATCTTCAAGAATTTTGAGAGTTCATATCCCAAACTAGGGCCCTGAAGAATGTTACCTCTGGAATGTTACTAAGCCTTTTTCTGGGAGGGGTTTCTGGGAGATAGCATGAGGTTGTTATACTTCAGTACATTTGAGAAGTGATTAAACAAAGTAAAGTAAATTATTTACTATGGGGTTTCTCGAAGGCTTTAACATATAAATCTCCAAGTTTTGGGGTTTACAGCAGATGGAAGAGTGGAAGTAGCAATATACAGCAATTTCTCTACTCCTTTAAATATGAAACCCTTTGTAGGGTACCTGTTAAGATCTCTTTTCTATAGTTCCACAGAGTGAATTCTGTGAATTGTATCCTAAAGAATAAATTCTGGACTCATTATCATGTAACTTCAATAAACATCTTGACTTTCTTCCCTCCACTTATCCAAATCTCAGAGCCAGAGGCATTTTGTTCCTACCTCTATACTTAGATCTTCTCCTGACCACAGGGACTAATAATTCTTTTTCTAGTCAAGGGTCATTTAAGGAGGAGCTCAGAATTAGGGTAAAGTATTTTACAATCTGTAGTAAGAACTTTATACCCCAGTTCTGGTAACTAGGCCTGTATGATATATCCTTGTTTGACATCCTGTCTTAGTCTCCAACATAATCCTTATATGGTTGTAATTTGGGTTTGGCTCTCTCTTTGTGGCCACCTCTCCTGAGATATGGAGCCCTGAGTCTGAGACAAAGTTTTCTTTTATGGGTCCCTTATTCAGATGCTAACTTCAATATTTCTGAATACTAGCTTGCTTTCAAGAAAGACAACCTACAGAAATCAGAAACAAAACATCTAGAAGACGGTAATCCGGAATTTCCAAGTGGGTTGAAATGGGCTGAAACAGGTGAAGATATAAGAAGCATTGAAGTATTAATTAAATCATTTAATTTGAGTGTTGTTAGTGGGTCAGTTTTATTAACTGTTTGCTAATTTCAATAAGACTGAGATATTGACCCAACTTAATCAAATAAGTAAATAATGAATGGATTAATTAATCAATTGGTTAAAATAATACAACTAGTCTACCCAACCACAATTGACTTCATGTCATACTAACAGAATGCTATTAATTAGATGTTTATTGTATTTTCTTTTTAATATGTTGGAAGAATTAATAAGAGCTCTTAAATTTAAAAAATATTAAATGAAAAATTCTTCCTTGATTATTGTGTTGCACGATAAAGCATGACCTCATTAAAAATTTAATCTGGGTGCCTAATAAAGCCTGAATATATTGCTATTTCATTTAGACACATATTGCGCCCTTGTATATTTACAGAGAGTAAGCTTACAATGTTCTTAGTTATATGTAGGATTTCACTATATAAATATGAAAGTAATTTCACAATTTCTGTAGTCTTTGTCAGCTGGTTCATTTTGTTTAACATATGGAATTAAAAAGTCATACCAAACAATTCTACAAATCACAATTTCAAGTGATGCAAGATAGTAAATCCCAAGGAATGTGCAGCATATGGTTATGTTGAATAATAACTCTTAGTGTTGATGCTAGCTGACAGAACAGGATGAGTGTTCCCCAACCATAATCATATTGTGTGAATTAGTCACACTAAATTTTTTTATGAATATTTATCAATATATGCCAGATTCAAGGATTTCAGAGTCTTATTAGAAGGAGGAAATCATCAACGATCTAAAAATATTCCTGGAAAAGGCATTTATATTTACCAAAAAAAGGCAAATGGCAGTTCAATTCTGCACCTCAGGACTGCTAACACATGCCAATTTAAGCTATTATCCCTGTAAGCACTCTACATAAGTTTTAGTATGTTTCCAATTTCCTAGTTTCCTGTGTTTCAAAAGAATTAAAGTTTTATTATTGGGAATTCAACATTGTGCAATAGTAAGCACACTGAAAGTACAGTTAAAAAGAAGAAGAAAACTAAGTACAATAGCTTTAGGTAATTTTAAATGATGATATCTAAGAAGATGCAATAATGGCCAAAATAGCAGAGTTTTCTAGTCTATATGATAATTTTATAAATCTTAAGAAGAGTTTAGAAACAGCATCAAAAGGTAGGGAACACTGAAGAAAAGTTCTCTGTAATGTGAAAAACAGAAATGCTATATCATGTACATGAGAACAGGCTGAATTTTTAAAAGGGCCTCATAACCAGCTTGCTCTGTCCTCTGAGCAGCCCTCAGCCTCCCTGCACTTCCTTCATTCCCTGCTCCCTCTATGCCCATCACTCTCACACTTCTACACGGGGCACATGCTCACAGGCTGCTTCCTCTGCTTCAACTGTGCACTCTCTACTCCTTCAGATTAGAGCTCAAATGATGGTTCCTTAAACTATATCCCCCTCGCTGTTTCTCCTAAATGCTGAAATCCTTCAAAAGCTTGCAATTATATATCTATGTAATGATATCATTAATGATTATCTTCTCTCATATCAACTAAGGTTTATGAGACCTGGGACTCTATCCAGTTTACTCAGCGATATGCCCCCAGTGCTCAGCATGTAAACATCTGTTAAAGGAATGATAAGTGAAGGAAAACCATAGTCAGAAATTTTTTGGTGTTAAGAAACAGCAGTATCTACTGTGCATTTCCTTAGTCAATGTAAAGCCATGTGGTAGTCATACGATGAATGCAAACTCTAGTGAGAAGCCATTTTAGAGGATACAGAGGAAATAACGATTGTGAGGGACTGACAAAAATGTCTGAAATCCAGCATACGCTTACAATTGTAAAC
This sequence comes from Aselliscus stoliczkanus, assembly GCA_033961575.1. Lineage (NCBI taxonomy): Eukaryota > Metazoa > Chordata > Mammalia > Chiroptera > Hipposideridae > Aselliscus > Aselliscus stoliczkanus. The sequence continues at coordinate 58,341,990 of CM066728.1, forward strand.
AAGTAATGAAGTCAAGCTTCCTAGATAAATTTAATGGGATATAGTAGTTAGTATGCCATGGTAATGTGAACTGTAAACCCAAAACTTTCTGTGCAATCTTTTTTTCTTCACCACTAAGAGAAGTGTAAAAAAATGTGTAATATGGTCATTCTCAGTTAATCTTTTCTAGTTAAACATGGCTAGGAATACAAGAAAAATGAATATGGTAGAATAGATTTGTTCATACAGAAAATTCTTTAAGTATTCAGAATTTTGAAAACTCTTGAAAACGGTCACCTAAGAGTTGCTTCTACTGAATGCTTTACAGCATACACTTAAGAAGATATCCATCCAAATATTTCATTTACTTTTATTACATAGTACAGGTTTATAATCAGGCAATACCTTCTTTAGTATAGTAAACCAAAAAGAAACCCCATGTAGTCAAACAGCTTCATAAACAGTGGTGATCTGTTAATGCAAAGCTAACAGCTTAATTTGGTAAGATAACAATAATAATTAAAACTGGATTTACAGCTGAATTTGATGAGTTGAAATAACTCACCCATGTAAAGACAGTAACTTATTCTCTTTTATAAACACTGGGGAATATATCATTGACTAACTAACTGAATACTTATTTAAAATCACTCACTAGCTGTGTGACCTTGGATAAGTTACTTAAATTCTGTGTACCTTTGTTCAATAGTTTTTGACATTATTTAACAGGGTTGAGTCAATATTTCTATATCAGATAGTTCCCACTTAAAATGGTAATGTAAATTTTTAGTGTAAATTTAGAGACTTAGAAAATTACCTTTGTCTTGGGTTATAAAATATTTTTAAGACATTAGGAGTAACACATATTTTTAGAACTTCCAAAATACACTGCACTATTTAATTACAAAAACTGTGATCATTACAAATGCACTTTTTGGCTTCCTATTTTTGTTAATATTTTCTTAATTTTCTTATATGGCTGAAGAATAATTATTTTCAAATAAGGATGGAATTTTACTTTTTAAGCCAGATTGCCAAATGATCTTTATTATAGCTTTTACATTTATTGACAGACTAATGTGGCAATTTTCCTGTATGAATTGGGGTATCTAGTTGTTCACTAATCATGTTCACTATCCATTCATTAAATGGTATATGAGAGCCCAGAAACTCTGAGAGGTCACCTTTGCTGTGCCTGGCTCTTTACATCTGTCTGAGGGAAAACCTACTGTCTTTCTACCTTGTAAAAATGAAGAAAGGAGCTAAGAAAAGGTCAGAAAAAAAAAAATTGGACAGACTTGAATTGTCATTATGTGGTTTCGCTATTTTGTTTAACCTTAATTCCTAAAATATTAGGCATACTTATTATCACATACAAATACACTTATATAGGGTTTGATTTCACTTCTCCATCTTTAATGTAACATAAACAATATGCTTTAATATGTAGTATTTTATAGAATATGGTGAACATTTCCATAGTAGTTTTCAGATACGTTTTCTGGTGAAAGCTATGTTGCATTCTCACTATTTAGTATTTTTATTGGCACAAATAACTTTACTACAAAGTTTTCTGTTATAGTGATATATATAGTTTGCCCAGAAATTTTCAAAGTTTGTTTACAAATTGATTTAATTCTCTCAGCTGAAAAATAAAGTAATTTTTATCAAATGCAGTTAAATTACAATTACTACTTCATAATGCCATCTCATTAACTCAGAAGGAACTGGGTTATTATAGTTTTTAACCATGAACACAAATTAAATATGATGTACAAGTAACACATTATGACTTTCTAACACTGACATGCTGGTGAGATGGAATTGGAGATCCCATCAATTAATTCCAAGCATCTCTAATATAGATCAAAAGTGGGTCTCAGATTCAAACAAAATGCCCTAAAACCACTCCCACTTCTGGCAGAATTTTTGAAAATTTGGAATGTAATTCCAAAGATTCCAAATGAGAACCTCAAGGCTGGTGTACTTCCCTCACTCTGTTCTTTCAATCACACAATTATTTGTGCATCTCTGTCTCTCAATAGATTATAAGCTCCATGAGGTAGTGTACCAAATACAGGCTTTAAAATGAAATATTGGCAGTGCCAATCTGGAAATATAACTGTCTTTCTGAGCCTTGGTTGCTTTTCATCTGTAAGAAGGGGACATTAATACTTACCTTGTAGGGTTTGTGTGAGGTTTAAATGACAGATTATATATAAAGCATTTATCATAAATCTTATTTATCTTTGTAGATCTCTCTTCTACTATACCTTGCACTGTACCAATGACAGTATCAATATAAATGATTAAATACATTTTAAAATTACCATAATTTTGTGTTATAGATTAGTATAAACCGATAGATAGATAGATGGATAGATAGATTAGCATAGACTAGTATTCAGTTATTTTTTAAGTACAAAATAACCCATGACATTTAGAAATGTATTAAACATTTTACATTGTAAAATACTTATAAATACATAAATTTAAAGGATGAATAGGGCCTGCCGAGTGGCGTTTTGGTTAGGAGTTGTCTTGGGACAACAGCGCTGAGTCTCAGGGCTGCAGTTTGGATCCCACATATGAGGGCAAGTGATGCTGCACCCTCTACAGCTAAGACGGTGAACAACAGCTCAACCTGGAACTGGGCTGCCCAGTTGCCAGCAACAGCGTAGGCTGCAGTGGGTCTGGCCGGCAACCAGCATGAGCTGCCATGAGCCGCCGTGAGCTGCCGTCCAATGGCTGGTGAGCAACTGCCTCACCCGGGAATAGCGCAATGATGATACCAACATGGGCCAGTGAAGCAACATCCTCCCAACTAGGCTGAAGAACCAAAGGACAGCAACTTGTCTGTTCCCCTTCCCCGATCCCCCAATAAAATCTTTAAAAAAAGATGAATAGATTTCTCGTGCATGGACATTTTATATTTTTAATCTTATATTTTCATGAATTTTAATTGCTAATAGTAAACGTGTAATTTATTGCTAAATCATGTTTATGCTTTAAAAGTGGTGAATTGTACAAGTATAATAGAATGATAGATATTGGGAAAGATTTTACAGATCATCCAATTAAATCCTTTCAATATACAGATAAGAAAACTAAATCCCAAGAAGATGAAATAACTTGCACAAATCTGGTAGAATTAAAAAAAGAAAAAACAAAAAACAAAAAGATTAAACCATTGTACCAGCATCTTTCCCCACTTTATTTGTTCTTGAAAGGCAGACTGGAGAAGCCAGAGAAAAAAATATAGAAGATGTCCAGTGAGAATATCTGAAGGGACTAGAGGCCATATAATTCCTTAAAGGGCTTAGGAAACTGTGAAGTTTGGAGTTAGGGACCAATATCTTTTCACCCCTATGTAGGAAGCTATCCCACATCTGCATTTGTTTGGGAGGCTACAGCTAGAATATATTAGCCTAACTGTTGAACATGTTGATTAGAAGTTATCAGAGTGAAAAGGTGTTTAGGAAGGTATGAAGTAGGTAGTAGTTGGAATTAAAAATAAATAAATAAATAAGGGTTAATCATCAGTATTTGAGCCTAAGAGTCCACAATGATATAATTAGCAGGTGATTAAAAAAGCTAATAAGGGGTATGTCAACTTTTAAAGTAGTGAAAATATACAAAATAAATATTGGCACCGTCATCCAAACATGGAAAAGAAAAGGAACACAATATTAATTGCATGTATGCTGGTAAAAACAAACACATTGCCTTTATTCAAAAGCCTATATAAAATATTTAGTCTTTGATTCAGATCTAAATTTCTATCTCTGCGCCATGCATATCAGAAACCTGTTTAGGCAATATATGGATTAGATGTTAGTAATCCAAAACATTATATTTAGTTCACACACAGAGCAGAAAGGCCTAAAATGCACCTCTCCGACATATAATCAATGTATTTCATTTTTCCACAGACCCTGAAACCTGCATCAGAAAATACAGGTGGACCAGAAGCTCCATCAGGACAGGGGCTGTGTCTGCTATCTACTCTCCTGAGTCCTCAACGTCCAATATTATGCCTGGCACATGACTGACAGTCATTACGTATTTGTTTACAATTTGACTGAATAGAGTTTTCTGAATATTTCAAACTGTTTGCAATTTTATTTTTCCCATATTAACTTATTGGAATAATTTGCTTACTCTAATACTTGCAAATTGGAAATATTTTTGTTTCATGATTAAAGAGATCATACAATAATACCTTGAACTCTATGAAGCCAGGGGGTTTTGAGCGAATGAGTAAATTCACATGATAAACACAAAGCAGTAAGAGTTTAGTGCACACTGGGTTTTCACATACACGAGTATTGTCTGAAGACACCATAGTATACAGATGGCATTTTCAAGTACTAGTAGATCAGGCCAATTGTAGAGAGAATAAAAACCCAATGATAAACAGACACACAAAACAATTCCACTATTAACTCTACAATTCTTATTTTGATGCAAAAAACTCGGAACCTCCCTCCTGCCAAGGCTGCCCGTTTCCTGAGGGCATGGGCTGTGCATGCCTGTCTTGGTATCCCCACTGTCTGGAACAGAATTCTAAAACCTTTTGCTCTCAGGACCCCTTTACACTTTTAAAAGTCTTTGAAGACCTCATTTTGTTTATGTGGACTATATTTGTCATATTCAAAATTAAAATGGAGAAAACTTGAAAATCTTTATCAAGTAATTTAAAAATGAACCCAGTATATGATAACATGAATAATATATTCTTTATGAAAAATCATTATATTTCCCTAAGGAACAATCTTGTGAGGACAATGTTTGACACTGTAGCAAAGTTGTTTGATGGCGGGCTTGAATCAAAACAGTTGGCATCTCATTAGCTCCTGCATTCCATCACATGTGGCCTGCTTTTTTAATTAAAATATATGAAGAAATCCAGCCTCGCACAGGTACGGAACTGAAGGAGGGGCAACCTTGTGGATCCCACAAAGAGCTTTGGGAATCCCTAGGGATCCTCATTCTACACTTTGAAAACCACTGGTCTGTAAGATCATCTGTCATGTGGCTACTGTTCAATAATAATTTTTTGGCAAATTAATAAAAATGTTCAAGAAAAAGAAATAAATTCTCAGGCATATATATATATATATATATATATATATATATATATCCAAAAAACAAAACGATTTGCACAGTCGTTTTTGATTCAACTGATAATAGTTCTTCAAATGTTGATTGTTTTGCTGCAATGAAATGTTTACTACCCCAATTTCTCAACTCATTACATCTAAATTGGGATGCAGATTAAAGGGAGAGTAGTCTGACTGAAGAGTGAACTGCAAAAACAAAGTACATAAGTCTAAAATATAATAGAAATAAACATGACTAGAAAAGACATTTTACATAAAAAAATCCCAAGTATAACCAAATAAAGGGGTTAATTTGAACGCTATATTGGTCTCTGTAAAGCAGTAAATTAGATTGAAACATTTTACTGAACACAAGCTGGATTCTAATGTTTTCAGTATACTACATGCCATTTCTAATTAATCTATAAAAACCACAAGAAAAAACTTTTGCTTACATTTTTAGCATTTCTGCTTTAAATATTAATAGGAATTAACCAAATACCAGGGAAAATATATGGATTTAAACATTTTACAATTTCCAAAATCATAATTTTGTTCTTTAAAAATAGCCTTACATTCAGAAATAAAAAATGTAATTTTTAAGATTATATATTAGATTTTTTAAATGTCACCTCACTGTTTAGCAAAGCATAAAATAACTTACTTTTCCATTTCTTGAAGCTGAGGTTCCTGTGAAGTCATTTTAGGTTCTGTCCCAAGATTTCTTTGCATCCGCTGCCTCCTCTTTCTACTTGGTGCAATATCAGTGACATCAGGACTTGAAATAAGGGAATCGTCTCTTCTTAAAGTAGCTAAAATGAAATGGTATGAAAATAAGACCCAAGAAAATCATGCTATAAGTTGTAAGGTATCAACTTGCTGCTTTAGCACTGATATAAGGTAACACAACTAAAACACAGCAAAATTATTTTTTAAAATTTATGCAGATTGGGGGAAGTGAGCCAGTTAGCTAATGTGTAATACTTTAATACCCACATAAAACACAAAGTATATTGTGCACATGGAATAATTGGACTAAAATGGTCTTTGCTTATCTTGGGCAACAATCTTCATTGGACTAATAATTGGACTAAAATTCATTATAGGCACAATTTGATCTCTCAGTGCTAGAAATAGATAGAAGTGCCTTTGAGGCACCTCTGAAAAGTATTTTTTGGGGAAAATACTGCTACAGGAATAATATAAATCAAATTGATATTGAACAGTAGTTACTAGCAGGAATGGGACTTTCTGCTAGTTATCCAGAGAATATTTCACAGACTTTTCAGCCACCTGTGAGGAATGAGCATAAGAAAACACCAACAGACATGTTTAAGGTGGCTAAACCCTTAAAAGCGTTTGCTATACATGAAACAGAAACAATAGAAACATTTTGTATTCTTTTATTCTCTTATAAACTACTTAGCTTCAAAGAGATTTGGGGAATTCAGAATTCATTCATGTAATATACAGCATATTCTGCTACAATATGTATTCTTAGAAAAATGAAACAGCTATTGAGGATAGTGAACAAAATCAATATAATCTGGACTGTGGATGTCCTGCTGGTTCATATGATTTTTTTTCTAGCATGTTAACGGTTTAAATAGTGATAGGGCGCAAGCTTTCATCCCAATTAAAGAGAAAGCCTTAGCAACATATAAAGGTCTAAAAAATAGAAATGGATATGAGTGGCTAAAAATACTATATAAGTCCATTCCTTTAGCACAAATAGGTTTGATTTAGTGGCGCCAAGAACCCTACACTTTTAAAAGTTAAGCTCTCTGTTAAAGCTGCAATTATGGCTGAACAAGTTGTGCAGTCACTTCTTCCTGAATGTTGAATCACATATTTAATTTTGATGAAACTACCAGAATTAAACACATTCAATAACTCCTATCTCCTCCATTTAAGATGAAATGTGATGCAAAGGGTTAGCTGATTGTGATGTTGCTAGAGAGTTAATATTTTTATTAGGATTGAAACTAGAGAATGTAACAACAATCTAAAGCTCTACCCAAATCTTAATTTTTTTCTCCATAACCTCTATTATTTTTAGTGTTCAATTCTGCAGAATGAGTGGTTTTTCAGGCACACATATATATCACATTCTAGAAAAAAACACTGTATTCAGTCCATACTTTCTGAGGGACCTGAGGACCTCTGGACACTGTTGACCAGTTTGTTGAAGCTGTTGATTTTTTAAAAATCGATACCATTTTGGAGAATACATGTGCTGGACACTTTGTTATGGGTTTTACATATATTATCTTATTAATCTTTAGCCTTCTGAGGTACTTACTATTACTACCTTCATTTTACTTATGAGGAAACCAAGGCTTTCAGAAATCAAGTTAGTTAAGTAACTTGCCCAAATCATATAGTCTTTGCTTTTAAATTTTATCATGTGACAATCAGAAAATGTTTCTAACTAGTGGGTAAATTATTCCTCAATAAAATATTAATTGAATGCCCATCAAAGTATATTTTACTTTCCAAAGTTGCTTAAATTATTAGGACACATAAGTTCTATATTTCATGTGTATTACATTATCATCCACTAAAAATGTATTGGGAGTAGAGAAGGGTAAATAAAAAGGGTGTTTCTCTGAACACATTCAAGCTAAATGATGTCTCTATTTTTTATTAAACTATGAGGTGATTAAGGAAGATAATTCTGGTTTCCTGATTTCTTACCCAGTCCACTCTCACCTAGGGTTTGTTGACTCAATCACATAAGTAATCAACAAAGTACAGATTTGTCTATAAACAAAACTAGCAAAAGTGTCCGAGTTAGAGGATGTTTCAACTGTAGATAGAATTGAAAAATGGAGAAATATTGCATTTAGCAACATGTTGGACATCTATGAGGAAAGAACATTAAGTTTAAATTAAAATACATGGTAAAATTTTAAAAAATAAAGTTTCCAAAAATTCCAAAACTCCAAATGATGGCTTACACATTAGTACCCAAAAGGACGTCTCATATGTGATATGGCTGTACAACTTACTTTAAAATACAATGTGTTTAGATGTGTATGTTAGTCAGTGCGAGCTTCCTGTATAAACCAGGTGTTGTTAGCATCTACTCAAGAATGTACAGACCAAGAGCAGTTTCTTGAGATTCTAATACTAAATTCCATATTTTTGAAAAAGCTACCAGAGGCACTTCTGTGATTTGCATCTCAATCAATAATTGAAGATTTACTAATTAGTATACAGAATGACAAAAAAATGTGTCTATCTCTTGGTGAATACAAGGCACAAAAACAAGCATGATTAATATAGCATATGAGCTCCCCCGACTGAAAATAAAGGCATTAAAGATATACAGATTGCCTAAAATATTTTAGAGATATTCTCCACCATTTTATGAACAGGGTATAAGAATTCATTGAGGTTTGTTTACTCTTAGAGATGACACCCTGTGCTAAATCTTTAAGTGGTCCTATGTTCAGTTGTGAAATTTTGACAATTGTGGTTGCCTGATGCACAGGAATTTTTATATTTGCCCAAAGTGAACATTTTATATGAGAGAGTGACTGGGACACCCAAAAGGACAGAATTTCTTCCACCCTATGGGATGGGTTCATGAATTATTTTGTGTTTACTTGTTAGTATAATAAATACTTAGTTGATAATTATCTGTATGTGCGGGAAAACGTAACCTGATAATTTATTATCATTATCTCCACATTTCAAACTTCTTAGTGTTTACCATTACCTACCACAAAAAACCAAGAGTTGTGTGTAACCAAGTGTTTCAGCTTGGTTCGCTGCATCATTTTTATTCCTTTCTCTTGACTATTGAAGTGTAGCTCCCATCATGAGGAAGGAGTCTAGCATACAAACTACTACTGTTGAAACTAAAGATACCTTTTTGGTTTGTGTTTGTACCATGGGAAACAGTTTTCTTTTCAGTTTATTACATATGTACATGTAATAGCAAATTGTATTACAATATATTCCCTTAATTTATATATCCATTTAAAATGAAGTTTTAATCACATTTTTATAGCCTTTAATAAAAGGGAAAATGTTCCATCCTATCTTTTCCTCTCCAACCTGCAACGACAGAAACCAGGAAAGAGAGCTGCTACTCTAACCCCTGGTCTCTAAGTAGTAAACTGTTCATTTCAAACAGACCTCAAATTTCAACCATCCGACCTCTATCCTCTACTTGTGCTGATGTTTGGTCCTGGCATTCTGTTTGGTCTCAATGCTGGATACTTTATTTCTATTCCAACACTGGATCCCTTGAACGATTATTCTAAGTATCCAAACAAGCAAAGCTGTTTTATATAGAATAGCAGGGATCGGATCTACATTTACAGGAAGTCAAATATGGGACTTCTAAAATGTATATATTATTCACAACTGTACATATTTTTAAGTGAAAGTTTTCATTTTCAAGTCTTGCATCCCATTTTTACGAAAAAAAAATCAATTCATATTAAGCTTTCTAAGTTATATATATATTATATGAGGAAGAGCTTGAATGGAGTTGGAAAAGAATGGCAAATGTTCCAAGAGTGGTGAGAAGGAGTGCGGCCTGGTCGGAATAGTGTTCATAAGAGAAAAAGATTTATGAAATGACTGGGTAAGTATAGGCAGCAGGGGAAGAGGGAAAGGAAAAAAAAAATTGACTAAATAAATTCACAAGTTTTGAAATCCAGGCACAAGAGTATAAATTTGATGTTGACTGGGGAATTTTTTTCTAGAGACTCCATCTCTGGAATTCTCAGTTTTTAATATTATCATCAGTCTCTGTCATGACAATGTGTCTTTCACCATTTCCAGGAATTTTTGAGAAAAGAAAAAGGAAAAGCTATTGTTTTTGTTTGTTTGTTTGTTTTGTTTAATTTATTTATTTATTTTTAATTAGTTCCAGGTGTACAACACAGTGAAATAGTTATACTTTTTACCAATCAAAGTGACAATCCCCTCTCCCCCATTTGGCCACCCCTCTCCTCCCCACCATATCATATGTATCTATTACACTTCCTCTGACTCCCTTCCACATTATAATCCACATCCCGTGACCATCCATATATTCAGTTACAGTTGATATACAATATTATACAACCTCAGCTTCAGGTGTACAGTGCAGTGATCAAGCCTCTTCTCCATCCATGAAATGGCCTCCCTAACAAGACATATGACCGTCTGACACCCCACAAAATATTTACAACATTATTAATTATATTCCCCGAATTGTCTTTCATATCCCTGTGACAATACTGTAGTTACCTATTTATGCTGTCTAATCCCTTCCCCTTCTCCCTCATCCCCACCCCGCTCCCAACTAGCAACTCTGTTTTTCCTCTTTATGAGACTGTTTCTGTTTCTTTTGCTCATTCATTCAGTTTTTCAAATTCCACATATAAGTGAGATCATATGGTATTTGTCTTTCTCCGACTGACTTATTTCACTTAACATAATAGTCTCTAGGTCCATCCATATCATTGCAAATGGCACGATTTCATTCTTCCTTATAGCGGAGTAATACTCCATTGTATAAAGATACCACAGTTTCTTAATCCAGTCATCTACCAAGGGGCATTTTGGTTGTTTGCAAGTCTTAGCTATTGTAAAATAGTGCTGCTATGAACATAGGGGTGCATAAATTTTTTTTGAATAAGTGTCTTGGGTTTTTCAGGATAAATACCTAGGAGTGGAATTGGTGAGTCAAAAGATAGCTCCAATTAAAGGAAAAACTATTGTTGATTAATACCACTGAAATGCTTATTGGCAGAGCTGTGGGATGAATTCCAAGTTCTCGTTAGGTTCACTGAATCGAGAAAATGGGAAATCTCTACACAAGCCTTGTTAATGTAAAGGGTGGCTCCACAGAAAGCCACACTTCTCCTCATCTGACAGAGAAACTGGCAGGAGCTTGGCAGCAGCAATTCAGATATGACAGGGGCCGAGTGTTGGCTTCCTGGGTACTCTCAATGTCGAAAGCAAATGACACTGTTGGCTAAACCGCCAGCAATCTAAATAAATGCCATGAGTTAAACTTCTGGGTAAACTTAAGTCTCTGACCATTAAACACATAAATCTCAATATTTTTAAAAAAACAAAACATTTTTCAGGTTTATAATTTGTTTTATCAGGGCCTCATTATTCTCTCTTAGCTGTGGATTTTTTTTCCTTTTTCATAGGATATATAGCTTCACACACAGATACTATAAAAATCTAATGGAGGTTGCCAGCCTTTGCCCCACTCTCACCCTAACACACACACCAATCACCAGCCCCAACTCAAAACAAAATATTAATGCCCCAAATATATACGTTATTCATGGCAATAGCTACTTAGACCTTAGATTAAATTATTGAATAAAAGAGGCTTTGGATCTTCAGGTCCCTTGACCTGAAGAAATGTGTACTGCCTTCAATAGGCCATGTCCAAACAAAAAACTTTCAGTGGCTCCCAGGGCCAATAAAACGAAGTCCTCAAGTCCTGGCTCTGCATTCAAATTCCTGTGCAATGAGACCCCTCACCTATCTCTCTGGTCATACTTCCCACAGATCTTCTACCACAGTTTGTAAACTATCCCAAGGGCTCCAGGTTCCTACATCTACCTTTTTGTTTCTTACTTTCCCTGTCTTGAATGCCCCCATTCCTCTATTAGCTCCCCTGTGTCTTCCCTTACAGCAAGCCCTTTTCAGGCACTTCAGTCATCTCAAGAAGTTCCAATACACAGCAATCTCTCCTTTCTCTATGGGGCTTATACGTTGAACCACTTATTTTACACAAACTGTCTCATATTGTGATTCTCTTTTCATGTTTAGCTCCTGTTTCTCCAATTAGATAATAAACACCCTATAGCTAGAGGTCATACCTTATACTTTGCTACAGCCCTAACAAGTTACCCAATAGTGCTATACATGATAAATATGAAGACTTGATCTCTCATTTTCAAATGCGTGCTTATTTTTAAAATCAAAACTTATTTACTTATGATCCTCCAGATGAGGTTATGGAAAGTCAAATTGGAACAGGGTCTAGGTCTCTAACTTTGCCATTTACCTTGGACATATTACAGAATCTCTTAAGTTCCTCGACTAAGAAATGTACGTTACCCATGACTTCTGACATGATTAAATGACATAAAATACACTGTTTCATAAATCATAATGTCAGAAATATTTGATATCAGCATTAAAGTATTATTAATAAAATGCATGTCCTTACAAAAAGTCAAATGAGAGTCTGTCAGATGAATTTGAAGGACTTTCAGGGTATCTTCTATAGCTTCTTAGACATAAAAATAAAATAACAAAAAAGTAAGAGAAATTCATGGCTTTCCAAATTCAGAATAACCCAATTGTCATAAAACTATCATCTGTTATAAACAGAGAGTAGTCAATCTTCTATGGCGGATTTTTGCTATTTTACTCATTTATTCATTTCAGAAATATTTATTAAGTATAATATCTATAATCAATAAGTTATTCTGTATTATTTCAAAAGATATAAAATATTGAGAGGAAAACCAAAATCCAAACCTTAGTAAATCTATTCTAAGTAAATCTGGAACTTCATAAAACATACTCTTTTTTGACCAAGGAAAACAACCAGCAAATCACCTGGGCTATCCTATGTCTCTGTAGTTTGTCTTACTGACAGGTATAATGATAAGCAAAAAAGAAGCTGAGATAAGGTTGGTCACACCATTCTTTAGTAAGTACTTTAAAGGGACCTATCTTAAGGCAGTAAATTTCTAATCTGACCAAACAAGCAAACATTATTTTCCCTCACTACTCATCAAATGGCCCTTTTCCAAATCTGTAATCAGTTGCTACCCAGTTTTCACAATCTAAACTGAATTAACTGATGACCATCTTACAACAAAGGTCAATGGTCTAACCTATTAATCAGCAATCACCAAATAAACATAATTAACATCGCACTAAACACTTAAAAAGTATGTGTGTGTGCGCGCACATGTGTACGCATCTATGTCTGTATACTTTTCCAAAAGTCAGGGTCCTCTTTAAGCCATCACAGCTGGAAGTAGACCTAATGACAAATACCTACTGACACCGGGGTAACCTAAGAGGTCATCTTTGGAAATCTAATACTCTCAATGTCAGAGGCAGGATGGGCCACTAAAGATACAAAGTACAGACTCCAGAGGTATTCACAGCATTTAAAAAAAAAAAAGTAAGTTGAATATATTAAATACTGTCCTAAACCTGCAAAACAATCTGATTTTTTTAATTAAAAAAAATTAATACCAAATGAACTCAGTTCTTTAAACCTTAAGGATCCATTCATCCCTTCATTTATTCAACAAATATTTATTGAGTGTATTCTGTGTCAGGCAGTAACCAGAAGACACCACTGCCACATATTGAAAAAGTTTGTAACTGAGTAAAGCAGAAGAGTACAGCTACATTCAAGAAAGCCATCAGTCACACAAGCAATGAAAAGGAACTAATTTGGAAGTTCTAAGATAAACACAGCTTTCCAACATCTTACGATTCTTTTCCATAGTAACCTGGAAGATTCAGTTTTTCTTTTCCATTAGCAAACACTAACCATAACTTGATTTCTTACATTGTTTTTCTTCTTGTGTGGATATGTTTCTTTTGAAAGCATAATTTTTAGTATCAGATGGCTCTGAAGTAGATTTCCAAAAGAGAACATTAAAAGGCTAGCTTGCTTTGAGCAAACTGACAAAAAAAGACTAGGTTTCAAAGCTGAGTTTCAAGGATGTTTCAGTTTGAACTTAAATAGCATATCTGATTGAAACTATATAATCACCTTTTTGGATAGTCCTTTGTAGGCCCCACAATGTCCTTAGTAGATTTCATCACATTTGTAGTAATTTACCTAATATTTATAAATTCCATGAAAGCAGGGGCTGAGCTTGTCCTATTCGTTGTTAGCACAAGACAGACTACTATAATCTCTAACACATAGTATTTCCTCAATAAATATTGATTGAAATATAAATTCTTAAATACTGAGTTAATAATAAACAGCTCCTTAAACATTATTTTGAACCTATGTACAATACTACACTATTAATTAGCTATGCCTGCTGCTGCCAGGCCAGTAAACATTAAACAAATAAAAATATTGGTAGGGAAAAGCAGTTTATGAAAGAGCAACATTAGCCTCCAATTTATATCATTTTGCAGTTAAAAATAACAAACACTGGAAAACAGTTTTAATGGTTAATAAATTTTCTGAAAACAAAACTACAAATTTTCAGCTTTCACCAACTTTATAAGGGGGCCTGCCTCTGCCTGTGACCTACGTCATGAAATGTTTGGAGCCAGCATAAAGCCTTCATTGTTGTACCAGAGTCAGGTATGGCCGTCTGTCAACTTAAGACATTTCTTTAGTTTTTTCTTCATAGAAAGTTAAAGCTTTTTTTGAAATTTTCATTCTTCTTTATTTTGGTCAACTTTTAATAAATCTAAGCTTTTTATAGAGCTTAGGATTTCACTGAACTAGTATAAATTTAAAAATTGGACAAAAATAAATGAAATATAAAACCTTTTTGAAAGAAATGATATAGGGAATCTTTCGGTTTATTTTTTTTTTAAATAATGTATTACCAGTACATTATCTACGTGACTCTAGGTTAACTGGTTAGAACTAGGACCAGAACATTCGTTTAACTAACACGTCAAAATCAGGATAGGGTGAAAGTGGCAAATGTAAAATGCTGTATAATGATATGGTGAACTGGTGAGACAAGGATGATTCATCTAGCTCACAAACCCTCTGGCTGAAGAATAACAGGGGTAGGAAGAAGGACTTGACTGAACTTAAGTGACATGAAACACGTCCTACTTCATTTTGCCAGGATTTGCTTAATCTTAGAAACATATGGAATAATTTTGATTCGTTAAGAGAAAGTACTCTATTTCCACTTCTTTATAGTCCTTTACACTAAAGGTAATGCCTTTGTGAAATAATTTAGTCAGTTTATACTGTTTCTATGAAGAGGCAAATAGGAGGCTAAATTTCAGAGGCCTTTATCCTTGAAAACTGAAATGGTTTTCAAAACGGAGATTCTCTAGGCGGCAGGGTTGTCCCAAACAGCTTGCTAACCAAACATGATGAAGGCAATACTTACACCTAGAAGGATTACTTTATTTATTTATTTATTTATTTATTTATTTATTTATTTAATTTTATTGCCAAATAACTAAGATAATGTTTATACTGAATGAATGCAATTCTTCAGAAAGATCCTAAACCTGACTATTAATCACTATCAAAGTGACTTAGCAAATCTAACAATGCTGTAAAGATTTTTATTATAATCTATAAAATTAGATGTCAAGAGGTTAGACCACACAGTTATTTCTGGTATAAAAAAATGCCCTGATTCCATAATTTAAGTTATTATGATTTATAAAAATTATTATATTATCTGAATCTGCTAAGAAAAACTACATGCACTTTCAGACAATTTTGAAGCACTTGTAAGTTAGTAGTACGTTGAGCTTCTTACCTAAATGAGAAAGTTTTTCTTCAGAGATTTCATATCCAAACATCTCACATACTTTGCTTTATATTACACTGTTTCTCATATTGCTTATGGATTTTTTATTTTTCAATCAAAACCAAGTGAAGATTTTCTTTTTATTTTTAAAACAAATAACTTGTATATTCCTTTGTCTTAATGCTCAAAATTAGACAAGTAAAAGCAAAATTATTTGAAATCAAATTATTGATTTGACAAAAAGAATAACATTTGGGAAATTTACATGATTTATGTGAATATACTCTTTACATTAGACCTTATATTTATGAGGCTTGCTTCATAATCACTGCTAACAATCATTGTTAACAATGTGTTAACTTCTCATTTTGAACATGGTGTCTCAGTAACGTGTAGTCTCAGGACAAAGCCCTCATAATGCCACTATCCCCACAACTTGGCAAGAGCCAAACTGGGAATCATGCTTGATGCCTTCAAAACTTCATCTTGCGCATTCAGTCAGTACCTCCTAAAAAGTCCTTACATCTGTCTAATTCTCTGCACCCAGTACTTCCATATTCTCTTGCCTAGATTATTGTTACAGGTTAAAAATAGCCCAAGCAGGTACAATTCATTCCCTATACAAAATGTCTAAGAGAACTTCTAAAACCGCAAATCTGATTAAGCCATGTCCTTTTCCACTGCTGTGAAGACAAAGATAAAACTCCCTAATGTACTTTAATATCTCTTTATTTCCCTGGTTCAACTTACTTTTTACAGCCTTACTGAATTGTGTGTCATGTACCATTCTCTCTTTCCTCTTGGGTTTTGTTTGTTTGTTTGTTTGTTTGTTTTGTGAGGGCAGTGTCCCTGACCCTCATATGTGGGACCGAACTGGGGCCGCTGACTTCCCAAGCCAGCGCTTAACTCCTCTTGGGTTTTGTACATGTAATCTTCTCCCAGAAATAGTGTTCTACCACCTACTACTCAGCTGGCTAACTCTCAGACACCTGTGATATATATCTCAGTACAGGTATCACCCTATCAGAAAGCCTAAGAAGTCTTGGGTAGAAGCCCTTCGTTGGGGCCAGCATAGTACCTTTTATCACACCTATCACTGCTGTAGAGAAGAGTGGTTATGATCTAAGAAAAACGAAGCAGGAAAAACCTGCTATGGGTTCTCCCATGGAGTGGTAGATATAATGGGATTGACTCTTATTGCAAAGTCAGTGCATATGGCAAACAATCCCAATTAATCAAAAATACCCTTAAAAATTCCTTAAATTCCCCACTAAGTACAGTAATACATAGTATATATAATTCTGTACGGCAACACACATGCATAAAAATTTAAAGAATACTATATAGTTTCATAGAGAAATTATACTCAGAAACAAAATTACTCAAGGTTTTCAATAATCTAAACACACCATCCATATGGAAAAATTCAACTTGCTGGCTTTTCCAATTTAATGCCATCATCTTAATCTTCTGTGGAAGATGTATCAGTTCCTCTGATGCTTCCTTAAAGTTATTAACACTTGTTCATAAGTTTTTCCCATTGGTATTAACTCTCGTCAGGCTTGATTCTGTCCACTACTTGTGGACATACATTTGCTAAGTGAAATACCAGGTAATCAGCAGAATTATGCAAAAATATAATTTTCTTCTCCCTTTGTAGAATCTGTATTTACCTAAAAGATAGTTAGATAAGGTTATATTAAATATATATGATGCCACTCTACTATAATTCATAAATCACTAGGAAGTGCAAATTTTAATCTCTCAAGGTTTTTTCATCATGAAACAGAAGTGGAGACATTATAGCAGTTATACAGAGTTATACATTTACTCTCTCTGAAATTCATTAAATAAGCTTTTGCACAGATCTGTTTACCATCAAGTGTAATCATAGATTAAAATGGACAAACTGTTACTATGAAAGGCTAGTAATTTTTAGGCATTATAATTTTGTATAAAATAAAAAAAGATAAGACTACTAAGAAATGCTTTTCCAATAAAATTAATGTTGTAAGTAATCTCCATGCTTGATATTTATAATTATCCCATAATAAACTGATATTTATAAAAGTGGTCTACCATGTTGCTGACATGTTGTAAGTGCTCATTCAAAGTTGAATGAAATATTGTTGAATGAAAATAGCACCAAGGAAAATACTAAAGACTTTACAAAAAAAATAGAATCTAAAAGCAAATCTTTTGTAGTTGAATACGAATGAGCAGGGCCAGCCGAGTGGCGCGGTAGTTAAGAGCTAGCTTGGGATTGTCAGCGGCCCCGGTTCAGATCCCACATATGAGAGCCAGTGACACTGCCCTCTTAAAAAAAAAAAAAAATATATGAATGAGCAAAAATAACAAAATAGAAGTTTGACTGATTTGTTTATCATAAATATAACTTCTAAAAAGAGAAGTCTGTAATATTCACTATAAAGCAAACATTAATTTCAAAGATTAATATATTAAACTAGAGTTGGCATTTAAAATATCCTTGTGGAGAATATTCTAACCTTTTACAAAGGATTATATTATTTGTAAATAATGGTTACCAGATATCTTAGCCAAGGAACACAGTTACACAGGAAAAGTTATCATAACACAGCTGGGAAAGAACAAAAATAGAAAAAAAGTCTGTATTTGTTACTGTCCAGATAGATAGATAGATTATATAAAATATATTTAATAACTTTATATAAAATAAAAAATTAGAAATTCTCTAAATAAATATGAGAAGTATTATGCCTAACTAAGATCAAAGATAGGAAAAAAATTGGAAGAAACATAGACAAATGATAGGGAAAATACAGAAACATGAGGGTGAAAGAAAGAGGAACCTTCAAGAATAAGTATTTAACAAATAACAACTTTTTTTATAGGTCACATGATTATTGTGAATGACTGCTAAGTGGTTTAAACTCACTGTCTAAATCTTGCCGTTGGATTTATTTTACCCATTTGAACTACAGAGGAAAGAGGTAAATTTAATGAGTTCATAAATCATTTAAGTAAAAACTAATATTATTTTCTTAGAGTAGAATCAGCACAAAATTTTTACTTAACCTTCTGGTTCAGCTACTGATTTAATAGAAACATAAAGAGAATACCTACATTCTTCTGAATATCACCTTTAACATTAACTCTTAAGAAATTAGTAAAAGTACTCTATAGTATTGCGTAAGAATGATTTTGAGGATGAATAGATTCAGTAAAATCAGGCATGGAAAGGAAAATGTTTTAATTTCCATCCTGACTTATCATAACTGATGAGTCAAGAAATTACTTAGAAATAGCCAAATTAGGGGCTGGCCGAGTGGCGCGGTGGTTAAGCGCTGACTTAGGAAGCCAGTGGCCCCTGTTCGGGTCCCACATATGAGGGCCAGTGACACTGCCCTAAAAAAAAATAAAAAGAGAGAGAGAGAGAAATAGCTAAATTAGGTTAGCATTAATGGAGAGAAAATGTCAAGGGAGACAAAATATCAATGTTTTTTTATTCAGTAACCTCAATGTGTTCCCCTGAACCTACACCATCACCATCCAGGGAAGCTTTCTCAGAACCTACATAGTTTTAGGTCTACAAATCCCCAAATTTTTTTGTTTTGTTTTTTGTTTCTTTGTTTGTTTTTGTATTAGTACATACAAAAGAGTCTACATTAAAGAACCCATAAATGAATTTGGGGAACAACTCTATTTTAAAATTCTGAAAGTCCTAAACATAAGAAGCTATGGTTTCTCAACTTGTTTAAAGAATACTTCCCTATTAAAACCTATTAATATATTGAGGGACTGGTATTCTTTACATCATATTTTGAAAATAACATTGGTTGGCAAGATTCCTATACAGGTGTAGCATCAATATAAAAAATTGCCTAGGAACCAGACTTTCTTTAGGTGGTCGTTCTTTTAAAGTATTTTTTTCTCATTTCCTATAACCACCAAAACTATCCTTTAAAGCAGTAGATACCGTCAGGAGATGCATTTTATGATAATCGGAGGCACTTATAAAATGTAGAACCCCAGCCTTCACCTGTTAAAAATTCTAACTCAATAAGTCACGGGTTATCAACTTCGTTTTTGAAAAGCTTCAACAGGTGATCATCTATTTTATACACAACACGTTAATGATAAGTATTCAAATGCCAATTATCAATGGTAACTTCAGAATCAAAGAACCAAAGTTCTATGTTGGGTGCTTTAAATATTCTAGCAGATTTGTTATTGTCAATTCACAAATATTCCACATCTTAAAAAGAGTCCATTTCCACATAACAGAAGCAATAGGGCAGTGTTGCTTTGCTCATAATATGCATTTCTCTCCTAGATATTGCATTAAACCATGCACTAGACACCTTCCCTTTATGAAATTTTATAAAATTGCCCTTTAAAAAATTAATAGACTCAATCTCTGCCTATAAAGGGATAAAAATCCAGGAACAACAATGGGATGGAAAATACATATTAAATAGTCACTTCCCTTTTTAAACATTTGGTACATTTTTTTAAAAAGTTAAGTGGCAAATAGAAATTTTGTAAAGAATAAATGTTTCTGCCTTATTTAAATGGTTTCATATTATATGCTGTCAAAACTTTTGTAATAGTAATATTAAATATAATGATGCAAGATTTAAGACCTTGTCAAGCGTTAGACCTTGCTCCCAGGGTAAGAAGATACATGTCAAGCCTATCATGACACTCAAACAACTGCCTTGAATCTGGAATTTAAGGAATAGGAAAGAGTACAAATAAGGAAAACTAAGCAATTCAATCATAAACTATCAAGGTTGGACAAGATGATGGTATGAATACACGTTGATGCCATGCTTCTCCAGATATTAAAAAAATCAGGATTTATAGACAATTATTCAGATAAACCTGCAAAATGCAAATGTTATTTATCAGGGAACCTCTCTCCCTGGTTACCCAGATAAACTATCTCACCACTTTGGGAGACGTAGCCCTGATTTTTTTCAGTAGATCACAATATATCATAATATTAGATCCAAATTTACTGTTTTTTAAATCAAGGAAGAAAACAAGGAGAAAGAAAAACAGAAAGGGCGAAGAAGGAAGAGTGGAAGAGGGAAAGGAAGAGAAGACAGATCAGGAAGGAAATTTTTACTGAATTGTTATCCAAAATTAATTTGTATTTTCTTTTCTGATCAAACAAAATACTTTAAAGTATCTTTCAAACAATTATTTACTCTATCAATGTTCATTTAGGGAAACAACTATTCTTTTTAAATACAGACGGTAAATGAACACTTTAAGATTGAAAATTTAAGTAAACTGGCACATTTTAACATTCATGAAAAAGATCTTATAAAATTATTCAAAATGTAATTTGTCTAACTTCTCATTTATTTTATATTTATTAACATGTTATTTCTATGATGACAATACAAAGTACGTCCCTATATTTCTAGCAGCTACATGCTTCTGTTTTGTTCATGTTTCTGAACAATAAATTATTTTAAAAATCTATTAAACTCTAAGTTATTACACTAAACATGGTAAGTCCAAAGATCAAGAAGGTCACTTCCTAGACTCCCTTCTTCAAGTCCATACAGCAACAGACTAATTTCAAAATCTCTTGTTTCAGTAATTATAATAAAGAAAACAGGCACCCTAATGACTTAAGCCACGAATAGTTTTTTTTATTTTTTTTAATAGCAAAACACCTGTTGCTATTTCCAAACCTATTTTCATTAAATACAGAAGAATGTTGGCTTTGTTACCCGGGGACATCAAAAGCTAAGAAAACAAGCTTTTGTTAACAGAACCATTCTCAGAACACATTTCTCAGCACAAGTGATTTTAACATGCTGCTCCTTCTCAGGATGGGGTTTTTATAAAGCGGTTTACATTAATGTTTCAAGCTGGTGTGATCTGTCTTTGCTATATTGCTAATATAATACATAGTCAGTCATGTTTAAGTTCTTCAAAACAGCAGTAATATTAGTATGGCTATATAAAACTGACCTCCGCAAAAACAAAAAACAAAAAAAAAAACAACCTCTACAAAGCTGAATTCAATTTTATCAAAACCCATGCTAAAGATGTTTTCAATTTCTCAAGAGGACATGACTGGTTTTCCACACTGGATGACAGTTCATGCAGAAGCATGCTTCCTGAAAGAAGGGATATACAAGAGGTAAGCCCAGGGTGGCTCTGTCTTTCTGGCTGGTGACACTTTCTGGTCCTCAGCATAGAGAGGTAGATGGAGCCCATGATTTCATTCAACAGAAGTGGCAGAAATCACAGTTTGGTGCTATTGAAAGAGTTGGGATCTGCAGGACAGAGTAGTGGAAAAGAGGTAACTACACAAGAAATGGGTACCCCACAGGGGTCACTTTGAGTTGTTGGATGAATCTTAAGCTGCACATGCAAGGAGCAAGGCTGTAAGGCTCAGCAGGAGACAGCTACTGATGAGCCAGAGCTGGGAGCTGAACAGAAATTCCAGATGTTATTACATGGGGAGATGAAGCATTTCAGACGGGTAAGGCGAAATGCCACATTGAAAATGATGAGTTTTCAGGTGACACCCCTAAATGGTCTAGATCCACCCCAAATGAAACTTGGAAAACAAAAAGGGCTTGAGCTTATCTGCCAGTAAAGTAACTGCCAGAACAAAACTCAACACTCTTTAAAGGAGGACAACAGATTCCCGAGTCTTGATAACATAGAACTCATAATGCCCAATATAAATTAGAAAATGAGAAATATGTAAAATAGAATATTGCAATCCATAACAAGGAAATCACTAATACTTCAAGTACATGGTGAGAAGAGTGATATTCATTTTTCTACTACATTCACCATTGTAAAATAGTCCAATTCTTGAAATTACAGAAAAATATCTTTAAATTAGTTACACCCCTTCAATTCCAAAAATATTCTAACTTTATACATTATCTCAAAAAGATATGCTCTAAGAGTCTGCCTTCATCTGCCATGCCACTATTGCTTACTCCACTCTCCATTCATTTATACTTTCTCAGTCATAGGCACATACAAAGGATGTAAGCTTCAGAAAGGCCTGCACATCATTTTTCCACTTGCATCTAGGGAAGCTGGTTAAGTCAACAAATCCAGCAAATCTTCCTGTTTTGTTCTTCCTTCTGCTACATCATTAAAATGTGCTTCCAGTTTCCTAATCTGTTGCCTCCTTTATCCTGTTGACATCAGTATTGAGGGTCAATACTCTGCTGATATCTCTTTGCTAGTTCTCATTTTCATTAAATTGTTCCACAGTATCTATGTGCAACAGGCTGCCTTTTTTCATGGTAAGAAACTCCTAATGATGGACTGAATTGCATCTCCCTAAAATCCATATGTTAAAGTCCTAATACTCAGTATACCGTATACCTCAGAATGTGACTGTATTTAAAGATAGAATCTTTAAAGAGGTAATTAAGGAGGTTAAATAAGGTTACAGGAGTGGACCCTAATCCAATATGACTGGTGTCTTTATAAAAATAGAGACACCAGGGAAGCACATCCACAAAGGGAAAGCCAGGTGAGGACACAGCAAGAAGACAGCCAAATGCAAGCCAAGAGAAAGGCCTCCAGAAAAACTAAATGTGCCAACACCTTGATTTTGGATTTCCAGCCTCCAGAAATGTGAGAAAATCCATTTCTGTTTTTTAAGTCACCAACGCTGTGATGTTTTGCTATGGCAGTCCTAGCAAACCAACACATTCCTAAATCTATTAATATTTTCATGTTTGTTGGAGCACTCACTCAATCCCCTTACCATTGTGAAACTAACTTAATGACACCACATCCATTAAAACATTTTCTCTCATCTTTTGAAGGGAAGCATGTAGCCAGTCCACTTACCAACTACTGCTACTTTTGACTGTTGTTCCATCACTATATCTCAGTGTTTAAAGACAATAAATTAGATTTTGTATGGAAAAAATATTTCAGGAGAGGGCCAGCCGAGTGGCGCATTGGTTAAGAGCTGGTTTTGGGACGCCAGCGGCCGCGGTTCGAATCCCACATATGAGAGCCAGTGACACTGCCCTCTACAGCTAACAACAGCTCCATCTGGAGCTGGGCTGTGCGAGCGCCAGCGATGATGTAGGCTGCAGCCCCTGCTGCAGTGGGCTGCCATGGGCTACAGTGAGTGGTCTGCAGCCAGCGTGAGCTGCCAATAGCCGCGATGAACGACCTTGCAGAGGTCAGCGACCGATCTGCCTCATCCGGGAAGAGCGCAATGATGATACCAACATGGGCCAGTGAAGCAACGTCCTCCGCAACTAGACTAAAGAACAAAAAGACAGCAACTTGTGTGTTCCCCTTCCCCAATTCCCCAATAAAATCTTTAAAAGAAAAAATAAAATATTTCAGGAGATAGAGAGGTAGGTGTGTGCATCGTGATTAAAAATACAAACAGCAATGTGGTATTATGGAAATTAATTTAAGAGTGAACTACATATGATACCTTTCAATCGCAGTTGCCCTGCTTACTTACTATCTGTGTAAACTTTGGCAAGCTACTTAATCTCACTGTGGATAATAATAGGACCTACTTTGTTGTGAGTTAAATATGTTGGTTTTTTTTAAAGATTTTTATTGGGGAATTGGGGGAGGGGAACAGACAAGTTGCTGTCTTTTTGTTCTTCAGTCTAGTTGTGGAGGACGTTTATTCACTGGTCCATGTTGGTATCGTCATTGCGCTCTTCTCGGGTGAGGCAGATCGGTCGCGGGCTTCTGGATGGCTGCTCACAGTGGCTACTGGCAGCTCACATAGGCTGCCAACCACTCACGCTGGCTGCCAGTCATTCACTGTAGCCTATGGCAGCCCACTGCAGCAGGGGCTGCAGCCCACATGGTCACTGGGACTCACACAGCCCAGCTCCAGGTGGAGCTGTTGTTCACCATCTTAGATGTAGAGGGCAGTGTCACTGGCCCTCATATGTGGGATCCGAACTGGAGCCACTGGCATCACAAGCCAGCTCTTAACGAAGGCGCCGCTCGGCCAGCCCATGAGTTAAATGTGTTAATATTTATACAGCACCTAGCCAGGCACATTAGCTGTTATATATGGGTTTGCTACTATCAAGGGAACTGACATTGGATGGGACTTCTAAGGGAGTAGATGTAGAGAAAATGGCCAACGTGATGGGAAGGTTGAAGCAGCAAGTATTTACTACATACATATTAGAAATTTGGAGGTAAATTGAGGTTAGATTCAATAATAATTTTAAAAATAAGCAGAGCAAGAGAAAAGGGTTTATTAAGATAAATTAAAATCAAACATGTTTACAATCTCATAGAAAAGATTAAGTAAAGGAGAGTGAAGAAGCATCAATCAAGCAAAACATTGAAACAGATTAAGGGAGTCAAATAATGTCTGGAGAAGAGTTCTTCAAAATGCAGGCTGTGACCCATTAGTGAGTTACAAAATAAATGAAGTGGATGGTAACCAGATTTTAGAAATGAAAATAATTAGAAAATATCACAGCTCATGAGATATAACAAGCATTAAGGAGTATTTCATGAAATGTGTATGTCAGCTTTACACACATACATAGACAAATGAATATATTCAATTGAAATGTGAAATATATTCATATTGTGGTTCTCAGTTAAAAAGTTGAAAACCTTCTTATCTTAGAGGAAATCTTCAAAATATAAAACATTTTTGAAAAGAGACTTTTCTTCTGAGATGAGAAGAAAAAAAAGATCACTGAATTAGGACTGGGAAAGTATTCTTCTATTTAACAGAGCTAATTCATCTGTACATTATATTTATTATGAAAGAAACAGATTTATGTAAAATTATGTTGTGCTTCTTGGATTTTAAAATTAACAATATGAGTGCAATGATTTAACAAATTCATTAATTTAAAAATTTAACAATTCACATTTTCATTTTCTTTCTTTATTTACTTTTTATTGCTGAATTTTTCACACAGCAAATAAATCACCCCTGGGACAGTCACTAGATGTCAATTAACTATAAAGGCTGGTTTTCACACACTTGTAGGACTTACTTTGGGTTAAATTAAGAGATCCCTTAGAAACCATCTTTATCCTCTCTCATGGTGCCCTCTGAGGGCACATTTAAGGACTCTCAATGTCCCACAGTACTGGCTCTCCTTGGTGGCCTTGCCCACTTTCACAGCTTCAAAGAGGAGCCACAAGGGCACAAAGTCTACTCTGATGTGCCTTCTTAGCTCTGGATACAGACTTCCAAAAGGGCGCTTTTTTTTTTCCCGCCCCAAAGGTCCCCAAAGCACAAATTCAATATGTAAAAAAATTTAAATCAGTAGTTTGATTACTAGACTTACCATCTTTCTGTTTACTAGTTTCTGACAGAAACCTAAATGTCAGAATGCTCCCATTCATATGGAATAAATCAAGTTCTGTCAATTCTACCTTCAAAT
This sequence comes from Aselliscus stoliczkanus, assembly GCA_033961575.1. Taxonomy (NCBI): domain Eukaryota; kingdom Metazoa; phylum Chordata; class Mammalia; order Chiroptera; family Hipposideridae; genus Aselliscus; species Aselliscus stoliczkanus. The sequence goes on from CM066728.1 coordinate 58,367,934, forward strand.
ACTTCTCAGTATCTCCCCTCTCTAAGTATCTCCAAGAATACTATAGTCTCTCATTTTAATTCAATACCCTTTTACTCTCCTCTGCCTCCTGGGATTCCTCATTCTGGTCCACACTCTAATTAGAGTAATCTTTCTAAAAGTTCAGTCTAACTACATTATTCTCGGGCTTTCTATCCAGCTCATTTCTCACCATTTGGCCACACACACTCTGAGCCGGTCGCAATTAACCATAGATGGCATCAGCCATTCCTTCCTCTTCACCTTCATGGCACTATCTATGCGGCATTTTATTTTTATTATTTTTTTTATTTTTAATTTTTATTTTTTGAGGGCAGTGTCACTGGCCCTCATATGTGGGACCGAACCGGGGCCGCTGGCGTCCCAAGCCAGCGTTTACCCACCGCGCCACTCAGCCGGCCCTATGTGGCATTTTAAACATTCATTTATTAATCACATTCACTGAACATATACCGAGTAACTTCTATTTCATACACTTGTTACTTTGCCCTGTAATTAATGGTTTAGAGGTTTCTTTCTTCAAATGCTGGGTGAACTCCTAAAAGAAAGAGATCTCTTATTTAACGTTCAATCCCTGGAGCCTGATATCAAGCCCAACACCTAACTGGCGTTTAAAAAATGTTGGAGTAAATAAATTAATTTGATGTTTTCTAACATGATTTTTTCCCCACTGTCCAATCATTTCCATTCTTCCCAGCAAAGCTTCAAATGTTGTGAGGGGAGAATCATTTCATCATTAATGGCATAGTCCAGTGTGAGCGGCAATTAAACATCTTTTCTAAGGAGACACAAGCCTACTTAAGAGCTGCCTGAAACTTGGAATCATTAATGTCTATTTGTGGTCTCCTAGCAACTAGCCATTTCTTAAAGAAAAAGTTAACCCTATTTTGCCTAGTTCCTTCTACGGCAAAATTTCTGTATCTTTAAAATTTTTACATTTCCTGAGAAAAATGATTTAATTTTTATTACTGATGAACCTGAGAACCATAGCTAAAAGCTATGACCTAAGCTTGCTTCTTTAATGAAAACTAAATTAACTCATGGGAAAATGAAATTGCAACACTGGCAAAACCACTTTGTAAATATAATTCTCTCCTATTTGCTCATACATACACAAAGAAGAACATTTTGTGTCCATTAGTATTTATTACTATATTTTTCTACCTCATTCTTTAATGTTCATTTTTCTTATTAAAAATTAGAGAATTTGCTCAAAAAAGAGCTTTGTGAGCATTTAGTAACATATGCTGACCCACATAAGCACTAAAAGAATTATCAGAGCAGAGCAGCTTTGTCCAAATTTTGAAAGTGCCCAGGTATATGAGGGTTCATTGCTTCTCCTAACAACTCTGATTCCTCTGAAACTTGACAAATCCTATAGAAAGCAGCTGTTCAAGAAGCCAGATCTTATTTTCTGAGGACCATTATATCTCTTCATAAATATAAATTTTACTAAGATAACAGAATGACTACTATAGCCATATTTTCTTTAAATATTTTTTAAAATTTAAATAAAATAGTAATGTTTATTTGCATTTAAAGTGGTCCTTCTTACCACCACCACCACCACCAATAGTAATAGTATTATTAATAAAAATGCTAGATTCAGCTAATTTTTATTGGGTATATCAAGTACTGTATTAAATTACATAATTAATATGATATATATGTATATTTAAAGAGGCTTAAATTTAAATCTTTTATAAACCTACAGTAGTCTCCATTAATATAGTGACCCTCCCCCCATCCCCTTAGCAATACAAACAAGGTGAACCATACCTCCTGGTGACATAGAAGAAATGTTATAGCCCAGGTTGATCAATTTCATAACCATTATTAGTTGCCTCTTAATTACATTTCTAGAATATACTTTCTGATAGGTAGAAAGATCAAATACCTTACGGCTTCCCAAAAATCAGATGGAGGAAAATAAAGCTGTGATTTCTGCAGTGAGCCACTTATATAATTCCTTTCAGAATTAATCAGGTGGCACTAAGTAGAAGGAAATTTAGGAACACCCTTCCACCAAATAGCATTACAGAGTTAGCTCCTGGCACACATCGTTCCCTGGCCTCATTAAACAACAAACAATAAATTTAGAAATGCATTGAAAAATTGTCAATTTAGAGTTGACTGAACTTCAAGGTTACCTAACTTCTTAAATTTTACAGATGAGAAAAATGAGATGCAGAAAGGTTAGCAAAATATGCTTGATCAAAGAACAAAGACATTTGTAGAACTACAAATAGGTTTCCACAGTGCTGTAAACAACTGTAGTATAAATCACCCAGTAATTATTGTTGATACTAGAGTTTTTTGCTTTTTTTTTTTTTTTTTAATGTAAGAGTTAGAAGGTAAAGGTTTCTGGATAATATATAAATTCACGAGATAGCAGTCCTTTCCTGGAAAAGAATGAGTACCTCCAAGAGGCAATCAACTGATGTTTCAATAATGATGTCAATTATTGACTACAGCAATCTCCTCTAGAATGCCTCAGGATGAGGAAGAGTGCGGGACTCTTGTTCTCTCTCTGGATTCACTTCCTGAGAAAATCAGTATCAGCTGGGTACTTCCATTTGCCTGTCTCACAGGCAGACACAGGAACGTGTGGTTATTCAAGTCAGAATTTGAGAAATAAGTAGGATTTATATTAACATCAGACTTATTAAACTATGAAAGGTTCTTTACACATTGGCCTTTTCTGTGCACCCAACTGAATTTTAAATGACGTCTCAGTAACTTTTTGTTTTCCAGTATGTCAAATGACAAAATAGCTTTTTCACTTCAATATTCTCTACATTAAATCTTGTCAGTTCACCTATATAAAATAGTTAAGATTTGTTTAACAACCAAATCTAGTTATTTTGTTTGTTTGTTTGTTTTTTGTTTGTTTGTTTGTTTGAGGGCAGTGTCACTGGCCCTCACATGTGGGACCCGAACCGGGGCGCTGGCTTCCTAATCCAGCGCCCAACCACCACGCCACTCGGCCAGCCCCCAAATCTAGTTATTCATTGATAGTAAAAGAGCCTAAATAACAGAGTAGATAATTAAATAGCATGTGCTTTTTTTTTTTAATCAGGCACATGTGAGTTCAAAGTTTGGCTGCTCCTCTTATACTAGTTGAGTAACCTTGGACAAATAACTTCTCTTGAAATGAGAGCTATAAAGTCTGACGTTGATTGTAGTCAAGGTAAAAATGAGATAAATTATGTAAAACATCTAGCATAGTCTCCCATAGAGAGCAGCACAAAAATCAATGTTATTTCCCCATTACTGTTTTTGATCAGAAACTTTATCAGACTCAACAACTTCAGTCTTGAACAAGGCTTGATTACAATAACCCTAGGCATCCTAATTTAGATATTGTTTTGGGGGTATAAGAGGTTATCTGGATAGATTTGGACAAAGCTCCACATATTCAGTTCTCAACCCCAAACTGAACAAGCCATTTCAGATGAAAGTCCTAATGCCCTACTGCCTGGTCCTTTAGCAAGCCGCCTGAGAATTACGTGACGGCTTAGCTCCTGCTTTTGGTTTTCAGACTTTAGGCAACCGTTCCATTAAAGGCCTCACTGGAGTCCTCCTAGTATGATTTTTTCATTGATCTTTTATGGAAGTATTAGGACAATTTGATCTGACAAAAAAAAAAGGTTGGCTACTCATTAAGTGCAAAGCATTGTGCTGATGCTGGGAAGCCAGAGAAAACCATGGTTTTATCCCTGTTCTGAAGGAGCCACAACCAGGCGAGTACACAATTGTACTGGTGGCCTCTGCTGCACACTTTTAAATTTATCGGGGATGCACAAAATGTAAAAGGTGATTTGGGTGAACAGGCTGATGTAGAATATTGCAATTGTTTATTTTTGTGAAAATACTTTATGAAGGCATAAATGGTTTACACTCCAGCTTTTAAAATATTTTAGGATATGGTTTCATGGAAAGAAAAGAATAATGAGGAATAAAAGTTTTCTTTAGGGTGGTGTCCAACAAAATAGAGATTTAAACCAGGCTGACCTGCAGATGAAAGGAGTGTATTTTGCAGGGAAAGTCATTAAAAACACCTTATTACACGTTGTAAAGTCCAATAGCAGAGGGAATTGTGACTCATTTAAACTCTAACAAATGACAAATCCATGTAAGTGGGGCTCACAGGCAGTTTATAATCAATCATAGTCAATGAATCTGTAAGTAAGTGGCACACCAGCCAAAGAACAGAGAATGAATGGAGTCTTTTAGGCTAATTTGGATATAACACAATGTTTAAATAAGTGTTATGAAGCTTAGAGAAAAACAACTAGTATAAACCATACTTTATCCTTCAGAAATTGGTAGGAAATTGTGCCAAATAAAAGTCATAACTGCCGGGCTTTGTTTAGCAATATTATGATGCTAAAATAAACTCTGAGTCAGTCCTGATGTAATGCCAGATAATAATGATAAAAGTCCAAATTTGTCAATATTTTACTGATAGTATTTAAACAACATGGCAAGAAAATGAATTAAAAATAATAATCCAATTTAAACTGTATTTATTGTGTTCATTTCAAATATACTCAATTATACCACAAAGGATTCATTCGCCAGTTAACAAACAAATGTTAAAAATCCTAATGTGTGCAAGGCTGTGCTGGGTGATACAGAAATACCACTAAATCAACTCAAATATCTTTGAAAAACAGAGAACAAAGAATATGGGAAACAAAACTATACCTAAAAATGTCTTTAGAATCCATAAATTCTTACTTAAAGGTTAATAATACTAGTGTGTCTGCTCTCAAGAGTGTAAATACTTTGACATATATGGCTTCAAGAATCCCTGCCTGATATAGAGGAAAGGGACAGGTATCCTTATCCACAGTAATAAAGAGAGCGTAGGCATGTGCTGGCAGCTCACAAACTAAATCTTTTCCATTAAAATAAGCTATGCCTCTTCTTACAAGCCTGTATTTTATTTTCATGATGCTGACATTCAAATAAGAAAGTAGGGTTCTTATGTGGTACCGCCTAAAACATGTGGGTTGTTACAATTTATGTGATAGATGAACAAGTAGATGAAACAATACACAAGCAATGCTAGGCAAAAAGGAATTTTTACAGGAGGGTAAATTTTCCTCTTCAGAATTACAAAGAGCTGGTGATTCATGAGATGTCAAATTTTCCTTCTAAAGAAGAAAACAGATTAGGTTTTAAAGTATTTACTTTTTTGTTTTAATTTTGTTGTTCCTAAATAAGCACAAAGCAAAGCAATAGAAAGATGCTAATAAAGTAGTGGCACTTTCATTTTATGCTTCTAAAACAACACAGTTCTTATTCTGAGTTACACGACCAATGCCAATGGTATTCTGAGCTGCCAATTACACTCTTTGTAGCATGAGTTATAGGAACTTGGCTTTGAAAATAAAGACTTTCCAACTGACAGCATGTCTATGAAATGTTCTCCATATAACTATCCGATGCTATTATTGTGTATTTGTTTGTTTTGTTTATCATTGGGTTTTAAATACAGTGCAAAAGAAAGGTTGTCACTTAAAAAGCAATTAAATTTAAAAAAATGATTCAATATTCCTGATCCCCTTTGTAATGGAAATTATAGCAAGTATATAATACTTGCACACACAATGCCTTAAAGATAGTATTCACTTGAATCCTAACTCTAATGGTAGCAAACTCAAACTTTATTTAACTTTGGAAAGTATACCATAATAGAGCAGAGAGAGAGCTCCTGTGAAGACTTGATCTGCAGCTGAAAAATCATGACAAGAAACCTTCCGAGTTTTCAAAAAGAAAGTCACATTAATTAGCATTTGAAATTCGTGTCTTTTAATAATGAAAGTGGCAAGAGTTTTGCCAAGGAAACTAAACCTATTTACTATTTTTTAACTCTCTCAAAAATGAATACTATTAACCTTTTTATTTTAAAATGTGATATTACCTAACTTCATACTTTTGCACTTCCAAATCAAGGATGCCACAAATATCTCTACAGGATAACCAATAAAAGTGAATAAAAAATTCACAGAGAAACATAAAGTTGCTTCTATTTCAGCAAACACTGTTTATTAAATACCTAATTTAATATCAATAAAATTAATTCCAGTATAGAACAATAAATTAAAAAGTATATCAAATGTTGTTATACACTTTATTCAATTTTCAATAGCTCACAATTGTTGGAAATAAATTAACTTTCTAATAATGCAAATGTTAAACTGGAAAATGGTGCATGCTGTGCTCTTTATTTAATAAGATAAAAAATGCATAGTAATTGCCATATTAAAGACTAAACAATTTAGAAGTAAAGAAACATGTTTAATTTTTATTAAAACAGTGTTCTGCAAACTTATTTGGTCATAAAACTCATTTGTAGCGAAGAATATTTTACCATTTGTCTCTGGGATACAGTTTTGATGGAATAAAGATAATTTTTTGCAGGTATTTTGCTAGTTCAAATTTATCTACCTATTGGTAGTCAACTTTAAGTGCATTTTTCCAAATAAAAAGTATTGGAAATGCATTCAAAGAACAGCGTATAGTATCTTCAGAATTCATCATTGATTTTGTGAGTCAATAATAATAATAATAATAATAATAATAATAATAATAATGCCGGCCAGTGGCTCGGTTGGTTAAGAGCGTGAGCGCTGAGCAACAGAGTCGGCAGTTCCATTCCCACATGGGTCAGTGAACTGCACCTGAGCTGAACTGCCACTGAGCTGCCACTGGGTGGCGGGATGGCTCAGCTGGTGAGAGAGCCTACTCCTAACAACAGGGTTTCCAGTTCGACTCCCGCATGGGATGGTGGGCTGTGCCCTCTTGCAACTAAGACTGAACACAGCACCTTGAGCTGAGCAGCCCAGAGCTGCCGACTGGTGGCCAGATGGCAAGTGGACTTGGAGCTTAGGTAGCTGCGCCCTCCACAGCTGGGAGTGAAGGACAACTTGGCTATTCCCCTTCCCCAATTCCCTAACATTGTCGCCCTTTCCCAATTCTCCAATAAAAATCTAAAAAAAAGTAAAAAATAAAAAAATAATAATAATAACAATAATAGAATCATCCCTGATACCCCATCATCACTGTCACCACTACTGGAACAGCAGTTTTAATAGCCATTTAAAAGCAGTTTAAAAAAAAAAAAAAAAAGGGGGGCCCGACCAAGTGGCGCAGTGGTTAAGTGCTGGCTTGGGAAGCCAGCGGCCCCGGTTTGGGTCCCACATATGAGGGCCAGTGACACTGCCCTCAACATAGAAACAGGCACACAGTTAATCTATGACAAGGGAAGCAAAAATTTACATTGGAGTAAAGGTAGTCTATTCAATAAATGATGCTGGGAAAATTGGACTGACATATGCAAAAAAATGAAACTGGACCACCTCCTTATACCATACACAAGAACAAATTCAAAATGGATTAAAGATTTAAATGTAAGACCTGAAACCATAAAACTCCTAAAAAAAATATAGGGAGTACATTTGCAGACATTACCCGGAGTAATATTTTTATTGATACATCCCTGCGGGCAAGGGAAGTAAAAGAAAAAATGAACATATGGGATTATATCAGACTTAAAAGTTTTTTCACAACAAAGGAAACCATCAATAAAACAAAAAGGAAGCCTACTGAGTGGGAGAATATATTTGCCAATGATATCTGATAAGGGGTTAATATCCAAAATATATGAAACACTCATGAAACTCAACACCAAAGAAACAAACAACCCAATTAAAAAATGGGCAGAAGGTATGAAGAGACATTTCTCTAAAGAGGACATACAGAAGGCCAACAGGCATATAAAAAAATGTTCAACCTGACTGGTCATCAGGAAATGCAAATAAAAACCACAATGAGATACCACCTCACTCTGGTCAGAATGGCTATCATCAATAAATAAACAAACAACAAGTGCTGGAGGGGCTGTGGGGAAAAGGGGACCCTGCTGCACTGTTGGTGGGATTGCAGATTGGTGCAGCCACTATGGAAGTCAGTATGGAGGTATCTCAAAAATCTGGAAATAGAACTACCTTTTGACCCAGCAATTCCACTCCTAGGTATTTATCCCAAAAAAACCAAGACACTAATTCAAAAAATATATGCACCTCTACGTTCATTGCAGCGCTATTTACAATTGCCAAGACTTGGAAACAACCGAAATGCCCATCGGTAGACGACTGGATTAAGAAACTGCGGTACAGTTACACAATGGAGTATTACTCCGCTATAAAGAAGAATGAAAGCATACCATTTGCAATGATATGGATGGACCTAGAGAACATTATGTTAAGTAAAATAAGTCAGTCAGAGAAAGACAAATACCATATGATCTCACTTATATGTGGAATCTGAAAAACTGAATGAATAAGCAAAGTAAACAGAAACTGCCTCATAGATATAGAGAACAAACAGCGTTGCTAGTTGGGAGGAGGGTGGGGGATGAGGGAGAAGGGGAAGGGATTAGACAGCATAAATAGGCAACTACAATATTGCCACAGGGATGTGAAAGACAGTTCGGGGAATATAATTAATAATGTTGTAAATATTTTGTGGGGTGTCAGATGGTCACATGTCTTGTTAGGAAGACCATTTCATGGATGGAGTAGAAGCTTGATCACTGCACTGTACACCTGAAGCTGATGTTGTATAATATTGTATACCAACTGTAATTGAATATATACATAGTCACGGGATGTGGATTATACTGTGGAAGGGAGTCAGACGAAGTGTAATAGATATATATGATATGGGGGGGAGGAGTGGGGTGGCAAATTGGGGCAGGGGGGTTGTCACTTTGAGGGGTAAAAAGTATAACTATTGCACTGTGTTGTACACCTGAAACTAATTAAAAATAAATAAAAAAATAAAAAATAAAAAATAAAAAAAGCAGTTTTAATAGGTCACCAAGGTGATAGGCTGAAGAAGGGGTTCAGGCTGACTTGTATAATCTTAATTAATGCATTTTTTAGTCACCACAATAGTTGTTATCATAATGCCTCAGAGTATCACGGTATGTGTCAAAGCCTCATATCTCAAGTCCAGCGCACACAATGAATTTTTTTCAGAGTTCCCATTCATGTTGCAACACCATCCTCAGTTCCCTCCTAATGCCCTAATACCCAACCCAACTCCAATGATAAACTGAAGCAGATGTGGAAAGAATGAGCTATAGTGCTTAAATGCTGGAGTTGTTTCTGTTGATTTTAATAGCCTTTTGGTAGGAATCCGTTATGGTGCTAATTTGCATTGGACAAATAAATTCTCTGCAAAATCTAGCAGGTCCTTGTTTCTTTGCACAAAGGAAACTGCAAATATTATGCTGAAATATGATATTGCCAATATTGGGCCATTACTGACACACATAGTTCCCATATGGCAGATACAGAGATGGTAAGAAGTATCATGTCTAATTACGTGTTAATAAAAATACTGTAAATGTTTAAGGTAAAAGGGAAAGCAGGATATCATAAAGGGCCTTACAGAAGAGACTACAGCAACCAGTATATTTTACCTCAATTCTGAACGTTACAGGAGATTTTTTTTTTTCTTTTCATGAAGGGTGTTTACCACCAAGATTTACAGTCTACAAATGAAAAATAAAACACAACAATAAAAATCTTTCAAAACTGTTTTTGAAAACAGTGAAACTTAAATACCTATTGTGAATGGATGCTCATTTTTATTGGCTAACTTCTAAAACCCTAGATGTGGACTGAAATTTTTTAGCAGCTGAGCAGTGGTGAATTATGGTAATTCTTGAACATATTCATTCTTCTTCAAGTGTCACCTTAGATTAGAGATTAGTTTTACCACTTTAAAACCTTTATGCAAGTCCAACTTCAGAAAGTAACTTGTAGGCACAAAAGTACATGGTTTTTGCTTCCAAGTAATTTATAATCAAGATGACACCTAAATGTAGTATCACAATGAGAAATCCAACATGAAATCAAAGTTTGGTCTACGACATTCACTCAAAAACATGAACAAGTAGACACGCTTCATAATAAAAATTCTTATACATTACTTCAATCAAAACAGAACTGAGATTAAATAAAGGACTTTTTAATAAATAGAGCAAAATGCACAGTTGTAAAATGTAGATACCTAGCTTCTTTCTTAGGAAATTTCCTGGAACAATCCACTTCACAAAGCGTGAAGGACTTATGACAGTGGAATGGAGAACACAACTTCTTCAAGAGATGACTCTGTTTTGCTTTTTCTAAGTCTAGCCAACAGCCATTCCACCTCCCCTTCTTTCTTGATTACAGAAACCCATTTTGTTCACTTTCCCAAAGCGAGCCTTACGGAAGAAGTTTTGACTAGTTAACCCAATCATTGACACCATGCCACCCTCTTTACAAGTGATGGTTTCAGAAAAAAGCCTGTGACAATTCTATAGGAAGCCCTGAGAAGAAGCTTATATAAACATAAAGATATAATGCTGAAGCAATGGCAGTCACCTTGTATTATTCCACATAAGAGAAAAAGCCTGAAGAGAACAGTAGAAAGATAAAAAGAATCTGTGTTCTTGATGACATCGTAGACATACTGAATATCCAACCATGGAAATTCTTTATGTTCCAACTTGCTATGTGGGATAATAAACTCCTTACTGTTATTATAATTGAGTCTTTGTTACTTGTAACTGAAATCATCACAACTGAAAAATAAGCTACATAGTATCTTCAGACCATAATTGTAAAAACGCATGACACAGAGCACAATGTTAACCAGGAAAAACCATGTAGAAAATTTAAGACAACTATTTCCTAATTATATAAAGGGTTTACTACAGCTGCATTTAACATATTACTACAAAAAGCTTAATATTAGTTAGGGCACTTTTATATATATAAAATATGTTTCGAAAAGTGTCATCAATGGGGTAAAAACATTTTAAAAGTGAATTACATACATCTTCCATCATCAGTAAACCAATATGGGGTATATACATAAGTTGACTTCACCAATTAATTTTTTTTTAATTACTGCATTTCTTTTAGTTGCAAGACACTGAGTAAACTAGGTTCTATGAGGGACCACCACCTTCCAGCAGCCAACAACCACAAGAAACACATCTTGATAGTAAATTTAAATGTATGCTTAATTGATTCATGACATAAAAATAAGAACAAATTAACAGAGACTGGGAATTTTAATAAACAAAGTGGATGCGTTGAAAATATTTAGGCTGGAGCACAGGAAGCTAAAAGGACTGAAATTATGTAGAAGACCATAAGAAACGTGTGGAACACGGTGAAAACTCTAACATGGAAAAGTCTAATACAAGTGTGATTGGATTCTCCGATGGGGAGAAGAAAAAGAACAGGAGAGAATATTTGAAAAACCTACTGGCCAATACTTTTCTAAAACTGATTAAAGAGGTCAAGCCACTAATTCAAGAAGCTCTATGACTTTCAAGTAGGAAAAATACAAAGAAAACCACACTGAGGTACCTTAGAGAAAAATCTCCTAACCACCACAGCCATAAGATAGAATCAGCAAAAATAAAAAGATATTAATTTCACAGAGCCATCAATGTGACTGAGAACTGACTTCTTAATAGGAACAAAAGAAGCCAGAAGACAATGGAGTGACATCTACAAAGTACTGAAAGACAACAACTGTCAACCTAGACATCCATACTAGCAAAATTCCTTTCAAAACTGTGGGCTTTCACAAAATTCAAAACAAAGAGAATTTGTCAATAACGGATGTACCATATACATACATTTTATATATATATATACTGAATGAAAACACATAATGCAAAACGGAATAAATAAAAAGATAAAAGGTAAAGCTGTGAATAAACATAAATGAATAGTGATGTTTCAAAACTACAATAGTAACACTTTATGAATCTAAAATATATGGCAAATTTCAATATATGTTACAATAATGCAAAACGGTAATGAGGTTAAGTGGCATTGAATTGTCCTAGAATCCTAGTACTATCTAGGGAAGCATGAAAGTTAAATTTACATTAGACTGTAATAGGTCACAGATGTACATTGCCATCTCTAAGGGAACCATTGAAACAAAAATGTAAGAATGAATAATTAACAAGTTAATAAGGGTAGAAGGTTGGAATGATAAAATAAAAAAAACAAATAATATCTTAGTAGCTCGAACTCTATATATAAGTAACTACATGAACTGTAAATGGAAAAAAAACCACTCCAATTAAAAGACAAAGATATTCATTCAGACTGGATTTAAAAAACAACTATATATTTCTAACAAAGGACAGATTTTAAATATATGAAAATTTGAGAGGAAAAGAATGGAAAAAGAAGAAAAAGATACACCATGTAAACCTCAAGCAAAAGGAAGTTGGTATAACTATACTAATATCAGACAAAGATAAAGAAGCATTACTAGACACAGTGAGAGATACTTCATAGTGATAAAAAGCAGTCAATTCACCAGAAAGATATAACAATTCTAACTTTATATCCACCAAATACTATATAAATAGCATATAGTATAAGTCTATATTTAAAACTACAAGTCTATATATTTTTAAAATGTCTAGATGGACATTTGATATTATTTAACATTTATTATTTATTTAGCACCTTTTCACCCCAGCCTTTTAATCAAGGACTGGGTATAAATTACTATTCTCCTACCTTATTTGCTTTGCCATCAAATCATAATAGAACCTCCAACAGAGATATGAACACCCCCATTCATTTTAATGGTGCATTAGTATCATCAAGCTGTATCATTTCTAGTTCAATGTGTGCAACAACCATCATTGAGAATTGCCTGACGTCGCAGACCCATCCATAACTAAGGATATACAGCAGTCACATCAAGACTGGTAGAAGGGGCAGGGACATGAAACAGACTGATCCCACACCTGCCCGAGGTGGTTAAAAATCGGGAGGGATATCTTGGCTGCAAAGGTCCTCCATGAGGAGCACGGGGTCCCAAATCCACACAAGGCTCCTCAGCCCAGGGTTCCAGTGTCAGGAAAAGACATCCCCACAACTTCTGGCTATGAAAAACAGTGGAGATTGTGGCTGACTGAGATGGGGCGTGGCTGGAATACTCACTGATGGACTCACTCACACTGAGCTCCAATGCTGGGGCAGCAGCTCAAAAGGTGACAGGGACATATGGGGAGAAAGCAAATTATCTGGCAACAGAGTGAGGGTAAAACAATCTGAGGCAGTTTTCTCCCAGATTGAAGAGCTAGCAAAAGGCCATTGTTCCACTGTTGAGCCCTCACCCCCACCAGTGTACAGCAGCAGGCTGCCATCATACCTGGGTCTCCATCAATCTGGTTAACACCATTCACCCTGCCCTGGTGAGTCCCTGAGGTACTGCCCCAACCAGCTTACTCGCCAACCCAAGTTTGTTGCAATGGTTTTTCCATACAAACAGCCTACCTTGGCTCATGCTATAGACTTTCCTCAAAGGTTCACAAACGACAAACAAGCAGCATCTGCCCTCAGCATGCCCTACACCTCTTGCTAAGCAGCCCAAAGCCCAGCACTAGTAGCAGCTGGCCTAGGTTCACAGTTTAGCATCTTCTAGGAACCTCCAATTCCAGCGTAGATGGAAGATATCTGTGGATCGCTTTGTGGCTCATACCAAGTGGCCCCAGGCAGGGCACAAGCAGACTAAACTTGGCCTGTGGTGGGGGCCATTCAAGAAGGCCCTGGGGTCAGTACACCCAGTGGCTGACTTCTCCCAAGCTGGCTGCCCCCAGGCAGGAACCAGAACCTTGCTAAACTGAATCCTGTTCTGTAGGGTCAGAACAACAGCTCCTCTACTGTAGTCACACCTCACAACTAATCAGCCTGGGGGTCAATCCCTCCCACTGATGTGCCAACAGTAACCAAGGCTCAACTACAATGGAACAGCACATACAACCCACAAAATGGACACACCTGGAGCACCTAACTCTGGTGACCAGGGAGACTGGGCTACTGGGCCACACAGGACATCTGCTAAATAAGGCCACTCTACTAAGACCAGGAGACACAGAAGCCCCATATAATACATAGAAACAAACACAGGGAGGCAGCCAAAACGGGAAGACAAAAAAAAAAAAAAAAAAAAAAAAGTCCCAAATAGAACAGAACAGACTTCCAGAAAAAGAACTAAATGAAATGGAGACAAGTAATCTACCAGATGCAGAGTTCAAAACACTGCACATAAGGATGCTCAATGATCTCAGTGAGAAATTCAGCAAAGAAATAGGAAACATAAAAATGGAGATATAAAGCATAAAAAATAACCAGTCAGAAATGAAGACAGCAATAACTGAAATAAAGAATATATTAGAGATTGGATCAACAGTAGATTAGATGAAGCAGAGAAGTGAATCAGTGATTTGGAAAATAAGGTAGCAGAAAACCACCAATCAGAACAGGAAAAAGAAAAAAGAATCCAAAAAAATGAGGACAATTTAAGGAGCCTCTGGGATAACATCAAGCATACCAACATTTGCATAATAGGAGTACCAGAAGAAGAGAGAGACCTAGTAACTGAAAACTTATTTTAAGAAATAATGATGAAAAACTTCCCTAATTTGGCGAAGGAAATACACTTACAATTCCAGGAAGTGCGGAGAGTCCCAAACAAGATGAACCCAAGAGGCCCACACCAGGATGTATCATAATTAAAATTCCAAAGCCTAAAGACAAAGTGATCATCTTAAAAGCAACAAGAGAAAAGCACTTAGTTACCTACAAGGGAACTCCCATAAGACCATAAGACTGTCAGCTCATCTCTCAAGAAAAAACATGCTAGCCAGAAAGGATTGGCAGAAAATATTCAAAGTAATGAAAAGTAAGACCTACAACCAAAATTACTCTACCCAGCAAAGCTATCATTTAGAATTGAACAACAGACAAAGAGCTTCCCAGATGAGAAAAAGCTGATGGAATTCATCGCCATCAAACCAGTATTACAAGGAATCTTAGCGGGACTCCTTTAAGATTAAAAAAAAAAAAAGATAGAAATTATGAATAATGGCAATAGATACATATTTATCAACAGTCACTTTAAATGTAAATGGATTAAATGCTCCAATCAAAACATAGGGTGGCTGAATGGATAAGAAAGCAAGGTCCTTACATATGCTGCCTGTAAGGGACTCACTTCAAATTGAAAGACATACACAGGCTGAAAGTGACGGGAAAAGATATTTCATGAATATATTTCATGAAACAAACAAAACAAAAGCTGGGGTAGTAATATTTATACCAGACCAGAAAGGCTTTAATACAAAGGCTCTAACAAGAGACAAAGAAGGACCCAGTATTTCCATTTCTGGGTATTTAGCCAAAGAAACCCAAAAAACTATTATGAAGGGACATATGTTCATTGCAGCATTATTTACAATAGCCAAGACTTGCAGGCAATGTGGGTGTCCATCAACAGATAAATGAATAAAGAAGAGGTGGTACATATACTCGTAACAATGGAATATTACTCAGCCAGAAGTTGCATGGTGCCAGATCTGGTGAATAAAGTGGATGAGGACACACTGTAATGTTTTCACTTGACAGAAACTGCCGAATACCAGAAGTGATGTGTGACATGGAATGTTGTCATGATGGAGGATGAAGTAAAGACACTCATGAAAGAGGACTTAATTTAATTTAAACATTCACTGAATTGTTTGATCACACCTTGTTAGTGCTGAAATAGCTATGAGTCTGTAGTAGTTGTGGTAATGGTGAAGATGCTGCTAGTAATAGTGGTAACTGAAGCACAACAGAATAATAATGGTACTAGAAAAAGTAAAAATACTAGTAGACATAGTAACAATATCATAGCAGTAAAATTAAAAGGACTAGTTATCAGTATATTCATTCACTTCCAGGAGTCACAAATTGAAATACTTCCAGAAATTATGCAAGCGATCTCAATGAATGAAGAGCCAGGCCTAAGATAAAAGGGAATGTTGGAGACTACAGAAAACCAGGGAACCTATGCCCTGTTTAAATGCATTCCCTTTTATCATTTGAAATTGAGGTCACCAAAGGAAAAACATGTATGTGAAGTACATCATACCAAGGACCAACAATTTACAACTTCTGACTTAGTCCAAGTAATTCATTTAAATTAATAAATAATATGGTTGTTACTATGGCTACTCATTATGCTTGAAAAGTAACATGGCCAGCAGCACTCTAAGTTCTTTTTTGTTCTGTCTTCCCCCAAACTATAATCCATTGACTCTCCCAAAAAAATCTTTTGCAGCTCCCAGAGTCAGTTCTCTTTCCATTACCGTATATTTGATCCCTTTTACTCTCATCCTGATTTATAGATGATGTATTACAGAATTGTACACCTGAAATCTATGTAACTTTACTAACAATTGTCACCCCAGTAAACTTTAATTTAAAAAAAAAAATAAAAAATCTTTCACAGCTACTGTTTCTCTGCATTCCTGAGTTTTACAAGGCTTGAATTTGGCACTGAGGGTCTCTCTTTGAGTGTTTCCTTTACCCACCCCACGTGTGACTGTTCTCTTTCACGACATCATGCATTCAGAATCTGTTTTGCAAACTTGCTGGCTGATATCCAGTGTTCACACAATCCCAGGTCCTCAGAGTTAAGTTGCAGTGAGTATGTTAATACTGGTGGGCTGGCATTCTACAAACTTATCACTAGTAACCTTCTCTAGCCTTTTGATCTTAAATGTTTTATAGGTGATTATAATGAAAGGTTCGAGGAACCAGATGTGCTATACGTGATAGAGATCCCTGTCACAGTCACAGAGACAAGAATCCTACATATTACATTATAGATATTAAACTAATTTTCAGATTATTACTGCATTACTCTAGCTTTTGTCTCAATTAGGTTATGGTTTTCAGTTTTACAGGGCAAGGGAAAATATTTAGTTTCATTTTCTGAAGACAAATTGCTAAATGTTCTGGGTTTTCACAAGCCTGTTTGACTACAATGAATCAACAATAATAATAATAATAATAATAATAATAAAAAATCAGTGCAAGACCATTTGCATTCTTAGGTATAAATACTCAATTATACTGACAATCATTAATAGACACTACAGATCTCATAACTCTACAGTAAGAATTTCATAGAGACTTGATAGTACAATTTGATTTCTTTTCCACAATAACATGTATCTATTATAGTACCACATAATCAGCCTGAGATAGAACTTTTCCAATAGTAAGATCAATGTGTAAAATACAATGTGAATAACATATAGAATTTCAAATTTTCCTACTAGCCATATTTTAAAAAGTAAAAAAGAAACAAATTTATTTTTAAATTAAATTAAATTTAAATTAATTTTAATTCATTAATTAAAAAAAATTATTTTCTTTAATTTTACTAAATATATCCAAAATACTATTTCAGTATATAATATAAAATTTATTAGATATATTACATTCTTTTTTTCATACTATATTTTTGAAATCTAATACGTGGTTTATACTTAAAGCACATTTCAATCTAGACGGGCCTCATTTCCAGTGTTCAATAACCTCATGTAGCTACTGAAGTCACTACCTTACTGAACATTGCATCTCTAGACAAATCTCCAGTCCAATGTACTGACAGATGGAGATCCAGCTTCTGTTTGAATGCTATTTTATCTTTTTCTTATTTATTCTAAGCTTCAGTCTCCTTTTACCAAACCGTATTCCATTTTTTTCTTATGGTGTTTAACATTCTCCTAGATCAGAGATACTGAATCATTTTTGGAACAGGGTCTCTATTGAAAATGCAATAAAAAAGCTGGATGCTTTCTCCATAAAAATGTACATGTCCATTGTTATGGGTTGAATTGTACCCCCAAAAAGGTGTTTTGGAGTCCTAATCCCTAGTACCTAAGAATGTGACCTTATGTGGAAACATATTATTTATAGAGGTCATTGATGGGTCCTAATCCAATATAACCAGTATCCTTATAAAACAGGGAAATTTGGACACAGATACACATAGAGGGAAGGTAATGTAAAACAAAACCAAAATGGGACAAGATGACTATCGATGATAAGCTAAGAAGAGAAGCCTGGAATACATCCTGCCCTCATGGTCCTCAGAAGGAACCAACCCTGCTGATATCTTACTTCAGACTTCTAGCCTCTAGAACTATGATACAGTATGTTTCTGTTGCTTAAGTCACCCAGTTTGTGATATTTTGTTATGGCAGTTCTAGCAAACTAACACATGCATACATACACGTAATTTTATGTAAATTTCCAAAGGACTCCAAGACACCCCACAAAACATGCTTTAAGAACCAGAGGTTAACCCCAAACAAGAAAAAGTTAAAGGACTTCATCACCATCAAACTTGTGTTACAAGATACTTTAAAGGGACTTCTTTAAGAAGAAAGAAACAGTAGAAAAGAATATAAATATGAATAATAAAATGACAATAACTATATACCTATCAATAAACACTTTAAATTTAAATGTACTAAATGCTCCAATCAAAAGACAAAGAGTTGCTAAATACATAAGAGAACAAGACCTATACATCTGCTGTCTACAAGAGATCCATTACAGATCGAATGACACACACAGACTGAAAGTAAATACACGGAAAAAGATATGTCATGAAAGGGGAATTAAAAAATAAAGTGCAGTAGGAATACTTAAATCTAATCAAACAGCATTTAAAACAAAGGCTATAACAACAGACAAAGAGGACACTGCACAATGATAAAGGGATGGATCCATCCAACAGGAGGGTATGACCCTTGTAAACAATTACACACCCCACATAGGAACACCTAAATATATAAAGCAAATATTGCTGGACATAAAGAGAAATTGACAATAATACAGTAATTGCAGTGGACTTTAACACCACATTGATACCAATGGATACACCACATTGATACCAATGGATACATCATCCAGACAGAAAATCAACAATGAAACAGTGACCTTAAATGACACACTACACCAGATGGATTTAATTGATATTTTTAGAGCATTTTACCCAAAATCAGCAGAATATGCATTCTTTTCAAGTATAGATGGAACATTTTCTAAGATAGACCACATGTTAGGCCACAAAATATGTCTCAATAAATTTAACATTTTCCCTGTGACGTTGGTCTATAGTCAAATGATATTTCCATGCTGTTGACTGTAGTGTTCAACTTTACCCCACAAGGTCAGTGTTCCAGGAAGGAAGTTTAGAAAAGCAGATGTACATTTGTCTATATTTTACTGTTTTTCAAAAATTAGTAACAATAGAAAATTTTTATACTTTAAAGTAATCACTTGTTTTAATAAAATCTTCAATGTATTTACTTAAAAATATAAATACTGTAGGGGGCCGACTGAGTGGTGCGCTGGTTAAGAGTTGGCTTGGAAGCGCCAGCTCTGAGCAGCAGGGCCCTGGTTTGGATGCCACATGCGGGGCAGTGATGCTACGCCCTCTACAGCTAAGATGGTGAACAACAGCTCAACCTGGAGCTGGGCTGCCATGAGTCGCCAGCGACTGCTTAGGCTGCAGTGGGGCTGCAGTGGGCTGCCGTAAGCTACTGTGAGTGGCCAGAAGGCAGCGTGAGCTGCTGTGAGCCGCCGTGAGCAGCCGTCCAATGGCCAGCGAGCAACTGTCTCAGCCAGTAAGAGCACAATGATAATACCAACATGGGCCAGTGACGCAATGTCCTCCACAACTAGACTGAAGAACAAAAGGACAGCAACTTGTCTGTTCTGATCCCCCAATTTCCTAATGCTGTTCCCTTTCCCCAATTCCACAATAAAACCTTTAATTTTATACACACACACACACACACACACACACACACACACACACACATATATATATATATATTACACACACATACTGTGATTATTTTCTTTGGATTTTTAACACGTTTTGGAGAACAAACTTGAAATCAATTAATGCAGTGAAAAGGCTAAGAAGATTGAAATCGTATCAAGCATCTTTTCCCATCACAATGGTATGAAACTAGAAATCAATTACAAGAAGAAAATTGAAATAAACACAAGCACATGGAGGCCAAGCAACATGCTACTAAACAATGAATGGGATAACAAGGTCAACGAAGAGATTGAAAGCTACCTTGAGACAAATGAAAATGAAATTACAATGACCCAAAATCTATGGCACGTAGCAAAAGTAGTTGTAAGAGGAAAATTCATAGCAATATAGGCGTACCTTAAGAAACAAGAAAGATCTCAAATAAACAATCTCACCTTGTATCTAAAAGAACCAGAAAACAAACAAATAAAGCCCAAAGTTAGTAAAAGGAAAAAAATAAGAGTAGAAATACATGAAATAGAGTTTAAAAAAAAACAACACTACAAAAGATCAATCACACGAAGAGCTGGTTCTTTGAAAAGATAAACAAAACTGATAAAACTTTAACCAGACTCATCAAGAAAAAAAGAAAGAGGACCCAAATAAACAAAATCAGAAATGAAAGAGGAGAAGTGACAACAGACACCACAAAAATACAAAGGATTATGAAAAAAACTACAATTACATGCCAACAAATTGGACTTTCTGGAAGAAATGGATGAAGTCCTAGAAACATACAATTTCCCAAGACTGAGTCAAGAAGGAACAGAAAATCTGAACAGACCAATAGGTATTAAAGAAATCAAACCAGTAATCAAAAAACTCCCAATAGACAAATCCTGGACCAGATAACTTCATAAGTAAATTTTATCAAACATTCAAATAATAATTAACCCCTATTTTTCTCTAACTATTCCAAGAAATTCAAGAGGAGGGGAGTATCCAAAGCTCATTCCACAAAGCCAACATTATCCTGATTCCAAAACCAAAGACCTTACAGAAAAAGAAAATTACAGGCCAATATACCTGATGAACATAAATGCACTGTTGGTGGGACTGTAAATTGGTACAGGCTCTATGGAAAACAGTATGGAGTTTCCTCAAAAAAATTAAAAACAGAACTATCATATGACCCAGCAATCCCATTTTTGGTTACTTATCCAAAGAAATCCAAAACACTAATTCAAAAAGACATATATGCACCCCTATATGCAGTTCATTGCAACACTATTTACAATAGTCAAGATATGGAAGCAACCTATGTACCCATCAACAAATGAATGGATAAAGATGCAGTACATACATATAGTGGAATATTACTCGGCCATAAAAAGAATGAAATCTTACTATTTGTGACAGCACGGACAGACCTAGAGGGTGTTATGCCAAGTGAAATAAGTCAGACAGAGAAAGACAAATACCATATTATCTCACTTACAAGTGGAATCTGAAAAAAACAAAATAAATGAACAAATAAAACAAAAACAAACTCATTAATAAAAGAACAAATTGATGGTTTCCAGAGGGGAGATGTTTGGGATTGGTAGAAAAGTTAAAAGGATTAAGAAGTACAAATTAGCAGTTATAATATAGTCAGGGAGGTAAAGTACACCATAGGGAATATAATCAATAATATTATAACTGTATAATGCCAGGTAGGTATTTGAGTTATTGAGGGATCACTTTGTAAAATTATATAAATGTGTAACCACTATGTTGTACACATGAAACTAATATAAAAAAATATTGAATGTCGACTGTAATTGAAAAAAACAAAAAATAAGAAATACTGACAAGAAAAAAAATGAGAAACTATTTCAGGGCATGTTTTAAATCTAAAATGAAGGCATCAATGATGATTTCTGACTTCATGTAAAAATCGTAAGCAGTTCATGATTTATAATTGAAAAGGAAAGAAAAAAAGATGGTAATTCCTTAGTGAATCCAAAAATTTCTCTTTAAAAAAAAAAGATGCTCTAAAATATACTAAGTGAAATAAGTCAGACAGAAAAAGCTGAGAACCATATAACTTCACTTATATGTGGGATAGAAAAATGAAGTCAACAAAGGAACAAGACAAACAAAGAAACAAAAATTCATAGACACAAACAACAATTTAGGGGTCACCAGAGGGTAAGGGGGGAGAGGAGTGGTAGAAGAGGGTAAAGAGGGTCAAATATACGGTGATGGAAGGAGAACTGACTCTGGGTGATGAATACATAATGCAATATATAGATGATGTATCATAGGACTGTACACTTGAAACCTATGTAGTTTTGTTGACCATTGACACCCCAATAAATTTTAATTTAAAAAATGCTCTAAAAGTGTTTAATTACTTTACCTATTAAGAACAGTATTCCACGTGTCCACCTCCAGATGTGAAATTATGATCCCTGTTCTGTGTAATGCTTACAGACAATATAAACCCAAGTGCTAAATGTAAGGCTGGCTTTAAATTTGAGATTCAGAGATGAAGTATTTTTAGGTTTCAGAAATGTGGCATCTCTATATAACCAAATATTGTTTCTTTTAGAACAATAAAAGGATAACAATTTTTTAATTTGGGAAACTGTGAACAAAGCACAACTGAATAACACTATAATCTTTTTAGTAGGAAAGCAAGATGTTGTGGAGGTTAGGTGAATTGGGGCCATGATCCATGAGTATTGATGCCTAAGTACCCAGAGGTCCTCATTACAAATGAGTTGCTCCTGTAACGATGGCTCTAAGGGGAGGGAATTTCAGGAGAGTATGGCAGAGGAAAAGGCAACTGGAAAAAAAAGAGAACCGTAACATAAGATTTGTCCTAAGCTTTTTACTGGGAAAATAGGCCTGAAGAGAAGAATTTGTTTTATAAATAATAAATAAGGCTTGGGTTTTTAACATACACATCGGGAGTATTAACCATACAGAAACCCAGCAAAGGCGGCAGGTAGATCACAGAAACAGAAGTTTCCTGGCAGTGAGGGCTCTGTAACTTAAGCAATGATGGCCACACTAGGTGCCGGATTGGAATGCATGACCCCCAACACTGTCCTTCACAGAAGCCAGTAAGCAGCCTGCACCCCAGTGCTGCCTCCAGCGAGGAAAGCAGGGATTCTGGGCACCCAGCAAAGAGAATGAAATGACCATCCTTTATCTTTTCTTTTGTTGTGCAGCTTGGCTGAGCACACAGTGTAGAATCCATCAGCACAAAGATCACGGGTGACGCCTGTGCTTCAGTCTAGGAGCGTGTGTCCTAACCTATTGTTCCAGCTCCCAGCTCACTTTGATTGACATTCATTGCAGAGCTGGACTCACTGTGAAGCTGCTCTTAATAAAGTCAGCAACAAATGTTTCTACTTGCTAAAACCAGGGATTTCACCACGGAAACCTAATGAAAGGAGCAGCTCCTCTGTGTGCCAGCCACTGAGCAAGGCTTAGATTTTCAGGCCTTTTCGTCCTCAGAGCACCAGGCTCTGCTCCCACCTTCTAAGGAATCTTCTGGACTTCAGTGATACTGTTCTCAGACTTCTTCAAACTGTTTCAGGTTCATTCACTGACTCTTCTTTCTACCCCACCCCTTAAGTTTATTAACCTTCCCCTGAGGGGCGGTTCTTAGCCCTCTGCTTGTCCACACTTAAGCCACCTCATCTGCTCCCATCTCCTCAGCCATCCCCTCTATGCGGATGGATTTCTAGATCTAATTCTTATTTCTAATTTCCTTCTAGACATCTCCACCTGATTATCAAACTGATTCTAAAGGATTTCCTGCAAAAGCATGTTCCTTGCTACTAGTATTCCTTATCTAGGTTAATGGTGTCTTTATGCCATCCTCTCGCTCACTCATTTTCCATGGAGGATCATTTAGCAGATCCTCCCCATTCTTTCTCATTGGAATTGTGGCTTCCTCTTCCATTCTCCCATCCCTCTACTTCAACTCAGGTGCTTAGTATCTCTCACCTGAATTTTCCCCACAGCTTCCTACCTCCTTGCATTCAGCCTCAAGCTGTACCAGTCCATCTAACTACCAGCATTATCTTTCTGCGACACATTTGATTGTGTCACTCCCTCCCTCAAAGTGGATCCTAGCTTAGCAGAGCAAGACATAATCCTCCAAACCTATTGCATCAGCCTCATCTCCCAACAATTACCCAAACCCATCACATTATTTCTTATTTCCAGGCATGGGTGTATGTGCATGTTGATTCTATTGCCAAAACAGCTTCTTTTGCCTTATATTGCCATCTGGAAAATTCCTATTCTTCCTTTAAGAGCCAGCTCAATCACCCCTGGCAGGCAATCAGTGTCTGTTGAATGAATGAATGAACCTAGACTTGTCTCACTCTCTCATGCAAAATGAGGCTCTCCCTGCACAATAAATCTGGAGACACTGTTAGTATTTCTGTCTCACTTGTCAACATTTGTATGGTAGCTGTTCATCGTAACAGATCAGGCCAGGAACAGCCATGTTCTAAGTCTTCCTCTCCCTTTCCCATGGCAGACATCATTCCTAGCTCTCTTGCCCACTAAGTCCAGACACAGGCTCAGAATCCTTCTCAACACAGCACTTCGGACAGCCACTTTCAGCAGACTACAGCTTGCATGCAATTTCAGGTCTGATTGACATCCCCTGAAGTAGACTCTTAAGTTTTTCCAACAATGAGCTCAGTGGGCTGCCTAATATAACCACTCAATTGTCAAAATGAATGACAAATGGGATTTTTTGTTTTTAATTTTTAATTTTTGGGGTTTTTCATAATACTAAATTAATTGTTGGTATAAAAAAAAACACACAAAATAAAATAAAACACAAGCCCACAGAGCCAGAGGTTAACAACACACTTGGAGATAGACCAAATTAAGTAGAATTTATGTAGTGTTTTCTGTCAACTATTAACATTAATTACATCAACTAGCATTTGTCCTAAATCTATTCTCAGACCAGTCATCTGATCACAACAATGGTAAAAATATCATTTTTAAACTATTCTCAGAATTCCTGCAAGTTACTGCATGTCCTGAAGTTAGACATTATTCTCATGGGCTCATAATACACTTGTCAGAATACAGCCTTGATTACACGATCCCTCCCCATATTTAGTACATATTCTTTTTTTTTTTTTTTAAGCCGAGCCATCCTGCCACCTGTTGGCAGTACAGCAACTGCTCAGCTCAGGCTCGGCATCGAACTTGCTCAGAGCTCAGCTCGCACTCTTGAGCGAGCTCTTAACCAACTGAGCCACTCAGTCGGCCCTTAGCACATGTTCTTTTAAAACAGGGACATACATAGACTTTCCTGAGAAAATATTTGTTTTCTTTAGATATTTCTTCTTTTCTCACCTCATTTATGTGCAAGTTGAAATCATCTCTCTCACATGAATCCCATGGAATAATAACATTGAATGAAAAAGTTCCTAAGGTCTTATAATTTTGAGAAAGATTACATAGCACATTCCACCCTTTACCACTATGCACTTTACCATATTAAAGACTCTGAGAAGTTACACAGGAAAGAAAAACACCTGTTTAAGTAAAATAAGTGACCACATAATTTTTCTCATACATGTATATTACCCATTAAAACAGCACATAGGGGCCGGCCAAGTGGCGCAGCGGTTAAGCGCTGGCTTGGGAAGCCAGCGGCCCCGGTTCGGGTCCAAGGGCCAGTGACACTGCCCTCAAAAAAACAAAAAAAAACAGCACATAGATGACCACATGTGTCAAGTTGCCATACTCTGTGAAATCCTAGTCATAGATGCTTGGAGCAAGATGGTACAAATGTAGCCATGCAGCAGCTAATCTCAGGTTAGTACATCCAATGGTCCAACCCACTTGGCCACAGCTGCCAAGATCATTACTTCCCCCAGCAATACTACCAGATGTGGGTGGGTATCACCCTCCATTGCTAATTGAGTGAGCTCTCTTTAGTCCAGGCATACAAGACCTCAGGGCCTCTCAGGTCCTGACATACTTTCCATACTGACCAGCTCAGGGAATGAGGGGTGGGGAGCCAGCACTGGGGATAACCCTAGGCAAGAGCTCCATAGATTCCCAGTTCTTATCAGAATTTCAGAAACATATTGTTGTTTGCCTTTTGTCAGTTTCCAGAGCATTGAAATGTTTATGCCAATTACAGATTAGAGTTACTTTTGGGGATGAGGATTTGCCAACCCTCTCACTCATCCATAGCCAGAGGTGAATATTCTTAACAGAATTTCTTTTTGTTTCTCCACTAACGCATAAGATGTTGCTTAAGAGAGCATACCAGTTATATTTTAACGGTGAGGTACAGAGAAAACTATCATAGATTTGCTAACAATTACTAGTACATGTCAGAGTTCTCAGGTAAATAAATATTAAGTTAAAACCTGAAGCAATTAATATATATACAAAGGGAATAAGATAAGCGAGATGAAGAAAGACAAATATTGTGTACTATCATTTACATGTAGAATCTAAAAAGGCCAAATTTATAAAAACAAACAGTACAATGGTGGTTACCAGGGGTTGGGGGAGGGTGGTGGAATGCAGGAGATGCAACTAGTAGTACATAGTCCCGGAGATCTAATGTACGGTATTGTGATTATAGTGAACAACACTGTGTTATAAACTTCAAAGTTGCGAAGAGATTATATATTAGTTATTCTCATAACAAAAAAATAAATGGTAAATATGTGACATGATATAGGTGTTAGCTAACTCTATGGTGGTAATCATACTGCAATATATAAATGTATTATACCAAAACATTGTACACCTTAAACTTATACTATGTTATATGTCAATTGTACCTCAATAAAGAAACAGAGGGATGATCTCAACAGAAATATGTACATTCTGGAATTGTCTCCACAAGCTATATATCATGAGGTCTTCTTTGTTTAATATACTGATGTTGAATATCTTTCTGGAGAACTTATAAACAAATAGGATCTTTTTTCTCCGGAGAAAAAGTGTTCTCATTACTCTATTGCATCAACGACAATTTCCTCAGGGTTAGGAATTTTGCAAGGATTTTTACAATATCTCAAAAAAGATATGCAAATGTGGTTACTTTATTGTGATAGAAGGCAAATACGTTCTCCTTCTTTTCTCCTGAGGGCCCAATAGTAATGTACTTAGCCTTTCTAGGCCTCTGTTCCCTCACCTGAAAAATAATGGACTGAACTAGATAAAAGCTCTACAGTTATACAAGATGTAGATTTCTTAAGTATATAATGTCCTTCCTCAGTGACACTGCTTATGTATTTAAAAAAGCCCACAATAGCTAGTAAATACATTCAAATTGCTTTTCCAGTTTGGTGATAGATTTTTATCAAATCAAGCTCTTTATTTAGAATTTATAAATAAATGTGTCTATGATAAAAGCTGGATACGATTAAGGGCAGAATCTACGATTGTAACACTGAACTTCTGAGTAATCTCTTTGGCAGTACATGTTGTTACTCCTTCTGTGAGGAGACATTCACTGTTTGAAGCAACAAGCTCTTTGATACACAGAAATTTTGGATTCTGCTCTATTTTTAAAAGCTACTATATCAGTATTCATCAACTGTTTGACATGGCCATTCATTTATTTTCAAAAAGGCTATTCTATAATCACACTTCCTTTCAGGAAGCCAACCAACTAAGCAGAAGCCTAAATTGCTGATAGCAGTTATACAGGGACCTTGCTGTTAGTTAATAAGCAAGACTAATCAAACTAATGTGCTAAATCTCGGACTAATAATTAGGCAGAAAAGTGGTAAGAAAGCTTATTTTATTTGTTTGTAGAGGTGCACCTTTAATATAAAGTTAAAAAGAGTAAAATATTCTACAATAAGTATTTTTCTTATTTGTACTTTTAGAAAGGCTGATTTCATTGGTCTCTAATTGTAAGAAATATTGTCAATTTTTACTAATAGAAATAATTACAATTCAAAAAATATTGATTATTTAAGTAGTTAAAAGTAATTTTGAGGCATTAAAATAATTCCTCTTGTGATGGGTAGTTAGTTCAGTTAGGTATTCAAAATGTTTCACAAGAGAGATCCTGTTTCTATGACATAAACCCCATTTTTCCACTAAATATTCACAGGCATTTTTAATTATGTTAAGACTAAGAAATGTTTTGTAATAAAGGCTAAAATTCTTAGAATATGCATATATATTTAAAAATTATTTTCACATACAATTCTACTGTTATTACAATTTCAGTATGGTTATGAAACAATATAAAAAATGCATAACCATAAATTTTTTTTAGATTATATCAGATATTACTGGAGCAAATATCAGGCCATTTGGATGCACTGCTGGTAGTTTTGACTCTCAGATGCTTATGTTTATATCTCTATATACAGAGGGTGCAAAAAAAAATGTATACACATTTTAAGAAAGGAAAAACTGTATTAAAATTACATTGATGGTAGACACTTTGAGCACCTCTTGTAATTGCAGAAGTCAAACGTGACTTGTATTCATCTTTTGGTATCAGTATATATTGAGTATTACAATTTTAATACAATTTTTTCCTTTCTTAAAATGTATACACATTTTTTGTCACCCTTTGTATTCTGATTAGCGTCTGTTATTCAGGGGACCCAGTTCACCTGGAAGATTCTCCACCACCATTGACATTAGGTGTGACCTTGATTTGTATACAAAGAAACAGAGGGTTTCCTGCAGAGAAGGTTGTTTTATAATATCTATAATAACCTAATAGGTGTCTATCGAATTAGAAAACAAAGAATACTTTAGAGGTAGGAGGAGTCCAGACTAACTACAGAGTCAGAGGAAGAGTAATAGATATATATGATATGGGGGGGGGAGTGGGGTGGTGTATTGGGGGTGGGGGGTTGTCACTTTGAGGGGTAAAATGTATAAGTACTGCACTGTGTTGTACACCTGAAACTAATTAAAAAGAAAAGAAAAGAAAAGAAAAGAAAAGAAAAGAAAAGAAAAGAAAAGAAAAGAAAAGAAAAGAAAAGAAAAGAAAATCCTTAAAGCCACAAGAGTTAATATCAACTAGATGAGAGTGAAAGTAACCCATCTTCGTTTGCAGTGGAGGGTGGGGAGGTTGAGTTATAAATAGAGACCTCAGCAACCATCTTATTTATCATAATCTTAATCTGGAAAAAGGTGAAATAGCCGTGATC
Source organism: Aselliscus stoliczkanus (assembly GCA_033961575.1). Classification (NCBI taxonomy): domain Eukaryota; kingdom Metazoa; phylum Chordata; class Mammalia; order Chiroptera; family Hipposideridae; genus Aselliscus; species Aselliscus stoliczkanus. Next base: position 58,396,859 of record CM066728.1, read on the forward strand.
CCTAGGGCCTTAGTATGCATCACAGATAAAGAAATAAAGTCTGTAATACTAGTGCTACCAATCTAGAAATTATGGAACTTCGGACATAGAGAAAGTAAATCTTACTAGAGAAAAATATAAAATGTAGTTGTGGGGTGGTATAAACTGTGATGTTTAAATTTCAAAATCCTTCGGAGATCTCCTTTTAGCTAATAAACTGTAATGAATACTTTAAAGGTTTTTCATGCTATACGGTATAGTTCATAGAACCATGATGTAGTTTATTAGATTGGACTACTTGTCATTAGTTATTTCCTCAACAATCCTAATGATAGGAAGAAAATTTTAAGCTTTGGAGAAAAAAGTAATAAAACAGATTGCTTATTCATAAAACTACAATATCTCTACCCTACTTCTGGATATATGCATAAAACTAAACAGACCCTTTTCTTGAATGAATACTGTGAAATTTCTAAATGATCTCAGTCTCACTAGAACCTATCTTATCATGCATGAATGGGGTAATAACGTGAACAACTCATGAAGAAATTTAGTGATTTTAATAACCATGATGAAAATACATTTACATGATAAAAATTACTACCAACATACACATTTAGCCACTTAAAGAAATGGCTGTCTGCAAGATAAATGTATTAAATCCCACCGATTTCCTTTTCTCTTGTTTTTAGTGTAGGGAAAGCATACACAAAACTTGAATATCTAAAATAAATTCATATATTTACCTGTACTCTAAGAATAAGTATTTATTGTCAAGATGGGAGAATAAGTACAGAAAAAAACTCTGCTTTGCCCCAAGCGCATGGTAATAATATGTAAAACACCAAAAGACAAAGCTGTGATTAAAAAAAAAAAGGACTGAGAATCTATTTTGTCTCTGTAAAAAAATGAATTATGGAATCTGGTTAATCATAAGGAGGCTCACTTTGTTGTTTAATATATACATTTTTCCTCAGAACTATGAAATCTACTTCTGAATTCAATATCAAGCACTTTAGATCTGAGGTTCGTTCTTTCTCTTTCTTTCTTAGCAAACTTCAGCTTCCTATATATTTATTACTAAAGCAGAAGGAAAATGATACTTAAAACTTCTAATAAAATGCTCTTAATTCTTGACATCAAAAACTTGACAAAAGCAAGTTAAATGAAAAAAAAAATGGGATGAGAAACCTATGCATCAAATATGTGAAGTAAATATGAGTTAAAGAAAATACGCTATGTAAAATATAGAAAAACTATGCAAGGAACTAAACATTTTTGAAGAGAAATTTTGCCAAATTTAAAATAGTCAATTATAGCTTAAAGATCTGCTTAAAAGGGAATGATATATATAAAGGACCCCGTTCTCATACACTCAAATTTAACCATACATTTTCTCTTCAACAATAATTTTCATCCACTTCAAAGGTTGGTGAGATACTGTGAATAAGGAACAAAATCAAAGGCCATTGCATTTCATAAAAATTCTAAATGTTTAAATTGGAAAGCGTACAGATTCTGTTTCTTTGTACACTTTCCATTACATTTTATTATTAAAGACTGATTTTATTTTAAATGGGTCACTAGTGTAAAATAAGCATAGCATCCAAATGAAGAGAAATTTAACTCTGATGTACAAAAGGGAGGGTGTGTGATACAATTCAAATTTAATTAGAATCAGATTAATCAAACAACTAATTTAATCAACATCAGTAAGTTTCCATGACTGCAATTAGTTACCTTCCTGTGTCTTTGTCCATTTATTCTACCTTCTTTCCTATCATTATGGAAAGTGTCCAAGCTCCTAGCTTGTCTATTTGATCCCATCTTCTCTTATCTACTTAGAGGCAAAATTACTGGAATTCTTACCTGTCTACTGCCTGGACATTTTTCCCGCTCTTTCCTTATTTACACCCATCAGTATGGTATTATTTCTCTCATCCAAGGGAAAAAAAAGAACCTCTAGATTCCACGTCCCCCTATGGTTGCTACCCCAGGTCTTTCCTTTTTCTCACAGTAAAACTCGTTAAAAAGTGTGGCTTAGGTTTCCGTCTCTTCTCCAGTTCTCTCCTCTTGTTCCTTTTGAATCTCCTATTCTCTTCTGTTCCCTCCCATTGCATTGAAAATGTGTGATCAGATCCCCAATGACGTTTGAGTTGCTATTAATAAATCCCTCAGTCCTCACCTTCCTTGCCTAATTTGCAGCATTCAGCTCAGCTAATCACTATCTTATCCTTGAAATACTTTCTTGGCTTGGCCTCCAGGATACCCCACTTCCAGTAGTTGCAGGCTACTCCTGGCAGCTCTTCTCAGCCTTCTTTCCTGTATCCCCATCTTCCTCACCTCTGCACATTCAAGTGCACTGAGGCACAGTCCTTATAGCACTGCTCTTCTCTCTCGTCTCTAACACCGTTGATATCTCTGCCAGCTTTAAATACCATCTTTACTGATATTTTCAAATGATAGTCCTCCCCCAAACTCCAAATTTGTATATTCAACCCCCTATTCACTATTTCAGAATTAATGTTTCTAAAACAGAGTTCTTAACCTTTCTCTTTCAGTCCTTCCCTCCCCCCACCTACGTAAGACAACTGCATGCCTCCAGAATTTCAGCCCAACAAACTTAACCATCATTGGTGTCTGTATTTCTTTCACAGCACATACCCACTTCATCACAAATCCTGCTGCCTCGAAACATATCTGGAATTTGCCCATTATCACTTTCTGCTATCACTCTGGTCTAAGCCACTTTCATCCTTCATTTATTATTGAACTAGCTTTCTATTTGATATATCTTGTCCTGTGCTTATCATCCTACAGTCTGTTCTCAGCACAACAGTCAGATCAATGCTATTAAAACTGAAAACACTATTCATAAAGATATATGTACCCCTGTGTTTATTGTAGTATTATTCACAATAGCCAAGATGTGGAAACAACCTAAGTTGTTTCCTTCTACAGATGATTAGATACACATATGGTGCATATATACAATGGAATACTACTCAGCCATAAAAAATGATGACACACTGCCATTTATAACATAGATGGATTTTCAGAATATAATGCTAAGTGAAATAAATCAGATGGAAAAGGATAAGAACTATATGGTTTCACTCATATGTGGGATATAAAACAGAGAGTAACAAACAAACAAAACTCAGAGACACAGACAACAGTATGTTGGTTACCAGAGGGGAAGTGAAAGTGAGGTGGGGAGAGGATGAAAACGGAAAGGGGGTCAAATATATGGTGACAGATATATATGACTAGACTTTGGGTGGCGAATACACGATGCAATATACAGATGATGTATTATAGAATTGTATACCTGAAACTTATACAATGTTATCAGCCAATGTTACCCCAATATATCTAATTAGATTAAAAATAAAGAAGTCAGATCATGTAACTTGACTGTTAAAAACCCTACAAAAGTTTCCAATAAAAGTCAAAGTAAAAGTGTGTGTTTTTTTGTTTTTGTTTTTTAAAGATTTTATTGGGGAACCAGGGGAGGGGAACAGCATTGGGGAATCAGGGAAGAGGAACAGACAAGCCGCCGTCCCTCCGTTCCTCAGCCCAGGAGCACGCCGCCTCACTGGCCCATGTTGGCATCATCACTGCACTCTTCCCAGATGAGGCAGATTGGTCGCCGGCCTCTGGATGGTCACTCACCGTGGCTGTTGGCAGCTCACGCTGGCTGCCAGCTGCTCATGCTGGCTGCCGGCCACTCACTGTAGCCGATGGCAGCCACTGCAGCAGGGGCTGTAGCCTACACCGTCACTGGGGCTCGCACAGCCCAGCTCCAGGTGGAGCTGTTGTTCACCATCTTAGCTGTAGAGGGCAGCGTCACTGGCCCTCATATGTGGGATCCGAACCGGGGCCGCTGGCATCCCAAAACCAGCTCTTAACCACTGCGCCACTCGGCCGGCCAAAGTAAAAGTTTAAATGATAACTATAAAACCCTACACATGATCTGGCCTCTCTCTCCTCTCCTCTCCTAATTCTCCCTATCTTTCCACTTTGTCCATCCTACCCTCCGTACTACTGCTTGAACACATCATGCAAGCCCTCCACAGCAGGGTCTTTGTACGTAATGCTTTTTCTGCCTGGCATGCTCCCCCGACACACAGACTTCCCACCTTTTCCCTGAGGCCTTCTCTGGTGCTTGGGCTAAAATCACAATTCTCATCTGATTCCCACCCTGACATTTTCTATCATCTCTCCCTGGTTTATGTTTCTCTTTAGCACTTAACATATTTTACATTAAATTTATTCATCTTGTTGTTGTCTGACTAGCATTTAAACTCCATGAAAGCAGAATTTTTTGTGCTTTCCTCTCTACTGCACAGAAAAGTTTCTGGACATAACAGACATTTAAAAATATAATTGCTAAATAAAGGATTTGAACATCAATTCTGAGAATACTGGGCTTATGTCATAACCATCTAAGTATAAGATGAGTTCAGGGGCTTCTGCCTCTAGGAAATCTACAAAACTCTAGAAACACAATCCATGGGTTTAAAAACCTTCTGGGTACTTGATCTGAGGTACTGAGAAAGGTCCGGGTACTTTAAACTGCAATGGGTCCTTCTCTTCTCTTCTATCCCATCTCACCCTATGACAATCCCTGTTCTGAATAGTGAGAGGAGGCCTCTACCTCAGCGTAATCTAAAGCAACCCGCTCCATTACCCCACCAATAGCTCTAGGTAGATAAAACCTCAAATGCCACCAGCAGCTGGCTGTTAGTTGGAGGTATTTGACATGAAGGCATATCCTGCTTATTGTTGATGCATCCTGTTTAACAAGGAATAGTATCCTTAGGTTTGTGTGTATGTGTGTCTGCTTGCCTGTTTGGTTGTTGCTCATGAATTGCTGCCTTTCACAATAAATGTTCATTTTTAACATAAAGCATTTGAGGCTTTACAATAAAAACTCTAGAGGATTTTTTGTAGAAAAATTTTTTTCGTACAGTTTTCCATTATGGATTAGAGAGTAATAAGCCTGAGTGAGGTATTCAAAACAGGAAAAAAATGTCTGTATCTTACCTGGAGCTGATCCAGGGGGCTCCGGCGGGTTTTCACCGTCCTCATCAGTACTTTCATTGTAGACTGCATCTCTGTCGGCAGCCATTTCAGAGCATGAGGGAGTTGCTCTAGAAACACAGAAAGGTAGAATTATAAATTATTGACTCAGTCCTGGCTAGGTATCAAGTTCACCAATAAGTAATAGAAAATATCCCTGGAAAAACAGTATAAGCAAACACATATTGAAATATATGTGATTAAGATGAAAGCACTTCAAATACTATGTTAACTCTCTTCAGAACATGTTTCCCTTTCACCGAATCTAAATGTGGTTGAGTGCTCACTATAATTAATTCTTCAATCAGTTTCTTATCACTTATTATACATCTATCAAAATACTGTATTTCCGAACTACCTTCAGCGGGTCACAGGGTTCAGTATTTCACTGATCTCAAAGCAGTGCTGCATTCATTTCATTTGACCTGGCCAGAAAATTCAGAGGCAGCTACCTTTATTTTGATTATGAAGACACCCAAGTTAGGCACAGGGAGTCTGAAGGACTTGCCCAAAGTCATGTAGTAATAGATGCGCATCAATGCCAGGCCAGCATTTGAACTAGGACCCTCTGACACCAAACGATATATTCTTTATATTCTTTATATGATGCCATTAGTAAACCTATGTTTTCTCTCAGATTCAGGGCCATACACTCTAACCTGTATCTGCACATGCCTAAAATAATTATAAGCCATACTAGCCATTAGTCACCTACGATTCTTCCTTAAAAATCAAGCACACATCCACTTTCAGAACTACCTGACTCTAAAATAAATCATTACTTAGACATCAAGATCACAAATGTGTGTTCAATGCTGTAGTTTTGCAAATGATGTTTCTCATTAATACATGTCTTAGTCTAAAAATTAAACAAATACTATTTAAATGAGCCTCATACCAGTTCCACGATTTAAGTGTAGGTGCGGCAGGTGGGCAGACAGAAAGAGATTGTGTGGAGAATTCTCCAGTCCACTGCAACCAACCCCAGACCAGGGCATCCAACCCCAGACCATCAAGTGATCTCATACTACTAAACAGTTGGCACCTAACTTTCATTAAGTTCGGGAAGAAATTCCACTTAAATTTATGTGTCTGCCATCCCAAAACAGAAAAGCCAAAATACCTTTCATGCTTGATGTTCTTTTCTAGTTCTTCAACTTCACTTAATGATTTTTGTAAGCTCCGGATTTTTGCTTTCTTCTCATTCAGCACGAGAACAAACCGTTTATAAAGATCAGTCTCCACAGCTTCCTTAGCACTCACACATTTTTCAAACCTAAAATGTAAATAAACAAATAAATAAATATACCATGCAGTTTTTCTTAGCATTAGTATTACTCAGTCTAATACTGAAAATGATGTCAAGAAAACTTTCCAAGGGAAATACAAAAATATTTTTTGTTACATGCTTTCACTGATTTAAAGTTTTATTTAGATAAACATATATGGAACTTATCACTTATTAATATTAGGAACTTACGTACTGAAGTAAAGATTAAAATTGGAAACTGATACCAAAAAATACTTTTAAAACATTTAAATGCCTAAATGTAATAATTTATTCACATCTCTGGTTTATTTCCAAAATAATATTTTACAGGAGAAATTTCAAACAAGGGTAACTAAAGCCTATGTTTCCCATACTTTGTTAATATTACTATAATAGCAACTGTGATCCTGTTTTGTGATTAAGTGATTTACCTAATCTGTTTCACCTAAATAGATTATAAGCTCCTCCAGGGTGAGAATAACTTACCCAGTTGAACCTATAACCCAGCAACACACACACACACACACACACACACACACACACACACACAATTAATGAAAGTATCCAATTTGAAATTTCCAAGAAATTAATGAAACAGCAAATGTGAAATACTATATGTCTTCAATTTTTTATATACAAGACAAAACAGAAAATTCTTTATCATTTCTAATTCTTTCTATAATGTTCAAATGAGTTAACAAGAGATGGTACTAATTTTGATGTCTCAGCTATACATAAAAAGGCAAACTAGCAGAGGTTGCATATACTTGATATGTGCATACACACACATCATGAATAAACATCTACTTAAAGATTCAAATATAAGTTATTTCAGGTTAAATATCCTTTTAAATTTAGTCTAGCTCTGCCTAGGTTTCTTTTTACCATACTGTTTATTTATACTTCTGTTGTTCTATACAGGCATCCTAGTATTTTTATTATATATACATGTATATTTTTATATATTTATAAGTTATATATTTATAATACATAAAATATATTTTTTCAGTGAAATAATTAGAAACAAAAATGTCAAAATGTGATACCTTTGATATATATGACCTTATGCTTTCAACAACATACCTATCTAGAGATGCAAAGAATTAAGCCTCTCATAAGATGAAAAGAAACATATGGCAATATATTTTCTGGGACCAATTACAGCACTCTTATTGCACAGTCATTGCCAAGGCGGTGAGCTCATAAGGAGAGAGAGAAAGAGCTAGAGACTGTGTGTGTGTGTTTGTGTGTGTCTGTCTGTGTGTCTGTGTGTTTGTGTGTGTATGTATGTGTGACGGTGTGTGAGTGTGTGTGATTGTGTTTGTGTGTGTCTGTATATGTTTGTGTGAAAATGTGTTTGTGTGTGTTTGTATGTGATTGTGTTTGTGTGTGTGTTTGTGTGACTGTGTTTGTGTGTGATTGTGTGTTTGTGTATTTGTGTGTGTTTGTGTGATTGCATGTGATTGTGTGTGTGTGTACGTTTAATTGGTTGCTTTATCCTTAGTGCCTAACACAGTGTTCTGCATTCGACAGATGTTGAGCAGCTTTTTATGAGACACATGATAAAGTGAGTGAGTTAATGTGGACATCTTATAAGGAAATGGAGAACCAGTGATTCTGAATATTATATTTTTCACTCCTTTAACAGCTATTCACCAATAACAGTAAGATTTTCATCTTTTTCAGTTGCTAAAACAATTGGTGTTAAATATTATCATAACACTACTCCTTTCATGAAGCATAGCACTCCGAAAAAAAAGTACACCAAAGGTGTGGGGGCTAAAAAAAGATCCATAGTTGAAGAGCTGCTGATATTGATGGCTTATTTTAAGCACGGATGTGTCACTACATTTGTATTTCAGATGCAAGGTGTTATGTAAATATTATTTTTCATTTGATTGTACTATTTTCTAATGTAATGTAATAACTAAAAAAAACTGTCAATGAATAGAACATACATGCCATTAAGATACCTGAGTATTTAGTAATAAAATAATTTAAACATATGCAAAGTAAAAACCAATTATAAAAATGTACACTAAAAATCTTGCATAAGTTATTAAAGTGCCAGGAATAGTAACCAATTAGTGATTTATCTGAATTTCCATATAAACACTTCAATAATTCTTCACTGAAAGAGTATGTGTACTTATCAAAATGAATTAAAAATGAAAATAGATATCAAAATGAAATATCAATATTTTGTCTAGAGAATATTGTTAATCCAAATAATTAGTGTAACAGCCACATTGTCAAAGGCAACAGCATTTCTGTGGTAAGAGAGCAAACTCAATAGAATGATGGCATCTTGTGAGTTAAACTTGCTTGGTTTTAACAAAGCTTTAGGATTTTGTTACAACCAAACTTCAGATGATCAAACTGGATAACCCTTCCTAGACAAAACTGGGGAGGGTAGGTTAGCTGGGACAGATTATCACTGTGAACAGTTTCAGGAAATAAACTTACTCTTAATTATCAATTTATCAACAAATTCAGAGAAAGCTATCTTTTTATGAACTATTCAGTAACTAAGAGGGTACCTACTATGCCCCATGTCCCGTATTACATGCCAGTCCCCCCTTAGGGCATTATGATGTTACTATGCCTTCCATATTATCTACCTCCTGCCAAACCTCCACCTCAAGGACTGGGCAGGTATTAGTAAGTAGGACCATTCAGCGGAGGAGAAACATGGGGTTCCCTGCTAAGTTTTGTGATACTAAAGGAGAACTCACAAAAGCACATCAGAACACACTAGTCCAAGGATCATCTATCTCCAAGGCAAAGCTCAAACCTGATGGAACCAGAAATAATTTCAAACAGGAAAGGAAAAAATGATGCTTCATCCTTTCAACAGTGACTAGGACAACAGAACAATATGTTAAGTTGAATTAGTAACTTTGGACTGAGATATCTAGGAATCTAGATAGTGACTTTTTAAAATGATAGTAATTTTTTTTAAAAAATTTAAAAGGATAAACACTAAATATGAAAAACAATGAATATTCAAAATAAAATGTTTCTGGGTGGGAAAACAAAGAATATAAGAATAACAAGTGAAAAACACAACTAAAATATGAGCAGAAAGCAATTTCATGCAGAAATAACATTCAAAGTAAAACAACAGATTACATGATAACCCCAAATAAAACAATAGATACATAAATGTGAACATGTGGTACTCAGAAACAGTGCATTAATCCTTATATTTACAATCAGTTCTGGCCAAATTTATATCCAGGTCAGGGTTGTACAGCAAAAGAAAATATTAATAGAGTTCAAAGGACAAAGAATGCTAAAAAGCACTGGAAAAGCAAGCACTGGTAAAGATATTTAATAAGCCTTAAGTACTGAAGAAGATGGTAAACAGCTGTTCCTCATCCTTTCTGAGGACAGAACAAGAGGAAACGGCCTTCAACTATACCATGAAGGACTCAGATTACCAATAGATGGAAGGAAGAATGTTCTGACTGTGGCTGCGCTAAAACACTGTAATGGGCTACCAAGGGGAGTTGAAGCTATCTCTTGAGGTCTTTAAAAATCGCACTGAATTTATCTGGATATAATGTGATCCTAGCTTGAAGGCAGAGAGATGAAGTAGAAGAACTTTCAAGGTCTCTTCTATTCTAATGATTCAGTGAGTGTCAACCAAATTCGATCTGCTGAAAACTGCCTCAAATTATAGGTTTAATAACTAAAACTCAGAATAAAGCTGGAGAGTTTCTTTCTAACTTGATGTCTGCGTGCAAACAAAAGACCTATTCAGTAACACAGAATGTGGAAGTTGTTATTTAAAATTGAATAGAAAAAAACCAGTGAAATAAATATAGCTAATAACCTAAGGATTCATAAACAATATTTCTAATGTTTTCTCTATCCAAACTATACAAAATTATATGAACCGTGTATATCAAAAATCTACACATTAAAGCTCTTTCTTTTTAATCATACTCTAATTCCTCATTCTTTACTCAAACCTCGTTTTTTCTCCACTGTCATCCCAAATGGAAATAACTTTAGAGTTAGCTCTGATTATAATAATGCATATGAAAATACCAAAATATATTCAAAAAAAATACCCCCAAAAAGTAAAGGAAAATTTAATCCACAATTCCAGATGCAGATTAAAATTTCGTTTTCTCATTCTAAATAGTCTTTGTCTAAAGATATAGTTTGCAAAAAAATGGGATATTACTCAGATTAATTCATATTTCTCCTCTTAACATTGTCATAAATATTTCCCTGGTATAAGCGCATGTGTATATGATTGATTTTTGCTCCCACAATATCTTATTGTGTGTTAAATATATTTAAACCTATGTACCATAGTTTACAAGGGATTCTCTGCACCTATTTTACATCCTTCTTCCCCTTTTCACTCCCCCAGGCATACACAGTTGGGAACAAAGACTGGGAAGAAATGACTGCATTGTGGATGGACACTGATAAAAGTGTGGCTGGACCTAACACGATGGTCCCAACTAATGATTCTCTGCTTTCCATGTCCTCAGTTACCTAACTCATGATCAGGTTCTATTTTTTTTTTTTAAGATTTTTATTGGGGAATTGGGGGAGGGGAACAGCATTGGGGAATCGGGGAAGGGGAACAGACAAGTTGCTGTCCTTTGTTTCTCAGTCCAGCTGCGGCGGGCACCGCTTCACTGGCTTGGTATCATCATTCAGCTCTTCCCCGATAAGGCAGATTGGTCGCCGGCCTCTGAGTGTCGCTCACCGCGGCTCTTGGCAGCTCACGCTGGCTGCCAGCCACTCACTGTAGCCTATAGCAGCCCACTGCAGCAGGGGCTGCAGCCTACACCGTCGCCAGGGCTCACACAGCCCAGCTCCAGGTGGAGCTGTTGTTAGCTGTAGAGGGCAGTGTCACTGGCCCTCATATGTGGGATCCGAACCGGGGCCGCTGGCATCCCAAAACCAGCTCCCAACCAATGTGCCACTTGGCCAGCCCTCAGGTTCTATCTAATCCTCTCTAAAGACTCTTGATTAGGACCCTTTACCTCATGGAAGCTGGAGCTGTAAATCCTTTGCTTGTTTTCTAGTATACTAAGGCTGTTGAGAAGGAATGCTAAAGAAAGCAGTATTTATAGCTCCTTAAAATAGCACCTTTCTCCTCTGATAGGAGAAAGGAAACGAAATTGGGGAAATAGATAAAGCTACTAACAGCTGGAATATAATAAGAATCTAGAATTCTTTGGAGAGGACTCTCTTTCCTCTCAGTTTGGAGAGCCACCTCACTGGCATGATTTCAGCCTCTGGAGATGTCTCATCCAGTATTTATTAAAAAAAAAAAAAAAGAATAGCTGGAGCATTAAGTCAGTATATAAGATATATCTATGGCTGTGCTTTTGATCAAACAGAAAACGTTTTGCCACAATAACACCAAAGTACTTTCTGGATAGTTCAGAAATAGCAAATCAAGCAACTAAGGGCCACATATTATATGTACCCCTCACACTCAGTTTTACAGCACAGGGCATATTTTCTCATCTTTGTTTCATCCTGCTTTCCTTTCTATGGCAATGGTGTTGAATGCTGATGAGACAATACCTCTCTCAACCTCTGGCAGGCATTTTAAAGCAATTTGTTCAAGTACCAAGTACCCAGTCTGCATTTTTGTGGGCAATTTGTGGATCAAATTTCCTATCATCTTGAGGGTATTTTGAGTTTTAAATATAATGTATCATGACCACAGTACATCTCCTTTAATTTGATTCATTTTGTATATAAATAGAAAAACACACCCAAACTACAGATATAGGTCCCAAAACACGCTTTCTAGCACAGATATTTGATATTGATTCATATAAACATGAATAAAACAGAAGTTAAAGAGAAAGATTAACTTATTTTTCTGCATGGTTTCCTAATATTTACACAGTTTTAATTTGGTTTCATTATTTTTATACTTTTATACATTTATTTTTAAACTTCAAAAATAAAGTTTAATTCAGAGCTACAAAAGAACATACTTTCTTAATAACTGACAGCCAATTATAATCAAGTATTAGGAAGCTAATTTTGTATGTCTTGTATTAATTAATAAATATAATTGAATATCTAGAAATAATTTATTTTAGTCAACTTTATTTTCACATACATATTGATAAAATCCTTCACTTATTTTTCATGTAATCCCCCACTTACAAATGTCCATAAAACCAATCTCAATGATTGCCCTAAAAAGTCCATAAAAAAAAAAAAAAGTCCATAAATAGAATAAAAATGTTCTTATGTTTTAGAACTACTACTGGTTTGAATGAAAGTTTTTTTAAAAATCTGCATATACTGGATATAATAATAATAATTATCATTATTATATACATTCCACATACTACTTTCAGATGGTGCCAGGTATATAGGTACAAATGTATACATATTATATACATCCCTGGAAAGACACAATGTTCACAACATATATTTTATTTTCTTCAAAACATGTTTTGCATAACAGAGTAGTACAGGCTAAACCCTAGGCCAGGTTGATATAGTTGAGAAAATTCACAATTGAGAAGACAAGTGACTTTCCATTTCATTTTTTTTTTTTTAAGATTTTTTTAATTGGGGAATTGGGGGAGGGGAACTTGGACAAGTTGCTGTCTTTTTGTTCTTCAGTCTAGTTGTGGAGGATGTTGCTTCACTGGCCTATGTTGGTATCGTCATTGCGCTCTTCCTGGATGAGGCAGATCAGTCACCAGCCTCTGGATGGTCGCTCACCGCAGCTATTGGCAGCTCCCGCTGGCTGCAGGCCACTCACTGTAGCCTAGGACAGCCCACTGCAGCAGGGGTTGCAGCCCACACCATCGCCGGGGCTTGCACAGCCCCGCTCCAGGTGGAGCTGTTGTTAGCTGTGGAGGGCAGTATCACTGGCCCTCATATGTGGATCCGAACCAGGGCCGCTGGCATCCCAAAACCAGCTCTTAACCAATGCGCCACTTGGCCGGCCCTTTCCTCTTCATTTTTTAAAAAATAAGAGCTAAAATCAGAAAAATAAAAGGCTTTCAAATGTCTTTTCCAGTAGTCACAATTACTTCATCTTTTAAAAATGCGGGTAGTATGAATTTTCTATCAATCAGGAAAAATAAGTCTCTATTAGGAGCCAAAACACACACCATTTGAAATAGTTGCCATTCATATAAAGATTCCAAATAAGGAATCAATTTAGCTAATGATTCATGTCTCTCTTTATTCATTATTAATCCTGTACCTTGAACTGCATTAATCCTTACAAATATTAACTTCCTAAATTTTGACTAATATTCATCGATTCTCATTCACACTGCTCAATTACTCCTTATCATTTATAAGTTTTCTGGTGCCATCAAATACTAAAGACCTAAAAATATTAATGTACTACTATAATGTATAATAGTGACCAATGATTTAGTTTAATTATGTAAGTGAAGGTATAATTAATGACAGAATTCCTTTAAATATATGCTAGTCAATATATGTTATAAATTTATGAATCATTAGCTTAAAGTTAAGCAATCGAAAGAGAGCTTTAGATTGTTCATATAATACAAGCACATCATGTATTATAGTGTTTATATAATACAAGCACATCATGCACACACCGTTCTTGAACATCATTCCAATCTCTCAGAAGCCTTTCATTTTCTTTCCGCAGGTGCTCATTTTTGGCTTGGTTTTCTGCGATGGTGTCCAAGCAGTGACAAATCAGCTCTCTAATGACCTCAGCTGGGCTTGCAACTTTCTCTAGGTTGAAGGAACCAAGTCTGAACTAGGATAAAAGGAAAACATGATTAGCTTTGGAAGAACACCAAAATTAAGCAGCCCAGTTTTAAACATACATTATTTCTCTTGGGGGAGGAGGGGAGCTTAAGATTCCAATACAATACATTTATGAGTTATAAATAGAGTGATTGAAAAACTGGGCAGCTACCCACTTTCTTACTAAAGTTTATCATATAAATCGACATATAACCTAAGAATAATTTTTATCAGTGGTAATTCACTCCCCCACCTCCTAGTAGAAAACAACATAAACACCATATAAGCATCCAATTATCTGTTTGGGATAACTTTAAGTCACTGCTCAGTCTAAGAAAAGGACTTATATATGAAGATTCGTTAATGTTAGTTTCTGTTAAATGGTAAAATGAAGTAAATGACATAACCTACTTCTAAAGAAAGAACAAAAATTTGGTAATAGTTAAGAGAAATGTAAAGTTTTAGGAAACTGATAAACCTGCAGGCATCACACAGTAACTCTTTTACCAAAAACCAATAATTTCTTACTATAAATTACAAATAATAATGTCAAGTTCAAGCTTGAGTGCTTTTGCATAAAGCTAAAACATAAAAATATCTTAGGCACTTTAAAATAAAATAGTATAACAACACAGTTTTAGTTATAGTTATGGAATTCTAAAGGGAACACAGGTTATCCTCATTTGGTAAAGATACTGAAACAGTAATTAATAATAATTATAATTATCCTTATTATTAAAATTAGAATATTATAACAACTCAGGTTTTAAACATAATTGTTATTACATAGCTTCCATGTCTTACAGTTGAAGTATAGTATAAGTCAAGCATAGCACAAACATGACCATCTAAGCATCACCAAAACGGAACTAATATACATTTTATGGATTAGTAAACTGAGGCTCAGGGTAGTTATCTAATATACCGAAGGAATCCAGTCAGGATCATACTCTGCTAGGCTATTATGCTGTTTCCTGACAGAAGACGGTATCCTAACTAAACAACTACTAAAAGGGAGAATTAACTTCGGAATCCTACACATAATTCTGAAAATAAGATTTTAATGGCACTGAGTAAGGGGCACAACTGAGAGTAAAACTGAGGCTTTTCTGTTTTTTGTTTTTGTTTAGTTTTTAGCCTTCTAGATCAGTAATTTCTATGTTGGCATTTATCTAATAAGAACATTTCCCAAATGTCTTTTTTTAAGAGTATTTCTGTAAGTATGTTATATACAGATGGGAAAATATTTAACATGGTTAATAATTCTTAGACAAATCCATATTAGTCATTTTACAAATAAAACTAAAAGTAACTAAAGTAAAAATCAAATGTATGCAATCTGAGTGGCATTTAATAACATATTTCAGCTAATTCCTACAAGTTAGAATCATTTGTGTGTTTAACCCCACAGAGTAAACTTTTCTGGATGAATTCTGTTTACTACTTTCCTTTAAATTTTGAGATAGAAAACAGAGGTAGACATATGTCTTACTTAATAGTACAGAAACCCTGCCAAAGGCTTAAATACTGACGATTCCTAGGTGTTGAGAAATATTTATACGAGCTTAAAACCTAAAGGAAAACAAAGAAATTTTTTTTTCTTCAGTGGTAATAGGCATGTTTTAGAGTACTGAATATTATTTGTCTAGCCACAAAGAAATTGTGTGTGTGTGTTCTTTGAAACCCTAGCTGGTCATGTCTGTTTAATCCTTTAATACGTTTTATTTTACCACTTCCTGTTTCTTCACAAAAGAGGGGGAGGCATATTAGGAAAAACCATCCTTTATTTCAATGACTACACCCAGTTGTATAGGCTTATATATATATAACCGAAATTAAACAGTTTGAGCAATGTTTACCAAAAAAAGATTTGGAAAAATTCTAAGAATTTTATTTATTCAGTTAAAATCATTTCAGACACTTTGTCACATCTGATTTATTTCATTTAAACTTAGAATCATATAGCCAAAAGCACTTGCAGTTTTCTTCCATAATGAAACAAGAGTCATTTAACAAGCATATAAGTTCAAATAAGAAAGTTTTATATGTAAGGAATATATAAATTAAAAGTAAATTCGGGCATTCACCTTTTGAAGCTTCTCTTAATGTAAACAAGCACACACTCAAAATAAAGGTAAAGATCACTGCAAAGTATTATTTTTTCAGGCCCATACAAAGCAGAAGAAAAATTATACTTATTTTAATTTTAGATAACAGAGTACATTATCTGCAAAATGGAAACACAAATGATTTTTTGTTCTCTCATCACAATTAACAGGGAGCTCTGACTGAGACATTTTTAGAGAGTTTTTCATCACTTGAAAATTTCAACAATACCAGGTAAATAATGAATTTGTGCCACACTTTGATCCTGCATAAAGTAATTAGTAAAATACAAATAAACATAAGTCTAGCCTGCTACCCTTCTATCTTGGATAGCAAAAGAAAAAGAGATCAATTCAAAATCACGAATAGCAAGCAACTTCTTTCAAAATACCATTCAAACATATATATTCAAAATACCAAAAGAGAATTCTTAAATGCTTTCTTGGCTATTCAGTATACAATGAGCTTAAAATGTCATTTCTTCTTAAGAGAAGGCAACTACTTTTTGGTTTCTATTTTCTAATTATATTCACTAGCTTTTCCCTTTAATAAGCGGGAACAACTGTCATTCCAAACAATAAAAATAAGCAAGAAGTATCTAGAAACTCAATCCAAGAAAAGAATTTTTCTTGGGCCGGCCGAATGGCGCATTGGTTAGGAGCTGGTTTTGGGATGCCAGCGGCCCCGGTTCGGATCCCACATATGAGGGCCAGTGACACTGCCCTCTGTAGCTAACATCAGCTCCATCTGGAGCTGGGCTGTGCAAGCCCCAGAGATGGTGTGGGCTGCAGCCCCTGCTGCAGTGGGCTGCCATAGGCTACAGTGAGTGGCCGGCAGCCAGAGTGAGCGGGTGGCAGCCATTGCGTGCTGCCACTAGCTGCAGTGAGCAACCATCCAGAGGCCGGCCACCGATCTGCCTGATCCGGGAAGAGCGCAATGAGGATACCAACATGGGCCAGTGAAGCAAAGTCCTCCACAGCTAGACTGAAGAACAAACAAACAAACAAAAAGACAGCAACTTGTCTGTTCCCCTTCTCCGATTCTCCAACACTGTTCCCGTCCCCCAATTCCCCAATAAAATCTTTAAAAAAAAAAAAAAAGAATTTTTCTTGAAATACTCAGATTATTTTTGAGAAGAATTTGGTTTGTATGTGAAAGTGGCTCTACTGGACCATCCTGCCTGTATATACAGGATTCAGAACCATGGCAGGAAGCACCCTTCTACTTTCATTGCTGCTGTCTCAGCCTATCCACACCACTACAGATGGGCAAGGGTCCACTTGCCCATATAAACTTGTCTTGGATAAGGGCTTCGTATCAGGCCTAATGAATTCAGAAGCATAAAATACTTATGTGCTCTAACTCTATATTTAGCCCATTCTTTTATAATGCCACTAAAACGGAAAGAAGCAACTCAGGAACAACTCAGGATAGCATTGTTTTTGGTTTTTTCTTTGTTTTTAAAGATTATTATTGAGGAATTGGGGGAGGGAAACAGCATTGGGGAACTGGGGAAGGGGAACAGACAAGTTGCTGTCCTTTTGTTCTTCATTCTAGTTGTGGAGGACGTTGCTTTACTGGCCCATGTTGCTATTATCATTGCGTTCTTCCCGGATGAGGCAGATCAGTCATTGGCCTTTGGAAGGCCATTCACAGCGGCTATTGGCATTGGCTCTAAATTGTCATAATTTGGGCCGGCCGAGTGGCACATTGGTTAAGAGCTGGTTTGGGGATGCCAGCGGCCCCGATTCGGATCCCACATATGAGGGCCAGTGACACTGCCCTCCACAGCTAACAACAGCTCCACCTGGAGCTGGGCTGTGCGAGCCTCGGCGATGGTGTGGGCTGCAGCCCCTGCTGCAGTGGGCTGCCATAGGCTACAGTGAGTGGCTGGCAGCAAGCGTGAGCTGCCAAGAGCCGCGGTGAGCAACCATCCAGAGGCCAGCGACCGATCTGCCTCATCCGGGAAGAACGCAATGATGATACCAACATGGGCCAGTGAAGCAACGTCCTCCACAATTAGACTGAAGAACAAAAAGACAGCAACTTGTCTGTTCCCCTTTCCCAATTCCCCAATGCTGTTCCCCTCCCCCAATTTCCCAATAAAATCTTTTTTAAAAAATAAATGAATAGTCATAATTTTAGCTAGTAAAACAAACTAATAGTTTCTTTTTTTATCTGATCTGCATTAAAATTCTCAACTTCAGAAAACATCACTTTTTTAAGTGAGGGTTTTGTTTATTCTGAGTATCTGTCTGCCAACTCTCTCACCCATCACTTCAAAGCCCAGGTTAAGTTCTTTTATTTCAGCCTACATAGACTTCTTTATTCTTAATACTTTAGAGTTTGTCTCCACAATGTTTCACTCAGTTTCATCCTCCTTATATTCTTGTCTGATGGTTTCAAAAATGCAGTCTTTTCCTTGTATTTCTAGCTCTTTGAGGTCAGGGATTGTATCTTATATTTCTTCCGTAGCCTCCACAGTATCTTGCACAGCTCTAGACCTATGTTCATAGTGCTCAATAAAGACTTGATTTTTTTTTTATTGGAACGATCCTTATTAATAGGAAACATTATAATGGAATAGGTAAAAAAAGAATTGGGGCACTGGGCCAGCCAAGTGGCTCAGTTGGTTAAGAGCACGAGCTCTGAGCTATAAGGTGTCCAGTTAGATTCCCACATGGGAGGGGGGCTATGCCTACCCACAACTAAGGTTGAACATGGCACCTTAAGCTGAGCTGCCCTGAGCTGCCAACGGGCGGCCGGATGGAAACTGGACTTGGAGCTGGGCTTGCTGCGCCCTCCACAACTAAGACTGAAGGAGAACTTGGCTGTTCCCTTTCCCCGATTCCCCAACATTGTTTGACTTTCCCAATTCCCCAATAAAATCTTCAAAAAAAAAAAAAAAAAGAATTGGAGCAGTGATGCTCTGAATACAAATTAGGAAATATTTTAAGTAGTTTAAGTGTATAAGGCAGTTTTATTTTATAGAATAGTATTATTTAAACCAAAAGGATGTGGTTTTAAAAATGTACAACAGTACTTGATACTGTGATAATATATAGGTTTAATAAAACCTAAACAGATTTGTTTCTAAAGAATACATAAAGTTACAAACTAAGTTTTCAGGTTCTTTGGAGGGGCCAGATAAAAGAGAATAGACAGTATTAGTGAAGCAATTCCTGGGGACTTCTTTGTGACCTTAGTGACTGGAGGGCCGAGGACCCCTAGCAAAGCCTTCCTGGACTCCTGACCCCTAGACACCATGAGATAAAATGTGTGTGGTTTCAAGATGCTAAATTTGTGTTGACTTGTTACTTAACAATACAAAATGAATACAAATATGCTTCAATATAACCAATCTAAAAACATCAAAGCAAAACAAAAAACTCCCTTAATCCCATATCGCAGATTCCAGCTATTGACCATTTTTCTACTCCCACCACAGCAAAACTTCTCTGAAAATGTATCTAGCATCCGCACTGTCCAATACAGTCATCACTAGCCACACATGGCTTGTACAATAAATAAACTCAAATACTGAGTTTCTCAGTAACCCACACCACATTTTAATACTCAATAGCTACATGCTATATTAGACAGCATCGATAAAAAAATCTATCATCCCAGAAAGTTGTTTAGAATAACACTAACCTGTTTCTTCATTTTATTACATCCCATGCTCTCTTTAAATACTCTCCAGTGAACCTTTTCATAATGTGGCCTATGATTACCTCAATCCACCTCCCCACCTTTGCTATCTCCAGCCACTTGCTTTTTTATTATACTTGAATAGGTCAATTATTACCATCCATAATAGGCAAAATGATACTCTCCCAGAGATATCCACACCCTACTTCCTGGAATTTGTGAATATGTTGCATTCCATTACAAAAAGGGACTTTGCAGGTATAGTAAGGTCATAAACCTTGAGATGAGATTATGCTGGATTATCTTGGTGAGCCCAATCTATTCATATAAATCCTTAAAATCAGAGGACCTTCCTTTCTCAGCTACAGTCAAAGGGACATGTAATTTGAAGAGAGGCACAGAGAGATGCAATGTTGCTGGCTTTGACGGTGGAAGGAGACCATGAACCAAAAATGTGGGCGGTTTCTAGAGGCTGGTCAAAGGCAACGGATTTTCCAGTACAGCTTTCAGAAAGGAATACAGCCCAGCTAACACATTGGTTTTAGCTAGGTGAGACCCCTGTTTGGACTTTTAACCTACAGAGCTGTAAGATAGTGAATTTATGTTGTTTTAAGCCAAACACTTTCTGGTTATTTGTTACAATGGCAACTAAAAATGAAAACATTGTCTGTGGTAGGCTGATTAATGGCCGCCCAATAGTGTCCACATCCTAATCCCCAGAATCTGTGACTATTACCTTATGTGGCAAAAGGGGCTTTGCAGACATGATTCAATCAAGGAAGGGGCTATCATCATGGCTTATTCGGGCAGTCCCAATGTAATGACAAGGCTCCTTTTAAGAGGGAAGCAGGAGATCAGACTGAAAAGTTAATGTGATAACAGAAACAGAAATTGAAGTGATGTACACACAAGCCAAGGAAAGCTGAGAGCCTCTAGAAGCTGGAAAAAAGAAAACCATTAAGTTTTTGGTACTTTGTTCTAGTGGTAACAAGAAACTAATTTAGGGTTTGCACATTCTTCCTGGAAAATTCTTCTCCCTAAACTGCACATGCCTTCTTCTTTTACTTTATCCAAGTCTCTGTTCACTGTTGCCTCTGTAGAGACATTTTCTTCACCACTCTACCTACAATATAATCATTCTATTGGGTTCTCGGAAAAGTCATGATGTATTTTTTCTGTTTTTCGTTGCAAAAGTGCATCATGACTTTTCCAACAATGCAACAGAATCCTCCAAACAGTCCTACAAAGAAATGCCAATAGTGCAGTTACTGAGAAAAAAATGTTTTCTGATCTTCATAGCAGTTGTCATCATCTTAAAATATTTTACTTATGAATATTTATTGTCTAACTTCCACACCTCCAACCTAAACCCCATACTCACAGTAGGGATTCAAAAATGTTTATTAACTGAGTGAATGAATACTTGGTCATAAATGTGCGAATACTTCTCTGATTTGTCAACATTACTCATAGAGAATTTACATTTTAATGTAGTTAAATCTAAAACTAGTTTCATTATAAGGTCTTTGCAAATCAGAGAAAGTAGCTATTCATCTATATTTTCATTTTTTTAATTTTTCTTCCAAATACATAACCAATGTGTCCTCACCATTTATTCAGAAATTTATTCTCTCCATAAAGATATAAAATGCCACCATCATTAGAAACTACATATTTATGTACGTATACTTAACATTTTGTAATCCGGCATAAAAAGCTATATGACGAGTTTACTCGTTTCCCTCATACACTTTGTAATCGGGCATAAAAAGCTATATGACGAGTTTACTCGTTTCCCGTAAAAAATGTGTTAAGTATGTTCTTGAGTTCCCTATTCAGTCCCATTAGTTGTTATCCTTTTACTACTAGCAGCATGATCTTCAAATTATCATAACTTTATAATATGTTTTATTTTTAAGGATTCTAAGCTTCATCTCAAAATTCTTTGTTTCAAAATTGTATTGTCTAGTTTTGCCAAGCAATTTCCTATAAATTTTGAGTGTGAATTTGAGACACACCAAAAGCAAAATAAAAAAAGCAATAAAATATACTAGTAATTTGGTTTGGAATTATGATGTGTGATCAAACAATATGGCGAATGTTTAAATTTAAAAAAAGTTAACACACATTGCTGCTAATCCCCCTCAAAATACTCCCTCTTGCTTTGAACACACTTACCCATCATTCTTGCCACTTTCTAAAGCAGTTCTGGAAGCCCTCTTTCATGAGTGTCTTTAGTTGTGCTGTAGTGGCTGCCTCCATGTCCTGAATCATTTTGACTTTGGGGAACAGCCAGAAGTACCATGGTGCCAGATCCGGTGAATAAGATGGATGAGGACACACCATAATGTTTTTATTTGACAGAAATTGTCATACCAAAAGCAATCTGTCACATGAAGTGCTGTCATGATAGAGGATGAAATAAAGACACTCACAAAAGAGGACTTCCAGAGCTGCTTCAGAAAATGGCAAGAACAATGGGATAAGTGTGTTCTAAGCGAGGGAAGTATTTTGAGAGGGTAAATGGCAATGTCTTTTTTACCGTAATTTTTTTTATTTAAACATTCACCATATTTTTTTTATCACACCTCATATATTCATTTTCAAATTATTTTATAAGGAATTAACTTATTTCTACCATGAATTACAGAGTTAATTCCTCCATTCAGGACCATTATATTCCTTCCTATAATCGAGTTACTTTTATGCCCTTTGGTTAATTTTCTTATTGCTTATGTTGAATCAGATTCCCTACACAACAGCTGATAAAATTTCTAAGTGATCTGTAGGTAAAAATAAGAAAGTAACTTCCTGACTCAGTCTTATTTTTGTTATGTTGATTTCTTGGTTAGATTTAAAAAATTGTATGATATAATAGAAACCTTAGATATCTCTATTTTAGAATCCAAGTACTGACATTTACTTGCAGTAGGGTCCTGAACAAGCAATTGTAGTAACCACTACATTCAAAAGTTATGACTTATCCTATAGGAGATTCATGAACAAAATCTAAGAGCTGGTTGTAAAGGATTTTACAAATGAGCCACAATAGAAATAACACCTAAGGGCACAAAATTTCTCTCTTTTAAGTCAGTTTGAATTTGTTTGCCTTCTAAAAATGGTTGATTACTTTAACACAGTAGCATTCCAGAGTGGTTATGACAGAAAAATCTCACTGGGGCTGGCATCACTGTTTGCTGTTGCTTAGCTTCTGAGGCCTCATGTAAACAGTAAGTAAGCAAACATGGGACAAAACTTATAATAGGATAAAATATCATGTTATGGGATAGTTAGGAAATACAACTCAATAGGACATAGTATGAAATATCATGAAGCATAATAATTGCTAGGTCTCTCATATCATTCTCAAGGAAAATTAAAATAGTAGAATCTTGTGTTTTTTCTGATTACAAAATTCTGGTCCTTTGTCATTTAAAAGTTTCAGAAACTTAATGTCAACCTCCTCTCTATACCTCCCCCAAAGCACAGAACTATACTTATTTGATGGCATAATATAACTGGTTAAAAGACATTATGTTGACATTAGAAACTTTTGTAAACAAAATATTTTCATACAAACTTATTGTGTTAACTATGATTTCATTATCCTTAAAATGAGTTATCATAAACTAATAAACTCAAAACTAGTGATCCTTAAAAAATCAGGGAAATACGAAATCCCTTTAAATTCTCAGTTTAAATTAAATCATAAAACATGAAGTCAAGACAAATATGTTCATTTATTGGATGGTCTATGAATAGAATACATTTCTAAACAATTCTTTAAAGCTTAAAAACTGTCTTTTTAATCTATGAATTAAAAATTCTTATGCCATATACTGCCATTCAAAAGTATTTAGGGCCGGCTGAGTGGCGTGGTGGTTAAGCGCTGGCTTGGGAAGCCGGCGGCCCCGGTTCGGTCCCACATAAGAGGGCCAGTGACACTGCCCTAAAAAAAAAAAAAAGTATTTACTAAGAAGTCTAAAAACCTTTACTTATTGTAACTTAATGGCAGATCTCTAGGAAACAAATTTCTATTCAAAATATTTATACAGAAAACTAGTAATATTTACTTAGATCCATTTCCTTATTTCCCTAGAGACAAGATAAAAACAAATTATTATTAGTCTAAAAAACATTTTAAATTTTACATGTTTTTTTTAGGTAATAATTACTTAATAGGAAAACTGCCTATAATGTATAAAAATTAGCATGTATTTTTAATGAGACAGAGAAGAATTCGAAAGCATGTTGGGTGGCAACCATGCATTTAATTGAATTTTCTTGCAAAGAAAAATGTAATTAAAAGTTGACATTAAGGTAGTTCCAGTTCAGATAATAGCAAAGTGAGCTGCACTGAACTAACCCTTCTGGAAATAACAATTATAAATTCCAAAACAAAAAACAAAAAAAACTCAAAACCAAAACACAAAGACCTATTCATCGGACTGAAAAATGACTGAGAGAAGGCAGCAAATGAAGG
This sequence comes from Aselliscus stoliczkanus, assembly GCA_033961575.1. Taxonomy (NCBI): domain Eukaryota; kingdom Metazoa; phylum Chordata; class Mammalia; order Chiroptera; family Hipposideridae; genus Aselliscus; species Aselliscus stoliczkanus. The sequence goes on from CM066728.1 coordinate 58,421,179, forward strand.
GTACTCAAACAGGGTGAGACCCATATCAAATGACTTTTCCTCACATGGCACTCCCCAATCCTAGGGATTATGCACAACAAGTAAAAACCATACCTGCCAACTAGAGATGTCAAAGGGTGGATTCTGGGACACACACACACACACACACACACACACACACACACAAAACATTGAAAATAGGAGAGAAAAACGTAAGAAAATTAGAGAATCAATATAGTACAGTACCAGTTAAAGTTCACATAGAAGAATTAGCCAAAAGAGAAAACAAAATAGAGAAAGAACTTTAAAAGTATAAGACGAAATGCATAAACCAAAAGATTTAAATTTCCAGATGGAAAGGGTCTGCTAAGATTCCAGAGCACTGGATTGAAAGAGGACTCATATACAGACATAGCATTGCTAAATTTCAGAACATTTGGGAAAAAAAGAGAATCCTAAAAGAGTCCAGAACAATAAAATAGATTACAATGTGAATGATCAGGAATTAGAATGGCATTGGATTTCTAGAGAAAGGCTGGATACCAGATATCAATAAATTAATACCTTCAAAATAATAGACATATTCATAAAGAGTATGTCCCACAAATGTGATGAAATAAACTAAATTATACCATAACATTCTTATAATAATAATAAGCAACATTTATTTAGTACTTACTATGTTTCAAGCATTATGTCAATTAACAGATAAGTTTGTCTGGGGCTAATAGTAACAAATTCAGATTTTGAGCTCTGGATCTAAGACTAAAATATTGGGTTGTTGGAAAAGTTATGACACATTTTTGCAATGAAAACATAGAAAAAATACGGCATGACTTTTCCGACAACCCCACAGTACATGGAATATGTGAAATATAGTCAATACATTTCTGTAGAATACTACATGAAAATTTGAAATTCAATTAACTAATCTTTCTTTTAGTTCCCACCTTTATATGTGTAAGACCAATTGTATTATAAAAATATGAGTTATAATACCTGCTTTATATAAATGTAAAGAGAGTAGTAGTATTTTATAAGGCCTACAATATTAATAGATTAATTTCAGAAAATCAATACAAAGTGTAATACCCCAACCATGAGTTTTCAACTTTTAAAAGCTCAAAGTATAAAGGTAGCCAGACAAAAGTGTTGAAATATTTCAGTACTAAACTGACTGTTTTCAATGAAATAATGACACTAGTACATGAAATACCAAGTGTTTTGTGGTAACTATGTAAATAAGTCATGTTACATAGGATAGCACCTTGCTGTTAGCAAATATTAAAACCAGAAACGTAGTTTAAGTCCAAAATAAATGAAATGTTTTGGCATACTACAGTTCCACTTCTGTGAACTGTTTCTTATGAAGCAATCTCAAATGAGAACTCTTACCCATTGCCAAAAATGTCCAAATGGTATAGCAGTTACTGTATTTTGACAACATAGTAATCTCAATTCATTTAATGAGGTGTTAAGGGGTGAATCCCTAAAACTAAAGTGAGGGAGCAGTGGTAGGAAGGGGGGCATGGCATTTTGAAAATACCAAATATACTGAAATACACAGTTATATGAAAAGTCATATTCATAAGGAAACAATGTCAGATGTTAAAATGAGTATTTCATAAAATTTTTAAAAGGCAATTTTTCTTTGTATGACTCAAAAGGTCAGATAAAAGGTTTATGTCCAACTACTTGAGATGCTTTGGGGCTTACTGCAGTTGTTACAATATATTAAGGAAGATAAAATCATTCCCCTTCATAAGATAGTTCAGAAAACTACAGAATGTAGACTCTTTAAAAATTATCATAATTTTATAAATCAGTGTTTGGCTACAAATTGAAAAAAAGGCCATTATGCCCGGTGAGCCTGTGATGTACAGAGCTCCTTTTTGGAAAGGCTTATTTAATTTTCAAACTGGGTGGGTAAACTTCTGAAAGAACATGGCAAGCTTTTACAAGTTCATGCTTCAGACCAACTCAAATTTGCCACCCGCATATTGATAAATGGATTGATACACAAGCCAAAGAAAATTATATGGGGAAGGATGACTGCTTTTGAAATGATTCGACCTAAATTCTTCCCAAAGGGATTCTATACATTATGTGACTGCAATTACGACATTCCATGTCCCCTTAGAATTGCGAAGGAAGTCATGATTTTAAGAAAACAAAGATAGGACAGTTTCTACAAGGTTAGGTTGCTTTCCTAAACTGGACAGAGGTAGTATTTCAGTTCACCACCTGTTTTCCTGGAGTTGAATATCTATTGGAATATCTGCCTCAAAAGCATATTCCTATTTTTTTAGCATATGTTTAACTGAGGTTTTTCACTTTGAAAAATTCTATATCTTAGCAACAACTGTGTTTAATGAGCACACATTCAAAGTTTACTTTAAATTTTAAAGGTTGTCAAATGTAACAATTAAATTGGTTTTAATAGCTATTCCCTACACTTAAATGCCATATCAAAGACTAACAATCAGATTTGAATTCTGGTTTTTCTTAATACACTTTTTCTTCCTACACACATTTTCCTTTTAGCTGAAGGTTAAAAAAAATGAAGAAAAACTGGATGTTACAAAATGCCCTAAAATTTGAAAGTTTCTTTTTTATAACACTATCCACATTCTTGGTATTTAAATTCCAGAACCAGATATATATGAGATAAACATTATATAGTCTAAATGAGGTTCCTTTACCAACAAGCTGTGAGCTTGATTTCTGAACTTCAAAAACTTGGAATAATACTATTGTCCAACCTATTTATCCATATTCACAGGTATTATATGGGTGACATTCCAAAGGAAAAAAGAAAAACCACTATATAACCTCAAAGAATTGTTCATCCTTTTAAGAAATATTTTTAAGAGATTTTTCACCAAATACTAATATATGCATCAAAGGTACAGAGAAATACCACTGCCCACAGAGAGACTTATAAAGTAGTCACTATATAATATGAGAAGTGTAATAGTAGAGTGCTCATTAAGGGGTGGCCGATTAGCTCAGTTGGTTACAGCGCAGTGCTAATGACACCAAGATTGCCGGTTCAATCCCCACATGAGCCACTAAAGTCGTGCCCTCCACAACTAGATTGAAACAATGACTTGACTTGGAGCAAAAAAAAAAAAGTACTCATTAATATATTCAGTAGTTTTTACAAGTATATCAATCTCATAATAGATAAGCACGTTTCTGGAAAAATTGTAGCAGCATGATATATACTAATCAAGATATCAGTATACGGGATCATAATCAGACTCTCAATATCAAGACTGGCAATAACTAATGTGATGTTTAATTTTATGTGTCAGCTTTCCTGGGTTACTAAATGCCAGGCTAGCTGGTTAAACATTACCCTTGAGTGTGTCTGTGAGGGTATTTCCAGAAGTGAGCAGCATTTGAAGTGTTGGACGGAGTAAATGAGACTGCCTTCCCCAATGTGGGTGGGCATAATCCAATCAGTTGAGAGGCCAGAAGAGAACAAAAATGCAGAGGAAAGATGAATTCACCCTCTGCCTGACAATTTGAGCTGGGACAAGTAACTTCTGCAGGAACAATGTTCCTGGTTCTTAGAACTTCCGACATGGACTGAAATTCTATACCATCAGCTCTATAGCTATCAGGTCTTTGAACTAAATCACTGGCTTTTCTGGCGCCTCCAGATTCTAATGGCAGATAGTGAGACTTCGCAGCCTCCACACTTGTGTGAACCAATACCTTATTATATATATCCTACTGATTCTGTTTCTCTGGAAAACTCTAATACAGGTAATATTTCAGCCACAGGGAGTCTAGTTATGTCCTAAAGATAATTTCCTATATCCCTGCACTAGGCCCTAGTAAACCTCTGGCCAATTCAGTAAAAAATGTGCAGAAGATAAGAACTACTTTTATCTAGGTTGTTTTTTATTTTGTTTTCCATGAGGGTGGATTAAATATTATAAATAACAAAATAAAGAAATGCTGATACAATATCAACAATCAAACCAGAGTATTGCAAATACTGACTGTTGTTGGAACACATGCACAAGAGGAAGTCCTGCAGACAACTCATGTCATCACTATGGACTCTTCCCCTTGGAAGACCAGAATGCTTTGAGCCTGTGAGTGAGATCAGCACAAAAACAGGATCAGAAAAAGAATTTGTTCACAATTCAACTGAGAGAGAGAAAAAGAGTGATGACGCAAACGTTTCCATGGTTATTGTCTCATCAGTGGGTAACCTAGAGCAACACCCTGTCTTGGATTAAATGTGATTTTCTTCTCATTGCCGAAAACAATATAATTCTTTCTAACATGAGTAGCTACCTCTAATTTCATGCAAAAATACTAGTGCAGGATAATGAAAAGATATATATATCTATATATATAGATATATAGATATATAGATATAGATATATATATATATATATATTTTTTTTTTTTTTTTTTTGAGGGCAGTGTCACTGGCCCTCATGCGGGACCGAACCAGAGCCGCTGGCATCCCAAGCCAGCGCTTCACCACCGCGCCACTCGGCCGGCCCCAAAAAGAGATATATTTTTAAAAACTTTAATATGACATTTCTGAAAAAAAGAACTAAAATATGCAGAGGAAGGGCCATCCTCAAATCCCAAAGGGACAATTTAAGCACACAGAGCACTATAAACTTCATCTTTCTAGATTTACATATGTTCAATAATCCCATTTACATTTTGATGTTTCAATCTAATCATAAAAAACTACAATGGCAATTCCATCAATAATCTGTGTTTAGTTCTACAATAGCCAAACCCATCATTATCAAAAACAACTTAAAGAATCACAGTTTGAAATACTCTTTGACTGGCAATGACTAGCAACAGTTAGAAAACCTATTTAGAAAGTTATAAATACATATTGATTGATGGATGTCCACAAACAGAAAGCCTTTCAGTATCTACCAAAGCCAAACAGAAAGCCAGAGCCAAACGGAAGCCCTGCTCTCTCTGTGTTCTCTAGGAGACAGCATATCACCCCGTCAGGGGAGTCTCAATTCCCAAACTCCAATGAAGGAATGAAAAAAGCAAGACACTGATGATGTTGAAGGGTTTCTACCACCACTGCCACCACCGTAATTCACAATGTATTCTTTGTAAATCAAAATGATTATATGGATTCATTTTTGGTGGAGAATAAAGTTTTGTTTCAAAAATTTTAATAGTGCTAGAGAGCTGATACATAATTTTGTCTGTATTGCCTTTTGAACATTACAGGGACACATAAAATCAGTATGTCAGTGTGAAAGTACCAACAGCACCATTCAAATCAATTTCACTGCGTTTCTAGTATATGTTAGCAACTGTTTGGGGCTGAGAATGAAAACATAAACAAAGCATACTTCCTGCCCTGATGGAAATCATAATTTGGCAGGAGAAGCTGAAATGTAATCATCCAATGAAAATGCAACATGGTCTGAAAAGAATGAATGGGATGAAGTTAGGAAAAAATATGAATGCCATCCTGAGACATTTAGCCTACATTCTCTAGGTCGGGGCTTGCAGAGTCAACTACCTTCACAAGCCAGGCAGGTCAAGTATCTGAATAAAGGTGATGGGCTAGCAAATTACAGAGCGCATTTCCCAACTACAGGAACAAGTCACTAGGTAGTAGTAGTGGTGGTGTGGAAATCTGGGCCAGGTTACACAGATTTCTAATTTTTTAGAGAGAGACCAGAAATCTAGATATTTAGGTACATATAAGCTCCTGGTTTTAATTGTTGCAAACTTGTTTAAATTTTTTTCTACATGAAAGGGCCAAACATAACATGTCTATAGGCCATATCTGGTCCTCTGCTATAGACAACTAGATGGGACTTCCAAGAATTTTTCAGCACAATAATGTGATTAAATTTGCATTTTTAGAAATGTCCCTCTGGTGATAGATGAGAGTATGGATGACTGGAGACAGGAAGGAAGATCAGCTATTCAGAAAAGTTCCTACAAAAAAAAATAGTGGAACTTAAACCTTTGCCATAGAAAAGTGCTGACAGTTAACTTGGGTGAAAAGAACTGAGGACCAGAATAACATTTAAGTTGAAGGGAAGGTGTAAGGAGACAGGGGGAATTAAAATCCACGAGTAAAGCTGAGCAAGAGAGTGTAGATCTAACAGAGTGAATTCAAAGAGTGGGAAAGACCAGGACAGAAGAATTTAGACTGAGAGAGCATGATGAAGATTTTTCCTTTTCTGAAACTAGAGGAAGAAAAGAATACAGATCCATATGAAGATGAAAAAAAGAAATTGAATATATATCTAACAGCCTTAACGGTTTTAGTGGTAGGCAGATTTCTCAGACGGTGCTCCAATTCTATCTTCTGGTGTGTACATGCCCCTACATAATCCACTCCTTTTGTGTGGGTAAGCAATTGTGAATTTAGTGAGATATCCACTCCCACACTCCCATAACTTAGGTTATATAGCACAACCAACTTTACAAAAGGGGCATTATTTTAGTTGAGCCTGATCAAATTAAGTGAGCCCTTAAAATGGGCTTTCACAAGGAGCAGAGATTGAACTTGAAGGAAATTCTTTGTGGCTGGATTTGAAGATGGAAGGTGCCATGAGAATGCCCTCTGGGAGCTGAAAACCACCCTTGGCTAACAGCTGGCAAGGAAATGAATGATGCCAACAAACGTGATCTTGAATGAGGGATCTGAGCTCTAAATGAGACTGCAGTCCCCCTGACACTTTGATTTGGGCCTTGTGAGATTCTGAGCAGTAAACCCAGTTGTGCCAGGGCTAGACGTCTGACTTTTAGAAACTTGTTGAGGGTCGTAATCCCTAACATCAAAGGGCTTGCAAGCTGGCCCTAATGGGCTTGCTGAAGCATAAAACTTGTTCCTCTGTTCTTATTGTTTTTTCATACCCCTTGGAGGGTGCATATGACCTATTGAGACATGTGGTGAGAACGGTCAGTTCCTTGGGACACAAAAGATAGATGGATGTTCAGGTTAATGGGAAAGGAGTCTAAGACACACATGGATACACGGTTAATGATTTACTGCAGTTTACTTCCTTAAAGATTATCAATAAAAGCTATGCGTTGATCCGATTCGGGGCTCAGCTCAGTCTTCCTTGGCTGAGTCCCTTGGGCTCAGCTCAGTCTTCTCTGGTTGAGACCCTTGGTCTCGCTCTTATCTTACTTCTGTCTCTTGTCTTTATTTAATCTGCGTCGCCCCTCTCGTGTCCCACTTGCCCTTGCCACGCTGGACGTGACAATTGGCACCCAACGTGGGGCTCGAACCCACGACCCTGGGATTAAGAGTCCCATGTTCTACCGACTGAGCTAGCCGGGCCACCTGGGTGAAAACAATTATTAAAACAAAAAGGGGGAGACATAAAGGAACCACCTCAGGTGCAATTAGCTAAAGCTATGTTCACTTTAAATTTTTTGAACTCCTCTGGCTCTGATCCACATTGTGGACGAACTGCAGCAGAAAGACATTTTAATACTAGTTCAAAGAAAATGCCGCCAATCCCCATATGGTGGAAAGATATTCAGACTAATCAGTGGAATTTAGGGACTTTGTTGACATGGGGACGAGGTTTTGCTCGTATTTCTCCAGGCAAAGAAGAACGTCCTCTGTGGGTGCCTAGCCGGTGCATTAAACCTTATCATGAGCGACTCACCCAAGAAGGTCGTCATGAAGCCAGTATGCCCTAAGGTGGCACGGTATCCGTCTCCTGAAGAGATTTTACTGGAGACTCCCTCGGATGAGGAAGAAGAAAGATGCGTGTCCACTACCCGTCCACCGACACCTCCAGCGTTGGAGACTTCTAAATTATCCTTGCAATCTAATCGTGTGAGGACGGCTGTCCTGCTCATGCCTGCTCCTCCAGTTATTGCAAAAAGCACTAGAAATGCTTCTCTCCCTACCTGGGGACAAATGAAAAAATTGGTACAAGTAGCAGAGCATCGTCTCCAGGAGGAAAGGTTGCCTAAGACGGAGGCCAACCTGATGTTGTCCATGATGGCTGTTCTTACTATTGTAAGTTGCTTTCCTCCAGGAGCCATTGCAGATAATTTTATTTACTGGGCATACATTCCAAATCCTCCATTATTAACTCCTGTCACATGGAATGATGATCCTCCTTTAATTTATCTTAATGACAGTTCATGGTTCCCTGGGCCTGATGATCCCCGAGGACCTGAGTTTCCCGAGGAGGAAGGGAGACTCTTTACTTTACTTAATCATACAGCCCTTGGATATTTACATACTCCCATATGTATTGGCTCTATTCCACCATGTCTCTCTCTTGCAGAGCAAACGTGGGCTATTCCAACTGGAAAAGAAAATAATACATTTAAAGATTTATTTATGATTTCTAGTAGACGATTTGTTACTCAGCAATTTAACACTCATAGCTTCCCGCCTCCAATTCCTACATGCCCTCTTATTAATCATTGGGATAGATATCAATCAAGAATTCATTGGGATGAATGTCGTGGAACTATAGATAGAATAATTATAAATAATACATTGAAAACAATTGTTGATTGGGGACCTTTTGGTCCTGCTCTTCAAATTTGTAGGAATAAAGTATGTGCAGAACCACGACAACTAAAGGATCAAATAATTGGCGATAACTTCTTTCAAACTATCGAACATCTTTTCAATATTTCTATTCTTTGGAAAGAAAAGGTTTTAGCTCCACCTCAATTGAGAATGATTAGACCTATTAGGGGCCCTTTTCAAAGGACCCTGTGGAAAATTGCTCTAAGCATTGGACCTAATAAATTATGAAAAGGAAATCTTACTTATAATATCAATAATAGTTATACCTTCCGGTATGAAAAAACTGGACAAATTTATTTACAAGTTTGTATTAAAAATCCATTTGTGTTTTTAATAGGAAAATTTACCATTAATCAAAATTTGAAATTGGTTGAGTGTCCCCTATGTCGTTTATTTACTTGTCTTAATTCCTCAATTCTTAATTATCCCCAAGATCAAATTATGATTTTGAGACGTAGAAAAGGATTGTGGATTCCAGTCCAAACCTCTAGGGTTTGGGAGGGTTCTCCAACAATTCATATTGTCCTCCAACTTCTTCATAAAATTTTACATCGAACTAAAAGATTTATTGGCCTTTTAATAGCAGCAATTTTAGGAATTATAACAATCACAACCACTGCTGCCGTCTCTGGAGTAGCTCTCCATCAGACAGTTCAAACTACTCAATTTGTACAGCAATGGCATGAAAATGCTAGTAAAACTTGGAACCAACAATTGAAAATTGATCAAGAAATTAGTGTTCAATTAGCTGATTTGGAAACCACTGTGGTTTATTTGGGAAACCAAATAGAAAGTCTCCGGACTATTATTACTTTAAAGTGTGATTGGAATACCTCTACTTATTGCATAACTCCTTTTTCTTATAATCAGACACGTACTCCGTGGTCTGAGGTACGTGCTCATCTTTTGGGTCATATGCCCAACCTCTCTGTGGATATTCAGCAATTACAGCAAGAAGTAGACCAAATGTCATCTGCTAATCTTCAGCTCCTCCCTGGAGAGGATGCCTTATCCGCAGCCGCGGAAGAATTATCTAATCTAAATCCACTCAATTGGATCAAACACCTCAGTGGAGGTTTTGCTGGTGCATTTGCATTACTAATCATTATTTTATTTCTGTTCTGTTTAGTCCTCCGGTGTGGCCAACAAACCCTCCGGCGGGCCATAGATGAAGAAACTGCAAAATCCGTGTTTCTCCTTCTACAACAACAGAAGGGGGTCGATGTTGCCTTACAGCCGATTCCACGACCATCCCCTCTGCATTAGCCTCTGAAGGCATAGCATTGGCTTTTGTGTCTGCTTGGTTCTGTGCCTACTCCCCATCCTCTTTAGATGTTTTCTCAAGCAGATGATGGAAGTCCAAGCCCACATACATGAGATCAAACTTGAGGCAAAGCCTCAAGTTTGGCCACCTGCTTGTTAGCCCCAATACCCCTAAACTTTAGCGAGGACAGGCTAGCCAAAGACGGGTAATGACCTCCTTGAATGTAACTAACCTAAGACAGGGCTTGATCACCAGAGGATCGAGTTCCAATGACGGGTTGTTATTTCATTGGAGCACACCTAAGACAGGCACTGTGGCTCGCAGCCGCCTGGGGTCACAGGCGTGCTTTTTAAATAATAAAAAAGGGAGAGATGTTGAGGGTCATAATCCCTAACATCAAAGGGCTTGCAAGCTGGCCCTAATGGGCTTGGTGAAGCATAAAACTTGTTCCTCTGCTCTTATTGTTTTTTCATACCCCTTGGAGGGTGCATATGACCTATTGAGACATGTGGTGAGAACGGTCAGTTCCTTGGGACACAAAAGATAGATGGATGTTCAGGTTAATGGGAAAGGAGTCTAAGACACACATGGATACACGGTTAATGATTTACTGCAGTTTACTTCCTTAAAGATTATCAATAAAAGCTATGCGTTGATCCGATTCGGGGCTCAGCTCAGTCTTCCTTGGCTGAGTCCCTTGGGCTCAGCTCAGTCTTCTCTGGCTGAGACCCTTGGTCTCGCTCTTATCTTACTTCTGTCTCTTGTCTTTATTTAATCTGTGTCGCCCCTCTCGTGTCCCACTTGCCCTTGCCACGCTGGACGTGACAGAAACTGTGAGATAATAATGGTCAGTGCTTTAAGCTGCTAAGTTTGTAACAACGTGTTGTACAACAGCAGAGAACTAATGCACCTCGTATTTAGAAAATAAAGTTTTTTTTGAATGAAACAACAAGTATTGCTTCAAGACTGGTGAAAACTGCCATGAATGAGAGTCAAGCTGAATTTACTTTCCAGCAACTTTGGTCTCATCAAGCATTCTGTGCCTATCATATTAGCCACAGAATGATTCACTAGAAAGAGAAATAACTTCCCATGCTGTATAACAATTGAAGTTATATACCAAAGGAGCTGGACAGGTTTTCAGAGTGAACTTCCATGAGGAGACTATAGAAGAAAGCAGATACATACAGAAAAATCACAAAATACAAAGTCACTATTTCTCATTGGTGGTTAACAAACATGAAAAGTGTTATCAACTAATTCCTCAGATTTTAACACCTTCAGAAGGTTCTAGACATCATAATTGCTGTATACAAGTACATATTCAAGTTTCTCCATTCAGTAAAATAAATGACTAAGCTTCTATTAAACCTCTGAAAAAATCATACTTGCATGTCAAAAACTTCACATATATATCATAAAATTATTTCAGAAAGCATTTCAATAACTATGGTAGAAATAAAAGTTATGAAAGAATAAATAATAGTATTATTGCAATCCTGTTGGCACTTAATCACTTTGTCTTTTGAAATCATTCTGTGTACAGTCATATTTACTGTCTGGTTTCCACAGTAATGAACACACAGCCTGTTTATTTTAAATATTCCATCCCTGAAATGATGATTTTTTTTCCCCCAAATTCATACTGCACACTAACCAAGATCCTAAGCCAAAAAGAACACAGGAGACCAAATGTGTAAAAGACAAGAAAGATCCAATATGAACATTATCCAGTTTTTAAATTTGGAGAAGAAAAATGTCAAACTCCAGCTGTTCTAACTTAATAGAAGGATAGCCCATATTGGCTTAGTCCTTGTCTCCTGAGGGAGACAAGCAGCCTATGACATAATGTGTCCATTTTGTTCATTTTATGTTAGTAAGCGCTGTGCTGGCTTTGTGTTTCAGCTTTCTCTTCTCAATCTTCGACTCTCTTTCCCTAAAGAGTACCAAAAAAGCTCTCTTTAGATCAAAAGTGAAAGTTCATTCCAAATCAAGGAATATAAGAAGATTAATCTCTGAGAAAATAGAACTTAAAATTTAGAACTGTCCTCAGATGAATAGTTTCAAGGAGGTATTCTTTGTTGTCCAGTCAGCATATATTCTAAACAGAATAAAAGTACTTCCTTTTCAAGTTAAAAAAAAAAAAATCCAGAATTTTAAAAAGGAAATAAACTATGAAAAAAAATTACTATTTTTCAAGTAATTAGAAAATAAATCTGAAACCTATTCTTTTAAAAATGGAAACATAAAATAGATGGAAAATGAGAATGAGGGAAACATTAAAAACAGTTTAGGTTTCACAAATTTTAACTCTAACTCAAGACAATCCAACACATCAGATAATCACCCCGCCACCACCAACAACCAGCCCCCCTAGATTCATCCTGCCCTGCACTCTGAAAAACCCCTGCTCCAAGATGCACTGACACTTTCCAAGTCCACTGTATTGCAATCATCCTAGAGCCCCCACCCTTCAGCATCATCCTGAGGATTCTCTTCATTGTATCCCTGTTTCTTAGATCACATGGAGTGAGTTGAAAGCTTGGCTCATCAATCTTCAATCATTGCTAACCATGCATTTAAAACTACACTAATTCTCTGGCGCTAGTTCTAGATACACAGTGTTTTGGCTGCTGTTCAATTCTAAATATTTCATAGTACTTCCTTAAATTTCTTCTTTGGCCCATGAATTTCCTTGAATTTGTGGGACAATCTTTTTGAAATTAAGTTATTACAGAAAACTTGAACTGTATGTTGATTCTCTGGTTGAGAAGTCCTTTGTGGTTTAGTACATAGTTAAATATTGTCATGTTTGAAAAAAATGTATATTCTCCAATAGTTATCTATCAATCAATCTGTCCATCCATCCATCCATCCACCCAAGTAATCTTGTTAAAATACAGCATTCAAATCTTCTATTTTCTCATCTGCTTAATATATTGTTTTTTGACAGATGTTTTAAAAACACTGTCAATACAGTTTTGAATTTCTTAATTTCAACTTGTTATCAAGTTAATTGTTGCTTTATACATTTTTTGAGGTTATGTTGTTAGCTGAACATAGTTCTCAGGATTATTATGTCTTCCTAGTCTTTGGTCTTCCCTATTCCTAGCAACACTCATTGCCTTAACGTGTATTTTTATAACAAAAGTCCGTCACAAGTTATATATTGATTATTATTTGTCTGGTGTATTACTTTTATCTGTTTCCAACCTTTATGGTCCTTATGTTTTAGATGTGTTTCTTATAAACAGTATAAAGCTGAACTTTGTATTTTATGGAATCTAGAATCTGTCTTATAGCTTATATTCACATAATTAATTTACTGATTTATTTCTACCATCTTGTTTTGTTTTCTTATCTTTATGTGTTTGCCTTTGCTCCAATTATGTTTAATACTTCTATAAAATGCTGCTTAATCACTTAAAATATTTATTTTATATTACTTTGCATTTTTTATATCGTTTCATGATTTCTGGTAATAATTCTCCTTTACATTGTAGCTGCTGACTATATCATGTTAGATAATTCATGTGGTTGGAATTTTTATTTTGAACTTATCTTCAGAGAGGGTATTCTTTCCATTAGATTCTCATCTACATGGGCTTTGCATTAGCTTCTAAATACATTACAATTTGCTTTTGAGAGTTTCAGAAATTATCTATGACAATCTCTTGGCTTGAAATCCCTGGACTATTGGGGATAGATAAATTCTGACCCCATTCAAACATGCACACAGGAGATTCCCACCCCTCCGGCCCCACCACTGATTTTCTAACTTCCTATCACCATATAGGCATTAAACTCAAACCCACAGAACTTGTACACAAGCCAAATGATCCCTCTGGTCAATGCTGCAAAACTCTGGATTCAAGTAATCTTTCCATTTCAGTCCTCTGGTGATTTGTATCCACCCTCCTTTTCTTGAATCGGCATTTCTATGTACCTGGAATGGGATGAAGGATCATACAAGTATATCACAGGTTAGTCCCAGAACTCCATACAACACTTGTCTAATTACTAGCATTACTTTCATGAATATCATTTAGTATTTATTGAGTGATCAGCTCAGCATAAATGTGAATGACAAGAAATTCATATCCTCTGTCCACTTGGAGTTTACAAAAGGCCTGAGGATTATTCATCATTCTCCGGAGCAATTTCAACATGCAATATTACCATTATTCCAGTTTTCTATCCAGGACATAAGATTCTCTAATTCTATAGTGTCTTTTTCATAATAATTTTGAATTAAATCTAATATAAGTCAAATATGTCGAGTGATTTCCCTAATCGCAGACATGTTTATCAACCCAAGAAATGCTAAGGAATTTTTCAGAAAGAATATCTCCTTAGGGAAACTAATTTTACTTTCATAGGTTATGCTTATTTAGGTAGAAGGATTATTTCATTATGCCCGAGATCAAGAAAATTTCACATTTGTTTTCATATTGAATTGAAAAATGATTACTAATTCTGCCTGTCTGTTCAAACTTGTAAATCTCTGGGATGCTATTTTATAATAGGATTATCTTAAATCCTTACCTAATTGAATAATAGTTTCTTTAACATTTCATATTACTTAGAGCCTTGGAAGAAAGAAAATTTAAGTATTTATAATTAAATAAAATAAACATTAAATGAAATACAATCATAACTTACATGTCATCCATAAAGCAAGTTTATATTCCTAACAAGTTTTTATATTTTCAGCTATGAGTTTACTTCTAATAATTTCTTATAGTCTTTAACAAAATGAAATCAATGTGATTCATAAATGTATTCTTATTTAAACATGGTACAAATATGAGACATTAAAAGATTTTTTTTTAACAGAAGATACTTTAATACAATCTATCACATGGCCAAAATATGTCTCAACAGTAAAATTCCAAAAATTTCCTGTTCTTAATCTTAGGGATATCTAAACATTTTTTAAAAGAATGATTTACTCAAAATATTTTCTGTAAAACATGTGCAACAAAAATATCTCTGAAGAGCAACTTAAATACATGAAATTCATGCATAAGCTGTGCTGATAGAACACAATTTATTATATTCTATTTCAAATTTCATGGTGATTTATATAGTATAAATCTGATTTTTTTTTCTGTTTAGTAAATTCTTATGTAGATAGCACAGGTCATTAGAGTGAACAAGAATTCTTAACAGAGAAAATTTCTTTCTAAGAATCAGGGAATTTAACAAAATTATCCTTCAAATAAACAACCAATACTGGTTTTTTTGTTTGTTTGTTTTAATTTCCATCTTTGTTTATATTTTGTTTTGTTTAAGAAACTTAATGCCCTCTATTATAGAATTTCTTTTAAAATTCCATACAGAAGACCTTTGGAACGCTGGCTAGATTTTTCTAAGACCTTAATAATTCCGCACATTTACAAAAACATAAACCTTTCTACTAGCTGCTAGCGTTTTCAAAGCCACATTGCTCTCAGGAGATATGTTTCTGATTTATTTTGTTACAAGAACACTTTCAATACTCACTAAATTTTTCCTTTTGATTTGATGACCATTTCCCCAGAAAGACACAATGTTTTGAACATATCAAATGTTACTGTAGTAACAAGTAGAGAACAAAACCTCATATTATATGTGGATAAATCATCAATTCTCGCCCCTAAAATCTGTGGTGCAAAATTAAAATTCATAAAATTATAGATCATTTCATGTCATAGACCTTTAGGGGTTGCTCATGATTTGGGTATTAAAGTTATAAATATCAGAAGTCTATTGATATAATCCATGATTAATATATTTACATTTGGTTTTCTCCCTGAATTAATCAGTGCTTTATTTTGTTTTATATGGCTTTGTTAACTGGCAAACAAATATAGTAATGTGTCCACGAAGATAGTTTCATTAGTGAAGTCTGATTACCAAATTTGGCAATGCTGATGAGTAATGGGATATCAATTAAGATTCCTGAACTGGTTTGTACAACTACAGGACAATCTAAAAGAAAAGCACCCTTATTCAGGATATAAATAGAACTCTTTATTTATTCAGAATTATCTTTCTTTTTTTCAGATTACTAAAACACTGAGAAGCCCAATTGCTTGGAAATTGCTTGGAAATAAGCTTGGAAATAAGCTACTATAAAGAGGATTGACACCAGACCTGAAGGTCTCCAAAACAGCAGCAGGGACTATTTCAAACAGCCACAGATGTCCACCACATGAGAGCTGACATGCTGACCATGAGGAAAGCGATGAAAGTCCTCTGTTCCCATTGTATTCATCGTACAGTATGAGTAGCCATCTGTTCTTTATTTATGTTTCTAGAAACCCAACAATTTTAGAGATGTATTCACATGGAAATAATATGTATTAAAAACAAAAAAGAGATAATCATAAAATGATTCAGTGGCAAAATCGGTAATACATTTTAGTAGGTATACAGTAAGCCTTCCAAATATATTTCTTCTCCCTTCATCAATAAGCAAAGCAGCTGAATTGGTGAGGAGTTTACTGAAACTGCTAAACTCTATAACCCATTATTACAAATTGATTGTCATGAAAATAGGAATCCAAAGATAAGAAAAGAAATAAAATGCAATTTATCTTACTTTAATCTTTTCTCCTGGTTAAATAATGAATAGCCAAGTGAAGTTTTGAAGGTTCATAGTTACTTAGTTAAAAATGACAACAGCAAACAAGATTGCCCAATGTAAAAGGAATTAGCTTCTTCACTACAGAAAATAAATAAACTTAAATTTTACATAAGCATTTGATTTCAATAGCTACTCAAAAAGACTGCAGAGTTTAAAGGCATATGTCACACCAGAATTTAAGGTAACAATACCAATTGCTCGTATCAGTAAGTCAAAAGATCATTGTACTGAATTCACATGAAATCATGAGTCCAGATTCAAGAACAAGATAGTAAATACAGCCTATTTGTTGGAGTTCTACATGTTTCTAATACACCAAACACATGAACAAATATGCTGAGGAAAGAACAGTACTTCATGAGTAAATAGGAGCAACCGAGTCCTTTATTTAGTAACTAACTCTACTGAGGTCTAAAAAAATAGCCACACACAACTGATTGAAGTAAATGGAAGTTGAGTATATTACTAAATATTAAGGGATTCCCTAGATTTCTTCAGTCAGGTATTATTTTGATTCTCTTCTCTACTAAAAAGTATGATTGTGTGCTCGCTTCGGCAGCACATACACTAAAATTGGAACGATACAGAGAAGATTAGCATGGCCCCTGCGCAATGATGACATGCAAATTCGTGAAGCGTTCCATATTTTTGGCGGAGTGGCGCATTTGGTTAAGAGCTGGCTTGGGACGCCAGAGACTCCAGTTCAGATCCCACATATGAGGGCCAGTGACACTGCCCTCTACAGCTAAGATGGTGAACAACAGCTCCACCTGGGGCTGGGCTGCTGTGAGTCCCCAGGGACCGCATAGCTGCAGCCCCTGCTGCAGTGGGCTGCCATGCTACAGTGAGTGGTCGGCAGCCAACCTGAGCAGCTGACCACTGGTGTGAACTGCCAAGAGTCACTGTGAGCGGCCATCCAGAGGCCGGCAACCGATCTGCCTCACCCAAGAAGAGCGCAATGATGATACCAACATGGGCCAGTGAAGCAATGTCCTCCACAACTAGACTGAAGAACAAAAGGACAGCAACTTGTCTGTTCCCCTCCCCCAATTCCCCAATAAAATCTTTAAAAAAAAAAAAAAAAGTATGATTGTAATCATAAGGCTTCTTTTCAGGTAAAATTTTCTTTTTTTTTTTTCTTAAAGATTTTATTGGGGAACTGGGGGAGGGGAACAGCGTTGGGGAATCGGGGAAGGGGAACAGACAAGTTGCTGTCTTTTTGTTCTTCAGTCTAGTTGTGGAGGACGTTGTTTCACTGGCCCATGTTGGTATCATCATTGCGCTCTTCCCGGATGAGGCAGATCGGTCGCAGGCTTCTGGATGGTCGCTCACCGCGGCTACTGGCAGCTCACGCTGGCTGCCAGCCACTCACTGTAGCCCATGGCAGCCCAATGCAGCAGGGGCTGCAGCCCACACCGTCACCCGGGCTCGCACAGCCCAGCTCCAGGTGGAGCTGTTGTTAGCTGTAGAGGGCAATGTCACTGGCCCTCATATGTGGGATCCGAACCGGAGCTGCTGGCATCCCAAAACCAGCTCTTAACCAATGCGCCACTCTGCCGGTCCTCAGGTAAAATTTTCTGATAACTCACCTGATAATAAAAAGAGCCAAGAACACGATGGTCACTTTGTAGCTAGGTTCCTCTCTGTATCAGAATCCTCACCTGTAGAGTAGGGATAATGGTATCTACCTCATATAGTTGTTATTATTATTAAATTAGCTTGTATTTGCAAAGCACTTAGAATAGTCCTGGCTCACAGAAGTGCATAATAAGTGCCTTAAAAATGACAAATTAAAAAATATCATATGACAAATTTAAAAAATAATTATTCCCAAGTAATCAAATATTAATTCAGTCTCCTTCATAAGTGGAAGAAGTTAAAAAAAAAAATAGTAGAGGGGTCTACACCATCTCTTAAGGCAGGGAGGTGACAGTCTATAAACAGCCAAAAGATAAGTCATGGAAAGAAACACATTCAAAGAAAAGAAGGAACATTCCTAATCAGAAGTCAATCAAAACCAAACCCCTACATGAAAATTCCACCTGATTAGAATTCTGGAAGAATATTTTCTGAAGAATAAAGAACTTCAAGGATACTACAAAGGGTTATCAATCATCTGATATGGTATAATAGCAACATTTACATACACACACATATAAGCACATTTTGGATTATAAAACATTTGATATGTTGAAACAAATAGGATGGTATCATCAGTACCGACAACATTTCAAAGAAAATATGAGTAAATGAAGCTGAATTAAGGAGACTCCTTTCCAATTAGACACTACACATATTAGTACATAATTGTAATTAATAATGGATGCACCAAAGAGTTGTAAAATATGATCAAAATATTCAATCATGAATTTAAAAGTTGACTGTTATACAACCACATGCATAAGTACTTGAGTTTTCCCCTCTTTTTGTTCCTTCAAATAATTTAATAGTCTCTGATTGATACAATCCAAATGGCATAACCTACCATTCAAAGTTAACCTTTTACATGGCACCCTAAAATATAATTATTTGATAAAATTGATATGTTCTTTAATTTCAGAAAAAGGATAAAATTTAGAAGATGAGATTCAGGTCCACTTCCATTTCTTTTTTATTTTTAATATTTTAGCTGATATCAAAATGAAATATTAAGCAGGGTCTTAAAAATTAGGAACTCTTCTAAATGTATACATTTAACAAATAATTGACAAAATTATATGCATTTACAATTGTTAAATTAAAAATGTATGCATTTCTGCTAATAAAATTATGTACTTGTGATCACAATGAACAGAAGCTCTGAAAATATTCATAGAGCAATATCAGTGGCAAGATCTGATAATGGGCCTCAAATTTTAAGTGATAAGATAAAAGACTATATCCTATCAGGGTATCTCTGGAATTGTAAGTAAAATCTTATTTAAATATATCACCAAAAAGTCTAAGTTTGAAGTCTTTCACAAATGTGAATTTTACCATCAAGAATGTTTCAATGGGGCCAGTCGAGTGGCGCAGTGGTTAAGAGCTGGCTTGGGAAGCCACAGGCCCTGGTTTGGGTCCCACATATGAGGGCCAGTGACACTGCCGTCAAAAAAAAAAAAAAAAAGAATGTTTCAATGGTTTGCTCCTGAAGATTTTATTATCATACATTTTCATCTCAATTTTTCTGAGATTTTCTACTTTTCCCCCGTAGTTTCCATAACTATAGAATAACTCCTATGTTTTCCATAAAGGAAGACATCAATAAAATATTATTCAACAAAGAAGGAATGAACTGCTGAAACTGGCACCAACATGGATAAATCACATAGGCCTTATGCTTAGCAAAAGAAGTTGGCCATAAAAGAGTACATATTATGATTCTATTTACATAAAGTGCAAGAACAGGTAAAACTAGCCTCTCATGAGAGAAATCAGAAGAGCAGTTTCCTATAACAAATGAGGATTAACTGCGTTGGAGCACAGGGAACAATCTGTGAGGATGTTACAGTTCTGTATCTTCACTGAGGTAGCGGTTTCACAGGTGTATACATTTTTAAAACTCATCAAACTACACACTTAGGATCTCTGCATTCTTTTCACAGCACATAAATTTTATCAGAAAGAGACAGAGGGAAAGAGAGAGAGAAAGAGAGAGAGAGAGAGAAAAGAAAAGAGGAACGTATATGCCTATGTGTATCTCCAGCTAGTTAAATGACCAAAAGTTTTGCCATAAGATTAGTACTATTCTTAATCCTGATGGTTATATATACTTCAAAATATTTTGCAGTAATTAATACTTTACCAAATAAATACTGAGGATTTCAGTTTTGGTTATGTTCAAGTCATAGATCTGAGAGATACTCCCTCATTTCAATATTTCCCACTTTGACTAATAAAAACTATTTTTTCAGTAAGACATTGACTTCTTAAAACCTCTTTAGTCCCTAAAAATACTTCCTCACTAAGGAACCTAATGTGATTGTGTTTGTATTTCCCAGGAATGACTTGATTATTTTTAAAGTATATCAGAGAGAATATTTTAATATTTTAATGCTCAGGAAACTCTATAACCTTTTGAAGAATAAGTACCATATCCTAGTTAATAAATGGCAGTACTCAATTTGCTTCATTTCTAAGACTTTTAGATTTTATATAGTGTTTCCTAATGCTGGTTCATCACTAGCACATCTTTTTTTCTTGTGGATAGCCACATTCATAAAGAAATAGTTTATTACTTCATAATAGTATTTGTATAAAACGGTGGATGACCAAAAAAAAAACAAAAAAACAAAAAAAACCTTGTTTTGAGATATCCATTTATCAGGTTTTACCTCTCAGTAAGTCAGTAAATACCACATAAAATCCTTTATGGTATCCAGGACTTCAATTTATATCTACGGAGAAAAATTACTTTATGTCACAAACTGGCAGCACACGTATGTAAAATTCTTGAATTCCATGGATATACTGAGAGTCACTGGCCTTTAGTCTAATTCTTCACAGAAGATTATAGTTTAATCATTTATTTTCAATGCTTTTATTGTTTTTACAATTACACTAAAAATGCATAAATATATTAACGTAATAGAATACTCTGCTAGTGTTTTAAAAAATTCTACTTGTATCCCATATTATCCACAAAAAGAACAATGTTTAGAAAGATGAGACAAAGAGGAAACAGAGATAAGAGCATAAAACTCAGCCAGAAATCAATTATTACACAAAACACATAAAGTGAAGACATATGTAGTTACTAGGACTGAGGTGTCTGTTACTTAACTATTATTTACTCAATGATATGACATGTAATTTGTTAAAACAAAAATACAACTGTAATTATATTTGCTCATTTGTTTCAGATGACATTGGCACAAACTCATAATATAATTGCATAATTGCATAATATAATAATATGATTTCACAATACATACTCAAAATTAAATAGTGTTATATATGCCTGATAGGAACTTTGCAGTAATTCTGACAAAATCCCCTTCTCTTCCATGTTTGTATTGCATGCATCAAAATAACAGAAGTATGAATATTACTGAATGCAAATTCTTCAAATTATTCAAAAAATATAAATTTTTGCTTTATTAAAGAATAGCGGAAAAAGTTGTATGAAAAACATTGTAAAGGTAATTTAATAGCAATTCTAGGTAGAAATTACTATTGTATTATTAGCATTTAGGACTTCTAGAGACCCAAAATCTATCCGCAAGACTCACATATACTATGTGGATCATTCCATAAAAGACTTTTTGATTTCTATACAAAGAATAAATCACCTTGAAACAAGTATAAATATAGCAGTGGAAGCAAAGAGGGGGGTGAGTAAAGGGAAATAATAAGGGTGGTGCAGAGGGCACGACCACAATAACCACGTAAATCTGAACATAGCAAAACATTTTCTTAAAGTAAAATCTATTAAATGATGAAAGACTCTCCCCAGGAATGCAATGAAAGCCCCATCACTTAAGTTGAGAACTAGCCCAGACAAAGCACTTGAGAAAATCTCATAGGGACCAGACTAGTATTGGCAGGAGAATTCCTTTGATGAATATCTTAAATTGTCAACTACGATTGGCATTCAAAACACAAAGAAGATAGGTTACATTCCCTGAAGAATTTATCTGTAAATAAATGATGCATGAAGACCTCATTTCAAAATGAAATGTTATATTCCTTTTGGTTTGCCCTTCTAAAAGTTTCAAAATTATATAATTAACAGTCCTTTTGCATTGAGCATATTTCATTCACAACTGACTTACCAGTTATAACTGGCTTTATTTACTCTTCTACTTTTAAGCTTCTAATTTCCAGAAAGCATTTAACTAATCAGAAAAAAATTAATATGCAAAAAAACATGGATAATATAGTTCATACTGCCTGTATAAAGCTAGAGAGATAAAGAGCTAAACTAACAATACATTTAAACAAAATATCCTAGATATACCTATTTTTTTAAAATAATTTTTGAAAGAAATCATTCTTTTAAAAATTTTTCTTAAGTTTTCTTAGTACTAAAATGAATATTGGAATTCAAATTCTGTAAATGTTTTTTAAAGTATTCTATACGCTAAATTGCTATTAATAATATTCAAATCATGTCTATTCTTAGTTATAACAGTATTACGTACAGTTTTCATATATTGGAAAAATGTCTAAACTATGTTCATCTAAGTGATTTATCTTTAAATCACTCTTGTATAGGGTAGGTAGTCTAAGATGAATCTTCATATGTAGGAATTAAATCTACTGGGATAGAATTAAAGACTTAATATACATTTATTTTCTACTTTACATATAACAAATTAGTTTTCAATATCATATCATGTTAGATCGCGTAAAATCAATACTTGCAAACCCCTTTTAAGTTAGTGAATCCAACACGCAAATGATTGGTTTGTACTAAGCAATTAGTTTTGCACATTACTTGCTCCAACATAGGGACTGAGGGAAAGCTTCCTAAAGTTACAAAAGTAACATTTTGATACAGTATTTTAATCCTATCCTTCTTTAGAAATATACCAAAGTTCTCTTCAAAGAGTCTGATAAGGGCTTCCCCAATAAACTGAGATGAATACCGCAAATATATAGAGATTCATACTCCCTGGATACATCGAAACTCATACTTTGAGTGTATTTCCAGCAGGCAAGATTATGACAAATCTTGTTTTTAGTGATTTAACTGTTGACTTTTTTTTTTTAAGATCAGTTTTAGGTTCACAGTAAAATCGAGAGGGAGACACTGAAATGTCCCATATAGCCCCCCCCACATGCACAGCCTCCAAATTATCAACAAATGCCATTGCCCGATTATTAATCCATTCACCTGCTGAAAGACATACTGGTTGTTTCCCACTTTGGGCAATTATGAATGAAACTGCTATAAATGTCCTGTGCATGTTTTTGTATGGACATAAGTTTATAGCAGCTTTATTTAAAATTACCAAAAACTGGAAGCAACCAAGATGTCATTCAGTAGATGAACGAATAAATAAACTTGGGTAATTTGAATTTAAAACAAAGAAATTATGTGATTGTTATAACACTGAATATTCTTGTTTAAACTACATCCATTCTCTTCTCCTTTCTCAACCCTAAAACTAAGAATTACTTGTTTTAAACAATGAGTAAAAGATACAATTCTGGACAAGGAGAACATCATCAAGATTTCAGAATAGAAAAATATTTGGTTTGGAGAAGAAATTAAAAACCACATGCATGTGTCTGGATACATAAAAATCCCTAAGATTGGGAATAAGTGATGAAGGGGGATGAAGCATAGGCCAAGTAATGGGTGCCTTCAAAGCTGTGAAGAAGCCTGAGCCATATCCCATAGGGGACTGAGAGGCACCTTTGGATTTGTCCAGTTGATTTGTAAAGAATTCACATACATAAAGTAATCCTAATAATAACTCCATATCTTGGCTAAAATTAAATATGTAATGAATGCCTACTGTAACAGGCTGAAATAATGAGCTCCCAAAACTTTATGTAATTCTTAATCCCTGGAACCTGTAAATATTAACTTATATAACAAAAGATGTGGTTAAGGTAAGGATCTTGAGAAAAAGAGTTTATTTTCCTTGTAAGAGAGAGTCAGAGGGGGTTTTCACAAACACATACACACACAGAGGTGATATGAAGACGAGGCAGATTGCAGTGATGTGGCCACAAGCCAAGGAACAGCAGCTATAAAAGCCAGAAAGGCAAAGGCCACAATGTCAGTGTATGTGAATGGTACTGAACTGCATATTTAAAAATGGTTAAGATGGCAAATTTTATGTCATGTGTATTTCACCATAATTTTTTTTAAACTGGGGGGCAGGGAACCTAGATGAGGGAAGGAACAGATTCTCGTCCAGAGCCTGAGAGGTAGTGTGGCCCTTCCTACACAGGCACATTAATTTTGAGCTTCTGGCCTCCAGAACCGTGAAAGAATAAATTTTTGTTTTAAGCCATTCAGCTTGTAGCAATTTGTTACAGCAGCCCATAGGAAACTGATACCTACTATATGCAAAAACCATGTATTTTAAAATAACAAGGAGACGGGTGTATACATATATGTATATTAGATACAGGCAAATGTTATGGAAAAAAATACCAAATGTCTTCATAAAATTAAAATAGAATCATTAATGTGTATTTTACTTTTTCAAATAAATGTAATATTTCAAAATTGGATTCTGAGCTCTATGGAAAAAATACATCATAAAGGTAACAGTATTGGATTCACAGAATAG
This sequence comes from Aselliscus stoliczkanus, assembly GCA_033961575.1. Lineage (NCBI taxonomy): Eukaryota > Metazoa > Chordata > Mammalia > Chiroptera > Hipposideridae > Aselliscus > Aselliscus stoliczkanus. Next base: position 58,445,823 of record CM066728.1, read on the forward strand.
CCTCTCATGAGAATAGTGTATACCCACTGACTGTCACAACTGGAGAAAATGAGAGATCAGAATATTATTTATTACGCAGGTGGCTTTCCTCCCAGTACTGCAGGCTTACATACTGTCAAAAAAGTGATATATCAAGAAGAAGAACTGTCACTGAACCAAATCCAGAATAAATTATCTTTTCCTTTGCAAGGTTTATAAAACATCCCATCCATAAAAAGTTTGTATATGTATATTATTTTAATCACACTCTAAAGGTGACGAATAGAAATCATTTCTATGAAAGCTATAGCATAGTTAATATAAACACGAAGAAAGCTATTTTAGTTTAGTTGTGCCTGTATTAACAACGATAAAAAAGTAAAAGTTTCGTTCAAAACCAATAACACATTTTTCCATTTTGATTACCAACGATCTGTGTGCACTATTATTTTCAATGAATACATTTTGCTAAAATTGCATCACTAGAGAACAGTTTGAAACTGGAAGAAAAAGTCAGATGTCAGGACATAATAATGTTACCTGAGTATGTGGTTTGATGTGGAATGAAAAGAGTTAAGTTTTATAATACAGATTCAGTTCAGAAAAAATGATTCAAAACCACATGTAATTAAAATGTTTTCTATATGCACTGCTTCCCTCACTGAAGCACTTTGTCACTACGGACCTAGGACTGATAGAAGGAGAACTCCAAAGTGGAGCTTTGCTTAGCCAGTGTTGGTAGAACTACTCATAATGCCAGAAGAATGGCCTAAATTTATTATTTTCTAAACCTATATAATACAAAACATACTAATTCACAACATTTTATAAAAATTTTAAAAAATGAAATAAAAATCCTCAATATCTTAAACCTATATAATACAAAATGTACTAATTCACAACATTTTATAAAAATTTTAAAAAATGAAACAAGTAAAAGACCTCAATATCGTAAGTATTGAATTAGCTGTTACTAAACTACAAAATGTTGAAAAATGTTAATTCCACTGCTATTAATGATAGTTTAATACTGATTTGTGATTCTTCAAATTAAAAATATATCCACACTTGTTTTTTATCAGGGACTCTCTTTTTAATTTTTAAAGTACTAAGAGATCCCCCCTTCCTAATCTAAACTTAATGTCTAAGAATATTTAACTGCATATGTAGGTACAATTATAAGACTTCAAATGTATTTATTTTACATACTATTTAAATAAGTAAATAATAAATCAATTTTAAAGAATGTTCTGGAAAGATCCATGTTTTCTTCCTATTACATTTTTTATGTTAAAATAATTGTGGGTTTACATGCAGTTGTAGAAGTAGTACAAAGTGATCCTATGTAGACTCTACCCAGTTTCCCATACGGTAACATCTTGCAAAACTATAGTGAAACATCACAACCAAGAAACTAACATTGATACTGTTTTATCCAGATTTCCTCGGTTTTATGCAATTCATTTCTGAGCGTGTGTATTAAATTCTATGTAATTACATTTCATATACAGATTCCTGTATCCATCACCAGAGTCAAGAACATATTCTATCACCACAGTTCTATTACCAAAAGAGTCCCTTGGGTTTCTTTATCCCTAGCCCAAGGCAACCACTAATCTGTTCTCCATCTCTACAATTTTGTCATTTCAAGAATTTTGCAATATAAAGGGAATCATTTTGGCTTTTTCATTCAGCATGATGCTCTTGAGGTTCATCTAAGTTGTATTTATAAATAGTTCACTTGCTTTTATTGTTGAATAGTATTCCATTTTAGATGTACCACAGTATGTTCAATCATTCATGAGTTGAAGGACATACATAGGGGTTGTTTCTAGTTTGGGCTACTAAGAATAAAGCTGCTATGAACATTAATGAACAGTTTTCATTTCTCATTTCATCTCTTGGATACATGTCCAAGAGTATGATTGCTAGGTTATATAAGTTTAGTTTTGTAAGAACAAGCCAAATAGTTTTCAAGAACGACTGACAATTTAGATTCCCACCAGCAATGTATTTGTGATATAGTTTCTCCAAGCCCTCCCCAACATTGTCACTGTCACTATTTATTATTTGAGTCATTCTGATAGGTGTATCTTATTATGATTTGAATTTGCATTTCCTTAATGGCTCATGATGTTGAACATCTCCTCATGTGCTTATTTGCCACCTATATATTCTCTTCAGTGAAAGGTCTGCTCACATCTTTTGCCCATTTTTCCAACTGAATTATCTGTTGCATTTTGAGAGTTCTTTGAAAGTTCTTTGTATATTTTGAATACTAGTCCTCTGTTGGATATGTAGTTTACAAATATTTTCTCCATCCTATAGCTTGTCTTTTCATCTTCACAGGGTCTTTTGCAGAGCAAGTTTTTAATTTTTCAAATCTGTTTTATCATTTTTCCTTTCATAAATCATTCTTTTAGTGTCAAGTATAAGAACTTTTTGGCTATACCTAGATCTAAAAAATATCCCAGATGTTTTACTTTCTAAAAGTTAAAAGTCTTATGTTTCACAATTAAATCTATAATCCATTTTGAGTTAATTTTGGAATAAGCTGTGAGGTATAGGTCAACCTTTATTTTCTTGCCTATGGATGCTCCAGCACCATTTATTGAAAAGGCTATCTTTCCTCCATTGAACTGTTTCTGCAATTTTGTAAAAATCAATTGGAAAAAATACATAAGATAGGGAAGCAGTCTCCAGTGGCTACAGCAGTTTCCATTTCACTTCCCTCTATTGTCTTCCCTAAGGAGAACCACAAGCAACTAAAAAGTCCAAGCCATGTGATTTTTAGATTGGCCTAAACCTTAAACAATGATGCAAATTGGAGCAGAACCATCATATTTATTAGGCATGTCTCTGAGACATTCCCTGGCTCCTTGACCTGCAGTTGACCATTCCCATGTTAATTACTGCCTCAGGACTTTGTACCTACTTTGAATACACCGCTTAATGAATTAAAGTAAAATAATTTCTTGAAAACATCATTGTACGTATTTGTGTTAGTCTATTTCAGCAGTTCTCAATTCTATTCCATTGATCTGTAGCTATGTCTTTACTAATACCATACTGTCTTGATAAGTGTAGCTAAAATAGCAAGCTTTCATATTGAGTGCAATGATTCCTCCCACTTTAATCTTCTTTATCAAGATTGTTTTAGCTATTCTAGGGTCTGTGCCTTTCCATTTCAATACAATTTAGAATAAATTTGACTATCTACAAAATATCTTGCTGTGATTTGATAGAAATTACATTAAATCTATGGGTCAATTCAGGGAAAAATGAAATCTTTACTCCACTGAGTCTTCCAATCCATGAACACAATATATCTCCTATTGATTTAGGTCTTCTTTGATTTCTGATAGAAATTCTATACATGTTTTATTAAGTTTATACATGAATACTCCATTTTCTCTGGAACAACAGTCAGTGGCATTTTTTTATTTATTTTAGTTCCTACATACTTGTTTCAAAGTAGTTTTAACTGGCTTACATTTGATAGGGAAAATTGCTAAAAACTTTGAAACAGGCAAAAGACATTTCTGAGTATCTTTTAAATGGAATACTGATTTCCTCTAAAGAAGCCTCCCAGGTTATCTGATTCCATGGAGGTTTACAAATATGATTGTCTTTGACTAGGCTCTGCCATAATTTTGTAAGTTGTAGAAAATGGGCAGTAATGCTAATGATTTTGTCCACACAAATGTATTTTGTCTGCTATAAATACTAACTTCCATTCATATAAAATATGATTCTAAACATTATATTGCCCTATAGAATATTGCCCAGTTTTACATGGATTAGTCAATTTATTTCAGCATTATTGATTACATATATATATATATATACTATTTTCCTTTGAAACAGTTTTAATATCTTACAGGTTCCCTCATTAATTAATGAGTTAAAAATATTTTATGGGTTCATTTTATACTTATATGAGAATTATGATTTTACATATTTTGAAATTATACTTTAACAGATTTATTTTTATTTTTTTGAGGGCAGGGTCACTGGCCCTAATATGTGGGACCCGAACCGGGGCTGCTGGCTTCCCAAGCCAGCGCTTAACCACTGCACCACTCGGTCGGCCCTAACAGATTTAATAGAAACCAAAAGTTGTTTTATTTTTCTAAACTGCATCTGAAGGAGTTTACATTCCTTGTTAGGTTATGTAGATATGAACTTCTCACTCTGCAATTGTCAAACTGTAAAAGTGGCACAATTCCTAATGCAAGGATCAATAAGCTTTTTCTGTGAAGGGTCAATAGTACATATTCTAGGCTTTGACAACCACATAGCTCTCTGTTGCAAGAATTCATTTCTGTCTATGTGCACAGAAGCAGCCACAAACTATAAACCAATGAATGTGGCTATGTTCCAATAAAACTTTATTCACAAAACCAGGAGGGAGGCTGAGTTTTGCCAACAGACAGTAGTTTGCCTGCCACTCATCTAATGTGTTGCTGTCAATTTTTTCTTCTAAAAAAACATCCACATTTATAAGCAAACCACCCCCATGGATCTATCAAGGGTGGAATGGCTGTCTACTGGTTATAGAATTGCCAGTTGCCTCTATGCAATGCCCACAGAGTTAATCACAGCTCCATCCATTTCTCACAACTGCCTATGAACAGTATGTCTGGATGCTCTGAAAAAAAATCTACTATTGATGATTATTTTTCTTTCCAACACTGATAAAATTAAAAGAGTGATTAATCCTCTCAGTAAAGCATGTATTTTCAAGCCAACTGCATTGTTCATGAGAAACTACTACTTGCCAAAAAGCAAAGCTATTTAGTTTATAACATAAAAATATGATGCAGTTATAAACTTGACTGCCCATGAAAATATTCAAAGTTTAGTATGCAACTGAAAACTGGGAGTCTCCAAAACTAACCCAGAGGAACATGGCGATGTTCATATAAACCTTTCTCTAAAATCCCACTTTAATTGAGCCAAACGTTATGCAATGACCTCATTCATTTATGCTAAGTACTGTGTAATATGGTCCACGACTTCAAATAAGTAAAGCACAGCATTTAAGAGAGGTGAGTTAAATAATTACAACACCTACATCAATATACAGAGTGCTTAGGAAATACATGGCTTGAGAAACCAAGGGGTGTGTGTTGATAACTGAGCTAAGTTTCCAAGTACTAGAGGTTACTCAAGGTAAGAGAACTAGCAGCACAAACAGAAGTAACTTCTTGATGGAAGCAGACAGGGAAAGTAGGACAAAACCAGATCACAAAGGGCCTCATACACCATGTGAAAAAGTTTCAATTTATCAGAAAGCTTTTGAGGATGTTCAAATATTTTAAGCAGGGAGTGAATTCAGGATGTAGTGTGTCTAATAACAACTTATTTTGTTTCAATATGTCTTTACCTGTAAATTACATGCATTTTAAATAACCAATGAAATTCTAGTTACTTTTCAAAATTCCTTATAGTTATATTTGTGGTGATAGGAAAGGAAAATAGAAATACAGTTGATGCCAAATTTTGCTAGGCCATTTTCACACACCATCAAAAAAATATTACTGTTCCCATTACAAGTGGGCTGAAACACAGAAGTTTAATAAAATGCCCTAGGCCACACACTGAGTGAAAGAGCTGGATTTGAACCAGGGCTTTTCTATCACCAAAGCCCATGCTCTTCTGATTACATATTGGCAACATTTTATAAACACTTACCTTAGGCTATCATCACAGGCAATATAGTGAAGTTAAATCACATATATACTTGAGATAGGCAAAATAAACTCTATAGCCTTATGAAAAAGTACAAAGAAGTATTTTTTGGTGCAGCATAGCACCTAAAATTAAAGGTAACTTTTTTTTACCTGGTGGTCAGTGAAAGAGGCAGCAATATCTTTTTATCACTAGAGAAAAAACTGCCTGTGCTGGACTTATTGGTAGATAGTGCCATGGGTATTATATTTAATGGCAATTTAAAGGACTTCCAAGAGTAATTTTGACTACGCTCAACTGTTACTTTTGGCACTGACTTTAATATTTAGCTCTCCACTATAATTGTAAAATAATCCACCATGATTTACACTAACTCATTTTCACTTAACCTACCACTCTCTTTGTTGAGGGCCATAGGCAAACAAAACACTTAAAAAGTGCTATGCGCTTATGTTTATATAAGAATGTTTATGTAGGAATTTTGTTTTTATTTTAAATAAATCTTAATTTAAAACTTGCTATACTAAAAAATACACAAGCTCTATTTATAATAAGACATATATTTCAATATAAAAAATCCTTTAGACCAGCACACTATAAATTATACAAACACACAATCCCCTGAATCATTACATTTATCTTTATCATGGAGGCAAAATTTTCAGCCACAGTAAATCCTAGGAAAACTTCACTCTAGTTTACAGCTGTGTAATAGACAAAAGACTAAATTTCAAAAAGTTAAAATATATTTTTGGAATAAACTTCATAGCACACAACTCCAAATATTTTTCTCATTGTTCATATACCATCAATGCAAGGACTGTGTGTGTGTGTGTGTGTGTGTGTGTGTGTATTTATGTTGAAACCCCAGTAAGTGGTGAATGCTCACACAAGTCTTCAATGCACCTATATTTTCTGTAAAAGCATAACTTTATCTTCGAACATGCTTTTTTCCCTTAATTGAACAGTTAGTTAAAGTATCTGGGAAAACACTCTGAACTCCACGTGACCTCTGCTATCCAAACACTATAAGTTAGACCACACACTTATATTACCACTCAAACCTTGATCTACCAAATTGTGCTTAGGAAGCTTTTAACACCAAGAGGCTTCGCCTGCAAAGTAAAATACTCACTTCATTATGATTGATTCCTATAAATGTGCATCATTCAAGGATACCCAATAAAATTGTTTTATGAGTAACCGCTTTTTTAAAAATCCCATTGTAGTGGCAAAATATGGGAGACAGAATAAAAATATATTATTTTGTGAAGAATGATAGCTTTGCACAGAAAGTAACTTAAGACATTATTTAAAATAAGATGTCTGCCATACTAAAATCAAAGAAAATATTATAATTTAGCCACCATTGGAAGATTCAATTAAATTATCACATTTTTCATTTACATCAAAGAAAGTTCTTGTTTTTATTATTTTTATTATTTTTTAATATAAAATCTCAGCAGCTCACGCACTTAGGAAGATTCATTTCTATGTAACTTAGATCAAGCATTAAATCACAGGACCCACGGTGCTATTTGTTTAGGTGGCAGCAGTTTAGGCAGCCAAGCCTCAATAAGTCCTCACTGGACTCTCTGTGGGTGGCCCATTTTGGCCTTGCAGCTGGTTTAGCACACAGTATACCAAACACATTGTTATTGTAATAGGATTAAACAACACCCTGTGCTCTCACTACTCAAAGCCCTAAAACAGTGCTCCCATATTGAACATTTATGACCTGTCAGATAGCAGCTTAGTGGCTTAGCATATCGGTGCATTTATAAATCAGTTCTAATGACACCATCTCTTTTGATGAAATATTACTTTGGTTGGGAATAAATATTTCAAAATACTGAGTGACACAGAAATGCAACTTCTTTGATCACTGCTTCAAAAGACTAAAAGGAGAGCAATAATTATAATTAAGAATGCTACGAATATTTGGAGCTTGCTTGTTGTGAATGAATTATTCATTTTGCTTTAAAGCTAACTTTAATCATTACGCTACTATTAAAGTATAACATGTAACAAAGTCTAACATGTAATGACATGTTAGGAATTATATATAATTCCTACAGCTCAAAAAAATCAAAATAGTGTAGACCAGGAGTAAAATAATGCAACATACCTCATCACAGTTCCTCATTTCAAGAATACCTGCTAACCCTTATTAATTAAAGACAACAGGAGCCCAACATAAACTCTGTGAACAGCAGAACACCATGTGCAAAATTGTGATTTATAAGATATTTGGTCTTCATGCACAGTTCCTGGCTCACAGCTCTGGAAACCCTTGGAATTTCCTAAGTGTTGAGAATGCTACAGGTGTCTTTTGCTGTTAATTTAGGTGGCTTTCAAAGGAGGGCAGAGGTTGCCCAGAGAACCAACCACATGTTTAGAAGTTTGGAACTTTCAGTCGCACCCCAGGATCTCCAAAGAGGGGAGAAGGACAGGAGGGTGAATGCAATTGCCAGCAGCCATGACTTAGTCAATCGTGACTATGTAAAGTAGCCTCCACAAAAACCCAGAACAGTTCATTGGTCCTTTTTTCAGAGCGCTTCCGCACTGACGCGTGCCACCATCCTGGGACCTCCACTCCACAAAGACAATAGCTCCTTTGTTTAAGACCTCACCCTATGTATCTCTTTATCCAGCTATTGATTTCCTTTTATAATAAACATATAATCTAATAAGTAACCTGGTTCTCAAGAGTTCTGTGAGCAATTCCATCAAATTAATCAAACCCAAGGAGAGAGTTGTAGGAATCTCTGATTTATAGCCAGTCGATCATAAGTACAGCTAACAACCTGGACTTGCGATTGGCATTGTCAATTGTAAGGGATCATTGGAACCTCCAGTCTATAGCCAGTTGGTACGAAGCACAGGTAAGAGCCTGGGCTTGTGGCTGGCACCTAAAGTGTATATGTTAGTGGCAGGGGTGAGAGGGCAGTCTTGTAGAACTGGAAGCTTAGCCTGTGGAATCTGATGCTTTCTCCTGGTAGAACATGTGAGAATTGAGTTGAATTCTCACACACCCTGCTGGTATCCATGAGTTGTTTGTTGGTGTGTGAGGAATCCCCCTAGAAAAGTAATTTAGTTTGTGACAGCAATGGGATTTGCTGGAATGACCCTGGCTTATGGAAACAAGTGATTTGGGAAGAGAAAGAATGAAAGGTCAAGGGGCAAGTAACCTTTGATTCCTGGGTGGCCATGCTGTCACCCCTAGTAGAGAGCAGCCACTGTGCTGTAATTAGTTACTAAAGGTAACAGTTACCAACGGGATTTAGAAAGGATCCAACTCCTAGGAAGTTGATTCACTTAATGCATAAGAAAATGCAAACTAATAAGAAAAACATTAAATATACAACTCCCTGGTTGTTATTAGTAATAGCCAAAATGAAAGTAGAAGAAATCTAGGTCAGGCCTTCATGGTAGGCCAAGCTTAGATTTGGGTCAAGGAACCCCACTCGCCTTGTAGAAAGAAGACTTTTCCCATATTTCCAGATCCATAAAAAGAACCACTAGAGAACTGATCCATTTCTCTGCTGGCTGCAGAAACCACTAGGAAATGAAAATATAAATCAATATGGTCTATTAACATATCAATGCTATGACCTGGTAATTAAATACAAAGTACACTGTATTTCAGTATTCTGACAATAATAAAGTTCTTGTTTTAGATAGGGCTATTCATTGTATAATGCCGCAAAAATCAAATATCATAAACTTGTTTTTGCTGGTAAGAACTGAAGTTCTTACAGCTTGTTAAATACACTGTTAAAAAGCATACTCTTCATTTGGAGTATATGTGACACAATTTTTTTATTATTTTCATGTGCCTTTACCATAATTTCATGATCATTATTTTTAAAATACTGAATGTCCTAACTACACCATCCATTCCAGGAAAAGTCATTCACTCACTGATACCGTCACTCTTCACAGACCTAAAGGAAGTGGGCATTCAATAAGTATTTATTTTTAAAGATGTGAAGTTACATAAACATGTCTTTAAGGGATTGTTTTAAATCCTTATTTACAGAATATTGGAGACTGAGCTATGAACAGGTAAATGATGTCAAATCGGGTTCAGAGACTCATATCATCACTGGACGTCTTCCAGTAAGCCATGAAAGTAGCCCGGCAGTACTTGTAAGGACAGCACTCCAACATGCTCCCACCAATCAGAGATAGCTCTGAGTACATTCAAACCCTCACATCATAAACAGTTTGACTGAGGATCAAAAGTTAAGCCATAAAGGTTCCAGGTCACAGAACCAGTAATTGGTCCAATGTTAAAATGTCAAATTATCTAAAAAGCAAGAAAGAAGAAACTACAAAGATTGAGAGGAATAGAATAACTACCATAAAATAGCAGTTGTCTTTTATTGAGTGCCCACTGTATATCTGATACAATGCTAAACAATTTTATACACTAATCTCTTTTTAAACTCACATTTTCCATGTGAAATAAGTGTTAATCATCCACACACTTAAAAGATGATAAAACTGAGGTTCAGAAAGGTTAGGGAAGTTTCCAAAGGTCACAAACAAGAATAATATATGTAAAGCCAGAATTCAAAGTCAGGACTAAATGATTTCAAATCTGGTACTATTCACTAATTTGAGTAATATTCTCCCTTCCAGCAAATAACTGTGATATTCAGTTTTTCTGCAGCGTATTTCGTAGTTACAACAAAAATAAATCCTTTCGTTTTTTGTTTTTTTTCCTGTAACCAAAACTATAAAGAACACTGAAAATACCTTCAATTCAGGCTTCTGGACGGAAGGGAAAAAGGGAAACAGAGAAGAATAAGAGAAATAATGGAAAACACCCAACTTAATTGTCAGTTTCAATAATGGACATCCCATTTGAGAGTGCACTGCTATTTAGCAAAGTGTTATAAAAGTACAGGGACAAGCCAGTCGAGTGGCGCATTGGTTAAGAGCTGGCTTGGGACGCCAGCAGCCCTGGTTCGGATCCCACATATGAGGGCCAATGACACTGCCCTCTACAGCTAAGATGGTGAACAACAGCTCCACCTGTGGCTGGGCTGCTATGAGTCCCCAGAACAGCACAGCTGCAGCCCCTGCTGTAGTGGGCTGCCATAGGCTACAGTGAGTGGCTGGCAGCCAGTGTGAGTGGCCGGCGTGAGCTGCCAAGAGCTGCTGTGAGCAGCCGTCCAGAGGCCAGCGACTGATCTGCCTCACCTGAGAAGAGCGCAATGACGATACCAACATGGGCCAGTGAAGCAATGTCCTCCACAACTAGACTTAGAACAAAAGGACAGCAACTTGTCTGTTCCCCTTCCCCGGTTCCCCAACGCTGTTCCTCTCCCCCAATTCCCCAATAAAATCTTTAAAAAAAAAAAAAACGTACATGGACCACTAATACTTCTCTGTGCCAGGCACTATCCTGGGTGTTAGGAATATCCAAGTTTTGCTATCATGCAAGAAAATCCAAGTTTTGCTATCATGCAATTTTATGAAAAACATACAGAAATGAATATCATACTACTTCTTCCTCTCTGGGAGAATTTAAACTATCGATTGCAAACTGTTTAGAGAAATACATTTTCTCAATCCAATTCAGACTCTCCTATTAATAATGTAAAACCTGCTGGGCCGGCTGAGTGGCGCGGTGGTTAAGCGCTGGCTTAGGAAGCCAGCAGCCCCGGTTTGGTCCCACATGAGGGCCAGTGACACTGCCCTCTAAAAAAAAAAAAAAAAAAACCTGCAGGGCTTTCCTGCTAATGACCACACAGTCAAATAGCCATTGGGAGAGATAACTATGAGATCATATAAACTGTCCATCTGCTAATGCATGACCTGCACTTATTGCTTGTTTTTCCCCTGACTTTTCCAATTCAGTTTGAAATATCTCAGAGAAAGTTCTCTTGCCAGGTTGTTTAGTCTCACAAATCTCACCATTAGATACTTTTTCCTGAGGTTCAGCCTAACTGGCACTTTGCTTACTTTCATTTCACAAAACTCTTTTGAGTGTCAATACCAGCTGCTTCCTTTCCCTGGAAATTTTCTACTTTTCAAACTCAAATAGAGACATAACTTTAATTAGACAAGGCACAAACTAGGACAGCAGAAAGACTGATTCTAAGGAATTAGACAAGAGCACCAATTTCTGAACAAACAGGAAGTTCAACAATATAAACATACTGTTGTTGAAATATGAATAAAAGCCATGAGACCATAGGGGGAGCTCAAAAACTAAGTATGGATCTCTACTTCCAATCATGGTCAGATAGCTTCCAAAGGACCAACCTGTGACATAAATAACCATTATAAACTCTTAACAAATCATTTTTTTTAAAAACCTGTAAGCACACAGAAGTTGACAAAAGTAGGCTGAATCTGAAAAAAAACAGAGCTGCATTGAATAAGATTCCCATTTATATGGCATTTACCTGAGTGAGGAACCCAATTCCTGTCATCAAGAACAGTTAAATTTGAATAGAAACCAACAGTCCTACTCTGTTGTAGAATTAGAGAACATGGTTCAGGGAAACAGCAGCAAGGAAGAGATTGGAGAACGCTGTAAAGGAGAGAACCAGAGAAGGGAAGCTCTCAATTCTCTGGATAAACTGCTCAAGTCTCCTGTTAATCCCCAAACCAATGATGTGAGAGACAGACTCCAAGCAATCCTAGTAAGGTTAAAAGAACTGACCTGATATTTCAGCTAACACTCACCACATAAGAAACAGAATTTGCATTCAGGCCAACTTAACTGACTTAAAATACAAACAGACCAAAAAAAAAAAAAGCAATACTCTTTAAATGAGTTTAACAGAATCCGTTTTTGATAATATATCGTTCACAATGTCCAGGATAAAAATCTGAAAGTTCTCAACAAATGAAGAAACAAAAACATATTAAAGCTACAACCCATACAATAAATGGAGACTGACATAAATGTATCCAGATGTTCGAATTAGCAAACAAGGATTTTAAATCAGCTAATATAACTATGATGAAGAATTTAAAGTAAAATATGATCACAATGAATGCAAAGATAGAACTGCTCAGTAGAGAAATAAAAGTTATAAAGGACCAAATGGAAATAACAGAAATAAAAAAATGAATTTCTAAAAATCACTGGATTGAGATGAAAAAAGAAACAATAAACTAGAAGAAAAATCAATATAAATGATCTAATCTGAAGAACAAAAAAGGATTTTAAAAATGAATACAGGGCCGGCCGAATGGCGCGGTGGTTAAGTGCTGGCTTGGGAAGCCATTGGCCCCGGTTCGGTTCCCATATATAAGGGCCAATGACATTAGCCTCAATAAATAAATACATAAATAAATAAATAAATAAATAAATAAATAAATAAATAAATAAATAAAAATGATTACAGCCTCAGGAACCTTTAATTGAAGTCTCAAGGAAAGAAGAAAAAGTGGGAGTATATACAGATGAAAGAAATAATGGGCAAGAATTTCCCCATTTTAGTGAAAGACATAAATTTACTAATTCAAGAAACTTAGAAAGCCCTGCAAAAGAGATATTTTGAAAGTTCACTCTTAGGCTATAAGGGCCAAATTGCTGAAAATCAAAACTAAAGTCAAAATAGTACAAGCAGCTGGGAAAAAACATATTACATACAGGAGAACAATAATTCAAATAAACACTAACTTCTCATCAAAAACAACAAAGATAAAAAAATAAAAATAACAGTTAACATACAAACAACAACAAAAAATATCAATCTAGATTCCTTTGTGCAAAAAGATTTTCAAGATTGAAGGCAAAATGAAGGAAATTTCTGATAAAATAAAACTTAAGAGAATTCAATGCCAGCAAACCTACACTACAAAAAAGGATGGAGGAACTTTTTCAGGTTGAAAGGGAATGATACCAGATAGAAATATGGATTAAAGGAAGAAATAAGAAACAAAACAAATAGTAAATATCAATCCCACAATATAATATTAGAATTTTTGCTTTTAGCAGTCAAATTTTTTTTAAGAGGGTAATTTAATCAAGTTGGGTGAATTTGTAATATAAAGTAGTGGATACCTTTAAAATTAAGTAACTTAGCGGTTTTATATCACATTTCTACATTTTCATTTCATTTATAAGTACAATAGACATTACTATACCTAAGTATTTATGGTATAATGGTTGATTTTAAAAAAAACAACATCAGGGCCGGCCAAGTAGCTCAGCTGGTTAAGAGCTCGCTCAAGAGTGTGAGCTGAGTGCTGAGCAACAGCAGTTCGATGCCTGGCCCGAGCTGAGCTGCCGCTGAGCTGCCAACCAGTGGCAGGATGGCTCAGCTAAAAAAAAAAAAAAAACTAACAAAACTGATTCGCCAAATATCAAAACAGCACTGGAGTAGGATATTTTGGTAAATAATTTAATTTTTGAATCAGCCCTAACAAACAATCATACCTATTCCATAAGATTATAAGGAGCCTGGAAAATAATGTCCAAAAAAGTTTACCACTTTTCATAAAAAAGTATTCTGTTATTGATAACCGTTCAAATCTATCTTTAAGAAGCAATGAATATAATCGAAATTGTAAAGCATTGCATACCAAATTGACAAACTTATTGAAAAACATTTATGCTAATCTAGGATTTGTGAAAATTTTTCAAACATGTAATTTCTCTGAAGGAAATTTTAATAATGCCTCACATTTGGCACTTAGAAATAAAAATAAAATCACAGCTGGATCTCTGAATAACAATTGTGAAACAACATGCCAAAGAAATGGGTGTCTCAGAGATGTCATCTCATTAGTATACATGTACCGAATGGGTTCCTTTTGCCAATGTAATCAGAATTAAGGATTATTTCTCAGAACACAAGGAGGCTTACTGACAAAACTTCAAAGAGCCTTACAAACTTGACCACAATAGCTCAGTGTATGCTGAATATATGTGGGTGTGCGATTTGTGCTGCCAGGGCTCGTTCCTTTTACTGCTGCTCGCTTAGCCATGGCCCTCCCAACCTTACAACTGGAATGCCGTGAATGCCACAGAGCTTTAATAAATCAATTCACAAAAAATTTGAGTACATTAATCACACACAAAATTAAGAGACATTATATGTAACAGAGTAATTAGCCCCATATGCTTTGAAGTCACACCTGTGTTTACACCTGTGTTCAATCCCAGCTTTGCCACTCACTAGCGATTTGGCTTTGGATAAGTTATAGACCACTGAGTGTTAGTTTCCCCATCCGTAATACTGAGATGGTAACAGGATTTATTTCAGAAAATCATCAGGGTTGCTCGCAGCATAATGTATTGCATGCAGCAGTCATTCTCATTATTAAGCACAATAAAGTGGTGAAATATGACAAATACAAAGTCTCAGACTTTAGGTAGCAATCTGAACACAACTCAAGTTAGGTGGAATTATAAAATATAGAAAACCTATAAGAATATCAAGAAAGGCAATAACAGTTTTGAATAAAAGGAGAAGGTAGGTGAAAACTTCTTGAAGGATACGGCATTTCCACACACGCATAAAAATATGCACTTTCCATGGGATGGTATATATACAGATATTTAGAAAATAACAAGCACCATACAGAAGGGACCATAATGTCTGATTCATTTTCAGTCACAAAGAGATTAAAATAGCATAATTCTTTTCAGTACAAGAATAATTATCCAGAATTTTTGAGACTTGAATTGTTCCATATTAATATTAGGGGAAGCTTAACACCAAAGACGCACACTGACAATAAATCTCATTGTAACACTTTAAGATAAGTAATACCCACACGAAGGGCTAATGTCTCTAATATTAAAGGACTCTTAAAATTTGAGGGACAATGCATCCAAAACCAAGTGAGAAAATTAAAAAGACATGAACAGACAATTCAAAAACGAAGATATATAAAAATGACCCTTAAAAATATGAAAAGGTGTTCAAATTCACTCAGAATGAGAAAAATGCAAATTAAAATAACACTGAGCTACCTATTAGATTAGAGAAAATTAAAAAGTATAGCAGCATGTTCTGTTAGTGAGGCTGTGGCAAACTAGACAATTACATATGTTGCTGGTGAAAATGCAACCTGGTGCAATTCTGCTAAAGGAAATTTTGGAAATATCTAAGAAAACAATATATGCACTTATTTTCTAGCAATCACACATCTAGGAATTTACCCAAAGATAAACCTCCAATAGCACAAAAAGTACACAGATAATTCACTACAGCATTGTTTGCATTGCAATATAGTGAAAACAATTTAAATGTTCATATAGAGGAAAGTGGTTCAAAAATTGATATATCTATACAATGGAGCATGAAATACCTATAAAAATAAAAGAGGAAAATCTTTATGAATTGATATGGATGATTTTTCAGTGTAAGTTGTTATGTGAAAAAATCAAAATGCAAAAAAAAAAGTCTTTATGGTGTCCTACCCTACACATAATAGAAGAAAATATACATACTCATTTGTACAAACGTCAAAGACAAACACTGCAGCACTTTCACCCACTGTAAGACAGACCATTAAATGCAATCTAAGACACTAAATGAACCAGAAAAAGGACATCAGTGGATGCTATGGATTGAATGTTTCTGTCACACCAAAATTCATATGTTGAAGCCTTATCCCCACCAAAAGTGATGGTATTTGGAAGTGAGACCTTTAGGAGGTAATTTGGCTTAGATGAGTTCACAAGGGTGGGGTCCCCATTATGGGACTACTATCCTTACAAGAGGAGGAGACCCGAGCTCACTCTATCTCCACCTCATGAGGACAGAGCAAGAAGGCAGCTCATTATAAGCCAGGAAGCAGGCCCTCACCAAGAACTGAATCTGCTGGTACCGAAATCTTGGACTTCCCATCCTCCAGAACTGTGAGAAATAAATTTCTGTTGTTTAAGCCACACAATCTAGGTATTTTTTTATGGAAGCCAGAGCAGACTTAAGACAGTAGGGGAAATGGTGAAAATCAAATAAGACCTGTAGATTGCTGTGTCAATGTTAATTTCTTGATTTTAATAATTGCACCGTGATTATGTAAAATGGGAATGTAGGGTAAAGGGTATGCAGAAATTCTCCTCACTAGTTTTGTCACTTTTCTATAAGTCTAAAATTAAAGTGCTAAAAAAGATAGCTGTCAAAAGAAATAAAATGATCAAGAATCATGATAAATCAGGAAAGCATCATTGTAATCCACAATTACGGCTCTAGACACTATAGGCATATCCCCACTATTGAACTGGTTTTTGATCATTTGTAGCCAAAAATATCACATTCCCTTCAGGAGTTATAAAACAAAACAACTAGTCTTTAATTATTACCATGGTATATCTTCTTAAAAAATGATTTTCTTTGGATGCTTCCAGTTTTGATTTAAAAATAATTTGTTTGGATGCTTCCAGTTTTTATTTTAAATGTGGCCAATTTTAATCAATGCATGTTATATACCAGAAAATGCAACCAAGAAAATGGAAGCTTGGGGCCACCAGTAAACTTACATCTGATAGAGTATACAAAATAACAATAATGAACATCTTTTTAATAAGGCTTCTCTGAGGTCAAAGGAGATTGAAGCCACTCCCTACTTTTCAGTCTTCAGATATAACAACAGTCAAAACAAGGTTATAAAAATTATATTGACGTATTTAAAATTGACAATATTCATAGTGTACTTTGAGCAGTATCGCTTGTAATGGGATACATCTTAAGCTGGTATAATAATAAAAGTCTGCAATGACTATGCGTATAACCTCATTTACAGGTAACATCAGAAGTATATGCTTGAGATCTTCTGAATGCAAAGCATAACCCAATGGCCTCCTCGGACAGGCCTGGTAGTATACCCAATTCACAGTTTACAAGACATTTGCACACACATCTAGTGCCCACCACCATAAAACCCTGTGTCAGCATTATTAGCCTATTTAAACTACGAGGTGTGATCAAACAATACGGTGAATGTTTAAATTTTTAAAAATTTATTACAGTAAAAGAGATATTGCTATTAATCCCCTCAAAATTCATCCCCTCCCCCCTCGCATTTAACACACTTCTCCCATCGTTCTCGCCACTTTCTGAAGTTCTGGAAGTCCTCTTTCGTGAGTGTCTTTAGTTGCGCTGTCATGGCTGCTTCAATATCCTGAATCATTGTGACTTTGAGGAAGAGCCAGAAGTCGCACGGTGCCAGATCCAGTGAATAAGGTGGATAAGGACACACCGATGTTTTTATTTGACAGAAATTGCCGTTCCGGAAGCGATGTGTGACATGGAGCGTTGTCATGATGAAGGATGATTTATAGCACACTTGAAGACACACCTTCTCTCAACCATAGGTCTCACCCGACTGACTGCATTGAACAAGTTGAAACTTGTCACACACTGTTACTAAGGTTTGATGCGCCACTTCCCACATTGAAAATCCCTGCCTTTCCATTGGATGGCACTCGGCAGCAGGACTCACTGTATTTGTTGACCACAATGGAAAGGTTCCATGTTACACATCACTTCTGGTATATGGCAATTTCTGTTTCAAATGAAAACATTACAGTGTGTCCTTATCCACCTTATTCACGGGATCTGGCACTGAATGACATCTGGCTCTTCCCCAAAGGCAAAATGATTCAGGACATCAAGGCAACCATGACAGTGCAGCTAAAGACAGACAAAAGAGGACTTCCAGAACTGCTCCAGAAAGTGGCAAGAACAATGGGATAAGTGTGTTCAAAGCTAAGAGTGTATTTTGAGGGGGATTAATAGCAATGTGTCTTTTATTGTAATAATTTTTTTTATTTAAACATTCACCATATTTTTATCACACCTCATAAGTTTTTTTCATCATAAACTAAAGACAAATAATTTGCTGAAACCCATATAATCAGAAATAGATTCAAGACTCAAGTCAAGATCTTAAGTTCTTTCCACTATGCTACATTTCCTCTCAATGAAAAGGCATCCCCAAAACAATTTAATTTGCTGGAATTTCAAATTCAGTTAAGACATGATCACTGCCCTCAGGAGTTTACTGTATAACGGATGGGACACTCAAGTAAAAAATTAATAACAAACTCTAATAAAGTGCCTATTATAAGAAAGGACTCCTACACACTAATTCATTAAATCCTTAAAGCAACGCTATGAGTCAGGTATTAGTATTATTTCCAAATTATAAAAGAAAAACTGAGGATAAAAACATTTGAATAAGTTGCCCACAGTCTCACATCTAGTATGTCACAGGGCTGAGATTCTAATCAGGTCATCAGGCTACATGTTCAGTGAGACAATAACATGTCCAGAATGGGTTACAGATGTGCAATAGGATTCCATGGCTATCAACTGTTTCAGTAGTGACATTTTAAAGTATAGCCATTCAGAAACATGTGTCTTAATTTCACATTAACAGTATTTCTCTTTCTGCAAACTTCCAAAATTCAGGGGGAGAGGTTTTGAGGAGGTGCACATAGCTATACTATACTACACTGCAACTTTTCCAAACATATCCACTGGAATATCTTACGTGGTCTAATTATTATATTAGTTGTGCTTTATTTACCAACAGTGAACACTTCTGTTCTACATTCACTTTTAAAATATCGAACCTTAATATCAATTTAAATAGCCATTATATTCCACAATTTTTCTTACTTACACAGAAATATGTATCATCATCATCACAACCAATTGATTTTAGATGTTTCTACAATGTTTTAGATTCTATTGATTTTGTCAACAGATTATTTATTTATAATTCCAGAATAGTAATAATAAATGAAAATCTAATTCTTGGCTGTATTTCATAATAAATAGTTTGCTTTTAGAAATTAAAAAATTGCCTATTTAAGAAAAAAATAATATAATTTAATTGATATAGAGGACAGGTCTTTATACCTGCAGAAAATCAGTTTGTCAGGCCGGCCGAGTGACACGGTGGTTAAGAGCTGGCATGGGATGCCAGCGGCCCCGGTTCAGGTCCCACATATGAGAGCCAGTGACACTGTCCTCAAAAATACATAAATAAATAACTAAATAAAGGAAAGCAAGACTTCAAAAAAAAGAAAATCAGTTTGTCAAAGTTTAATTAATTTAAATTTTTTCTATACAATAATTTAAAACAGTATTAAAAAGGTAGGTGACCAGGCCGGCCAAGTGGCGCATTGGTTAAGAACTGGCTTAGGACACCAGTGGCCCCGGTTTGGATCCCACATCTGAAGGCCAGTGACACTGCCCTCTACTACTAAGATGGTGAACAACAGCTCCACCTGGACCTGGGCTGCGTGAATCCAGGCGATGGTGTAGGCTGCAGCCCCTGCTGCAGTGGGTTGCCATAAGCTACGGTCAGTGGCTGGCAGCCAGCGTGGGCTGCCAAGAGCTGCCATGAGCGGGCGTCCAGAGGCCAGCGACCAATCTGCCTCACCCAGGAAAAGCACAATGATAATACCAACATGGGTCAGTGAAGCTACATCCTCCACAACTAGACTGAAGAACAAAAGGACAGCAACTTCTCTGTTCCCCTTCCCCAATTCCCCAATAAAAAAATCTTTAAAAAAAAAAAAATGTTAGGTGACCTAAAATTTATGAAGTGAGAATTTCAAAGGCCTAGAATCACCTTAAGTACTTTGTATTTAAAACGCTTAATTTTAAATGGTGAAAATCTAATGACTACCTGACTTACTTTTAATTAAAGTTGGAGAGTAAAGAGGATCAAGAGAAAACCCAAATTTCAAAAAAATAACTAAATAATGAGTATGACAACTTTTGACTCGAGTGCCCTAAAAATTATTTTCCCAAATGATATCTAAAAGACTATGCCCTAACCTTGGGGAAAAAAGTATCTCACACTTTAAAAGTTTCTGCCAGGGCAAAATAGCCTCAAATCTGAGAGACAGATAATCACAGTATACAATCTAACATAAAAAGCTATATAAATGTCTAATCACTATGTTGTATGCCTGAACAAATATAATATTATATGTCAACTCTTAACTGAAAAACAAAAAATAATATGTAAAAGAAAAAGCTAAGAAGATATTGTAATTGATAGACAAAGCTAAAATGCCACACATAATCTCTAAATCCTTCATTTTACTACCCTGCATAGAAACAACGGTAATCAGGAAAGAGACTCAGATGTATTTTACCTCAATAGTGGTACAAAAATAGAGCTAAAAATAAATGTTCCGGTCCTCTTTAAAAAAAGTCTTTAAAAGTAAGACCTTAAGGATTACATCATTTACAAGGAACTTACCTGTGGGTCAGAACAAAATACAAGTTTATAGGAATACAAAAATATACAGCACTAAATAAGAAGGTTTACAATATTTGGCATCCAATCAAAGATTAATAGGCATACAAGAAAAAGGAAAACAGAACACATAGTGAGCAGAAAACTTTATGAAAATTTACCACAAAATAACACAAATTACAGAATTAGTAGACAAAGTAATTAAAAGATATTAAAATTCTATTTGATATATTCAAGAATATAAAAGAAAAATTGAACATTGTAAAGAGTTATGAAAAATAAGAGAATTTAAGATATTAAAAAGGGGCAAATTCAATATTTGAATAAAATTAACAGCATATTAGACATAGCAGAAGAAAAAAATTAGTGAACTATAGACAGAGCAATAGAAACTATTCAAAATAAAAAGCAGGGGAGAAAAAAGAAAGAAAGAAAAGAGGATCAGTGAATTGGGGGCAAATTCACACAACATAATATATATGTAATCAGACTCTCCAAACAAGAAGGAAGATAGAAAAATTATATTAATAATAACCAAAAATTTGCCAAAATTGACTGAAAACATAAACATATCAATAAAGAAAGAAAACTATTAGGCATGTCATAATCAAATTGTTTAAAGGCAATGATCAAGAGAGAAATCTTGGAAGCAGCTGGAGAAAAAAAGGCACATTGCTTAGATAGAAACAAAAATAAGAGTATCAACTGACCAGCCAGAAGATAGAACAAAATTTTTAAAGTACTGAAAAAAAAAATTGACAATGTAGAATTTTATACTGAGTGAAAACATCTATAAAAAAAAAATAGGACTTCAGAGAAAGTCCAAGATGGTGGAATAGGTAAATTCTATGCCTGCCACCTCACAGGATCACATTAAAATGACAACTAAATTATTACAACAATCAACCTAAAGAATCATCTGAAGACTAGCTAAACAGAAGCCCCATAACTAAGAATATAAAAGAAGAGGCCACATTGAGACAGGTGGGAGGAGCGGATGCACGAAATGGGCTGACCCCAAACCCACAGGTAGTGGTTGAGCACCAGGAGGGACACCTCAGTGCCAGAGGTCCCCTAAGAGTGAGGGCTTCCAGTCCCACACTGGGCTCCCCAGCCCAGGGGTCCTATGCCAGGAAGAGGAGTCCCCACAACATCTGACAAGGAAAATCAGCAAGGACTCAGTCCATCTGTCCCAGTGAGATGGAATGCGGCTGTAATCCAGACAACCTCTTAAAGGGCCCATGCACAGATTCACTCACTTGCAAGCAATCACCCTGGACTCCTGCAATGGGGTGGCAACTGGAGAGGCAAAATAGACATACAGGAAAAGACTGAGTTGTGTGGCTTCAGTAAGAGGGCGAGGGCTAGAGACAGCTGCCATGATCCCTGTGTGGAGTGCGTCTCACATGTAGCCTACAAGTGGATGGCATGTTTAACAACCATTCTAAAACTATTCCAAAGAAGAAGAAAGGCTGCCAATCTCATTTTACTAGGCCACCATTAACCTGATTCCAAAACTAGACATAGACATTTTAAAAAAAGAAAACTAGAGGCTGATATCCCTAACAAACATAAAAGCAAAAATCCTCAATAAAATATTAGCAAACCAAATTCAGCAATACCTTAAAAAAATCATATACCACTGAAAGGGCCAGGGCACGTTCAAGCGCGCATGAGCAGAGGCCCAGGAACCCGGGACCCAGGACCCGGGAATGTCCAGATGTGTGCAGGCTGATGTGCGGACCTTGACCTTGCCTGATGGGCCTTGACTCCAGAGCCTGCTGCACAAGCACCGGGCTCCGGTTCCATAAACCCTTATGTAAGCATGACTTGTACTTGCAGGGCGGAGCATGCACATTCTGTACACTCTTCTCCCCCAGAACCTCTATATAATGGTTGCTACTGCTGATTAAAGATTCCAGATCCTCCTCATGTTGGCTCCGCCTTCTTTACATTGAGCATCTCACCGCCGAAATCTCACCCGCAAACCCCCAGCGAAACCAACCACAATCAAGTGGGATTCATTCCTCATATGCAAGGTTCGTTCAATATCCACAAACCAATTCATATGATACACCACATAAACAAAATGAAAAATAAGAATCATATGGTCATATCAATAGATTCAGAAAAAGCTTTTAACAAAATCCAGCATCCATTTATAATAAAAACTCTCAGTAAAGTGGGAATAGAGGGAACATATATCAACATAACAAAGGCCATATATGACAAATCCACAACTAATATCATACTCAATGGGCAAAAATTAAAGGCATTCTCCTTAAGAGCAGGAACAAGATGAGGATGTCCATGCTCATCACTTTTATTACACATAGTACTTGATGTCCTAGCCACAGCAATCATATAAAAAGAAGAAAAAAGCATTCATACTGGAAAGGAAGAAGTAAAACTGTCACTATTTGCAGATGAAATAATATACTACATACAGAGAACCCTGCGGAGAGCCAGCCCCGCAAGTCCCGGGATTCCCTCGGGTGTGACAGCATCGGCGAGGAAAAAGAAAGATGGAGACACCGGAAAGAGGTTCACAGGAGTGTCACACTTTATTGTTATAGCATGTCCCCTTTTATAGGGGCTTCTGACCATTACCTCAATCACAAGTTATGTTTCACATGATCATGATGTTTTCTCTTACTCAGGACTTTTACAGTCTTTAATTTTTGTAATTGTATCTTTCCAGGGTACACTGTGGCCTATTCTATGCTCAAGGATTTTACTTATCGTCTAAAGAGTGGTTACCTTGACTACCTTACAGGGCGCATGCTTGAGCTATTGCCAAGAGACTAGCAGTGGCTGAGTTTAGGGCAAAAACCATCTAAAGTCTATTTCTATGTGATTATAATACTTAGTAGCAAAAAGAGTCTCAAACTTTTCTTATCCTACGAAGGGCTACATATTATTGTAATAGAGGGGGACATCTGTTTCTCAGTCAAAGCTTCAGTATTTGTTGCTACAGCAATGTACAAAGCAAAGAGTTAAAACAAGGCTGTTAATTAACATACCTCATGGTCAGTAAGTTGTCTCTTATCAGAACTCTCATGGCCTGGAGACCTTGGTCTCCTGGTCTCCAAGGAGATTTTTCACAGCTGTATAGGCAAGTAAGCTCAATGATGGATGACATCACCAGTTTCTCACAGACACTGTCTGTTTCTCACAGACAGGCTTTTTGGCCTATGTGGCCAGAGGCCTGAGCCTCAGTTTCCAAGGGGCTTCAGTCCCCTTTTTCTCAGTCCTGGGGTCCCCAAACGGGGCTGTAGCCTGCCTTGGGTTGTCCCCTCTCTTAGGAGATCGTACCCGTCTTTGACTTACACAGCCATCTCTCATTGGGGCACCACAGGGACTTGCCATAAATGCAGTGAAAGTACTTTCTCCTATAGGATCTGATGTGGAGGAAAGGCACATGGGTTCATAGAGGCAGGAGATATTTTTTGTTGTTGTTTGTTTGTTTGAGGGCAGCATCACTGGCCCTCACATGTGGGACCAAACCGGGGCTGCTGGCTTCTCAAGCCAGCACTCAACCACTGCGCCACTCAGCTGGCCCAGGAGATATTACATGACCAACCATAAGGCAGCACCCCAGACATCCAGTGCTGAGCATGGATCTTTATTTCAATGTGGCCTTGTCAGACACTAGGGTGCTGTTGGCCCACAACAGAACCCCAAAGATTCCACTAAAAAAAATTAGAACTGATACATAAATTCAGTAAAGTAACAGGATATAAAATTAATATTCAGAAATTGGATGTATTTTTTGTTCCAATAATGAACTATCAAAAAGAGAAATTAAGAAAACAAACCCATTTACAATTGCATCAAAAAAAAAACAAAAAAACAAACAAAAAAAACACCCTAGGAATAAATTTAACTAAGGAAGCAAAAGACCTGTACTCAGATAATTTGAAGACATTGAGGAGAGAAATTAGAGAACATATAAATAAACGAAACATAGACCGTGCTCATGGACAAGAAGAAGTAACATTAAAATGTCCCTACCCAAAGCAATCTATAGATTCAGTGCAATCCTCATCAAAATACCATGGCATTTTTCACAGAACTAGAACAAATAATCCTAAAATTTATATGAAACCATGAAAGACCCAAAATAGCCACCACAATTCTGAGAAAGAAGAACCAAGATGGAGGTATCACGCTACCTGATATCAAATTATACTACAAGGCCATTGTAATCAATTAAACATGGTATTGGCATAAATGCAGACACATAGATCAATGAAACAGAATACAAGACCCAGAAATAAATCCATGCCTATATGATCATTGAATCTATGATAAATGAAGCAACAGTATACATTAGGGTAAGACAGTCTATTCAATAAATGGTGCTGGGAACACTGGACAGGTACATGGAAAAAATGAAACTGGACCACCTCCTTACACTATAGACAAGAATAAACTGAAAATGGATTAAAGACTTAAATGTAAGACCCGAAACCATAAAACTCCTAGAAGAAAACAGACAGTATTTCTTTGACATTACCCTAAGTAATATTTTTCTGGATATATCTTCTTGGGCAAGGGAAACAAAAGAAAAATAAACAAATGGGACTACATCAAACTAAAACGTGTTTTTTTTTTCACAGTGAAGGAAACCAACAAAATCAAAAGACATCCTACTGAATGGGAGAAGATATTCGCCAATGATATATCTGATAAGAGGTTTATATCCAAAATTTATGGGAAAAAAAAAAACCCCTCATGCAACTCAACACCATAAAAACAAACAATGCAGTTAAAAAATAGGCAGAAGACATGAATAGACATTTCTCCAAAGAGGACATACAGTCATATGAAAATATGTTCAATCATCAGAGAAATACAAATGAAAACCACAATGGGATATCACCTCACACCTGTCAAAATTGCCATCATCAACAAATCAACAAACAACAGGTATTGGCGACAATGTGGAGAAAGGGAACCCTCGTATACTGTTGGTGGTGTTGCAAATTGTTGCAGAAATTCTGGAAAATGGTTGGGAGGTTCATCAAAAAACTTAAAAATAAAACTACCTTATGACCCAACAATTCCACTCCTAGGTGGAATCCAAAGAAATCATATATATATATATATATATATATATATATATATATATATATGTATGTATATATATATATATATATATATATATATACACACACACACACACACACACACAGTATACATATATACAATGGCGTATTACTCTGCCATAGAAAAAGAATGAAATCTTATCATTTGAGACAATATGGATGGACCTAGAAGATATTATGCTTAGTGAAATAAGTCAAACCGAGAAACACAAATACCATATGATCTCAATTTTATGTGGCATCTAAAGAACAGAATAAACAGACAAAATAGAAACAGATTCATAGATACAGAGAACTGAAGGTTGTTAGAAAGGAGTTGGGAGGATGGGTAAGAAAGGTGAAGGGATTCATAAGTACAAATTGGTAGTTACGAAAGAGTCACAGGGATGTGAAATAGAGTATGGGAAATATAGTCAGATGGCTACTAGGTTTACCAGGGGGATTACTTCATAAATTATATAAATGCCTAACTTCTATGTTGTACACCTGAAACTAATATAAAATAATATACAATGTCAAATATAAACATAAAATAATACAGAATGTCAACTATAATTAAAAATACATACAGGGGCCGGCCGAGTGGCGCATTGGTTAAGCGCTGGTTTTGGGATGCCAGCGGCCCCGGTTCGGATCCCACATGAGGGCCAGTGACACTGCCCTCTACAGCTAACAACAGCTCCACCTGGAGCTGGGCTGTGCGAGCCCCGGTGATGGTGTGGGCTGCAGTGGGTTGCCATAGGCTACAGTGAGTGGCCCACAGCCAGCGTGAGCGGCTGGCAGCCAAGCATGAACTGCCAATAGCTGCGGTGAGTGACATCCAGAGGCCAGCGACCGATCTGCCTCATCCGGGAAGAGCGCAATGACGATACCAACAGTGAAGCAACATCCTCTGCAACTAAACTGAAGAACAAAAAAGACAGCAACTTGTCTGTTCCCCTTCCCCGATTCCCCAACGCTGTTCCCCTCCGCCAATTCCCCAATAAAATCTTTAAAAAAAAAAAAAAAAAATACATATAGTCATAGAATGAGAAGTACAGAATAGGGAATACAGTCAATGATATAGTAATAACTATGTACGGTTTCAGATGGGTAGTAAATTTGTGGGGCTATCACTCTGTGAGGTGTGTAAATGTCCAATCACTACGCTGTTTTGTACATCTGAAACTCATAATGAGAAAAGGAAAAAAAAATTACTCAATAAAGACCTGCTATCTGTGGGGGAAAAAATACTTCATTAGTTCAAAAGTAGGAAGAATAAGAGAAATAAGAAAATGAAATAAAGATGGAAGAAACAGAGAAATCGATTTTAAAATCATTATCAATACTCACATAAAATGTAGATGCCCTAAACATCACAATTAAAAGACACATATTGCCAGATTGGACTTTTAAAAAAGCATCTGCACAGCAAAGGAAATCATCAACAAAATAAAAATGCCACCTACTGAGTGGGAGAAAATATTTTCAAATCATAACTAATAAGGGCTTAATATTCAAAATATATCCAGAACTCATATAACTCAATATGGGGGGAAGATCTGAACAGACGTTTTTAAAAAAAAGACATAACGATTTGGGCCAATAGGTACAAGAAAAGATGCTCAACATCATTAATCATTAGGGAAATGTAAATCAAAATCACAATGAGCTAGCACCGCACACCTGTTAGCATGGCTATTATGGAAAAGATAATAAATAACAAGTGTTGGCAAGGATATGGAGAAATGGAACCCCTGTACACTATTGGTGGGAATATAAATTGGTGTCGCCAGTTTGGAAAGCAGTATGGAGACTCCTCAAAAAATTAAAAATTGATCTACAATATGATCCAGTAATTCCGCTTCTGGGTATTTATCCAAAGAAAAAAACACTAACTCGAAAAGATATATACATCCCTATGTTCACTGCAGCATTATTTACAATAGCCAAGATATGGAAACAACCTAAGTGTGCACTGATAGATGAATGGATAAAGAAACTGTGATATATACAATGGAATACTATTCAGCCATTAAAAAGAAGGAAATCTTGTCATTTGCAACAATATGAATGAAACTCAAAGGCATTATAGTATGCAAAATATGAGTAAATCAGACCAAGACAGATACCATATGACCTCTCTTATATGTCTAAAAATAAAAAAAAGGGAAAAAAAAAGGTCAAGTTTATAGATTCAGAGAACAGACTGGTTATTGCCAGAGTTGGGGGAGGAGGTGGGGAAGAATAGGAGAAATGGGTAAAGGGGTTGAAAAAATTAAAAATGTTGTTAAATTTCAAGAGAACCACAAAGTACTAGAAATTCTACCTTTTACATTTAGTGGGTGGCATTCAATCAGTGCTATTGTTCTCTACCTTGATTTGAATTACATCCTGTTCCAGGGCAAGTAAAAAACTACAGAGAAGGTGTCTTCTGGAATTTTTGTAGCACATCCACAGAGTCCTAGACTCACTATCCTCCTCTCCCCAATAAAAAGTAAAATATAACTATTTGCTTCATAAAAGAAACCCAATTTAAATAATGACAAAAACAGTTAAATGTATGAAAAACAAACAAAAAAACATACCATGCTAAATCCTATCAAAAGAAAGCTGGAGTAGGGGTACTGATATATCAAGTAAATTTTAGATTAAAGAATATGAAGAATTAGATGGTCATTTCGCAATATAAAAGGGTCACATTATCAAGAGGACATGACAAACCTTAATGTTTTACATCTAATAGCAAAGACTGAAAATACACAAAGCAAGACCTGATGGCAGTTCAGAAATAAACAAATCCATCATTACCGTTGTAAATTTGTACACATTCTCACTCATTGCCAGAACAAGTAGATAGAAAATATGCAAGATATAGAAATCTTAAACAACAAGATAAACCATGTTGATCTAACTGGCATTTATAGAACAATCCACCCCAATAAATATTCTTTCAAGTATGCATGGACCATTGAACAAGAGAAACTATATACAGGGTCCTAATACAAGTCCAACAAGCCTATACTTTGAAAATTACAAACAATTGCTGAGTGATTAAAGAGTACTAAATCAGTGTTTCTAAAAGTTGGCACTACTAGCATTTGGCAGCAGATAATTCTTTGTTGTGGAAACCTGTCTTGTGCATTAGGACTCTAGCAGCATCCCTGTCCTCTACCCAATGGATGCCAGTAGCAGCTGCTGGCCATGACAATCAAAAATGTATCTAATCACAGTCAAATGTCCCTGGAAGAGCAAAATCTCCACTAGTTGAGAAACACTTTCCTAAAAAAATGGAAAGCTGTTCATAGGTCAGAAGACTCAATATTGTTAAGACATCATTTCTATAGATTTAATCCATTCCCAATCAATATTTCAGTAGATATTTGTAGAAACTGATAAACTGATTCTAAACCTCATAAGAAAATTTCAAGTTAACAAAATATCCAAAACAACACTGAAAAAGTTGAATGATATATGCTACATGATTTCAAGATAATAATAATTACTAAGTAATAATAATTACTTAGGTTTATAATAATAATAAACCTAAGTAATCAAAACGTTTGGAGTTGGCAGAGAAATAAATAAAAACATCAATATAGCAGAACACAGCCTAGATACAGACAGATCTATCTACCTATATAAATATATTGGGTTATCAGAAAAGTCATGACGTATTTTTTCTATGTTTTTCATTACAAAACTGTGTTATGACTTTTCCAACAACCCAATATATAGTCAAGTAATAGTCATCGAAGTACAAGAAAACTCAGTGGCGAATTCAACACTGAACAACTCATAGAACAATTCAAAACACAGAACAATTCAATGTACAATTCAATGTACATAAGCAAAAATTGAATGTTAATCTATACACCTCACACTGTATACAAAAATTAACTCTAAATGTATCACAGACTCTAAATGAAAAACCTAAAACTAAAAAACAAAAACAAACAAAAAGAAACCTCATATATGAGAATTTTGAGAAAAGAATTCTCTGTGAACTTACTTTGGTAAAAATTTATTACATATTATACCAAAAGCATGGTCCTTAAAAGAAACCAAAACAAAAAAAAAAAAAAACTGCCTCAAAATTAAGAATTTCCCCTCTACTACCACAAACAGGAATAAGGTATTCCCAAATCATACATTTGTTAAGGAACTAGTATGTATCATATATAAAGAACTCAATAAATCTGTTTAAAAAAAAAACATATATGCCAAAAGATTTATACATGAATATATACAGCTGCTTTATTCACAGTAGCCCACAACTGGGAACAACCTACATATCCATCAAAAAGTGAATGTAGTATATCCATACAAAGGAATGCTACTCAGCAATCCAAACGAATGAAGTGCTGATAACACAACACATAATGATGAATTTCAAAAACATTATACGATGTAAATACTGTCACATGCGAGAATAAAACTGTATGGTTTTATTTATATGAAACTCTAAAACAGGTAAAGCTAATGTACAGTGACAGAAAACAGTTCAGGGGTTGGATTGGCGAAGGAAAAGAGACAATTGGTGAATGACTGCAAAGAGGCATGAAGGAACTATCTGCGTAACGAAAATTGTACAATTAACAGAGGAACATTTTATTCTATGTACATTACCTCTACACAAAAAACTGCTTTTAGATTCATTAGACAGAGGGTCTGGATTCTACCCTACCTAACTTACTATCTCTGCTTTCCTTAGGAGTTCACTTATGCTTCCACCTCACATATGAAGAGTGATAATGTCAAGTCCACATGATGAAGTGAAAGTGATATTACAGGAGTTTAACTGAAAAGTAACGAGCAAATATTGTTAACATCCAAAAGTCCTTTAGTTTTGACATGCTACCTTCTACTTCTGTTTTTATTGTAAGTTGTTTCTTTCCTGAACAACCTGGAGTAACTGAAAAAACTTAAAATACAATGACTTTGACTTTGAGATGTTTCTTATAAAAGAAAAAAACTTTTTTTTTTTTTTGAGAGCAGTGTCACTGACCCTCATATGTGGGACCCGAACCGGGGCCACTGGCTTCCCAAGCCAGCATTAACCACCGCGCCACTCGGCCGGCCCAAGAAAAAAACATTTTAAATCAAAGCAGAGCAATACAAAGCAAGAAAAAGAAAACTAGTTCTCAAAAACAAAATAGTATAACTAAAAATTATTAATTTCTAAAACGGTAAGTCTAGAGTCTCTTCTGTGGCTTAACTAGAAAACCCATACTTTGAGTAGGATTTCTGTACCACTGACATTACTGATTTATTTCCCACATTCCAAAAAGGTCAGAAAATTATAAAGTATTTAATATAAAAATGGCAGATGTACATGAATACTTTTATCATAGGAATAAAGAACACTAGAATGTCTTTTACAGGCATTCAAACAACACATTTGCAACAGATACTCTCACAAACCTGAAAGTCATTACTATTTTTGACAAAGTATTTGGCAGAGAACCATAATAAATGCTCCAATTCTGATATTTCATCTGGAAATAGCCATTTGAATTTAAAGTTCCCCAAACCACAGGGACACATGGCAATAATATAGGATTTTGGACTGCTGTTTTTAAATACAACTTTGGCTGCTTTTGGCTAACTTATTTTACCTCATTTTTATATATCTGAGAAATGTAAGTTAAATAAATGTAGGGAGGCTGTTTGAACTTAGAATGTATTTTCCACTTAAAAAAAAAAGTTACAACATATAGTAAGATACAGATTAGTCCATACCTTATTATTTGTTCTAGCATTTTTTAAACTATGACTGAAACATGTATTTGTAATACAAATACTAGGGGAATACTCTTATAACAGTAAACCGTTCTGAATAACGTTTCAATCTGTCCTAAATGTTAACATGCAAAGAACTGCTAGTGGTCCCCTAAGATCCCCCTTCCACTTTTTACATAGTAATGGAAATTCCCAGGCATGGTACATAGCTGAAATTGCATCTCACAGATTCCCTTGCAGCTAGGTGACTCAGTTATAAACAAAGGAATGTGAACAATAGTAATGCATACAATTTTGGGGTGATGGCCTACCTGTTAAAAACGGCAAAGCAATATGATTAAAGAAGGCTGAGACTCCAACATCATAAAGCCATGTTAAAATAGGACTGCCTATTTGGAATTTTACATCAGAGAAAAACAACCTCCATTCTATTTAAGTCACAAAATTTTCAGCCTAAACTGTATTCCAAACCAATATCTGATGGTGGGGGCAGAGGAGATGAAGGGAAAGGAAATACAAATAGACTTTACCATAATTCTAACAGAGACCTGTAGGCAGTTTTTGTGAGTGTGAGTGTGTGTGTGTGTGTGCGGTCATGTATGTGTATTTATCATGATTAAGTTTCCTTCAAACCTTACAGCTTTCCTTCAGTAGAGCTCTTTTGAGAAATATAAAACTACAGTATGTAAATGACCTAAAATGAATCTAAGAAGTCACTTTAAAACTTTATAGATGAGAAGACAAAGCTGTGAGTAAGCTAAATGATGAGCCCAAGATTATTCTTATCAAAAATAATCAGGGCTTTTTTTGTGGCTCTTAAGTGAAATTTTTTTTCTGAAGAAACAAAGCAAGTTAAGAAAGCAAAAAAGAAAGAGGAAGACGTTATTAATTAAGATGTATTGTTTGTGTAACAAAGCATATACTAATGTAAAATCAGTATGAACTGTGAAAGGCAGAGGGAAAACAATGACACAAAGCCCATGAATAACCTCCTGAGTGGGTGAGAGTACTTATACAGAAGAGATAATGAGTTCCAAATGTTGGCACTAGAGTATGCTGTCATCCAGTACCATCAACTACCAACTGGAAAGCACTGGTGATGGCGCAGGAAGGATCTCAAAGGTTTGCACTGTACAGAGAAAAGTTAGTGTCTAGCAGGTCATTCAACATTTATTCCAATGGAAATTAAACTGAAACAAAAAATCTATTTTATTTATAAAGAAAAGCCAAGTAAAGCAAAAATAAAATTTTGGGTTTTACGAGCTCAAAAGCAATCTCATGAGAATTATGTACCCACACCCCCCAAAACAACATATATAAACGTCATATACATCTTCTACATTTAAAAACACTTCATTGCTAGGGCCAGATGAGTGGCGCGGTGGTTAAGTGCTGGCTTGGGAAGCCAGCGGCCCCCGTTTGGTCCCACATATGAGGGCCAGTGACACTGCCCTAAAACAAACAAACAAACAAAATACTTCACTGCTTTGGAAATTCACAGTTCTTTCAGTCTGATAAAACAC
Organism: Aselliscus stoliczkanus; assembly: GCA_033961575.1. Classification (NCBI taxonomy): domain Eukaryota; kingdom Metazoa; phylum Chordata; class Mammalia; order Chiroptera; family Hipposideridae; genus Aselliscus; species Aselliscus stoliczkanus. Next base: position 58,479,058 of record CM066728.1, read on the forward strand.
AAGATAATATTTTCCCCAAAAAAAATCAGTTTGTAATATAAAAATTAGTATTTACTTTCTTTTTAAAAGAGGAAAAAAAGAACACTTAACACGAATATAAATTTCAAATATCTTGTATGACTTGAATATTTGAAATGTTCAGATTGTTCAGTGATTGCCAACACAGAATTAGACACAAAATACTTTTTGAATTATGGCAACAGATGGCTAAAAACCTTGAATCGTATTGTTATTAATCTGGTAGCAAATATACTTAGAACTCATGGAATATACTTTGCCATGAGAGAGTAACCTTATGTCAACAAACAACAGAATTCACTACAACTTTTTGAGCTGAATCTACATTTATCCTTTTCTTCTAAGTGTAGGAGGTCATTTTTGGCAACAATCAGGTGCCTGTGTCATCAAAGAAAGGATTACAAACTCCTTTTAAACGTTTAAGTCGCCAAAGCACAATTAGCCTTAAAAAGTATTCCTCCATGTTTCAAATTGTCGGCATAGTTTTGCCAGCAGATGAATTTACAAGATGCTGTCACTCTGACAGTCAATTTGCAGAAGCACATCCTGAAGCACTAGAAGATTCCCATGGCAGTTTGGCCAAGTCCATTCCCATGGACTTGTGATTTTCATCTGTATCCATAAGGCTGACAGCAGCACCTCCAACTGAAAGCTTTACCTCATTCAAATATCGAAAAATACCTCCTAAGCCAAACCATGAATAAACGCCTCCTTGTCAAACTGTTCTGGAGGTAGCCTTCCTTGTTTTCATAAGCAAATTAATAAATGAACAAATACAGAGGCAGCTATCTAAACTGCAGTGCAGTACTTTAGGGCATATCCTTTAGGGAACCAAAACATTTCCAAGTTACTGGGAATCTCTTACTCTGTTTCCATTGTTTGAAAAAGCCTGTTGCAAAGGTAGTGGTTCAAGGCACTGGCGCTAATAAAAGTGATTAGTCTCAGAGTGGTGAGCAAAACATGAGTTGTGAGGGTTTGAAGTTCTTTCTTTACAGAAGCAGCAAAACCAGATGTAGGCCAACCACGGCAAGTGTCCCAAACCCCACTTTTCACCATGTCAAAGATACCAAAAGATCTGTGAGGTTTCCAAAAGATACCTCACAAACTTGGAATTTGTTGTGCTTCAGTATATACACAATAGATAAAAACCAGAAACTAGCTGGATGAAATAATGTTAGATACTGCATACAAATTGAATAGAAAATGGCATTACTCCCAGTCTGACGATGATCGGCTTCAAGACATTAGAAGAAAACGTTCAGGAGTACTGTAGTAACATCATTGAACTGCACTTGGACCATGGGAAAGAGTACTTTCTGATCAAGGAAATTTCCATAGCCAGTTCAAACCTTCCTACTTAACCTGTTTTTAAACGATCATTTTAAAGGCTTAGCTAATTGAAACTTACAAATATTGGCAGCTAATTAGAAAAAGTATATATCTTCTAAATGGAAATAATTATTGAAGCCAGTCTCTCTGTATTATTCTCTATATGATAATATATATTCGAAAAAAAATAATTCCATTTGTTGCTTCAAATGAAATTTACTCATTCTGAACTAAAGAGGTTTTCTGAAAAGAATTTCTTAAATTCAATTTAGTTATAGTCAAAATTGTCAATAACTGTCTCTAAATTTAATGTAATAAAAAGGGCTCTTCCTTTTGTCTACTATAAAGCTCATATCTGATTGATAAACCAATGGCAAAAAGCAAATAATTCAATCTCTATCCCATAAACATGAGTAAAATATACAAACAGTAAGTATGACACTTTTGATAAATAAATCACCCAACTTGATTTCAACTGGTGTAGGAACTGAGCAGGACGAGTGGCAGATATCCTTGGGTATAAAGGATGCAAGCTGGCTTTGTAAAACCTCGGTTGAGTTGTTTCTTTCTATTGCAATACTTCTAAGTTTGAAAATATGAATAAAACATCTTAATTCCTAATCATAAGTCCTACTACACTTAACTATATCAAATATATTCTAGTAAGTAGAAAATGTCATAATTATTAAATACCCAAAGTTGAATATATTATTTTCTTTCTTAAAATCAATATATTCCCAAACTTATTTCAACAGACCTGGTCTCAATGGCTTAAAAAGTCTGACCTTACTTTTCAGAACTGCTAATTCATGTAATTATCTCTAAAATACTTATTTAAAAAGTATGAAAAATGAAAGACATTTTCCAGTAATTATTTTTCATTATGCATTAATACAAAGCATTTACTGTAACTCTGAAACACTTTCCCAACTTGGAAACCAAGTACTTTTCAAACTTTGAATTCCGAGATATTCTGGGAATAATATGCTAGTTACTTAAATAATACTTCATAAGTGCTCTGACATCTTATCACATTTTGCAAAGTTTTACTTACTGAAACATCTCTCAGGATTTTCTCAAAGGAGAAATGACAAGACTCTTTAGAAAAATTAAACTTGTATGCATCATCTGGTCCTGCTTCTGACACCAATGCTTTGCTCAGCTCATCAACATATTTCTCTTTTTTCATTGCCATGTCATCAGCTTCTTGGGAAATCGCTGATTCACAAACTATGGGAAACATTAATAAAAAATTTTGAAGTGAAAAATAAATTTCTAAACATATAAATGTATTTACCTGTTGCTACTAATCTATCACTTATATAATAGAAATTTAAACAAAAAGATCAAACCCCACACCATGAATTTTTAAGTCAAATTATACCTTTTAACTGAATTAGCAATTTTTGAGAAAATGCATTAATTTAGTCTCCTCTTATCAGAAAAACATTAATCTCCTGGCATTTTTTCTCTGTTCTCAGATGAAATACATGCATTATAAATTACCACAGAAACTACCATCTTATATATCTGCTCCTAGGTCACATAGCTAGATAAATTATTTCCTATAATCATTAATAAGCTCAGTATTTTACTACATCTCTTTCTTCCTTACCTCCCTTATTAAAGAGATTAAATAGTCTATAGTCTATTTCTCATTCACATGGGCAGAGTCAAATTAAAGTAAAAGCAGAGTTCATTCTTCTCATCTCATTATTTGCTGACAATAGAAATGGGGGCGAGAGGACATGAAAGGAGGTGATGAGGAAGGAAAGAGAAGGAATTTTCATTTAGTGTCTCCTCTCCGGCATACATACCATACTACATCTGGCTTCCAGTTCTCTCACCTAGGTATATTTAAAGCTGATATTTTACTCGTACTCATCCATAAAGACATTTACTTCAAAAACTATATTTTCAATTTTAGATATTCTCTTTCTGTTTCATAATATCCTGTTCTTGTCCCACATTCCTTATAAAAATGTGAAGGTTTTAAACATATTTAAAATATTTTTCAGATCGGTCTTTATATGTAGTTCCTGGGTATTAATTCCATTTCTCCTATTTGCTGACACATTCTTGTTCAGTTTTTTTTCCCTTTCATGCTTTATAATGTTTCAGCATGGTTCTTGTCTAGCCTAATTATCAAGAACTTTGGGCAGCAGAGGTGGTCTTAAAAGAAGGTTACTGGTTTGCCTTTCATGGAATTCCTACAGGTTTCACCATCCTGGATCAATTTTGCAAGTTAATTTCTTAACTTGGTTTTTCCACTTGAAGCAAAGAATTTAAATTTAAAACTTCCACCTAAACATGACAGAGGCTCAGGATTCTGATTTTTGTTGGAGCATTTATTCACTCATAGCCTTTATTAACTGATCTGATTCTAATGATGATTTCATTAACAAGATAACATTTCCAGGATCCTTTATATTAATAGATCAGTTCCAAAGATGCGTGCTATCTTAACATCATACTGCACTCCGGTATTACAATCATAGTCATTTAGACATACATGTAGTTCAGATTTTCCATGAAACTGTAGTTAAGCTGTAGTTCCCATTAACCACTCTGGTTTACAGGTATCTCTTCGTATCTGGAATTTTCTCTTTCTTACATTCAAAAGCTATAATGTGTCTGTTTGCTTTTTAATTTAGAAGATTTAATCTACATTTGTTTGGAATATGGGTGTGATTGGGTGGTTTCCTGTGTCAACTCAGGCCACCAAGATGAAAGACCATATAGTTCCACACTTTTATATTTAACAGTTACATTTGTCTATTTCATTTCTCTTAACACTGAAAGATAGGTATTATTTTCATTTTACACATGAGAAAATCGAAGCTCAGAGAGATCAAGTAGTTTTCTAAGGTCATAGAGTCAGTAAGTGGTGAAGTTGGGATTCATATTTATGTCTCTCTAGTTATTTTGTTCTGAGGTGAGGCAAAGATATGGAATACTGGATAACTTATTTCAGGAAATCATAAAATCTTGATTGAAGAAGCCCTGAAACCATAAGACAGCTTCTCATAACTTTGGTCTGGGTGCTATCAAGTGTCTGGAAGCTCAACGACAGGCAATGAGGAAGAGAGTCTTGGAATGTATCCATATATATTTCATGATCAATTTTTGATAATGTCTGATATTAAAATTAATTTCAACAAAGCCTTTGAAAACAGGTGAGAATAAAATGTCTTCCATTTTTATGTGACTTTTAAAGCTTCTAAAACACTTTTACATATTTTTTTCTCTCTCCAAAGTAGATGCATATTTAAGATGACCATTATTATCAAATCTATTGATTTTTCAAATACTCAATTAGCGCGTCTAAAACTATATAAAAATAAGAAGACAAATGCTTCTGATTTGAAGAATAATTTCATATTTTGTGTTTGTATAATTTTAAAGAGTTACAAATACCTAAGGAGAAAGATTATTTCACAGAGAAATAGAAAATAAATCTGTAGAAGCCATTTTTAATGCAGCTATAGAAAAAATTATAAAACACAAAAGAAAAGAAAAATAAGTGTTATTGATAAAATATCTAGTTAAAAGTATTCTAAATTCCATTAAAATGAAAAGATACCTATCTGAAAATATTTAACAGAATTTATTGATTCAGTTCATTTATTTAAAAATGCTTAATAAGCATCTACTATGTGCCAGGCACTATTCTACACATCAGGGATACAACTGTTAAAATGATACAAAAATACCAGTCTTAAGGAGCCTAGATTAAAGTGCTGACATTTTATATATTATCTTATATTACTCTATCTGTGAATGCTGTGTTGCTTATTATTAGGGAATATTTCATTTTGCGGGGAAAAAAACATATGAAAGGAAAATTATCTCTTTACACCACTTTAAAAACTGTGTTTTATTTTATTTATTTATTTTTTTTTTTAAAGAGGGCAGTTTCACTGGCCCTCATATGTGGGATCCGAACAGGGGCCGCTGGCATTGCAAGCCAGTTCTTAACCACCGCGCCACTTGGCCGGCCCTAAAAGCTGTATTTTAAAAAAGGTACCAGGTTTTTTTTTAAATGTACTTGAACATTTCCTATAACAGCAAATGTGAAGTTTTGACTGCCTATTTAGAACTTCAATCTTAGAAAAACAACTTGATCACCAGTTTTGAATTTTGTGCTAAGAACCACTGGAAGAAGCACAGCTGTAAGCATTCAATGCTCCACCAACTTCAGTGACTAGGAATAAAAGCCACAGAAATAATAAAGTTCAGCAAGGATACAGCTGAATCACATACTATGTTATAAAAAGTGAGCAGGCCAACATGATCACAAAACAAGAAAATTTTTTCAGACAGGTAGGAGCCAAGAAAGCACCACTTTAACACTATTTGTGGGTAGGTGAAAATGTAAGTAAGCACAGAAGATTCTTGCCTGTGGCTGCTTATGTGCAACTAACCAAAACTGCGTATCTTAAGTTTGTGTTGGAGCTCAGAAGACAAACGGCCTTATTTAGGTTTCTTGATGGTATCACATCACAGACCCACTGGACTACTTCATCTATGGAAATTTCTTTTTCCACTGAGCCCTGTCTATGTTTAGGACAAACATAAGTGGATATAATTATTTGATAATAGAAGAATTAATAAAATTTAATTTACTATTCAATGAAATTTAAACAACTCCAGAGATGGGTGATATAAGTTTCTTATTGCTGACTGCAATTCTTATGAATCACATAATAGTCATCGATCATTAACCCACTTTGTGACTTACCCCTGTGACATAACCCCCTATAATGTTGAAGTGATGATAGACCACAAGATAATTAGACCCCAAAACATTCATTAGATAAAACATTGCTAATGGAAAAGAAATCAGTGAGTTTAGTGTGTGGGAGATTAAAAGGAACCCCACATCCTTTTAATTTCACTCAAATGAAAAGACAAAAAAATTATCCAAATTGAAGGTTGCAGCAATCAAAAATTTGTACAAAAAACAGGATGAGGTATAGGAAGGAAATCCATTTTCATGTTTCAATTATTTAATTGTTTCAATGTTCTTAATCATATTATTGTCTATCTGTAAAGTGCCAAAAGAAATTATATTTATGTAATAAACCTTAACTAAACATGGAAACAATGTTATATTATTTGGTTTCATATTCTGTCCCTGAAATTTAAACAAGAAAATAGAAATGAATAATGAAAGTATAAAACATATGTAAGATTTAAAACTTTACTAGACATATTTGAAAACAAAATTTTACAGTGCACTGTAAAATTTTCTGTCTGAAAACTTGTTCAGTACTGGAAGCCAACCCACCCAAGGATACAGAAGTTTGATATTATACTTTTGTCACACTAAATTGCATTAGCTAGAAAATAAATGATAGAATATACTGCATTTATAATCAATGCCAACAATAAATATGAAACTAGAGTTTTCATTAAAAAAATATGCTAACTCTAAAATGAACAGTTCACTGTTTTTTGGGGCTTTTTTTTAAATCAGCTTTCTATATTTGAGGCATCCTTTTATTCTTTCTTTCAGAAAATATCCGTTAAGCATGTATGTTCTAAGTACTGGTCAAGATACTTATATAGACAAATCGGATATGTTCCTTGCTCTCAATGGACCTAGTCTAGTGAAATAATATTCTTGTTAATCATATTTTTTAAAAAAACTATCAGCACTTTTTTGTATGACATAAACAAAATGATCCATAATAAAGTTAACTTAAATTTCTGGTTAAACTAAGATTTAAGTGTTAATAAGATTACTCTTTTTTTCCCCCCAGTGATTAATGATTTAAAAAAATTTAAACCTACAATTATTGTTCTTTACCTTGGTGAATGAGGGTTACTGACTGGATTCGAATTTAATCTTTTCCTTTGATAATTAAGGCTCTTAAAGTACCTCTAGGTTCTCTGTTTGACCATAACTTCTCATTATACAGAATACGCCATTTGTCAATTAGAACTATCTAAGTTAAAATACAGTATTCCTCACATACAAGCAACCTCTTCAGCTAGGACCTGCCTCCTGGGCTGTTCTCCCACGAATGCCTATAATTAACTTACCGCCATGGTCTTCAGCCCCGTGCACCCCATCTCCTTCACCTTAAACAAAGTTACTGTCACCTGGGTGAATCTGCACCAGCATACACAGAGCCAACCTAACAAATTTTCCTCCACTCCTGCACAACAACAACCAACAACTGATGTCTCTTACGTAGAAATTTACCATCCATAACAGGTACTGCAAACATTACCCTTGAAATTTCTTTATTTTACAATAATCCTTATATCAGCATTCCTTATTTGCTCTCATAAGAGACAAAAAAAAAAAAAAAAGAAAAACCCTGCAAGCGTAAATTTGGTTTCACTGTATTGTATAACAGAATTTTTAACATTCAAGAAACAGAATTTCACAATGTATGTAAATTTAGTGTGATATAATAATCATAGCAAAAATTTTAGAGGAATATTTCAAAAGTTGATAGAAGATACAAATAGTATGTAAATTAACTTTTAAAATTATTTTACCTAAAACATCATTAACAACTGTAGAAATGACTGTTGCATAGGTTTAGAAATAGTTTTTTTTAATCCTTTGATAAAATTCTTCAGAAGAGTATTAAAACTTTGCTATATAAGTAAAGCATAATTCTAGATTTTTAACTTTATACCTACCATGCTCCATAAATTATTTCAGGGCCATTAGCCTTTTTAGAAAGATCATTACCAAAGATAAAAATAATCAAATGCTATTTCATAAAATAATTGCCAATATTCCATATATATTTGAACCTTGCATTACAAAGTTTAAAGCTGTGAGTTCTGTTTTGTTTTGTTACAAATGTGATACATATTCATGGGAAATTAATTTAAACAATATAAGTATATGAAATAAAAAGAAAAGCACCACTACCCTACTTCACCAAACCAGTACAAACCTTTCACTCAACCAACACCCTTTCCCTGCCTTCCAGTATTTCCCTGGGGTCTTAAGAAAAGATACGTCTAAAAAGTACTAGTCATGTTTTGTATAAAGAGATCATTTATAAACTCCAACCGGGCCAGCCGAATGGATCAGTTGGTTAAGGGCGCAAGCTCTGAGCAATAGGGTCACCGGTTCAATTCTCACATGGGCCAGTGAGCTGTGCCAGAGCTGAGCTGCAGCTGAGCTGCCAACAAGTGGCAGGATGGCTCAGCTCGTGACAGCATGTGCTCCTAACAACAAGGCTGCCAGTTCAACTCCCGTATGGGATGGTGAGCTGAAACCCCTGCAACTAAGACTGAACACAGCACCTTGAGCTGAGCAGCAGCAAGCGAATGGGCAGCCAGATGGTGACTGGACTTGGAGCTGAACTAGCTGTGCCCTCCACAACTAAGATTGAAGGACAATAACTTGGCTGTTCCCCTCCCCCAATTCCCCAATTTAAAAATTTTTTAAAAATAAAAACTCCAACCAAGACCAAGTACTAAGGCTCAAATGGTAACCAGAATTTGCTGGGGCATATGCTTATTTCTCTACCTTTCTATTAATACTAATTATAGAAAATGGCAGTCAATATTACAAATCTATATGAACTAGACAACAAAGCAGTCATGTTAATTGTATCCAACATCTATTAAAAAAAACAGTTTAATCTGAAATATCACAGAGAGCTGTAAAGTAGCAGATTGTTGAAATTGGGCTTTTAACATTACCTGTCCCGGTCCATGCTGACTGACCATCAGTCAGTGTAATGACAAAACCAGATCCTAGTGCTTTCTCCCAAGTGACTTGTAGGAAATGAATTATATCAGGTTCAGAAGCAAGACAGATTCTGCTTACTTTTCTCTCCATTTTTGTTCACCTATTATAGAAAAATAAAGTTAATATTTTTTGCAGGAAATTGTGACTATCAAATAGTGATGTTTCACATGCTGGTATCTCAGCTATACAAAGCACCAAGAAAATAAGTTGTGTTTTTTTTTAAAAAAGAACCTATGATAGTTAAACAACTACCAAGCTCAGTAAAACACAGTTCTGCGCAATACTGATTCACCATTTTTACAGATGAGAAAACGAGAGGCCCATAAATGGCGAATGATTTGCCTAAGTCACGCAGCTGAATAAAAATTACTATCTCCAATATGAACAGTAAATTTTCCACAAGACTCAATAGCCACTTTCTCTGTCTGGAGAAAGACTGTGTGAATGAAAAAAGGGAGTAAGCATAAAGATAAGAAAAGAAAATCTCAGAGACCAAAAGTTGGCAGTATCCAGTCATGCCTTCTCCAAAAAAGAAGTTCCCAGACTCAGCTACCCAGCCCACTGGGACAGGAACACCCTGCTATAGAGACGTGTTATATTGAGATAGCACAGCTTAGGGCCAAAAGAATTTTTCTTTTTTGCATTTTTAAAACTTTGTATAGAAGTATTATATCCAGGGGAAAGCACACATATCAAAAATACAACTTGATGAGTTTAACGTTGAACAAATCCATGCAAGCAGTACCTAGATCAAGAAGCAGATCATTACCAACCAAGAACTTCTCAAAATATCTCCCTGCCAGTCACTATGTCCCCAACTAAACACTCTCCTCATTTCTAACAGAAATTAGAGTTTGAGTGTTTTTGCACTTTTATGTAAATATACTCTTACAGCATGTTTTATTTTCTGTCTGATTTCTTTTGCTCAACATTTGGAAAATTCATCCATATTGTTTCTTAGAGCTGTAGATAGTTCTCATAGTTGTATAGTATTCTGTTATATACAGATAGTACAATTTACTTATCCATTCTACTAGTGATAGGCACTTGAGTACTTTCCAGGTTTTGACTATCACAAATAGTGCTGCCATAAACATTCTTGTGGATATCTATGCACTTCTGTTGGTTGTATACCTCTGAGTATATACTTCTCAGTGAAATTGCTATATCAGAGGCAGGAAGTATGTTCAGTTTTAGTACTATACAGCCAAAGGTTTTCTAAAAGGTTTATACCAATTTACACTTGGTATATTAGTTTGCTCCACATCCTTGCAAACATGTCTCACCTTTTTAATTTTACCGATTTTGATATAATCACATTGTGGTTTTAATTATATTTCCCTGATGAGTAGTGATGTTGAGTCCTTGTCATCAATTTACTGGCACTTGAATATCCTGTTTTGTGGAATTCCTGTTCAATCTTTTCCTTATTGAGGTCTTATTAATGTGTTCATTATTTCTTTTTGATTTATTCTTTTTATATTTTAGATATGAATCTTTTTACAGATATATGTATTATGAATATCTTCTTTCACTCTGTAATTTACCTTTTCACTCATAATGGTACCTTTGGGTGAAAAGTTCTTAATTTTAATGAAGCTACAATTTATCAAAATATTTATTTTATGGTTATACTTTCTGTCTACTCTGTGGTCACGAAGATGCTCTCCTATGCTTACCTAAAAGCTTCATAATTTTATATCACATTTAAATCTGCAGTGCATCTGGTATTGATTTCTGTGCATTGTGTCAAGAAGGGACCAAGATGTCTTTTTGCGACATGAATATCTAATTGACCCAGTACTATTTATTCAAGTTTCCTTTCCAGACTGCATTGCTGTGTTGCCTTAGTCATCAGTCATGTGACCAAATATATGTACAAGGTTCAATTTTATCTGTTTGTTTTTGCAGAGATGCAATTTTATATTTTATATGTGGCTTGTCAAGGTAACACTGAATTGTGATTGTTACTGTGATCCAACACATTTATAATCTCTCCCCGGCCTTGCCATTTAAAAATTGGATAAATTTTTAAGTATTAAAATTTTCTAAGTATTTTCTTCGAAGTATTAAAATCATTTATGTAAAATGTTAGCAGGACAAGCTCAAGAATAGACTTCTGTGGCTTGCCATTAGCAACAAGCTTCTCACAAACATCAGTCACTGCTCAGTCAGTATGCTGGGGCTAATCCACTGAAGCCACAAGGATTCACAAGAGACCTTTATGAAAGCTACCTACTCTAGCAGTCTAGCAATACTGTTTTTACAAAAGAAAATAAATTGAGACTGAGACTTTTTCTTAGTGACCCACTTTCATTTCTAATGATTAGGGGTTCTTTTTCTATGAATTCAAAAACCATTCTTCTAGTAATTCACTCTACAATCTTGCCCAGATTGGCCTCAAACTTACTAGACTGCAGTGTAGCACATATTATTTAGTTCAAAGCAATAACTATATTTTTTTCTAATACTTACTGGAATACCTTTTGACAATGTGTACTTCATTAAGAGATGCATAAGCTGCAGAAGCTAACAAACAAAACTAAAGAAATACCTTAAAAGTTACAAATATGCAAAAGCAAAAAAAATGATAAAAAGTCGAAACCAGGAACAAAGCACAAACTTCAAAGATGGAAAACTAGAGAAAATTATTCTTTAATCACATAGCATGAATCTCTTACTAGATCATCCTTAGAAAGCTAAAAGAATATTCTTTAATCTGTTATTTAGGGGAACAATGCAAAATTGCTTCAAATTTTTATGACATATATATATATATATATATATTATGCTACAAAATTCCAGATGTAAATTATTAATTGGTATTTCATTGACAACTGATGAAGTTTTAATAAGAACAAAGTTTTAAATTGGGACTTTTAATTTGCTTTTTTCAATTTAAAACTATTATGTTCGCATAAATGAAGCATCATATTTTTCTCAATTAGCAATATAAAAATAAAAACTCACTTTGTCAGTTCTTCACAAAACAAGGCTAACTTATACAGATTTCTATCTTTTGGGAGTAGGAAGGGTACTTAATTATAGAATACTAGAGCTGTACTATCTTATAGCGCAAGGAAGCAGAGAAACTTCAGAATGAAAGAGAAAACTATCTAAAATTAAGAGTGTAAGACACCTCCAAATGGTTAAATTCTCAATAATTCTAATTTCTACCTAAAGTTTACTCAGAAAAATATTTATTATTCTTCCCACTTAAATACGAACTTATGAAATAACCATACCTGCAGCCACATCAATTAAGCATGCTAACATTTTAAAAATATGCAAATTTGTACAGTGGACTAATCACTAAAAAATAATTATTTTTAAATATTTCATTTAGTCAAAATTTTTTCCTACATTGAGGCCTTCTTTGCCTAGATGCACTTAACTCTAAAAGGCTTTATCCGTTTGTGACTATTTCTTTTAGATCAATAAGTCAATATACTTAACATGCAGTAAATTACTCACATGCTCTGTAATCCTTAAATTTGAAAATTACTGGAAAATGTGTTACTGTTTTTCTACACCAGTCATTGAAAAAGACAAACAGTTAGGAGCTTACATAATTGTGGATCCAAAACCCACAACTCTGGGAGAAAGGAGAGTAACAGAAATGATTTATGAATGCCATGTTTTGCTTCTATAGAATTTATATACAAACACACACATACACAGATTTCTTCTTAAATGTGCCTCATGAACCATGGCTATTGTTAGCAATTAACGTAACTTTGTGAAGGAAAACACAGCACTTAGAATTACCACTCTGAAAGAGCAGTTGGTTTCACTGCTATTTTTTACCATATTTGAAACAAGTCACAAATTTTAAATTATAGAAATAAATTAGTTTAAAATTTGATATTCCAGATTCCTGTCAGTAACTAGTCCTACCTTCACAATTATATAAAGGGCTTTAATCTCAATAATGTTAAAAAGCTATTTGGGGATCAGATTAGTTTTAACAACAGCTTTGAATTATTCATGTTTCAAATAGTTTCCAATTTTCTGATTAAGTATTCATCACAAAAAAATGAAATATTATTTTTAAGATTCTATTAGTGTAGTAAACTCAGATTTGAAACTATGGATGCTACATGTGAGCCATTTTTAAGCACTTAACATATTAATAGTCCAAATGTGACAATTCAGTTTTCTATAAGCATTTTGTGCCTCAAGTAGTCTCAGGAATGTTTTCTTTATATCAGCTGAGTCTTAATTTCCTGATAATACACTGTTTGAACCATTGGGTTGTCGGAAAAGTCATGGCGTATGTTTTCTATGTTTTTCATTGCAAAAATGTGGCATGACTTTTCAGACAACCCAATAGTTTTGAAAGTACTTAATTCTTTTTCTTACTGAGGTCATGCACTCATTAAATATCAAGTACAAAATATCTAAGAATCAACCACAGAAAGAGAAGAAAAGGATGGCTTGGTATGTTTTTTAAGATTCAGTAAGAACAAATCAACAACTTCTTTGCCTTTCACTAAACCTGCAAATGGAAATAGTCAGCCATAGTTTTTTTGCCCTAAAACTACTTGAAGAAAGTGGGTGGAAGCCTCTTCAGCGGGACTGATTGATTAGGGCCATAAGAAAGCCCTGGTTTTGTTGTCTTAGGGCACTAAAGGTCGGGACTAGTATCAGCACCTCTCCCAGCCACAGCCAAGGATCTAAGACAAGACTGCAGGTGGAAACAGTTGGGTCCCACCCCAATTTGTACATCAGTAGCTTTATTGAGGCTTAAAACAGTTGAGAATTGAGAAGCTTATCTTTAGTACTTTGTGTCTTTGATACTTGGCTTCTCTCTTAGAAGAGAAATAAGTTGTTGGCTGGTATGCAATTGATGTGATCTACACTCTGAACAAATACCATTCACAGTTGCCTCTGAATAAACAAGACACTTTTTAAATTAGTTTACAAAGAATTTTGTATGCCCTTTTGGATGCTGATAAGGAGCAGCGCAGAAGCCAACTCTCTTAGGCCAGCTCAAGTTAGTGGCAACACTGTATCATTGATAACACCATTTTGAACTTGAGCTCCTTTCATTTTCCTTTATAGTAAGTTGTGGCTTCTTTTCAAGCTGCTGAGGCTGCAGGTGTTTAAACTTCTCAGCTATGCCAAGGAGTTGTACTTACAGATCATAAAGGGCTAAATGCACGTTTCTAATGAAGCAATTAACTTAAGTGCCCCCTTGTTGAGAAAAGTAGGCTGCTACCCAAAGTGAGTTCAGAATAAAGATCAGTACACAGCACATGCTGTTAATAGTCTGTAATTAGATTATTAATCACATTATTTTGTTTGACCTAATTTAAAAAAGAGAGAGAAAAAGAAAGAAAATGTGAATTGTAAACCAAAAGTGTGGTGGTAAATTTTTTAAAAGTTCTATCACATTATAAAAATTCAAAATTAGGACATTATATAATTGCTAGAAAAAAAAGGAAAAGTTTAAGCAACATCCACTAAGCTATTTACTTTTGTTAAGAAAATATCACACAATACAGGAAAACTAAATATAAAGAAAAAGACTATTTTTCTATTTGTTTAGTATTTTTAAAAGCATTGACTATTCATGTGTATCTTATCAGAATTCCCACATTGCAAATTTTTTAAATAATTTATTCCTAGCATTTTCATTATTAATTGCATGTCAACTTGCTGGTTGGTGCTGTCTACCTTTCCATAGGGTAAATTACAGGCTTTTATTTTTTATTTTTGAAAAATGCACAAAAGCAATTTAACCATTACATTTCCAAAGCAATTAAAACAAAAATATCAAGCTAATCATCTATAAAAGAAATGCTTTCCTGAAATAATGTTTTCAAGTTACAATTTTCTTAATTTTAAGGGTAAAGAATTTACAGGACTATTCAATACCTTCTAATCGTGTTAGTATTGTCTCCATTCTACTAATTTTGAAAATGAAAGGTTCGACTGATATTTTCCTGGCTTTAACACTAAAAGTCTCATGGTCTAGGAAACCTACCAGCCACATAGGTTACCCTGAGTAAAATACAGTTAAGACTACAGGCATAATCTTATTCAAAATCTCATAATATACAGCCGCTGTTCAAGGAAGACATTATATTAACAATCTGAGGCTTCAGAGAAAAACCATTAGAAATATAAAATAAGTCTAAAAAAATAGTGCTTTTTGGCCACGGTCATAGTCCATGCTCAATTATCCCTTAAGACTGTGGAAAGCCAGCTGCTGCCATTCCAAATATCATATTACTACTCATTTCCTCTGCTTATCTTTTACAAATACCATTAATAATCATTAGTTTCAGTGATTCATTTAATTTTCACTTCCTCTTCTTTCTTTTCTCTTACCCCATGAAGTATTTAAAAACAATAAAATGGTCTGAATAAATTTCCCACATAATATCTAACACCTAGGTTCCCAAAATGCCCTTAAAAATTGGGCCCAATGTTCCAAGACCATGACTTCCTTTATATTTATCAAAAGGACACTCTTGATTACAAATAACATTAGCAGATGAATGAGAGTATCCTTATAATTTTGGAAACCTTCTGAACTTTCATGAGAACATTTCCGAGTTTCATGTGAGAATGACAATTAACAGAACTAAAGAGATAAGGTAGTACCTGAAATACAGCATTACTAAGCAAAAGTCTTTTTTCATTATGAATTTAGGAATTACAATGTAAGCCTCGAAATGTTGACATCTCTATCATATTTTGATTTCAAAGAGTGAGCGCATTCCTATGAAGCACCATCAGCTAAGCTTATATACAATCCTTTCTACGAAAAATGTGCTGCTCTGCAATGTTGTTAAAGGCACTTGTATGGAAAAGCAACAAGACTTACCCTGTGCTTTATCCCACTCAGAAATCCACATTTACTTATAACTGTACCCATTTATTCCCTATTTTCTAATGGCAAGTAAGGTGGTGAATGATAAAATTAGGGTACAAATGAAAAAAAAAAAAAAAAAAGCACAAAATCCATTAACATATCCTCAACTGGTGAAATTACCTAATTCAGCCATATAAAAATATTTAGGAAACACATGAAATTGCCAATATTTAACAATGTTTAATCCACAAAGAATGACAATTTCATATGGTTCAAATAATAGTTAAGTTATAAATAGCACATGAGAATTACATTCCTAACTGGATGAATAATTATTCATACTTCCCATGCAGCAATTTCTCAATGTAAGTCATTTTCAACCACATCTCTGCATATATTTTGGACAACCCTATTGGGAGGAGGTTCCAAGATAAAAGCAAAGATTCGATTCCTCTTGGGCGATGCAGTCTCAAACTGAACTGAATGAAACTTTGTACCTGCTAAAGTTTAAATCAATCCTTGTACTTTTTAAGCAAGAGTTAAGTCCTTAATGTCTTCAAGGGCTATGCAGGTCATGTGTAAGGCCATGTACATTAGTTTCCCCTTATCCACGGGGAAGCCCCCACCACCCAGTGGATTCCTATAACCACAGATAGCACCAAACCTTATATATACTATGCTTTCTCCTATACAGATATACCCATGATAAAGTTTAATTTATAGATAGGCACAGTAAAAGATTAACAACAATAAATATTAAAATAGAGCAGTTATAACAAAATACTGTAATATATGACTGAGGTCTCTTTTTCTCTCTCTCAAAATATCTGGAATTTTCCATTTATTATTTTTGGACATCAACTGACCACAGGAAACTGAAACCATGGAATGTAAAACCTCGGATAAGGGGGAGGAGTGTCTACTGTACATTTGTGGCATTAGGAATGGGGACTCTGGCTAACGAGAAACTACAAGTGACCATATAAAAGCAGCAACCACTCTCAGTACAAGTTGTTAGCGTGGACAAGTACTGGTCCTTGGAGGGCTTCCATTCTGATTACTCAAGAAACCCATAAACCCCTATTATTATGCAGAAGTCACCTGACTTTTAAAAGCTGTCTGATATTTTCAAAAAATATTTGGTATGTGTAGTATAATTAAAAATATATTTGGTCTTTGTCCCCCAAAAGAGCCCGTAAAACCTTTGGCATTTTCTAAGTGATAGGACTGTCTTTTGTTATTTATGAGCCACTTTCAATTGTCCTAGTGTTTATGCTAATGAGGTGATGGGGCTGGTCATCAGAAAGGTCAACGGATTAAAGGTCTGACCCTTTGAGCCTCATCCACTCCACCTCCCAACTGGACAATGAAGCTGGAGATAGAGCTCTATAAAAACTCTGAAACAAAGAGATTTGGGGGCTTTGGGGTTGGTGAACATCAGTGCACCGGGAGTGTGGCATGCCGCTGAGGGCATGGAAGCCCTGTGCCCTCACTCACATACTCTGCCTATGAGTACCTTCCATTTGGTTTTTCCTCAGTGATACCCTTGATACTAAGCTGGTAAATATAAGTACAGCAGGTCCTCAAATTATATCATTTAATTCATTGTCATTTCATTATATAACACTGATGAAGGGCTGTAGGAACTTAATTCTTGTTTATATCAATTAGCATATAGTAAAAATTGTTTCATTATATATCGTTTCACTTCAAGTCCTAGAAAATATCAACGATGCTAAGTGGGGACTTACCGGAAAGGGTTTTCCTGAGCTCAGTGAGCCATCTAGCAAGTTATCAAACCAGAGAAGGTGGTCATGGGACCCCTGATTTATGGGAAGTCAGAAGTACACGTGGCCCAGGATTAGTGACTGGCATCTGATGTGAGAGCAGTCTTGTGGGACTGAGCCCTCTAACTTGTGGAACTGACATTAACTCCAGGTAGACAGTTTCAAAATTGAATTGAATTGTGGGACACCCAGCTGGCATTGGAGAATTGGTTATTGGTATTGGAAAACACCCCGACAATGTGCCAAACAAAACACCCTTTGTCCAGCTTTTAACACTGAGTGTATAATGTCTACTAAATCCGAAACCAATTCCTTTGTCCCCACACGCTTGGAATAGGGAATCTTTATCTGACAATTCTGGTGCTCTCTAATGTCACTGGATAAAGCAACCCAGGTAGCCTCTCGAAAAACACAGTGATTTCTAAAATATGGCAAGTCAAGCATATACATTTATTTAGATCCTGCCAGATGGCAGTTACTACGCTAGGTATTGGGAAGAGAATAGACATGTCCCGATTTCAGAACATTATACTCTCATGGAGAGTTAGTCAAACAAAAGCATTACTAAATATTGTGGTAAGAGCCATAATGAGGTAATAATAAAAGGTAACAAGGGGATCTAGATCCCACATCCGACTGAGAGGCATGGGAAGCTCTCTGGAGGAAATTAGTTCTGAGACCACAAGGATCAGTGGGAGGAGCTCTGACTCCACCATTGCTATTGTCCTTTCCTTTATGCTATTCCTTCTCCCAAAATACCCACCTCCAGTCTCTACCTGGGAAAAATCTACCCATCCTTTCAAGCCACAAAGAACTGCAAGTTATACACCATATTTAAATCCTGACTCAGCCAACAAAGTACTAACATTTATGAAGTAATCTGAGAAATGTCTAGATAGATTATGTATTTGATGATATTAGGGAATTACTGTTAAATTTGGGGGTATGTTAATAGAATGGCAGTTATGTCTTCCAAAGTGTCCTTACTTTTAAAAGATATATGTTAGAATATTTACATGAAATGATATGATGTCTAAGATTTGCTTTAAAATAATTTAGAAACCCCCCCCCATCCCCCATACAGCAGCAGGGCAAGGTAAGAGCCCCGCCCACCCTGTGCTGTAGATTTGGCCCCGACAGGGGACTCACCTTGCACACCTGGCTCTATAGCCATGTGCTTCTGGACCCCATGAGACACCTACTGCACAAGACCACTCCGTCAACATTGTGAGAGATAACTGATACATAGAAACAGAGAGTCAGGCAAAATAAGGAGATACAAAAATATGTTCCAAACAAAACACAACCTCAGAAAAAGACCTTAATGAAATGGAGATAAGCAATCTACCTGTTAAAGAGTTTGAAATAACGGTCATAAAGTAGCTTATCAAATTCAGGAGAAGAATGAATAAACACAGTGATATCTTCAACAAAGAGATCAAAATTATTTAAAAATGATTCAAAACATAAGACAGAGCAGCAAAACGGAAAAAAAAAAATTTTAAGTGAAGATATCTAAAGGGACTTTTGTGATATCAAATGGGATAACATTTACATTATATGGGTCCCAGAAAATGAAGAGAAAGGGCCTGAAAACTTACTTAAGAACAATTGAAAACTTCCCTAATCTGGGGAAGTAGACACCAGGTCCTAGAAGCCCAGAGAGTTCCAAAGAAGATCCCAAAGAGATCCACACCAAGACATTATCATTAAAATGGTAAAAGTTAAATTGAGAATCTTAAAAGCATCAAGAGAAAAACAGCTTGTTACACACAAGGGTAGCCCCATAAGGCTCACAGCAGATTTTTCGGCAGAAACCTTGCAGGCCAGAAGGGAGTGGCATAACATATTCAAGTCCTGAAAAGAAAAAACTTCAAAAAAGAATTCTCTCCCTGGCAAAGTTATTATTCAGATTTGAAGGAGAGATTACAAGTTCTCCAAATAAGCAAAAGCTAAAGGAAACCAGCCTTACAAGAAATGTTAAAACGACTTATTTAAGCTGAAAAAAGAAAAAAAGGATACTAAGAAATAACAACAAAAAAAGTAAAAATCTTACTGGAAAAGGTATACAGTAAAGCTAGTGAATCACTAGTAAGCTAGAAAGGCAAGTATGAAGGTTAAAAGACAAAATAATGAAATTAACTGAACAATAATTAGTTCAGAAATGCATAAAATAAGATGTATAATGTGACGTCTAACATCGAAAACATGAAGAGGGGCAGTAACAATGTAAATATTTGAAATGTATTCAAATTTCAGTGGCTATCAACTTAAAAGAGACTGTTACATACATAGAATGTTATATATGAAACTCATGATAATCACAAATCAAAAACTAATACTAAATACAAAAAAAAATGAGAAAAGAATCTAAACATAATACTAATGAGGCCATGAAACCACAGGAAAGATAGAAAGAGAAGAAGGAAGGAACAGAGAGAAACTATAAAAAAAAGCCAGAAAACAAGTAATAAAAAGTGGTCCCATGACCACCTTCTCCGGATTGATAACTTGCTGGAATGGCTCACAGAAAGCAGGTAAATACTTTACAGTAGGTCCTCACTTCAGAAAGAGAAATTAAGAAAATCCTATTTACTGTTGCATCGAAAAGAATAAAATACCTATAAAGAAATTTCACCAAGGAAGTAAAAGACATGTGCACTGAAAACTGTAAGACATTAGTGAAAAAAATTTAAGAAGATGCAAATAAATGGAAAGATTCCATGCTCACGTATTGGAAGAATTAATATCATTGAACTGTCCATACTACCCAAAGCAATCTACAGATTCAGTGCACTCTATCAAAACTCCGAAGGCATTTTTGACAGAACTAGAACAAATAAAGTCTAAAATTGGTATGAAACCACCAAAGATCCCCAATAGCCAAAGTAATCTTGAGAAAGAACAAAACTAAAAGTATTATGCTCCCCTATTTCAAACTACAATGCTATAGTAATCAAAATAATATGGTATTGGCATAAAAACAGACACACAGATCAATGGAACAGAACTGAAAGCCAAGAAAGAAACTCATACATATATGAACAATTAATTTATGACAAAGGAGACAAGAATGGAGAAAGAAGAGCCTCTTCAAAAAATGATGCTGGGAAAACTGGACAGTCACGTGTAAAAACAATAAAACTAGACCACTATCTTATATTACACACAAAAATTAACTCAAAATGGATTGAAGACTTGAATGTAAGACATGAAACCATAAAATTCCTAAAAGAAAACAGGTGATAAGCTCCTAGACATGAGTCTTAGTGATGTTTTTGTGGACCTAACTCCAAAGGTAAGGGAAACAAAAGCAAGAATAAACAAATGGGACTACATCAGACTGAATAGCTCTGCACAGCAAAGAAAACCATCATCAAAATGAAAATCAGGGCCGGCCGAGTGGCGCAGTGGTTAAGCGCTGGCTTGGGAGGCCAGCGGCCCTGGTTCAGTCCCACATATGAGAGCCAGTGACACTGCCCTCAAAAAAAAAAAAAAAATGAAAAATGAAAAATCAACATACTGAATAAGGGACATATTTGTAAGTCAAATATCTGACAGGATGTTAATATCCAAAATATATAAAAAGTACTCACATAACTTAACAAAAACACAAACAACCTGATTAAAAAATGGGCAGAGGGGGCCAGCCAAGTGGCTCAGTTGGTTAAGAGCTCACTCAAGAGTGCGAGCTGAGCTCTGAGCAACAGCAGCTCGATGCCCAGCCAGAGCTAAGCTGCCGCTAAGCTGCCGCTGAGCAGCCAACTGGTGGCAGGATGGCTCAGCTAAAAACATAAAAAATAAAAAATAAAAAAATGGGCAGAGGGCCTGAATAGGCATTTTTCCAAAGACATAAAAAAGACCAACAGGTACATGAAAAGATGTTCGACATCACTAATTATTAGAAAAATACAAATCAAAACCACAATGAGATACCACATCACACCCGTTACAATGGCTATTACAAAAAAGACAAGACATAACAAGTGTTAGAGAGAGAATATAAAGAAAAGGAAACCTTCTGAGAATGTAAGTCGGTGAAGCCACTATAGAAAAGAGTATGGAGGTTCCTCAAAAATTAAAGAATGAACTACCATATGATCCATCTATTCCACTTCTGGGTATTTATCCTAAGAATACAAAAACACTAATTTGAAAAGACATATGCATACCTATGTTCCTTGCAGCTTTATTTACAATAGCCAAGATATGGAAACACCCTAAGTGTCCATTGATAGGTGAATGGAAGATGTGATATATACCAATATATAAACATCTATAATACACACACAATGGTATACTACTATGCTATAAAAAACAATGAAATCTTGCCATTTGCGACAACATTAATGGACCTTGAGGGTATTATGCTGTTAGTCAAAACAGAAAAAGAAAATACCGTAATTTCATTCATATGTGAAATCTAAAAAATACAAACAAACTTATAAATACAGAGAACAGATTGGTGGTTATCAGAGGGGAGGAGGATTGAGAGGAACGGATAGATGAATTGGGTGAAGGGGAGTGAATTTATGGTGTTGGATGGTAACTAAACTTTAGTGGTGGTCACTTTGTAGTATATACAGATTTCAACTTATAATGCTGCATACTTGAAACTTATAAAATGTTGTATAGCAATTTTACTTCAATTTAAAAAAAGAAAAATAATTTAGAAAAGAATAAAATTTGAGTAGGATATAAATGAAATGAGATGAATTTAAGTAGATATTTATTGTGTTAGAATACATGGGAATCCATTATTCTCTCTACTTTTATATATGTTTGAAATTTCCCATAATAAAATGTATAAAAGTTTTCAAAAAGTGTTATTTGAAATTCAGCCTGATTATATTTGTTATAGGGTACTTTTTCAAAAACAGAAAAAGTCTTCTATTAGAAATTTATTCTTAAATATATAATACTTCAAATTTAATATTTAAACTTAATATAATTTAATATTTAGGAGCCTGTCTAAAGAACTGTTAGACTCAGTATTGGCTCTTTGGTAAACGTTCCTATCTGATAAGCATTACACCAGGAACACTGGTGCATAATGAACTGATGAATTTTGTAGTGTAACACTGAATCAAAAGATACTAAAGATAAAAAATATTTTAAATAATCCACTGAAAAGCTGATAATCAAAAACATCAGAAAGTATTTCAATATTTATTGGCTAAGCATTAATAATTTATTCTTAGGGCAAAAATGTGTAAAAATTAATATATCAAAATATTCAATATATGAGCCACTTCATATGTTTATTCATGATTCCATGTAATATGCACAATAAAAAAACCAGAATAATATATTCCAAAATTTCCCATCTTGTGGCATATCATAAGAATCGTGCCATTGTATATTTTTTTATCTAACCAATATGCATCAAATATCTATTATAGTTCCTGGCACATAATCAACATGTGACTCTAACTTAAATGGCTGAATTCATTTAACGTGTCCTAATTTAAATAGCTCTTGCTTATACTTTTCCTTCTCAGTTCCTTAACAGATTCCCAACTGAAGTATTCAGCATTGTTAGCTATCACTAAACATCAGTCAAAGAATACCATCAGTGTTATGATTCACATCCCACTGAAATTCAGGTTAAAGGTGCGCATTTATCCAATATTTAGAGAGAATTTGTTGATTTTTGCTACCCAATACAGATTCCCCCTGCTTGAAGCAACAAAACTCTGAGCGACCCCACCTCTGCTCTTCTCAGTCCACAGGCTTTGGGCACGCGGACTGGCCCCACGTCCCAGGAGCAGAACACACGCCTGGGCTAAGCCAACATTACATTCTAATCCCCAGTGACTGATGCAGAGACGAGCACATGATTCAAGTTAGGACAACTCAGACCAGTGAGGTTCAATTCCAAGACTTTTATTTGCTTAATGAAGGATATAGATTCTTCTCTATTCAATTTGGTCTTATGACACTGAACCTGGAGCTGTCGACAATAAAACCAACGTGACCAAGAGTGGAACTGGGGGTAGGCAGCAGCTCAGAACTGATGCCAACAGCACCAGAATCTAGATCTAACCACCAATGTTTTAGGTGTGAGACCAAGAAACTCCTTTTTGCTTCAGCTACCTGTGTCAAGCTTTGGATTCAGACAGACTTCAGGATGAATTCTCCCTGTCAGTCACTGGTTGTGTGGACTTCAGCAAATCATTTCATTGTTTTAACCTCAATTATAGTACCTGCAAAAAAGTTGTAAAGAAGCAACGTGTATATTCAGTCAATGGCATGTATACCACGCACTTTGGGAAATACTACATTAAACTCATAATATTCATCACCAAACAGGAAGTTTTACATTTTCAACTTAAAATGCTTATACTCTCATCACATCTAAAACACATGACATTTTGAAAATACTGGGCAATCTTATTACTCCACAATAAATAACTGGCAACAAACAGGAGGTTCAAGAAAGCAACTGGTGAGTATTCTGCATAAAGCTCCAATAATTCTAGAAAAAAAAAAATCATGATATGTCTATTCAAAATAAAGGTTCAAGTCCTGGTTACATGGCAAAAAAAAAGTTTTCCAAGTTTTAAAAATCACAAATTAAGAAGTCTAATGTTTTCTCCTGCCAGCCGAGTGGCACATTGGTTAAGCGCTGGCTTGGGATGCCAGTGGCCCTGATTCAGGTACCACATATGAGGGCCAATGACACTGCCCTCAAAAAAAAAGTAATAATAATAATAATGTTTTCTCCTTAAAACTCACATATTACCTCAACATATTGGCAAATTGTCTCTAAAAGAGAGATCAATCAATTTAAAATTTAAAACTGTGTTTCTTGGGGCTGGCAGAGTGTCGCATTGGTTAAGAGCTGGTTTTGGGATGCCAGAGGCCCCGGTTCGGATCCCACATGAGGGCCAGTGACACTGCCCTCTACAGCTAACAACAGCTCCACCTGGAGCTGGGCTGTGTGAGCCCCGGCGATGGTGTAGGCTGCAGCCCCTGCTGCAGTGAGCTGCCATAGGCTACAGTAAGTGGCCGGCAGCCAACATGAGCTGCCAATAGCCGCAGTGAGTGACATCCAGAGGCCGGTGACGGATCTGCCTCATTCGGGAAGAGCACAATGACGATACCAACATGGGCCAGTGAAGCAACATCCTCCACAACTAGACTGAAGAACAAAAAGACAGCAACTTGTCTGTTCCCCTCCCCCAATTCCCCAATAAAATCTTTTAAAAATAAATAAATAAATAAATAAATAAATAAATAAATAAATAAATAAATGTGTTTATTTCTGTCATCTTTAACATACTGAAAATAGGTTAAAAACTTTTTATGAATCTCTAAGTAAATTTGTTTTTTTCATGTTTATCAAGGTATTTATAGAAACAAATGTAGCTTCTGACAAAATATATGACCTCAATTGTACTTTGCATCCATTCTTCACAATATAAACATAACATTATGATTAGATCACGAAATAAAAACCATCAATCTCTGCTATCAGAAAAGAGAAGCAACTAGAGGAACAGTCCTGATCCCCATGGTTTATGAAGTTCTAGGACTGTTTTAGGACTATCATTTTAAAAATGTAAAGTTTAACCTTCTCCTAGAAGTGTACAAAACTAATGTAAGATCGTATGGTTCCAATGACTTGATATAAAAGGTTCAAATGTCATTCTACTTTGCATCAAATGCTCTGTTATACTACAGTGATATTCATATGGATGATCTGTCATTTTCAACCTACCAGTTTCAACCATTAGTCACTCTTTAAGGCACAGATTTTCTTCTGTGACAAAGTTGTCAGGTTTCCTCTTCACACTTAAACCCAAAAAAATTCTTATGTTTTCTCTATTGCTAAATTCTCAGAGCCCAAACTTGTAGCTCCCAAAAGTAAAATGTAAGGCATGACTTGAACCAATTTCTTTAAGAATAACGCTTAAAATGAAGAGGTCTGTTCCTAAACACAATAGTAAAGCAAGATTTTTCAAAATTCAATTTATATATGAGTATGATAACGCAACAAATTTACAAAGTTATAAATTACAACCATGCTTTCATTTTTTTTAAAAACACTTAAGTTAAACCTACATATGGACTCTATCAATACACTATGTTGTATAAGTACCTACCTACAAATTACCAAAGAAGCATCAATAAATTTTCTAAATTTAACTTTTTAAGTGCCCCTACATTTAGACAGATGTTATCCTATTTTCTCTGAGCAGCTGTTCATGTGGACATGTTCCTTATTTATTGATATACCGTGTTCAGTGCTAGGGTCATATTTCTTAAACAGGAACTTGGCAACTTCCACATTCATGGTAAATATTGACATATCTCAGCGTGTCAATATTTATACTGTCAGGACTTTGATGAGTGTCTTCAACAATGGCTGCATCTCATTTCTCAGCAACCACTTGTTTCTGTTCCAGTTAAGCAAGGTCTTTCTTTATTCAATAAAATTCTCATGAACTGTTCAGATAAAACTACAAGAAAGCTGAAAGCATCCTTTCACACAAGGTCCAGATTAAGCTCCTTGCTCATTTCAACATTTTGGTCACTTCTGCAGGGTGAGTAAAGCTCAAAGAAATCACCCACAAATTCAGAGTGTCAAACAAGTAATATTTGGTTTTGATGACTTAATTTCAAGCCTAATCACCATTTTCAACCCCATTGCTGGGGTTGAAAGCCACTAAAACCTTTTCAGAATTTACAGTTAGATCACTTCCTTTTTTGTTAGTTCTAAAGGCTAGGCAAAATTATAAAAGATTGGTTTACAGAATACAACGATGATGATATTCAGGAGGCAGTTTGAATTCAGAAAGCCTACTATAAAAGGTAGTTGAAAAGTTAACAATTAATCATTATTAATTCAACCTTAACATAAATTTCCATGTTACTGAGAGACAGTCTTTGCAATACCTTGTAAAGACCCTGGGATTCCCCAATGGCACAGAAGCAAAAGTTTAATTTACAACTATTGGCAGTACTGGCATCTACAAAAGCATGAATGCTTCAGGAGCAGTTTAGAATTCTAGTATGGGTTTCTTCCTTTAGGCAATGAAAGTCTCAGTGGTGTTCTTCTCCCAAACAAAAAACAATTTCATCATCAAAAATGTGCTGACTATAATAACCTTCTATTCATTGATTTCAGAGCGTGTCTTAGAAAAAAAAAACACAACTCACTTTCTCATTAGCACCGGCAGATTCACAAATGATGAGGCGCATAATGCCCAGGGCTACAAAATACAGTAACCACCTCCTACCTGTATAAAAAGAAACACCCTCCTATTAGTTTAAAGACAGTCACCTTTTTCCTAGAAAACAAGGTATTGTAAATAGAGTATTGATTTTACACTCAGAAGAGCCAGCTTGAAATCAAAATTCTACCCCTTCAGAGCTGAGTGACTTTGGTCCTGCCATTAATGCATTAAAATGTTCCTTGACTACCTATGTGCAGGCTTTCATATGCCAAAGATGAGTAGGATACATTTCCAGTTCTCTAGTGAGACAGAAACACCCAAGTCTGTAAAATGCAGAGGCAGGGTGGGTGCTCCTCTGAAAAGCAGCACCTAGGCCATCATGACAGTTCAGGAAAGGCCTCTTTGAGTTACAGTTTCTAAGATATGAATCTTGAAAGATTAAAATGGTTTTGGGGTGCAAGGAAAAAGGGAAGGAAAGGCATTCCAGGCAGAAGAATATGCATAAGCAAGACTTGCAGGCAAGAAATAACACGATATATGGAAATGATAAACAATTCAGTGTTTCAGACTGATTGCAAATCAAGGGTTACAAATTCAAATACCCAGTCAAGTTCAATCATTCAACCAAAACATGTTATGTACTTCTTTGCCTCAGACAGTGTTCTAGAACTTTCAATAAGGGAACAAAACAGATAAAATTTCCTGCCTTTGTGGAGTTTACATTTTAATAGAAGACAAATAATTAAAAATAAATTAAAAATACATATAATAAGTATGTAAAATACATATAATAAGTATGTAAAATACAAAGAATGATGATCCGTGCTATAGTAAAAGGAGAAGATAAAACAAGGTAGAGGAAGTTGGGAGTACAGAGGCCAGCTGGAGGAGGGGAGGAGTCAGATAGTTGCAAAGCTGCAATTTAAAAGAGGCAGTTGAGGTAGGCTTTCTTGAAAAGGTGACATTTGAGCAAATACATAAAGTAGGTGAAGGAATTATCGTAGGGATGTTTGGGACGGAGCATTCCAAACAGATGAAGCAGCAGGTGCAATGGCCCTAAGCTGGAAGTGAGCCTAGTGTGTTTAACAAACAAGGCAGCCAGTAGGGCTGGAACAGAGTGAGAGGGGAGAGAATACAAAGGAATGAAGTCAGAGAGGTAATGGGAAACCAGATCATGCAGAGTCTTGTAGGCCAGTGTAAGGACATTGGCTTTTACCATGAGTCAAATGAGAATTCATAAAAGGTTTTTAAGCAAAGTAGTAATGTTACATTTTTTAATAATTTTTTTAATTTTGGAATAAAATTCTGAGTTCACAGAAAAGTAGCAAAGGTAAGACAGAGTTCCTACATACCCTTCACCCAGTTTCCTCTAATATTAACAGCTTACATTACCATGATGCATTTATCAAAAAGAAGATACCAACATTGGTTCATTTAACTGAACTCCAAACTATTTGGATTTTACCAGTTTTCCCACTAATATCTTTTGTCTATACCAGGACCCAATCTAGGATAACACATTGCATTTAGAATCTTACATTTTAATACAATTTTTTACTTAAATTTTAAAAGTATCACTCTTATATTTTAAAAGTATCTGAGAATAAATAGTCAAGAGACAAGGACTGAAGCAAGCAGAAAACCAGCTAGAGCATTATTACTGTAATTCAAGCAAGAGATCATCAGTGTACTAAAAGCAGAAATAGTAGGAAAACGGTCAAATTCTAGACATAGTTTATGAATCAAGAAGATTTGCTGGTGGATTTGATGGAATACGAAAAAAAGAGTTAAGGATGGCTCCAAACATTTAACTTTTAGCAACTGGCTGTATAGAGCTACCATCAACTGAGATGAGAAATAACGGAACAAGTTTTGGGGGAAAGAAGTTCAGTTTGTGACATTTAAGTTTGAGTATCTTTAAGTAAACAAGTGGAGATGTAGAGGTAGAAAATTGGATATGTGTTTCTGGAGTTCAGAAAGAGAGGAGAGGAGGAATATGAATTTGGTAGTCCTCGGTATAGGGATGGAATTTAAAGTTATTAAGACTTGATATCCTCAAGAGGAAGTGTAGACAGACGAAACAAAGAAAACCAAAGATTGAGCCCCGGGGCACTTCAACAAGTAAGAGATTAGAAAGAAAAGAAGGAAGACTGAAAAGGAGCAACCAGTGAGTGAGAAGGAAAATCAAGAATGTGATGTCCTGGAAACAAAATGAAGAAAATATACCATGGAAGAGAGTGATCAACTGTATCAATGGTTGCTTGTAGGTCAAATACTCTAAGGACAGAATGATCAACACCTAGAGATCACTCTGACACTGACAAGGGCATTTTGAGGGAGCGTGGCAGTAATAGCCATGTTGAAATGGTCTAAATGAGGGCAAGCAGAGTTTGTCACCCCAAAATATGCCTTTTGGGATACCGATTATTTTAAGTTGGTTATTTTTAAGAAAGAAAAGGCTCAGAAGAACCTTTAACCTTCCCCCTAACTACCAAATAATTTAGATAGAGGACCTCTCCAGGAAGGCAGCTTTCATCATAGAAACCATAGAATATGAACCAGTGTGTGGTAGAAAGGAACCAAGCAAGGTCCTCTCTGTATCCCATTGTTAAAGATGGCCCAGAAAACACTTATTTAGGGAACATTTTCTTTTCTATACACTTATTTAGGAAACATGTGAATTGCCTTCATCCCCTATGAAGTCCCAAACTACTGCCCCTTTCCCTTCTTAGCTCAAAATGGCATATAAGCTTTAACTGCCCAATTTGTCCCCTATTGTTTCATATTCTTATGAAATCCCCATACACACAATTGGGTGATTTTTTTCCTGTTAATGTGTCTTATGTTAATTTATTAGTCCAGCTAGAAGAAATTTCTAAAGGTAGGAGGAAACGTTTTTCCTCCCCCACACAAGAAAAAATAGAAAAAAGAAATTGGGATTTGGAACACAGAGAATTCCTTGGAGGATATTTGTTTAGAAGAGCACATAAATAGGATTGGAAGTAGAGAAAGGTTATATCTTAAGGTAAAAAAAATAACATGCAAGTCAAAGAAAACTTTTATGGATCTTAATCTAAGACCCATAAAGAAACAGAAAAAAAGGGGAGGGGAGAGGACAAACACTAGAACACAAAGAGCCTCAACCTCAGACTATAGAGGCTACTTGAGGATCAGAGAAAACAAACTGTTAAGTAAAACGATTGCCTTTTAATGTATGTAAATATCAGTGAATAAAAAATAGGGGAAAACAAATAAAAGGAATCCTTCAACACTATCAGTACTATGTGCAAAGTAAAAAGAGAAAAGGGGAGACAGTAGTCTGGTGGTATGAATGCAATACCAATTTAATTTAAAAAGCTTTTATTGTGTGCTAACAGGCAAATCAATCAGGTCTACATCATTATCCCTCCCTTCATTTTTTAATTTAGTGAAAGAGAAAGCAAGGTACACAGCAATAGGCAATGCTTACTGAGTGCTTACTGCATGCCAAATACTTTACGAGATGATTTACTTGTATTAGCTCATTTAACCTTCCTCATACTGGAGAAGCCTATGCAATTGCTCCACAAAAAAATATAAAGACGCATTATTTTTACATACAAATCTAGGGAACCCATGAAACCAAAGTTTAAAATACTTTTCCACAATAGACGCAGGAGAGACAATAATTTGTACACAAAGGTATGACACAGTCAAGATTTTAGTTTTAGTAAGAAAATGATCTAAGGTGGTTTAGTAAGAAATGAGAATCCATAGCAGAGCTGCCAGAAACGAGGCTTTTGAAGTCGTGATGTAAGCTAGTCCTTAAATTAGTTCATTGGCAGTGAAAACCAAAACAGGGGGTTTATGTGCTTACCGACCGTGTAGCTGAATACCTCCCAAGACTCTCAACACAGATCAGATTAACTTTGTTTGCTCTTACACGAAAAAAATAAACAAAAAAATAAACCATTGTTCTTCTATGGACAACTTTAAAATAACTGGAAAACATTGTTCTTCACAGTTTTGAAGCTGAAATACATAAGAGTCCAACGCCTAAAATTAATTAAAACCCATAAACATGGTGAATCAATTCTGATCTTTAACAACTTCCATTTCCTGGTGCTCTTCACAGGTAGCCTGAAGCACAGCTTCACACAGAAGTGTTCATCAAAATCCAAACGATCTTCACATGAAAGCAAAAGCAGTTATAAAGTCTACAGACACCGTTCCTACTTTAGAAGCCAAGCTTGATGAGTTGCACTACCTAACTTCCATAACTAAGCCAAGTTTAATTTGAATGGCGGGACCTAGGTATAATATAAAGCAATTACAATTGAGCATTGAATGGCTTTTTTGATAGGTGGAGGGTACTGTACATTTTTATACATTTCCTATTCCCCTCTCCCATGAACATTAAATTTCTCCAAGGAACAAAGGCCATCTTTATTCCTCGGCAGCACTCTCATTTTCCCATGAATAAAGCTCAGTAAATAACTGCTAAAATTGTATATTTGACCAACTCTTGACAATGCAATAGATTTAAAGTAGTTAGTTGTTGTTTTTTTAAAGTATGTGTTGTAGCAAACAATGTAATCACAGATAGCAGAAATCCAAATGTTTTAATCACTGTGTTGCTGTAAATATGGAAGGGTCTCATAGTTCGGCCATACACAGCACATAAATCAACTCATATGAGTCTCCTTCTTTCTTTTTCTCTAGTCACTTTCCGAGCTAATAAAGTACTTTAAAAAATAACACTCTGAAAAGAGCCTTCTGCAGCCTGAGAAAAAAAATAAACTATACACTTGGAGCCAAAGAGTTGCCATAATTTTCTGATTCACTGAAGGGGACCAAGGGAGAAACTCTGCACCTCTCCAACTTCCAAAAAAATCGCAAGCATTATGCAAACTGAGAACATGTCTACGTACCTGTTTCTTCATCTAGAATATAGAAAGACAAAAAAGGGGGTGGGGGATACAGCCTCATCTAATGGGGTTATTAAAATTAGAGGAAGATACATAACACTACATCTTGCTGATGGATCATTCCTCTAGAGTACATAATGACTGAACTCAGGAAACGGCAGCTCCTTTTCATTTATCACTCCAGCAAGTTTTTTTCCTGATCCCAAAAGGCCTAACACATTTCGGCCCCAGAGGCAACTCATGGACAGTCTGCAAAAAATCTGGGATTGGGAGAGAAAAAAAGGCCAGTGTTAGGGAAATGATCCAACAGCCTACTCAACCCAACCATCCAGATTCAAGTGTCCTCCTAAGCCCAGACCTTGACAAGGCTTTTCCAAGGCGCTTTGCAACCGAAAGCACCCCTGGGCTGCAACGGGAGAAACTGAAAAGGGCTCCCAGCGGGTGCAGGGCCTTCGGCTAAGGCCAGGGAACCCAAGCGTCTTCGAGACAAACACCCGAAGGCCCAGGAGCTTACACATTGTGGGGGATTCGAATTAGGAAATCCACACGCACTGCGGAGTTCTAGTGGTTAACAACAGGGAACTACGATAGATAGATATAGATAGATAGATAGATAGATAGATAGATAGATAGATAGATAGATAGATAGATAGATAGATAGATAGATAGATTAGATAAATAAATAAGAAAGAAAGAAAAGGGGTGGGAGGAGAGAAGAGGGAAAAAAAGGGCAGAACTACAATTACTCCTGGAAAGAGGTAACCCTCACTTCCGAACCCTACCTGCCCGTGACTCCACTTCCGGTCTCCTCCGAAAGGCCCGCTCTCCCAGGCGGACGTCCAGCAGCCAATGAGAGCGTGACCTCCTTCCGCTAGGGCCGCAGGACGTCTTTGAACCCCGCCTTTTCCGGGAAGGACGAGCCAATCGTCGCGTCTGAGTCGCGCGGCTCAGGAGGCGGTGCCCTGACTGGGCCAACCGGACCGCGGGAGGGAGCGAGACGGGCAGGCGGGGCGTGCCCGCCTTTTCCGCCCTGGGCCCGGAAGGGTGATGTGGCTGAGGCTTCGCCGGCCTCACTATGGTAAGATTCGGGGTGGTGGGATCGTGGGTGAGCTTTGTAAAGGGGCTGTGGGCTCAAACCAGGGCTGAAGGCTTGGGCGGCCGCAGTGGGTGCGCGGGCCAGGGAATCCTGTCGCTCACTGGATTCTGCCGGGGTTCGAAGGATGCGCAGGCTCGGACCCATGTGGCCTCTGTCTGCCCAACGGGGGAGAACCAGGGCGCACCGCCCAAGGCGGACCCCGGGGTCGCGGAGCCCATCTGGTCCCGCGGAGCCACTTTCTCGACTTGTTAGGAAGCAACGTGCTGGTGTGGCTTAACCCGTCGGGTACGCAGGCTCTGTGATCCTTGACCTTTTGAGGCATTTACAACTTCTCGAACTTGGCGCTGCTTATGTGGCGCCTCCTTCTCTCCCTGTTGGCCTGACCCAGGTGTTTATTCCATTGTCAAGTAAACCCCAGATTCCACGCCTTAATGGTCACCTGTTGAATCAGTAGTCTTTTAGGGCTCTGCTACTTCATTGTCTCAACCTTAAAGATGCTACTTGACAAGCTATAGAGTTTAACGATTGGAGTTCTCTGCAGAGGTGGTTTCCCTTCTAGGAGCTGAATGCACCTGAAGTGGTGTCTGGCCTGCAGCCTTCCTCCCCTTCCCCACATTCCGTTAAGGTTGTATGTGTTATTTTGTATTATTGCAGATCCCTTTGACAGTGTGGGCTTCTTAGAAAAATTTGAAATAAGGCATAAAAATTCTCAAGAGAATGCGTACATCACCAGGTTGAAAACCAGAGGGAAAGCCAGCACTGCCAGCAGTAGTAATAGTGTAATCTCCCAAACTCTGTCTGAAGTCCTTTTACCTTTGTTATGGTAAATGCCAGCCTCCTGCTGGGCTCTTATGGTGAATTTATGAAATTCGCATGCCAAATGTTGCATTTATGAGCATATTTCTGGGGAAAGAATGGGTGCCTTTTATAATAGTATCAAAAGCAGCTAGGATTCCCAAAGTGCTGAGAAGTTGCTGAGCTTGTGTTTCCAGAAGTTCCTGCAGCACAAAACCCATCGACATTGAATTGGAAACTCATAGTTGCTGGCTTTATGGCAGCTGCTTTGACTATAGCGGGGCATAAGTCACAGACTTTTCCCTGGAGAAGTTTACCACTTAGATGGCAGTTTATGGCAAGGTCTTCCTTCCTTGGCCATAAATATTCTCCAGCCTCTTTCCCCACCTACCACATGATAAGATGGATACATTTGCTCTTAAAGAGTGTCATCAGTGAGCTGTTACTTAACTTAGAAAATGTGGTTCCTTCTTCAACCTAAAAAGAGTAGAGAGACTGTTACTCTGGATTCTTGCATATGTCTTCCTAGAAGCCGAAATTGGATTATTTCACTCCTAGTACTAGTCAAAGATATATTCTTCTTTTTATCATCAAATTGCCTTATGCACTAGCTGAAAGTAAGACAGATACTGTAAGATCAACAGTATTTAAACTGTCTGGCCATATTTGTTTTCTCAAGGGTAACCACAGTAGCTCTCATTTTATGCCAGGCTGTGTTTGAAAAATCAGTGCATCAGCATTGTTTTATTTCAGGCCCACAACAACTTCTGAGTAGGTGTTTACAAGTGAAAGAAGTCAGGGAACAAAAAGACTGACATGCTTGGTGGGGGGTCACAAACATACTAAGTGGCGAAGCCAGGGCTCAAAGGTACCTTAATGCCCAGGTGCCAGAAATCTTCAGACTTTTGTTGATAGACAGGATATGTCTTAGTGCTCTGTTGCTCTCGACTATGATATGCGGATCAGACATGGGTGGATAATAGAAACAACTGCCAGGTGATTAATTTTTCATTCCTGCTTTGTTCCTGTGAGCTTAGGATGTCAGCATTTTAGAGAAAGTGCATGGTAATTGAAAGAACTGCACAATGAGGTTTTTGTTTTTTTTAGTTTGTTCCTAAACTTGATGTATTTCCGAGGTAACCCAGTAATAATGACTTAAATATCAATTACCATATTTTAATGAATTCAGGTTTTTAAATGCATTTCAAGGCCATAAAATGTTTATCAGTGGTAACAATTTACAACTATCAGAGCATAACCAGTCTGATAATTATACCACTTATGAGTTAATACTTTTAACAGCTTCAGAATGCCTTGTTCTCCCTAATGCTTTGCATCCTTCAGGATTCATCTGAAGTTTCATCTCTTCCCCAAAAGCCTCCCTTGCCCCTTCTCTTTTTCTACTCCTTTAGGTATCCACTTGAGCATCCATAGTCCATCTGAATACCTCCAGCATCCCTCTAACATTGCACTTAACACAAGAAAAAAACAATAGTGTGTTGTCAATATTTATGTCCTCCTTAGGCACAGTTCTTAAAGTAGAGATTAGGTCTTTTAATGTACATCACAGTGTCAATTAGAGTTAGTACTCGAGAGTCTGGGGATACAAAGTCATATAAGACATTCTCAGTGTCTTCCAGGAATTCACAACCCAGTAGGGAAGGTGATTAAATAAGTAAATTCCATGTCTTATCTGCTAACATGTAGAAAGACAGTATATGTAGCAGAAAGACCCATGGGCTTTAATTTTAGACTGAGCCAAATAGGATCAGAATCATTCCCAGTTGCCATCTTTTACTTGGTTAACCTAAGGAAGTTTATCTTCATTTCTTACTCTGTTGATATGTTAAGTGGTATACAGTTATTCTCATTTAGTGCTCACAAACCCTGCAGAGTAGGAGCTATTGCCCAAATTT
Source organism: Aselliscus stoliczkanus (assembly GCA_033961575.1). NCBI lineage: Eukaryota > Metazoa > Chordata > Mammalia > Chiroptera > Hipposideridae > Aselliscus > Aselliscus stoliczkanus. Next base: position 58,514,640 of record CM066728.1, read on the forward strand.
TATAGTTAAACTGAATATCAGAGCAGGTGTGAAATGTTTTCCCTCATCTTGTAGCAGAGATGTGTAGAAAATACATTGGAAATACAGGAAATAGTAACTCTGGCTGGGAACTATGATGTAGATAGACTTCCCCAAGGAGTTCACACTGACCTATATATTAAGGAGTGATTAGGGATTAGAGAAGGGATCATTAGCTAGATTAGGGAAGCAATCATCTAGAACTGGGACAGTGTTCTGTGTCTTGTAGGTAGATAAAGGAAACGGCCGTTAAGAAGCCAAAGGGCATCTAGTTGAATCATTGCTTGGAAACTGACAGGAAGAGAAGTTAGGCAGTGAAATGATGAGAGATGAGACTAGAAAAATGGGGGCGAGATCTTGAAGGGGTTTTTTCCATACTAAGAACTTTGTTTTGATGACATTTAACTGCTTACCTTTGAGCAGGCAAAAGAACAGTGTGCTTTTAAGGAAACCAGCTGGTAACAAACCAGCTGGAAGGTATATTTAAATAGGGGAAGATTAAAATTTGGGAGACCAGTTTTGAAACAAATGGCAACGATCCAGGTAGCAGATGACTGAATGCCTCAACTCTTGAAAATAGCGGTTAGCTTAAAGGAAGGGATAAATAAAATCATTTTGAAGGTGCTTAGTGAGGGCTGATGAAGCGCAACTCCAGTTTTTAAAGACTTACATTATCGACTACATTGCTTATGAAGAAAAAGACACAGGAGGGTTAAGTGCCTTGCCCAAGATCACACTGCTTGTAATTAGCGAAGCATAAATTGAAACCTAACAGCTCTGTTTGTCACCAAATCGTATGCTTTTTTTTTTTTTAACTATACAATGATGCCACTAGTTCCACAAGAAATTCAAGAAGAGCAACCTTTGTATGCCTCAGTGGTTTGGGGATAGAGGAAGTTGGTTAAGAAGATAATTCTGTTGCTTCTATTTTGCACCATTAACACAAAAACATCACAGTACAAAGGCACATATCTTTTCAGTATTATAAGCATAGCTTTGACCTTGTAAACCCATAACAGGGTTCCATGAACTACACTTTGAAAACCACTGAAGTGGATGCTGGTCCTGTGTAGCACAGTGGCTTGTAACCCTGACTGCAAGACAAACTTCCAGGGAGTTTTGAGAAACTGTAGTTGCCCAACCTATTCAATCCAAATTTCTGGGCATTGTTTTTAAAACTCCAAATGCTAATAAGTAGCCAGAGTTCATAACCACATTTGACTCCATGTATTTGGAAGCTTTTCCATTTTTATTAGTCTTTGTCTCTTCTGGTTGCATTATCAGAGTAATTTTTTTCATTAGATTTGCACTGTGTCCTTCAGAATGCCTTTCTCGTCAAAATCATCTGTCAAAGACATATGAAGCATTTATTTCTTTATTTTTAAGTCCATTACTTACTATAGTTACGCATATGCTTCTCAACATCTTTGACACCCTTATTGCTTTATATGTAGATCTGAGTTGTGCGTAAAATAGCTCTAAAAACTAAGCAATGCAAACAGCGAATGCATGGTAGGTACCATGACAATAAGATGAACATAAATGCAAGTGACCACTAATGTTGCCAGTGGAGAACTGAATTGAGGCACTTCTGCTGTGCACTACAGCTTTACTGCTAGCATGGAAGTTACTAATTTTAAGTGGAAAGTGTAACTCGAGAAGATCTCTCTCCACGTGTGAAACAGGACCAGTGAGATCAAATGGCCATTCCAGCCCCTTCATTTTACAAGTGGAATTAACTGATACGTAGAGATGCTGATTTATTCAAGGACAAATTTGCATGCTTGAATTATTTCGTTAAATAATCCAAATGTTTGGTAGCCACTAGTGCTAAGAGAAGCTGATGGTGTTCTTAACATTGAAGCTTTAAGCAATCCCGGTTTTGGTTTCAGATTAAACTAAGATAACTTGTATATTTGGTAAAGTATCTCTGCTACCTTACAGTAAGCCACAAAGATTGAATTTATGTGCTAATAATGCAAAAAGAAATGTTGAATATTTCCATTAGTGAAGATCTTTTCAATCACCTGTAGTTAGTTATTTTGGGCAAATATGGGTGTGTGTGTGTGTGTGTGTGTGTACGTGTATACACCTTCCCATACAGGCTTACATTTATTCTTGCATTTCCATGTTTTCCATTTTAAGAGATAATAGTGGTACATATGAATTTACAAGTACAAACTAGTTGGAAAATACTGACCTGACCTAGATTTGTAAATGATGAAATGCTGACCCACTTTCCAGTGCTCTATAATTCTTTTCACAATTAGGTCAGGAATGTCATTTCTGGATTTTCTTTGACCCCCAGAGAGAGGGATAAATGACTTCAGTTTTGTGTAAAAGCAATAGGTATTAAAACAGGTGAAATTGTTACTATTTGGAGGTGTGAAAATGGAAGTCTTTGGTATTCAATTCTTGTTTTAAAGTGGATTTCAGTTACACTGGAATAATTAATATGTCAATAAAAATTTATTTCCCATAGAGGAGGCAGACAACATTTAAAGCTCACAGTGTTATGCATAAAGAAGGCTCCCAATTAACAAATCAGTTAAACAATTTATTTTAATAATCCTAAAAGTAAATAAGCTACATGTAGCTTAAGTGATCCAGGCCTAATGAGAATTCTGTAGGCCTAGTCGGTCTTTTCTGCAGGTTTACAGTTAGCAGCCAGTCATTGAGCACTCTCTGGACAAAGCACTGGTCAGCATAGTAATGTGTATATTTTTACTGCTTTTCTCATTGTTTCTTTATCTGAACCTTTAAAGTGCTTGGATCTTTTCTGCTTTTATTTCCCTATAATACTAATGTTTTGGATGGTTTCTTTTACTTAGAAATATTTTTATTTATACATCTAAAAACAAAACCCTATATTGAATTCTTGTCCTTAAGTTCAGACTTAGTGAGTATAGTTTTAACATTCAGGAATGATTCTGAAAATAAGAAATTATATAGATAAAATGACAAAAATTGAATCTGAAATAAGTATTTCTAACTTTTCGAACTTACTTGAGTATAGAGAATTTTTTTTTAAAATGTATCAATGTTACAAGTAATTTCTTTTTAAGGGCCGGCCAAGTGCCTCAGTTGGTTAAGAGCTCGCTCAAGAGTGTGAGCTGCGCTCTGAGCAATAGCAGTTCGATGCCCAGCACGAGCTGAGTTGCCACTGAGCTGCCAACAGGTGTCAGGATGGCTCAGCTAAAAAAAAAAAATCATTGCAAGTAATTTTGTTTTAGGACACTACATTTTGCATTGACGAATATCTATTCATTGATAAATGATGTCATGCCCTATAGTGGTGACCAAATGAAAGGCTGAATTATTGTTATTATTTCGAGTAGCCTAACAAATTGTGATTTACTTTGGAATAATTATACAAAGTAATTGACTCATCAAGTCTATTTCCTTCTGGTTTTGATAAATTAATTGAGTACAATAACGTTAATTATTTGAAGCCAATCAGAAGCTCTGATTAGCTATAAGTAGTGTGATAGGTCTGCAGTATCAAAGGTCAAGCAAGAGCTGCAGTACTCCACAACCCCAAGGGTTACTGTTTTGGTTGTATTGGAGGTTGTGTTCCAGAGGGTGCCCAGGAAGCCCTGAGTCTATGGGACACTATTGCATACTAATTTATAAAACAGAATGTTTGTAGGTGTGGTAGGCAAAATGCCACCCAACAAAGCCTGTGAATATGTTGTTATCTTACTTGGCAAAAGGGACTTTGCATAATTAATTAAGTTGAGAATTTTGGACCAGGCGATTATCTTGAATTATGGGGGGAGGGGGTGATTTGATCACAAGGATCCTTGTAAGGGGAAAGTAGGAGGGTCATAGTCACAAAAGAAGTGACTATGGAGGTAAGAGTGATGAAGGGTCACTAGCCAAGGAATGCAGGCAGCCTCTATAAGCTGGAAAAGGCAAGAAGATAGATTCTTCCCTAGAGCCTCCAGAAGGAACAAATTGTCTTGTATTTTGTAATTCCTTAGTTCCAATGTGTAGCATTTAAAGCTTCCTAGGTAGCTATATTTATTAAACTGGATAGCATGCCATTATATGACCTCCCTGCATTTTCACAGGGTGTCCTCATCGAAAACTAGGTAAACCTTCAATTTGAGAATTATTTGAGATTCTAGAATTTTTTGCCAGCCAGGTTGCCTACTCGGTCATCCCGACCTCTTAAAGATGTGTATCTCTTGTACGTGGAGTCAGAAAACTACACATTGTACCATATGCAAGCACCTTAAGACTGGCTACTTGAGAATTTTCTTTGAATTCCAGTTGGTGACATAAAAGTTACGTACTGAAAGGAAATTACCTCAGACCTTTATTTTACTCTAGCCTGGGCCCTTAACATAAACATAAGGATATTTGCTACTTCCTTGTAGATTTTCCAAATATCATTGACAAGTAATTATAAATGCAAAGGAGTGTGTGATTTCTCTTGAATAGCTAACAAAATATTTAGCAGTCTGATCTACACTTTTTCAGTAACATGCATTGTTAATTTGGAATCTAAACATGCTCTTACATTTGTTAAAATGATCATTATTTGCAATTGTTCTCAAATTCCTGTACATTCAGCATTTTTCAGTGACTTCTGTGTACAGTTTACGAGGCACAGGGGATTGATAAGAACTTCAATAAAATAAAGGGTGCAATTACAATACAGTTTGATGGGTGCTATCATGGGCAGATATGTGTGTATCACATACATGTACAAAGGTCCTGACTCTGCTTGGTGTGGAGAGTCACAGAAGACTTCACAGAAGAGGTGACTCTTCAGCTGAAAGCAGAAGGTTGATCAGTTCACCAGGCAGGCAAAAATATATGGCATGTGCAAAAACACAGAATATCTTGAAAAGGATTTCATGATTTAAAAGGTCTAGAAAAAATTAAATACAGTAAATTAATTTTACTTCCCTTTTCACCTTTTTTATCATCTTACCTTCTATTTTGTGATCAAATGTGCTTACTTTTTTCTAATCTTCCTCCCTTCCCTTTAATAACACTTGCCTATTGAAAATCCCAATTATTTTTCTATAGAACAGGAACATCTGTTTCCTTTAACCCTGAGACTAAAATTCTATATCAATGGGCAACAGATGCTAAGCATTAACAGAAATGCTTAGGTAGGCTAAGCAGTGGTAGGCTAATATCTGTAAGTTTGAAACACTCGTTTGACCACTCTGAGTACATCTACAAGAGTTTACCACCTAAGATTATTTTTTTAAATGTTAGGATCTATAAACCCCAGGAACAAAGTTGTATGTATTATATATTACATATTTGTAAATGATTTTTACTTGTAAATGGTTTCCCATACATACGTATACGTACACATCCCACTTCTTTAATAATAGGCATGTTTTTAAGTGCCTCTTAAAATCTTTTATTATGAAAAAATTCAAACCTACAAAGTTAGAAAGAAGAGTACAATGAAACCATATACTCAGCATTTATCAACCCCACACCCTCTTCCACACACACACTAGATTTTAGAAACCAGTCCCAGACTGCATCATTTAAGCATGTTTCTTTAACAAGACATTCAGAGAAGGAAAAAGGACACATTGTCAGATCATTAATTTAGATACTGCATTAGGAAGATGATAAACCTCCTTTACAAATTTATTGCCCAGATACTACTACATGAATCCTTTGCCCAATACACTAAATCTGCCCCAGTATTATTGAACATGCAAATTCCTGATTCTGTGGGGATATCTTCCATGCTTTTGTCTCTTCTGGACCCTGATCTTTTTTTGCTCATCGAATTATGCCTTTTCGAGGCTTGATTCAGTTCCTGTTTTTCCTGACTTTTCTTTATGAAAATAGCCTTTTTTTAAAACCAACTATTGTTAGCTGTGAAGTTGGGGCAGAAAGGAATCATGCTATGTACTTTTTAAATCCCATGTCTAGCCTCATGAATCAGAGTAAATGCTAAATACAGTTATGTTGGCTGGAAGGAAATCAGTGCTTTATATTTCATGCGATTATTATCAAATACTATTTATAAACATACTCATACATGTTCAAAATATGACCTTTGAAAGATAAGCATTGTGAGATAATGTGTTTTCTACTAGAATTGATCGTTAGAGTTTATGAAATTTATTTCAAGTCATAAAATGTATATCACTTGCCTTCACAGATGCAAAGATAAAATTCAATTAACTAAAAACCAAAGATATTAACACTTTAAAATTCAATTAACTAAAAACCAAAAATATTAACACTTTACCCCTGCTATATCTGTGAAGAAATGATTTCCGTAGAAAAACAACTGTTAAAATAAATACAGATGATTTTTGTTTATCCTTTTCAGACCATGAAAGTAACACTTAGAAAATGTGAGAAATGCAGAAAAGTTGAGAATTAGGATAAAAACCTTCCAGAGATAATCACTGTATTTTCCTCTCTTTGCATAAATGTTTACATAGCTAAAGGTATACTGATTGTAAAATCTTACATGCTGCTTTCCCATCACTTAGCATTGTACATAAGCATGTTTTGTCTTTAAGGATATTAGTAAATAACGTGTAATTTTTAAAAAAGTTTTAAAAATGTTATAAATAATATAAAAATGTATAAAAGGTTAAAATTTATGACAGTTTTTGACAGGACTAGTTCTTTTTGTAGAATTCTCCTGGCTATTCTTATTTATTTTTTAATATGAACTTTAAAATCAGTTATCTGTTTCAAAACTAACGTGTTGGTATTAGGCTCACTTTAAATTTACGGATTAGCTTTACGATGCTTCCTTCCAGTATAAGAACCTGGTCTATACGTCATTCTGCTTTTATGTTCTTCGGTATGTTTTAAGGTTTTGTCAGTTTTGTTTTTGGGTGCCAATGTCGTGCATTTAACGTTAAGCTTAATCCTAGATATTTTAGCTTTCAGTTGTAGTTGAGTCTTTTTTTCATTATGTCTTCCAATGGGCTAATAATATAATCATGAAGGCTATTGATATAAATTAATTATGCACCCAGCAACCTTATTTAATTCCCTTATGTTACTGGATATATGTAATCATTTTTCACTAGATTCTTTTGGGCTATTACATATACAGTAATATTTTTGCAGTTTTAAAAATTTGTTTTATTTATTCAACAATCCCTTACGGGGCTCCTACTGTGTAGCAGGTGCATCGTCAGGTGCTGGGGATTCAGAGTCTGATAAGACAATGTCCACTCTTCAGGGATGAATATTATAATAAATGTCTTATCAGTTTGCTGTGGGAACAGAAAAGAAAGTTCTATATGAAATAGGAGAGGGAAGGCAGATGAGTTCAAGGAGACTTCCTCCAAAAGATAATACTTGAACTGAACTTTGATTAGAGTAAGCCCTACCTTCATTTTACTTTGATGGGAAACATATGATTTCCTATGATTCCTGTGTTCAATTTTTTAAATAACTTAAAGAATCAGCAGTGAATGAACGAATCCTCTTCTTTCACCAAAACCTAATAATCTAGTATGAGTCAGTGCATGGAACATGATTGCTTAAATTTAAAGCATTCTTATCTTAAAATAATTTCAGAATTGAAAGAAACTTTAGCCAACATTTAGTCTGTCTCCCCACTCTTCACCCAGTTTTACAGATGTGAAACAGACTTAGGCTAATGATTCAACTAAGGTCATATAGGCAGCTACTGGCAGAGCTTGGGGAGTCCAGGCCTCTAGAATATCTGTAGTGATTACTTACTGAATCAGCTTTGGTGAGCTATTTTGGATTCATGGCATTTTAGTAGTGTTTTGAAGTTGTTGAATTTAGAATTTTTGTTCAATCTTCTCCATTCTTTAACCCAAAAATGAAGAGGAAAGTAGTCTCACTATACCTCATTATTTTGATTTTAAGTATTCTCAAACATGTCATTCTGTTTGCCTTTTTGAAGAAAAAGGTACAATTCTGTTTTGTTTTTTAAGATTTTATTGGGGAATTGGGGGAGGGGACCAGCTGGTTGTTGTTCTCCAATCTTCATTGTGGAGGGCGCCAGTCGCCATCCCAACGGCAGCTCGTGGCCTCTAAGCTTACGGTGCTATGTTCAATCTTAGTTGCAGGTGGGCGTAGCCACCATCCCATGCAGGAGTCGAACCAGCAGCTTTGTTGTTAAGAGTGCAAGCTCTATCCACTGAGCCATCCCGGTGGCAGCTCACCCCAAAGTGCGGAGTTCAGTCTTAGTTGCGGGCAGGCATAGCCCACCATGGAACAGGCAATCTTGTTACACCAGCTGAGCCATCCTGCCATCTGTTGGCAGCTCAGCAACAGCTCAGCTCAGCACAACGTCACTGCCCATGTGGGAATCCAACAGGCCTGTTGCTCAGAGCACACATTCCAAGCCAACTGTTAACCAACTGAGCCACTCGGCTGGCCCCTACAATTCTTAATATGGACTTGCCTGGCATGTTTTACCAATGCAGTTTTTCTTGTGATATTAATTTTTTTTCTTTTTCTCCTTTTAGTCTGCCATTTTCAATTTTCAGAGCCTGTTGACTGTGATCTTGCTGCTTATCTGTACCTGTGCTTATATCCGATCCTTGGCACCCAGCCTCCTGGACAGAAATAAAACTGGGTATGTTACTAAAGATGTCTAATTACCCAAATTAGTTCTACTACTATAAATGTCATTAAACAATTTATTTCTTGTACATAACTTAGTTTTGTAATAACATTTTATATTATTTCCTCCCTCTGTTTATAAAATCCAAAAAATTTATACTCACAGAATCTTACTAACTAAAAAGGTAAATATCAAACGTGACCTGAAAAAAGTGATTGAAAAAAAAAAAGAAAAATATATTTTAAAAGATGCCACAAATTTTTTTTTCTGGGATTAAGTGGTACAATTTTATACTTTCAAAGGCAGTGTATGACCTTAGTTTTTAATAGAATAATTAGTAAAATTGGTTATCACATTTTGAAAGCATTAAACAGTTTGCAAACACTACGCCCATAAAAATAATAATACAGACATTCCCTCTCCAGTCCAATACTGTTCTAATCATAGAAGCTCCCAGTCTGTATCATAAAGCAAAGATTTTTTGAGAAAATTATTTAACTTCTTTAAAACAGTAGTAAAAATTACGTCTTAATCATGTCACATTCCTTTTAATTACACATTCATACCCCCAAAAATTGAGGTTAATGTAGTGACACAGAATTAAATTTTACAGTGCCACATCTGTAATACAGAAGTACATGTTGAATTCAACCAGAAGGAGTTGTATATAAAAACAGAGAGATCATGCAGTGAAAACTATGCAAACTTTGTTTGCCTTATTTTTAATTTCTGTAGATCATTGTGTTAATCCTTTTTTTTTTTTTTTAAATTGGGGAATTGGGGGAAGGGAACAGACAAGTTGCTGTCTTTTTGTTCTTCAGTCTAGTTGAGGAGGATGTTGCTTCACTGGCCTATGTTGGTATCCTCATTGCGCTCTTCCTGGATGAGGCAGATCGGTCGCCGGCCTCTGAATGTCGCTCACCGCGGCTATTGACAGCTCACGCTCGCTGGCTTATGCTGCCTTCCAGCCACTCACTGTAGCCTATGGCAGCCCATTGCAGCAGGGACTGCAACCTACACCGTCACCGGGGCTCGCACAGCCCAGCTCCAGGTGGAGCTGTTGTTAGCTGTAGAGAGCAGTGTCACTGGCCCTCATATGTGGGATCCAAACCAGGGCCACTGGCATCCCAAAACCAGCTCTTAACCAGTGTGCCACTTGGCTGGTCCTGTGTTAATACTTTCTTAATAAGAGTGTGTACCTCAATCATTTGAAGAAATAAAATGAAAAAATAGAATAATTCACATAGGAATAATTATCTTCAGCTCCTTTTTTGTTTTTAATGGAAAGAAAAATGCCAAATTAGGATCCTGCAAGGTCAAACTCTGCTTTCCCACCACTAAAGCTTCTTCAAGAGGCCAGGTGGTAGATACTCAACTATGAGGGTAATAATTCATGCCCTCTTTCCTTAAACTCCATTCTATCTTTGGAGTCAGTAGCATTTATTCAAACATCCATTATTTAAATCATTTGGCTTTTGTTATTTTTATTTCCTGGGGTTGTTTGAACATGTGTAAAGGAATAAATAGAATCCCTAAGTAATTTTAAATGTAAAATCAGTAATCCTGTTCTAATAAACTGATAATCTTTGTCTGTTGGCTTGAGGGATTTTATTTAACCTACTAAAATTGAAAACAGTTATTCTTCAGTTTTTATGAGAGTGCTTTGTAGAAATTGTCTTCTCGTCATTCCACCTTTTTCTCTAAACTCTTATTGTACTTAGTCTTCAGCACTCAATTTAATACTTTGTCCATTTGCTGAAATTATATAATTTTATTTGTTTCTTAGTTGTACAAGAAGCCTTTCTATCCAGCCAGTTTTATTTCCTCCTTCCCTTCCTCTGCAGCCCCAAACTATTAGCTTATAGTTAAAGCATATGGTAGAAATCAATAAACATTCTCATTGATCAGTTGCTTAGAATTCTAATATAATATATAACGTCTGTATAATAAGATAAGTGTTTATTTCATTAAAGAATAATCATGTAATAGTAGATTAGAATATTTAAACTCTGTCAATACCATTCTGAAGATAGTAGATTGCATGTGGAAATACATCTGCCCCTCATTCCTTTGGGAGCAGGAATACATCTGTAACATGCTACATTAAAAAAGGAGTTCTCAGGGCTGCCAACCTTACAGTAGAGGTTGAGTAGTAGTATATTTCTCCTACATAAAAGACCAAAGAAATAGCATGCTTGTTTTTACATTTTAAATTATATACTGATGCAGTAAACTGTTTGAAAGCTTTTAAAAAAATTTTTGTGTCTATTTATGTAAATGCTAAGACCATCTTAATTTGAATTCTACATAAGACATATTTTCTTTAGAAAAATATTGGGTAAGCCATTGTTCTTTTGTGTTACAGTACATATTTTTATAAGACTCATCAAAAACTTTCCTTTTATTATAGGGAGTTTTCCATGCTTAAGTGGAGATGTCTAGACCAGTTGGATAAAACGAGTTCTTCATGACGTCACTGTTGAAAATAGTTTTTTGCTGCTTCAAATAATAACTAAAAATCAGGAGAAAAAGATAACTACTTTGTCTTGTTTCCTATTTTCATAGACCTGATAGCTTTATCAGCAGATATATTTATTGATTTATAACCATAGAACCTATGCAGCAAATTGTATTGGTTTTTTACTAACTAGTAAAGCTCCTGTGTTTTAATAAATAGTATTTGGGGAATTACAGAAATATGTCTAGGTAGGGAAATAAGTAAAAAGGCCAAAGAGCTACTAATAAATCTTTCAGTGGCCAAGTTAGGAAATTTGTTTTATTTAAATGGCTTTTAATAAGCTAACTGTTGTACCAACTTCTTTATGCTACTTTGAGTTATTTCTAGAATATCAGTCCTGAAAAGAACTGACGGTGATCATATGGTTTCAGACTGTGTTCAATGGGGCTTTAAGCTTCCCATGAAGGACCTTCAGATATCTTACCTCTGAGTCCCTCAACCAGAGTAGCTGTAAATCCGTAGTACATATTATAGTGCTTTTTAGAATCAAGCAACCATGGCATTGCAGATCACTAACCACTTGTCTTCCCTTTTTTGATGAAATGTAAGCCAATTTTAATTGCTATCTGGCATTTTCACATGTGCCTTTATTTAGCCTGTGTATTATTGAACACAGCATGTTAGTCACTATTCTAAAGACTTTGTGTAATAGCTCATTTAATCCTTATAACAACCCTATTGAGTGGTGAATGCTATTAAAGAGATTAAATAACTTCCTCATAGTTATGCAACCAATTAAGTAGGATTGAACTTAGGCACAGTCTGGCCTTTATATTCTATATTACTTTCAAGAGTATATATGATCTTTAGCCTTTTATTCCTATAATAAAATTGTTCCACTTGTCAGAATGTCCATCCTGCAAAGTAAACTTGTATTTTTTACACACTTCATTTAATCTGAAGTAGTGAAAGACTTTTTGCTTTGAGGTCAGGAAGTTATTATACTTCAGAGGAAGAACCTATGTAGACCTTAATTGGACCAGTATTTTCTTTCAGTCTTAATCATTCTAATATAATGATTAATTAGCCAGCTATCTCTTTGGGCAAAAAGAGTATAATACAAATTTCCCTGGAGTTTAAGTATTATTATTTTGTTACACCATTTCTAACTTACTGCAATAAGGAATGTTAATTTATCTTCATTTTTAACCATGTGTAACACCATTTATGATTCTATTCTTCAACCAGACCAACAAAATACTTACCCACAATGTTTTTATTTTTTTCTGATATATATTCATAGAATGACTCTGTTTTATACATGGCAAATAAGTGATATATTCATATAATATGCATTTAATTCATAATAGATTCATTTATGGAATTGAAATGGACATCTTCACTTTAATTTTTTTTATTGCCAGAATATATGTGTTTTAAATGCCATGTTTAGTTAACTCGTATGTAATGTCCCTAAACTAGGAATTCCTACTTTTGTTGAAAACATAGGCACATATTTTTATATTCCTCCTTATTGAATGACGTAGTTGTGTAAATGCTGTCATTGGAGTTAGTGGTTATAGATCATTTAAATATTGAGGTACATTCTATAAGAAGTAAGGCTTTTATAGTATATGTGAGTTCTGTTTTTTCAAAGTTAAAAAAATTCATTTAAAACCGTGTTCACTTACAATATTCTCAAAATTAATTTTTATTTAAATTGACATATGTATTTTTTGCTTTTGAAGGTAAACATTTGAAGTTGACTGAATTAATCCTGCAATAGTAAGCCCTTGTGCAAATTTTTGCCCTCACACATTAATTTATCCTGGGTTTGACCTATGACACCACATATATTTCAGTTTGTAACAATGTCTGTACATTGATAGTTGATAAGTTATTGTGGTGGCTCGACATCAAACAAATTACGTGTTGAAGCAAAGCATCAAAAGTTAAAATGCTAGTATATAATGAGTTCTCTGCAAGATACTGAGAGAATGATTTACCTTTCCCAGTAATCACTGGCTACGTTTTTCTTTTTTGTTCTATGCAGATTATTGGGTATATTTTGGAAGTGTGCCAGAATTGGTAAGTGTCTCTATATAATCTCCCTCTACTACTTCAGCTATAAATTATTGGCCAAGTAACTTATGTCCTGTTCACACAAATCAAATGTCAGTTTTAAAAGTGAAGGCTTCCTAATTTTCTTCAGTTTTGCAAAAGTATGTAGAGTTCTACCAAACTCTTTTACTTGTGCTATTATATTTAAAACTAGACTGGACTGAGTACCTCATGTTTGATTAGCAGGGAGATGAAAAATACAAGAAGAATCTCCCTTGAAATTGACATATCAAATATTATGCATTCCTGATTCTGAAGAGATTTCAGGCAGATATGTATAGTTTTATGCACCCATGCTTATAGTAGAGGGCATGCTATTCTCTATAACGTATACCATTTTGATAACGGAATTCTCATCAATGAAAGGCTTGCTGAGCAACCATCTAAACAATCATTTAATTGCCTATGCCAAGTCATGGAACGTTATTTTTCACTTCGTGGTTAAAGCTGAGCTTTGTTCTAATTGATTGAAGTTAACATAAATGTGGTTATCTTTTAACTTCATACTAAGATTAGTTGCATCATAAGCGTACTTATGTTTAGATAATGTATTTTTGTCCCATCCCTGTGTATATAACATTTAGCACAGTGCCCAGCAGCACACAGTAGACTCTCAAATGATTGGTAATTAATGAATTGAGATGAATTTTATTGCTGTAATTCACCAATACTCTTGAATATAGGTAATACCCTTTTTAACGTGTCACATTCAAAAAAAATCACTGTGGAGCTTTTGTACTTAGACTGAAAAATGAATATTTCTTGGCCTCCTTAGAATTTTTGCATGACCCTGTTACGTTTGATTTTTTTCTTTTTTTTTTTGAGGGCAGTGTCACTGGCCCTCATATGTGAAATCCAAACCGGGGCTGCTGACATCCCAAGCCAGCGCTTTAGCCACCGCACCACTCAGCCGGCATTCAGCTTTTTTTTTTAACTCTTCTTTTAACATTGGATTTATACATAACTACTTTTTTCTTTCATAAAGCTGTCAGCCTTACATAATGAAGAAAATGTTTTCCTATGTTTGACATTTAGTCTCATTAGCCACTCTGATAACAGCCTGAATTCCCCCAAACCGATTCCTTTAAATAGGATGGAGAATTTAAGAGTCACCTCCCTTGATAAGCTGTGTTCCCTTTAGAGTATTATATCTTATTTTGATTTTCACATCTTAGAGATGTGGAAAATTAGAAGATGGACTATAGCAGAAAACAGAATGTATTAAAGATTGAAAAATATAAACTTAAGCTCTTGTAATATTTAGAAGTTTTTCTAAAGACCTGAGAGTTGATCTAATAGATCTGAAGGTAATTACAGGCCTAACCTTGTCTCAGCAAAGGACTAAAAATTACTTATAGGAGTTTCAAATTCTTGAAAGCATATTCTAAGATTCAGATGTTGCTAACATTGAAATTTTGAGAAAGACTTTCCTTCCCTCGAACTTTTAATGATTGACACAGCCTAGACACAGTGGAAACTGTGAGCATAATACAAAATTATCTAGAAGTCCTTTTTAAATCTGTTATGACAGCATTAAACAATTCCCTGGCCTTTTAGGTTTCGTGTTGTAGAAGATGATAGTACATAAACACAAAGAGCTTCGCGAAAAGTACCTCTTTCAAGGCCCTCATTCTAAATGTACTGACTATTGAAATAGACATCTGTCAGAGAATTCAGTGTGCTTTTTTAACATTGAAGTGTCCTTCAGTGTTTTTTGTCAGACTTTATTTTGTCTTACAATGAATCACATGAGAATCTTTTTTGCATGTGTTTATAAAAAGTATTATTGACCTTAGATTGATAAAGCACAGGTATAGGCTATATAAATGGTTATTATTCAGGGGACACTTGACAATGTCTGGAGACGTTTTTGGTTGTCAAAACTAGAGTGGGGGGACATAGACTGGGTATAGGTCATGTGTGTTGCTGAACATCTGTGATGTACAGGACAGCCCCTTACAACAAAATTAGCCCAAAATGTCAGTGGTGCTGAAGTTGAGAATACCCAAACTAGATTTACAGAGCTTTGCAGTGCAGACTTACGTGGCATTTAGTCATACTCAACAGTCGCAAACCCTGAAATAACAGAAGAAATTAACACGTTGTGGACCGGTCACGCAGATTTGTGTCTATACATTTAAATGTCCCGTCCTCAATGTGTTAAGCACTTCAAAAATAACCAAGAAGAGAGAGAAACAAGAGAAAAAATAGCACCCTCAATAGTTAATGCTGATAGCTGATGGTAAATGTAAAAATATATAAACGGGCTGCTTGCTTCAGAGCCAAGACCCAGAAAAATAAAATATTGTCAAGGAGGAGAGTGGTAAGACTACCCCAATAAACCGTAAAGAGAGAACATAATGGAAGAGCAAGACAGTTTGAATAGAGAGAATTGAGAGTAATTCCAGTATTCATTGATAAAAATATAAAAAGTCAAATTAATGGGCTGAAGTTTTCATCTCAGTATTTTCAATAAGTTGCTAATTCATAAAGTATTAAGGTATTTTAAATCTATATTAATAAGAGAAGTGTGTATAGCTTCATTCAGTAGCCAATCTAGGTGACCCTTTTGTTCACAATTGATACTGAAAGTATAGCTAAAAGTTTAGGGCATCTAGTTTGTAGCTTTCTTGGTGCATTTTTGTAGTCGTATCTGTTTTTATGTCAAGTGATAAATTGTGCCTTTTATTTTTTGCTTGCTCATTTTTTATTTCCATTTTCCTCTCTTGAATATGTGAATGCCATAAGTTAACTGGTTCAGTTAAAGTATTCGTTCTTGCCAATTACATGAAAGCATTAACTTTTCATTTTGGCAAAGTGGCTCAGAAAATGTTGATGCTGCTGTGCTGCTTTCTCAAACACATGCTCTTCTTATCTTAACACAAAATATATTCACAAAGAAGGGCTGCAGTTTTAATGGGAAAAGGCCCAGCCAAATCATCTTATGTTACACATCACATTACAGCAACTGTTTCACATTCACTCATACAGACCTAAGACCAGACAAGCAGTAACGTTTTTACCCAAGTTCAACCAAAGAAGTTTAACTCTCCACACGGCAATCTCTTTTAAGAAAATTAAAAACAGGAAAATGAAACCCGTATGTTAATTATAGCATTCTAAATCGGAGAATGAGGAAGAGAACTTCCTCAAAAATTATATAATTTCCAGCAGATGGAAAATTTAAGACAATATTAATTTCTTTTTTAGGTGTTTAATAAGACTGTATTGGACAATCAGAGTATCTAGCCCTAATATGTGTGACAGACTTGTTTGTGAAATCTACCTGAAATATATTTATGTCCGAATGGGTTGGTTTGGGTTTTTTTTTTTCAGTTCATTTGGTAACTTTTTGGTGGGTTTTTTTTTATTTTTATTTTTTTGGCTTTTGTGTTTTTCCCCTAAACGAATTAGCATTGCTTAGAAATGACAACCCAAGGTAATTTTTAGTTTTGAAATATTTTTTTTTTCTAGTTGAGATAGTGATATTGTAAAAACACTGTTCTCTGACTTTCTAGATTTTTCTCCAGCTGGAAGGATTAAATGTCATAGATATTTAAAGATTAAATCTCTATGGATAGAAAAACAGTTTCAGAAAAACACCAAATGTTTATTTTATTTGTATGTGTACGTTATCTCTTACAAATATTGTCATTGAACAGATACAAAGGTATACACTTACTAACAATATAACTGTGTGAGCTCAATTGAGGATTTTAGTTGATAAGGGTGGTCAAGATTGATGTTTTTCAGAGGTAGTTAACTGAACTTGATAAGTGAAATAGGGAATTTAGTTACTGCGAAAGAGCTGATTTTAAACATCATAGAAAAACCCAAGTGAGGGGAGTAGAAACCATGTCTCCTGGTGGATGCCAGATACATACCCAGTATTATTTCTAGAAGTAGCACAACACTCTTCTTCCTTTCTTATGCCCTCAAGGCAGAACATAAATGCCTGGTGCTTTGTGGAATTGTACAGCCTTGCAATTACTCAAGAAACAGGAAAGAACAAGATGAATTTGAGTTAACTCACAATAACAAGATCTCTTATCTGTTTGCAAGACCATTTCACAAGCCAGCTCCAGGTCTTCTATTTCATGCAAAGGAAAGTCTCCAGGTATAAATGTTCCTTAAACACATATGAAAATCGACTCATACAGAAATGGTTTTAAGTTCTTCATTTTAACCTGGAATAATACTATAAAAGATTTGATGTGAAGTCTGTCTTGGAAATAGTTTTTTCTAGTATGTTTTGTATTAAACATTTGATTTTTTATGTTTGTCCTTAAAATGCAGCTTTATTGTTTACCCTCCATTTATTTGCATTCACGAATGCTTATTTTTCCCCCTTTAAAAATGTAATGAATTGCTACCAATGAGAAAAAAAAATATGGCTGAAAATTATATGTTGAATTTCTTTTTGTAGGTGGAAATTTCCCTTTTTACAGGAAAGAAATAAGCCATATTTGTTTGGTCTTGAGTTTGAAATCATTTGTCTTGGATCATTATCCTATAGTCTGTTATATTTTTTAATATCTGGGTTTACACTGTGGCACAGGAATGTTGCATTTCTAAACAAATGAAAAGCAGGTGATCTTAGAAATTAGTTGATACAGTTTAGTGCATTCTGTATTGTACCTTTATGTTGCATCTAGTTCTTGTTTTGCCCACCCTGCCCCCCAAATGTATGGGGCTTACTAGCAAGAACTTTATTTGATTCTTATGTACCCCTCGCTAATAGTAAGTAATAACCATATATCTGTGTTAGCTATTCAGTTCAGCAACACGAGTGTCTCTCTTCTTTTCAACAGGTGAACGGAAGAGTCCGTATGTTGCAGTATGCTGTATAGTGATGGCCTTCAGCATCCTCTTTGTACAGTAGCTTGGAAAAATGCCTGAATTTAATTGCCATCAGATTTCAATATGAAAAGGGGAATATCTTCAGAAAATAATGGAAAGAATGGTTAACCCTTTTATCTCTGAACGTTGGATGAGATAAATTTCCAGCTGCTGTTCTCTGTTTTGTTATTGGACCAATGTTCTGTATAAATGATTAGGATGTAACCATTTAATACTCAGAAATTTTGTAACAATCAATCTCAGTACTGTTACTACAATATTACATTCTGCAAATGTCATTCTGTTGTTTCAGATACCAGTTTTTAATGAGGTGTCTGTAAGGCACATAGTAGAAGACAAAATTGGTAAATTATTCAAGTTCCTTTCACTGTGATTTGGAAATGATATATCTTATAGAATGAGATCTTATATTGGACTGGCTTTTTCTTGGAAAAGGGATTCAATTTGTGCTGATGGATTGCATTCATATTTAGTAATGCTTGCTTTTCCTCTGGCCACACCATTTGGAGCATTAACCAGAGTACCTCTACTCTTAGCAAACTCTGTAGTTTATTACAGGTTTTCAAACTATTTAAAACAAACCTATGCAGTGCTTAAGGAGGAAGAGAAATGAGATGTGACTTAAGAGTAGTATTGGGAAAATGTTCATATTTAACATGAAAGTTTAGAATAGCTGACTGGTATAGTCGCCTCTGCAACCTCTCTGGTTAAGTATGGAAAAATGTCTTAAGCATAAATTTGACTAGCTAACTGTCATTCTCTAAATAAAACTGCATTCTTAGAATGAAAAGAGCAAAATAGAACAATTACAGAATGATAATCTATATGTGTTTTTCAATTTTTTAAGTGTCAGATCGCCACTTATTTTAATTACCCCAAAATGCAAACTGTATTTTTGTTGTTTTTTAATACAGCACTTTAAATCGAGTTTATGTCTTGTCTGTCAACTTGAACTGGAATCTCCTGTGTAAATCTACGTATATGTATACCACGGCGTAAGTCTCTGAGCTTTGATAATAAAGGAGGACCTTCAATAATTTTCAACAAGGGATGAGGGACATTGGGAATGTGACTTTATCAATTTTGCAGTAGAGCAGTTATTATAAGTTTATTATAAGTTTAAGGTTTAACCAAAATTCTGTTAAAATTTCAAAGCTAAGCAGAATTTAAATATCTTAGTTATAATTGCCCATTATAGATACTATTAATTAGATATTGTTCTCAGCTATTAATTCCCCATAAAGGGAAAAAGAAAAAACCTTTTTTATTTTTTTAGCAAAAGAGAATTATTTTGAAATGAGCTTGTTGGGAGCTCTTTCTGTTGAAACAAGGTATGGAACTAAAAGCCACCTATTCTAAAGACTTAAACTATTTGGAAAGAATTCTAAGAAAAGCTTCATATGCATTGCCTGCTTTTATATACAAAACAAAAACTGTAGGCTGTCACTATATTTGTTTATTTTACATTTTTGGCATATCTATATCTATCGCTGGTTAAAAGGGGTATATTTTTCTCTAGACGGGAAATCAGGTTATGATAATTATTCCTACTCTGAACTGCCCCTTGGGTTTTGCATTAGGTCAAGGATCTTCAGGGTATCCCAAAATAGTACTCTTATCAGCACATACATGCAGAGTAAGTCACCTTTCTGGGTCCAGTTTCTGAGCGCCCAGGTGTTTTCATACTCTCCTGCCACCTATCCAAAAGCTTTGTCAACTGACTTTTTGTATGTAACAAAATCTAATGTAACAAAAGGGAAGACTATTCTAGATAACCATTTCTAAGACATTTCTTTAATTTGGCGTTTTGAAGGATATAGGGGAAGATAGAGGAAGAAATCATTTCTTTGGAAAATCGGTGGCAATATATAAAAATTGATACACACTGTAGATTCTGAACAGTGGGAGGCAGGCAGCTTATTTCTGACCCAAGCCTTTCTGACCTTTTGTAACAGCTCTTTGGAAGATGGGGGAAAGACAGATTCTATGAAGAAAAGCATTAGCATTTCCTTTAATGTTGCAGAGATTTACCACAGAATCCTGTTTAACCCAAAGGGCAGTATAGTAGCTTTAAGCCCACAGAGTAGTCAGATATTCCTTTTGTAGCCTTGGTGGGGTGGGAAGATGCAGAAGAGGACTGAGGATCAGTAGCAGATGGACTTCCTCTGTCATGTGGTCTTACTGCAGAGTCGGGTGGGGTGATGGGCACTGAGATCTACAGCTTGCTAGGTTCAGATCCTCCCCCTAACCTTCCTGGCTCCAGACTCTTGATTCCATCTCTCCTGAAATTTGTTTAGTGCTGATTTGTTAGTCCCTGATTCGCCTCAGCTGTACCAATGGCAGGTATATATCATCTTTCTAGGCAGTCTTAAAAGATGTGGTCAATCAAAAGGCCACACAGTCTGTTGAATTCCCTCTGTGGCTTAAAATTTTTTAAATTCAAGTCCAATGTCTTCTTAATGCCTTGCTGCTGTGCCAGGCACTATCCTGAATGCTCTTACGTGTTCAAATTCAAAATGGCGCTTTTGTGCTAGGGATAATAGTAATAAGTCATTTGTAATAGACTCCTTCATCTTAGTAGTATGCAGGCCAGTCTACTTTTATCTTAGGGCAAAAGAGAAATTTGAAGTGACTTCTCCAAGTTTACAAAGTCAAAAATGAACAGGTCTCTGCCTAGTTTTGTGAAAAAAACCTAGGACTTGTAAATAAAATATTTATATTGCACTACTCTTTCAAGCATTTAAAGAAGATGTATATTCTCATTAGAGATAGACACATACAGTGTCTTCCCTGTAGTAATCATAACTTAGTGGGTGAAAGATGAAGTTATTTATACAAAGTGCAATGTGAGAGCATTTATTATTGAGATAATGGCCAGGATTCTAGAAGAAAATAAAAGGAGGGTGATAACTCAAAGTCAGGGATGTGACCTTTCCAAAGATGCAATTTAAGAGCAGTATGCAGAAGCACCAGGGGCTCATGGTCTATAAGCCCCTTGCCTGTTGTGTCACTCTGGGAGGAGTGAGACGTGAGCCTAGAAAAGTAGACAGAGCTTAGATCCTAGAGGGTCTGTGTTTTTCTCGTTACTATCTGTTACCTACCTCAGAATTGAAGTTGAATATGTGTTCCCTCCTGCCTGACAAAAAAGATCTCAAGAAAAAGAAACAAAATCCTCTCTCTTGGTGTATATATAAACTAGGTTCACTATATCTGTGCCAACCTTAATTTGGACCAGGGATACAATAATGTATTTTACAGAGACTCACCTGCATGGTATATGAAGTCAAGGTAACTAACCAATCAGGTCAAGTATTTTTAGTAGCTCACACCCCATTCATGCCTAAAGCCACCATGATTGTTACAGCGTACACTAGGACAAGGAGCGGACGCAGTTGCATTGTCTACATTTCCTGGGCGCACAGAAATGATTTCTGATAAGCAAGGGCTTATGCTTTGAGTAGTTACTGGACCATACAAAGCAAAAATAAGAATGGGAGATTCTTGGGGATGGCTCTTCACTTTCTTTGGTATCCAGTAACAGTAGATGTTCAGAATATAAGTAGTCAAGTACAGAAGTCCTCAGACAACATTGTTTCATTATAATGTTGATGAGATGCCTTTGGAACAACTCTTATTTATATCAATTAGCCTATGGTCAAATTATTTATCTTGTACATCGTTTCGCGTAGTCACAACCTATTAACGACGTTAAGTGAGGACTTAGTATAATAGCTTTGTGAATACTGCACAGCCTTATTATTCTCAAGCTACACTAGCTTCCAAAAATAGCTTCATAATTGTGTCATTTATATACTGCCTTCCATGGTGTCTTTTATTTTGCCCTAAATGAATCCCAAAGTAATAATTTGAAATGCTGCTCCGACATCAGAAAGGGGGAGGGGGGGATATATTTCCTTTGATTTTTCAGAGATTCATCCTACTCTGGTTAGTCCACATGTCTCTGATATGTAATAAAAATCAAAATGAACTTCCAAAGAGCCTCCTAGTTTTTATTGTCAGATGAATGAAAACAGTTTTTTAGAAGTTAAATTGAAATTGCCATCTTTTGAGTAAGATGGGAATAAAATGTTTATTTGTTTTGCTTACATATTTTAATTAATGTCTGGTCAACATTAATTTGGGGGAATTATATGTTGTTGGTTGTTTTGCGTCTTAAAGCTGTTCAGTATGTTTTGCTATTTTTTGGAATGAACCTTCAAGAGCCTAAGTGAATTGCTTAGAATTGATTCAGGAAGTCATGAACTCCCCCGGGAATGGTCAAGATATGATTCTCAATCAAAATGACAGTTACTAATTGTTGACAATTATTTTCAAACTTGTCAACTGAAAGCCTTCAGATGCCCACACATCCTGGAAAATAGCTGTCATTTTCTGTCCAAAATCTATAAGCAGTGTCCATCAGAGATTATTTAACCAATTTATATCATTTATTGAAAAATATGAAAAGACTTGTATGTACTATATGCCTTCGTTTGGGTAGCATGGTCTTTCTGCTGTTCTCTTCCGAGCACTGAACACAAACATGTTAGACCTGTTACTAGGAAGAATTAACCAAATGAATCAATGTATTTATAGTTGAGTTTTGAACTCAAAAAGTATTTCAGATAATAGAAAAAACAGTATCTTCGTTTCCTTCCATGTATATTGTATAATAAACCTCTCTTCCTGCTCCATTGTAACTACCAGCTGATGTAAAACTATACAAAAAAATTACTGAATTTCCGATTTCTAACTCAGGTCAAAAGAATTCAAAATGGCCTTTGCTTGAGACCATTGAATTTAACATAGTAGAAAAGCAAAATCTGCTTTCCATTCAGAGAGTTTACATTAATAACCATAACAGATTTGTCTGGTGAGAAAAAGGGAAACACAAATATTAGAAATCAGTGTGAGTCACTAAACACCTTGTGGGAGATGAGGCTACCCAGGAAGTGCAGAATACCCAGGCACTTCCCATGTGTGAGCTTGCTTTGGCAAGAGATGCAGCTGAGGTGCAAATGTGTAGTGATTGAGGATTTGTACCCAAATTGCCAAAATATAACTTATGAGTCACTTCATTTTTGATCAAGTACTATGTCTAGGCTAAATGCCGGAAAAATAATGTGCAAAGACGTTAAACTGTTCAAGAAAAATAAGGAAACGTTTGAGGCATGAAGGATTTCAAGAAGGCTGGCATCAAAGAAGGGATAGTTGCAGTATTGGAGTGTTAAAAGTGATCAGTAGGATCCTGGTAACACCAAAACATTTGACCTTGGAAATGAAGTTAAGAGAATATTCTTAATATTTCATTAGAGTTCCTGAAAAACAATATAGTACTTTTTATTTAATAAAAATACTGTTTATTCTCTGTCTATTTTACCTGTTATGTATTCTCAAATGGGACCTCTATTAACTCTTGGGAAATGATGAGAGTACTTCGAATTATAAAGTGTGTTTAGGAGGTTAAGAGAACTTTAGAACACAAAATACAGGGAATAAAATTGGATGAGTTTTCTGAAAATTTAGTTTTTTTGACTAAGCCTCATACAGATCTTTGTTAGTGGGTCACTGTTCTTAGCTCTAAATGAATCAAATCCAAAATAAGATACAGTGACATAGTTCTAAACCCATCATGTAAAATTATATTCATGCTCCGGCAACTGTGATGCTAGTTGTTTTTATTCTTAAGTATCTTCATCACAAGCATCTTTTCAAAGATGTGTAATTGAATCTGTTAACACTTAGAAACTGGACATAGAAAACTATTGAGATGGTTCCTGAATCTCTAGGCATTAGTTTGACTTGCCATGAAGAATAGAAATAGGGGTGGAGCTCAGGATAATATTAATTCTCCCAAGAAATGGAAAATTAATCCCTCTGGCATTCCTGCCCCATAAGGCAGGGTCCTTCATATCTCTCTTCCATTTCTAGAAAAATCTTAAGAACTGGTGTGTGCCAGTCAGTGCTAAGGGTCAGGGTGTACAAGGTGTAATGACCAGTATAGGTCCTGCTGTCATGGAACCTATATTATAATGAAAACTGACTAAGCAAACAATCAGATAAGCATACCCAATCTCTAATAGGGGCCCTGAAGAAAACAAAGGATTATTTAGATGGTGTGGTCAGAGAAGGTAAGCGTATGGAGCTGATGGTTAGGCTAAGACCTACAGACTAAAAGCATGAGCCTAGAGGCAGATGGAAGAGCATAGTCAAAGACCCAGAGATGGCAAAGAGCTTGGGACTTGAGGTGGTTAAAGAAAACTTATAAACAACTAGCATGAAGAACACACTAAGTGAGAAAGAAGGGTGTAAGTTGGATAGAAAAATGTGCCAAATCATGCGTGGAGCCACAGAAAGGCCAGCAGAATCATGCAGAGGAGTCGACCTTACACAACTGGAGCAGGTATAGTAGTTTCTCTAAGGCGTCGAATATTGGACCTGAAATTCACAGGGCGGGGAAGGGAAAGAAAGGGAAGGCTAGGCTGGATTGAAGGCATCTCGGTTCTTGGTGCTGAGCATGTCCTGCAGAAAGATGCCAGTGCCCTTCATCTGGGAGCTAAACCCATGCCCAGGAGTCAGAGAAGCTGCAAGAGAATAGAAATAGGGGTGGAACTCAGGATAATACTAATTCCTTACAGGGAAAGGAATTCTAGGAAATATGGGTCAGCCTAACCAAGTTGACACCTTACAAGTTCATCATGACCTCTTAACACCCTTCCACCACCTGGATCTCCCAGTAACTTTAATTTAATATATCCCAAGCAAATCTTTTTATCTCCCCTTCTAAACCGGCTCCTCCTTTTATGTTTCCCTATTTTTGTAAATGGTACAACTTTCCCTCTATGATCAAAACTTTGTAACCCACTAAACTCCTCTCTTCTCTTTCATATCCCTTTCTATCTCCCTCCAATCTGTAAGTCAGTTCTTCATTTTACAGCGTCCACCCGTTATATGAGTTCAAACTCACCAGGTGATTACACAATCCCACACATTGATTTCATATTTAGTTTGATATAAATCCCATTCTGGAACCCCAGAAGTACAAGGGCTTTTTCCCCCTCTGAGGACACACGGAGTGAGTTACGGTGGAGCAGCCAGCATGTTGTTATCATTATTTAAACCAAGAAAAACACACTGTGGACAAGATGAAAGATCTAATGAAAATGTGTTCTTATTCCTGATTCTAAAATTTTAACAGCTGGCCTTTCCCATGTGGAATAATGTTACATAAATAACTCAGCCAGGAAGCAGAGGGGCTGTGAAGAAGTCCAACAAAATGATAGATAATCTTGGACACTCTGAATATCACACCCAATGGAGTTACAGAAAAAAAAAAAGAAAAAAGAAGTGGCCATTGGAAGATCCTGGTGAGCTGGTGCTAGTATGATCAGCCGACTTGACGGAACCTGAGTTATGCAATACGAAGTGCACAGAAGTTTCCTTGCCACTTAAGCATATTAACACTCTAATCTATTCCCCAGGTACTTTTTTTGTTCCACCCAAATTTGTCATATTTTAGTCATGGAAATCTAGAGAAAATGGCCCTCAGTAAAGAAACTTGTTCAGATTTCAAACTGAAATAAACTCACTTCTCATATTTAATTTTCCCTTAAAGGGGACAAATATCACTGAGTGTGTCCTGTTTAATATTCTTGTCCACATAATCGAGGTATAGCTCATGTTACATTTCCTATTCCCACTTCTTTCCACTGAAAGAAGTCGCAATTGTGGCACAAATGCCAAAGGTATTATGAGACAATACAATAGGAGTGAGGAATAGGAATCTTTCCTAAGAAAGTGAATCAAGTTCCCATATAATGGAAAAGTGGTGAGAGGGAGCTGAAATCCGTACAGTAAATAGAGAACTTCGGGGGAAAGGTTTGGGTTGGCCCTAACTTATATTTCTCAGCAGGTACTTGAATATGGACAAAGAGCTCTTAGAGAGTGAAGATTCATTTTTCTCCAGACATGTACTTGGAAATCCTACTGAGCTTGCAAGTTCTCCTTTGTGAAATGTCCCCAGGAACACCTTGCCAGATGTTATGTGAGGGCTCACTTCATTATTTTTGAAGAGCTACAGGAAACATTCTGTGATTTTAACAGTGGTTACTTCAGTAGGAAGCATTCAGGGAGCATTAGCTTGTTACACTTTTCTTTACCTAATCCTGAGATTATCCATGTCCATGAATATCAACTCACCTATTGGCTGCACCATGCAAAAGGAAATAGCCACATCAACTTGAAAGAGGAGAGAAAATAGAAAATTACTTCTAGCCCTTTCATTGCTTATCATTTCCCTCAACCCTCTGCCCTCTATATGTTCTTACTAAGATCAAAAGAACTAGGCTAGTAATGTATCTGTTTCCTAGTATAGTATGAGTCACTAAGCAAGAGATGCCTCTGTTTTCCATTATTTAGTCTACCTTCATAGAGAATAATAGTAAACTCTGAGTGGCAAGCCCTGTGCTTGAGGGATGGATGGTTCAATGAGCCCCTTCAGAATCACACAAGAGACAAAATTCCATGGTATTTTGAGTCTCATACCTAAAAATGATTGTTTTTAATGTTCTCTCTACAAAATTTAAATCTAAGACAGAAAATTTAAAAAATGCAAGTACACAAAAAGAAAAAAGTAAGATTTTCAGTAATCCTACTTTTCCAAAATAACCATTAACTCTTCAAGTAAAGACATCTGTGCAGAGACAACACACATAATTTATTTTTACAAACTGGGATAAAATAGCACATGCTATTTTGTAGCCTGTCCACTTAAAAATACATCATGAACAACTTTACACAAGTTATAAATTTTTGCTATTTTTAATTATTTTTAAATAATTGGAGAATATTCCACTATAGAAAACAGCATAATATTTGTAACCTAGGGCAAGCATATTAATGAGGAATTATATTGTTCCCACTTCATAAATGATATATTTAAAAGATTAGCATGGCACAAATCACATCAATGTCTACTATGATTAATTTATATCACACATGTACTTAGATTAAATGGATATTCTAAATTTGCACTTAGGACTGATGAAGAGGTTTTTCATTCAGGATAAGAAGCACAGGTAGGCAAAAGAGTTGACTGCTTACTTCTGATTATTTCAAGGGTGCTTGGAAATATCTCCACCTCCTCCTGAAAACTGAAATCATGCCCTTAAAAACCTTAACATTCACATCTTGTCAACCTTTAATAGAATAGGGCACAGTGCATTTTAAATCATTCCCTCCTCCACCACCATGAGTCTTTAATGAAGTACCTGCAAGGGGGAATCAGCTGCTGAAGTACCATGTTTGAATCCAGTTCTATTAAACATGTTTGAATCCAGTTCTATTAAACATGAGCAAAACAAAGATGTCCCCCGGGTGGACAAAAGAAATTAGGCATCTGAGAAGCGAGAGAAACAGAATAATAGCAGACACAGGAACTTAAAAGTAAGCCGTGGTTGTGGGTGTGCAAAGCTGAGCAAACAGGCTGAGCAAAGCAGCCCTGGATGAAAAGCCTGAACATCATGCGGTGATCTATCTCCCGACGCTTTTGCTGCCCCAGTTTTTTCATCATTCAGAGTGCAGTGGGTCTATTGCTCCATTTGAATAATGGAAGTTGTGGGGAATCAATTTACAGAAAATTTGGATAGAATTTATTTATTCTACAAAATAGAATATTTATGCAGCCATGAGATGTATATTGATGTATTGACATGAAAGGATGCACAGAATCTATTAACTGATGAAATCATGTTATAAAACATTTTATGCAATATAATATCTTAGTGTAAAAAGTCCTGTATATGTGTTGTATATGTACACATGCACACGTGTGTGTGGGCCCACGCACGAGCACACATGCACACATACACTTATAGGAAAACAGCTATAAAAATACATATTAATATGCTAATAATACCTTTCTCTAGTAGGTAGAAATAACAGTGTTTTTTTCTTTCCTTTTATTTTTTAAGTCTGTATTTTTATGGTAAACATATATAATAAAATAAACTTCAAGTGTGAGCATATGAATTTCACGCTGTACTTTTTTTCTTCATGCTTGATATTTTCAAATCATCAGGCTCTTGGAACTTGCTTCATTGATTTTTTTTTTCCCTCTTTGTCTCATTCCTGTGAGAATATGAAATGTCTTTGTCATTTTATCTCCAAATCTGTTGCTCTTTCTTCCCTTGTTCCCACTTTCTCCCACACTTGCTTTCTCAAACTGGATGTTTCATATGAATTTAAAGTATTTAAGGGTGGTCACTCCTTATTTGCCTTTAGAAACCCAGAATGTGTACAGTATTTAGTAAACTTTCATCCATCATGTAAATTCTTAATTCTTTGAAGAAGCACAAATGGACTGAATTTGCCTCCTAATGCCCTGACTTCAAGCATTTTCAACCATCAAGAAAAGTAAATCATTTAAATTTAGAACTGACAAGAAACAGACTCAGTTATCTCCAGCATATATGCTAGAGGATAGTCTGCCAAGGGGTTTGTGTAAAGGCAAAAGATAATAAACTTAAAATGTATATACTAGTCAATGAAAGTTTTACATACACAACAGAGTGAGTGGTCCAAGTTCCAGAAATAAATGCCTTGCAATGAATATAAAATTAGTGCCAAGTCAATGAGTTTATTTTTTGAGAGATGAAACAATTCTCTTCCATCTTAAATGAAATGAAATGTATCTATCTGGGATTACATGGCACAAAGATGTCAACTTTATACATTTTCCTGATTCTCTGGTTTATGACAATAATGGCAAACATATCTCTGTCCACTTTACATGTCTTATAAAATACTGGAGAATTTGGTATTTATTACAGTATTCAATTATGTATAATTAGAGGCTTTAAAAAAAATGAAGCATTTCACAAGTTTTAGTAAGAAAGTCTCTGCACGAATGATTTT
This sequence comes from Aselliscus stoliczkanus, assembly GCA_033961575.1. Classification (NCBI taxonomy): domain Eukaryota; kingdom Metazoa; phylum Chordata; class Mammalia; order Chiroptera; family Hipposideridae; genus Aselliscus; species Aselliscus stoliczkanus. The sequence continues at coordinate 58,543,568 of CM066728.1, forward strand.
GTAATAGTTACATATGGCTTCGGACATATAGAAATATTGTTTCTATAATACTGTTAGTTACTAAAACCAGGTTAATGGATGACATATTGAAGAGGCCTATGATACAGGGGCCTTGGCTAATGACTGAAGTCTTCTCACCTAATGATTTATTCTATCTTCCTCACTAAGAGTTCTTAGCATATCAAACGGATTCTAAGGGCCAGCTGAGTGGCATGTTGGTTAAGAGTTGGCTTGGGACGCCAGCTCTGAGCAGCTGGGTCCCAGTTTGGATCCCATATGAGTGCCAGTGACACTGTCCCTCTGCAGCTAAGATGGTGAACAACAGCTCGACCTGGAGCTGGGCTGCCATGAGTCACCGGCTACAGCGTAGGCTGCAATGGGGCTGGCCGGCAGCTGGAGTGCATTTTTGTGAGCTGCCTTGAGCCGCAGTGAGTGCCCTCCAATGCCAAGAAGCAACTGCCTCACCCAGGAAGAACGCAATGATGATACCAACATGGGCCAGTGAAGCGACGTCCTCCACAACTAGACTGAAGAACCAAAGAACAGCAACTTGTCGCTCCCCTTCCCCGATTCCCCAACTCTGTTCTCCTCCCCAAATTCCCCAATCAAATATTTAAAAAAAAAAAACAACACACAAAGGATGTCTAAGTATTAACAATTAGGTAAGGATTAGATGTGACAACGAGACATAATTAGTTTTAGGGTTGTTGATGAACATAGTTTACAGATTGCAAAACTTTGGGATTTATTTTCTGTTTTCCACATATGCCCCTGCTTTATTACCTACTGGAACCCCACCTAAGGGAATGGAAAGCATAATGATTGGACATTTTCAATGGATTTCTGATGTGGCCTGGTCATCAATATGGAAATGTATGCCCAGTTCAGACTTTTTCTTTAGCAACAAACAAACAAACAAACAAAGCATGTCAGTCCGATTGAATTCAACAAGACATGGACTTCTCCCTTCTGTGGAAGTTTGTTTTTTGCCCTCAGCTCTGGCACTTCTGTTGTGTGTGTTTGTTTGAGTGATGTGTAGTTGGCACAAGTTTCCTAACTGGATGCTTTAGAAGTGCCAACCCAGGTTAGTTTGCCTGCTTCTTGGGCAACAGTCCCACATGCAACTGATTCTTTCAGAAGTGGATGACACCCCACCACTGTAGACAATCAGATTCTTTCTCCCAGGAATTTGAAATCTGGTTTGGAGAGACGGTGAGGCTTGGAATAAATGGAGTTAAGTTGCATAAATGGCAGCACTCTGATGAGATAGTCGTGAAAACCCTCAAAACACTTTCCTACTCCTTTCTTTTAATTTTTTTTCTCCTTAAATTAATTGAATTTTGTTTCTGTTATTTGAAATGAAAATACTATTCCAAGCACACTCTTTTTGGAAGGCAGACCAGGGTTCGAATACAGGCAAGTTATCCAGAGACTCTCACAATTATGCCGTATTATTTTATACATACTAGGGAATCAGGAAGAGCTCATTGCCAAGTGCCCCTCCTAATAACACCCTCCAGAACAGGTGGCTGGTTGAATGTTTCCCATCTTCTAACTAGGATGGGGACAACTTGATGAAGTCAAGGAACAGCTAAGTGATGCTTTCAAACACGAGAACTCCACAAGACATGACTTAATCTGCATCGACTCATAACTCTAATCATAGTCATGCTTCTTATTTCTCAAGTACTTTGTAAATATTCAAGTCCTTTAATAAAGAGCAAGTTCTTGGAAGATACATCAATGTATCCAATGTCTAGATAAGCCATAAGTCATCTTTCTATAATGAGAAACAACATAAGAAAGAGAACCAAAGGATGCTTATAATTCCTGCCAGCTTGTCGTGACAACCCTTCCACTGATCCAAACAGCCTTTTGATATAACAGACTGGCAGAAAACCATTTTATTCTGCCACACCAAGGTTTGATTAAATTTGTGATGATTAAGATCATAGCAATGTTTAATTACTTGTGCTTCTATCCCCTTACTCCAGGGTGTAATGCCTAATTGAAGTATATCCCATAAGAAAAAAAAAAAAAGGGGTGGAAAAATAATGATGTGTTTTGATGGCCACTTAAATCAAAGAATTTTATAAGGAAACTTAATCCCAGTTAATATTTAAGCACTCACAGTGCCAGGCGCTGGGCTGAGGACTTCCAATGCACTATTTCCTCATCTGTGAAACCACCCAGTGAAATAGGTGCTATTATTATTTTTTGTTTGGAGATGACAAAAATGAAGCTTAGACAGGTTTAGTCACTTATTTATGGTCATACAGAGTAAAGGCGACAGAGTTTGTGTTGGAAACCACGTCTGTTGAACATCAAACCTGTGTTCTTGAGTCTAATTCCAGACTCCAGATCACCACTTCCAGTTATTTTCAAACCATGATCCTGAAAGCCTTAGATAATCCTTAAAGGTTCCCAAAATCAAAGCAGGGAGAAAATGGTCAGCACTTTGGGCTCCTATTTGGATAGTAATTCTTTAGATTCTTTATAAGACTTCACCTGAAGTAAGGGCTTGTCTTGACCTGAGGGTCCACAGTATTTCAGACATGTAGTCAATAATTGGTCAGCCCGAAACAAGAATATAAGGATCCTGATCCTTCTCTGATTTTCTTTTTCAATGAGCTTATTCCTGAAGACACTAATTCCATTTGCTCGGATGACTTCAGTTTCAGATAAGAGAAAGCGTTACTCTTAATCTTTTACTAATAAAAGGGAATATATTGACTCTAATAACTGAATAGTCCTTAGTAATTGAATAGATTCAGGTATGGTTTGATCCAGAAGTGTGAGCTAGAACTGTGACTCAGACTCTGGTTATTTCTCAGCTCTACCCTCTATATTTTTGCTTTTGCCTTACCCTATTTCTTTCATCATAGCATTAATGGCTGCAGCCATTCCAGAATTTGCCACCTCACCATACAGTCCATAGCAAAAGAAAGTTCTCTTCCTTAGCTCCTGATGATGATCAGGTAGACTCCTTTCCCATAATTCTCCAGCAAAAAAAATCCCTTCACATTTCACTGGCCTGAGTGACGTTCTCATTCCTAAACCAGTGACTATGACATTCCTAAACCAGATGCTCTGGATGGCCTAAACTACCCAAATTGCAGGACTATTAATAATGAAGGAAATTAAGGTTCCCAAAGGAAAATCCGTGTACACTTGCCAAAAAAAAGGAGGACATCAGTGCTAGAGAGACAACTAATTCCTCCCCATATACCAAAGTATCTGCTGTAAGAGAGGCTGGAGCTATAGCTAATAGCTAGGAAACTAGGAACAGCACTTTTTAGGATTGACAGTAGTAAGCAGGCTGGCTAATCAGTAATTCAGCCAATTTGCTGGTGAGATTCCTACTGGTGGTGAGTAAACTACTAGGCTCAGGCTTAGCCAGGGAGGAAGGTAGATGACTAAGCCTCAAACTGGCCAGGTGAAGATCACTTGAGTCCCCACAGAACAGGGACTGACAAACTATGGCCCTCAGGCCAAAAATGGTCCACAGTCTATTTCTATATGATCCATAAGCTAAGAATGGAGAATGGTTTTTATATCTGTATATATATTTATGAAAATTATATGAAATTAAAATATCAGGGTCCATAAACAAAGTTTGACTGAAACACAGCTACACTCATTTATCTACATATTGTCTAGGGCTGCTTTTGAAATATCTACCATCTGGTGCTTTATAGAGAAAGTTTGCCAAGCCTGATATAGAACATTGGTGCTCTACGTATGCCCTTTGACTAGCAGCATCATGAACTTTTGGAAACTTATCAGAAATGCCACCTTGAGCCTACTTCAGACATTTGAATCAGAAGCTCTGGGAATGGAGCTCAGCAATCTGTGTTAGTAACAGGCAGTTTAGGTGACTCTGATACCACTTCAATTTTGAGAGCCAGTGGTATAGAAGGATGTTAAGATGAAAAAATCTGAAGTTGCAACCTCAATGAGAGGGACACTGTGCAGTGTTTTCTGATGCAGAGCCCAAGGCATAAAGCTTAATAATAATAAAAATAACAGTACTAATAATTGTAATGGTTTTGGCAATCTTGAGGTGTGTCAGCCATTTTGCTTTACATCTATGATCTTATTCAAGCTTCACAATTAATGCCTCTATGAAGTAGTTACTATTATTATCCCTATCTTATACTAAATAAATTGAGGATTCACAAAACTGAGTGACTAGTCATAGTGTTAGTAAGTAGTGACTCCAGGCTAAGACCTAGATGGTTTGACACTGGGGTCAGACCTCTTCCTGTCACATGCATCTGAGTGCTGTCAGCTAGAATGAGGAAAATGGTCCTGAAAAAAGAAAGTGGCACGTAAATAGCATCAGTGTTGAAATCAGTGGTGTTCTTTCATATAGAGTAAGAGGAACTTACAATTCCATTCTGTTCTTGTCAGGGAAACTAGTTTCAACTAAAGCAGATATGTAGGCTTTCTTGAGTAGATCTAGAGGAAACTGTACAACCATTTGTGGCGACTTACTGAATTTATTTATTTCTCGTTGTTCATTTTTCATAAATTTAAAAAGTAAGAGTCTGCCCCCCACCCAAATAATTTTCAAATAACTGAGAGTCTTTGACTTTTGCTTTACTATTTAGATTGTAATTCCTTATGCTTTTGTTGTTTTCCACATAATTATCAGGATAATTTACTTTGGTCCACTTTTACACGACACAACAAGTTTTATTTTCTTTTTTCTGGTTGGGGAGGTTCAGCAGGAAGAGGAGAACACATGGGATGAGGGAAGTAGGGGAGAGATGAGGAGTAAGCTAACACAAGAAGAAGCAGAAGTAGAAAAAATAACACACAAAAAATATTCTTGGTACTGCAGGATATCAAATCTAGGCTAAAGACACCTAATACCAGTGATTTGACATTTCTATATAAGAAAAACAAAACCACGTTGAGATGTGAGAGACACTTAAAAGGTACAATTTGAATTTTGAACAATGTTTTCCATATGGTGCACATGTCATCCATAATCTTTACAGTTTTCCAGTTCACTCCTCAATGAAATTCACATTTCCGGTTTCAGTCCATACAGACTAGACATTATAGCTCTGTACACCTTAAAAATGCATTGACAATGTACAAAAATTATCTTTTTTATTATATTCTACAAATAGTATAGAGATTTAATAGGAACAAGCATTGATTTCTGAAGAATGAAAAATGTCAGGTTAATCTATATGGCTATAATAACACAATTGACCTACTAGATCACAGGCAAGTAAGAGAAAACTTTGCTTTGTGTTGCAAAGTTTCCGATTCTGTACATTAAATACACTGAACCAGCAACTACAGATGAGTAATGTCACACAAGCTTAGCTGACTGTAAGCAGATTAATTGTTAATTGACTGGATTAGCCTAGAACATCACAAAAAATTCAGGCTTATTAGTGAGTTCTTGCAAAGATGGACAATGAACTAGATTACTAATTTTTACATTTTCTTGGGTCATAAATCTTTTAGGAAAGGTGATAAAATCTTCCTATGATGTATTAACGTATGTATAAACAATTATGTTTATATATTCAGGAGGTTATGAACTACAGATTAGAAAACTCCAAAATATATAGATATGGGGAGTTTCTTCTGATCCAAAATTCTTAGATGGTATGATTCCATTTTTTTCTTCTTTTATTTTTTTAAAAGATTTTTATTAAAAATATAGCTAACATACAATATTATATTAGTTTCAGGTGCATAGTTATTCAACATGTATATACCTAAAGAAGTGATCACCATGATATGTACAGCAACCATCTGACACTGTACTATGCTATCACAATATTGTTGACTACATTCCCTATGCTGTATGTTACATCCCCATGACTTATTTGTTTTATACCTGGGAATTTGGACCTCTTATTCCCCTTCCTTTGCCCCACCCCCTTTTTAATTTATCAATTACAGTTGACATTCAACATTATTTTATATTAATTTCAGGTGTATAGCATAATGGTTAGACATTTATATAATTTAAGAAGTGACCCCCCTGACTAGGCTGGTACCCACCTGGCACTATACATAGTTATTACCACATTATTGACTATATTCCCTATGCTTTACTTTACATCCCCATGACTCTTTTGTAACTACCAATTTGTACTTCTTAATCCCTTCACCTTTTTCACCCTGCCCTCAATGTCCTGCCATCTGTCACCACCACAAAGCTAGTGCCCATCTGACACCATATATGGTTATTACAATATTATTGACTATATCCCTTATGTTATAACCTACATCCCCATGACTGCTTGGTAACAACAAATTTACTTCTTAATCCCTTCCCCTTTTCACCCACACTCTTAATTCTACTCCCATTTGGCAACCATCAAAATGTTTTTTGTATCTATGAGTTTTTTTTTGTTTTGTTTGTTACTTTTGCTCTTAGATTCCACAAATAAGTGAAATCACATTCCATCTGTCTTTCTCTGTCTAATATACTCTGCTCAGCACAATATCCTCCAGGTCCATCCATAACCTATTTCCTTGCATGGCCGAGCAATATTCCATTGTATATATGTACCACCTCCTTTTTATCCATTATGCCATTGACAGACACCCAGGCTGCCTCCATATCTTGGCCATTTTAAACAATGCTGCAATGAACATATGGATGCACATATCCCTTCAAAAGCGCATTTTGGGTTTCTTCAGATACATACCCTGAAGTAGAATTACTGGGTCCTTCATTACCTCTTCTTATAGCCTTTGTTTTAAAGTCTATATTGTCTTGTATAAGTATTAATATTCACAGCTTTTGTTGTTGTTGCTGTTTTATCTCCATTTTCATGAAATATATTTTTCAATCCCTTTACTATCTGTCTGTATGTGTGTCTTTCAATCAATCTGAAGCGTTTCTCTAGTAGGCAGCATAAGTTAGGGTCTTGTTTTCTTTTTCTTTTTCTTTTTCTTTTTTTTGAGGGCAGTGTCACTGGCCCTCATATGTGGGACCGAACAGGGGCCATTGGCTTCCCAAGCCAGCACTTAACCACTGCGCCACTTGGTCGGCGGGTCTTGTTTTCTTAAACATTCAGCTCTCCTATGTCTTTTGATTGGAACACCTAACTCATTTACATTTAAAGTAATTGTTAATACATATGTAGCCACTGCCATTTTATTATTCATAATTTTGTTCTTTTTATTCCCATCTTAAAAAAGTCCTTCTAACATTCCTTGTAATACTGGTTTGGTGCTGATGAACTCCTTTAGTGGTTTCTTATTTGGGAAGCTCTCTACTTGCCCTTTGATTTCAAATGACAGCCTTGCTGGGTAGAGTAACCTTGGTTATAGGTCCTTTCTTTTCATTACTTTGAATATTTCATGCCAATCCCTTCTGGCCCACAAAGTTTCTGTTGAGAAGTCAGCTGACAATCTTATGGAGCTCTTTTATAAGTAACTAGTTGCTTTTCTCTTGCTGCTTTTAGGTTTCTTTCCTTGTCTTCAACCTTTGCCTTTTGTATTATAGTGAGTCTTGGTGTGGGCCTCTTTGGGTTCATCTTTTTTGGGACCCTCTGAGCTCTTCGAACTTCTATGTCTATTTCCTTTGCCAGGTTAGGAAAGTTTTCAGTCATTATTTCTTCAAATAGGTTCTCAATTCCTTGCTTTCTCTCTTCACCTTCTGATATTCCTATGATTTCAGTGTTGTTATGTTTATATTGTCCCAAAGGTCTTTTAAATTATACTCATTTTTTGGATTCTTTTTTCTTTTCGGTGTTATGTTTGGTTGTTTCCTGCTATCTTGTCTTCCAAATCACTGATTCAGTCCTCTGCTTCATCTAATCTGTTAGTAATTCCTTCTAGTGCCTTCTTCATTTCAGTTATTGTATTCTTCACTTCTGACTAGATCCTTTTTATGGTTTCTATGTTCTTTTTTTATGCTTGCTATCCCTATATTGAAGTTCTTACTAAGTTCCTTGAGCGTCCTTATAACTATTGTTTTGAACTCTGTCTATGGTAGGTTGCTTGCCTCCATTTTGTTTAGTTCTTTTCCTGGAACTTTATTCTGTTTTTTCATTTGGGATGTTTCCTCATTTTGGCAGCCTCTGTGTGTTCGTTTCTATGTATTAGGTACCTTTGCTACATTTCCCTATCTTGGCCGGGTGGTCTTATGTAGTAGGTGTCCTGTGGAGTCCAGTAGCACAGTCTCTCTGGTCACCTGAGCCAGGTGCTCCAGAAGTGTCTCTAGTGTGCATTTTGTGTGCCCTCCTGTTACAGTTGAGCCTTGATTGCTGTTGGCATATCAGTGTATGTTATTGCCTCTTAGGCTGACTGGCTGTGGGGTTTGGCCACATCCACAGCTTACAGGCTGCTGTGAGAAGTCTTACCCCACTGAGTGGGATTTGCCCCAGCAGGCTCTGGTGCTTGCTGAGACCACCCTTTGTGTGTGACACTTGTGGGGCTAACTGGACAGTGCTCTGCAGTGGTCTGAAGCCAACCTCCAGGTGTGTTGGTTTGGGGGCCTCTTGGGAGGGGCTCTGGTGCCTCACAAGATCACCCACTGCCTGTGACCAGGGGGACTACCTGGTAGGAGCTACAAACAATCCACGGTTGTTTGCTGCCTGTGCTAAACCAGAGACACATGGGAGAGGCCATGTTGTGAACCGAGGACAAATGCCACCAGTACCAAGCTTGGGGTAACTCCACAAAAAGCCAGGATACCCTGAGGCCAGCTGCCCCTGCCAGCTCCCTTTAGGTTCAGCCACTGATAAAGCTTTGTATGGTACATGAGTTGAGTGGGGCAGGGTCTCAGGTAGTTACTAGAGTGGGAAGAGTTGTGGTTACCCGGTTAATGTAGACTCTGGTTTGTTGCCAATGCTGAGCCTGGAGCAACTCAACAAAGTCTCAGAGCACACAAGGCCATTCGCCACCATCCTGGGGCTGGTGGACTCTGACAGTTTTCCAAGAAACAGTGCTAAGCAGGAGGGGATGGGCTACTCTAGGAGAAAATGCCTCCAGCTGAGTACAAGTTGGGTGGGGTGGAATCCCAGCTGAGTCAGCATAGTGGAGCAGCTGAGCTTACCAGGCCAATCAGATTTAGATTTGGCCTGTGGGGTGCGATCAACATAGGAAAGATGGCGCCTGCATGCCAGCTGCATGGAAGGACCACTTACTGGTAAAATGTTAACTGTCCTCCAGTCCTTCTCCTGAAGCCACACACATCAGTCTGTCCCCCATAGGTCTTTGAGGACCCCCGAGTGATCATCCTTCCCTAGGAGCCCAAGGTGAGGCCTGAAAGCAAGTGAGTCTGTGTGTGGGCGGTTTAGAGGATGTTTGGGTACCCTGCAGCCTTCCATCCCTCCCAAATGGTCAGAATCCCACTGTTTTTCACAGCCAGATGCTGTGGGGTCTCTGTTTCTCGGCACCTGTACTCTGGACTGGGGAGCCTCGTGTGGAGTGCTGGAGTCCCTCTATCCTCCCGGGGGAACCTCCACAGCCAAGACATCCCTCCTGATTCCAACCACCGCAAGGAGGTTTGGGGTCCTTTCTGGTTCTCCACTTCTCCTTTGATTCTCGATGTGGCTTCTTTACATTTTTAATTATAGGACTTCTGCTAGCCTTCAGATGGTTCTCCAGGTTGATTGTTCTATGATTTAGTTATAATTTTAATATGTTCATGGAAGGTCACAGGCACAGTGTTTATCTACTCCACCATCTTGGATCTTGCCTATGATTCCATTTATCTAGTCATCTGAATTAATATCATTTAGGATAAGCTAATGGCTTATCTCATAGCTCACCCACTGAACTCTGGGAGACCTTGGGGGAGAGCCATTGAAATCCACTTCCCCATGGACCTAATGTTGATAATTTTTAGGAAATTTTGCGCTTTCAGTTAATTGTAACTTTTTATATATTTTTAGTTTCTTAAACAAGTGATGGTTGATTAGAAGTAGTTAATTAATAGAGCTTGTTTTTCATGTGTTAAGGTAATACTGGATTTCTGATTGTAGCTTCAGAAGATGCATCTTATAACCTTTATTGGTCATATTTGCAGTCCACAAAGATTTGTAGCCTTTTAAAGTTATCAAAATTAAATCCCTTTTGTACTGTGCCAGAGGGTGAAATTGGCTCATCAAATATGCTTCACATTAGTTGAGGGAAAAGGACAATAAACAAAGTGACAATGATGTTCATAAGGATTTGGTTTATTTAAGGATGAATGGCATCCCAGCACTTACTTGTACTAATTGCCTGGTACTAGAACTACTTTGATTTCTGAAGGGGTGTTTTTTATTTTGTTGCTGCTTAGTCTTTGTTTTCCACATAAGGAGCTTTCCTTCAGAAATATTCTGAAAGAAAATAAAAAAAGGTAGTGGAAAAGCGTAGAGCCTATTGGGAAAATAAGTGGTATAATTATGTACGACACCAAAATAAATGAAGGTTTTCCTTCTTCCAATCCTGCTTCCTCCTAATGACTCTGATAACTGAAGTGTTGGGTTTTATTAAATAGAGCAGAAGTGAACTCTCTAGAGATGAAAGCAGCTATTGAGATTCATACCTGCTGAAATGGAAGGAGTCTCCTCCCTTTTATCGCTGACAGATAGGCCCGTAATGAGCACATTTTGTAGCTAGAGAAAAAGAATAAGAAGATGAAAGGAAAATCTTTTGAAGACTAGAAAAAAAAAAAAAAAGGAAAATCCCACTAATATAGTGAAACCCCTTGAATTGTTTTCCAAGACACAGAAAAGAGAATACTATTTCGAGGTCACATTGGCTGTTTGAATTGGGTTGGCTTTGAGAAGATAAATACTGTGCATGGGAATATAAGAATGTCTGTTAGAAACCAGTTTCACACAACAAACAAAGGAATGTGTGATTAACTGATGTTCCCTGTTCACGACAAATGTTGGCTTTTAAGTACTTATTTATTGTCTCAAGCATCCCTTGGGACTTCTAAGAGATTAAACCCACAAGATGCTTTAAGGTTTTCTTGAAAAACAATATGCATACAGATTTTTATAATGTGGTGGCTGCTATAGTGTCATTTATTTTAAATTAAAGAATTAACATATTAATTTTCAAAATAACAATGTTTTTGTACGCTCAATAAAAACACATCTAATTGTAATAAAATTTACTGTCAAACCCAAATAGGTTCTGTAACTTTAAATGCAAATTACCAAACTGTTCCTGAGGCAAGTGAGAAGGATTGCATCCATCATGCTGTTATTTAAAATGGATTTTAACCCATTAGACTGACACCAAACACACAGCCAGATTGCCGCAAACAGAAGCCAAGGGGTCTGTTGGAATAAGAGCTGCCATTTGCACCTGAAACAGAGTGCTGTAGTAACACCACAGTGAGCAGGACTTGATGCTGAAATCACAGATACACTGCTGAGGTAGCCAATGTTTCACAAACCGTCCAATCCATTGGTTATCTTATGTTTCCAATAATTGAAGCCACTTTGGCTTCAGGGACTCACCCTGGGATCTGACAAGAAATGGTGGACTGTTTATTTTTTTCAATTAGAAAACGAATTGAGCTTTAGAATCCATGTATTTAAAATTGGGTCTCACCTCAGAAGCCACCCTACATGCAAGTCCTCTAAATCATGTTCTGCTTATTATAATGTGTTCATTTAGAACTTTCCACTTTATCTCTGGCTCTACAATTCTTTAAATGAATCCTTCATTGCATGAATCCTCTTAGTTGCCAATAGCTCAATTCTTCAACACTGTTCATGGTGCAGGCTAGTTCATAGTAGTGGCTTGTTAAGAAGGCTGTGTGTCTGTGTTGTCCCAGCCATCACCAGTCCTTCTCTCTCTGAAATGTGGCTGGGTGCCCAGGGAATGAACTAGCTACTGCCTGGTAGAGAGGAGAAGCAAAGACTGGCACTTGGCAGGGACCGCTGCTCTTGCAGCTGCTGAGTGCTAAATTATTACTGGTGTGCTTCTCCAGCTGTGCACAGCAGGGCTGACTGAACGCAGCACCAAGCTTCTCCTCTGGCCCCTAACACAGGACTTGGCTTTCAGAGCTGGAGTAAAGGGGGGCAAACTGGTCTGGCTTCTGCCCGGGGCAGAGTGATGAGCATGCCTGTCCTGCACAGATGCTGAAATGCAGTGGACACGCTTCCTGCTCTTCATGTGGCTAAGAACATGTATAGATTCCCACTGTGAGACTAATATGATTGCTTGAGAAGCTTGGTGGGTTTTGCGTAGGTATGAGTTAATCCAATTGAATGTCTGAGGCAAGGATACACCACTCAGACAGAGCTTTCCTAGTGCTGAGGGAAAATGGTCTAAGTGAGAGACCGCAGTGAAAGAGTGAACCAGCTCTTCTCCCCTCTGCTGAGAGGAAAGAATCAGGCTCAATCAAACTGCTTCGCCAACAGATTTTCTAAAACCTGGCATGAGGTGTCCTGTCATCTTCCAGTACACTAGTTAGGTGTGTCTGAGCATGCTATTTGTAAAAGAGGCAGGAAAGCTTCTAGGAAGAACCCACAGTCACAGAGCACCAGCCAGGACCCGCTGCATGACTGTGTGACTGCAAAGCCCCTGGCTTTCTGTGCCTCCATTTTCTCAGCTGCTTTCTGCATGTGAAGATACATAGATTGCTAGTCCTGGGAATTGCTTACAATTTTAGGATGACTCTCCTGCAATGCCAGTGTAAATGGCATTGCATAAATAGTCAAATTATAAGTTATTAATAATAAACTATAGTTTTATACATCTCATGTTCATTTCTACCCATCAGAGTGGAGCAAACTCCACACTGAACTCTTTTCCCCAAGGTTCTTACATGAAAAAAATGGGGCTCTATCTTTATTTTATTGGATAATTTCCTTCTAAGAACCACCCAGAACACTGGGTAACAATAATTATTGCAATTGATTTATCTTGCCTATAATGACAAACTTTAATAACATTTAGAAATCTTATTATCTGATCTACCTGCGTTGCTATGTAACTTTTATTTCTTTCTTCTCAAGATAACATACTCAAGGAGCATAATTTAAAAAACCAAAATTGCATTCAAAACACACATATATTCCCCGTGTACCAGCTGAAACCTGTTCAAGAGGAAGTTTACATTTAGCAAATTAAGACATCTACTGTTAATTGTTCCTGTTGGTTGATAGCCTCTGCATTCCAAATAACTGATATGTTAACATTCCATTTTTCAAATATAGAATGTAATATTAATACTGCCTTAGAATATTTCCCTACTTTTAGAAATGTTGTTCCAAATGGAATTTGAAAGAACCTACATCTCAACCTCAAAAGTAAACCCATATAAAAACTGGTATTAGAAGTGTCCTATATAGGGGCACATATTTCATTACACATTTTAATGTTTTCACTGTCACATCCTTCAAGGAATGGCTCTCCAACATTCCTATTTACATGTAATCTTCAAGAAAATAAGGGAGAAAATGCAAGGAAGCCTCCTGTTTCTGTAGGTGGTTTTTCATGGCAGCAAAGTCATCTCAGAGAAATTGCCTTAATATAGTACAATTCCAGCTGCTTCTGGTGGCAGCCTAGAAACCCAGCCCTCACCCAGCCATCAAGGAAGTCACACTTTCTGGGAACTTATTTGCCTTTGGGAGATCCATTCACTTCCAGATTCCTGAGATCCATCTAAACCAGCACCATCCAATAGAAATGTCATGTGAACCATCTGTATAATTTTAAATTTTCTACTGGCCATTTTAATAATATATTTAACTTAACCTCCTAAATTTAAAACATTGTTTCAACATATAAGCACTATAACAAATATTGGGTTGTCGGAAAAGTCATGACATATTTTTCTGTTTTTCGTTTCAAAAATGTGTCATGGCTTTTCTGAAAACCCAGTGCTAATGAAATATTTTGCATTCCTTTTGTTGACACCAAATCTTCAAAATGCAGTGTGCATTTTGCATTGACAGCATATCTCAATTTGGGCTAGCCATATTTCAAGTGCTCAGTAGTTATGTGTGGCTAATAGCTAGGGTATTGCACAGGGAAGATTTCATCCACTGCTTTTCACCAGAGAATGTAATGATGCCTGAGGAACCAGAAGGAACTGATGTGTCTCCAAACTATAAGCAGCTTTTGTTTTTACCAAATGTCTTTAAAAAGCATTATTAACAAAGTGCCCCTTTGATGCATTGAACCATATAGTTACTCATTCCTTCAATTTCATGATTACTGGGCACTGGGTTTGTCTCAAATAGACCTGATCTGACAACTCTGAAGGAGGTGAATAAAGGAATTTCTATTTACCAACAGGATCACATAGTTTAATAAAGTTTTATTTCAGAACAGTTTTAGATTTATAGAAAAATAGTGAAGATAGTACCGAAAGCTCTCATATATACACCTCATAGCCAGTTTCCTCAAATATTAATGTCTTGTATTAGTGTGGTACATTTGTCACAATTAACGAACAAATGTTGGCACATTGTTATTAAGTAAAATCCATGCTTTATTCCATTTCCTTAGTTTTTTCCTAATGTCCTTTTTCTGTCCCAACACCACATTACATTTAGTCTTTATGTCTCTCTAGACTCCTTTTGGCTGGAACAGTTTTTCAGACTTTCCTTATTTTTAAAAATCTTGACAATTTGGAGGAGTACTGGTCAGGCATTTTGTAGAATGGCTCACAATTGGGATTTGATGTTTTTTTTCATGATTAGACTGGGGTCCTGAGTTTTGGGGAGGAAAGCACAAAGGTACAGTGTCATTCTCACCACGTGCTTTCTGAATGAGTTATGTGTGATGTAAACCTTGATCACTTGACTGAGGTAGTGTTTGTCAGACTTCTATACTCTAAAGCAACTCTTTTTTTTGCCTTTTCCATACAGTACTCTTGGGAAGAAAGTCTCTGTGTGTAGTACAAACTAAAGGAAGAGAGAGTTACACTCCACTTCCTGAGGGCAGAATATCTACATAAATTATTTGGAATTCTTTTTGCATAAGATATTTGTCTATTTACCTAATTTGTTTTTTTATCCAATCATTTTTTGTATCAGTTTGGACTCACTGATATTTATTCTACGCTTTGGGTTATTACCCAATAAACTTGATTTACTTTGTCAAATCATTTCAGCTGTGGCTGAGCCATTGAGAGCATTTTCCATTAGCTCCTGTGTCTCCTTGACTTGCCCGCACCATTGTGGTCTTTTGGGGTTCTTTTTGTTTTATTGTTTTGTTTTATTTTATTCTTGAGAATGTCCTTACTTTCTGGCACTATGGGATGCTCCAGAATCATCTTCTGTTTTTCCTGCCCAAGTCCAAAAATTAGATGTTTCTCCAAGGAGTACTAGTTCCTTTTATAGGATAATAATTTTGTAAAAATTCGAGTACTAGGTGCTTAATATTTTAAATTGTTAGTAATTTATAATCAGGTTTCCCTGGAAAAAATGAGCAACACATACTATCTTGAACATTTTCCAAGTGACACATTTACACATGGTAAAATTTGAAGAGCATCTGGAATCTGTAGCCTAGTGCAATATTACTGAGGCATTCCTGCCAAGGACAATCCAGGTATAGGAGAAAAAATGTACCCAACTCAGGCAAACAACACTTCTCACAATTTTTTTTTTGTGACTCAAATATGAAACGTGGTAAGTGACCAGAAATTACATTTATATTATATTATATTATATTATATTGTATTATATTATATTATATTAATTATATGCTACCTGAAGAAAAGTCATCTCAGTGAAACAGGTAAACAAAATATGTTGGCCCAAGGGAAGATAGAAGACTACTGTCAAACAAAAATAGGATTAAAATTATGGAATTATGCTTGTGCATGTGTTCACTAGGTTGTAAAGTCTTTAACGATTGTTTAAATGTGGTATGTAGCATACAAACATTTCGTAAACTACTGAACTGAATTATTATTATAATTTCTAAGTGTTGCTATTTAACTTTATATAAGCATTCAGTTTCATACTATTTAAATAATCAAAACAAAAATTTAAGAGGAGAATTTCCTGTTCTTAAAAGAATAGAAGTTCACACTGAATAATACTATACTCTGTCCTATTCAATTGTTGAATCCCTTATTCTGCTCCTCCCTAGTCCTACCTGCTCCAGCACCAAATAATCATTATAAAAATTTTTTCTAAGAAGTCATAGAACAATCATTTCTTTCTTTTTCTTTTTTTTAAATTGGGGAACAGTGTGTTTTTCCAGGAACCATCAGCTCCAAGTCAAGTAGTTGTTTCAGTCTAGTTGTAGAGGGCACAGCTCACAGTGGCCCATGTGGGAATTGAACCAGCAACCTTAGTGTTATGAGCCTGCACACTCTAACCACCTGAGCTATCTGGCAGCCCCTAACAATTCCTTTTTTTTTTTTTTTTTTTTTTAGCTCAGCCATCCTGCCACCTGTTGGCAGCTCAGCTGCAGCTCAGCTTGAGCTGGGCATTGAACTGTTGTTGCTCAGAGCTCAGCTTACACTTTTGAGCGAGCTCTTAACCAACTGAGCCACTCAGCTGGCCCTGAGCAATCATTTCTTAAGGGAAAGTTGGACTAAGCCAAATGAATATTTCACTAAAACATTCCACTGAAGCTGGTCTTGGAGTAAGAAAGGGAAGCATTCCTTCCAACTATGGAAGCACTAACGCAAAACAGTTCTGGTGTTTAGTTTGATTCTTCTGCTTCTAATTCAATAACGCAGTGACCTCATTCTAGCCCTGTCCCATGCTGGCTTGGTAATCCTACTGTCTTCATTTTGGATACCCCAACATTTTCCACAGCTAGCTGCTCTCTCCCTACTCCTGTCCCTCTAGCTATACCTGGGCGATATCTTCAGTTTTCACATACGTCTTGCTCCCACTTACACTTAACTCTTGAGATATTCTCATCAACTCTTCAGTTTTGGGTTGATTTGGTCTGAGGAGGATTAAAGCACTCACTCTGGTGTCATCCAGAGACTATGACTTAAGCCTGTACTACTTTAGACTCTTACTGAAATTTTGAAACAAAGTATACAAATTGATGAATGGCTCAACTACATTAAACCTGTATTTGGGAGTTTCATACTCTTGCCAAAGATTTTTGAGAAAATTACAGCCTGTATTCTCAATTGTTCTCTCTCCCTAGACAATATACGTGAATTAATATGCATCCTCACAGCCTTCCCCTCCCCCTCCATAGGTCAAGGATCTTTCTACAAAATCCCTGAGAGTTGCCCTTTTATCTTCTACTCAAACATTTTCATTGCCTCCTGGAACTCACTTTGTGAAGCGTGATATTTCATTTTTGGACAGGTCAATTTGTGGAAACTTGTCTTTCATGCTGAGCTAAAATTTATCTTATCATCTGCATCTATCACTTCTGGAACCAAATAAGATATTATATGCAGCAAGTTTTTGAAACAACAGAGCACTAAATACATATAAAATATATATCAATTTTACCATGTAGAGTTTGAAAATTTGACAAGCACCCTTGTCCTATTCAGGTCATTGAAAGAGACAAATATGAGAATAGAGCCAGGAGGTTACCCAGCACAGGTTTCTGAAGAGCTCCTTCCAGATTGACATTCCATTGATCTGTGTTCTTTCAACAGTTCTATTTAAGCAATGGAAGACAAGGACCAGGCTAAACCAACGGCTAGAAAATAGAAACAAAGCTAAAACAGGACAAAAAACAGGACCCAACGACTAAGGCTGATCAAGGCCCAGAAGAAGCAGGAGGATGTTGATGTGGCTGAATCTTCTGCTGGTTAGGACACTTCTATCTTTGAGATTAGAGGAGAGAGTTGTGTCATTTCCTGCTTCTCCCCTCATGGCCAAAGACAGCCACAGAGAACTTGAGAATTTGTTCCAATTCTGAATCCAACAAATAAAAAACAGTACTAGCATGGAAAAGAGTCCCAGATGAAGGCCTGAGAAGATTCCGATACTTACTCTCACAGCGTCATTTGGAAACGGTCCGTAAGGCTGGGCTGGGTGTGTGCTCAGCTTCCAAGCTGTGATATGGATGGGCTGTCCTGCCAGCAGTCCTAAATTTGGGGCTCAAAAGAGGACAAGAACAAACAGGACCAGACCTCATGTCTACAGATGTCCACCAGGCAAATCTGACAAAGACTCCCATATCCAAACTTCCACTCATGGTCAGAAAGCACTGGAAGCTTTGTGGCATTTTAAAGGCTGTGAATAAAGCACCTTGATCCAAGTAACACAGAACACTTGGATACACATGAGATAGCCATTGGGGGAATTCCAGGCTCATAAAACTTACGAGGCAGTTCTCACAGAGGGTGAGAAATTGGTTCAATATATAACATAAATGATTAAATATGAATAACTTCTAGATCCTTTGGAATTGAAATTAGTATTATATGTTACTTGGAACATAAATTCTGAGTTCATGGTGAGGTCTAGGATATGGCATATGACTTTATACCATGATAATTAGACCCTTATACCTAGTGAGTGAGCTTATTTGCTTTTATAGAGACAGAGTCTTTAAACACTTTCTTAATTTCATCATGATCCTTTCATAAATGCTAGCTTTGATAAAAACCTGAACTTTTGGACAAGAGGCCTAAACTGCAAAAAAAATGGTAAGGTATTTATTGTATATACTACTGTTCAATGTAGTGAATATAAATTTATAAAATGCTCTTGGCCCAACCAAAAGATCATACTAATAAGTTGTCTTCAAAGAGTATTAATAATAAATAGTAAAAATCCTGCCTTGAATAGTTAGCCAATATTAAGAGTTATGTCTTTGGGGTTTTATATAACATCATACCTCTTGGATTATAGCACAACAAGCCAAATCCTAAGTGGAAGTATATTAGGCATTGTTTTTATTATTATTTTTCAGCTTTATCGACAGATAATTGACAAATTAAAATTGTATGTATTTAAGGTGTACAACCTGTTGTTTTGATAAGTATACATTGAATGTATACAGTGACATCTATACAATGTGAAATGATTATCACAGTCAACCCAGCTTATTAATGTACTTTTCACTTCACATTGTTTTTTTTGGGGGGAGGGTGAGAAAGATTAAGATCTACTCTCTCAGGGCCGGCCGAGTGGCGCGTTGGTTAAGAGCTGGCTTGGGACGCCAGTGGCCCCTGTTAAGATCCGACATATGAGGGCCAGTGACACTGCCCTCTACAGCTAACAACAGCTCCACCTGGAGCTGGGCTGCTGTTTGTGAGTCCCCGGGTTGGCATAGCTGCAGCCCCTGCTGCAGGGGGCTGCCATAGGCTACAGTGAGTGGCCGGCAGCCAGCATGAGTGGCTGCTAGCAGTGTGAGCTGTCAAGAGCCGCTGTGAGCGGCCATCCAGAGACCGGCGACTGATGCCTCACCCGACCAATCTGCCTCACCGGAGAAGAGCACAATGATGATACCAACATGGGCCAGAGAAGCAATCTCCTCCACAAGTAGACTGAAGAACAAAAGGACAGCAACTTGTCTGTTCCCCTTCCCCAGTTCCCCAACGCTGTTCCCCTCTCCCAATTCCCCAATAAAATCTTAAAAAAAAAAAAATCCACTCTCTTAGATATCTTCGAGCATACAGTATGGTATCATTAACTATAGTTACCACACTGTACGTTAGATCTCCAGAACTTATTCATCCTGCATAACTGAAACTTTGTACCCTTTGACCAACATCTTTCCATTTCCCCCATGGCTCCATCTCTTACTAATCACTATTTCAATCTCTGCTTTTTAAGAGGTCAACTTTTTTAGATTCCACATAGAAGTGAAATTATACAGTATTTGTCTTTATGTGTCTGGTTTATTTCACTTAACATAATGTCTTCCAGGTCCATCCATGTTGTTGCAAATGACAGGATTTCCTTCTATTTTAAGGCTGAATAATATTCCATTGCATATAATATATCATATTTTGTTTATTCATCCATCAATAGACACTCAGGTTGTTTTTATGTAATGGGTATTGTAAATAATGCTGCAGTGAACATGGGAACACAAATATCTCTTTGAGATACTGCTTTCATTTCCTGTGGATGTACCCCCAGAAGTGGAATTGATCAATCATATGGTAGTTCTATTTTTAAATGTTTGAGGAACCTCCCTGCTGTTTTCCATAGCGGCTAAAAGAATTTACATTTCCACCAACAGTGTACCAGAGTTCCCTTTTCTCCATTCCTCACCAACACTTGTTATCGTCCATCTTTTTGATGGTAGCCATTGTAACAGGTGTGAGATAATAGCTCACTATGGTTTTGATTTGCATTTCCCTGATGATTAGTGATGTTGAACACCTTTTCATGTACCTGTTAGCCATTTGTATATCTACTCTTAAAAAATATCTATTCAGTTCCTTTTTCCATTTTTAAATTGGGTCATTTGTGTTCTTGCTCTTAACTTTTTTGAGTCTCTTTTATATTTTGAACATTAACCCCTTATCAGATGATATGTGGTTTGAAAATATTTTCTCCCATTCCACAGGCTGTCTCTTCACTCTGTTGATTGTTTCCTTTGCTGGGCAGAAGCTTTATAGTTTGATGCAGTCCCATTTGTCTGTATTTCCTTTTGTTGTGCTTTTATAGTCATATTTTAAAAATCATGCCCAAACCAATGTCAAGTAGCTTTTTCCCAATGTTTGCTTTTTTAGTTTTACAGTTTCAGACCTCATGTTTAAGTCTTTAATCCATTTTGAGTTGATTTTGTGTATGGCATTAGGTATGGATCCAATTTTATTCTCCTGCATGTGGATGTCCATTTTCCCCAGCATCATATATTGAAGAGATTATCCTTTCTCCGTTGTGTGTTCTTGGCACATTTGTCAAAGATCAGTTGGCTTTAAATGTGTAGATTTACTTTTTGGAACTCTGTTCTGTTCCATTGGTCTATATATCTGTTTTTATGCAAGTACAGTACCGTACTGTACTATAGCTTTGTAGTATATTTTGAAATCGGGTAGTGTGATACCTCCAGCTTTATTCTTCTGGCTCAAGATTGCTTTGGCTATTCAGAGTCACTTGTGGTTCCATATGAATTTTAGGATTTTTTTTTTTCTGTGAAAAACCCATTAGAATTTTGATACAGACTTTATTGAATCTGTAAATCATTTGGGGTAATATAGACATTATAACAACATTAATCCACTTAATCCATGAATATAGGCTTCCTTTCCATTTAATTGTGTCTTTTTAAATTTCTTTAATCAAAGTTTTATAGTTTTAAGTGCACGGATCTTTCACCTCCTTGGTTAAATTTATTCCTTAGTATTTTATTGTTTTTGATGCTATTGTAAATGGGATTGTTTTCTTAATTTCCTTTTCAGACAGTTCATTGTTAGTATATAGAAACACAATTGATTTTTGTTTGTTGATTTTATATCCTCCAACTTTACTGAATTTGTTTATAGTTCTAATAGTTTTTTGTTTGTTTGTTTGATGGAATCCTTAAAGTTTTCTGTATCATCAGATGATCATATCATCTGCAAACAGACAATTTTACTTCTTCCTTTCCAATTTGGATATTTTTTATTTCTTACCTAATTGATCTGGAGTTTTATGCTGAATAGAAGTGGTGATAATAAGCATCCTTGTATTTTTCCTGATCTTAGAAGAAAAGTTTTTAGTTTTTCACTATTGTGCATAATGTTAACTATAGGCTTTTCATAAGTGATCTTTATTATGTTGAGCTAGTTTTTTTTCTATTCCAACTTTGTTGAGGATTTTTATCATGAAAGGATGCTGAATTTTATCTTGTCAGATGCTTTTTCTGCATGTATTGAGATAACTACATAATTTTTTATTAGGAATTATTGAATGCTAACTAAATGATACCACTTAGCACACAGAAAAACTCTATCATTGTACAATTTAAGGAATACAATTTTAGAATAAAAATTACGATCTACCCTTCATGAGAAAATTTGACCACAATACTGAAGTGACAATTTGTATGTCAGGTTCCAAGTCCCTTTTAACTATTTCTTCCTCTTCTTCCTCCCCCCTCCCCCACCTCCTTCCTCTCCCCCTCCTTAAAAAGAACACAGGGAGAGCTTAGTGATATTTTTTTTAGCTGAGTTCAATCAAAGCATTAGCACCAGATTTGATCTCTGCTTGTTACTGCTGTTTAAGCACCGCCCATTGTAGTATGGATTTGGTTCAAGAAGATGAACTTCCTCTTTTTCTCATAATATGGGGCATAACAAACACCCTTAATTTAATTAGCTACTTAAAAATAGTTTCTGTGGAAGTTGATGAAAAGAAAACCTTTCATCATAGCCACCTACTTGCAGTCTAGCTTTTCTGTTCCTTTCATATAAACCTCCCAAGAAGCTTGCCCTGAGTGCCTAACACTCCTGGAGTATATTCATTGACAACCAGAGACAGAATTAGAGGGCAGGCCTTAAAGGTCACATAGCTCAGCCACCCTCACAAACACTCTCACTTCCAAGCTTCTTCTGGATTATGTCACCTCCCTTAGCTCCCAATGGAATGAGACATTTAAATTACAACAGTCCATTCAGAAACACACAGCAGCTGCAGATTTGAGTTGGCCTCAATATTTGTGTTTGAGAGAGGGTCCTGGTTGTCTGGTTCACTCCAGAAAATTATTATAGATGATGGAGTTGTGTCATGTGACACATGGTTAAAAAAATAAACAACCCTCTTGTTGACACATGACCTGCAACTAAGAGGCTTTATAGTGGATGTGATGAAATATTTGGCTCTGAGGAAATGTCACTGCTTTGTTTTTCTTAGCATGGAAAGCCAATTCATATTTTCATATTAGGCTGAATTTCTACTCTGTCAACCTTGTGGTATCTCAATAAATTGGACCCCTTAAAAGTTGCTTTCTGCTTAGCAAGAATAAGCTACAAAAGCTTTTTGAAATGAGAGATTTAGGAGCCATTTTTCTATCCTCTCTCTGCTCTCCCTGGCTGCTGGCTTACTGACCTGGGGCTTTTTACCTGGTGGTCTGATGAGTCATAGCATTCAAAAAACAAGAGGATATCAAGGATATTTGGGTGGTTAGATATAGAGGCAATTAAAAACCTGCTGTGTGGGCCCCTTTCCTGTACGCCTGGATGCTGATTTGGAAGATAATAGTGGATTCTCTTTGCAATGCCTACAAATATTCTAGAAAATGGAGTAGAAAGGGAATGTGAAGCCAGACTCATCAGAACAAACAGTGCACAGATTCTTAGTCTTGAGTGATCTTATGCTCTTTGACAGATTTACAAGAAGGTTATTATTATTATTATTATTATTATTATTTAATTTCAGTCATAAAATTGACTTGGAAGAACAATCTGGACACAAGCAAGCTTGATCATAGTGGGAAGTATGTCTGATGATGGACAGTCACATAGCTCATTATCCTGTCTCTTAAACCAGCTTCTCCTATGTTCCAGGTCTTTGCTGATACTGTTAGCAGCCATCAACAGCCAGCCAAGGCCAGAGACTTTGGAGTCCTCCTCAATTTACCCTCCTCATCTACACACACACGGTAAGTTACTTGTCAAATACTTTGTCCTCCTCCATCCGCCACAGTCAGCACGCAAGTTGAGAACGTCATCTTCTCATGATGTTGTCACCCCAAATCTCTACATCATTTTATTCCATCCAGTACCCCCAGAATGATCTTTCTAAAATTCAAGTCTAAACACATCCTTACTTAAAAACTGTCATTAGCTCACTCATCAGGATTAAATTCAGATTTATAATGAAGCATGAAATGGGAATTTACAAGCCAATCAACCTGTATTTTGGATGCATATAGCTTAAGAGTGTGGGTTCTGCAGTGAGAGTGGGAATCCGGCTGGTCCCTTTACTAGTTGTGTGATTTGGGGGGAATTATTTAGGCTTTCTGAACTTCAGTCACTTTATAAAATAGGGATCATAGTAGTATCGACCTCATGAAATTGTTGTGAGAATTAAATTAGATAGTACAAAAAAAAATACTTGACATGGTGCCTGACAACTACTGCCCAATGCTTGCAAAGTTTTATTATTGTTTTCTTGTTTTTACCATTCCATCTCTAGGATTTGCTGTTTTTTCCCCAATGTCCATATTTTCTGGCCATATTCAACTGTTCTCTGCCCCTGAACAATATCTTGTGATTTCCCACCATTTTTCAGGCCCTGTGCAGGAAGATGAAGCAGACTTGCTAGAGAAATGCTTAAAGCAGCTACGGATCATTGGAAGGTGCTAGACTTTGGGTTGAACTAGGATGGTGTAATCCAGGAATCCTCCACAAATATGCTGAGAGATGGAGCCGTGGGTAGCTTCTTTATTAAGCTAACTGGAAGGAGGCCAGGTTATAATAATAGTAGACGGGTCATACAAGGCTGACATTTCAAGAAGAAAAGGTAATACAACTGAGCATGCAATGGAAAATTCTACTCTGTGGGACCCATCCCTGCTCTGCCAGAAAGGGACAGATCCTTAAAAACACCACATCAAGTTGGGCAACTCTCTTCTTGCCCTGGATTGCCCTTCTGTGTTTCCTGATTCCTTTTCTTCTTTCAATGGCTACTTCAATTACCCCTTCTCTATTAACCTTTCCCTACTCTCCCAATGTTAACTGCCCTCTCCTGGGAGCTCTCTAACTGTTGCTTCTATTAGAGCACATACTATGGTACACTCTAGTCATCCATTGGCTGATTGTAGTGCCTTCTTATCAGGTAGTGACTTCCTCAGTCATTGCCAAATACATGGTAGAAATCAAAGTGAATATTTGTTCAATGACAATACACAAAGCAAATTTCTTGCTAAGATATGTTTTTGACCTGGCTAAATTTTATTTCTTCTCTTCTGAGTTCTCTCTGATTTTATAGGAACTTTGAATTGATAATCTAAAAATACAACTATGTAAGGATACTGACACTTGAATAAAAAAAATGATGAAAAATAGAAATCTGACTGGAATAAATTGATCACATATAGAGGACATGCTACAAGTACAGTAGAAACAAATTAGGATGAACCATAGGAAAGCAAATCTGGGGTCTTAGAGAACATATAGGAAATAGAGAGCTAGTGATTCTGGCTGACCTGAATGCAAAATGCTTCATTAAGTTTTACTGGCAAATCCCTTTCTCCTTAGTCGGGCTCTCTGGGTCTTCTGCTTACTAATTGTGTTACCTTGAGGAATTTAGACTCTCTGATTCTCAAATTCCTCACGTGTAAAATGGAGTGGGGAAGGGAGTGGGAAGCCTTTTCTGTCCACCTGATAGGCTTGTTTTGATTTTCAAAAAAGAGAATATGTGATAGCCTTGTCATAGCATTTCCATGAGTCAGTGAGGATAGAGAAGAAATGCTGATTTTGTGCTTATTTGTCATGTATTAACTACTGTAACACTTTGATTAAACTTAAACTCATCCTCGTTGAGGCAGTCACTTTGTGTTTTCAAATGAACAAATTAGAATTGCCTGAAATACTGAGTAAATGTTTCCTTATGAGAATTCTGAAGCAATTTTACTACACTAGTCCAACTCAGAAAAGCAATTAATTATACAGGGCATTGTAGCTTGTATTTGGGAATTATAATTTATCCTACGAGTAGTTTGTGAGAAGTCATGTCACACAAAATGTACCAGAATTACAGAACATTTTAAAGTAAAGTAAATGGTTGAATTAAATGAATTTGTTTATGGCCTCACCTTTTGGTGCTTGATGTTGTAAAACTATAGTTTAATGAGAATGTGATATTAATATACTTTAAGTAACTTTATAGGAATTTGTTGCTATTATAACTACAATTATAAATAGTAATAAGCCAGGTTACAGAGCAGCTTTCTTTATAATAAGTAAAAAAGGATAACTGGTAATTCAATGCACATAATTTGGTAATAATGTAATGATAGTAATTTGCATGTAACTGGATTTAAACAGCTTTTGGCTGTGCTTGCCTCATTTAATATTAGTGATTCAGAAATGTTTCCTGGCTATGTAATCAATATATGAATGATATTTATTAAATCATTAAAGGTGTTTGAAGTATTGAAATACCTTAGACTCTTTCCTTATAATCTTATTTATAACTTTCATTTTCATTAACCAGGTAGATAAATTTGTTAAAGGTAAATTTTCCTTTCTTATGAAATCATCTTAGTGAGGACTCCATTTAAAGTCATTTTTGGAAAGAGGTGTGAATAGTTAGCTCTGTAAATGAATAAATAAAGTTTTTGCATATTTGAAATAGAACATACTGCCATCAAAAATCACAAGAACTGTCTTGAAATGTGAGGAATTTTAAACAAGCAATTACTTGTTTTACAAAGATCATTCAAATGTGCATCAACCTTTCTTTTTATGAATGAGCATAGACTACTATGCAATATTCTGTATAACTTTTCCAGCTAATTCTAAATTATAAGTGCAGAACTAAATAGAGTTACATTGTAGCTTTAGGTACCTCATGTTATAAACCTGGAGTTCTAACTGGAAATACAATATTAATATACTCTGTTTAGGAATTTGATTGTATTACTTATTTTATGAAGCAAGAAATAATAAAATTGCTAGTTATTTTAATCAAGAACCATTTGAATAGTCATAAATTAAAATATTTAGATGTCAAAGCAATAAACCCATATGAAATGAAATGGACCAGCCAGCTATTTAAAAGAATTCCCATGTGTCAAATTGCATAAATAAGATAGCTTAGAAGTGAGGATTAATTTTCTCTCAGATAACATGTTATCTTGTTTTAATATGATTAAAAATCCCCCCTGAGTCTGATGTTAATCTCTCCTCCAAAGGCTTGAATCTTATCAAGCTTGGGAGCTACTTTGGAAATAAGAGAGTGCTCTCTAGAAGAGCCCTCAAGAGTCAGTATCAGTTTTTAAAATCTCTTCTGGGCTAATGAGAGAGTGGCTGAGTTTACACAGATTATCACTTGTGGCTGTCTCATCAACTTGACATTGTACAGAAGGAGAACTCAAAGCTCAAGGAGGCTCAAAGTTAGACAGGAAGAAACTGGGAGATCATTTTAGTGGTTTGCCTTAAGATGCCTTAGGTTTTCTTTTGTTTGTTTATCTTATCATCTCCTCCTGATGTCTCTAAATTTCCCTTTTTAGCCCAAAGGCTTACATTGTATAAAGAGTCCTCACTTTTTAAAATTCAATATATTATTCCTTCAACAAACATTTATTGAGTGTCGGATATGTGCCTGTTACTGTGCTGAGCAGCTGGGGATGTAACAGTGAGTGTGGACAAGGTACTTATCCTTCTGAGACTCACAGTGATGGCAAGCACACAAGACAGCACACAAGAGTAATAAGGGCCCTGAATGTGTCTTACTTTTTAAAATACTTGCTTTCATGGCAGCTGTCTGTTATGGTACTTGTGGGGTGTGTTCAAGTCCTCCTGTCGCTTTGGGTTTGAATACAATGAATATTCATTCATGTATTCATTGGTTATTCTTTCAACAAATATCATTGAGTGACTCTCACTTTCCTAACAACTAAATGATAGAAAAATGAATTAGCCCTGCCCTCAAGCATCTTACGGTCTAGCATGTGGGATAATATATGTATATATATATATATCATGATGTTGATGCCACTCCACGAGAATTATGGACATTCAGGTAAAGGAGGAAATATTTCCAGTTGACAGGGTCAGAAAAAGTTTTATGGATAAAGAGGCTATAAAACTGGGCCTTATAATTAGTGAGGTTGTGAACATAAGGCACAAGGAAAAAGATCTTCAAGGTAAAGGACAAAAGAACAAAGGCATAAAATTGGGAACTCAGAGAAGGGTCAACAAAGCAAGAGTAAGCATTCAGTTTGGCTGACCTTTCATTTCAGTTTTGACGAGTGGGTTGGGGAGGGTGAAGAGGAATAAAGAGAAAACTAGAAGTGTTAAAAGCAGCTAATTGATGCTTGTTGCCCAAGACCATGGAATCCTCATACATTTGGAAGCTTCTTTATGAGACACACATTGAAATGTAGGGTGTTCTATTATACAACCACCCACTCCATGCTGCTAGTCCTCAGTTCCAATTCTCTTACATGATCTAGTTATTCAGGAATGCACAACATTAAACATAATAGATATTGGGGCCAAATAATCAACAATAGTTGGAAACATGTAACTTGGAAAGACATGCCCTCATTTTGAAATCAAATCCTGGACAAAACCTCTGGAATTTCAGGTTTGGTTATGGATGTTAAGCTTGTATGAAGTTCACCAAAGTTCACTTCTAGGGAGCCTGGAGAGAGTTAGGTGTAAATCAGAACCAGCCGGGGTGGCAGCCTGCATACATACATTCATAGGTACAGAAAGCCATGCCCCAGTCCTTTGGAGCTTCAGATGGAAACCATATGAAGTGTCATGGCATTGCATGGCTTTAGCCGGAAGCCTGGCCAGTTCAGAGCCTTCTACTGGGTCTCTCTCAGCAGTTTTATTTCTATTTGATCCTGAGCTTACTGCTGGGTGCCTATCCTGCCCAAAGAAAATAAGAAGCTTGAAGAAATCAGAGGGCCCAAACTATTGGACTGTCCTCACTGCTCAAACCTACTTTCTGTAAAATTTATGACAGATGTGACCACCTCACATTTTCATGTAACTTAGACCATGAAGGGGATGCTTGACTTGCTGGGGGTCCCATTTGATTTTTTCAGTTGGCATCAACTTCTTCACCTATTAATAGTTAGAATTATGAAAAAAAGAAAGAAAAAACAAAAAAGAATGAGGAGGAAATATTGTCTCACCTCAACAGGATCCGTTTCATTGCAGGTTGTCAATTCTGTTAGCATTTTGATTCACCTGTGAAATGCATACATATAATCACAAGTTTGAATAGTTTTGTGAGTGGTATTTAACTTACAAAAGTATAGAAGCTGTGACTAGTAATGCTTTTAGTGCATTTTCCAGGTTAAACAATCTTTTTATAAAAGTTCAGCATTGCCTCTAGTGGGGCTTTTCTCCTTTATAAAAACCAAAGATGCAAACTTGAGAAACAAATAGACACTGAAGTGTTTTTTATTCGAATGTTCCTGAATAACGGAGGTGGATGCTTTCATGCTTTGTTTAAGGATGTTAGACAGAAAGTGATGTGTATTATGGATTAACGTGTATTTATTACATCAACTGGGAACATACCTGAGTTTTGTGCCTTCATTTCCCTTCAAAGAACCATAAAGTGTTTCTTAGGTTTTAAAATGGTGCTAATTTAAAAAACAAAACAAAACACTTCTTATGTCACATGAATAAAATGTACAAATGAGGGCAATATGTTTTGATGTTGTAAAATAAGTTTGAAAGGCAGGGGTCAAAGTGAACCTGCTTTGAAAGTGTGCATCTCACACTTATGGATAAGATGCATTTTGTTGCTCATATGTAAGGTCCAATACGAAGAAGTACAATATCCCCTTCCCACCAGGCTGCACAATCCAGGACATTTCAGACATTTTGGCTCCAATAAGAAAGAAGGGAAAAGCTTCCATGTATGGGTTCTAATATACATTATTTCAATATCTAAGATGTGTCTCACCATAAGACCCAAGTTTAGGCTTTTTGTTTGTTTTGTTTTCCCAAGCGACTTGCCTTTTTAGTTTCAACCATTGGGTTAAAAGGAAAAAGAATAACACAGAAGGAAAAAAGCCCACCATTCTTTGAAAGAAAGGTGAAATCATTGATTTTTCTTGCAATGTTCCACAGGGAAGTGGCACCCCTGAGTGATAGAGGCACCCCAGGGCTGGAATCTGGAGAGCAAAAACCACTTTTTCCCCATGATTGACAAATAATACATAATGAGAAGAGAGAGGCAATTCAAGTTTTAAATTTCGCTCTCTCTTTGGCTTTTCAGGGCAGTTGGGCACTGCTGTTCTCACTTGGTTACCTTTGAGGTGCTGCCAGGAAAAGGGACAGAGTGACAATTTTTCCATTCCTCCTACAACCCCCCAAAGCTCAAGTAAATATGTGTGGCCTGCTCTTTCAAAGGGGAGCCAGCTGCTAGCAATTCCTCCATTTTTCCTTGGAATGAAAATCCTGGGGGTCTGGAAATGTATTGCATGGGTATAATGACCACAGTAGAGGAGGGTTGAGGTTTAAATCCCTAATAGTGGCATCTGTAAGTGGGGCATCGGTGCCAGCCAAGGACTAAGCAGTTGGACAGAGAAGAGTACAAAGAGTCTATAGGAAGACAAATCAAATCAAACCTTGGTCATAAGTGAGCTTTATGAAGTAGTGTTGTTGATATTCAAATTTTTTACATTTCACAAAATTACGACATGTTTAATGTAAATAGTTTAGGAAATCTGTAAGAGGAAAAAAATTATCAATGAAGTAAAAAACTAGAGCTAGCTGACGTTAACATGTTTTGCCTCTTTTAAATGTGTTTCTACATTTCTGTACAGCAGTTTCTCCTTTCTTCATCTACAATTTTGCTTTCTGCAGTTTTAATTACCCACTGTCAACTGTGGTCTGAAAATATTAAAGAGAATATTCCAGAAAAGAAACAACTCATAAGTTTTAAATTGCGTGCCATTCTGAGTAGCGTGATGAAATCTCGAGCTCTTATGCTCTGTCTCTCCCAGGACCAGGGTGTGATTCACCTCCTTATCCGGTGTTCTTATCCAGCGTATCCACACTGTGTATACTCTCCCTGCCTTCAGTCATTTAGTAATCATTTTGGTTATTAGATCGGCTATTGTGGTGTTTATTGTGACAGCCTCTTAACTGGTCTCTGTGCTTCTGTCTTGGTCTCCTTCACCTCCAAAACAATGGCTGGATTGAACCTAAATAAATACTGTGTTTCCCTGAAAATAAGACCTAACTTGGAAAATCAGCCCTAGCATGATTTTTCAGTATGCTTGTAATATAAGCCCTACCCCACACATAAACCCCAGTTAGATCATCAGCCAGACATGACTGTTTGAATAAATGTAAATTTTTTTGCATGATTAAATGAATAAATGTAGAATGTCGGAGCAAAAATTAATATAAGACCTGGTCTTAATTTTGGGGAAACACGGTATAAGTTGGACCATTCACTCTTCAGCACTGAGGTTTCTAATGACTTTCTATCTCATTCAGAGGAAAAGCCAGAGTTTATATAATGGTAAAGTTACCGAGTACTCTAAATGGGAACAATGTCGGCATTTTGGGCAAAACAGCTTTTCACTGTACAAAATGTCCTGCAGATTACATGATTTGTGACATCTCTACTCTAAGTGACAATAGAGTCCCAGAGTCATTGTGACAACCACAATACCTCTTCCCCAGATTTCCAAATGCACCCTCCATCTTGGAGAACCATTTTGGTTTCCCTATCCACACTCCTCTTCTCACTCATCTCTACCTATTTCCCTTCGACTTAGCCAGTCACAGCCTAGCTGCTCACTGAATCGATTAAGAATTTGCTATCAGGGTGTATGTACTGGCCGTTATCTTTACCTAGAAGTTCTTTCTCCAAGTCATCTTTGTTCTTGTAGGTCTTTAAGCAAATGTGATGTTTTCAGTGAGGCACTCTTCTCGCCCAACACTTCATATCCCTTCATTCTGCTTTATTTTTCTTCTTTAGCATTTATCACTATTAAACATTCCACTCACTTCCTTATGAATTTTGGTCATTGGGGTCTATGTTCCACCTCTAGAATGTAAACTCCATGAGGGCAGAGGTTTGGTGTATTTTGTT
This sequence comes from Aselliscus stoliczkanus, assembly GCA_033961575.1. NCBI lineage: Eukaryota > Metazoa > Chordata > Mammalia > Chiroptera > Hipposideridae > Aselliscus > Aselliscus stoliczkanus. The sequence continues at coordinate 58,575,139 of CM066728.1, forward strand.
CACATCTATAGCCTCAATATCCAAAACATTCCTAGCACATAGTAGGCAATCTGTAAAGAAGGATCATTTGAGATTTTTTAAAAAATAGAACTATTTTTATATATATTATATTAGGAGAATTTACTAAGTTAATGGTTCTTAACTTTTTTATGTCAGGAAACTTTCTGAAAATCCAATGGAAGCTATGGATCCTCCCCCCAAAAAGTGCATATTTGTGAATGCATGTAAGGATGTGTATTGTATGTTGCTATAGTACAAAGAGATAAACATATAGATACGAGTATTGACATAGAGAAAATACAGAGATAGAGATGCAGTAGCTCCTTTATCCATAGGGCATACGTTCCAAGATCTCCAGTGGATGTCTGAAACCATGGGTAGTGCTGAACCCTTTATATACGATGTTTTTTCCAATACATACATACATTCTTTAAAGGAAGCACTTCTCTTTGGCACATCTTTTCTCCAGTACATGCAAGAAATCCATCAACTTGTTTCACAGTATTCTTTAAGACAAGGTGAGAAAACTAACAATAGAGTTAGATGGATCAGTGACAGGTAAATGACTCTTCTCCAAAAATATGGAGGGACTAGCTTTAATCTCAAAACTAGGACGGAGGTTATGAAGCAAGATCCTTTCTTAGTCTGCTTGTTTTCTAGTCTCCTGTAGGAAAGAATTAACTATATAACCTTCACATTTACAGAGGTAGAAATCAAGAAGGGAGAGTTCTAGAATCAAATCCAAAAAGACCTTGACACGTTGCAATAATGAGCCAATATAAACACAGTGAGATTTCACAGGGATACGCATGGAGTCCAAAAATCCAACTGTGGAAGTGCATAATGGTGAAGGTGAGCTTTAACAGAACTTGAGGGTTCCAGTTCATTGCAATCACAATGTGAGTCAACAGAGATTTGTAGCTGTCAAAACAACTAATTAAACTTTGAGGCTGCATAAATAAAGTTATAGTAATGAAGTAATTCAGTATAGTTCTGTCATATTTTGTTGGACCAGATAATTCCTGTAATGCTATGTCTAGTTTGGAGTAGGTGCCAACAATTTTGATGGGGAGCATAACATAGAAAACAGGGATGCTGAGAGTATTGTTAACCAGAAGCCATAGTGTTTCACCTGAAGAAGGGAAGACTTCAAGATAACAAGGTCACAGTCTTTAAATGTTACAAAAGGCTGTCACATGTGATTTTTTTGTTACTCCACAGGGAAAATGAAAGACTAATGGGGGAAAGTTACAGTAAATCATCTTGTCCCTATAGATGAGAAAAACAGCTTTTGCTGTACAAATAGTGAAAATTGAAACTGGCTTGCCCTCATTGGAGAGCCGGAGATTTTAAAAATCAACTCGGTAGGAATATAATAGAAATAACTAAAACATTAAAGTTCCCTTCTTTAGATCCCTTCTAATATGTAATTCTGTCAACTGCATTGTATTCTTCTTCCCCTGCTTGTGGGACTCTAGGAGGTAGTTTTTCTGACAATGTCTCAATGTGATATCCGTTGGTTCAAACAGTTTCTTTCTGTGTATAGGCTGTCCCTGTATTTCCATTAACATGCCAGAAAGCAACAACTGGTTTAACTTCCACTTGAGATTTCCCTACATGAAGAGAGTGGGTTATTCTTTCAAAGATGGTTGAGCAAATTGCTTTTACCAGGCCATTGTTGAAATAGGTGTAGAGCGCAGGGACTGGGAAGAGGTGACAAAGCTTAGGGACATTTTGCTGAAGGAAAACGCATCTCCATTTCTAATATAAATGGCAAATATAAGTGCACCCAACAGGTATCACACATTAGCATAACCAGCCAGGTATAAGACAGCCCTGAGTGGTGGGCTATGGCACACCAGACAGCCTGTACCTTATTGAAAGAGCGCAGGTATTACCACTTCTAGCCCCTTTTGTCACATGGCAGGATAGACTCAATAGTGCTAGATTTTCCCATTTTCAAGAAAAGCTAGGAATTCAGATTATTACATGAGCTCTTCTGATTTTAAATGCTGGCAAAAAAAAAAAAAATTCAAATTAAAAGAAAACAAAACCCCCAAAGGAAACAAACCTTGTGCTAACAAAATACATCTGTCTTTCAGAGAATGTTACAAACTATTGGTTTGTGATCTCTGCTATAAAAATGAGTTTCTGGATTTTCTCCAAAGTTCACTTCATCTTTTAATGCACCCCTGGTGTCCCAGAGATCAGTTCTCACACCAAATTCAACAAATATTTTTGAGCCCTTAACAAACTAAGAGTATTTTGTTAGATATTTGAAATGTATGAACATGGAAAGCAAACTGGCTCTCAAAGTTTACAGTGTTGTAGCCAGCTTAAGACAAACACCGATACTACTATCATTGAAGACCAGTATGCAGTTGTATGAATGGTACAAATAAAGTACTGGGAAGGGAAAAATGGAAACACTGGGGTATCAGGGGAAGGTGCATTTGTGATTAACTATGGGAGATTTTCATAAGTGATAAATGAAATGGAGAAACTTTCTAAGGGGGAAGAAAGAACATGAGAAAAGGTACAGGGATAGTAAAGTGAGAGGTATTTGAAGAACCAGTGTTTACATAGTTTACCTGCAACAAAGGACAGATGTTGGGGATTTACATGAGAAAACTTGTAAGGAAGTTTGGAAATCAATGGTAGGCCAAAAATTTTGATTTAACTTGATAAAATACTTGTGAAAGGCAGCATGATCTCACAGAAAATGGAAAGTCTTCCAGGCTCCAGTCTCAGCAGCAGTACCAGTCAGCTGTGTAACCCTGAACAAATCTTTTAAATTCATTACATGCCATTTCACTACTTGTCATTTGAGGCATAACATACTTCAAAACGTGGTGTGAAACATAAATTATATCAGTAAATCAATTCTTGTGAACCCTGTAAATTAGTTATTTAGTGATGGGCAAAGCACTGCCGGTTTGGGACTAGGAAGAGGATGTGATGGGAACCATGCTTTTGGGAAGATTAATCCAGCAATTATGCTTTGAATGTGTGGTGAGACAGGCAAAAAGGCCAAGAAATTAACTAGATACCATCTACATATTTATAAAAGCGAATGTATATGCTATTTCAGTTTTGTACCTATTTCTATTTCAGTTTAGGAGGAAAAGTCAGCTCTGACAAGGTGTGAGTCTGCATTCCATTTCAAACGGGCTGCAAAATGTATGGAATGCAAAGGAGCAGCCCTGGGTGGTCACCTGGAGGCCTGTGGGATTTCCAGGTCACCAGAGTGTCTCTTGCTTTCTCCCTGGGGTAGTCTGTCCCAGGATTTGAAAAGTATTAACCTTTTAGCTACTGAGAACACATCTACGCTTTTGAGTTTAATCTAAATGTCTGAAAGTTGTTGTGTGGTCTCCAGTGATTCATTCCACATCCTTTGGAGTTTGAAGAGGCAGCTAAGGCTGAGAAAGAGAGTAGGTGAAAGAGTTCGAGGAGCTATTTTATACCCAGAAATTGCTTTGAAAAACTCTTCCATGCCTTTATTAATCTCTATAACCAACTCCACTAAATTTGTTCAATCTTTTCTTCCCCTGTGACCTTGCCCAAACTTTAGATCAGCCTGGGCAGTTTCTTTGCTTTTTTTTGAGGGCAGTGTCACTGGCCCTCATATGTGGGACCCGAACCGGGGCCACTGGCTTCCCAAGCCAGCGCTTAACCACTGCGCCACTCAGCCGGCCCCTGGGCAGTTTCTTTTAAGGGCACTAATATGCCATGCACATTCCAACGACTACACGTACCTTCACTCATGTGGGTCCTCCTTCCTAACATACCCTTCTTTGTCCTTCTTCATTAAGAAGGATGGCTAAGTCTGCAAAATGCTCACCATGTTTGTCTATTTCCATGAAGGCAGAACATCTTAGTAGCTATGCAACCATACTGTAAGATTTGACAATAAGGGTTCAATTCCTAATCCTGCTTTTCGCTAACTTTTCAACTTTGGTCGAGTTAGCTCTATGCTTCATTTCTTTGTCTGTAAAATGTTGATGATAGTGATTGTAATTTATAGAGTTGTTGTGAGATTAAATGATCTATTATTAAACATACTGATAAATGATGTGTATTCAATAGATGTTAGTATGATGGTAAGGCTTCTGCAATTTTAATATGCCCTGATTCATAATCTAGTAGTTAATGGAATGCTACAATCTTTTATTGTTTCCTATATATTTTTTTATTAGTCACAGATGCACAAAGCAATGCAATAGTTATCCTTTTCACCCCTTACAAAATGACTCCGCCCTCCCCCATCCACTGCCCCCCACCCCCAATATAATACATTTCTATTACAATTCCATTGACTATATATGTGTTAAATTATAATTAACATCTAATATTACTCAGCGGCAGCTTCAGATGTACAGTGCAGTGGTCAGGCCTCTACACTGTCCATGAAGTGGTCTCCCTAACAAGACATGAGTCCATGTGGTCCCCTAAAAAATATTTTGAACATTATTGATTATATTCCCAAAGTCTCATCTATCCTTGCAGCAATATTGTAGTTACCAGTTTATGTTGCCTTGTCCCTTCCCCTTCTCCCTCATGCCCACCCCCATCCCATCTAGCAATCATCAATTTTTCCTCTGTGTCTCTAAGACTATTTCTGTTTACATTGCTCGTTTATTCAGTTCTTTAGATTCCACATATAAGTGAGATCATATGGTATTTGTCTTTCTCTGACTGACTTCTTTCACTTCGCATGTTCTCTAGGTCCATCCATATTGTTGCAAATGGTACGATTTCTTTCTTCTTTATAGCTGCGTAATACTCCATAGTGTAAATGTACCACAGTTTCTTAATCCGTCGTCTACCGCTGGGCATTTTGATTGTTTCCAAGTCTTGGCTATTGTAAATAGTGCTGCAATGGACATAGGGTGCATATATTTTTTCGAGTTAGTGTCTTGGGTTTTTCAGGATAAATACCTAGGAGGGGAATTGCTGGGTCAAAAGGTAGTTCCATTTCCAGTTTTTTGAGATACCTCCATACTGACTTCCATACTGGCTGCACCAATCTGCAATCCCACCAACAGTGCAGCAAGGGAACCTTTTCCCCACAACCTCATCAGCACTTGTTGTTTGTTGATTTATTCATGATAACCATTCTGACAGGAGTGAGGTGGTATCTCATTGTGGTTTTTATTTGCATTTCCCTAATGACCAGTGAGGTTAAACATTTTTCATATGCCTGTTGGCTATCTGTATGTCCTCTTTAGCGAAATGTCTCTTCATATCCTCTGTCCATTTTTTTTTTTAAGATTTTTTTTTTTTTAATTGGGGAACCAGGGAAGGGGAACAGACAAGTTGCTGTCCTTTTGTTCTTCAGTCTAGTTGTGGAGACATTGCTTCACTGGCCCATGTTGGTATCGTCATTGCGCTCCTCTCGGGTGAGGCAGATTGGTCGCCGGCCTCTGGACGACCGCTCACAGTTGCTATTGGCAGCTCACGCTGGCTGCTGGCCACTCACTGTAGCCTATGGCAGCCCATTGCAGCAGGGGCTGTAGCTATGCTGTCCCCTGGGGACTCACAGCAGCCCAGCTCCAGGTGGAGTGTTGCTCACCATCTTAGCTGTATAGGGCAGTGTCACTGGCCCTCATATGTGGGCTCTGAACCGGGGCTGCTGACATCCCAAGCCAGCTCTTAACCAACATGCCACTCGGCCAGCCCCCTCTGCCCATTTTTTAATTGGGTTGTTTTGGGGGTTTTTTTTGGTGTTGAGTTTGCATGAGTATTTTATAAATTTTGGGTATTAAGTCCTTATCAGATATATCGTTGACAAATATATTCTCCCATTCAGTAGGCTTCCTTTTTGTTTTATTGATGGTTTCCTTTGTTGTGAAAATACTTTTAAGTTTGATATAATCCCATATGTTCATTTTTTTTCTTTTACTTCCCTTGCCCGCGGGGATGTATCAGTAAAAATATTGCTCAGGGTAATGTCTGCAAATTTACTCCCTATATTTTCTTCTAGGAGTTTTATGGTTTCAGGTTATTGTTTCCTATATTTTTGGATTGATGTCCTCAGAGAAATTTTAAACTCTTTGAAGAGAGAGAACATGCATTATAATTCTTTCTAGGTACATAGGTACATAGTACCTGTTGTATTAATACTTGAATAATTAATATAAATAATCGTTTTTCAAACTTAAGTTAGTTATAGAGAAAATTCCAACTGTTCCTTTGGGGTAAAGATTTGGAATTTCTTTAAGAATAATTATATGGCAGTGAATAATAAGAAATTCCAAAGAAAAAATCCCTACTTTTATGAAGTCATCTATGTTCAAAGTACCATTTCCAGAAAGTTTGTGTTTTTCTCATGGCTTAATTAGAGCTCTGAAAATCTTCACTTTTTTTTTTTCATTTTTAAAAATTGTGTTAAACATTATCAGTCATACATAAATCTTCTTGTATGTAAAATCTCATTTCCAGGAAAGTTATTATTTTAATTGGGTTCTGGATAGATCACGGCTAAAATTAACCTGTGCGTCATAGTCGTATCTGGCATTATAGGGATCTGAATACTATACAACTCCTGAGAGCCTATTTAAAGTTGAGTGCTTCCCATGAGAAAACTCATTTTTCCTCTTTAATGTTAGTTTGCATGAAATCTTCTGGTTTACATTTTTAAGAGGGGATATGCACCATTACATGTGCATGAAATATATTTGCAGAGGCTTGTTTTCCTATACTTGGACTTAACCCAGCCATTAAAACTTAAAGTTTAATCTTGTCCATGCCTTGTGACATGATTGCTTGCCAACAATATAAGAATTTCATAGCTCAAGCCAATTTATTTAATACTTAAAACATTTGTACTTTTCTTCCAAGGGCATGTCAGAAGGAGCATTTGTTTCAGAGTCTTAATTAATCAGTTAATACCTTTTAGAAAAATGAATGGGTAGATATCGAAAGAGGTAGAGGATGTGTTCTTCACTGTTTCCTTCTCAAGAGAAGTCTACTTTTGTGTTATTTATCACCATTTATTTTATTATGCGAGCAAAGTACCTCCAGGGAAACTGACCTTGGGTGGGCCATTATTCCACTAATCTACCCCCTCAAACATTGGTATACAAGTGGGTATACAACCCAGTTTTAACCAAAGGAATTTGAGGGGGAGTTTGCTGGGGCATTCTCTAGTTTTCTCTTTTATGAGAGAGTTCTGAAAGCTACTGTTTTTCTTCTTTTGGCTGTGGTCATTTACTGTTGTGGGGTTTGTCTCTCCTGAAGCCGTCTTGCTCTATCCTGAGGATCAAATTATACAGGGAGTGGGATAGAGCTGAGAGAACCGTAGTGTACCCAGCCAGAACCATTGAATAATGTCTTCTCTCAAGTTCACCTTACCTCTGAATTTAGAGCTGTGCAAGCCAATCATTTCCTCAGTGTTTAATCCATTATGAGTTTCCTATTACTTGTGACTGAGAGCACCCTTGCTAGATGATATGAAAATATTCTGAACTTACAAACACAAGTATGTTAATAAAGTTGTCACCACTTACTATTTGTATAAAGATTCTGGGTGTCTTTGAATAAATCCATTGGAACTATAATTGAATTTCTCATATTTACATTTGTTACTACTGCATTTCAGAAAATCCTAAATTTTCGGGATTATAACAAAATTAAAAGGAGACCAGGAAAAAACAGGGTTTTCATTGTTAACGATGATTATTCCATCAAACATAATCTTGATTCAGTTGTTGGGAAACATTTGAGGGAATGGATGCAACCCATAAGCTAAAAGGAATCCTCTAGCCTCAAGAAATCAATATCGGGCCGGCCGAGTGGCGCTGTGGTTAAGCGCTGGCTTGGGAAGCCAGAGGCCCCGGTTCAGTCCCACATGTGAGGGTCAGTGACACTGCCCTCAAAAAACAAAAACAAAAACAAAAACAAAAACAAAAACAAACAAAAAAAAGAAATCAATATCAAATTGGACCACCTGACTTTAGAAATACTTATAAACTCATGTTGATTAAGATTTGAAAACTTAATTCGATTCCCATCCCTTTCGAATAATGGCAAATATTTTCACAAAACAATGCCTTCCTATTGAATTTATAATTATGGTTATACTCTATTTGTTGATCAAGAAAATTCATAATGGAATTTAGTAAAGCTTTTTAGTAAGTTTTCAATTTATTTATTATGAGATCAAAAACCTAGAGATAAAAAAATGGAGTCACATAGCTATGTAAAATGTATTATGTATCAAGTTCAAAGAAATGCTTTGTGTACATCTGGATTTGAGGCTCTTAAATCTTCATTTTACAGATGAGAAAACTAAGCCTTAGAGAAACTAACTTGTGAAGCTCATTGAGCTATTAATAATTGGGGGAATGTGGGTGCTGGCCAAGTGGCTCAGTTGGTTAAGAGCTTGCTCAAGAGGGCGAGCTGAGCTCTGAGTAGCAGCAGGTCGATGCCCAGCCCAAGCTGAGCTGCCGCTGAGCTGCCAACAGGTGGCAGGATGGCTCAGATAAAAAAATAAAAAATAAAAAATCATAATTGGAGTAATGGAGATGTAAAGCCATGTCTAGATGCTTCTAGAGCCCATGCCCTTAACTATGATGTCATGTTGCTTGAAAGTTCTAAATGAGGCCAAATGGGGGTGGAGACAGGAATTTAGAACTGAATTTCAGACTGGTCCACACTTGTCTCATTTGGCTATTCGAAGTGAATGTGGCTTTAGAATTAGAGAACCTGATGGAGAGAATCCCCCACAAACCAGCAGCAAAGCAAAGATGCCTGGGTTCTTAATCCAACTTTGCCATTTACTGCCCATGTAACCTTGCACACCTTATTTACCTTCTCTGAGCCCTTATTTCTATTTCTTTAGCACCGGAAAAATAGGAATTTTTCTATCTATGCCCTAGGTTTTGAGGGGGTAAGCCAAACTGTATATACTATAAAGTATAAAAAAAGTATGCATTATCATGATTTTGTGGTTTTCTCATTCCTTCTATTGCTTTTCCACATCTGGAAATACTAAATTATAGTAATGAGAGACATCTATGATTGTTGTTGTTATTAATCCTATATAAAGAGACAGGATTGATTATCCATTAATTATGGAGGGATTTAGAAAAAGGAAAAATGTTCCAGGGTTCATGCTTATTTGGGGAAACTTGATAATCTAGTACTGGAATAAGATTTTGGGACTGACCTCCACAGAATTGCCAAAGGGCTGTGCCAGTATGAAAAACCCTATTTAAAAAAAGGGAAACATTCCATTTCAATTTTCTCATTTGTAATACGTAGAGCAGATTTTAAAAGGTGCCTTCTCATCCTTCCTCAATAAAAGGAAAGTAAATCTTATCAGTGTAGCATATGCATGAGATAATTGTATTATCTTTCTACACTTCAATGAACAAAGGCCATATTTTTATGACTGTAGAATTGCTTGAAACGAAAAGATTATGGAGAAACTTACATATAAAACAATTGAAGAAGTAGAAAATATAGTCATATTTATAAAGTCAATTAGAAAAATTCATAATAAAGATATCCTGTCAAAATTATAAGTTCCAGATCTAATGGATTCCTTATTACATAGATATTCCAAGTGCAATGTTAATATATTTGTTTGTTTTGTTTGTCTTTTTAAAAATATGTTTGTCTTTTAATGCTAATGTTCCCTTATGTAAATTTTTCTAGGATTGAGTGCAGTTAAATTCTAGATTCCAAGTAACAGCCAATTATGAACATAGTTTGTTGGATTTTCATCATGCAGAAAGATAACATGAAATACTGGAAAAAACTCTGATCTCAGATACAGAAGTCCTAGGTTCTAATACTTATTAGCTCTATGGAAATAACTATGTAACATACAATGTTTACAGATTTCAATTTTATCATTTGTTAAACGGAAATAAAGCAAAACCTTGGATTGCAAGTAACTTGGTTTGCAAGTGTTCCGCAATCCATTCTAACATGGTAAATGAGCTATGTCTTACAACATGAGGAGTTTGTTTCCCAAACGAATTATACTCACAAACAAAGATATTACTGTTCTTGGTTTACTTTAAGCTTATTATCAGTGTAAAATAAAAGGGGGTCTATAGTACTTGGTAAACTGTAAATACCAACGTAGAATTCTATTAATTATCTTTCCAAGAGTTTCTATGCATATCTTTATTCTTTTCATAATATGAATCATTGTTGAAGTTTTAAAAAAAGAACAATTCTACTTGCTGTTTTATGACTGCATTTTGAATGGGATGTGTACCAAAGCTTGTAACGTGGCTGAATCAAATGGTTATTCATTTGCTCTATCGTTTTTTGTTCAGGAGCCCATATACCATAAATTATTTGGAAAACTGGTTTAAAAAGCAATCTGTGAGCCCTTTGTACTGTTTGGCTGTTGTTATTTAGAGGAAACCCTTAGTGAATCCTTTGAATATGAATTATAATGATGCTAGCTATATCTGAAATTTATATTAATTATATTGCATTACATGTATTCAGGAATGGTCTGTATACTTTTAAAAAGACCCATAATTACATTGAGCATTAAAATAATTTTGTTATTTCTTTAAAAACAAAACAAAAATTAAATTAGTTAATTTCTTCCCTTTTACCATGCTGCCAAGCTAATCATGTGAACTAAAATACAGATAGATAAGGAAGTGTATCTGGTTCTAATTTCTGAACTCAACACCAGATGTTGTTTTCAAGGTTTGTTTTTAAAAAAAATTTAACTTTCATGAAGCCATCCCAGCCCAAAGGGGGGGAAAAAAATCAGTGCAGATTGAAATTTTGAATTTTATATTTTATTACTAAGTCACGCTTATGAGGAACATCTCCAGTGAATGGTCCATAATGCCGGAGACACTTTCAATATAAATATGCTATATACAGTGATCATATATTGTCAAATTCTGTTAACTGAGAATATGGGATGAGAAGTTTGACACAAGTAGAAATGCCACATTCCTCATGGAGCCCCCCCCACCCATTGCTGGGGTAAAGAGAAGACCTAAGGAAGTACTTGCATCACAGGAGCCTTTTGAGACATTCAGCTTTGTAGTCTGTATTTGCTCTAAAAGCTTGAACTGGGGGACAAAAGTGAGTCATATATCACCGCTGAGTATGGGGAAGCTCAGCCACCCATTAAATTAAAAAATATTTACCTTTTAAACAATCATATCCCATAGGTCCTTTTCAGGCTCTTTGTAGTAAAAGGGAAATAAAACTTCTGACAACTGCAGATAGGCTATTAGCCAGAATAATTATCAAATGTTGAAATGCTTGTAGTTATATTCCCAAAGCAATGGGATAAACCCATGATTTACTGTCACTCTTTCCTTAAAATATGCTTTATGGATATGTATATTTATCTATGTATGTTCATATGATGTTTAATGAGTTCTATCTTATTTGAATATGAAAAAGGAGAATTGGGAACTGGGTTTTATGTAAACTAAAAGAGCATACATTCATTCACTTATTAATTTAAAAAACATGTATCAAGAGCTTAAGGTATACCAGGCACTCGGAAATGGAAATCTAAGATATACGCGTATATGCAAAACTCAGAATCTATAAATGAAGAGAAGCAAGCATGAAACAATTGCAATAGTGTATCATAAAATTTCAGAGTATTGAACTGACTTACATTCATTCTTCATTCATTCAGCAATGTTTATTGATCACTATTATATGCTGGGCTTCAGAGATAAACCATGGTGAAAAGTGAGCGAGGCAGACACAGGCCTTTCCTCTTACAGCTTACACTTCCCGTTGTCCACTGGGCAGCCTCACCCAGATGTTCCACATCAAAAACAACTTATGTAAAAGTAAGCTAATTATTTTGACCCTGAAGTTAGCTTTTTCTTTTAGCTTCCTCACTTCTGTTAGTGGCACTTCCATTCCTTCAGTTCCTGAGGCCTCAAACATCAAATCAGCAACTCTTTCCTTTGCATCTCATATTGGTTCCATTGATTTTGCTTTCCAAGTATAATACCTTGCCGTATTCTCTTTTCTATTGACATTCTCCCCTTTTAGTACACCTCCTCATTACCTTTCACCTGGCATTGCACAGTCTCCTATCAGATTTTTCTTGTCTTCTTTTTTCATTTTTTCTCCTTTCTCACTTACAAGGATAAGGCTGTTAGATGATTCTTCCTAAAGAAGAATTCTAATCACATCCCCACCTTGTTCAGGAGACCTCGGCTCCCTAGTCGTCCTCATCTAATCAAGCAAAACCTCCAGTCTGACATTTATGCTTAACAGCTCTGATCTCACTAACGAACGAATACAAATTATATTTATGCCATATTACAATGGTGCTGAGCTACCCCCTGCAGAGAAGATTCCTTAAACTCCTGTTTCTGATTTTCTAACTTTGTTCTGGATTTTTTTAAAAAAGAAAGCAAGCTGTTTTCAGCATGTGTATTGGTTTTTTTCTGAAGATTGCTGCATTCTATTCCATTCTAATAACAATGGCACAAGCCTTCTTCTGCCTCTCTAATCATGTAGCTTTTTGGGGTCTATTTTCTATTCTTGGTTGTGAGAATCAAAAGAATGGAACTGACTAATCAGGGCCCCTCCTAGACAGGTGGAGAAAGGGAAGAAATGGTATAGAAAAATCAGACTTTTCTTGAGTCTGTAAGTGGATGGGGAAAACTAGTGGCAGTCAGGCGTTAATAACTTTGGTCCCAATCACACTCATTTGCCAGCTGTAGTCAACATTTGGCACCCTCCAACTTCTCCCTTTCTGGTTTCCACTTGTCAACACTTGCAGTATAGAAAAACTCATGGAAGGAGCCTGATCACTGTTCCATCACAAGAACATCAACACATGTGCCAAGAGCTGGCTCCTAAAGCTGATGCCTCTACCTTCCCTCCAGATGAATGGGTCCACAGGCTCTTCCCCAAACATATTCTGATTTCCCGTCCCCATGCCTTCTCTCTTTGTGAAATGATATCTTCTGATTTGTGCCTATTACAGTCCTGTCACTCATATGCCATATCTCATGCCAGCTACTCTCTGATGCTTTCCCCAGTTTCTTTAACAGCAAGACAATCATTGTCTATGCCAAAGAGGCATTCCTGATTACCTTGAATAATGTGCATAATTCAAGACTAATTTACCCATATGAATCAAAAAGGGCTACAAGTACTACTATTTATCAGCTAATATAGGACTGCCACATGGTTATAGTATAAAGGAAATTAATCATTTACTTCATCTCCATACCTTGAAAATATGTAATTCTTAGCACATTTTAAACATTTTTGAGAGATGAACATTATTTTGAAACCTGTGCATAGAAGGACACTTAGAATATCTCTATTACCATAACCAACTCAGCTGTGATCTAAATGAAAAATATACAGAATTATAGGCATAAGAGGTAAGTCTATATGATATATAAATATCCTGTAGAAAAGGTTAATCTAAAACTTTTTATCTAGGTCAAACAGCAATGAATATTGTCCTTCAGGGGATAGATTTTCATATATGAGACTACTGTGCTTGAGAATCTCACTATGCCATGATCAGAAAGGTCTGAAAAAACATTATTCAACCCATGCTCCATTTGGGGACTTTTCTCCCTTGATGTATTAGTAAAACTTGACTCAAAACTCCTATAATTTAAATCTTTCTTCCTCTTCCTTCTGTCTACTTTACTTCTCTGTTAAAACCTGCTATCCCAGCTGCTCTCCTTGACACCTGTTTTAATAATGAAGTAAACAGATGAATAAATTTATTAATTCATCTACACAATCTGAAGTAAGTAGGAGTTCTGTAGCTTTATTGAAGATATTAGGGAAATGAGGTCTGACTGTAGAGTGGCAGCTTTTCTCTTTTTTCTCCTCTCCTCCCAACTTTCTTTACTTTCCACTCCTTTCCATACTTCTCTGAGATAACCAGGAAAATTTTCCATTTTGTCATGCAGAACAATTTGAAGAACAGTTTTACTTGCACCTTTAACTCCAAATGTCTATGAATTTTTTTCTAAAGAATTTCAGTGTCTTTCCTAAAAGGAGTTCCGGTCAACACATTTTTGTAGTTGTTGTTGTTGCTATACAAAGGCAGATTAGAAATCAGAACTTAAATCATATTGATGGAACTAACATATATGTAGTGACAACAAGGTATCATTTTTATTTTTTAAAGCTTGTAACAGGAAGAGATCGTGTTTATCAGGCTTGATTGTGTGGTACCTAATCTAGTACCATAAAATGAAGGTTTGGTTTTTACTTTTCAATAAGAGATAATCATAATGATAATTCAGATTTCAGACACTTATAGCAATTACATCTGTGAGTGTGGTCCATGATCCAGAGATTGTCCATTGTAATGGCTAAGCAAGGACGTTAGTTACAAAGCAGTTTAAAACATGAGAGTAATATATGTTAAAAAGTTTTCAGAAAAGTGAGGCACTAAGTCAAGGTACATAGATTACCTCACTGGAAAATAATATTTATCACTTGGTTCCTTAATAAAACTGTAGTGAAACATTGCAATCGGCATGTTCTTCCTCTGAAGGGAAAGGCTGAAAGTGTTAGGTGTTTGTGTGCCAGAAAATTTCAAAGCCTCTCACCTACATTGCCAATACTCTGGGAGGAAAATGGCTCTAAAATGATATCCAAGTACTGTATATAATGGATTATGGTTTCTGACTAAATTTTGGAATTTGAAAAAAATCCTCCTGAGTCTTACTTTGGTGTCTATGTTATTATTTATTTATTTATTTTTAAAGGCAAGAAAAAGTAGCATTTTATAGGAAAGGACTGAAAAAGAGTCCATGTACACTTGTATGTCTCAAGAAATTTAAAATCTTTGATTTTTTTTTTTGAGGGCAGTGTCACTGGGCCTCATATGTGGGACGGAACCGGGGCCGCTGGCTTCCCAAGCCAGCGCTTAACCACCGCGCCACTCGGCCGGCCCAAGAAATTTAAAATCTTTATCTTCATTAAGTAATTTACAGAAAAAGACATACAAAGTTTATTAGTGGTACCATAGAAAGAGAACAATATATTAATCATGATGACATAAAATAAACAAAATAATGGCTGTTTTCTATTTTGAACAAAAGAATATTTTAATGGCAGGAGTAAGTACATGGATACAAAAAAAATGTTATGCACAATAAGAAGCTTTTTGATTGCTGTTAGTTATTATTTTTGGAGTGGTTATTGATCTAAATGCTAGCTGCTGACTAATATCTCCACACACCCAACTCTGCCATGGCAGTTTTGTAGCTGAGGCTTTTTGAGTACCTATGGAAATAGTCAGGTTAGTGGCATTTACCAAGAAATATTTCTTAGTTTATACCATTGTTTTGACTTGAAAAACTTTCAGCTTGGGATTTAGCCCCGAACTCATGGGCCAACCACATCCGTTTATTTCTGTCTCATTCCTAGTATTTGTACCTAATTTCTGATTTAAGAAGAGGGAATAACTTCCACAGAGACTCACAGGTTCAGAGTGAGAAGCTATCTAATGAACTGCAATGGAATCAAAATCAGAAAATTGAGAAGCGTGTTCTCCATGTTTTCATAATTTCTTTCACAGGATGTGGTTCACTTTCAGTTTTCTTAGCTTTGGTTGCTGCTTACCTTCCCCATGACACCTATAATTTTCCTTCAATAAAGTGAAATAACAACATTATTGTAATTTGAGACCTCTTGCTCCTTCACTTACGATGAGTTAACTGACAAATCCACTTCATACATTTATTATTATTTGTATTATATGGATCCTTTGAGAAGAGCAAACTAGTCTTTAGACCTACTTAACTGAGAAGATTATCAATAACTTAGATTGTGAATCACACTGTGTTTTCCTCAGAAAGTCAATTTGTGAGTGAATTTTATTAATTAAAAAATATGTACCCATTGACATGCACATAGGCATATCTGAGTATGTTTAACTGCAGATGGACTTAATTTTCTCAGTGCCCCATGTCACTGTTTATCTTTGAAAGAAGTGGAATTCACATGGAGCAATTTAGTATTTATGTACTGTGCCCCATTTGTAAGGCAATTATTAATTTGTGTGTTAATGTAGAATGATCTCGCCCATCCCCCAAATTTGCCTTCATATCTTAACAAAGAGGTCCATTTAAAAAATAAGTTTAACTTTCTGGTAAACATTTCTTCACACCTATACCCCTTCTTTATAGTTTCACTCATTAACTTCAAAATTGAACATTTCTTTCCACACCAAGGCGAAGAAAATATTTTGGAGTGGCTGTGCTTTATGACACATTTCAAGTGACTCCATAAAGGACTAGTCTAAAGTACTCTGTAAAGGACATGTTCTGAAATGATGATCAAAGATCACATCGATGACTCTATTAGACCACCAGCACAGCCACCTGTTGGTCCACACATGTCTTTTGTAAGGTGTACAGTGGAAGGAGCAGGGGGTTGAGGTCAAACTGGCTAGCATTGCAACCTGGTTTTGCCACCTTGGACATGTCACTGAACCACTCCATCCTGAAATCTCCTCTATCTTAAAGGACTGCTTTGAAGATGAAAGATAATATACGCAAAGTGTCTAGCAAAAGGTGCCTGGAACACAGGAGATATGATTGTTTTTATAGGTTCAAAGATTGCATCTTCTAAGCCACTCTTAGGAGCAGATGATTAATATTGTGTGAGAAGAAAAGAACAAGAAGAACTCACTATGCAGAGTTCAGCTATAGTTCCCAGCCTGCATTTATTTATAGTTATTGAGTAGCTAGTGGTCCTGTGGATATTAGAATTCCTTTCTTAATAGTGCCCCTGTTTATCAGGGAAAAAACTAGCACAGTATTTATAACTCATGCTCTTTCCCCCGCAGGATATTAGAAAAGTTACAATTGTCAGCATTTGCTAACATTTTGAAGATACTGAAAAGAAAGATGCTAAACATTAATTACACAGAGTTACAAAATAGACTTCTCCTTGATGGAAAAGTTAAAAAAAAAAATTAGAAAGAGGAGGAAATTAACAGCAGAAAGGAAACTTTATATTTTGGCAAGCTCTGAAACATGGAAACATTATTCTTTCATGGTTTTCCATGAATTTGAATCTCTTGACAGTTTCTCAATTATAGCTTGTAACTGTGGGCTTCAAAGCAATTCTGCAGTTCACTTCACCTCAGCCAGTCAGTCAATAATGTTTATTGAATTCCCATGGAGGGAAAAATAGTGAGTGAAGGGCCCATTTTCATTTTCCTCAGCACGGGTGCCTTGATCCAGAGAGCCTGTTATTCAGCCAGCCAGACCTGCTAATGGTCTCTCACTTTGAACCCGCCCCAACAGTGTTTTCCCAGAGACCCTCTGAAGCTGGGGCTGACCTCCTCCCATCTGCACCCTACATTGTGTCTCTTCCTGCCTGTACCAGATGAAAACTCTTTAGGCCGGAAGCTTTCTCAGATTAATACCAGACCCTTAATCTCATACCACCTCCTACCCGATGCCGTTCAACTTTATTTTATAAATATGTGTATTGTTTGGGCTGAACTGAACCAAACTATAATCTCTACAAGTTTTAATGTTTAGGCTCAATTATAGGATCACAGGGTATCCGAGTTCAAAGGGTTTTTTAAGGTTTAGCCCAATCATCTTATTTTTCATATTAAAATGAATCAAAACTAAGACTCAGAAAAGGAAAATTGCTTGTCATAGTAAAGTGAAATGGCAGTAGGCTTTGGAGTCTGAAAAATAAAACCCACAGCTGGTTCCTGGCTCTACAAATTACTAGTTGTTAGTACTTGAGTAAGTCATTGAGCCTCTGCGCTTTGTTTTATTTTAACCTATAAAATGTTGGGGGGGATAATAATTATTATAGCAGTATTGACATTTTTAGAAATGAATGTACAATGCCTGGCAAATTTGAGAGGGTCAGTAAATGACGACTATCCTTCTCCAAGGTCACAGATGATAAATGGCAGACAAGTACTGGAAGCCACAACTTCTGAATCCAAATTCAGTGCTTACTCTTTCCTGACCTTATACTTATTTCCAAAGGAATACCCACCCCCCCCCACACCCCCAGTTCCCCCACCACCTAGGGCATTCTGTAAACATTTCTTGGGGATGGTTATTTCCCAGACAGATTAGAATTCTTTTGAGACAGGCAAGTAGGAGGGATTTTGTTATTTTTTCTTGCCTTGGGGGAAAGATTCCATCAGTAGAATAGCAATAAAAATGTTCCCTCTATTAGTGAAAATGATTAACACTCCTTTAGTTAGGCAATATTTTCCCACCCAGCCTCACACAAACCAAGCCACACAAAAACGAGGGAATCAGAAACCCTAAGAAAACAGCAACAAATTGGTTTGGTGAGTGGATGTGGTTGGAAATCTTTCATCTGGTTTGTCTCAACTGTTGTGGAAGTTATATGGGTTCTGAATGAAGTTGAAAATCCAAGCAAAATGTTTTGAATATTGAGCCACAGGTATCAAAGCTTGGAGAATCTGATGAAAAATGAACCAATGTGAACCAAAACATAAGAACATTACACACCTCCTTTTCTGAAAGCCAATTTCTGGCAGGAAGAAACAATTTGTTGTAGGAGAGGAATATGCAGTCTTTCTAATTAATTATCACCTCAGTGTTTATATTTCAATGAATCAGTGGGCTAGAATGATTAAAGCATATATGGCTCAGAAAGGCAGGCAGGAAGGAGTGAGCAGGGACGAAAAGCCAAGGCTACATGTGCCCACATTACCTGTCCCTCTGGAATACAGCCTTGCCAGGAATAAAAGAGTTTTCTGAAGTATAAGTGCTTACGCAGCCCACCAATTTGCCCTGCCAAATATGCTCTCCCCTATTTGGGGTGATTGCTTGAAAATAGCAGTTGCCCAAGGAAAGCTGAGGAAGGGTGAATAAATCAGTACAGAAATGACAGGCACTGTACATGTCCTTCGTCTTAATCACTTCCATGGTGCCTTGTTTTAGCTTATTCTAGAAGCAAGTCTTTTTCCACCAAAACAAATAGCTGAGATAGAGCATAGACTTGTCTTTTGCTTCAGTCGGATCAGTGGGTGAAACTGCTAGTGGGTGATATTGTGTAGAATGAAGAAATATCTATTATAAGTTCCGGAATGGCAAATGAAAACCTTTTTCCTTACCTTGTAGCAGCTTTTCAAGTTCTTCAGCCGTCTTCAAAAAGATCTAACCCTATGGACTGTTTTAGATTGAGTAAACCAATGAGTTTTTTTGTTTGTTTTGTTTTGTTTTTGAGTGGTGATTTGACAAAGCAACACTGTGTTTAGAAGCTGCTGCATCAGAGGCTATTTTTTCAAAAGCTTCTATGTGGCTGTCAAACTACTTCAGTTTCTCAGAGCTTTTAAAAAATTCTTATGTTGTTGAAATTTAGAGAAGGAAGATCCAAACTGAAAATTTTAGTTGTCATATTTAATTATAATGAATATTTATAATTCATAGTCCAATGTGTGTGCACATATAAAAGATCACTTTATAAAATAGATTTGCTTTAATTACAAATACTTGTGAATGAAACATCACATGGATAACATCAAGCTCTGTGTTTAGTTCAGAAGTGCAGATATTCTGAGGAAAAAAAGAATTAGGCCATTTAGAGGTCTCTGGTTAAAAAACATCATGCTGAACTAGTTAATGGGTAATCTTGAATCACTTTGTATAAAGTAATACATAATAGTTGGTTTAAACTTAAAATCTTAATTGAGAGCAAGGAGTAAATCAGGGGAGGAGCTACGGATGATTCTTGAGAGGAAAATGGCCGTGGAGAACTACGTCTGATAAAGAGTAACTCCTTGATAACTGTCTCTTCCTTGGCTGCCAGGAGACAGAGAGAATGCAGGGAAGGAATTCTCTTTGGACAAAGAAAATACAAGGATTTTGATTTCTTTGGTTAAACAGGCACCAAGCACGGGTGAAGTGCTTATGAAAGAAATTACAACATGTAGATAATGAAAGGCTCTTGGTAACTGAGGCAATGTCCTTCATACTGAGCGTGGTCGCACTGATGTGACTCACCAAACTGCCACACTGGCTGGAGCTGACATCAAAATTCTTTTGAACATGAAAACAGTAGCAGTACAAGTTGAAAACAGTTTTTATTTAAACCAGTTTGCAAATATAAAAACTGAAATGAAAGGTATTAAATAAATAGCAATCATTGTCATTCAGGCACTGCTGAAGGTACACTAGAAAA
This sequence comes from Aselliscus stoliczkanus, assembly GCA_033961575.1. Lineage (NCBI taxonomy): Eukaryota > Metazoa > Chordata > Mammalia > Chiroptera > Hipposideridae > Aselliscus > Aselliscus stoliczkanus. The sequence continues at coordinate 58,595,284 of CM066728.1, forward strand.
TGGAGGGCTGTGTAATTACCAGAGTGGTCCCAACTGCTCTATCCAATTACTCAGCTAGGGAATTCTGGAATTGAAACAGAGAGTAGGTCCATGGTTCCCTTGGTGATTTTAAATAGCACTTAAACTGTGCTCTTAAATTTTAGTAACATTCTACATGTTCGTTTCAAAATGGCAGATGGAGAACATGCTTTAATCCTTTACTTGGTATCATTCAGGGACTATCAAAAAAATTCTAGGTATTTAAATGAAAGGATTTAATATAGGAGATTGGTTACTGCATGATGGAAATGTAGAAAAGGTAAACAGGAGATAGTAAAAGAAATAAAAGATATACAACAGCAGGAAGCCACTATTTCTAAGCCCTGGTAACAGAGCTCAAAAGGTAGGGACATTGGCTGTGGGTCTAGCCTTGGCCTGAGATCCAGAAAGGGTGAGTAAGTGGGTGCTGAAGCCACAGAGAATACAGAGCTATTGCTAGACATGCCAAAAGAAATAGAGAGAAAGGAAATACCCTGGCTTTCCCCCTCTTGCAAATCTTTCAATCTTTTGTCAGTGTCTCTAATTAGCAAACTGGCCAGAAGTAGATATGAAGATGTAGAAACTGTAGGGCCCTGCAACATGAAGCAGGGAGGTGAAAAAAGAGCAAACTGACATTCAACCCACCTTCACTGAAGCCTTAAAACTACATGTACAATCAGCATACATCTACAACTGCTCTTGAAATAAGACATAGAACTCAGAAGACCAGGATCTATGATGAATCCATGAACACTGGAAAGCAGATGAGATCAAATTGAATAGAGAAATTGTGGGCAAGGTTGTGTACAGGGGAGTGCTAAGGGTGAGCCACAGACAGGAGTGGAGAAAGTGGTTGGTACCTGGGCATTGCATAGGATCATTATTTGGAGTTGTAGTAAGGAATAGAAATGCATGTTGAGCTCTGTCCATGTCTCTGCCTTGGGGGGGGGGCATTGATAACAATGAACCTGGGCACCCTGATTGAAGGGAGATCACCCAATATCATGAACATGAAAATAGCCACTGCTTACTGGCACATCTGGCCCTACTCCTTTCTCACTGAAAACAGTGTGGTGTGCAACCAGCAGCAGCAAGTCCCACTTTCTCCCAAATTAACTACACAAATAGATGTTTCAACAGAGTCCTTACAAGAGAGTCCTTTAATAAGGACTCTCAGTAATAAGAATGAACGCACAATCCAAAAGACCATACACCTAAGGAAAGGCAACGACGTAAAGGGAGGCAGTAACTGCAACTCCAAAGGAAACTGAGTTAGCAGAGCAGACAGAAAAGAATGCTCAAATACATAACATTAATAGTATAAAAAAAGAAAGCTATAGCCACAAAATGAGTATAGGTAGTTTTGAAACAAAAAAGATAGAGATAAACCCAAATGTATTATTATTTACAGTGAATATAAGGAAGGAGAATGGAAAAGAGGTTTACTTCAGCTAGAATGTAAATTTAGTCCATAATTTTCAGTAAATACTCTCCTTTTAAAAACAAACAAAAAAATAGGTTAAAATCTTGACTTTTCTTTTATGAGACAAACTAAAAGCATTTCTATATTTAGCTATAGAAACCAAGTTAAGTAGCCCAACAGGAAATACAATTCCTACAATTTTGGACCAGGAACGATGATATGAAACCCTTTAAAATTAGATTCTCCCACCAAATACACAGTAACAATTGAACCATCCTTGTGAAAAGTCACTTTTTTTCTTTAGCATGTTTTGCTTTTAATGCTTTTTTTTTCTCGGTGGCCTCTCTGAGAAGTGCATGCGTGTGTTTGTGTGTGTGTGTGTGTGTGTGTGTGTGTGTGTGTGTGTGTGTGTTTGTGTGTTGTATTAAAGTCAGACCTGTAGATGAAGGGCCCTATCCTGGCATCAATTTTATTCCAAGTTTCCGAAGGTATCATGGGAGCTCAGAGATTAGAAGGGTGAATTTCTGGTTATCAGAAAAGCCTTAGAAGTAGACGCAAATAAAATCCACAGGGATGTTCTAGAAGTATTGCTGGATCATTAATATGGGTTACTCCTTCTCTTAATAGCCAGAAGTTAATCTCTCTTTTTATTCACTTACAACCTGTCAGGCACAGTTGTAACTCTGATTAAAAGAGTAGAATTTACTGCACTCCATCAATCTTAAGATGCATGTTTTTATCATCTCTGAAATCACAACGTATCTTCCAATTGATGGCATGTCAGCTTAATTAGTAACTTTTTTTTTCCTTAGGGGTATATAAATAATGGTGCACCTTATAGTCAGTCGATGGCATCTTAAATACACTGAAATCGGGCTTTTGTTCGCGTGCTTATTTTCACCAATACAGATGTGACTACCTTGATAACTATTCCAGCCACCATCCATTGTTCACAGAATGAATGTGTATATTTATTTGATGGAAATTTTTTTTACAGTAAAACATTTCTAGACACATATTTATAGAAGAATGCTATAGAACTATGCTCCCAAAACTTGACCAGCTAGCAGAATCAGTAGAGGAGCTTTAAAACAATACAGATATCTGAGCTCTCTTTCTAAGGGCCTGGTTCCTGATGTAGCTGAGAATCGGTAATTTTAGAAAGTCCCCACGCTGATTCTGATGACCTAGAGAGGTTTGAAGAGCCATGCTGCAGATGAGGAGAACAAAAGAGAAATGTCTACTTGCTCTATAGGAAGCAGTCTATATGAAAAAAATTTCATATTTAAATATCACTTTAAAAAAATGTAGAGAAAGAAAAATTGACCCCAAATCCTATTCTTCCATATTTAAAATTTCTGCTGTTTTATAAAAACAATCTACATTATATCTTTAATGAATTTTCCTAGCTTTAAGAAGTTAACTCTATGATCTAAAATATATTAAAAATTAATTTTCAGTGACTGTCAAAGTTCAAATAGAATTTTAACCATAGAATATTACATTAATTTCCATTGAGACTTGAAAATCAATTCAATTCAGTGTTTTTTGTTTTTTGTTTTTAATGTTGTTTCCACAGTTTATGGCACACTGATTGTAGCAGATATTATGAAATTATATAGTCTCCTGAAATACTGGGTTTTATTTGTTCAGTGGTGGTAGCCTTTATTTCACATGTGGAGGCATGATTTAATGGAAAGTGCCAGGAATCACAGGGGACTTGCCATTAACTGTGTGACCTTAGGCAGGTCACTTAATTTTTTTTGGCTCCAATTTTTCCATCAGCAAATTAATTAAGTAGGATTAGATGACCCCTAAGTCTCCTTCCATCATTAACATTATATGGTTTTTGTGATCTAAATGGAGGCAAAACCATATTACACTTATAGGCAGGAATATTTATATTATATTTGTAGCTTATTGGCAGGGAATAATTAATTTGCAAGGTGAAGTTAAGAGGTGACTTTGCTACTGGTGACCTTGAACTGTGATTATTCAGTACAATAATAAATGGGTCTCAGGGAAAGAATTTTAAGTGAATTGAACTCTGAAAAAGAAAAGAATTGGAAATTAGGAAAATCTAGAAACAATTTTAAAAGAGCTTTTAAAAGTAATGTTTTACTTTTAACAGTAAATGTTTTACTTTTAACAGTTTAATTTTGTTAAACTCAAACATATAAAGAAGGCATCCTTCAAAAGAAGAAATTTGGGAGAAACTTCTTGGTCAATTAAAAGAAAACAAATATTAAATATAGAAATAAAAGTGAGAGTGGTTTTATCAGTTTGGGTGATGTTGATTCCAAGTAACAAAAGCCCCTACTCAACCAATAGAAGTAACTTATTGTCATATGTAACTATTAGTTCATGCATGAGTGGGCTACAAGCACAATTTGACCAGGAATCTGGCTGAATTTTTAGGCAATTCGTTTGAGTCTCTCCATCTTAGATTGGCTTCCACCATGATAGCAGAATAGCAAACAGCAATTCCAGGTTTAATTTGCACACATTGCACTAACAGGAGCCAGAGACAGGCCTTTTCTTTAGTTCTCTATGGCATAAACACCCAAATTTCACTCTGAATCAATCACTGAAGTCAAATGAATGTCAAGTCTTGATTGACTGATTGACTTTAATCTAAATGACTGTTCCTTCTGCAGTCATCAGGATTAGATTAATAGACGGATTGACACCAGTCAGAGTCCACACCAAGAGCAGGAGATGGGGGGGTCAACTCCATTCAAACTACATGCCTACTGCACAAGAGAAGACTGATTATCAACAGAAAGACAAGAAGGGGAAAGACAAGAATGGAAGCTTTAGCAGGCCACTAATAAACATCTATTTCCACATTGCACATGTATTTCTGTACCAACCATGGAGAAAAATAAAAGCTTTCCTATCTTGAGATTTTGTCCCGAAATATAGACCAGCAATAGACACAGAAGTTAAAATATTAACCAAGTAGTACAAGAAAGTGTTAATAAATTTGATCTCACATGTGGGACAACAATAACAGAGTGGTGAAGAATTTGAGTCACAGCAAAGAGGTCCAAATATCAGTTCATTATAGCTACGTGACCTCTGTCCTCCATTTGTATTATGGCCACAATAATAACATTTATATCATGATGGTTTTATTTTGTGAGAATTCACATAAGATAATATGTAAAATGTTTCTCAGAGCTAGCTGTAGATGTTTCTTAGATGTTAGCTATAGCAACATACTGATGAAACGGATGAAAAAAAAGATAGTCATTCTAGAAAACTCCAAATGAGGGTAAAAAAAGAAAAGTGGTTCTCAGTGGTAATTATTTCAGTGGAAAATATAAAAACACAGTGCCGCAAAAACTACACTTAAACAAGCATTGTTCCTAAATCTAGAAAACTGATAGTTACTTGCAAAATGACTGGGAAGTTCACAGCTAGAGGATGATGCTTTGTTTAGAGCATTTCGTACAGTTCCAACAAGATACTGGCTAAGTGCACACAGGTCAGTAAAGATCAACTTAGAAGGGAATGGAAGGATTGAGTTGTGAAGAAGGATACAAAGAAAAATGAAACATTTAATTGTCAGGGAAAACGTCCCACCTATGAGAGCTGTTAATCTCACAAAGAAAGTGATAGAAGTTTTAATGTTTTGGGACCTTAAAAATAAAATGGGATAAATTGAATATCTAATTCACCTAGAACTAGCCAGACATCAAATAGGCATATAATAAATGTGTGTGAGATCAATGAAATTCCATAAATTTTTGTGTGTTAATTTACCAAGTGTGGGTTGAGTACCTACCAGATGTTCTAGAAGCTTGGAATATTTTAGTGAACAAAAGAGACAAAATCTCCTGCCTTCCTGGAGTTTATATTCATTATTAACTTTCTAAGTCAACAAATTTATAATCTCAATGTTCTCTTCTCTTGGCAACACAGATTATTTGAGGGAATTTTAATTTTCTGTAGGCCAGAAAATCAAGTTCTTTGTCTTAGTGGCAATCTTCACCGCTTAATAAAATAAATATAAATTATGTAAAATGTCAGCATTGAAAATAGAGATAAAAGTAAAAGTCTGTCCATTGTCAACACTTAAAAATTCACAGTAATTTGGAGTTTTTAAACATGATATTTCACTTTAAAATTCTTGCAGGTTCATTATATTCTTGACTTTCATTATTAATACTTTGAGATATAATGTTATTTCATTTGTGGTACAATGGATAGTGACATCTTTGCTTAAGGTCTCACCCTATACAGAATCTTTTACAAAGGAGGTGCACAGTCTGTATCTCGTATAATGAAGCCTAACCAAATGTCACAGGGTTAAAAATATTGGTCTAACAACATCTGCAACAGAATTCCTCAGGAAGAAATTTGTTTGGAAATCATATCTTGATAATTTTACTTGGAAGTAAAAAGTTCATTCCAAGGGATACGAGTAAGGATTGCTTGTTACTCCAGAGAAGTCGGAGCAAAGAAAGAAGGGAGTGAGTAGGGTGGGTCTAGCAAAAAGGTAGAGTGGTATGTGATCTCTTCCCATGACCTTGTGAAACTCTAGGAAAGTTTTAGAATGCATGAAATTGTTGGTTCAAATTGATCTTATGCGGAAATCAGCTAAGAAGCTGCATTTTGGATCTGGGTTAGCAGGGGTTGAAATGAAGCATCATACTCAGATTCAGGGAAAATACCAGAGTATGAGTTGTTAGGAATCAGTGAAAAGCATGGGGAGGGCTCTGGACTCTCCTGGGTCATGAAAACGAGTTTATGCGAGTACTCCTAAATCGTATGATGGGAGCATCTAGGTGAGGACAGGGGGACTTCTTGATTGGTTGATGGCTGCAGGTAGAGGTGGGGAGGCATCCAGGTGACAATTGGGTTGAAATAAATACAAACAAAATTAATAATATTCCTTTTGTCTACTGCTAGGCAAATGTGTCCTTCAATAATTCAGCCATCAGTACCTTTAGGTCCTTAGGTTAAGCATTTTGCATTTATGTTTGAAATGTGATGATGCATATATTCTGTCCCTTTCACACTTCCTTGGGGTGATTAATAGTAGCTGACATTTATTGAGCAACTACTATACGTGAAGTGTATAAACTCTTTATAAGGAGTACCTTTTTTAATTCTTACATAAACCTGTGATGTAGGTACTGCTTTTTTTGTCATTTTATAGCAGAAGAATGGAGACTTACAGATGTTAATTAGAACAACCAGGTGGATGATCAACAAGGAAACAGAGAACTTGAACCACCATATAGGGCAATTAAACCTAAAAGACCTATACAGAACACTCATTCCAACAACAGAATACATATTCTTCTCAAGTGTATATGCAACATTTTTCAGGGTAAACCACATGTCAGGCCACAAAACAAGTCTTAACAAATCAAGAAGACTGAAATCACGCAAAGAATCTTTTCTAATTATAATGGAATGAAAGTGGAAAATAGAATGGTTGTTTCCAGGGGCTGGAAGGAGGAAAAAAAAGAGTTGTTGTTTAGTGGATATAGAATTTCAGATTTGTAAGATGAAAAAATTCTAGAGATCTGTTTCAAAACAATATGTATATACTTAACACCCAGAGCTCACAGCCTTCTAGAGTGCCACAATTTTTTCAAAGGTTGGGCACGAGTCCACGTGTACTCTAAACATTTTTGATGATTGAATAAATAATGTGAGTGGTCACATAAATCTTAGTCATCAAATGCCAAGCATCTATCATACTATGCTGACAGGAAACTCATTGTAGTCATCCCTAGGTTTTCTTTTCCATGGCTGCCTCAGGGTCCTCAGGCTTTGTATAGCCCCAAAACATGAGGAGGCCCCTCAATTTCTCATAGGTCACCCTTTAAAGCCCACTGCTCTTTGGCTCCCAGGCTGCCTGGGTCCCTGTGGGCTCAGGACCTGCCAGCATGTGGTCTTCAAGCAACTTCTGCTTTCATCTCTGTAAAAATACCTGAGACAGGGTGATTTGAATAGTTTTGCTTTGTTCTGCCCAGTAATTATTCCTTACTTTGGTAATAGCATCTTTGTTTCCTTGAGGGATATACCTCTTCCCCACTGTTTGTGGAAGAAATCTTTGCCATCATGGACACATGACCCAGTCCTGACCAATAAGAGCATTTCCAGGGAAGATGAAACTATGGGATGGAGTTGATAGGCCTGGAGCTGCTGTGAGCTGGGGAGAGAGATCCTGCAAGAAAATGGAATCAGCCCAAAGAAAAGCATGGGCAGAGACAGATAACAGAGTTCAAGGTCATGCCTTTAGAAACACAAGCTCTCTCTTGTAATTTAAAGCATTTTCTGAAGAATTTCCCTTCTTATACTAAACTTTCTATATATTTCAAACCCCCAAAAGAGAAAAAATTTCAGGTTCCTATCAGAAAAAAAGCAACTAACATCTGTTGAACCTATTTAATGCTCAGCATTTGCAATTACAGAATAAAAGTTGATACAATTATTATTATAGCTTGAACAAATGAAATTTAGAAAAAAAAACAGAAATAAATCCAACCATCACCTTCTGAAGAGAATTCTTACGATTTGGAATTAGGTAATTTGTCAATTTCCCCTGACACTTCTCCTTAAAGAGGAAAATTAATCCACAGCTGATGTCCCACATATTTACAACAAGGACTAATACACTTTAATCCACAAATAATAAAAGCTGCCCTAGTGTGCAGTTTTTCTGCCTCGATATATTAGTGCTAAGCCCACAGGGAGACATTTCTTTACCACTTTCACCTCTACATGCAGGTAACTACTTTGGAACAAAACCTCATTTATCTGGGCTGGAAAGAGGAAGCTGGAAAAATTGTGACAACATATTGAAGATAAGATGTTTTAAGAAGCAAACAATTTATAGAAGGAACATTTTCACATAATTCAATTTTGTTAAAAGTTTTCCATAGTTTTTGTATTAATTATAAGAGAAAAAATGGCCTTCACAAAAATCACAGAAAATACACAAAGGTATTTTTAAAAACTAAAAATTTCCAGTTATCCCAATACACAATGATAGCCATTGTTACTTTGGCATATGTCCTTCCAAACTTTTTAAATGCGCACACGCTCATCACACACAATGTCGGATTGCTGCATGTACTTTTAAGAAGAAAACTTATAATCTTGAAAAATCATTTTGCTATGATATTCTAGATCATTTCATGATTAACCAGAAAGGATGATAAACTCCCTAGACAACTGATATTTTATTTTGTAAACCATGTTCAAGGAAATAACTCACAGTGAGTTGTGTTTCTCAGCCTGAGGCTGCTGGAGGTAACCATTAGAAATGCATACTTTGGGATGGCTGGTCAGCTCAGGTAGTTAGAGTGCAGAGCGCAATGCTCATAGCACCAAGGTGCCGGTTTGATTCCCACATGGGCCCCTGAGGTGCGCCCACCACAACTAGATTGAAACAACTACTTGACTTGGTGCTTGTGGGTCCTGGAAAAACACACCCTTCCCACCTCCCCGCAAAAATGCACATTTACCAGCCACTGGAAGGAAACACCAGAATTGTCCATGTGCTCTACTCATGTGCTATGCTCTGTAACACAACAACAATTAAAAATATGTGTCCAGCATAGTATACTGTTTCCCCTTTCCATGTTTTCCCTTCTTTTCTTGTTTTTTACATTGGGCATCTTGGAACACAACACTGACACAGGTATAAAATGGCTCCTTGTAGAAATTTCACTCTTGGTCTCCAAGACTTCCTTTTTATTTTGGTTTTCTTACTTCTCTGACTATTCTCTCTTCTCTTTTGCTGGATCTGCTTCCTCCATGTCCCTTGTTAATAACATTCTTCCCTACTTACCTTTCTCTTCATAGCTCTTTTCTCTTTTCAGGTTTCTTCTTCTTCTTTCTACTAACATCCTAAGAGCTTACATACTACTTTTAAACAATTATTTCCAACTATGTATCTCAAATGTCTACCCTCTCTTGAGCTCCAAAACTGTATTTCCAACTGCTTACTGGGGATCTTCATTTAGTTGTCTATTTTAACTTAGTCTCTCTGGAAAATAGAGCCTGAGAGAAATAGTTTATTTGGGGATCAGGAAGAGAGACAATAGAAGGAGAAAATGCTTTCTTTCTTTTTTCTTGCTTTTAAGAGTGTGTTATTGCCTTGGTCTTCTCAGAAGCCTTCTAAAGGACTCCCAGAAGGCTCCTTCTAAAGGGCTTCTCAGAATTGTCCACACAGGGCCTGAAAGGAAGAAGCTTTATCCTTCTCCATTTTTTTGTGAATTGACCCACTGTGCTTATTTCCTCCCCTCTTCCGATCACTCATATCTGAATGCTGAGTGGGCTCCTTTGTCACTGGCATTCTCCAGCAGTGTCAGAGAAGACCCTCTGGAAGGAAGCTAGTGTTCCATAGCTATATATGAGGATTAGCACTGTTGGTATGAAGTCGGTAGGAATCTATACTGAACTGTTCATCATGACTTGGCTGGAATCAGAGGCATTGCTGAAAGGCTTAAAGGTAGCATTTAAGATGAGTCCAGAACTGGTTCCCAGACACCTCAATCCTAATATGCCTAAAAAGAAGCCAGTATCATTATTTCAAAACCATTTCCATCTATGCTTTCTATCTTGGATGATAGAAAGCAGTCTCGCAAGCTAGAGTCATCTTTGTCTATCCCCTCCTCCTATTGCACATCTTACTGATCACAAAATTTTGATAATTTACCCAATGAATATCTTCCGATCCAACTCTCCTATTTATCCTCAACTGTTTAGTTCAGCTATTAGTTTTAAATCTGTAACTTTTTCTATGCTAAATGTACACACCCCAGAAAGGATATAGTATTATAAGTAGATGGTACTATAGGTACAGTATTATAGATATATTAATACTTAATGTATCATTGATTTCACATTTCTTGTTAATGAGTATATATATCATTATTTTTCATCTTTACCCTAAAACAATTTATACTACAGAAAACTACAAAACTCAAGAAATCAGTCTTTCATGGAACACTCTGTAATAACAAATGTAAGAGAACTAAATAATTTGGGAATAGTTTTCCCATTTCCTGTGCTAGCTAGGTTGGGCTGATGGGCATTTTAAAGTGGATTCATGAGACCAAGGATGATATTCAAAATGTTTAATGGCCAGTTTGCCATGGTCAATGGCCATTCAGAGAGATTCCAACTAGAGGGCTGGAAGAGGGCCCTCCAAACCTCCTGCTTAGCAGGCCTTATCCCTTCAGTTGCTGGATCACGGGAAGGTCCCTGGGGAGCCACGGGAGAGGCCGCAGTAGTGCGGTGTTGGAAAGGCGTTGGGAGAGAAGGCTCTGTACATGGATGGGGCTGTGGAAAATCCATGTGTACAGACATTTGAGGATGGATTTCCTTCAGGAATATTTTCATGATGTTATTCTAGGAGTCTACATGAGAAGAACATTGAACTGAAAGTTGGGGAATATAGGTGCCAGACTTGGATTTATCATTTTTTGTTGCATAAACCTGGACAAGTAACTACTGTGAGCATAAATCTCACAATTTGGAAAATGTTTTCTGACTTCCCCTGTTTGCCTTATGAAGCTATTGTGAAGATAGAAAAGATAATATATTTGGAAGTGTTTTGAAAACTCAAAAAGCACTATAGACATTTAACATAGTATTATAATTAATTAATTATACATGTAGTTAATTACATATTACTATGAAACCCAATTTCTCAAATACAACTTTCTTTTTAAACTTTAGGAACCTAAAACCTATTGTATTTTGATTAAGGTTCCAAGATAGTATGATTGTTTCTTTTATTTCTATTATGGCTAGAAATATCACTATTGAGACAAGCTCATTCAAAATATTTTATTCACACATGCTTTTAGCAGAATAATTTCTTTCTTAAAAAAATTTTTACAATATTTGGTTTCACTTAGACTACCTCAGTAAATTTAAAAAATATATATTTTCATTATTGAAGAATTTTCTCTTCCCTAACAAAACAGTAACAAAATCTTAAACAAGGAAATTACAGCACTTCATAATGTTGAAAATAATTAGCTACTAATTTCATGTTATACATGTCAAGAGAAAACGCACAAGCCTTGAGCTCCTTCCATTTCTTTAAAGACCCACAGTTTATCACTCTTTCTCTGACATGTAGTCATTATGTTGTTTATGAAAGTCAACTGTAGCTCCATAGGTGGTGTCCAAGAGATTTCATAGTAAGGTATAAAAGCTTCTTCCTTAGGAAATTACCTCAAAAGTGTGCAATTTACTAACCCCTAGAGACATTTTATTCAGTAAATAGCTTCAAGAGAGCTCTCCTTATGTTAATTACAAGTGAAACTGGACTTAAGTATATCTGGAAAATAGTGTAAAATTACTCTAAAACTTTCCTTCTTACAAAGGCACATATATTTGATCAATTTACAACACATAACATATACACTAGGGTAATAATTTTACCTTCAAATTCCCAGTCAAACCCAGTGAGCCTGCATCACGTTACAGACAGTGTGCCAGCAGAGCATATAGGCAGATAACTGTAAGAGAAACATTTAATACTTTTTTCTTTAAGTTGCATATGCCTTTGCAAGACCCATTAATTAATTTTGTATATAGGTTTATTATGCTGGAACAAAATTAAAAGTCCAAGGTGAAAATATTTTTTGGCTTCTACTGTCCAATCTTTATCAACGGAGACTTTGACCTATTGTCAACCTAATAAAACTGATATCTTTTTTTCAACTTCTTATTCTAAGAAATCATTGCAAACACCATGAGCAGACCAGAAGGAAGCTGATCACAAAATTGTTTACAAAGGAAATGTCTACCCCAATTGACAGACAGCTTAGTCTTCATCTTAGAACCAGTGCCTGTGGATTCACTAAGGTTAAACAGATGTAAAATACATTCTTTTTTTTTCCCACTTGCCGTTTCTTGAGCCCACCATAAAACAAACATAAAACCCTAAAGACAGAGCTACTTCCAAAAAATGTCCAAATCTGGGTGACAAACTGAAGAGTTGGGGTGACAAGCTCTCCTGCCAGAATTTAGCGGTTTGCTGTGTTGTTAATCTTTACTTTTTCTTTTCTTTTTTTTTCTTTTTCGTTTTTTTTCTTTTTGTCCTTGCTGATGTTGAAAGTGCTTTCATGAAGGTCAGATGCAAATACAGATGCATTACTGCTTGACAGACCTGTCAATCTTTTCCTGTTTAAAATGCTTTTTGGCATTCAGGGTTTTTTGAGACTCATAATCATGCCTTTTCACCTTAAATTATAAAGTCCTTTCATAGCTGTTACTGGCCTTTCAGGGGAGGCCTGATGTAGTGAAGCCTGAAGTTATTGCTTAGGGCTTGGAGCATAGGGTATCTCTAACAAAAGCTACTAAAATCTACTGCAAAACAGATTATTTCCATTCAGGAAATAGTCCCAGGAAGAACGAATATCCATAAAGACCACACTGAAGTAAACTTAGTGTTTCTCAAGTTAGACTGTGCTTATCCACTCCCCAAACAGCTTCTGTGGATCCAAAACATTTGTCTAGCACAATAAATCTCTGCAGGCTGCGTTGTTGAAGCAGGCTGTCACAGTGGAAGTAAATGAGCATGATTTACATTTACAATTCAGACAGGGTTTTTTTTTTGTTTTTTTTTTAAATGGAAGAAAAGCTGGGATAATTTCTATTGTGCATAAAAATTGCAGTAAGGTTACAAGTAGCTACAAGGCAATTATTTACATAAGTCTTTTCCCCTTATTTATTTTTTTCTTATCTTGCTGATATTTATTTTGACTTCTCTGCAAAGTGACTGACTTCTTTCAGGATGAGAACAAGGCTGAGTGAACGGTGCCACCCAGGTAGTTCCTAACAACAAAACTGTTGAGTGTTTTCGTCTTTGTTTTAGAATTTCCCATTTACACGTTATGAATACTATGCAGCGTTCACATCATGTGAGCTACGAACAGGATCATTTCCAAGGATACTTGTTAGGTATTCACAAGATCAACTGCATTTATAAACACTTTATTGTATTTTCCAAAAATCCTAGTATTTGGAATTAGTTTTGACAACCTGGCTTGGGAGTAACTTGAGGCTCACCTGGATCAAGAGACTTTGAAACTGCCCACAATAATTTTTCCCAGACATTTATAAAATCCAAATCTGATTCTTGTCAAATGGTCTGTGTCTGAGGTTGCTTTTGTGCTAAGGTGTCAATTTACACCAACAGAAAGAAATACTTCAGACTTTTATTGGTTTAAATCAGCAGTTCTCAAAATTGTGGTCACAGGACCAACCTTACCTGGGAACTTGTTAGTAATGAAAATTCTCAAACCCCACCCACCTTACATAGTTCTACTGAATCAGAAACTCTAGGGGTGGGGACTCAGCAACCTGTGGTTAATAAGCCCTTTTGCTGATGCTCACCACATTTGAGAACCGCTGTTCTAAATAAATAAAAAAGAATTCCGAATTCCATCACACTTGTTTCAAACTTACCAGTAATTTTAAGCTACAATGTCATTAAGTCTGAAGAACATCTACACAGTTACTTTATTTACAGTTTTCTCCAGGTATCATGGAGATATGAAGTCAAATTTAGAAAGTAAAATTTAAAAGTTTTGATGCTGATTTAAACAAAAGACTTTATTAGCAGTGTTACGCCATAAAATCCCTTCCTTTTCACTTGTTTTCAATTCATTTAAGGAAAAAAAATAGCTCACTCTAATAGGCTGTAAAAGGTTGTCATGTATATAGTAAATGTTCAGATTCCTATTTCACTTTATTTTTCTTTCTACACAACCTCCTATAGTCTCCATGTTTGTTGTCATCGTCAACAGCCTGCCAATTTACACAACCTACAGGTGAAAGGAAAATTCACTTATACAGAGAGACATATGCTAGAACTCAGTATTTCTATAAAAGTCACTCATTTTCTAGAAAATTTCTAGGATTTTCTATGCAAAGACAGCAAAGGAATATGTAAAACCAGCCACTGTTCTTGAAGAGATACTCACAAGTGGGAAGAGGCTGGTTGGTGTTTTATTGATGAAAGACAACCTTAGGGTTATTGTTCATAGAAAATAGTTTGGTTTAGGATTCTGAGAGGAAGAAAGGGGAAACCAGGAAGACAAAGATAGAAAAATATGAAAGGGAAATTTCAATAAGCGTAAGGGAAAAGTAGAGAATTTCAATGGGAAACAAGAAAAAGTCCTTCAGAATTGATCATTTCCTATGGGAAAACAGTAAACTCCATTCTCCCTTTTACACCTAGAGGTAGATTAGTTATAGACTCCTCCCATTCAGGAAGTGTCCAGAAAATTATTTCTCTCAGGCTTTGGGCCACAGTATATCCTCTCCCTAGTTTGGTGGAAATAACCATAACTCAGGAGTCAGAAAAATCAAGTTCTATTCCCTGTTCTCTACTTCTGGCTTAGAGACACTGGGAAAATAATCCAATAACCCCTGCCTCTGCCCCGGCTCATGACTTTTAATTTGTTCTCTTATATGTCAAATGAAGGGCTTGTACCAGAGATATCTCCGGTAGCATCCAGATCAAGCATTCCCTGATTTTCCCATTGTCTGGCTATTAGAGTGAAAACTATAGATGACTTTCTAGCTTAACTATAACTTGTTGTCTTTGGAAAAAGATGATGATTTGGGTTATTTATCAGGAAACATGTTTTCTGAATACTGCTTCCAGTGTTAGTGATGGATGTATATTGAGCCACCCACTCTTTCACTCTTTCCTCCTTGTGAATAACAGCACACATTGACTGTCTAGGGTTACACGATGAACTTTCAGTTATAAATCAGAGGAAAGCTGTCACTCAAACTTCACATTTATGACTTTGACCTCATTAGCACCGAAGTTTAACCTCCCACCAGCTGAGCTAACCAGACACAAATACTTGACTAGCCTAGGAAAAAAGAGAGTTCCTTCGTTGTTCAGCCCAGTTGTAGTATCAGACACATGAATTTGAATAAGCCACTTAAACTCTCAGTTTCATCAACTGTAAAATAGCCACACATCACAATTTACCTTTCAGGATACCTGTGAGCTGCTACATTTAAACCATGTAGATTAGATTCCAGTTCTTAGCAAGTGCTCAGTAATCGATAGCTGAAGTGGTAGTGGAGGTTGAATTGAAAAGTGGAGATTGCTATTTAAAGTATAGAAAACTGAAAACAACAATATAAATGATATTAAAATACAAATGTGGACAAAAGTATCTCTTATGTTTACCACCGGAACAAATGACCCCTAAGGCAGATTGACACTGCCCCTTACCCTTTTTACCCCATAAATAAGCAAATGCAAACCAGTCAGAATGCATATAGTATGTGAGTAATCTGGCCAGGATTCCCCCAAATCATTGTGTCCATCCACCTATGGCATTTCCCAAGTATTAATGAATCTCAATCTGTGAATGTAGATATAGGCTTGAGAAGTGAACTATATAACATAAAATAAAAAATCAACTAATTTTTAAAAACTGTTTTAATTTGAGGGGGAAGACCTTTTAACTATCTCCTTTGCTTCATCTTTCTTTCTTTCTTTCTTTCTTTCTTTCTTTCTTTCTTTCTTTCTTTCTTCCTTTCTACTTTTTTTAAAAAAGATTTTATTGGGGAATTGGGGGAGGGGAACAGCATTGGGGAACCGCAGAAAAGGAACAGACAAGTTGCTGTCCTTTTTGTTCTTCAGTCTAGTTGTGGAGGACATTGCTTCACTGGCCCATATTGGTATCGTCATTGCGCTCTTCTCAGATGAGGCAGATAGGTTGCCTGCCTCTGGACGGCCACTCACGATGGCTCTTGGCAGCTCATGCTGGCTGCTGGCTACTCACTGTAGCCTATGGCAGCCTACTGCAGCAGGGGCTGCAGCTACACCGTTGCGGGTGACTCAGAGCAGCCCAGCTCCACGTGGAGCTTAGTGTAGAGGGCAGTGTCACTGGTCCTCATATGTGGGATCCAAACCAGGGCCCTACTGCTTGGAGCCAACGTCCCAAGCCAGCTCTTAATCAATGCACCACTTGGCCAGTCCTCATCCCCTTCTTTAGAATATCCATTATAATAGTGATCTATAAAGAGGAAATTAATGCTAGGGTGTATTTTGTCCACTCATAGAAGGAAAATATGGATAGAATGCCTTCCAGGGATATTTAAAGTCTATATCTGCACAATAACTGCTTTGAATGCATGTTATTTGTTCATGTACAATAAGTACCATTTCCATGTTTGCACAAAAAATGGAAACTGCTGCTTGCATTGCTGATAGCAACTATGGATACAAGTCATCTTCGTTCTTCTGTTTTCTTACTGGGCATCAACTACCATCAAAGAATTCTACTTTAACAATTACTGTTGGAGGTAAGATACTCCCTTTTAAATCTGTAGATCCTAGAAAGCAAACATGTTCAAATTTTCTCGGTTCCTCAGCTAGATCCAGCCTTTCAGAAAGCTATGAGAATGGATGATCTCTCCACATTGGAACTTCTGGTCAAAATAACACATGAAGGTGAGAGGGTGAGAAATTGTAGCTTTAGTACCCTAGAGCATCAAAAATTATTGTAGTACTTTATCTTGTTGGGAAGTAATTTCTCCTTAGTTTCAGCATGCTAGCATTAAATCATCTACATTACTTTAAAAAAATTAATGTTGTAATTTTGTGTAGTATTGTCGCATTGTCCATTACAAGATATTTTTGGCTGCCTATGGTCCTGGGGCTTAGAGGCTGTTGTTTGTTAGAGTTATGGGTCCTTCTTCTCTTCCCACAACATATCCATTTGCCTTTGGATTCTGGATACTGCTTTAGAAGGTTGTTGGGTTTAAATAAATAAATAAATAAATAAATAAATAAATAAATAAATAAATGGAAATTTTCTCTTTGAGGCCCAAAGACATAAACCATGTCTGATAACCAGGCTCTTCTGTTTAGGGTCAGCTTTGCAGGAATGAACAAAAGGTCTGTGATGTTAAGCTCATCCTGAGTAAGAGGGTCTGGCTGGTGCTGAGATGGAGATGAGGAGAGGTAAGAGGTCAGCTGGCAGAAGGGCAGTGCCAGCCTACTAGTGATGCTAGAACCCATTCTGATTACGTCACACTGATGTTGTAAACATACCTTGGGAAAAATAGTGCATGTCTGTGCTTTAAAAGAGCTGGGCTATTAAAGAGCTGTAACATTTGGGGTCCAGGTGCTTTTTCGTCATAGGTAGGAATTATTTGAGGATAAGAAAGAAGGAAAGGGCATTATAGTCCAAAAAAGAGTATTTGTAAATGTGATTTGAGACCATGACTGAAAATTGCACACTATGGCAGAAGTGTGGCAATTGCCATGTGTGGGTGCGTAGGGCAGGATGGGAGTGTAGACTGGGAATAAGGCCAGAAAGATAAACAGCAGCCATATTATGAAATGCTCCATAAATAAGGTTAAGGCCTTTTTTTATGTCATCGAAATGACAATGAGGTGCCATTGAAATATTTGAAGCATGCCATTGATATAGTGCAATCTGTGTTTCAAAAGATCACTCTGGCTGCAGTGCAGAGAGGCCAAAATTGGAGATAAGGAGATTAGCTGAGGGCTGTTTCAGTGTTTGAGGTGAGGGCTGATGATGGGAAGTAGCGATTGATAGTTTAAAAACCTCTTTAATAAATGGAATCTGTAAGTCTTAGCTGATGGTAGAGGTGGCTGGGGATGAAGGAATGAATGGAGAGAAGGATGAAAGGGCTTTGGGAGCGTAAGCAGGGGCTAGAATATGAAGAACTTCTAATGCTAGAACAAGGAGTTTGGATTTTATTCTAAATGTGATGGAAACCTCTTGGAGGGTCTTGAGCAGAAGAAAGACATGAGTTGTTTACATTTTGCAAAGACCATTCTGACTGCTTTTGTTTGGAGAATAAAGGGAGCAATGGTGGAAGCTGAGAGATTAGGGAGGAGCGATGAGTTCAAGTGTCAGTGCTCCCCAGGGTTGCTGCTCAGTAAATGTGTCACGATTTGACAGGTCTATAAAATTGATAACGGAAAGCCCTCCTTTCAACAAAATCATAGAGTAATACAAAGAACATTTCATTTAAACATCATACTACACACAAAAATGGTAGAAAACATAAAATTCACAATTTCTAGTATTATTAAGCCTTTGACACTACATCCGGCACTTGTATCTTACAATCTTGTATTCAACAAGCAACCATAAAGCCATTAAACTTCTCTTTAAGACAAATCCTTAAAAAACAATTCATCCTATAAATTCTAGCTTTTGCCATTTTCCACACACGAGATTACAGAAAACTTCTTATTCTTTTGAATTGTGACAAATGAGCAGTGGAGTGAAAATGACATCGGAGCCTATAATAAATTGATATTACAAACATCCAGATTCCTCTGAGATGTTCCGATTTCTCTGACAAACCTGCCCACACCATGGTCTTTTTTGGTGGATTGACATCACCTGACAGGGTAAGTAAATCTTCTTCTTTCAAGTTCCAACTACAGAAGGGATTGAGTCATTTGGTTTTGAAAGGAAATTTATCCTCCTGAGCTTCTTGTATCATGAAAGACACAAGGCCTTCCATGCAAGCCACAGTTTTCAAGTCTGCAGCATCTGGAACTCATTGCTGAACAATTGCCCAGTTTCCCTGTATAAACATTGCCTTTCTTCCCTTCATCTTGCTTTCTGATGTTAAATGCAAAATGTTGGTGAGAAATCTAATTTTGATAATCAAGAAATATTTACTTGAGAAATTTACATCACAAGCTTCTTCTATCCTCATAAAGCCTAAAAGATAAAAATAAGCCTGAAACAGAATGCCTGTTATTTGACTCATTTCAGAAGACCTCCGTTGTTTTTTTTGTTTTTGTTTTTTTAAACAATCAGCTAGAGATAGAGATGTTTAGAACTCAGTTAGAACATGCACATGTACAGGTTGGTCTTCAAGGCTGGAGGAAAGTATGGACACTTGAGGTCTGAACACTTAAAGATTTTATTCAGTTCACCATAAAATGTCATAGAATTTTGAGATAAAAGCATATGCACATTCAAAGAAAAAGCAGGTTTTCAGCTGCTGTTATTTGACAAAAAGCAATTATTTTTTGAAATGATGGTGGTCATAAGCAGTTTCATTTCAGACATAATCTCCTGGTGCTGGGAGATTTCAGTTTCTTTGATAAGACAATCTGTTGTACATTTTAAACAATTTTTCATGCACACAAACCTGAAGACATTTCTGTTTTCAATAAGATGCAGGACTAGTAGAAAGTTCATGTGTTTAAAGATCATTTAGCATTTAATACCAAGTAAGAAGCCATAGTCACTGAAAAAAATGTGTAAATCTTGTCAAGATATTAGTCAAGTCTATATTGGTAATTATCTATATTCTCTCTCCTCTCCCCCCGCCCCCATCAGTCTTGACAGGGGTTTATCAATTTTATTGATCTTTAAAAATAAACCTAGCTTTTAGTTTGCATTGATATCCACTCTGATTCTTATCATTTTCATCCTTCTGCTTAATTTTAGTTTCATTTGTTTTTCTATTTCAAAGATGGACCTTTTTTCTTTTCTAATATAGGCATTTAGGGGTATATGTTTTCCCTAGCAGCATCTCACATATTTTGATATATTATGCTTTCATTTTCAATCAGTTCAAAATTATTTTTTAATCTCCATTTTGATTTTTTTCTTTGACTCATAGACCTTTTAGACATGTATTATTTAGTTTCCAAAAATTTATGTATATCTTTGTTATTGATTTCTAACTTGATTCCATTTTGGTCAGAGAACATGCCGTGTATAACTGGAATCTTTTAAAATATATTGATATATTTTTTTTTTTTTTTTTTGGCCTGGAAAGTGGTATATCTTGGTAAATATTCCATGTGCATTTGGAAATAATTTGTATTTAGCTGTGATTGGGCAGATGGTCTGTAAATGTTAATTAGGTTAAGTTACTTTATTGTGTTGTTCATATCTTCGATATTACTGATTTACTATCTACTTGTTGAGACAAAGGTATTGGAATTTCTCACTATAATTGTCGTGCTGTCTACTTCTGTTTGCAGTTCTATCAGTTTGTGCTGCAAGCATTTTGAAGCTTGTTATTAGGTGCACAAACTTTCAACATTGTTATATCCAATTGATGGGTTGACTCACTTATTATTATTCAATAGTCTTCTTTATTCCATGTAATATTTTTTTTTGTTCTAAAATCTACTTTGTCTGAAGTTTAGCAATTTTGAGTTATAGATGCATGTGTATGGGTGGAAAGGAGTGTGGAATTAGGCCAGAGAGATAAGCAGAGTGTATTTGTTGTTTTTGTTGTTTTTATAGACTTTTTATGATTTCCATTTTATATCCTTTGCTGGCCTATTTGCTATAATCCTTTGTCATTTCAGTGGTTGCTTTAGGGTTTATAGTATACATTTTTAACTTATCACAGTTTAACTTTCAAGTGCTATTATAGCACTTCATGTATGCTATAAGAACTTTAAAATAGTATAGTACTTCCATTTCCTTTTTCAGTCTTTGTGACATGATTGTCATGCATTTTACTTGTATATATATCATAAAGCTCACACTAGATTCTTTTTAGTTTTGTTTAAACAGTTGGTTGTCTTTTACAAAGTTTCAACAACAAAAATCTGTCACATATTTCCTGATACAGTTGCCATTTCCAGGACTCTTCATTCCTTTGCATAGATTCATATATCCATCTGGTATCATTTTCTTTCCGCCTAAAAGATTTTTAAACTCTATTTTTCTAGTGCAGGTCTGCTGGCAATTAATTCTTTCGGGTTTTGTATACCTGATGTCTTTTTCACCTGCATTTTTTTTTTTTCTTTAAGATTTTATTAGGGAATTGGAGGAGGGGAACAACGTTGGGGAACTGGGGAAGGGGAACAGACAAGTTGCGGTCCTTCTGTACTTCAGTCTAGTTGTGGAGTGCATTGCATTACTGGCTCATGTTGGTATCATCATTGCGCTCTTCCTGGGTAAGGCAGATCAGTCGCCAGCCTCTGGACGCTGCTCACAGTGGCTCTTGGCAGCTCACACCGGCTGCTAGCTGCTCATGCTGGCTGCCAGCCAATCACTGTAGCCTATGGCAGCCCACTGCAGCAGTGGCTGCAGCTATGCCATCCTCTGGGACTCATAGCAGCCCAGATCCAGGTCGAGCTGCTGTTTATCATCTTAGCTGTAGAGGGCAGTGTCACTGGCCCTCATGTGGGATCTGAACCGGGGCCACTGGCATCCCAAGCCAGCTCTTAAACAACGCGCCACTCGGCCGGCCCTCACCTCCATTTTTGAAAGATAATTTTGCTGGCTATAGAATTCCAGATTGACAGTGTTTCTTCTTCCCACTTTTTAAAAATGTTTATTCATTGTCTTCTCAATTGCATTGTTTCTTTTTTTTTAAACATTTGTATTAAAATATAGATAATGTATAATATTATATTAGTTTCAGGGATACACCACAGTTATTCAACATTTATATACCTAAAGAAATAATCATCATGGTAAGTTCAGCAACCATCTAACACCTTACCATGCTGTACCAATACAATATTATTGACTATACTCCCCATTCTGTACATTACATCTTCATGACTTATTTGTTTTATACCTAGAAATTTGGACCTATTATTCTCCTTCATGTTTTCCCTCCTTTTTAAAACTTTTCAATTACAGTTGACATTCATCATTATTTTATATTAATTTCAGGTGTAGAGCATAGTGATTAGACACTTATATAATTTAAGAAATGATCCCCCTGACTAGTCTAGTACTCACGTGGCACTATACACAGTTATTGCCATATCATTGATTATGTTTCCTATACTTTACTTTACATCCCCATGACTAGTTTGTAAGTACCAATTTGTACTTCTTAATCCCTTGCCCTTTTTCACCCACACCCCCAATGCTCCTCCTATGCAACCATCAAAATATTTTTTGTATCTATGAGTTTGTTTCTGTTTTGTTTATTTATTTATTTTTGTTTATATTCCACATATAAGCAAAATCACATTGCATCTATCTTTCTCTTACACTCCACTCAGCACAATGCCTTCTAGGTCCATCCATGCCCCCACAGATGGCAAGAACACACTCTCTTCCATGGCCAAGCAATGTTCCATTGTATACATGTACCAATTCCTCTTTATCCATTCATCCATCGACAGACACCCAGGCTGCCTCCTCATCTTGGCCATTGTAAACAATGCTGCAATGAACATATGGGTGCACATGTCCCCTCAAAGTAGCATTTTGTGTTTCTTCAGATAAATACTCAGGAGTGGGATTATTGGTCCTTCTTTGTCTCTTGTTATAGTCTTTGTTTTAAAGTCTATTTTGTCTGGTATAAGTGTTGCTACTCCAGCATTTTTGGTCTCTTTCATTTCCATTTCCATGAAATACCTTTTCCCATACCTTTACTTTCTGTCTGTGTACATCTTTCAATCTGAAGTGATTCTCATGTAGGCAGCATATGTAAGGGTCTTGATTTCTTATCCATTCAGTCCTCCTATGTCTTTTGATTGGAGTGTACAATTCATTTAAATTTAAAGTAATTGTTGATACATATGAAGCCATTGCCATTTTATTATTCGTAATTCATAATTTTGATTTATTTATTTACTTTTTCTATCTTAAGGAAGTCCCTCTAACATTCCTTGTAATACTGGTTTGATGTTGATGAACTCCTTTAATGTTCTCTTGTTTGGGAAGCTCTCTACTTCTCCTTCAATTTTAAATGACAGCCTTGCTGGGTAGAGTAATCTTTGTTGTAGGTCCTTGCTTTTCACCATGTTGAATATTTTGTGCCAACCCCTTCTGGCCTGCAAAATTTCTCTTGAGAAGTCAGCTAACAATACTATGTGAGCTCCCTTATAAGTTACTAGTTGTCTTTCTCTTGCTGCTTTGCATCAAGTGTACAGTGACAATGCTCTACAGGAACGTCAGTGCCAATGAAAGTTCACGAAATACCGTGCTGGTGATTTTGATCTCAACGACGCTGTTCAGTCAGGGAGGCCCACTGAGGTTGATGATGACAAAATAAAGGCACTGATCAAGTCAAACCTATGTTACACAACACAAGAGATTGCAGAAACATTGAACATCCATCATTCAAGCATTCACGACCACCTGAAAAAGCTGGGATACGTAAACAAGCTCGATATTTAGGTTCCGCATGAACTCCAAGAAGTTCATTTGAAGGAGCATATAAACTTCTGCAGTCTGCTCATTAAACGTGAGGAAAACAACACTTTTTTGAAGCGACTAATAACTGGTGATAAGAAGTGGATTGTTTACAACAATGTGGAGCGCCAACGGTCTTGGTCCCGATGTGATGATTCGTCTCAAACAACATCGAAAGCAGATATTCATCAGAGGAAGGTTATGCTCTCAGTGTGGTGGCATTTTAAAGCTGTCGTGATTTTTGAGCTCCTACCAAGGAAGCAAACAATCAGTTCGAATGTGTACCGTCATAAATTGGACGGTTTGAATGAATCCTTCATCCAGAAATGTCCAGAGCTTGTTAATTGTAAAGGAGCTGTGTTCCATCGTGACAACGTGAGACCACACACAAGTTTGATCACCCATCAAAAATTATCGGAGCTTAGATGGGATGTGTTGCCACACCCACCATACTTACCTGACCTTGTGCCATCAGACTTCCACTTGTTTCGCTCTCTTCAAAACTCCTTGCGTGGTATAATGTTCAATTCAGATGAGGCTGTAAGTCAGCACCTTATTCAGTTTTTAGCAAATAAAGACAGGTCCTTCTATGAAGGTGGAATTATGAAGCTCACTGAAAGATGGCAAAAGGTTATCGAACAAAATGGGCAATATATCACTGATCTTTGTTCTTTATATAAATAAATGAACTTTGAAAAACATAGACAAAATACATCATGATTTTTCTGACAACCTAATAATTATAATGTGTCTTGGTGTGGGACTCTTTGGGTTTATCTTGTTTGGGACTCTGAACCCTTTGAACTTGTATGTCAATTTCCTTTAACATGTTAGGAAAGTTATTATTTCTCAATTCCTTGCTTTCTCTCTTCTTCTTCTGATACTCCTATGATGTATATTTGTTACACTTGATGTTGTTGAAGAGGTCTCTTTTGGATTCTTTTCTTGTTTTGTTTTGTTTTGTTTGCTGTTCCCAATGGGTGTTTTCTGCTACCGTTTCTTCCAAATCACTGATTTGATTATCTGCTTCATCTAGTCTGTTGGTGATTTCTTCTAATGCATTCTATATTTCAGTTATTGTATTCTTCATTTGCGACTGGTTCTTTTTTATGGTTTCTATTTCGTTTTTATGCTTGCTATCTTTTTATTGGAGTTCTCATTAAATTCTTTGAGTATCCTTATAGCCACTGTTTTGAACTCTGTATTTGGTAGGTTGCTTGCCTTCATTTTGTTTCTTTTTTTTCTGGAGATTTCTCCTGTTCTTTCATTTTCTTTGTTTCCTCATTTTGGCTACCTCTGTGTGTTTGTTTCTATGTATTAGGTAGATTTGCTACATCTCCCCATCTTGGTCAGGTGACCTTATGTAGTAGGTGCCCTGTGGAGCCCAGTAGCACAGTCTCTCTGGTCACCTGAGCCAGGTGCTACAGGAGTGTCCCTGTGTCAGTTGTGTGTGCTCTCCTGTTATGGTTGAGTGTTGATTGGTATTGGCACATCAGTGGGTGGTATTGACCCTCAGGTTGATTGACCGTGGGGTTTGGCCGTATCCACAGCTAAGGGCTGCTGTGCAGGGGCTTACCCTACTGAGTAGGATTCACCCCAGTTGGCTCTGGTACCTGTTGAGCCTGCCTTTTAGGTATGCTGCTTGTGGGGCCAATTGGGTGGTGCTCTGCTGTGGACTGAAGCCAACCTCCAAGTATGTTTGTTCTGGGGCCTCTTGGGAGGGGCTCTCATGTAGGCCTAAGTTACCCACTGCCTGTGACTAGCTGGGGATTGCGTGGTAGGAGATACGAAGCAATCTACAGTTGTTCGCTGCCTGTGCTAACGCTGGAGGTGTGTTAGAGAGGCCACACTGTGAACTGAGGACATTTGCCCCCATTCCCAGGCCTGGGGTAGCTCCACAAAAAGTCTGAGGCCTGCTGCCTCCTGCTGGTTCCCTTACAGTTCAGCCCCACATGCTGTACGCAAGTTGAGTGAGGCAGAGTCTCAGGGAGTTGCTAGAGTTGGAAGAGTTGTGGTCGCCAGGTTAATGTGGATTCTGATTTGGTGCCAGTGCCAAGCCTGGAGCTACTCAGCAAAAGTCTCAGAGCCCACCGAGGCCAGTTGCTGTCCACCTGGAGCCTGTGAACTCGGATAGTTTTCTAAGAAAGAGTGTAATTCGGGCAGGGCTGGCTGCTGGCTACTTGGGAGAAAATGCCTCCAGTGTTAGGGGAGTTGGCTAGGGCAGTTTCCCAGTGAGCCAGCAGGGTGAATCAGCAAAGCTCACCAGACCAATCAGATTCAGATTTGGTTTGTACGGGGGCGGATTCAACACAGCAAAGATGGCTCCTGCTTATTGGCTGCATAAAAGGAGCACCTCTTACAGTTCTCCTGCGACTGTCCTCTAGCCCTGGCTCTAAAGTCACACACCGCAGTCCATCCCCATATATGCCTGTGACGCCCCCCGAGTCACCATCCCTCTGCCAGAGCCCAAGGTGAGTGCTTGAGAGTGAGTCTGTGAGAGAGTTGTTTAAGAAGACATCTGGGTTCCCCCCAGCCTTCCATTCCACCCAGATGGTTGAAATCCCCATTGTTTTTTACAGCCAAATGTTGTGGGGGTTCCTCTTATCTGCACCAGTACTCTGGACTGGGGAGCCTGGTGTGTCTTTGGGGTCCCTCACTCCTCCAGGAGGAATCTCTGAGGCTGAGATATCTCTCCTGACTCTCAACCACCACACCAAGGTTTGGAGCCAGCTAATTTTGCATCTCCACCCCTCCTACCAGTCTTGACCTGGCTTCTTCTTTATATCTTTAGTTACAAAACTTGTTCAGCTAGATAGACTTCAGATGATTCTCCAGGTTGACTGTTCTAAATTTAGTTGTAATTTTAAAGTGTTCGTGAAAAGGAGCAGGCACTGTGTATTTCCTCCACCATCTTGGATCTCTTCTCAATTGTATTGTTTCGAATGAGAAATATTCTGTCAAACTTGTCTTTGTTCTTTGTATGCAATGGTTTTTTTTTGTTTTGTTTTGTTTTTTACTGCTTCTAAGGCTTTCTTTTTGTCAATGGTTTTGAGAAATTTGATTATGATGTGTGTTGGTATAGTTTTCTTCAGGTTTCTGGGATTAGATTTGTTAAGAATCTTGTATCTCTGGGTTTATAGTCTTCATTAAAGTTGGAAAAATTTCAGCTGTTTTTTGAAGTATTTTTTTCTCTCTCCTTCTCCTGCCCTTAGGGGTGTTCAATTAAACATATACTAGGCTACTTTGAACTTGTCCTACAGTTCACAGATATATTATTTATTTATTCTTTTTTTCTCCTATGCACCATTTTGTGTAGTTTCAATTGCTATGCTTTCAGTTTTACTAAGTTTTTCTTCTACAGTGTATAATATACCATTTATTCCATCCAGGATATTTTTCATAGGAAATTATCATTTTCATCTCCAAAAGTTTGTGGAGTGTTTTTGTATTTTTTATAACTCCTACGTCTCTACTTGGTTTTTTGAGCATGTGAAATAGTTATATTAACTGTCGTAATATCTCTGTCTTCTGAATCTGACATTTGTGTGAGTTCTACTGATTTTGATTATTTCCCCCCTCATTATTGAATATTTATTTTTTGCTTCTTTGTGTGTCCAGCAATTGGATTATAGACATTGTGGATTTCATCTTGTTGGGTGCTAAATATTCTTGGGTGCTATTAAGTTACTTGGGAAACAGTGTGTCCTTTTGGGTCTTGGTTTTAAGATTTGCTAGACAGCACTAAATCCATGTTTAAACTAGGACTAATTGTTTACTTTTGAAGTAACACCATTCTGAGTACTCTATGATGCCCTCTCAATTATGAATTTTTTCTGTCTGACTTGTGGACAGACAATATTTCTGGCCCTGTGTGAGTTCCATGCACTATTCTTTCTTAATCTTTTGGGCAGTTCTTTTCCCAGCTTCAGGTGGTCTCATCATGTGCATTCACTTATCAATACCTTGCTGAATACTCAAAGGAGACCCTCCAAAGAATGTCCAGAGTTCCCTTTCTGTTTGTTGGTTGTTGTTGTTCTTATTGCTTCTTTAAAACTCTTGCTGCCTTTCTTTATTTCCCCAGACTTTCAGCATTATTGTCTCAACTCAGGGAATTTGCAATGCTCTGCCTCTCTGTGCCATGGCCTATAAACTCTCCCATAGTAGTAAACTGGGGCAATGTGCTCACTTTGTTTCTCATGTCTCAGGGATCACTGTCCTTTGTTGATTGACATCTAGTGTCTTGCACACCATGGTTTCAGGTATTTTCTGATTTTTGGTTTTAGGCAGGAGGGTAAATCCAGTCCCTGTTATTACATTTTGACTAAAAGCAAAAATCCCACTCATAATTTTTAAAATAAAGAACTGTCAAACAAAGTAATTATTGTTTATGAAACCATTATGATTGCAGGGACTATTTCTTTTGAATTTGTCATATTTTTCATACACATTAACTAGTCCCGAACTTATCCATCTTTCAGTTTTCATCTCCAATGCTGTATTACATTTCCTGCAGCTGGGAAATCTCTTCCCCTCTGAATGGGGCAGGGGAGGGATATAGATACTTCATCTATATGTTTATCTTATCCCTTGTACTGAATTCTAAACTGCAAGAAGGGAGTTTTTTTTTTTTGTTTTTTTTTTTGTTTTTTTTTTTTAAAGATTTTTATTGGGGAATTGGCGGAGGGGAACAGCGTTGGGGAATCAGGGAAGGGGAACAGACAAGTAAGTTGCTGTCTTTTTGTTCTTCAGTTTAGTTGCGGAGGATGTTGCTTCACTGTTGGTATCGTCATTGTGCTCTTCCGGTCGCTGGCCTCTGGATGTCGCTCACCGCGGCTATTGGCAGCTCACTCTTGGCTGCCAGCCACTCACGCTGGCTGCGGGCCACTCACTGTAGCCTATGGCAGCCCACTGCAGCAGGGGCTGCGGCCCACACCATCACCGGGGCTCGCACAGCCCAGCTCCAGGTGGAGCTGTTGTTAGCTGTAGAGGGCAGTGTCACTGGCCCTCATGTGGGATCCGAACCGGGGCCGCTGGCATCCCAAAACCAGCGCTTAACCAATGCGCCACTCGGCCGGCCCAAGAAGGGAGGTTTTGAATTTTATTTTTTGTGTCTGCTACAGTAATATACACAGTGCTGAGTCCATCGTAATTAACATAATTTTCAAGGGAGAACAGTGATGTCTGTGATGTGGGATAAAATAGCTAGCTAAATCTTTAGATAGCTAGGATACCACACCATTCACAAATCTGATGTTCTAGTTGTTTCAAATTTGTTAATAGAAATAGAGAACTATATTTGTCTCCTAAAGTATGAGCACAATTAAAAGATGTCTATTAGTAAATCACTAAACAATATATTTCTAAACACATTATATCAGTAGAAGGAGCAAAATACATAATCTTAAAGGTCAAAACATGGAAAACAAAAATGAAATTACCATCTCTGACTCCTGAATATTTATTTTAATTTGCTCAATATATTCTTATATCTCAGTCTCCTAAAGTCAGTGATCACTGTAACAAACAGTGATCTACAAGCAGGAAGATTCAACTGTCAATAAGAAGGAATCCCCTTAGCATTCTTACGACCTTTGGTAATAAAGATTAATAATTTTTCTTTTTAGCCTAAACTGACTTTGCCTTTGCCAGTAAATCTACATTATAATTATATATAAAAAAACTATACTACAAATAGGATGATATAGATATTTATCATATACAAATACACAATTGTGGATTTGTTAGCATTTAGGCCCTTGAACAAATTTGGAGAAAATAAACATGTATTTTCTTGCCATTTTTTCCCTAATCACTTTGTATGATGGTAACATACTGAGATATTTTGAAGCAGACATCAAACATTATTTTTATTGAAACAGTAAATAATGTGAAGGCAGAAATCAAACCTTATTTTTCTTCGTTCATTGGTTGGATTACTTTTCTCTCTATTTTTTTCTATGCCAGCAGAAAGAGAAGGCAATTTCAAATTTAACTGTTGTTTTCCCCCCACTAACAAAAATTTGTTGAGTAACTGTTATGTGCCAGAGATTTTTTTTCTCATGCTTAGGGTTGAACTATGAATAAATATTCCCTTCTTGATCTCAACGAACTTATACCTCTAGTGGGAGAATATAGAGATGAAATAAACACTGTTAGGCATATTAAGTGTCATAATAGAAATGTATATAAGTAACAGTGAAGCAAAAAAGGCTCCACAAAGGAGATAGTCAAGCTGAATCTTCAAGAATGAGTAGGATTTTATGAAAAGAGTATTCTAGGCAGAGCAAATAATCTAAACTAAATGAAAGCTGAGGAGCCTAATACTTCTTGGCATTTTTTGAGAATTGATAGCAATTTGATATTAAGGCATGGTGCAGGGGAAAAAGGAATGGAAGGGGGCAGAGAAGGGTGTTAAACAGGGAGGGAAATCTGGAATAAATGAGATTAGAAAAATAGGCAGGGGTTAGGGAGTTAAAACTTTGTATTTTATTCAAAGAGGTTTAGTTCTGCAGGTTTTCAGTGAAGGGTGCTCTTGACATTTCGGGCAGGACAAATCTTTCTTGTTCTGGACTTTTTAAGCCTTGCAGGATAATTAACCCTCTTCCTTCCACCCATTACATGTCAGTATGCTCACTAGTCACTGGGACAAACAGAAAAGACCTTCTACCCAATATTTCCAAACAGCCCTGATAGGGGTACCATCCCTGCTTGAAAACCACTGAAGGATGAAGAGCTGATACAAGGTGTTAAACAGAGTAGTTTTGTAATTAGATGTCTGTTCACTTTTTCTTTATTCCCATCCTCCTTCTGTTATTTTTGAATACTGACTGTGAAGTTAATATAGAGAGGCTTACGAGGTGTGATCAAACAGTACAGTGAATGTTTAAATTAAAAAAAAATTATTACAGTAAAAAACATATTGCCATTAATTCCTCTCAAAATACTCCCCCTCACTTTGAACACACTTATCCCATCCTTTTTGCCACTTTTTGAAGCAGTCTGGAAGTCCTCCTTTGTGAGTGTCTTTGGTTGTGCTGTCATGGCTGTTTCAATGTTCTGAATCAATTCAAAACATTTTCCTTTTCAGATCTGGCTCTGTGCAAATTCTGGATCTTCTTCAAAGTCAAAACGATCATGAAAGATAAATGTTTTGAATTGATTCAGGACACCAAGGCAGCTACAACAGAACAATTGAAGTCACTCACGAAAGAGGACTTCCAGAACTGCTTCAGAAAGGGGCAATAACAAAGGGATAAGTGTGTTCAAAGTGAGGGAGAGTATTCTGAGGGGGGATTAATAGCAATGTGTCTTTTACTGTAATATGTTTTTTTAAAAATCTAAACATTCATTATATTGTTTGATAACACCTGGTATATAGCATACATAGTCCACATTACTATGGGAGCTATTCATTTTGTTTTTTTAAAAAAGAATGTTCAAACGTATTTATTTCTAATGCTAGAGTAACATTTATGTATAGAAAGACTTTGTATCACTAGGTGGTTTTTCAAAACTTTAAAAAATATATTATTCAGGTGACACATAATCATTGAGGACAAATTAGAAAACAAATAAACCAATCTGGAGAAAATAGAAATCAACTATATGTGCTTAACCAGGAATGACCAGTTAACATTATGGTGTATGGCCTTTCTATTTCAAACCTATTATTACGTGTAACCATCTTTCCAGGTCAATAAATACCCAAACCATATGTTTAGATGGATGTTATAGTTCATGATATGAATTTACTATAATTTATTCAACCACTATAACACTTTAACATTATACCAATTTTCTACTATAAACAATTTTATGTGATAAACTTTTATATACATCTGTCTGTTTTTTTAAATTCCCAGAAATGGGTTGAACGCTCTTTGTTTTTAAAGCTTTTAAATACGTATTTCCCAATTTTCTTCCGAAAAGATTTTCCACCAATCAGCAATATCAAAGAGTGCCAGTTTATTCACAACTTTAGCAAATATTACTTTCATTTAAAAAAAAAAAAATCCCATAGCAATTGGCTAAGAGAATATCTTATCAAACACCAAATGCCATTATTATGTACACTTATTTGACTATTTGTGTAGTTGGATTTTTTCCTGTTTCATGTTTATTAATCATTTGTTTCCGCTTCTGTGAATATCCTTGAGCATTTTTGATCTTTTTCTTTAACTGTTATAACTACTTAGTCTTTTCTATATATAAACTTTGTCATTTGTTTTCCAATATTGTTTATGGTGCTTATTTAGACATTATAAATGAACAAAAAGTAGGGCTGGCCCAGTGGCGCGGTTGGTTAAGCGCTGTCTTGAGAAACCAACGGCCCCAGTTTGGTCCCACATGTGAGGGCCCGTGACACTGCCCTCAAAAAAAATAAAAAAATAAATGAACAAAAAGTATCACCTTTTTTTTCTTTTGTTTTTCTTTCAAATAGACTTATCTACTCCAAGTTTATCTAAATATTTATTCACATTTTAGTTTTAGTAATTTTACAAGTTTATGTTTTACATTTCAATCTTTCAAATACATGGAATTTATTTTGCTGTAAGTTTTGAAGTAGGCCTCTAACTTCGCACTTTCCCAAATGGTTGGCCATTTGTTCTACTAACGATTATTGAATATTTTATCTTTTCTTACCAATTTCAAATACTACCTTAGTCATATATTAAATTCTTATATATAAATACTTGAGTTTGTTTTGGGATATTTTAATTTGGTCAATTTTTAAATTTTAATTAATTAATTTTATTTTATTTTTTAATTGGGGAACAGTGTGTTATCCCAGGACCCATCAGCTCCAAGTCAAGTAGTTGTTTCAATCTAGTTATGGAGGGAATAACTTAGTGGCCCATGTGGGGATCAAACTGGCAACCTTGATGTTATGAGTTCTGTGCTCTAACCAGCTGAGCTAACCAGTCACCCCTTAGATTTTAATTTTTAACTCACAAATTTGAATGTAAGAAAGTTCAAGTTGTATATATTTATTTTATAGCTTGCCATCTTATTAAGCTCTCCAATTAAATTTTTAAGTTTTAAAATTGATCGCTTTGGAATTATTTGGTTAAAAAATTACATTATATAGAACTTTATTACCTTGTATCTATTTTTGATAACTATTTTTTTTTCTACCTAGTGGTATTGTCTAGAACATCTAAAGTAATATTAAATAATAATGGTTTTATCCTTATCTTATTATATAATTTAATGGTAAATCTCTGGTGTTTTGCAAGTAATGCTGATTATTTCTTTGAGAGGGCTATTATGTTTAGGAAATATATTTGTCTGTTTTACAAAAAAATTTTGCTTTAATCAGCAATTTTACTGAATATCTTTCCTATGTCTATCAAGAGAAGATCTCATGTGATCTATTAATAGATTTGAAAATAGTGAAACATCTTTATATTTATAGACATTTTCCTAGACCAATTCCTATTTTAGACATACTGGGGTTTCTGATTTACTAATATTTATTTAAGATTTTGCACCTATAAAAAACTCTTAACTTTCTTTCTGTGTTTTGTTGGTTTTGGTATTAAGTCCTGCTAGTTTGGAGTTACAGAATAGCTCTTAGGTACCTAAAATAATTATAGCTAGCTTTTCAACTGCCTAACCCTCTTGCATATTTTAATATGCAAGTGTATTTATGATTAAACCCTTAAAAAAGGCAATTTATTTGTTTGTTTTAGACTAAAAGGAAAATGAAGAAGTGGAGCCAGATAGCTCATTCCCCTACACTCTCATCTGTGCTTTAGAGGTAGTAGAATCACAATTTTCTCCAGAGTGGGTACATCTTGTAATAGGTGTGATATTAATAACATTCTTTGGACACTGACATCAAATGGATAAAGCCACCTTTGATTCCTAATATGTTAAACAAAAGAATATACTCACTGTCTGAAACCTAGACATGCAATATATATGACTTTTGTTTCTTGTTTTCAACAGGGTAAAACAAGAATATTTGATTTAAAAATTTTAATGCCCAAGTTTATACTTAGCATACGTAAAAAAAAAAATCCAAGCTTTCAGTCAAGATAACAAGAACTTTAAATATCCTATATAATTTTACTCTCTTGATGTAATGGATTTAGAATTTTATTTTTTTAAGTTGTTGAAACAGTTTGAGTGTCATTGGAATTCTCCATTCTGGGAAGAACTGAAAAAAAATATACCTCAAAAGCTATCAGGGCCTTAAAGATTTTTTCTTTTGTATTGTTGAATTGCAGGCAGTTTAGTACATCTTGCAGTAGGGTGCCATGTGCAATTATCTTTTAGAAATTCTTCAAAGTGATTGGCTTGTTGATAGCCCCTTTTTCTCTTTTCTGTCATTAAGACATATGTGTTGTTTTTGTCTTTTTAATTTAAAAAAATATATATATATTTTAATAGCACTTTGAGGGAAAGTAAACTCAAATTAACATATAGACCCAGATGTCTCTGTGAGTTGATCCAAGAACTAAGGAAACGTTCCTGGTAGTACACTGTCTAACACAAAGCCTGAAGTGGATTCCCTTTTAAATGTTCTCCCAGAGACGAACACATAACAACATTAGTGCACCCTCAGATTTTATGCCAGCAGTAACACTAGGTAGAAGAACACTTTAGTGTTTTAAAAATATTTAAAACTTAGTCTGATTTCTGTACCCACCTAGTCTAGGAGTCAGTAGAGCCCAGAGGTTCCAGGGAATCATCCCATCATCCACTTCAAGAGGCAGGCAGCACAGAGATAGGTAACTACTGTCCTGCTTTTACCCTAGTTCTGCCAAAGCCCCCCAGGTTTTATCTCTTCTACATGTTGGGCTTTGTAAGATTTGATTAAAGCAAAATGTACCCACTGTACATTTATTAAAGGTTTATTTTTAGCATGGGAAAAAATAAGGGGCTTCAGAATCAGACAGAGTGCATTCAGATACCATTTATACTCTGATTTTTGCTGTGTAAACCTTGGCAGATAAACCTAGCCTCGACTCAGAGGTGAGATCTGCCTCCAATGGAGACAGACATTCTTCTCACCTTTCAGCAGGTGCACAGATGGTCTCAGAGACCAAGGACTGAATGTATTTAGTTTTGTTTCAGGATTGTGAAGGCTTAGAGCTTTGAGATTTGTAATAAGAGCATTGCTATAGGCAGAGCAGGTTGTTTGGTGGAGTGGCCTTGAGAAGCATAGCAGACACTGTCTTGTGAGATCATCAGTGCAAAGCAGACTGTCTCCAATGAGCCTGGCATTCCACTTTGGGGCCTTGGAGGAGAGCAGCCATGCCTGGAAAGCTCTATCTGAAGCTGTTCTCTGCCATCAGCACTCATTGTGCTCATCCCCTTCTCAGGGACCTACACAGTTCCCCGACCTCTCCTCCATGCCATTCTCCCACTACCCTTGCCACAGTGGGCTGTAACAAAAATGTGTACTCTGCTCAAGTTGTCACTATCACTTCCTGCTCTAGGAATTTAGAATTGGGACCAAGAAATATTTTCAGTCCCTCTCCAGGTAGATACACCTACCTGTGTCTTATAAACTTGTGAGTCTTCATTTACCCTCATATTCTGTTACTGGATTGGATTAGCCGGAGGGGTGGGGGGGAGAGAGAGAGAGAGAGAGAGAGAGAGAGAGAGAGAGAGAGAGAGAGAGAAGAAGAAGAAGAAGAAGAAGAAGAAGAAGAAGAAGAAGAAGAAGAAGAAGAAGAAGAAGAAGAAGAAGAAGAGGAAAGAGATGAAAAACAGAAGGAATTTCCTGAAGACACTTGAATCTCTGGTTCCACTTGTTTTTGAGGAAAGGCGCATCCCTGTCCGTAGGTTCTACAAGTTATCTCTGAATCCTTATAATACATTTTTTTTTCCTTTGCTTAAGCCAACATAGTTGGTTTCTTCTACTTAAAGTCAATGAATGTAAGCACATGAGCTACACCCTGTGGGATGTGCAGAAATGTTTGGAGCAAGAGGTCCTCTCTGTAGGGGGTTGAGGACCATCAGCCAATAACATATGGGAATTAATGTTAATGTTACTCACTTGTGCTTCTAGGCTGGTGGGGTCTAGGGACATCTAGGTTACACATTTCAAATAATATGAAAACCAGAAACAGGCGCTATTGCAAAATCTACATTGTCCATAATGTAAAAACAAATTAATTGCGCAGTTGCTTTCAACTGTTCTTGAGACCAGAAAGAAAATTTTTCCCTAGGGTTGTCATGGAAGACTCTGTGCAATGTACTGGAAAGAAACACAATACCAAGCAATCATGCTTTTTAATGTATTTGTCCTCACATGGAGGTCCCTAGTTGCGACCTTTGCTTTAAATGATCTTTTAGTAAGATTAAAGTAAATAAACAAAGATTTCCCTCCACTGGGTCCAGAAAAAAAAAAAAAGTCTGTAGAAATCAATTCTCAGGGAATTTACTGGATTTTCTGTTCATTAGAATGATTTAGTTAGGTTGGCCACCAAAAACAAAAACAAAGAAACTTTGGATTCAAATTTTCAAGATCAAGATGCTCAGGATGAGAACTCATCCAAGGACTACAGGAGGGGCGATTTGGTTTGTACATTTGCCATCGTTGACTACTCTCCAGCTCTCAACCTAATTCCCCCCTTAGTACTTTGAATCAGCAGAGTCCCGCAAGACTGTGAGTGCAAATAAAGTCATGCAGACCAATGGGTTAAATGTTGATTTGTGTAATCAGCAAACCCTGAGAGCTCTCAGTAGAAACTGCTTTGATTTCTGATTTTTAGAAAGTTTTTCTACCAGAGGATTATTATGGTCATTGAAATTAGAAATGGAATTATGGTTGAACCCTAAATAACATGATGTAGATGCTAAAACTGCTATTTAGTTGTTACGCTGAACAATTAGGAACAATGGAAGGGACAGGGTGTCCTTGTGAGATCTCTAATTTTAATTTTGGGATTGCCAATTTGTTAGCCTTTCACTCCTTCCTTAAGGGAAATGCAGGGTCTTAGAGAACTTGCCCAAGGCATATATTCCAGTAGAAAATTATGAGCTTCACTTTCTAAGGAGGAGATGTTTAGCTTCCTCCTTTGAGGGTGGTGCAGGCTTCACAAATTCATGTGTCTCAAAATCTCACTAAACAATGAGAGATTCTTTATGATAGATCAACTGTAAGACCTAATTACTTTTGGGACAATCTCCCTCTTTGCAAGTGCTCGCATAGCTCCCTATTTTTCCGAAAAAAGGAGGTATGTAGGGGTGCTGCTGTGAAGATGTGACTTATAGGCATAACGTATGATGGAAGATCAGGGCTGAAGTTTGATTGTCATACAGCATAATTCTGATGGTTAATTTGCTCTTATTGGCTAAGATTTTAGCAGACATTTAAATGAATGGATATTAGTGGCAAAGAATTGTTACATCCTCATTAGATGAGGAATAGTATTATTATAGTAATTAAAATCAGGAGTCGCAAAGTATCAAATTAGAAATTAGAGTCACAAGGGTCGGCCGAGTGGCGTGGTGGTTAAGCGCTGGCCTGGGAAGCCAGAGGCCCTGGTTCGGGTCCCATATATGAGGGCCAGTGACACTGCCCTCAAATAAATAAATAAATAAATAAATAAATAAATAAATAAATAAGAAATTAGAGTCACAAGAAGCAAATCAGCGAAAAGTAGAAAACATTTGGGAAAGTTTTTTTTATTTGTTTGGGTTTTTTTTCCTGCTTTTACTTTTATTAGCATTTATTTGATGCCGAATTTACTCCTGGGCCATACGTTTTTGTTTCTTCGGTTTATTCTGGGAGATCTTTTTCTTCTGTGCAACCTCCTCTTCCGGTTTAGGAATAATTTGCTCTTTTTCAGTTAGGACCATCTCAGTGCAGCAGGGAGAGCTCATGTATGGGTTAATCCCCCTATGAGCTCTGTAAGTTCCACGCTGCATCTTGGGAGCTTTGTTCTGGATGTGCTCAATAGCTGGAGAGTCTACATCTGAACTCTTAAGTTCAGCATGGCTCTCTGCATTTTTAAGCAGGTGCAGTAAAAATTCTGCACTCTTTTGAGGGCCATCAACCCTCCATCCAACCCCACTGTTTGGCCTGGGCACACCTCCCAACTCCACCATTGTAATGACAGAATGGTACGCATTGCCTTTGCTATGTGACGTCCTTTAGATACTTGGTGGCTTTTTGGATATGCATACCTTGATGGCCTTGGCAGTTTCACAAGTGTTCTTAAAATGAACCGGTAGATTTGAACCTTTCGATTTACAAGATTTTGTGGAGTTCTCTGGGTCAAGCGAATAGTGAACCATTTTCAGGGGTGACCTCAGGCGGTTTACAGGAAGAGAAGGAAACACTTGTTTTGAAAAATATAGGCATGGACTGTCCCATGTTATCCCCAAATTGGCAGTGCATTTCATTTTTTGTCCTTAGCTTTTAAAATATGTAAAAAAGAATACCTGCATATTGTGATATTCATACACAACAGAACTAGGCGAGACTTGTTGGTTCCCTTAGCCTCAGTGAGTTCAGCACTATCAACAGGGCAGTTTGTTATTTTTCCAAATTTATTTTATGTATATACTAGTATGTTACTATTGTTCAAGAATAAGTATATATAATGAATGTTGTTCTCCAATATTAAACATATTATATGTGACTTCCTATGTCATTTTATGTAGGAGACTTTTTTTTTTTTTTTTTTTGGAGGGCAATGTCACTGGCCCTCATATGTGGGTCCCGAACCAGGGCCGCTGGCTTCTGAAGCCAGCGTTAACCACCGTGCCACTCAGCCAGCCCTATGCAGGAGAAATATTTTAATCACACACATGATAATAAATGCATTAAAAATTTTTCGGAACAAACATTTTATTTTAGAAAATTTTACTTTAGTGAAGTCTAGATTCCCTGAGGAAGGGTGACCATATGCTTATGCAAATACTGAGGGTGCTTACATTTTCTCTATGTGTATATAATGTAATGAAAATATCCAGAGGGCTTTGAGTATATATATATATATATATATATATATATATATATATATATATGTATGAGCATATAGCAGAGGGTGTTCACTTTGAATAGTAAAACATAGGCTACAGGGAATAAAATTTTCCAATGTCTTGACAAAGCCAGTTTTTGCTAGGATGGTCCGAAGTTGCAAACTGGAGAAAATCCAGGGAGAGACAATGTATTTTCTCTCTGATTTTAAAGAAAAGTAAAAAGATGGTTTTTAGAACTGCTTTCTCTGGGTTTATGCCATGGTGTGAATGTTTGTGTCCCTCCGCCCCGCCTCTCCCATTCATATGTTGAAATCCAACCCCCCACAATGACATAATAGTTGGGGCCTTTAGGAAATAATCAGGTCGGAGGGCAGAGCCTTAACGGATGGGATTAGTGTCCCCTTTATCAGAGACCCCAGGGAGCTCTCTCCTCCCTCTTCCTACTGCTTGAGAATACAAGGAGGAAGACAGCAGTCTACAACTTGGAAGACATTTCTCACCAAACCCAACCATGTTGGCAAACTGATTTCAGAACTCCAGTTCCCAGAAACCTGAGAAATAAATCTCTGTTGTTCTTAAGCCATCCAGACTATGATATTTTTTGTTATAGCGGCCTGAAGGATGAAAACATACATGTTACTAGTTATATTAAGTAATACAATTCATAAATCTTTCCATGTCAGTATATTTGAAAAATATTTTACACATGTGCTCATGGGCACACCCATGTGCATGCATACATACACACACACTCACACTTAAATTAGTCGTTACATAGTATTTTATCTTATGAATGTACATTAATTTGTTTAACCAAACCTCTGTTAAGAACTTTTAGTTTTTTTCATGTATTTCCAGTTACACTTTTGTAATATAGCCTTTCTCATTTGTATAAATATTTATGAACGTTAAATTCCTCTCAGTGCATTGCTAGGTCAATAAATATGAGTTTTAGTAGCTATTGCAAAATCATTCTATTACAGTGTGTGAAAGGGCTTTTTTTTTTTTTTTTACCAGAGTAAACAAGTGAGGTAGAGATAAGATGGAAATTAGATCAGAGAGGGACAAAGGAGTCAGATCATGCAGGTTGTAGGCCATTGTAATAACTTTTATCACCAATCTTTTTAATCTTAACAATCTGAGAAGTAAACTAAGATCTCATATGAGCATTATGCATTCGATGTTTTATTACATACATTGCCCATGTTTTCTATTGGATTGTTTATCCCTTTTTTGTTTAATGTTGGGATTATGAGCTCTTTGTAATGTCAGCACAATCTTATTCTTAATTTTTTTTCCTGACAAATCTTGAGTTTTCTTTATTTGTGAATATTTAAAATATATTTTTGCAAATTAATTAAGGAGCATTTCAGGCTTATTATTTGCTTTGCCATGTTTGTCAAGCACAGTATCTGGTATCTAATGAGAAATTATTAAATTTTTTTAATGAAATTAGCATATGTATTTGCTAGAACCTTAGTCGCTGATGAGGTTTAGACTTTTTGGTTGTTATTTGTGGTAAGCAGAATGATATCCTCTGCCCCACCCCCACCACAAATACCTGAAATTTGTGACTATATTACCTTTAATGGTAAAAGAAATTTGCATTGTGATTAAGTTAAGATCTTGCGTTGCCGAGATTATCCTGGATTATCCAGGTAGACCAAATGTAATCAATCATAAGTGTTCTTGTAAGAGGGAGTCAGATGGGTGAGATTCAGAGAGAGCAGATCAGAAGTCAGAGATGAAAGGTATTTGATAATGCTATGCTGCTGGCTTCCTAGATGGACAATGAGGCTATGAGCCATGGAAGGCCAGGAGCCTCTAGAAACTAGAAAAGGCAGGTAAATCGATTCTCTTGCAAAGCCTCCAGGAGGAATGCAGCCCTCTCAGCTCAGTTGAGACTTCTGACCTCCAGAACGCCAAGATGATAAATTTGTGTTGTGTTAAGCTTGTGGTAATTTCTTACCTCAGCAATAGGAAACAAATACATTATCCTACTACTAACCTGCATTAATCACTTCATTAATTTCTTGGTTTACCAGCTTCTTTACTTTATATTTCATTAGTCCTTAGATT
This sequence comes from Aselliscus stoliczkanus, assembly GCA_033961575.1. Classification (NCBI taxonomy): domain Eukaryota; kingdom Metazoa; phylum Chordata; class Mammalia; order Chiroptera; family Hipposideridae; genus Aselliscus; species Aselliscus stoliczkanus. The sequence continues at coordinate 58,635,898 of CM066728.1, forward strand.
TCTTTCAGATACAGCCCTCAGCGATTGTATATTTTGTGTGATGAAGCAGAACTGATTGTCACTCTCCTGTCTTTATATCTCATAGGAAGGGGACAGCATGTGCACTTTAATACACTCAGGGAATTTTACCATGTATTAGTGTTGGCTCTAATGTACATTGCTTTCTCTGCTCTGCTCAGTAAATAAAAGGAGTGTAGAATCATGATCACAGGGGATGAGGAACTCTGCCAGCCCACATAAGTCCAGGCTAGGGCTGGGAAGTGGTGCAGACAGAGACAGTGGCTCTAGTGGAGGCTCTGGGCACACACTGGTTTCCTGGTGCTCCCAGGGCTTTGGTTGTGAGTTCACTGGCTGTGTGAAATGGGCTATTTCTGAGCCTACACAGCCAGATTAAGAGGTTGCAGATGGAGATAGTAATAGTACAGAGTCCACATTTAGTAGATCCCAAAAGCTTGTTTTTCTTTGGCAGGTAATAGGGCTGGGATGAACCATCCACAGATGCCCAATCTCCTTTGTGGTCTTCTCAAGGGTGAACAATCAGCAGTTTGTCACTGTATAAATGTATGATTTACAGGACGACTGAACATGCTACCTGGCCTTATTTGTGCCATGAACTAAGATCAATGAATGACTTGATAAGTTGTGAAAATAGATAATAATTACTGAGAAACTGAGCAAGAAAGTTTGAATAGTTTTAATCATATATGAGATGGGGAATATAAGCCCACAAACTGCCATAAATACCATCATCCCATGAATGAAGTTTTCAGCCTATAGTAATCAGTATGTAAAAATCAGTACATAAAATTTTTGTAGAATTGATGTAGGATATTTCTTTTGGGCCGGGATCATAGTCTTATAAAGCCAAAGAATGGAGACACGGACCAGAGAGGTAAAGTTTACAGCAGATGATAGTTTATTAGAGTAGAATGTAACAGCTCTCAAAATGAGAGGGGATCCCGATTGGGTTGCCCAGCAGTTAGGGCAAAAGCTTTGGTTTTTATACCTTTTGTATGTCTCGGGTAGGGGGCTGCCTGGCTCCTTTTGGGGCCACATTTGTTGCTCTGCCCAGTGGAGGTCTTTCCTCCAAAATGCCTAATTTCCTTAGAGTTTAATCAGTTTAATCAATGTCTCTGCTCTGAGAGGAGCATGTTACCTGAGACTGAGTCTTATGTTATGCTAAATAACCTCTTGGAGATATGCATTCTACCTGGGAATCTCTGGGAAAGAGGCCTTTCTCCTCCCCCACCTGAGTTTATCACTGGCAGGTCCTGTGACTTAATCCTGTTTGTTAGCTAATAAATTATTTTCCTGGCTTTGTTATAGTTTACACCCTGATTCCCTCTAAGGTGGCAATTTTCCTGACTGCCTATAATTTTTCCTATCTCAGAATGAGGAATATCATTAGGAGAACTTATCTTCCTAGGATTAAGAATAGCCTTTTGGTTAAATTGACAGAACTATGAAGTCAAATACAAGATGCCTTTCCTGTACTTTTCCCACTAAAGGCCTCTTGGGATTTAGAATGAGTTTTTTTTGTTTTGTTTTTTAATTCTGTTGTTTGTAGTTATACATCATGGTTGGATCCAGCATGTCTAATTGTTGTTCTTTCTGATTGTCAGGAAGCTTTTGCTTTAGCTACCTGTGTGACTTCTCTGTGAGCACGAACCTGATGTATCTGCCTGGCTCTTTGCTAGCAATTTCATGTAGTCTGACTGACTTGTATAGGCTGAATGTTCCCATTAGAGTACTGAATGAATAAATAACTGAACACACTAAGCTAGCTATTAATTTATATTGGGCGCCACCACAAAATATGGTGAAATTAAACCAGTATTGTGCAGTGTGACTTGATGGCAACTGATTTCTGAGAAATTTCACACTAAAATTGGGAGAGTTGAATTTACTAAGTTACTAAGGTTGAATGACTATGGTTCTCTATTCTTATCTGTTAGGCAAACTATTTTTCAAAGGAACAGTATTAGTTGCTTTGGTGCCTGGGCTCAGAGGCCACATTTGTGGCTGGTTAACGTTTTGCCAAAAGCTTGGTTAAAATAAAATAGATCATTCTCTAATCTGTGTGGAAACTCTGGGAGTGGGAAGAAGGAGTCCTTTCTTACTGGGGGAAAAAAAACACAAATTTTGCTTGGTTTTCAATACACTATTCATTTCTTATTTGACTCACCAACAATTCAATGTACACAGCTTACTCAGTTTGGGATAATGTTTGGTTTTAAGAGATTGCGAATAAGAAATAACATTAATGATTCTTTTAATATATTCTTTTATATTGTTAAAGAATATATATATATATATATATATATATATATATATATATATATATACTGTGTTCTTTCTATTCAGTGATTATTTACCAAGGATATATAACAATGGGTTAAGGGACCCTCATCCAATCTTAAACTGGAGTAAACATTTTCTGAGGGTAAGCAGTTATTTGGGGAGTCAATAGGCTATCCTTCAATATACTAGTGGAAACAACTTCCTCCTCCTCACCATTTCGTCATATTAACTACTACTTCCTTTTAATATTTACAAAGCATGCTTTGTGGATGGCTTGGGTTCAGATGATAGAAGTCTTTCACTAATTAAGCAGTTTTCTGTCCCTTACAGAAAAATCTCAACCGAGTACGCACTGAGCCCTGCCCCGCCAACGCTTGCAGGAAAGGCAGTGTGGTGTGGAGCGCAAAGCACCAAAATAGGAGTCAGAAGGGTGAGGTGCTCATCCTGGTGCTGTGATTCTACATGCATCTCTTTCCTAGGACAGTGGTGATAACACCAGTGCCCGCTAGCAGCACAGAATGATGTGTGACTGAAATTAAATCAAGAATGTGGAAATTCTCTGTAGGTTTCCATGTGCTGGGCAAATATAAGGTGTTCCTGGTATTTAATGCCACAGAAGTCCTGTCCTGACTGATGTGAGTCTCTCTACACTGTCAACATCAGCACCCGGTATCTCGTCCCATCAGAACAGCAGAATCTTCTCTTTGTTGGCGGGAAGACAGTGTTATCCTCAGAACTGGTGTTTTCCATTCTGATGGCTCATTCATCCCACCTCCTCCGCTCCCATCTGCTGTGTGCAGACACCACCCCCCTAGGGATGCGACCCAGTTGCCTTACCACACAGAGTGTTCGTCCCAGAGCACACACACCCAGGACACAGGGGTGTAACTCTGCCCCCCCTCCCTCCCCTTCATCAGAGCAGCAATGTGCCTCCTTGTCCTTACGCTACACCCACGGTTTGCTCTTTCCTGCCGCCCCCTTTCCATGTTTCCTCTGAATGTTCCCATGTCCTGGAGGCAGCCGTGTAATTTCCCTTTCATTATCAGTGTTCTCAGGATGTAATTTCCTCATGATGACTCAGTATGGATTCTAGTACCTCTAACAACTTGTTTACAAATTAGGAATTGGTGATGATAATGTTGAAAAAAGACTCAGTCAATTTTTTTCACACTGCTCAGTCCCCAGGCAAACCCTACTGGTGGAAAGGAATTGCAGAGAAATGGAAGGAGGATTCAAAGTGATAAAAGAAAATGGAATCAAGGGAGAGAGAGCACAGTCTTCCAGGAAGAGTTAAAACAACTGGAGTTATTTTGGCCTAAAGGCAAAGTATGCAAAATGCCAGCCAGCTGTTCTCTATCTCCATGAAAGAATGAAACAAAGCAATGTTTTATAGTGTAGCAAAAGGAATTTAGGTTAGACATAAAGAAGAATTTCTTAATAATGTGGGTTGTTAAATATTGCAAGGGTTTACAAAGGAAATCTGTGGAAATCTTTCTTTCTGTGGCAATATTTCCATATTAGGATAAATTCCACTTGTGTAGGATGGTTTAAATAAAGTATTTCACAATTTTTCTCTAAAGTCTATAAATTCACGTTGCAATTAGGAGCTGTAGTGACTATTTCTCACTCAAGATTGCCTCTATATCTTAACACAACTTTTGGGTTTTCAATTGATATAAATATATATATATATATATATATATATATATATATATATATATACACATCTGAAACATTTTAAAGCAAACAATTCAGTGACATTGAGTACAGCCATGGTATCGTGTAATCATCATCACTATCCATCTCCACAGCTTCATCATCATCCTAAACTATAAAACTTTGTACCCATTAAACAATAATTCTCCATTATCCCATCTCCCTAGCCTCTGTTAACCACTAGTTTACTTTCTGTCTCTATGAATTTGAGTTTTTGTCTACATTGATTGATATACTACAGAGTGATCTCCACCTTCCTAACATAGAATGTACTGCATGATCTATCCCCTTTTACCAGTAAGGTGAAGTCATAGACCTGTTCTGCCAGTGAGGAATGACCATATGGGTCCTGGATCCACACATCAGTAATGTGAGCAGAAGGCAGGCTAGTGGCATCCATTTGGTTGGGGCAGGGCGGAAAAGGTTGTTGATGGTACCAGCAGCTTCCCAAGTCGGGTTGGGGTAGCAGGGTTCTCTGGATGGTGGGGTAGAGGCAGCTTCTTCACTGTGGCCAGGAAGACTTGTTTATGATAATAAGGCAAAGCATATCCTTTTCCAGACTAGTTGTCTGATGTGACAAGGAGTTGGGAGTAATTCCCGGAAGCTGTTCTCAGAGTCTGTGTCTTCTGGTCTTCCTGTGATTCTGTAATCCATTCAGTATGCTCTAATAAACCCCTTCCCTCTTACACCAGCTGGAATGGATTCTGTTGTGTGCTCTTAAGAACCTTGACCAACACAGGGGCAATTATCTCCCAATACTGATTCTTTCAATAGGTGATTTTCTTCCTTCCTTTCCATTGGTGAGGGAAGGAAGTGAGGTGGATCTGGGAGAGCCAGAATGACTTTCTCCTGCAGCCTCTCCATGATGCCTGAATATGGCTGCGTGTGTGTTAGGAGGTTGGAGTGAGGTGGCACCGGATTTTATAATGGACCCAACAGAGGTGGCATGAGGCAGTCTCCACCTTCCTCACAGGGACTTTCTGAGTGGTTCTCCCTCACAGAAACTGTCCTGTGGCATGTGTATGTGTACAAAGCAGATCTCCTCTATTTAAAACCTTCTTATCTGAGAAGCAATCCCCCCTTCCACTGAGCTTAATGGAGGTGAGCTTGTGTTTGTGAGAGAGTGTGGTTTGCCGGGTTAGGGAGGAGATGGTTCTCCAGGATCAACAGCAATGTAAAGGCAAGGCAGTGCTCACCTATCCCCTCAGGCTCTTCCATATCAGGCTGCTAAGCAGCCCATAGTCCCCAGAAGCATTTTGCTGGTTTCTTCCCCTTTCATAGATCCATGAGTGTCTGCAAGTTCCTCAGGGGCCAAGTCTTACACTTATTTATAGTCCTCACTGTCTCAATATGGGAAGGTGCTTAATAAATGTTTCATTCCTTGCTAAACTATGTAAGCATGTGCTTGTATGTGTGTCTGTTTATAATCTCTTCTAAATTTCAGTATTTTTCTTTAATTAATTATGCTATACATTTTTTTCTATTTAACTGTATGTTTATAACCTCTAAATCTCTTTCTTGCAGCTGCATTTTTCCTTTTTCATTGCATTCTATTCTTATTATACAAATGTAATATCTTCCCACATCGTGGCCAGGATATCAATGAGAATTGGCAGATTCATTAAGAGAGCAAACTCTGGGGCCAGGCTGCCTCTGTTAGAATCATGGCTGTACCACTTAACAGCTATATGTCCTCGGGTAACTCACGGTACCACTCTGTGCTTCAGTTTCCTTATTTGCAAAATGAGGATAGTAGTGATACATATTGAGCAAGATGGTTGTGAGGCATATGTAAGTTTATAAGTTAATATATATATATGAAGTCTTTAGAGCAATGCCTGACACCACGTAAGTGCTATATAAATGCTATTATTAAGTTGTTTTCTATTTTCTGCAGAATTGGTTTTTCTGTTTTATTATTTTGTTCTTTTTTTTTGTGTGCTTATAGTTTTCTATTTTTTTTTTTTTAATAGCAGAATGAGGCTCTTTATTCTAAGTGATTGGTGTAAGTTTCCTCTGCTATGGTGTGAATAGGTCTTTTCCCAAAAGCACCCTCTACTGCATTGAAATAGGACTGGTGGTTAGTTTTATGTATGTGGACAAAGTTATGTCAGATAACCTGATTTGCTTCAGTGTGAGTGATACACACATTAGCTGACAGTTTGGAGTTTCTCTAACTGCTAAAATAGAAAAAAAGAGAGAGAGAGAGATTTTAAACTTCTAAACCCCAAGAGAAGTTTTGGCAGTTCAACCAATTGTTGATCAAAAAGACTTCAGGCTGTTTGGCTCTTTACTTTCTGGTACAAAGAAGAAGGGATGGGAGCTCCTTTGGACAGCTATTTGGTTCAAGGACCTCCAGATAATCTTTCTGTTTACTCTATTTTTCATTTCCACATTCTGCCTTATTTTCCAACTTTAACCTGGTGCCTCCAATGGGGAGACTTACTCTCACCTCTATTTCCACTGCAGTCTGCAATTAGTGGATTTGGTCTGTTCTATTCCACGTAGGAGTAGCCTTTTATCCCCTTTCTGTCTTATAAAAATTTGTTGAAATATCTTTTCTGATGTTACCACCTCTATCCCCTCATTATCTTCTTTGATCATGAAATTATCATCATTTTTTGTACTGCTATATGATATCTTAAAATCACTGGGGTCTCCCTGGTATCCTGAGAATGATGGAGGTTTGTTGCTCATTGTGCCTTCTTGCTCTGGAACTAACATCACAAGTATTATTATTGGGATCACTGGAGATTACCGGTTAGTCATCCATCCGCTTCTTGGTTCGGAAACAATTGAAAACAAAGATAATAGTCTTCCACCTTGTCATACATATATAGAGAAAAATGAATGCATTATCTCTTCCAAAGAAGGCATGAAGACTAATAATAGATGTTACACTGTCCTGAATTGCATTAATCAAGCCACTGTCACTCTTTCTTGGGGTAAAGAGAAGTAAAACATAGAGAAAATAATTGTGCTTGGTCCCAAAAAAGGGATATCCTTTTGTAATTATTGTATAGATGAAGTACCTAAAATTCTGTTGAGCTAAAAGTTTATAAAATTTATAAATGATAAAGCTAGGCTCTAGTATTTCTAACTTGGAGCCCTTTAATCCTTCTTCTGGACTACATTCCTTCTCTGTAATATGCTACTGTGACCTCAAATATCCAAACATTTTATCTTTTATATAGATCATGTATTATAGAATTGTACACTTGAAACCTATATAATTTTATTAACCAATGTCACCCCAATAAATTTCATTAAAATGTTTTTTAAATTACAAGAAGAAATCTATATTCATGCCTGCCATCTTACAAAAAAAAGCACTAAATCTTCAAAGATATATTCAATGAAATGAATAATATTTACTTAGAATTATGCTCTCTTACACAGTCACTATATTGTAATTCTTAAGGTGTAAAAGAGAATTAGTAAAGTTTAGAAATTTCAAAAATATACAGGAAACAAAAGGATTGTCAAGCTCTCTTTGATCTACAACATTTTATTAACCAGAGTTACTGTTTTTTTCCTACTTCTCAAGGTTTTAGATATATATTCTTCTACCACAGAACATATTTTTATTTTCTGAAATTCTCATTTCAGCCTTTGGGTTGCTTAGGAAATAGTTGACTCCATTGCTATAAGTGCCCAGTAGTAAATTGCAAGTGTCTGTATTTCTTTGCATCAGAAAAAGCACAAAACTGAAATGGCTCCCTCAGGAGACATAAGTGTTGTGAGCCTTCCTGACCCTGCAGATGGCTGGAATTTGGCAAAAGTCCATTTTACATGTGGACGACTCTTGACACAGCTCCTCTCACAAAATAGCTGGTGATGACATTTGGCCATTTTCATTAAGCATCTCATTTTTTTCCTCTACTCAGCTTGAGACCAGTTTCTGAATTACAATCCCTGGCAGGACAGCTGAAACAGAGAAATACTTAGCTGTTGGCACACAGAAAGTCCTTTCATTTACCCTGAGACTCCATTAAAGCATTTCTGGCCCTTTACTAGCCGTTTGTATAATAGGATTTTCCATGTTATTTGAGGAAAAGCAACAACTAGTTGAAACAAAGCTTTCTGGTGTCTTCTCCCTTGCAGTATAAAAGTGATAATGTAAAGTGATAATGTATTATTTCATTCACCCAAAACAATACCACGTTTGTGACCTGATGTACTGAATAGTTTAGAGATAGTATTTCTTCCTTCATTCCAGTATTTCTAGGCACCTATGATGTGTTATTCAGTTTGAAGTGGTATATAAAGATGACCAGAGCAAGGAACCTATTTTTAATAAACTCATTGGTTAGTGAGGGAAACAGAAGAATGAACTGTTACAGTGTTAGGTGGTATACACTATGATACGATGTGCTTTACGTGAGTATAGGAATATAGTATAGTGAGGAATAGCAACTTATCTACCTGGTGCAAATGGTAGGGGAGGAATAGGGGAGGCTCTTTGAGATGAACTCTAAAAAAACAAAGACAGACTTTCCAGAAAGACAAGATAAGAAAGGGCATCCTAGGCAGAGGAAATAGACTGTTTAGATAGGAAGGAATGAAAGAGGACTGTGTGCTCAGAACATACAGTTGTTATCGCTGGAGCAGAGTGTGAGGTGAAGGGAGAATAAGGTGACAGAAGATGAGTCCAGAGAATAGACGATCACACTGTTGATGTGAGAAGGACTTTGAACTTTTCCCTCTGGATTTGTCTTTCCTGTGGGAGCTTTTTATGCATTTTTGCGTGCAGGAATTTCTGGTGGCAAACTAAAAAACTAAACTTGCATCTGTATTTATTACAGAGATTTTTCTGTGACAGTGTGAGTAGGACTGTACCCAGCCTTGATTACATGAGGAAGGAAAAGTTCTTCGTGTTCCATGGGCATGTGCCTTCTTTGGCCCAAACGTGATACTTCTCTTTGCTATTTAACTTACCTGCAGCTACCTGCACCCCTCCTCCATCATTGCACGATCACCTCAATTCAATGTGCTGTGTGATAGATGTCATTGTTACAGTATTGTCCCTGGTTGGAGTCAACAAAGCAAAACATGTGCATATTGCCCCAAATTTGGTAACACATTTGTGAAAATGACCAGTTGAGAAAATGATTAAGTGAGAAGTTCTAGAAATTATTGAAATTAAGGAGGAGAGTGGTAAGAACACATTTGAACTTTAGGAATGTAATTATGGAGGAGGAATCACCTAGATGCATTCTGGTCAGAGCTTTTGTAAGCTGTGAGAATGGAGGACAATATGGATATAAAAATATATGTGTATAAATAAATAATTTAGAAGGCAGTGTAGCGCTGAGATTGAGAACTTAAGCTCTGGAGTTAATTAGCTTGGGTCTGAATTCTTGCTCCTGCACTTACCTGTTATATGATGTTATATGTCAAGTTATATAATATCTTTGTACCTCAGTTTCCTCATCTGTAAAATAGGGATTATAATAATACTTGCTTCTTAGAGTTGTTGTGAGGATTAAATGAAATTATATGTAGAAAGCAATTAGAATAGCATCCATCACAATGTAAGTGCTCAGTAAATGTCAGCATTATTATAGCATACTGGAAAGTATGATTATACTGGCAAGAAGAAATTGATAGAATATGGGAAATAATAGGATAAAGAAAAATGAAAAAAAAAGAAGAGACACTGCAATAATGATTGATTGCATGGTAAATGAGGAAAGAATCTAGAAGGGTGAAGATTTGGAAAAAGTCATTGAAGAAGAAAGAATTTCAGTGTCTCTGTATAAATGGAGATAACAGGTAATCAGTTGGGTATATATATGAGTTTGGGGCTTGTATGAAAGAATGGGCTGAAGATAGAGATTTTGGCAACCATCAGCCTATAGGTGAAAGTTGGGGCCGTGGGGATAGAGAGGATTGCCAAAGAGAGTAAGGGAAAGAAAGCAATTTATCTTTAAGACAATTACCTAAAATATTCAGAGAATTTTCTCTTGTTTTTCTCTTTTAAATTAGTCTTGTTTTTTTCCCCCTGATAATGCAAGTAATAGGTACTTCCTGCATAAAATTCTGAACATTTTCTTAATGTTCCTTTAAAAAATTTTTTATGTGATTTTTCATTAACAGCCCTTGCTCTGAGAAGAAAATGTTCTTGAATCATCCCATGTAGGGACCTGGAACACAAAACAAATGTAAAATACCTCCTGCTCCGTTGTCTTCAATGAAGGCCAAACTAAAGTAATCAGCTTGAATCCACCTTTCCTTAGATGAAAACCCAGCTGTGTTCCTCTGCAGACTGGGAGCTGGGAGCTAGCAGCAGGAGGATGCTGACTCTGTGATGGAGGGAGAATACCAGGGTGCTTTCAGCTGACACTTTGGCAGGGCAGGCTGGTATTAAAGGAGAAGGCCTATGATTACTTCAAGTAGACATTTTCCCTTCGGCGGCATTACTGTGCAGCCTGGAAGTTGAACTGCAAAGTGCCCACCATGGCACTGTCATGGCTTTACCATCACCCACACAGCCTCCGATGCAGCTGCCCGTTCCACAGTCAAGCATCTAGAAAGAAGCTCTTTTAATTTTGCCATTCCTGAAAGTCGTGTTTCACTCTTCTGGTATTATTCTGTATACCTAGTGGGGAGCACCTCATAATATTTTCAATGCTAAGAGCCTCTGAAGGTATTAATCTGACCCTGAGCAAACCTTCAGTGTCAATATTATGGGTGGTATGTGGTGAGCTGGGAATCTCTATTCTTCACTTATTTCTAAGACTATGCCCATTTCCTTTGCATGTGGGGAGCAGGCAAGGACCCAATAGTCTCTTTCCAGATCCTTAGTCAGTTGTTTTTGTACATCTGGTTGACCCCCTTAGCTGAGACAGGAATAGAGATATGTGACCTCTTTCTTTTGATATTTTATCCTTTGCTCTCCGCCTTATACCCAGCTGTAGGTTTAGCCACCTATCTTCAGTAACTCTGTTTTTCTGCAACTCTACTCCACCATTCTTCACAAGCCTAATGTTGCTTGGACTTTTATGTTGATGACTCCTTAGTGCTATATGAAGTTGTCCTGTATATTTATGAGTGTGCTTTGTCCGGTTGTCATTAACATTGCAGAGGGTTACCGTCTATCATAAATCATAGCAGGCAAGGACAACACATTGTGAACTTTCTTCTTGAACTTCCAGAAAACCTGCAGGAATTTGTAACGTTAAAACAAAACAACAAACAAGAAACATGGCCAGTCTGAAAATGATAGCAAAACCTTGAAAGATACTGGCTCTTGGCTGGAATTTATTGTATGAGAAACCTTGAATTTCCCTACCCACTGTTTTCCCTTGTCTTTCCTAGGGTTTCAGATTGCAAGACAATTATAATGTCACCACACAGAGCTCATGGCAGGTTAGTTGGAGGAAGCTGTTTAAACTCGAACAATTTACCATCCTCAATCTTAGATCCATGCCTCCTCTTCCCACACTTCCCCTTCTCCTGCCCATTTTTTATACATTACCCCTCCTCCACAACATAGTCCCCTTAAGGAGACCAAGAGGGGGTAAAAAACCCCAAACACTGATCTCTAAAAAAGGCCTTGGAATGTTCTTACTTATTGACATTTACAGAAAGAAAAATCAATAGGATACCTCCTCCATCCTTTTAAATCCTACCCTACTATTAGGATTGGACTGATTTTCTAACTCTGAAAAGCCTTCAGAGAATAAATACCCAGAAATCCTGTGAACATGACTAGGAGAGTTTTGATACATTAAGAACAAATGTTAACAGTCAAGCCATTCCAAGAATGTTCTGCTTTCTTTAGGAATATTTCAGTTGAGTTGCCTTTAAAAGACAATTGGGTGTGTAACACTTCTGACCCTTGACCTCTGGGAATCAGGGCGTTTTTTTTGGAGTCACTTTCCCAAATGAGACTCGTCTTTAACTAGGAAGAGGTGTCTCCCACAGCTAGCATGGGAAAACTAATCTTTAGAAAGCAAACACCTTGGGAAGAAAAGCTCTAATGCTTGTAATTAATTCATGTTGCTTATTTTAATCTAAGGGGGACCTAACTAAACACTGTGTGAGTGTGTGTGTGTGTGTGTGTGTGTGTGTGTGTGTGTGTAAAAGAAGGATTGGGTAGAATGTATCCTGCTTCATTTTTTCAAGAGGAGTTAAAATGAATTACAGGAAGATTTGTTTCACTCCCAGAAAAGATTAATTTGGGAAACATTTCTTTTGACACACTGCTAATAATTAAAGTAATCCTTCATTTTCTCTGTTTCCTTTAAGTAAAAATGTGTGGCTTTATTTAACCTTCCATCAATTAACTCTCAAAGCAAAATAACCTTGAACTCCATAAACCCATATACTTAATTCTCTACTGACAGAGAAAGGAGAAGCAATGGCTGCCCCTTGACTGCAGGGACTCCAGTATTATTGCAGCTCCAAAGTCAGATGCCCTGTGTGCATCACCCTCCAATCTCCTACTTTTATTTTATTATTTATTTTTATTTTTTTTTAGGGCAGTGTCACTGGCCCTCATATGTGGGACCCGAACCGGAGCCGCTGGCATCCCAAACCAGCACTTAACCACCACGCCACTCGGCTGGCCCTCTCCTACTTTTATTGACAGAGGTTTTGACTTTGAAATTCTACCTTCCACATTTCACCAGTACACACAGTCATATATAATTCTATTAGAATTTTGCTGTTAGAAATGTTTGCACAGGAACATTCTTCATTCTACAAATATGTTTTAATCTCCTTTGTACTAAGCACTGAGGGCATGAAAGTGAGCAAAATAAACACGGTCATTTCATTCAAGGGCTTTATAATCTGGTGGAAAAGAGGGAAATTAACCAAATATTTAAAATAATTACAAATAGTAAAAAAAAAAAAAGCATTACAAAGAAAAATACCAAGTGCTATGAGAGTGGCTCATTAGGAAACCTGATTTATTTATTTACTCTATCTATCATCTATCTATCTATCATCTATCTATCCATCCATCCATCTATCCATCCTATCCTATCTATCTACAAGGCAAAGAGGTGTTGGGGGTAGTTTGTCAGATCAGAAACGTCTTTCCTGAAGAAATGCCTGAATTAAGCTCTGAAGGATGATTGATTGGTATGTTCAAACAATCAAAAAATGAACGAGCAAGAACAACACCTACCAATCCAGAGATCACTAATTCCAACCACTCTGGATTTCAGATTGGGTAAGTGTTAAAAGGGAGAGCAGAGCTTTCGTAAATATCTAGCTACTCTGCAAGTGCTGTCTCTGCCTTCAAAACTATTCCTGAAATGAGAGTCGTGGCTACATTTAGGCCACAGGCAGGATAGGGGAGAGGAGAAAGACATTCTAATCCCTGTACTACATTTTAGGCCTAGACTGGCAACAGCAGTTTTGAATGCTATGCATGTAATTTATGGCTACTGGAAGGAGACAGCCCAAGGTCCCCCATTTTCCAGGTTTTAAAAAAAAATTATTAATGGAAATGGCTAGAATTAAATTATTTACTTGATACAACTTGGTCTGCTCCATGTCCTCATACGCCTAACTAGCTCACCAGTTCCTCCCTTCCTAGCTTTGCTTGCTGTGGTGCCTTCATCTATTCTGTGATGGGGCAACTTGTTTCTAATCCTGGGCCCAGAGAACTCAATCACAGGGCCAGGGAGAAACCACCTGTTTTCATTCATTTGATGTATTATAATTTAAAATATTATTAAATGAAGAATGGTGTACTCATGTTCTATTATAATTAAAATAAAATAATTAGGGCCAAATGGAAATAGTTTATTAGTATTTTATGTTACTGTACTGATATTTTATCTAATGTTGGCCATTAATATTCTCATTCCCCCAAAATTAGGTAATAGTGTTGTTGTTACTTATTAGGTAAAACTCTCAATTTGCAATCATAAACATGATTACAATGTTAGATCACCATATTTTGATTCATCTATGTCCCCAATCAAAGTCAAAACTCTTGGATGGCAGCCTTATCCCAGCATGTACCAACTACATAATGAACCATCATATAAGATTTAGAAAACACAGGAAATATTCCTTTGTGCTAATAAAGCGCAAAAAATTTAAAAGCTGTTTTTGTTAAATAAACATAAATAGCAGGTAGAAATTAAGACTACATTTTTTTCTAAGTTTGGGTGATACAAATGTAATAATTAGTGGGACGTCTATTTCTTTTTATTCTTTCAAATATAGAATGCTTAATGAATTTTCATGTCATCCTTGCACAGGGGCCATGATAATCTTCCTTGTATCATTTCAGTTTTAGTACATGTGCTGCCAAAGTGAGCAGAGTGGGATCTTTATTTCAACTCAGTGCCTGTATAGATGGGCTACCGGTAAATGCATTTTTAATGGATAAAAATGATTCATACTCTGACACCCACTTGGCTTAAAACTTAGTATATTCTCATCATCCTATAGCATATAAGGGAATTAGCAAACTTCTCTTGATTGTAGTTTTATTTTTGGTCATAATATTTTATAGGTAAATTGATAAAAATAACATAAAATTCAAATCACAAGATAAATAATGAAAAGAGAAGACCTGAGCCCTTTTCCAAACTCTGAGTAGTGAAGGGTGAAGGGCTCAAAGGCAGAACCAGTGCTTGCTCAAAGCACACATCTTCCCCTTCTCTTTCCCTTTATCTCCTCTTTTGCCTTCTCTTCCTGTGTGACTAGCCTAAAAATCAAGGAAATTTCTATGTATAAAAATAAGTTAATCATTTTTGGATCAAACTATCTTTAAAACTGCAAGCCAAGAAGATCTAAGCTTTACTAAGTCAGTCCACGTGTCAGCTGTTAAATAATGACCACAAACTTATAGCCAGGCAAGAAATGCAGGCTAGAAGGAACAGTTTAAGGAAAGGTAAGTCAAGGGCTTTTGATTTAACTAGTAGAGGAACAGAGTGGGTGATAAATAGATTTTAAGCAACCCTTGTCCACGATTATGAAAATGGGCAAGACATTCATGTTTAGGGAAAATTTCACTTGGCATCTGGCCATGGTCATTTTGGTCCCAGTCATGCTAGACTTCAATCTGAGTAACTTCCCTGTAGCATTTAATGTCTGAAAAGCAATCAAAACTATTTCCCTGGAGGATGTACACTAGAGGAAGACGGGCCAATCTATTTCAAGTATCTAACACAGACTCTGTCACCTTTACTTCCCTCACAGCCTGAGTTTGCAGGTTTCTACCTGTCTACATGTATAATAACACAGTGAAAAAATAACTCAGGAAAAGGAATAAAATAGCTTGAATGTAACACTGACTTTATTTGAATATTTGTTTTCAACCAAATAGCTTCCTTTGGTGATCTTTCCTCCAATTGACAGAGTTGACAGCAAAGAAAGTCTTCCAGTTTCAACACGTTTACCTGTTCACTTTTGTCTTTGAGCCTGTGGTTTGCCTTGACACAATGAACAAACACGTAGTTTCAGAAAACAAGAGATGTGCTTGGGAAAAGACAAGTATGAAAACACCTCTTTACTTTCAAAGGGCAGGTTGAGGTTATGTATCTGTTTGGGAGAGACACATCAATCCAAGAGGCAGAAGAAACATTATTTGGTAGAATTTGTATTTCACAAAGCAAATGAAATATTGTCATTTCAAAGTTTGGTATTTTGATAATTGGAAGTTCTTTAAGTAAATGAGCTTTTCTTAAAAAAAGTTCACCTGATAATGACATCTATATCCTTTTCATTCATTTACACATATAATGTGAAGAATTACCATCCCTTTAACCCTAGTGGGACTCAGGTTTTTACATATGAGGCTTTTACATTCTGATTTTTACTGCTGTATTTCCTCTTAAAGTATTTATCAGAAGTTTGGCTTGTTAATTAACCTGCCTCTTGAAAAACAGGGTTGCTAGTTGTGAGGGGGGTGGGGAAGAGAGCGAAGGGGAAGGGCTTAGACAGCATAAATAGGCAACTACAATATTGCCACAGGAATATGAAAGACAGTTCGGGGAATATAATTAATAATGTTGTAAATATTTTGTGGGGTGTCAGATGGTCACATGTCTTGTTAGGGAGACCATTTCATGGATGGAGTAGAGGCTTGATCACTGCACTGTACACCTGAAGCTGAGGTTGTATAATATTGTATACCAACTGTAATTGAATATATAGATAGTCACGGGATGTGGATTATACTACGGAAGGGAGTCAGAGGAAGTGTAATAGATATGTATGATATGGGGGGGAAGGAGTGGGGTGGCGAATTGGGGGAGGGGGTTGTCACTTTGAGGGGCAAAAAGTATAACTATTGCACTGTGTTGTACACCTGAAACTAATTAAAAAAAAAAAATTAACCTGCCTGTTTTTCCGCAATTCCTCAAGAGTGGGATTTTCAAAGCGGGTCCAAATACCATCTGCATTTGAATAAATTGTGCAGTTAATTATAAATTGTGGGTTGACTGAAGATATGTTATAGCACAATGAGACAGTAAACCAAGGAGGAAAACGTGAGATTAGCAAACAGTTGATCCAGTTCAAGAGAGGACCATGCAGAGATCCATATTTGGAGCAGGATAATGGAAGGTTTGGGAAAAGATGTCACAGGAGAAAAGGAAATGTAATACTACTCTTAAGACAGTGAAACAATTTAGGAGATAAAAAAGGCAAGCAATGTTAGAAAAAAATGAAAAGCAATTAAGAACTCTAAGAAAACAAATAAACCAAATAAGAAACCAAGTGTAATAATAGTATACTTCTTGGCATTGCAAAGGGAGCTATTTATATTGTCAATAGAAGGTAAATAGTGGTTAATGATTTTCCACTTAAATAGACAACAAAAGAGAAAGTATTATACAGTTTTTTTGTTTTTTTTTTTAGAGGGCAGTATCACTGGCCCTCATATGTGGGATCCGAACCAGGGCCGCCGGCATCCCAAACCAGCTCCTAACCACTGCGCCACTCGGTCGGCCCAGTATTATACAGTTTTTAATAGCACAGACCCTGAATTTTTTTTTTTTTGAGCACTTGATTTTTTGAAGATACAAAAACAATGCATTTGATCATTTTTGGTTGTAGACCAGAAACTGGCAGGATGGACCTTGTGGCCTTGCCTATCCCCTATGTCTACAGAGGATGAAGGACAAGAGGATGTCCTGTGGGACAAGGTGGGGACATGGGCTGCCACTGAATGTCGTGCTTGCTCAGGCCCTAAAATTTTTACTGGCTTTATGAATCCAGAAATTTACTTAATTTCTATGTTACTCAATTTCCCTTTTGTATGATAGAAATACTTATCTATTTTATAGTCTTGTGTCAGACTTAAATGAGTTACTTTATACAAAGCGCTTGTAACAGTACTACACATTACTAAGTTCTCAACAGGCATTAGCTAAAACAACAACAAGCTACATATAAAAAAATAGAAGTATTTTTGACACAGAACAAAAATTAAATTTGACAATATAAATGTGTAAGTCCAGATGGCTGAAAGTGTGGAAGAATAATGAAGTGCAGTCAAGAGATAGTTTATAGTTGATAGAAACAAAAATAAATAACAAAGCCAACCAAGAGAAAAACAAAATTTAGCAATGTAATTGTGCAAAAGGGTTAAATCATAATCTACCACAGCAGGAAGTTAATGATAGATTGTGACTATGATTAATCAATCAAAATCTAGCATGTAAGTTTATAATATAGAGATACTGGAGGAAACAACAGAAGAACCAAAAAAATAAAAATAAAATTGGTTCTCTTTAAAGATCAAGGAAAGTAAATATCTTTACTTCTAAATATCTTATCATTTGATTTGTCAATGATACCTCAATAAAGCTGAAAAAAAGGAAGGTAGAGAAGGATTAGGAGTGGATGGTGGGAGCAGAAGGTTATAAACAAGCAATAAAATGAATGCTATGATATTTAAAATTCTTGCTAGGAATTGCAGGAGACTCTGCAGGTTTCGGAAATACAAAAATCACAGGGAAAGAATGCCAATTTCTGGACAAAATTGGACTATTTAAAAATAACCTAATAATTGACCAGAAGAGACAAAGCTAATGTTTACTTTTATTGATGAAGTCAAGCAAATATCATAGCACATCTGAAAAACAATCGTGGCTTAATGTCAATCACTCTTATTTCCCTCACCCCTTGAAATCATTAAGCATCGTTTTGGGAGCTGTTGGACCACCGGCTATAAGCTTTCTAGGGGTAGCTTTTGCTGTCCAGGCTACACTTCTTCTGGTCTCTTTCTTTCCTGGCTGCTCTATGAAGATTTCTGAATCATTACATTTCCTTTCCTGTGTTCCCAAAGGATGAGTATATTTGCAGTCAGTCCTGGAAACCTGATCTTTATCCTGAATCTCTGCTCAAAAGCTACTAGAGATGGATTATGTGGACACTCTTCTTTTATTAAGAAAATGTGTAATATATACTTAAAATAGCAAAGCTTGCTTTGGTGAATTTCATCAATGCTTCATAATCTGGACCTCACAGAACATGAGTATTTTAGCTATTTGATTTTTAAAAATTCTTTGGTCAGCACCTAAGATCTTATAATTCATAATTTTATTAAGTTGTTTGTATAGGCTAGAGGTACCGATGATGAAAGTACTTCACCTGCCAAAGCTGACCAGAGTTTCTCAGAAACTGGAAGGAAACCCTACCCTGGCAGTTTTTGTTGGATTCCTAGGATATATATATATATATATATATATATATATATATATATATATATATATATATATATATATATAGAAATTTTTTTTCTTTTTTTCTTTCTTTCCCCCAAGAGGTTGGCTAAGATGTGTCACCTATTGAAAATCTCAAATTCTTGCCTTTCTTCTAAATGGTACAGAAAGTTCATATGAAATTTCTAGTTTTAATAAAAGGTAAGAATATAATAAAAAGTTATGAGGTACTTTTGGACGTCATCTTACCAATGACTTATGGCTCCATTTTTTTACTTTACAGTTAAATTAGGTCACCACATGTCGCATTCCTGCACAACAGAGCAGGTGGGAGTGGAGAAGAGATGGTGAAAGGTTAAGGAAAAGAGAGAGACACACACAAAATAGGAGAGAAAACAGTTCAGGGCCAGGGGACTTCAGCCTCGTGGACTGAAACTGAAGCCCCGAATCGGGCCTGACCCTTCCTTTTATTATCATACACATAAGCAAGGGTCAATGTGTCTTCCGTGGTCTGTGAGTCTCACACCCAAGAATTAACCTCCAGGCCTAATTTCCCATGCCTGCAAACTGCCATTACTGAAGGCCCCATGAGGTTATTGTCATGCACCTCTAAGAGACAGAAGCTTCCTCTGCCAAGGCTTACTGATAAGAGTGCAGGGAGGACAGGTATTATCATACCAATAGGTCATTTCATAGGCAGGCTGCTAGACCCTGAAGCAAGGGGTTTATGCCCTTTTTCTTCTCTCCCAGATTTCTCCCATGGCACTCACTTGCACCCACGGGTACCCACTGGCACCCACGGGCACCCACACAACCACGTCTGACTTGGGTTGTCCCTCTCGTGAGATCTTACCTGTCACTGACTGACTAGCCATCCTTTGGTGTCAAGTGAGGATATATACAGTAAGCATAATATTGAAGTTATGATCTGTCTTTATGGAGAGGTGCCTGGGGGCAGACAGGCAGGCCATAATGTGACAACCACATAGTCCCTTTGTTTTCTTTCCTTCACATATGAGTTAGCTGATCTTCATGCTTGGGGGAAACATTTGACTTTCTTTAGGAACTGTTTTCTCTGGATCACTGTCCACTGCCAGCTTCGAAGCTGGTAAGTCTTATGCTGGGGGTGCAGGTCTTATGGGGTCAGGAGCAGAAAACACAGGTTGGGGGACAGAGCCACAGAGGCTACCATCCACACTTTCAGAATGGAGGAAGAGCACTGAGGTCAATGTGGCTGGAGCTCATTGGAGAGAGAGTCCCAGGCAGTGAGGTCAGAGAGGTACTTGCAATGGGATGGGAAGGGCCTGGGAGGCTTTGAAGGACCTTTAAGTACCTTCATTTGGGATACATGGGAGGATACTGGAAAGTTTTAAGCAGAAGAATATGAGGTTTTCAAAGGATCACACTGTCTGCTCTTTTGAGAGTAGGCTATATGGAGTAAGAGTGAAGCTGGAAGACCAAAATAGAGCTACTTCAATAAACCAGGCCATAGGTGATGGTTGTATGAACCAGGAAGGTGGTGATGAAGGAAATGAAAAGTGATTGGATCTGGATCTATTTTGGAGATAGAACCAATACGATAGCATGATCATTTGAATGTTGGGAGATACAAGATAGAGAGGAGTCAAGGGTGACTCCAAGATCATGGCCTAGACAACCGGAAATTGCCATTTACTGATAGCCATGTGTGTCTTCAGGTAGATCAGGTTGGCTTAGGAAGATTAGGAGTTCAGTGTAAGAAATATCAAATTTGGGAAATACGTTACAAATACAAATAAAAAGTTGATATGAGTATTCAAGAAACAAATATCTAACTTTTTTATATTTACTGCAAAAATTGAGTTCACACAGGCTAAATATCAAAACATAAATTTATCATTTGATGATAATTTTGGGTCTTTCATATAAAAATGCTACGGCAGATCTTCTGGGTTTTGTCGAATAATAACTATGAACATTTCTAAAAAGATCCCCAAAATAAAGCATAACAGTTTAGCTTAAAGATAAAATCTTTTATCCTTGTTCTCAAAATTGACACCAATGACCCTCACAAGCCTGAGGGCCCTTCCTATCAGATCCTCCATTGTTATAATAAAGCATGTCATGTCAAAATTCACCAGGCATTTTCACAAAGCATATTTTATACTTGACTTGCCCATAAGCATGCAGATATTTTTTTCCCTGAAGCCACCTGTAAAGTTAGATTAGATAATTCTTAAGAGTTTGATTTTACTCAGGTATGCTGACAAGCACAAACAATAAATCCTTGGGAAACTTCCAGATTTCAGTTGTCCTTTGTCTATGCAAGTGGAGTGAAAAAAAAAAGAAAAAAGAGTCAGAATTTAACTTATTTTTCTCTTTACTGAAAAATTTATAACTAGTATCTGTGATTTGGAAGAGCCCTTATTACTTCTCTGATCCAGGGCAAAGCCAGTGGAGATGAGTCTACTACTGTGAGGGATGCTAAAGGGTGGGAGGCTTGAGAATTTTCCACTGCAGCACTCACATGTCCTCAGTCCCTGCAGCTGGTCCTCCCCATCCCCTCTTACAAAAGACTTTATCTCCTAATACATCCTCCCCTCCACTCTTGATAAACTCCAGACTGTCTGAATACACAGGGACTTCAAGAACAGTCCCTGTATTCACTTTTCTGGAACTAGCATATGATGACTGGGTCTGACTGCTGAAATTCCATAAAACTTGCCCTCCCTCCCCAAATTAGGACACTCATTCGTAGACTTCACATGCCTGGCTTTTCAAACAGGTTTATGCTAACTGACTCATGAAACCACAGTTATCCTGTGCTCTGTAGAATTCCATTACCCACACACTAGGGCCTTTCCTCCCCTTCCTTGCTGAGTTCAATTTTTGATGGCAAGACAAGAGACAGGAAGGAACAGATTGGGAGATGCTCATTCCAGGACAAAGGAAAAGCACAACCAAAGGGAAGAGGCTTTTTGATGTGGCTGTGAAGGAAACAGTGAATAATTCCAGTTGTCCAATGCATAGAAAGTTTGAAGGCAAATATATATGAAAATAGACAAGAGGCAGATCCTACAGGGCCACAAATGTCTAGTCTAAGAGTTTAGGATTTATTTAAGAAGTGTCGGTAGTCACTGAATGCTCCTCAGCTGGAGCTAAAAATTAACATGAAAGGATCAACATGGAGGGCCGGATGAGTGGCGCGATGGTTAAGCGCTGGCTTGGAAAGCCAGCGGCCCAGGTTCGGGTCCCACATACGAAAGCCAGTGACACTGCCCTCAGAAAAAAAAAAAAAAAAAGAATCAACATGGGACACTTTATAGTTTACTGAATTCTTTCCCAAATATGATCTTATTTAACTGTTGATTTTTGTTCATGAATTTTCTTCTGGCACCACCAGTATTTAGTCTCAGTCAGAGGTGAAATGCAGGAGGAAGAAGAGAAGCTAGAGAATATTATGAAATTTATGAGAAATTGTCTTTGCTCTGACTGTTTTATGCTCTTACCCAGCACCTACTACTGTAACTGGAATCTTGTAAGCTTTCAATAAGCGTATGCAGACAACATAGAAGAAGTATAGCCAAATGGCCCTCCGGTGGGCCATGTTCCTTTGCCTATAAAGACAGACTCTCTCTGCAAGTATGTATTAAAAGATGAATTCTGGGTGGTTAAGAGCTCGCTCAAGAGTGTGAGCTGAGCTCTGAGCAACAGCAGTTCGATGCCCAGCCCAAGCTGAGCAGCCGCTGAGCCGCCAACAGGTAGCAGGATGGCTCAGCTAAAAAAAAAAAAAAGAAAAGATGAATTCTGGGGAGAGCAAAACAAGGAGGGTGTGCAGAGATAAGTGGTTTGTGCAGTTTTCAATAGCGCATTTTACTTTAGAGCCATCTGAAAAAAGGCAAAAGGGAAGAAAAAGGAAAAAAATAATCTTGCTAGTGAAGTCAATTCTCAAAGCCAGGGTGGCTTTGGTTTCTTTTTATGTTTTTAATGAGTAATCATTTGTTAAATTTAGCCATTGACTATCAAAATTCCACTTTTCTATTAATTTATAACCAGAGGAAATCCCTAGGAGATTTTTGAAGTTTTCCTTTATCCAATATTGGGATGAGCCACGGGCTGCAAAATGCTTACATAACCTTTAGAGTAAAGTCAGAAAAAATAAAAAGTAACTCAAATGGCACTTTTATGAGACTTCTGCAGGGTGGGTTTCAGGATGATGCTTTGATTCTGCAATTGAAATCATAGTTTATTTTCATCACCCACCAAGTGGAAGATTTGTTTTACTTTTGGCGCACCGCACATAATGGAAGGATTCTGAATTTGTTCCCTTTAAACCACTTCAGACTTCTTCGTGGATCCAGGATCAACCAATCACAAACAGAGACATGAAGTAAAAAGTTGAATTTTGTGGGATAACTTAGCTCATAATACAAAAAAGATCTTAATTATCATTAATTACAAATAGACATTTTTTTCCAAATGCTTAAAAAGGGAAAAACTTGGGAGCAGATGTGGATCAGTGATAATCTGTTGGCTCACTTACTCAAATACAGATATAAGGAATATTCTTGTACCCCTAAAGCTATATAATAGCCCCTCCCGCCCCCCCATTATCTGCAGGGGTATGTTCCAAGACCCCCAATGGATGCCTAAAACTGTGGATAGTACCAAACTCTACATATACTATGTTTTTTCCTATACATGCATACCTATGGTAAAGTTTAATTTATAAATTAGGCACAGTAAGAGATTAACAACAATAACAAATAATAAAATAGGACAATTATAACATTATACTGTAATAAAAGTTATGTGAATGTGGTCTCTCTCTCAAAATATCTTATTGTATTCTAGTCAACTTTTCACTTAAGGGAAGTACTTTACAACTTCTCTTTGGCATATCCAGATGGCCAGCATCACTACTCTTGCACTTTGGGGCCATTATTAAATAAAATAATGATAGCTTGAACAAACATTGTGATACCACAATGGCTGATCTGAACTGATCTGATAACTGAGAAGAGTTTATAGGCTGGGTAACATATGTATACAGCATGGAGAGCTGATATTTAACACAACTTTGAGCCAATCAGCCTTCCTAAGTTGCTTCCTTAAATAAAAAAGAGAACAGGATCTCTTCTGGAAGAGGTGAAGGGTGAGCAGATGATTGACGTGGTATGGAAAAGTTGTAGGTATGACAAGTCCAACCCTCAGCCTGAGTCAAGCTATGCTCCTTTTATATGACTCGACTTGAAAATTGTGCAGCTTCAAAATGGAGAGGAATTCTCCCCAATTATCAATCTGTGGAGAGCTCCTTGGGGGAGTTTAAATGCTCTTTATCTGCTTTACAGAGGAAAACAAAAACATACAACAAAACAAAACAAAACAAAACAAAACAAAACCTTTAAGATTCAAGTAAAAGCAAGGATGGAAGTGGGGAAAGCAAATTCTGGCTACAAACCACCAAACCCATAATTTTACACTCTACAAGCATCTAAATAAACAAAATCATGCAGTATAAACACTGCTGATAAAGGACTACCACACAGCATTTAATAGCCTTAGGGGAAATAAGACAGCATAAATACTTTTCTCACAAAAGAAACATTCTCTATCGTTTCAGAAAAATTATTATTTTTAAAAAAACTAAGTGATGGGTCTCTAATTTCCCACTTAAAGTAAGTATATAAACAAAGACTTGAATTTAGGAAGATAAAGATGTTTGTGAATCAAGAGTATCCATAATTCCCAGTAAAGAGTTCAGTTTGAGTGACTTGCTAAAAGTTTAAAGTAGGAAATAATCAGTAAATACAGTGTGCACTTAATATGCAGAAAGCTAACTGTGTGTTCAACACTAAACATGAGGATGGATTTCCTTGCATAATTCTTTCATATATTCAGGCCCATAAGCATATTTGCATTGTCAGACCTCATACAGTGATGATTCTTGGTTCAGGAAAGATGGTCAATGGAAAGTACTTGAAGGGATTTTCCTGTTAAGCACTAGTATACTCCAGCACCCTCTAACACCAGTGCTTGCAATAGTATCTTTGGAGACTCAGACAAGGGAAATTCTGGTGGTGTTCCCCTCAGAAGCACTGGCTGTTGGCTAGTATTACCCACCCAGCTTCACTATACTTGTAATGCAGTTTATCTCTTTCTTTGCCACTACTGTCTCTGCCACTACTACTTACCCCGCCCCTCAAATTCTTCCATCTATTTATTTATTTATTTATTTATTTATTTATTTATTTATTTTGAGGGCAGTGTCACTGGCCCTCATATGTGGGACCCGAACCGGGGCCGCTGGCGTCCCAAGCCAGCGCTTAACCACCGCGCCACTCGGCCGGCCCTCAAATTCTTCCATCTTTAAACCTCTGCTTCCTTATGGTTGCTTCTTTTCTCCTTCCTTTGTGTCTTTCAGTATTTTCTCCACTTTCCAATTGCTCGTTCCCTCTGTATATCTCACTTTCAAGTTTTCAAGAAGGATCTTTTGGTTTTGGAAGTTGACATTAACCTTGCTGAGGAGGGCTCTTATGCTGGGCTACCACACTGGTTCTTGGCCAACCTATAGATGATGGTCTTTTCCTGATGCAAAAACTCGCTCTTGGTCTAAGGAGCAGTGCCTAGGGTGGCAGGGTCATGTAGCCATTTTTCTTAAGGGATTTGTGGCACAAGGGTCACTTGAAGCAATCTAGGCTTATGCTCATTGTCAATTCCTCCATCATAGCTGCTCTGGAAATTGTGTGGAAAATACAGAACTTTTCAGAGCATCTGGAGACCCAGAAATGAAATATAAGATGATACTGTGAAAAGTGTAACTAGCTAGGGACAGGCAAGACTTACATGTCTAGTCATTCTGATTGTGAAAGAAAAAACATTCCCAATCTTCCATGCCTTCCAACGACTGCCCTGTTTCCTCTCGGCAGCCTTGTAAGAATCACCTGCTCTCATGTGTCTATTATCCTGCCTTCCGTTTATTCTTCAACTTAATCCTGTGTACCTTCCACTCTCACCCCCATTCAACTCCTGCTACTTTTGCTAAGGTCACCAGTGATCTGCATGTTGTTACATGCAATGAACATTTCAAGTTCTCCTCTTATGTGATCACGGTTAAGAAAAATTATCCCCAAGTTGGAAATAGCCAAAACAGATTGCTGGGAGTCCTTTTGGTAGAGTGGCAGGCATTGTCTAGCTCATCTTAATACTATAGGGATATGTACCTTTGATCAAGTTTTTATTGACCAGGCTATTTTGCAACTGCATAGGGGTAGAGATGAAATTGTAGAAAAGAACTGATATCAATGAAAGTGATTCTTGACTGAGAATAATGCAAATGATCCCTGCTACTGCAGAATTCATTTGGTTTACAATAGATGCAGTCGCTTTCCATCAGATCGAAAAATGACCCAAACATTGCAGATTATTGTCCTGCAGGATATTAAACAGTTTTTTGTTTATTTAGTAAATTAATTTTAGCATGCCTATTTAAATCTCTGGTCTTCATATTATCCTCTCCCAGTCTTAATATTGTATTGGTTTCCTCCTTAGTTCAATGAGTTGAACAAATTCTTTGACTTGTATGGATTCTGTATTTTTGCAAAAGTCATATTTCTAACTTTTTGAAAATCATCCTCTTGGATCATGCAGGAGCATTGGACAGCATTGACCACTCCCTCCAGGTTGAAACTGTCTCCTAAACTGCATCCCATGACACACCTTTTTTCTAGCCTTCCTCCTCCTTCTCTGGGACACTCTTCCTTGACGTGGTTTGCCAATCCTTCCTTGCTATTCAATATTTAGATATTGGAGTTCTTGGGTGCTTGGTTTCCACCTTATTCTCTTTTCTAAACACTTACACTCTCTCCCTTCTCTCTCAGTAATTTAATCCATTCTTCTGCTTTTCATCTATATGTGGACACTGACCAATTTATATCTTTAGGTCAATCTTCTCTTTCTGTATATCCAGGTATCTGAACAACAAGTCTGTTTGGGTCATTCACACCACCCTAAACTTATCATTGCTCCAAGTCAGTATATTTGACAGTCTACCAGAATGCTTTGGTGAACATAGAAATACTAGAGCAGATATTTGAATAATCTTGAGAAAAATATTTTACTCAGGCCCTGATGAAGTCCAATAAGATGTTTATGCTAAAATAAATTACACATTTGTACTGATTGGACTATTTTTGTGTGTCAGAGTCAGTGTCTTCTTCCTCTAGATGGTGTTGAATAAATGTAAAAATTTCTGCATCTTGATCTTCCCATGTTTGTAATCTAGCAAAAGGACCCACAATCTCTTTCTTTCAACTCAGAAGAATACAGCTGATAAAATTATAGTTCTTCACATCAATCATGTATATTAGAATATCCTTCAATATGTTCAAATACATACTTATAGACTGTTTCTTTCAGACTGGGTGACCTCTAAATTACTTAATCACATTTTTTTAAAAGTGTAGCTAATTACTCTGCAGCTGTGGGATGGTTGAGGCCTATTATTACTAAACACAGAACAAACCAAGAAGTTTGTGGGTAAGAGCTCATCCGAAGGAAATGAAGAGAAGTAGAGAAGGCTGATATTAGAAGGGAGGGGTGATTTGGAACACAATTTATCCCCTGGATTATGCCCCAGCCCAGTTCCCATGGATTCATGACAGTTTGTGAGGAATAACATTTTAATGGAAGAACAAGTAAAATTTAAGACAAAAAGCAATTTTTCCTTAAATCTCTCTGAAGCATTAAGAGTGCAAGGCATGAGGTTCATAGGCACCAGGAGTGGCACTGATGGTCGTGACAGCAATACTAGCAATGAAAGCAGCGATGTTAATGGAAGCAGAGTTCACTGCAGCTGTGGCTGGATGTCAGTGCCCTTGACATTGGGCATCGTTACACTTGGTATAATCTAGTGATATTGTTTTTTTGCAGGCAGGAGTAGTTTTAGTCTGGCAGACCCCGGCAGCAGCAGAAGCAGCTGCAGTGGTGGTTTTGGCGAGAGGCTCAGCTGCTATTCTTGGCATCCGCTGCAGCCAGGGTGTTCATCACAAGGATTCAAGACAAAAGAGGGATAGAATTCAGGCATGCCATGGCAGTCAAGAGGCCTAGTGCACAGGCACACAGGGAAACCCTCTGGGAACTGCAAGCTCTATCAGTTAAAAAGTTGAGGGAGGTAGCAGTTCCTTCTGAACACAAAAGAATGGACTTTGACAAATTCTATTCAATTGCTGATGTGGTGTCCTATCCCCAGGTTGGTATGACTTGGGAAACACAGGTCACATATATCCCTACTCACCAGCAGCTACATCTGCTGGCTACAGTCACTCACTGCTGCTGTTTGAGTCCTAAAGGCCAAGGCATGCCTGTTGTCAACACCTGATACTTTGAGTTGCATTTTGTGGTGCTCTGTCATTTCAAATACTGATGTTAAGACCAGTGTTTGTGGTGCTGCAAGGGTTGACCTCTTTAGCAAGCATGAATAAAAATCTAAAACTTTCCCATACTAATCAAGCCCTTCCATTCGGAAGGCCTGCCCTTTGCATGGCATCTTTCTGAGAAAAAGCAGCTGCAGGGGGATTCCCTGGGCATAGGGACGTGTGCCTTGTGCCAGGTGACACTGTGCTGGTCGGTTAACTGGGCCAGAGGCTGATGCCTGATACAAAAGCAGCCCAGTTAGAGGCTACCACAAAAGCTTCCCAGTAAGGTCGGTGACAGGTTGAACTCATCTCTTGGTGAGTTTGAAACCAGATATCCAGAGAGATTTGGCAGAGTGATGAGACCTGGGATGAGGGAGACAGAGAGAAAGAAGACAATGGGGAGATGCCTTGTGCCAAGAGTACGAACACGCCCAGAAGCAAGAGCAGTGAGAGCTAGTCAAAGTGGTTAAGCAGTCTCAGGAGGGGAAGCAGTACTAACCCGAGCAGGAGCAGGACGTAGGACAGTAGGAGGCATCGTATGCTGAATGTCATTTCATAGATCCTTTTCTGTCTAGTTCCTTGAAGCCCGAACGGGCAACTGCTACTAATAAACAGTCAAATAACTTACTAGTTGAATGTAAATTAATAAAACCATGATAAAGTGAAGGGAAAAATCAAACTATTTGAGAGGCAAATCATTTTACTATACAAATGAATTCTCAGAAAATGCACACTTTTGTTTGTTTGCTTATGTAGTTCTCACAGGAAGGACAGATAACCCACACTTCAAAATATGTCATACATACCAATATAAAACTCTTTTGTAATTTTTATTTCACTGGGCGTCATTCCATTTAACCGCCATCTGAAATTCTACTCTAAGTAATCCTGGGAAAGGGTTACCTGAAAGGGCTTAAAATTTCCTCATTTTACCATGCATCTTTAAAATAAAATCCCATAACCTGAGTAACTTGAGTGTGTCTCTGATCATAGCAACTGAAAATGATATGAGGTAAAGAAGATGGGAGAGGGGAATTGAGTGGTAAGTTTGTGTTGCCAGCTGTAAGTTGTGTGTATAGATATATCTGAGTAAATTTTCTGAAATAGGAGAGTAACCTGCAGGAAAAAACAAGTTAGCCTTTACTAGTCCACCTCCCAATTTGTAATTCAAAGTTCCTTCCTCTTTCCCACATCTACTTGGCTACTCTTCTCTAACAACAGCTTATGCCATAGGATTCCTATTAGGAGAGCAACAGCCAGCTTACGATCCAATTATACTTAGCCTTCTTGAGGTGCCGCTGGATCAGGACAACGCGCTCATACCTTTCAGACATTCCCCTGGAAAAAACAGAGTGTAAAAATAGAATGCACCACCAACTGTGTTCACAAATTGTAATTTACAGTGAGGACAAACGTTAGGCAGAAAAGGTCAAAATAGTTTCTGGGATGCTCCCGGAAGCAAAAACACCTATAGCATTTAATAGAATTGCATTTAAAATCATGCCTTCAGATATGGCCAGTTCTCTTAGTTTGCCAAAAATACTGTTACTACAAAGTCAATATTTAGTTCAGTTCTTGACTGGATGATTCTAACATGTATCTAGAAGAATAAATAAGATTCAGCAATAAATTCTGAGGAGTCCAAAAAAAAAACTATTGGTGGGCCTTTGATCTCGTATCAATAGATGTTGAATTGTATAATAAACTACAGCAATTAAAACTGCGTGGTTTTTGTGTAGACCTCCAATCTGAGATATTTTTTGTATAATCACACCAAAATGATCCTGCAAAAGTATAAAATACATTTTTTGTTTTATTAGCAAGTAATGTGTACCAGTGACATACTTCCTTGATCGTTATTCTCCCTCTAACCCTTACACCCATGATGAGGAACATTTACTTTATTCAATACTATACTGTTGGGATTTTTAAAATATCATATGCATTAATTTTACAGTCATATCAATTTAATAAAATATTTCAAAACCTGTTATAAATAAGTTAACCTCCAATAACATATTTATTCTAATTTTCCTAACCATATTTATATTTATAAATTTAATGTAATTCACATATGTCTTTGAGAGTATTGAATAAATATTAGTGATTTATTTAAGGTCTAAATAGCCCCTCTTCCCATATCTACTCTCTCGTACATATCTACTTTACATTTATTCAAATAAGTTTAGAATACTGAGGAAGTGTACAAAAACACAGATGTATATCTTTTAGATCCTCAAATAAGTGCCATTTAGTAAACATTTCAAATGATGTATTAATTGAATGTAAATGAAAATGACCAGAGTAAAGTCAAGAGGAAAATCCAAGTATTGAAAGGCATACCATTTTATCATTTATTCTCAAAGAATGAACAGACTTTTTTGCTTATTTTTCTTATGTGATGAAAAAGGATTCATGGGTAGAACAGATAATCCACTTTTAAAATATAAAATATGTACACATGAAAAACTTTGTTATTTTCTTTCTTGAATTATGAGGGAAGGCTACATCTTGGTTGATAAGAGTGGGGATTTTCCATACCAAGAAAAAAATACTTCTACTCTAAGTAATTCCTCGAAATGGTTACTCTTGGAGCAGAAATGAGTGATGGAGAGGCCTAACAGGTTTCATGACTGAGTGTGGAAATGTGAAGAAAGTGGACTTGACAGCAGGGTGGTGATCTGTCCCTGGCCTATACAAGCAATTGGGACACTGTGGTTTCATTTTTTTTTTTTTAATGAAGGATAAATTTGATCATACCAGTAGCTTTAAGCCCCAAGGAACACATCAAGGGTCCCTTGTGCGTCACAGTATAAGACAACACTTATTATATATTGTATTTCTTGTAACAATGTTATCTAACCATTTCTCTGCCTCCTTGAAACCTTTGCCTTCACCTGCAAGACAATTTGACCAGAGCTAGTTACTTATCTTTCTTTTGTTTTAGAAGTATTTTATTAAAATATAGTTAATATGTAATATTATATTAGTTTCAGAGATACACCATAGTTATTCACCATTTATATACTTAAAGAAGTGATCACCATGTGACCATCTGACACTGTACCACACTATCACAATATTATTGACTATATTCCCTGTGCTGTACATTACATCCCCATGACTTATTTGTTTCATACCTGGAAATTTGGATGTCTTCTTTTCCTTAAACTTTTCTTCCCTTGTTAAATGTTTCAATTACAGTTGATATTCAATAGTATTTTACATTAATTTTAGCTGTACAGCATGGTGGTTAGACATTTATATAATTTATAAAGTGATCCCCCTGACTCATCTAGTACCCACCTGGCACTATACATAGATATTACCACATTATTGACTATATTCTCTATGCTTTATTTTACATCCCCATGACTATTTTGTAACTACCAATTTGTACATCTTAACCCTTTTACCTTTCTCACCCTGACCCTTAGCCCCCTCCCATCTATCACCCTGATAAATCTAGTACCCATCTGACACCATATATAGTTGATACACTATCATTGACTGTATTCTTTTTGCTATACCCTACATCCCCATAACTACTTTTTAACAACCCATTTGTACTTCTTAATCCCTTCCTTTTTTTTCACCCACACTCCAAACCCCTCTCTCATCTGACAGCCATTAAAATGTTCTCTGTATCTATGAGTGTCATTCTTTTAATTTTTTTTTTTTTTTTTTAGTTTCAGGTGTACAAAACAATGCAATAGTTATACTTCTCACTCCTCACAAAGTGACAAACCCCCCTTCCCCAACCCACCACTGCCCCCAATATCATACATATCTATTACAATTCCATTTCCCACACAATACTCCACATCCTGTGACTATATATATATAAAATTATAGTTGACATACAATATTATTCAACATCAGCTTCAGGTGTACAGTGCAGTGGTCAAGCCTCTACTCCGTCCATGAAGTGGTCTCCCTAACAAGACATGTGTCCATCTGACACTCTACAAAATATTTACAACATTATTTTATTTTATAATTTTTTAAAGATTTTATTGGGAAATTGGGGGAGGGGAACAGTGTTGGGGAACCAGGGAAGGGGAACAGACAAGTTGCTGTCTTTTTGTTCTTCAGTCTAGTTGCGGAGGACGTTGCTTCACTGTTGGCATCGTCATTGCGTTCTTCCCAGATGAGGCAGATCAGTCACCGGCCTCTGGATGTCACTCACCGCGGCTATTGGCAGCTCGCGCTGGTTGCCAGCAGCTCAAGCTGGCTGCAGGCCACTCACTGTAGCCTACGGCTGCAGCCTACACCGTCGCCGGGGCTCGCATAGACCAGCTCCAGGTGGAGCCATTGTTAACTGTAGAGGGCAGTGTCACTGGCATTCATATGTGGGATCCGAACCGGGGCCTCTGGCATCCCAAAACTAGCGCTTAACCAATGCGCCACTCAGCTGGCTCCTATTTACACCATTATTAATTATAGTCCCCAAAACTGTCTTTCATATCCCTGTGGCAATATTGTAGTTACCAATTTATGCTGTCTCCCTTCCCTTTCTCCCTCATCCCCACTCCTCTCCCATCTAGCAACTATCAGTTTTTCCTCTATATCTCTGAGACTGTGTCTATTTACTTTGCTCATTTATTCAGTTCTTTAGATGGTTTCATATTTTGCATGGCAGCAAATGCTACAGCAGGAAAAATAGTGTATGAGGTGGACAGTTTCTGGGTAGCAAATCAGGTTCAGCTGTTGTGGAGTCCTCCAGTCTTAGGGGG
Organism: Aselliscus stoliczkanus; assembly: GCA_033961575.1. Taxonomy (NCBI): domain Eukaryota; kingdom Metazoa; phylum Chordata; class Mammalia; order Chiroptera; family Hipposideridae; genus Aselliscus; species Aselliscus stoliczkanus. Next base: position 58,668,688 of record CM066728.1, read on the forward strand.
TATGTCTGAATTTCACACTACCAGTGGGTGGTGCGAGCAATCAGGAATGAATGCAGACCTTGTTAGAAACCCTATTCTCTTCTTGGAATGGAGTGGAGCATTAGCAGGGGACTTAAGAAAAGGACAACTGTGCCCAGGGATGGCTCAGGGGCTAGGTAAGCACATCTATTTCACATTATTGTCACATATGAGTTATATATGTAATGACTGCTTTTGGGACCATATAGAAGCATCCTCACTTCAAAACAGTCACATCAGTGTGGTCACATCAAAATGACTGCTACAAAAGTATAATATTGCAATCTCACATCTTGAAAGGAAAAAAACAAAACAGAATATGTGAGGTTTTAATTTAATTTTTTCCTCATAACTTTTTTTAAGATTTTATTGGGGAATTGGAGGAGAGGAACAGCATCGGGGAATCTGGGAAGGGGAACAGACAAGTTGCTGTCCTTTTGTTCTTCAGTCTAGTTGTGGAGGATGACGTTTCACTAACCCATGTTGGTATTATCATTGCGCTCTTCCCGGGTGAGGCAGTCGCTCGCCAGCTCACGGTGGCTCACTGCAGCTCACGGCAGTTCACGAAAGTTCACATCAGCTGCCGGCCAGCCCCACTGAAGCCTATACCATCGCCAGGGACTCATGGCAGCTCAGCTGCAGGTCGAGCTGTTGTTCACCATCTTAGCTGTAGAGGGCACAGCATCACTGGCCCATGTGGGATCCGAACCAGGGCTGTACTACTCAGAGCTGGCGTCCCAAGCCAACTCTTAATCAACGCTCCACTCGGCTGGCCCCTCATAACCTTTTATTCAAGCAAAATCTAACAGAAGCCCAAATATATGGAAACGTATAAAAACGGGCCTGGACAAAGGAGGACTAGGAGATCTAGAACCTCGCAGACAGATCTTCTTCTTATCTACTGTGCTGTCTCCTTCTTAACTCATATTTCAAAGCATTTGAAGAGCCTTCAGAACTTAGCATGAATATGCAAAAAATTACTGGAACTTAGTCTAGAACAAACCCAAGACTATTTAGGGATTTGCTATATAAATGGCATCTCAAATAAGTCAGGGAAGAAAGTAGATAGAGAATTAATAAATAAGGAGGAGGAAGTAGGGGAACATCTGGGAGAAGTTATATCTAAACGTTACTTGTGATTATTTTTTGATAAAGAGATTATCAGCGATTTTTAACTTTTTGCTTTCCACCTTTCTATATTGTTGGAATAGCTTATAGTACATATTCATATATTGCTTTTGTGATGAGAATGAATAATAAAGGATTTGAATTAAAATCTAAACAAGCAAACGAGGAATGCAGCACCATCTCGCAGTGCATTTTATTTTTGTTACATATAAAGAGGAAAAAGTAGACCAAAGAAAGCTGGAATGTAAAATGAGTCAGACTGAGGCAAATCTGAGGGTTTAGTGACTCAGAAATGAGACAAAGTTTCCAGGTGTGACTGAAATGAGCAGCTAACGTGTATCCCGCATTTACTCATACACTGTTCACAGAGCCTTCTGCAGACAAAGGGGGATAACTACTGGTCACGGGCTGTTTGTCAGCAGCAGCCTCTGTAGAAACCAGGTGAAATGGGAAAGAGCATATATTAGTATTTAGGATGCAAATTGATCAGAAGTGAGAAGCCCTGTGGTGTCTAGATATTATTTTTTATCAAGTCTTTCCTCTTGTAAGTACTTTTCTCTTTTGATGACTAATATTTTTTTTCCCCGTATTTAACAGGTTAGTCTTTTTTTTTGTTTTTTGTTTTGGCTTCGTTTTTGTTTTTGCATACTGCAAACAACCAAGGGAATGAAAAGCTAAAGCAGCATCTCTATTTGCCTTCCTATCCTGAAAGCCACACATTTGCAAATTACCATGGGATTGTTCCACCAGAGACTCTGTTGCAGAATAAAGGGGGTAGTTAGAAACAGTCGATGTGCTCATTTTTCAGTGTTTGTTGAATTTAACCGTACACTGGTGCTTTTTGTGCTTGCCGTCAAATTACCCCAGAGTATAATTCACAGAGGCAGAGGCAGGTGATGTTTCATGGTGGTTTATGTTCTGTAGCTCTCACAGTATTGCATGTGAAGCAGCTGCCACTACTGCTGCGGGAAGTGGCTCAGGTAGCCCCGAAGCGCTGCTGACAGGGAGCACATTAGGTCAGACTCCTAGCGGGGAGCTATTCTTCCTGCCAAAGAAGAATTTAAAATGCCCAGGTCTGTCCCCTAAGAATCAATATTGGGCCTGAGAGAAGAGTTAGCGTAGCTGGAGAAACAGAAGGCCTATGGCGTAATTAGTCAAGCGGGTCATCCGCTTTTGTTGAACATAAGGGAGAGAATCAGAGCTTTTTATGAAGTCTACAGAAAACTCAGCACTTACAGACTATTTTTGGTGTGAAGACTAACTGCTATGTGAGTATAACTTTAGGGTGTAAAGTGATAGGGGGCATACAGATTGGCTCAGGATACCCAAGAGAGTCCCCAGAATTTAGGAGAGAAACCCCAGCTGGGCAGCATCCTTCTGGTTAAGGATCATCAGCATTTCCTCAGTGAGCAGATTCTAGAGGCTGATTGCAGAATTTACCATCTATCTTTTCAAGCCTGTCTGCTAAGCTGCAAGTTATTTTCACTCATGCTACTGCTTCTGGGACTCCCAGAAAATGTGTGCTGTCATGCCTGCAGAATCTTTGCCAGCATTGTAAAATCATACAGCGGTGGCTACTATTTAAAAGTACCAATTTTATAAAGATATTTTCCAATCTTTATTCCTAATGATCATAGTGCTTCAAAGTACATATCTTCAGGACTAAGATTAGGGTGAGCCAAGTGATGTGATTACCTGCAGGGAGCTAGCCCCCTCAAGTCCAGGGATTCCCTCGGGTGGGACGGCATCGGGGAGGAAAAAGAAAGAAAGATGGAGACACCGGAAAGAGTTTCACAGGAGTGTCACGTTTTATTGTTACAGCGTGTCCCCTTTTATAGGGGCTTCTGACCATTACCTCAATCACAAGTTATGTTTCACATGATCATGATGTTTTCTCTTATTCAGGACTTTTACAGTCTCTACTTCTTTGTAATTGTATCTTTCCAGGGTACACTGTGGCCTATTCTATGCTCAAGGATTTTACTTATCGTCTAAAGAGTGGTTACCTTGACTACCTTACAGGGCGCATGCTTGAGCTATTGCCAAGAGACTAGCAGTGGCTGAGTTTAGGGCAAAAACCATCTAAAGTCTATTTCTATGTGATTATAACACTTAGTAGCAAAAGGAGTCTCAAACTTTTCTTATCCTACAAAGGGCTACATATTATTGCAATAGAGGGGGACATCTGTTTCTCAGTCAAAGCTTCAGTATTTTTTGCTACAGCAATGTATAAGGCAAAGAGTTAAAACAAGGCTGTTAATTAACATACCTCATGGTCAGCAAGTTGTCCCTTATCAGAAGTTTCATGGCCAAAAGACCGTGGTCTCCATGGAGACGTTTCACAGCTGCATAGGCAAGTAAGCTCAAGGACGGATGATATCACCAGTTTTTCACAGAGGCTGATGGTTCCTCACAGACAGGCTGTCAGTTTCTCACAGACAGGCTTTTTAGCCTATGTGGCCAGAACCCTGAGCCTCAGTTTCCAAGGGGCTTGAGTCCCCTTTTTTCAGTCCGGGAGTCCCCAACGGGACTGTAGCCTGTCTTAGGTTGTTTCCTTTTTAGGAAATCGTGCCCGTCATTGACTTGCACATCCAGCTCTTATTGGGGTACCCCAGGAACTTGCCATAAATGCAGTGAAAGTACTGTCTCCTACAGGATCTGATGTGAAGGAAAGGCACATGGGTTCATAGAGACAGGAGATATTACATGACCAACCATAAGGCAGCACCCCAAACATCCAGTGCTGAGCGTGGATCTTTATATCAATGTGGCCTTGTCAGACACTGGGGTGCTGTTGGCCCCCAACACTTACCAGGTGCAAAATTTAAGGGGGCATCAAAACAACCTCAGTACTCAACAAAAAATAATACTTTAACGTAATATTTTTAAAACATCAAAATTAGTGCAATAACTCCATGAAGAATAAAACGTAATTGTGCATAAAAACAGGCTGCGTGTTTTACAACCCTGTATTATCATGCAACAGGAAGTCATTCCCAATCAGCGTGTCCCCCACCAGCTAGTTTATTAGGGTTGATAATGGCATGCAAACAGATCAGGCATTACAAAGCTTTATATATAGGCATGTTGTTTTTACTGGGAAGCTTCTATTAACTTTTCCCATTTGATTCAAAATATGGAAGGATATTTTGATAAGTGAATATAGGAGTGTACATTCTTCCTTTTGCCATAGACTTCAATATGGTTTGGCAGGGTACTAGATATTATTAGAGACATTTTCCTAAATGTAGATAAGTCAGCTAATTTGCCCAAGGTCATGTAAACTAGTGAGTGTTCAGGCTGGGGCTCCATCCCAGCTCTTCTGTTGACTTGCTAAGCATGTCACACCTACCGTACATAGTCATGTGGGGCAACATTTCTTCAGACTATGTTGAAGACTTTGGCTCTCTCGGCTTTGGCAAAACCATGTAAGCAGTGTGTCCCCAAAGTGCAGAGCTTTCCAGTGGGTGTGTCAGGCTACATGTGTGCCTTGGAAGCAGCTGGACAAGGTCTGGGTCACCAGAGCCTCATTCTCCAATACAAGTCCTTTCACCTTGATGAATTATAAAAATGAAATTATGTGTTTCTTTATATACGTATATATCACCACGTGAAAAAGGCTAGCAAGTACAGCATAAGGTCAGGCTGGTGCTCTAACCAACTTAGCCACCCAGCCGGCACCCCACACTCATTTTTATTTGGGCACCGAATTCGCTAGCACTCTCTTTGTACTGCTCATCCACCCTATCCTAGGTTATAACAGTGATTTTTGAACTTGGCAATTTGAAGGCAGTGATATTGGGCTGTTGGAAAAATCATGATGCATTTTGCAATGAAAGACATAGAAAAAATACGTCATGATTTTTCTGACAACCCAATACATAATTAAGATCTTCCACATTCCTCTTTCTATCACCTCTTGTATTATCTATGTACAAGTCTATCTCTCCTACTAAAAAATATACATCTTTGTTTGGACTTTGTATCATTTCTTGGTGTATCCTCTTCCTTCTCACCCTTCAACCCTGGTATCTAGTGTAGTTCTAGACACAAATCAATGTTTCATAAATGCTAATCAAAGTAGAACAATAAAGTGTTTTATTGTGTTCTCCTAAGTGGATAATATGTAGGGAACATACAGATGTGTATAGATCTATTTGGAACTCAAAATAAGCTCTAAAGATCCAGTCAACTATTCTTTGCGTATTCCAATGTACTTTTGCATTAACTACTTCAAAAATAATAATTTTTGCCATAAACATGTATAACCTAATAGGAAAAACAATAGAGCAAATTTAGGTCCAAACTTAAAAATTAGCTGAATTAGTTGCAAAAACTGTTATTCAAATGACAACTGTCTTCCACTCAGGCACCCAACTGAGAGATGATGTACACAATATGATGCACTCTATGAGGTTCTACTTCAACATAAAATTGGTTAGCAGTAATTTAAAACATTGCTTGAAATTGCTTTCTAAAATTGCAGCATGCTTTCTAACTTGATTTCTATGAGGTTGTGCTATCTGATAAAGGGAAACTAGCTTGAGGGTTAAATTACTGAAAGGAGAAGAGTGGGCTGTATTATTAGCTCTGCTCAGCAGGGTTTTTTTGGTCATCTTTTGTTTTTGAATCAAGACTTTCTCTCCTTGCATATCTCAGTGGGAGATGAGTTGCTTAGTAACTCGCACTGGCTGGGGGCTGCAGCTCTCAGAGCCATACCCGGAAGGAACCTGCATGTGAATGAGATGGCTGTCAGCAGCCTTACCCTCAGAGGATTTCTCCTATACAGAGAGCAACAAGGGAACATACCAGAACTCCAGAGCCCCTGGTGATCTGGCTCACTTGAATTTGTCCTTCAGCCTATTACATATTTTTTTCACACATATAATCATTTGTTTGCAGTCTGGAAATATAAAACCACTCAAGAAATGGAGGCCAGACTATTGGTAAGAAACTTCTCATCCACATTCAGTGTTTCCCAATGTGTGTGGTAAGCAACGGAGTGATTTATCTTGTTCTCCGATGTCTGTTTGCTTCTCAAGTTATGTGAACTTCCCTCTGGATGGAATTCATCTGTTGTTCTGCTCACACAGAGTTATGAGCATTTGAAATTCAATGCCAAGAGAGTGGAAACACTCTTTTCCATTGTTTCATTTTCCTTGTATATTTCTATTTTTTGTCTAGCTCTTAGGTTTAAAATATCAAGCATGAATAATCTGGGGGTGGGGGTGGTTGAAAACAATGGAGGCAAACATTATTGTGACTTAAACAAAATATTATACACATATTGTCTCATCTGGTGATTACAATGATCCATTGACATGTGTGAGTGAGAGTGTGTGTGTGTGTGTGTGTGTGTGTGTGTGTGTGTGTTGGGAGAGAGGTCCTATTATTATCTCAGTTTTACAGATTAGTAATGCAATTTAGAGATACAAAGTAACCCTCAAGGTCACAGAGCTAGTGATTTGCAGGGCTGGGACTGAAGCCAGGCAGCCTTAATCACTATGCTACACTATATTGCTGAAATGACTTTAAATGACTTAGTTCAGTGAAAGGTAGTTGCCTACATTGTGACAGTATTTCATACAATGCTATGATATTAAACATCAAAATAACTCAATTGATCTCTTGGAAAGATGCTCAGAACAAAAGAGACCCTGCCTGACATTATTTATCTCCAAGAGAATGTGATTCAGCAAGAAAGTTGAGAGCATCACCAATTTGCAATAGCACAACATTATTTTATGGCAGAATCCTGGGCCATCGGAATTTCCCCTGGATAATCATAAAGCTTTACTTGTTCAGACAACCTGTGTTTATTGGTCCCTGTGGGGGAAAAAAGAAAAAGGAGGGGAAAGGTCGTCTGACATGGTGTGAAAGAGGACCTTGGGGAAAGGGACCAATCAGGGCTTCCCTCTGCTGGTAGAAATGAGCCCACTCTTTTTGTTCCTGCTGCCAAGTTATTTGGCATCCTTTTCTTCTCTCTTCTTACTTCTATTAAACTCCCTTGAGGGAGAAAGATAGAACAGCCAATTAGAGGGACACTGAAGGAAAAAGAGGCTGTAGTGACAGCTTTTTCACTGTTCACAGGGAAATAATCACCTCCCTGGAAGTGGTTGTAATTGCCCCACTCCTTTCTTCTCCTTCCTGTCCTCCCCATCCCGGCCCCCTCAATCAAGCTCCTTGGCCTGAAGATAGTGAGTCTGGGGGACCGATGAGCACGAAGAAGCTCTCACCCAGGTGGTTGGAATTCATATGCAGGTAAACCTGAGTCTTGCTCTGGGATTAGCTAGCTCTGGTCTCCAAGTCCCACCTGTACAGGAGTATCTCAAGGCATGTGCTTGGACTATCTGCATCAGGTTCTCCCTGGAGCTTGTTAAAAAAGGCAGATTCCTGGGGACCTCCCATACTCTGAGGGTGATACTGGAAAAGAAGCATTTTTAACTCTTCTGGTAATTTTTTTTTTTTAATTGGGGAATTGGGAGAGGGGAACAGTGTTGGGAAATCGGGGAAGGGGAACAGACAAGTTGCTGCCCTTCTGTTCTTCAGTCTAGTTGCGGAGGATACTGCTTCACTGGCCCATGTTGGTATTAGCATGAGCTTTTCCCAGGTAAGGCATATCGGTCACAGGCCTATGGATGGCCATTCACCGTGGCTCTTGGCAGCTCACGCTGGCTGCCGGCCACTCACTGTAGCCTGTGGCAGCCCACTGCAGCAGGGGCTGCAGCTATGCTGTCCCAGGGACTCACAGCAGCCCAGCTCCAGGTAGAGCTGTTGTTCACCATCGTAGCTGTAGAGGGCAGTGTCACTGGCCCTCATATGTGGGATCTGAACTGGGGCCGTGGCACCCCAAGCCAGCTCTTAACCAACACGCCACTCGGACGGCCCTCCTCTGGTAATTCTTGATTACACTGTAGTTTGAAAAACACTGCCCTGCAACTTGCAAAGAGTTCTTACATAGATTACCAGGCTCAGATCCCAAACTCTCAGAGGCTTATTACTTATGTCCTTTTTTCTGTGCTGTTGCTGTTTTCCTTTCCATTCAATCTAATACCTCAAATTCAGTATGTCCTCTGTTAAGAAGACCTGATAAACCAGATTTAGATTCTCTGCCAGAGGTGACAATGAAAGGAAAACAAAACAAGTTTAGAAAACATGTTACAACAGGAAGTCAGGTGACTCCCAGTAGAGGACCCAGCATGGAGAGGCAGTCTTACCCTGTTCTTTGCACAATGCCTGGAGCAAGACTGAACCCCAGATTTGTCACTTGGCCTCAGTTTCTTTGTCTATATAACAGAGGCAATAAAGTACTTATCTCATAGGGTTGTGGTAAAGATTAAATGAGTTAACACCGATTAAGTATTTAAAAAAGCAACTGGCTCAATAATAGCAGCTAGTTAACTGGGGATGAGGGAGGACAGGGAATGACATGTTGAAAAGCTATAATTCAATAAATCCACATAAGTCTCCAAGTTATAGATTGTAAAACTTAAGTATTAATTGTCATCCTTTGTTGTCTTCAATAAAGCTGTAAGAACAAATATTAACAGAACTGAATATTAAGAAATGTCACAGGACATATTACATTAGGATTTCTTAACTTTAGCATTAGTGACATTTTGGACCTGGTAAGTCTTTGTTGGAGGGGCTGGGGGCTATTCCATGCATTGTAAATTTTTAACCAGCATCCCTGGCCTCTACCAGTAATACCCTTCGAGTTGTGCCAACCAGAAATGCCTCCATACATTGCCAACTATCCCCTGGGGTAGGGGCCAAAATCACTCCTTGTTGAGAATTACCTTATATCTACCAGTTTACATTTTCAGAAGTGTCCACAAAAGTTAAATTCTCTCATATTCTAACATGTTCTCCCCAAGGTAGAGAGTGCAAATAATCTATTATTGCTCCCAGTTCACAAATTAGATGACATTGAGTTTAAGTGGCTTGCCCAAGGTCACCTAGTTGGTTCTCAGGATGGTTATGCTCCAAATTTAGATCTCAGTTGGTCAACACACTCCATCCACATCTGTGTCCATGAAGTGAGAAAATATGGCGTATGCCAGTAAAAGTCTGTTATGTCTGATGACCTTTTATAATTTACTTTGGCCAGAAGTGAATATGCTAGTATTGTGAATGTAAAGTCTTGCCCTTCACAAGGTTGACCGCGATGATCTTTTTAGAAGGGAGCGTGGTTCTTTATTCTTTCGTTGGACATTTGCTGAACATCTAGAGGTACTGGTTATCGTGGTACCAGTGGGGAGTCTAAGATAAAGAGGATGGAGGACCATTCCTTACAGAGCTCACAAGCGAGCTGAGGATAAGTCACAAACACCCATGATGATAATGCAGATGGAGGTGGGAGGGTGTGAACTGAGAGCTGAGGGGTTAAATGGAATGATAGGAGATATATAAGGTACACTGGGGAAAAGAAATAAATCAACTGGGATGGACAGGGGAGGGGAGGCTTTTTTTCTTATAAAATGTCCTGTAGGAAACAAGCTTGAGGCTTAGTGTGAGGTAGGATAAGTTGAAGTTAAAAATAATAAGACCCTCCTGTGTGCCAGGCACTCTACTGGGTGTTTTATACACCTTCATTCATTTAATCCTCATAGCATCCGTGTGAGATACACACTATCATCCCTGCTCTAGCAAAGAGGAAACTGAGGCACAGAGAATAATTTGCCTAAGGTCATGCCACTAACAAAATATCAGAGCCACAATGCAGATTGGGCAATTTTGCTGCAGAATCTGTATAATTTCCACTCACATAAGATAAACAAGACAGGTAAACCCTGCAGGTGTAAAATAGCTCTGAGTTAGGGAAACTGCAAGAATCCAAATTTGATGGTATATTCTACGTGGGAGGACAAGCAGCAGGATATAAAGCTAGATAGACAAGAAGGACCAAGATCATAAGGAAAGTCTGAGGGGGGCTGAATTTTATTCTGTGGGCGATGGGGAGTTCTCTGGAATGAGAGAGACCCAGTAAGCTTGTGTTTTAACACAATCAGTCTGGCCTAGATCGAAAAGGAGAAAGACCAGATAAGAGGGATACTCTAATTTCATATGAAATTAAAACCTCCCATATTTATTGCCATTTTTTTTTTCTTTTTTGCCCCAAAGATGCTAAGAACAAACCTTGAATAGCAGAAAAGATACAGCTGTTCTAGCCGAATGCAAAATCCTTTAATACTACCTTCTGGATGATATATATGTGTGTTTATCCAAGTCTTGGATTTAATTGGATTTAAATAAGAATCTGAGCACAATCACACAGAAGGCCCGGCATAAACAGGAGAGAGTAGCAGGAGGTCAGAGAAGACACATTCTGTCTGTTCCTACTGAAAGCAGATTCAAGCCTTCCCCACCTGCATCTTCTTTGCCCTCCAGTAAAAAGCTGCTCCTTATATTATTTAGCAACAGATATGTACTTGGAGATCCCAGCCCACAGCCATGCCAGCCCCACCCTACCCTCACTCCCCAAGAGGTCAACCACAGGCTGTAGTTTGGATCTATTTATTTTGTTATCTTCATCAAGCCTGATAAGAATGCTTTGTTCTGCTTTTAGCTCTCACACAGAGCTGCTTCATTCTCTCAATATAACTGTAAAGCTGAAATATGGTTGGGACACTTGCCATCATTTTGCAGGTTTAGAATGGCATGCAGGCTTGTAGAGCTTGAATCTTTTCCTCCTAATTAATATTGTCAGCCTGCTCTTTGAGGAAGCTCTCAGTAGGTGAAGAGTGGCCCAGGCAGTATGGTCTTATGATCTGAGTATAAAGGCTTCTTATGCTTGCGGTTAACTAGGTCTCTTTTAATCTTGGACGTGAATTATATTTTGTGATAAATCATAAAACTAAAGTCTTAATTAAAATATTAGCCTCTAAATTCTGTTACATAAAAAGATTACAATTATTGTGAAAAAAAAAAGAGAAAGAAAGAAAGAAAGAAAGAAAGAAAGAAAGAAAGAAAGAAAGAAAGAAAGAAAGAAAAAAATGAACTGTTCACGGCAACAGTGAATAAGGAACCCACCCAGAAATGAAGAATTAAGAAAAATAAAGTTGTCCTCTGAGAACTAAACTATTAAGTACACTGTGAGAGATACAAAAATTCACCTTAAGAAACACAGTGTCCCATGGTGAGCAAGATGAAACTTTCATCTGGTTGAGGGTAGTCATATATCTAAAGAAATACTGGGTCCATTAATCTGTTGATAGTGGAGCATGATCATGGCAGTCACTGGGGCAAACAAATATTGGTTGTACCCATTAAGTTCTGTCTACCAAAAAGTTTATCTTTTCAGTCTCACCCAATACATAGTGCATTATAGGGAAGGATGCACCCACTTATCACAGCCTACTGCCTCTCCACATTTGAATCACACAGTTAACTCCTTTGCTCTGATTCCATGCCTACCCGGCAACTTCCGGATTATAATGTGGCTTTCTGTATAATTCACCCATGTGGGAGATGCAAGTGTTTGGCTGCCTTGGTCATTAACCCTTCTCACTGAAAATTAATAATTGTTGTCCTGTGTTAGAGGCTTGAACCTCCTGGGGCTGAGTCTGCATGAATGAGCCTCCTCTGTCAGGGTCTGACAAAATCGGGTGTGTCTCGGTGCACCAAGCTGATGGCAAAAACACAATTCACTCAAATAGTGGAATAGTGGCTCTTTTTGCCACCAGCAGTTTTCCATGGCAATACCTTGACTGCCACACAAGACTTTTTAGTAGATTCCCACCCTCTAGGCTTCCGTGCTTTCCCCTGATCTGACCATCTAACCAGTTAGCAAATCCTAGGGACTCCCTGTGATCCCCACACCTCCTACTTGATTTCCAGGATTTGTGTGTTCACTTCTCTTTCCAGACTAGGAGGTCCCAAAAGCCAGTGTGGAAACGGGCTGCATTGGAGTGACCAGTCTGTGAAAAGTAAATACAGGACTGCCAGAATCCCACTCCAGATCACCTTATCAGAATGTGCTGGGCTGGTGTCTAGGATTTGCTTCATGAGTGAGCTCTCTGGGTCATCCTGAGAAGCAGCCACATTTCAGAATCACCATCTAGATGAGTGGTCCTCAAATATGGTTCAGAATAGATTTATTCTTAGAAAATATCACTGCTTAGGCTTTTCCTCAGACTGCTGGAGGCGGAGTGTAAGCAAAGACATTTTAAAAAAAACAAAACTCTAGGTAAGTCTAACATACTATGAAGGCTGAGAACCATTGGTTCAGACCTCTGATTCTCAAAGTGTGGTACTGAGATGAGCAGCAACAGCAAGCACCCTGGGAATTTATCAGAAATCTAGATTCTCGGGCCAGCCGAGTGGCGCGGTGGTTAAGCGCTGGCTTGGGAAGCCAGCAGCCCAGGTTCAGGCCCCACATATGAGGGCCAGTCACACTGCCCTCAAAAAAAAAAAAAAAAAAAAAAAAACAACAACAACAAAGAAATCTAGATTCTCAGATCCTACCCTAGACCCACTAAATCAGAAACCCTGGGGGCGTGCCAGCAATCTGTAGTTTAACGAGGTGATTCTGATGCTCCATTGGCTTAAACTATTTCCCAAAGCCTCCTAATTAATTTCCTGTGACAGGTCTTTCTGTTGCTCAATCCATCCTCCACAATAAGAGTGTTTCCGTCATGCTACTCTCTGCTCCAGACTGCCCACGGATACCCTTAGTCTGGCATTCATGGCGTTTTCCAGTCCATCCCTTCAATCCATGCTTATGTTTTCCCAGTAGACTAAATCAGACTGTTCACTGATTCCCAGACAGTGGGATTTCCCATTTTGCTAATGCTGTTCCTTTTGCAAAATTCTTAGAAAACACCGACCATGTTCTAAACTGCCATAATCTCTAATGTACCGTTGTTCACAGCCTTACAGATCAACACAGATTTGCAGAGCAAGTGAGTCATTTTGTGGTAATCTTTAACTCCTTTTACTTAATCTATCACAAGTTCTCTATTCAACCTGGAGAACAACTTACCTAAACTCTTTTCTTTTTGTTTGTTTTTCAGCATTAAAGCCCATCAGGCCATGTGCAGTATTCTCAGTTCCCACACTAAACTATACCATCAGTTCAACATCCAGAGCCCTACTGGCTGGGTGGCAGGGAGGAGGCAAGGTGGGGTTCCTGAGGGATGGATGATGTTTTGTTTTTTGACGTCTGTGCTGGCTACACAAATTCCCTCTGTGAGAATTCACTGAACTGAACACCAATGATTTGTGCATCATTCTGCTTCAATGAAGTTACAAAAAGCCTTTTCAAGCAGTTTTTTCTCCAGCTTTTCCAATTTTAATTTGACTAGAATTTATTGAGCGTTGACAATGTGCTAGAAACAGGGATGGATGCTTGCATATTTTGTTATTTCATTTTTGCATTCACAACTCTGTGGAGTAGGAATTGTCATTATTGCTTTTTACTCACGAGGAAACTGAGGCTCTGAGAAATTAAGTGCCCTCCCAAGTTCACACCAGTGGTGGTGAGTGTCATGGTAGGCACTGGAGTCCAGCTATTGTGTTACCAAGTTCAGTGGTCTCCTCACTGCTCCTGGATGATGCTTCAAGAGAGAACTTTAACTGGAATGTATAAATAAAAAAAAGTAGCTATCATTTTGTTTTTTTATTATTAGTCATCAAAGAGAAAGCATTGAATTGCCATTTTAGTTTTCATGTCAAACCTTTCGATTTCCTCTGTCTCTTTCTAAGAGGAAAATTGATCAGTAGTGTAAAGCAGGTTCAAGCCACTGAATAATGGAGGGGCTTGTTTAAAAGTGTTCTTTGGAACTGAAGGCCCCCTTAGTGCCAGGAGTTGCTGCATCGCTCTGCAAGGTTGCAGGAGAGCGGCCATGGTGGCATGAAGGGCATTTGGAGGCTTCAGGCAGTGACCACTTACTGGCTGCTACAGAGAATTTCAGTATCATCGCTCCTGGTTACAGTCAGTGTTGCAGCACACCAGAAGGGAGTATCAACTCTGGGTGGAGCTGATTCTCAAATACAATGTATTAATAGTTCTGCCCTGCTTGCACGCCTTGAAGGAAGAGTCTTTTCAAAGGAGGAGTCTTCACTTTACCACTGGGCATCTTAACCATTTGTTTGGCAGACACACTGATTTTTCTTTACTAATTTCGACAGGCCTCCTGATTACAAATCCTTTTGAATCTTTGTTCTTAGAACAATTGCACGATTAGCTGTCAAACAGAGAGACAGGAATAACCTCACAATAAGATAAGAGTGGACAAGTTTGCTCTGCCTCTGGACTTTCCATTAAATGAAATCATATTTGTCCTAATTGTTAAGCTGGTTTATATTACTTGCTGCCAAAGAATCCTAACTATCTATGTACAACCTGAACGTGATATGTAGTCATTCTTTGGCTGATTAGTGGACCGCCCCTCAAGGTTATGAATAGAGGAAGAACTAACCTGCATGGAGTTGGAGGTAAAAAAAAAATCCCGTATGGAAAGCACTTGAATTTACTGCATTAAATGTAACGTTTAAAATGTACGACATAATAGCCATATGCATTAAGAATCACCTGCAGGGCCGGCCAAGTGGCGCATTGGTTAAGAGCTGGTATTGGGATGCCAGTGGGCACAGTTTGGATCCCACATATGAGGGACAGTGACACCACCCTCTACAGCTAACAACAGCTCCACCTGGAGCTGGGCTATGCGAGCCCCGGCGACGGTGTAGGCTGCAGCCCCTGCTGCAGTGGGCTGCCATAGGCTACAGTGAGCGGCCGGCAGCCAGTGTGAGCTGCCAATAGCTGCAGTGAGTGACCATCCAGAGGCCAGCCACCAATCTGCCTCATCCGGGAAGAGCGCAATGACGATACCAACATGGGCCAGTGAAGCAACGTCCTCCGCAACTAGACTGAAGAACAAAAAGACCGCAAAAGAAGACCGTTCCCCTCCCCCAATTCCCCAATAAAAAAATCTTAAAAAAAAAAAAAAGAATCACCTGCAAAGTACTATGTTCACTTTCTGTTCCAGGGTAATTTTGAGAGTGAACAAAGCCTCAGGGAAAAAGAAAAACAAACAACAACAACAGCCCCAACTCTATCCCAGATTTACAAGAATAGTTATCTTTATAAAATCTATGTGAACCTCAAAGTTATGAGGATGAGGTGAAAGCTGTTCAATAAAACTAAAGCCAGCAGTTCTCAAAGAGATACCTTTAGAAGTGTGGTTCTATTTTAAGTTTCCCACGTAGTGCTAATGAGAACATACATTTCAATTAGAATTAGATTGCACTTCAGGAAGTAAATTATTAAATGACCTAGCACATTTTGATGTTTTCAAATGCCCAAAGTCCTAGCTTTGGAGGACAAGGAGCCTTTTATGATAATTTATTCCCCTCTTGTCTCCATTATTGCTAGATAGCTGGGAGCCCTAGCTACTCTCTAGGCTCTGGGGACCCAGTGCTGGCGTTTTCAGAGAAGGATACCAATTAGCCAGTTTGGTTTCACAAAGAAGCAAAGATTGCCCTGAGGTGAAAAACTGCTTCAGAGGGCACACCTTTGAACTTTAACTGTCTTTATTGCTAATCATTAGAAGTCAGCAAAGAATTTGGCTTCTCCCTCACCATTTCATTATCTCCACTCTTCAGTCTAAAAATACACACTTGATCTTATTATGAAGATGAAAATAAAGACAGCAAAGTTACCATACACACAACAGCAAATGATCACTTTTTATTAGTTTTAATAGCTCATCTACTGCTTCCAAAAATTGCCTTAGGTCACCTAACGTTGACTGGCCTTAGGGATAAACATCCAAAGATTTTTTGTATAAGGTCCTTAATGGGTATTTTCAGGACAGCTTAATTGCCTGGGGCTTGATAAAATGAAAAGCAGCAGCCTCCAGGTTATTGAATAATGTATGGTTGCGTGTTTGACTCATATATAGACATAAAGAAGAACCAAAAGTCAGTCAACCTCTGAATCACAATTTTATTCTTTTCTCATTCATCTAATTACATTAACATTGTTTTGAGAAGCTTTTTAGGTACCAGGCACTGTACCAGGCACCTGGGATCTTATCATGAGTAAGACAGAAGAGTTCTACCCACTCAGATACTCACAGTCTGGAGTGGCAGGGTGGGTGGGGTTGATGGGGAGGGGCGTAGAGAATGGTGAATCCGCAGATCATTAATTCCAAGAAAGAGCTACTTCTGTGTACCTCAGGAGGCCATAGGTTTGTCTGTTGTCTTCAAAGAGATTCATTTTTCTCAGCATCAGGGGTCAGTACGTTCTATACTTCTTTTGAATTTCACAACAAGTAACCACCTTACTAGCTACACAGTGAATTCAGTGACTTCATATTACCTGGCAGAAGATGAGAATAAACTTTTCCTTTGCTTGGAAGAAAGTAACCCATTTCTGAGTTTGCACAAGGCAGTATTTAGTCATAAAAGCATTCATAGAGCAGTATATCCTAGTCTTGTGGCAGCTCAGTCTCCAGAGCCAGACTTCCTGGGTTTGAAATCCAAATGCTATTACCAAATGTGTGACACTGGCAACCTTAAACCTCCCTGTTCCTCAGTTCCCTCATCGATAAAATGAAAACTTCATGGGGTATGCATGTATGTGTGTATGAAGGTATGTGTCTAAATTTCTAGAGTTATTATGAGGATTAAATACATTAATATACTTAATGGTACCTGGCCTATAGTGTTAATAGTATTATATCTTAATACAAATGGAACTGCATGCTACTTGGTGATTAGGTTTGAAAATCAGTAAGTGAAGTGATATTTAAATATAATCAAATTTCCCTTGAATATCCTTAAGCTATTTTTTGGAGACTCATAGCCCATCTCTAACTATGTCTAGCACCATCAATTTGTCAAGTATTGGAACAGATCACGGTTTCTCTGTACATCAAGTAGTGTAACAAATTTGCATGTAGATACCGTATCATATCAAAAGTCCATGTTTTTAAACATTAGCCTCATGCTGAAAGGTAGGTACTCAGGAACCTGTCTAGGGAAGAGCAGCCCCATTTTTCATCCCCTGGTCGTTTAGTGAAACAGCAGCCAAGAATTGTAACACAATTTATTTTATTGGCTTCCTTTTTCACCAACTCCTCTTTGTCTCTTTGCCAAGACAGGATAATTGAGTTCACAAAAATTAAATGGGAAGCTGTCACTCTTTGCCAACATCTTGAGGTACAAAGCTTGTTAATGACTGTTTGGGAAAAGTAAGACAAGTTGTGTCACATTAGACATAATGATGCTTCTCTTCTAAGTATTCTGTTGTTATTCATCATGAAGAGCATTTCAAATGATAGCAATAAGACAACATTATGTGCTTCCTTGAGTGTTCCTATCGCTGGACTACTCTTTTTGCCTTCGAAGCTAACACCTTGATCCAAACCCACCATCATCTCTTGCCCAGATTGTGGCAACAGCCTCCCAACTCTTCTTGCAGCCTCTACCCTTGCCCTCAACAGCAAGCACACCATGCAGAGTCACATTTCATTCATGGTAAAATCCCATTCATGGTCAATGCCCAAAGCCTTTTATTTATTTTCTTAACGGGTGTTGAGGATGGCCCAGGATACAGTTTATCTTGGTGAATACTCACAGGAGTGTGAAAAAACTGTGTTTTCTGTCACTACTGGGCAGAGTGCGTACAGAGCACTTCTTATATCTTGTTGGTTGTGTTGCTTGGAATTTTTTCTATCCTTGCAGAATTTGTCTAGTGGTTCTATCTTACTGGGAAGCAGGGGTGGAGGTCCCAATTAAAATTGTGGATTTGCCTATTTCATTCACCTTTCAGTTCAGCTTTTGCTTTATGTTGTTTGGTACACACACACAGAGGATGTATCTTCCTGGTGAACTGATATTTTAAAAAGAATTTACACCATTTACATTTTCAATGATGATTGATATTTAGTATTGGCACTTTATTATTTTTTTGTTTGCTGTTGTTATATTTTTCAGTTAAATAATTTCTATTTGGCTTGTTTTATAACTTGTTTCTTTGCTGAGATTTTCTTTTCTTTTTTTTTTTCTTTTGTTTCTAGACAATTTGTAATTGTTTGTTGCATATTTCTAATGTTAGTTTCTTTAAAATCCTTGTCAGATAATTCCAACATCTGTCCCATCTCGGCATCCACGTCAGTTAATTGTCTTTGCCCATTCGAGTTATGATTTTCATGGTTCATGGTGATTTTTGAGTGTCCTGAACATTTTGGCTTTTATGTTATGAAACTCTGGGTCCTATTTACATTTTTAATTTTAGCAGTCAGTCATCCTGTTTAATTTTAGCATCTAGGTCCAGATCTACTTTCATGGGCTGCGGTTACAATGGCAATCTAATTTTCTAGAGCCTTTGCAGCATTATTTTGACCTCCTTGGTTTCTCTTGTGCCACTTGGATTCCTCCTGGTCCCTACAAATACTGCTTGAGGGTCAGATGGAGCTTTCCCAGGAGGGTCTGCCTGGTGCCTCCAGGCCGGGAAGAAGTCTTTGGCAAGTAGGGACCAAGAATGTATCCTCCTGGGCCAGGTACTGGCTGTGGTGGGATCTCCCTTCCTGGTGTCGGTGGCTTGGGGAAGAGAGTCTCCAGCCCTGCATGGAATGACAGTGCTCCTGAAGCCAGGGCCGTTTTTTTATAGCATGATGCCTCTTGCCGACACACTCCAGCCATGCAGTGTCTCTGGGTGGGTGAAGGGAGTCTCAGAGGCAAAAAAGCTTCCTCAGCTGGGACTACTTGTGACAGGCAGTTGTGTCCCCAGGGAACAAGGTGTCTGCAGGTGAGGGAGGTGAGTCTCAGGTCTGGTAGGAAGGAGAGCTCATCCCTGGCCACTTATTCTCAGGGAGACTTCTGGTCCACCCCCCTTGCTGGGTAGGCCAGGCTCTCTTGGTGTTGTTGGCAAGACTCCTGTTTGATCTGGGGGGAGAAATGACACTACCTGGATGCTTTGTGTTGTTAGATTGGGGTATGGGAAATGCTGGGCCTAGGCCACTTGCTCCTTTTGGGTGGAGGGTTGCAAGATGCCCTGCTGCTATGTTGCTCCTTCAGTCCCAGGATCCCAAACCAATTTGCCTTCCTCTTCCCACTTTTCAGACTGCTTCTTTGTCATTTGCAGTATTTCTAGGGTATATATTTGTGCTTAGTGGAGCAGAGTTGGGAAAGTCCAGTCTGTGGCATTTTGTCCAGACTGGAAATCCAGTCTTCTTAGTAGTTTACAGGCCTTGAGTGTCCCTGTGAATGGTCTGCTCTTCTGTCCTCCTGCTCTGCCTCTTGCCCACTCTTGTCCAGCTCCATTCTCTTCTTTTCTGTCCCCAAACGTGTCAGACATGCTCCCACATTAGGGCCATCATACTAATTGTTCCTTCTTCTTAGAACTTGCTCTCTCCAGATATGTGCATGGCTAACTCTTTAGCTTCCGTGATTTCTTTGCTCAGGTATCATCTTCTCTGCTCATTATCCACCCCTCAGTACTGTCCACCACTCAATTCCTTAACATCTCAGAGATAAAAAATGCAATTGTTTTGTACTTATGATAAGAGAGAACCATGCAGCTCACACACAGTCTCACCAAACAGAGCAGAGGACATACTGTTAGGTTAACTTTTGGGGGAACATGAAGTTCGGGGATTGGCAGAATGTCAGAGGCAGGAATTTTACCAGTAGACCCAAGGTTACTCCATGAGACTGCTGTTGATTGATGGATTGATGCTCAGAAGTGTGTTTTGAGGGGGAATGAGTTCTTTCCTGATTGACAGACTTTTAGGAATAAGGAACTGAAGTGGATTGGTTGGCTGGTAAAAAAACATGTTTACTGAGGTTGAGTTGTCCTGACTCATTGAAAGCTGTCTTACTATTAGAGCTACAGAATAACCAGTCTTTTCCTAGCAGTGTGGAGCTTTTTTTTCTCATCTCACATTCTCAGTATTTCTTATCCTGCTCTATCTTTCCCCCGCTATTGTACTTATCATCTTCTAATATAATAGATGTTTACTTATTATGCTTAGTGTTTATTGTCTGTCTTCCCTTGCTAAAGCATATAAGCTCCACCAGTCAGGCATTATCATCTGTTTTGTACATCACGAAACAAAACAGCCGATAATGCCTGACTGGTGGAGCTTATATGTTCCTCACACACAGTGAGCGCACAAGAAATAGTTGTTAGATGACTGGGTGTTTGAACAGCACTTATCCCATGCAAAGGTAGAAAAGGCCAGTCAGGTTTATTCCTATACCTTCTTTCTTCCTGGACAGTCCTATCCCACCTGCAAATATGTCTTTTACTGTGATGCCCCACTGATATGATATGAATATAATTTAGTCCACATTTATTATTATCATGGGTATATACTTTTTTAGTTTGAATATCATTGAGGGTGGATCCAGAATTTGGGGCTCTCTTCAAGAAAAAAACAGAAACAAAATTACAAATACAAAAAGGTGTCTGGTAACAGGCCATGCAAATGCAGCCTCGACTCTTCAGCTTCACTTATTCTGGCTCTCATAGTGGAATCCAAGACCCCACTCCCTTTTCTCATCGTTGTTGAAGGAATTTCAGACAGTTCCAAACAGGAGAAACATTGGTGACTTCCTAACATAAGCTTTGACTGTGTACACATAGTACAAATTAAAGAGGTTTACCTGAACCATTTAAGGTTGATTACAATGAAGCACAATATGAATTTTGCATGTCCTTAGTCTGGCAGATTCATTTTGGCTGCCACAGGAACCAGCACTTGATTCTATGCTGAGCCAAGGAGTTTCTTTAGCTTCTGATATGCAACCTAAACCTTCCAAATGTTTTGTTAAATCAAAGGAAAGCTGGCACAGAACCGCGGTGTTTGAGGCAAATAGCCATCTGAGGGAAAAGAGAGGCTGAAGACATTAACCAAGTGTCCACAGCCTCAACTGAGGTTCCATTTATCTCTTTCCAACTCCCCGGTGTCTACTCAGTCATGTAGTGCTTTGTTTAATTACGTGTTTGATGTAAGTCTTCCCAGCTAGATTGTGGGCTTCCAACTATTCCCTCCTCTCTCTTCCAACACTGGCTATGCTCCTGGCACATAAATGTGTTCAGTTAATTGTTGTGTGGATTTGTTTTATGAATGAATACATGAATTGAAGAAAACTTGGCTCTCTTTATAATTGTTTACTTGGCAGAGTATCTCCCTATTCTTCTTTTCTTTATTTCTACGTCAAGAATTCCTTCTCCTTATACCCAAGGCTAGAAGGGTGAAATCCCTTTATGGGAAATTCCCTAATAGCAGCTGACTCAACCAGAATTAATTTAAACATCAAGACATCTAGTCTGTGTTTTGTCCTATGTATCACCTTCATGTTCTTTGTAATTTATAAATAATAAGTGCAGAGCAAGAGAAATGAAAAAAAAAAAAAGTTACAATACCCACTCTCTACCTAACTTGAGCATACATTTGGCCAAGGAACTGTAAAACATTTGATATTTTCACAGGGAAACTGGCGACTTGTGGTCTCTGAAGTTGATGCTTTTGTTTATTTGACGTGTTTTCCATAGTCTTGTTGCCAGTAATTTTAGAAGTCCCAGAGTAAGAAACATTTCTCCTCCCCAACTTCAGGAATTCTGACAGCCAAAGGTTTGAGAGCTGTACCACTTGCTTTTGATCATTTGGCTAGAGAGGAAGTTTTATGAAGTGTCTTTTCTATTTTCAGAGTGTATATTTAACACTAGACAACTTGCTGGTAATTGTACCCGACGTGAGCTGTTATTTCTTTTAAAGAAACTATTTTGTTACATGTGTCTTTAAAATGTAACTTCTTTAAAACTTGAGTTCAAAGGACCACTCTCCTTTCAGGATATTTCTGGGACTTTGGGATGCTGTGAATTCATGGTCCATTCTATTCTCAGTAATTCTGGCCTAGGACAAGTTTCTTCTTCAACACTTCCTGTCCTTTTTTGTCACCTTTCTCAGTGTCCTTCAGGTGCCTCGCTTTTTATTTCCAGCCACGGGCATTCCCTGAGATCACCTAAGCATGTGATTCATCTCTGGGAGGTAGCTGGTGAGAATCAATCATCCATAAATGTTATTATAGATGATAATAAACTCTTCTCAGTTAAGATGTTTCAGTTTAGCAGGGGTCTTAAAATATTCTCACTTTGCAGATACAGCATTTTAATAACCACACATATGATTTCTCTCAATACAACAACCTTGTGAAGGAGAAGATATGGCTAGAAATATTATCCTGATTTTGTAGATGGAAATATTATGGTTCTAAAGTGCTAAATAATTTGCTAAAAGTGACACAATAAGAAGCAAAGTGTGAACCAGGCTGAATCAAGATACTTTTGCATCTTTCCACTACCAAGTTACTGGCATTTGGGGTGGTCAGATGATAAAATTGTAAGCAAAGTAAACAGCCAATAGGAGGGACTAGGGGGACACACAGTCTCTTAGTAATCCTTCACCGATCCTTAGAATTCTCCTCTTTTACTTCTTTGACTCAACATTCCTCTCTGATGGTGTCTTGTTTTTTCCTAAACAGCTTCTTCCTCTGTGTACCCTAGGAACCCCCATGGGTTTTGACTCTACACTCTCTACCTAGAGCTTCTTAGTATTTCCTTAGTTTTAATCACCACCTTTAGGGTGACTTTACAAGCCAAATCTAAAACCTAGGTAAGCCTCTGCTGAGTACACATAATTGTCTACTGGGCAGCTCTTCTGGATGTCCAACTATAACTCTAACAAGGCATGGCCAACTCATTAGCTATGTTATGGATTGAATGTTTATGTACTCCCAAGATTTGTGTGTGAAAGCCCCTAAGCCCAATATGATGATAGTACAAGGTGGGCTTTGGGGAGATAATTAGGTTTAGATGAAGTCGTGAAGGTGGAGCCCCATACTGGGTTTAGTGCCCTCCTAAGGAAAGGAAGAGATACCAGAGCTTCTTTTCTCTGCCACGGAAAGACACAGTGAGAAGGCGGTGGTCTGCAAGCCAGGGAGATGGCCATTGCTAAGATCTGACTCTGTCAACACTTTGATCTTGGACTTCCCGCCTCCAACACTCTGAGAAACAAATATCTGTGGCTTAAACCATCCAGCCTATGGTGTTTTATAATGGTAGCCAGAACAGACCAAGGAAGCTACGTTCCCTACCTGCTGCCCACATCCTTTGCCTGCAATATAAAATTTAAACTTTGCTATAAGGTTGTTTTCCAATTTCATCTCCTATTATTCCCCTTGCGCCTGAACCCAGCACCTGTGCCAGCCACACTGAACTACTTTCCGTTTTCTGAGTGTGCCTCACTTTTAGCCTTGACATATGTACGTTTTCTTTCCAGTAATGCTTTCCCTTGTCTTCCTGACAAATCTATTTATCTTTGAGTTTTCTGCTCTAGAATCATCTATTCTAGGAGGTTTTCTCTGATTCTCTAGGGAAAGTTTAGTTACAATGTACCGCAAATCTCTTTATTTGAATAGAACTTCTCGAAGTATTAATGGTGAAGGACTAGTGTGTGTGTGTGTGTGTGTGTCTATATATGTATATATATATACATATATATATGTATGTATATATTTTAACTACAATCCATCATGGACCAATAATTTTGTAAAATACAATACAAGTTAATTCATAGAAAAATGAAATATAAAGATATAAAATACAATCCCAATGTTTAATCATTAGAGTCAACGTATATACAATTACTCATTCAATGTATTTAAAAATTTTAAACACCCACTTTCAGTTTCTGTACTTATCTTGCCACAATAAATATCCTGTAGACTAGCAGTTACCCAGAGATCACACTGCACTTGAGCACCATTAACATTAATTTGCATTTTAAACATAGATCAAACATTTCCTTAATAGCAGAGACCAACATTTATTAATCTTCATACCAGAACACCTATCAGGTCACCCAACGCATTGTAGGTACCCAGTGAATAGTGGGGGAATCAGCCAGCCCAAGCCCAGGCTTTTGCAGGCCTTGTGTCCTTCCTTCTATTGTATATGACATTCTGCACATTGAATTCTTACAAGTTCTTTCTCAAGATCACACCAGAAATGATCACAATCAGTCCACAGCGTAAGGACAATATGAACTCAGTATTTTCAGTTTTATTCCTTGTTGCCTCCTAGGAGGCCCTGTTATAATCTCTGTGAAGAAAGAAGAGAGGAGAAGAACACAGTGGGAAATGCAGGGTTCCTTTCAATATGGTCTGAGATAGGTCCTCCTCATATTTATCCCCTGTTTTTTACGTTTTTCCACTCTCACACCTCATCTATGTGTGGTTCCTCTGCTACCCCCATGGTATCACCTCATCATATACTCTGGACATCTCTCCCCATCCCTGCTATTTATTTCCCAAAATACGACAGGTACAAGGCTGTGCATTTGGCCGACTTCAAGGGAAAACAGTGGTATTATGTTTTAGCAACATTTAGCAACTTTAGCAAAAGTGACTTACAATTGTATTAGTTATTTATGTTCCTTAAAAGTCCCTCTGTATTCTTAATGGTACATACCTCCCACAAGGCCAGGCATTTCACTATTTTATTGGGACCCTGTCTTTTCAATAAGTTCTTCCTCCCCTCATTAGCCTAGTTTCAATCGCTTGTCTCCCACCCATGAGTTTCCTGTTTCTTTCTTATACAAAGCGGTTTATTTCTCTCTGTTTTTGTTGTTTCCTTTCAAACTATTGGATATAGAACAGCTACAAATTAATATTACAAAATGTATTGTAGAATGTATTACAGAATGCTTTGCAGCCTAAATGTCTGATCTCAATCAGTTGTTGGGAAAAAGCTGCAGGCAGCTTCAAAACACTAAGGTAGAAATCATGGATGATCTTTGCTGTTTCTCTTTTAAGTTTTCTCTTTATCTCCTCCCTTTCCCTGCTTTTCCTCCTTTCCCTCCTCTTCCTTCCCCCGCCCCCACCACTGGATAACACAAAGCTTCAGAGAAGCACAAGTGAGATAAATGAAGTACCTGAAAAAATGTGGATATCTCTGACAAGGTACTACAGAAAAGCTGTATTCATTGCACATTAGTTCCTTGTCCCTTTTCTGTGGATTATATTTAGGGACAAGAAAACCTTGAAAGCTTACTGCAAAGTTAGGTTTAGTGCTTGGGAAAAAAGAACAAATTTTGATGGTGTAATTGTTTGAAACATTAAGATTCACTCTTTTCTATTTTAGTATCATAATTAATGTTCATTGTCAACATTTAGACACACACACACCACACAAGCACACCTGATGAAAGTTCATTTAGAAGATAATGCCTTCTCATGGAATGAGAACTGACTCTGAGAGGTAAACACACAATGTGATATATAGATGATGTATTGCAAAATTGTACACATGGAACCTATGTAATTTTACTAACCTTTGTCACCGCAATAAATTTTAATTAAATAAATAAATAAATAAATAAATAAATAAATAAAGCAAAGGAGAGGCCAAAAAAGAAAAATGGAAGATAATGTCTTCTCACTGCTTTTTTTACATACTTAAAAAATTGAGGGCCAGCTGTGTGGCGCGTTGGTTAAGAGCTGGCTTGGGACACCAGCAGGCCCGGTTGAGATCCCACATATGAGGGCCAATGACACTGCCCTCTACAGCTAAAATGGTGAACAACAGCTCCACCTGGAGTTGGGCTGCTGTGAGGGCATAGCTGCAGCCCCTGTTGCAGTGGGCTGCCATAGGCTACAGTGAGTGGCCGGCAGCCGGTGTGAGCTGCCAAGAGCCACTGTGAGCAGCCGTCCAGAGGCTGGCGACCCATCTGCCTCACCCGAGAAGAGTGCAATGATAACACCAACATGGGCCAGTGAAGCAATGTCCTCCGCAACTAGACTAAAGAACAAAAAGACAGCAACTTGTCTGTTCCCCTTCCCCGGTTCCCCAACGCTGTTCCCCTCCCCCAATTCTCCAATAAAATCTTTTAAAAAATAAAATAAAAAATTGAGATAAAATCCACTCTTTTTTTTTTTTTAAATGATTTTTTGTTTTGTTTTGTTTTAGCTGAGCCATCCTGCTATTTGTTGGCAGCTCAACGGCAACTCAGCTCGGGCTGGTATTGAACCACCATTGCTCAGAGCTCAGCTCACACTCTTGAGCGAGCTCTTAACCAACTGAGCCATTCGGCCGGCCCTCAAAATTCACACTGTTATAGTGTAAAATTCTGTGGCCTTCAGTATATTCACAAGATTGTGCAACCATCACCACTGTCTAATTCCAGAATATTTTCATCATTCCAAAAAGAAACCCTGCACCCATTAGCAGTCTACTCCCCATTCCCCCTCTTCGTCAGCTCCTGCCAGCCATCAATCTCCTTTATGACTCTACTTCTGGACATTCATATAAATTGAATTATACAATATGCAGTCTATTGTGTCTGGCTTCTTTTACTGAGCATAATGTTTTCACGTCATCCATGTTTTTTGTTTTTAAGATTTTATTGGGGAATTGGGGGAGGGGAACTGCATTGGGGAATCAGGGAAGGGAAGGGGAACAGACAAGTTACTGCCCTTTTGTTTTTCAGTCTAGTTGTGGAGGACATTGCTTCACTGGCCCATGTTGGTATCATCATTGCGTTCTTCCTGGGTGAGGCAGATCAGTCGCCGGCCTCTGGACAGCCACTCACAGTGGCTCTTGGCAGCTCACGCCGGCTGCCGGGCACTCATGCTGGCTGCTGGCCACTCACGGTAGCTCACAGCAGTCCATTGCAGCAGGGGCTGCAGCCTACGCCATCACTGGTGACTCACGGCAGTCCAGCTCCAGGTTGAGCTGTTGTTCACCATCTTAGCTATAGAGGGCAGCGTCCCTCATGTGGGATCTGAACCGGGGCCCTGCTGCTCAGAGCTGGCATCCAAAGTCAGCTCTTAACAAATGAGCCATTCGGCGGGCCCCACATCATCCATGTTTTTTTTCCCCCCATTCCTTCCTTCCTTCCTTCCTTCCTTCCTTCCTTCCTTCCTTCCTTCCTTCCTTCCTTCCTTCCTTCCTTTCTTTCTTTCTTTCTTTCTTTCTTTCTTTCTTTCTTTCTTTCTTTCTTTCTTTCTTTCTTTCTTTCTTTCTTGGCAGTGTCACTGGTCCTCATATGTGGGACCCGAACCGGGGCCGCTGGCTTCCCAAGCCAGCGCTTAACCACCACACCACTCAGCTGGCCCACATCATCCATGTTTTAACATGTATCAGTACTTCACTCCTTTATATGGATGAATAATATTCCATTGTATGGCTATACCACATTTTGTTTCTCTGTTCATCAGTTAATAGACATTTGTGTTGTTTCCCCTTTTTGGCTATTATGAATAATTATGCTATGAACATTCATGTGCAAGTTTTTGTGTGAACATGTTTTCAATTCTTTTGGGTATATGCATAGGAATGGAATTGCTGGGTAATTCTAGGTTTAACCTTTTGAGGAACTGCCAAACTATTTTCAAAGCTGCTGCACCATTTTACATTCTTACCAGTGTCATATAAAAATTGCACTGGACAGAGCTAAATAAGCAAGGAAGAATTTATTCAAGACTATTGCAATAGGAGAGAGAGAGGTGGAGCTCAACTCCGTATACAGGAAGGGCAGCCGAGGACTTATAGCCAGTATGCAAGTGAGGGAGTCAGTGGATATAAAATCACTAAGAGGAACTTGTTTGGATATCTAGGTGGATGATTCTTGCTAAACTGTCTTGGCAGGATTCTTGCTGAAATGGTCTCATCAGTCCAAAGATGGCAGGCCAAGAATGATGCCTATTGGAAAGAAGGATCTCAGAGGAGCCTGACTGAAGTTTGATCAAGGATGGAATCTGTCACGAGCAATGTATAATGGTTCCAGTATCTCCATATCCTTACCAACACTTGCCATTGTCCATCTTTTTTATTATAACACCCTAGTGGGTGTGAAGTAGTATCTCACTGAGGTTTTGATTTGCATTTTCCTAGTAACTAGTGATATTCACTATATTTTCATGTGCTTATCAGTCATTTGTATATCTTCTTTGGATAAGTGTCTACTCAAAATCTCTGCCTATTTTTAATTGGGTTATTTTTTCTTTTTCTTTTTGAGTTGTAAAAATTTTGAATTTTTGAAAATAGGTCTTTATCAGATATATGACTTACAAATATTTTTCTCCCATTTTGTAGGTTATCTTTCCATTTTTTTTTTTTGAGAATGTCCTTTAAAGCACAAACATTTTTTATTTTAATAAAGTGCCAATTTATTTTTCTCTTTGATATCCCTATTTCCTTTTAAAGGTACTTTTCTTTTTTTTATTTTAAAGATTTTTTTAAAATTGGGGAATTGGGGAAGGGGAACAGTGTTGGGGAACTGGAGGAGGGGACCAGGCAAGTTGTTGTTCTTCAGTCTTCGTTGTGGAGGGTGCCAGTCGCCATATGGCTTCCTGTCGGCAGCTCGTGGCCTCTAAGCTCAAGATGCTGAGTTCAGTCTTAGTTGCGGATGGGCGTAGCCTACCATTGAACAGGCAATCTTGTTGTTACCAGCTGAGCCATCCTGCCACCTGTTGGCAGCTCAGCTCAGGCGCAGCATTCATTGGACCATGTGGAAATCGAACCGGCGGCCCTGTTGCTCAGAGCACACGCCCTAAACCAACTTTTAACCAACTGAGCTACTTGGCCGGCCCTTAAAGGTACTTTTCACAATTAATTTACAGAATTATAGGAATGATGATGTCCTCAGATGTTAATATGCATCAGAATCACCTGGCAGCTTGTGAAAAACACAGGTTCCCTCATCCTGTTCTAAGACATGCTGATTCAGCAACTGTGGCTCTGGATCCTGTAATCTGCATTTTTCATAAGTTCAGGAGATTCTCCTGTAGAGGTCTAGGGACCACATTTGAAGCCATGCTGTTTTCTAAGTAATGTAAAGAACTTACTTTACAGACCATCTAGTTTATACCCCCGTTGTGGACCCACCCTTGGTTGACCCCAATGATTCACATCCCATTATAGTCCCCTCCCCTTGAGCAGATGGAACCTGTCGTTTGCTTCTAATCAATAGAACATAACAAAGGTGATGGGATGTCGCCCTTGTGAATGTTTTGTTATATAAGACTCCATCTTGGTGAACTGGAGACAGAGGTGCTCCTGCTGGCCTTGAAGAAGCAAATAGGCATGGTATGAACTGCCTGGGAAGGGGCTTGGGGACTGTCTGCAGCTGACGACCCATAAGAAGCAAGAGCCCTCAGTCCTACAACTACAAGGAAAGGAATTCTCCCAACAGCATGAAGAATCTAGGAAGCATATTCTTCCTTATTCAAGCCTCCAAATAAATCCAATATGCTAACTTGAAACCTGATAAGATCCCAAGCAGAAAAGGCAGCTGAGCGGTGCCTGGACTTCTGACCCATAGAAACTATGACATGAAATGTGTGTTGATGGAAGCCACTAAATTTGTGGTAATTGTTTACACAGCAAGAGAACATGGATGCACCTCCTAAACCAGTACTTCTCAATCTATTTTAATCCATGCCCTCATTTCATAATGTAAATATACACATTTGAACTCCTTTAATGCTACCTAAAATACAAGTAAAAATAAACTAAATACTTTGACAAAATAAAATAAAGTCGATGGCATAAAAGACTGCTTTGTTTTTAAAGTATATACAGCTCGATTTCTAATTTTGATATCTGCCTTAATGTCCAGAAGAATTTCAAATACTGTCATATCTTGGAGACATTGTGACTTCTGTTCCAGAATACCACAATAAAGAGAATATCGCAAGAAAGCAAGTTATATAAATTTTTGGATTTCCTAGTGCATATAAAAGTTATGTTTACACTCTACTGTAGCCTATTAAGTGTACAATAGCATTACAGCTAGAAAAACAATGCACTTATCTTAGTTAAAAAATATATTATTGCTAAAAAATGCTAACCATCTTCTGAGCCTCAGTGAGTCGCAATCTTTTTGCTGATGGAGGGTCTTGCCCTAGTAACACCAAATATCACAGTTCACAGATCACTATAACAAATATAATAAATGAAAAAGTTTGAAGTATTGTGAGAATTACAAAATGTAGCACAGTCACAAGGTGAGCAAATGTTGGAAAAATGGAACTGACAGGCTTGCTTGATGCAGTGTTGTTACAAACCTTTGATTTGCAAAAACGCACAATATATGCAAAGTGCAATAAAGCGAAATACAGTAAAACAGGACACACCTGTAGATGAAGTGACTTGTCCAATGTCGCAAAGCTGGTTTGTGGCTGTCACCATCATATGCTGTCTGCTTTCGAGACATCTCCTTAAGCTTTATTGAAGAAAGAGACCATATGTAACACTATACACATCACAGAATAATTAACCAGCACACTCTCTGCAGGGCCCAGAAATTTAAGTCTTTTGGGGGCATTCGTTAAACATACACATCCCCCAGCTTCCAGAGCAGGGACCTGGGATTCCTGTATGTTAAGTAAGTGCCCAGGTAAGTCATATGATTATGCACATTTGGGAGAATAGATAATATAAGAAATATTTGTTAACCGATTAATTAACAGATAGGTTGATTGTAGATATTCAACTTTTTAATTGCTCATATGCACACTCAGCTTCTCTTTTGGGTGTTAGGGAAAGTTTAAGTGAAGGACATCTAACTGACACACGCTATGAGTTAAGTATGGAAGAAACTAAAAGTACATGTGCTGAATTTATTATAGAGTTGAACTAGTAACTTTTTTTCTTTTTGGCAATAAGAACCATGGGGATGGAAGCATTAATATTCATGATACATATTCTTGAAATTTACCATTGCTCATATTGTTAATGAACATGTCCACCAGTCCTGAGAGCAAACCAAGCGAAGGAGAACTGGGGGTGGGGGGGGGCTCTCAGAATGGCAACGGAAGTCAAACACAAGAAACAATGAAAGGAAACACTCCTGGCTTCTCAGTTTTTAATGAACTTTAATAATCAGAGTTTGAATCCCCTCTGGATTAACTGAGTGGTCCAAAAGGAAGATTTAAAAAGGCTTTCTTTCTTTTCTTTTCTTTTTTTTTTTTTCTTTTCAACTGGTTCCTAGACCTTGTGGTTAGCAAATAGGTCTTGCTAATTTTGATAAATTAGTTGCAAATGAATCAGAAACATGTGGACTATATGCATTCATATTTTTAAATAGGGGAAAGGTGCTTGGCAAATACACTTGGTTAATGCCAAAGTCTAAATGTTTCAGAAATAGTTTGTGCTATTTTCAGAAAACAAAACATTTCACTCAGTCAGCAGTCTAACTTCAATGTCTTAATATAATACGTATTTAGCCTCAAACCCAAATTAACAGAAAGTTCATATTGCAAAATAACTAACATTTTTACTAACTCATGAGCACTGACTTGGCTGGTTTCTACTATTCTTAGTTAATCACATACTCTTCAATGTTCAGTCTCCTGATCCCCCAACCCTGCACAGTACAAACAGGAACAGCACAAAGTAAGTAGTTCAGAGTTCAGTGATTATCTATTTCCACATCTTCCCACTGGTTGGTGGATCTTTAATAATTGCAAATAAGCAGAATTCTGCAATTATTATCCAACACGTCATTAAAAGAACAATTAGTAACACTAAGTTAATACAATGCTGACATATAATATGCAGCTCAAATCATAATTGTAACTGTACAACTAAGGTGACATTATATAAAGAAGAATAGTATTTTATCTGGTGAATATCAGACTCAGTTTTTCCATTTTAAATTTGTTATATAATGTTATTTTTATATTCCACCCAATTGATTTTTTTTTTTATTTTTTTTTTAGGCCTGTGTCACTGGCCCTCACATGTGGGACCTGAACCGGGGCCACTGGCTTCCCAAGCCAGGGCGCAACCACAGCACCACTCGGCCAGCCCCCAATTGATTTTTAACATTAGAGCATTTTACTAATTATCAGTCATTTTACCTATATTACACATGCATTTTTAAAAATTGGCAAAATGATGCCAAAATGACCTAGTAATTCTGAATATTTAATCACATGGTACAAATATTTCAAGGACTTCAGTTATTTATGTTAAAAAGTAAAGTACAACCCCATTTTATATGGAGATTAGGTTTTAAATGACTATATATGATAAAAATGTTGTATAGTAAAGACCACCCTTAAATACCGTCACTAGGCCGTTGAGGCCAAGATGCATTTTATTTTGTGTGATTGCTGTACAGCTGTTCTTCAGCACATTAGAGTTTGTGAACAGCTGAAGTAGACTCAAGGAAGGAACAAAGGAGAGTTATTGTAGAGAGATTCTAACAGTGAGATCCTTCTGCTTCTAAGATAACCGTGGGAATGTGAAGTACAGCATAGAAAATATAGTCAATAATACTGTAATAACTATGTAAGGTGTCAGGTGGGTACTAGACTTACAGTGGGGTGATCACTTCATATAAGGTATACAAATGTCTAATCATTGTGTTGTACACCAGAAACTAATGTAATATTGTCTATCAACTGTAATTGAAAATAAATTTTAAAAACTTAAAAAAAAATGCCTGTGAAATCCCCATGGGTCAAAAGGGAATGGGTAGGACATTTTAAGTGCTTCTCGTTCCTGAAGTCATTTGTTCCTTGTCTTACTTGTACTGTTTGGCTTTTATAACCTTAACACCTGTTCACAGATCTGTTTAGGGTGAGCTTGGAGGCGATAGTGAGGTCATATCTCAGAGAGGGTCAGTTCTAAAGACAGAACTTCAGGTAAAGTGCATTTAAGTGGGACTCTTCAGATTTAATTAACTTCGGGGGAGAAAGTCAATTTGGGCCATGTAAGTTTTTGTCCTGGTGTTACTGCTTGTAGTGAAAAAGAAGTCCACAGAAATAAAAAGTATTGCTGGTGGGGTTACAGTTGTTTTTACTAAACAAACAAAACAGAATTCATCCTAGAGATTAAAGTCATATTAGGAATGTGAATGCAAGAAGAAGCCAGTTAGTAGATCATGAAGAACATGTCTCAAGATTTCAAGAGCAAGCAAATTATCTGGAGACCCTGGTCAGACGCATATTGGGGCCTGAGATTCTGCATGTCTGACAAGCAGCCAGCAGGTGATGATGATGATGATGGTCCCATGTAAACGACTTACATGGAACCAATTCCCAGTTGGTTCACACTGCTCTGCCGCTGAAAATGAAAAGACGACAGCAATTACAATAAAAAAACCCAAACAAAACAATAACAATCAATTGATCTCTTATTTTAATATACCATAAGAGTCCTTACATTCTGTATTTTCAGACAAGTATTATTTTTCTATTTACATTATGAAAGCTGATACTCCACAAAAACCATATAGAGCATATCTTTAGGAATGAAGACCAGTGTGATGTAGATTATGGAATTGTGCAATGTATTATTTTTGTGTCAGTGATGCTAATGAACAAAGACAACAATGAAAACAGCTTGTGAGCATGGAAGGTTTATTTTACATGAAGAAGCAACTCCTTCATCTATTGAGTTGCTATTATTGTTTAATTTTAAGTTTTGCTTCTATGTTCAATATGGTTATTTTATGATTATGGACTTGAATGAGGCAAAATATTACAAAACATACAAAACTTTTAAATAATATTGTAATAACTATTTATGGGGTAGTTGTGCTTTGATAAATCCATCAAGACAGCCACTCAGTTTATGAAAAGTACAACAAAACAATCCCATAATCATCAAACTTAGAGCTCATTGGTTATGTGATTGACTTTACTAACTAGTTCGATCAAAACAGTTCATCTTCCTTATGGTCTTAGCATCCCTCTCTTTAAAAGCTTTTCACATAAGGCGAGTTACAAACCCCAAGTAACTTGATAGGAAATTGTCAAAAATGCTTTTGCTGATTCAGTTTTTCTGGAATTGGAATTCTAGAACTACTTTAATGAAGCCTTGAAAATTGAAGATAATTGAATAAATCTGAAAAGAACAAAAAAGACCCTCAAGAAACAAAGAAAATAATACAAAAAGAAAAGAAGGATTTATGTAGAACAGATACTAAATGTACAGTGTCATGTAAATTCAAGGGGAGAAAATCTGTTCTGACAACTTACAATGTTAGATTGATTAGAAAAATTTTGGAACATAACCAAGGTCCATGAATGGCATGGGAAATAATTTCAAAGGAAAGGGGGAGGGAGCCCATCTTCCTCTGTATTGAAGAATATTACAGTATAATAACAGACCAAGAGTTTTTGGAGAGTTGCCATGTGTTCCATGGAAGAAGAAATAACATATAACAGTATGTGCAATTATAACAGATACCAGTTGACCTAATGTTTTATTGCCAATGTCAAGTGATTTCAAGTGCCCAAGAAATACCAATTCAAACTAATATCTGGAATTTGCTTTTTCCTTTTGTATGTAAAGGTATAGTAATTTGTTTTTGTAACATCTAATTAATGAACTTGAGCTTTTCCTTTTCCACCTTGCCTGCCATAAAAGTAATTTAATAAAATGAAAGACAATGGCATCCATGACTACTCACTCGGATGCTTCAGAACCCAAAGCACAGAGAACACAGACCAGTTTACACAAATGTATCTGAACTCAGTGCTAGGAAAGGCTTACCTTGTTTAGGAAGATTAAAGAGATGTACCTTTGACAGAAGTGGTCCTCAACCTTCAGGTGAGAAAGAATCACCCAAGGAGCTTGTTGATACACACATTCCCAGCCCTTAACTCCAGAGATTCTGACTCGGTAGGTTAGGGATGAGGCTCAATAACTTACATGTTAAACCAGACCCTAAGGTGTTTTTGATACAGGGGTTCTCAGAACTCATTTTGAGAAACCTTGATCTCGAATTGTGATTGTCAGTCATTGTCGACCTCCATCTTCCTCCACTCCACTTCTCTCCTGGTTGGAGAATCAGTGTCCTTATGGAAGTATACTGGGACTTTGTTGGGGAAGAAAAAAAGTTTGAAACTATCTCTTACAGGATTACTTCCTTTTTCTTCCTATTTCTTCTCTTCCGACCTCGATGTAAAAGGAACAATTAACTATACCCTTCAGTTCAGTTCATGGAACATAATAAGCAGTGTTTCAAGCAAAGTATCTATCTTTCTTTCTTCCCTGTCTTCCTTCTTCCATCTGTCCTTTCTCTCCATCCCATAGTCAACCTCTCTAATGCTTTTATTGTGGATCTTTTGATTGCAGGCTTTTCTTGCAAAACAAGTGTTGCTGTTTTGTGTGTCTTTTGGTAATTGCTTTGTGTTTTACTTTTTGTCCTTAAGCACATGGTTTTAAGATATATCCATATCACCATGTAGATATTGAATCCATTGCTTTTAACAGTTACACAGTTGGTGTGTATTCACCACACTGTCACATTGATAGATACCCAAGTTGCTCCAACTCTCTGTCACCACATATAATGCTGCAGTGGGCATCTTGGTACATGTCCTCTTGGATGTGTGTGAGAAGCTCTTTTGGATCTATGCCAAAAATGGAATAGCTGGGGGTTTGCAGCCTACGAGAATGTCTTCTTCAGGTCACCCAAGACCACTCCAATTGTATTTGTCACTCAAGATTTTATTTCCACAGCTTTAAAGAAGAGCATGGTCTAGCTTGGCTGGGACAGGGATGTTTAGCAATTTATTTATTCTTTTTTCATATATTTAACAGTTTACTGAATACCTACTATATGTATTTGATGGTGGAAAGATAAATATCCTGTCCTTCACCATAGCCATATATACATATAAGCCATGTTTTACAGATGGCTAGAATACATCTTGAGGTCATGGGATCAGTAAGTGACAGAGTTAGGATTTGGGAAAAAAAAGTCTATCCAATTCCAGATTCCCTTGGGAGAATCTTGTCTTTACAGGAAAAACATTACCTTGCTCTCTTGAGAATGGGACATGAAGGAAAACAGATGTTCTTTCTTGAGAATTCACACATATAGTTCTTGATTTGTCAGTAGAAAATAGTGTCTTGGCAAAAATGAGTCTCCTGCCCGAGATCTGACACAGCGCTTTCATGTTTTAGAGGGAAGCAGGCGTGCTCTGGGGCCCAGGTCAGTGTTATGAGTGGAAGCTCAGCGTCAGAAGTTTATTAAAGGGAAAGGCTCTTACCTCCAGGCAGCGTCTGTCCCTTTGTTCAGGAGTTTCTGTGCTACAAACTCCAGCAGGAGGTGCACAGGGCACAGAGCGGCGCCATGACAATGAAGTAGCCCGAATGCCTCCTGAAGGAGCAAAACGGATGCATGCTGGAAAGGGGAGGGTGAGCACGCAGCAGTCATTTCCAGTGTAAGAACTGCCAAATCGGGGGTCTCGGTTTTTTCCAGGTTGTTAACTCACAAACATGAAAAGCATTTCAGGGATGCATTATGACAATGGCTCAATTTAAGATCAGTTTCGAATGACATATATAATAGCAAAAATTAGAATGAATTTAGTGATGCAGTCATCATCCCTGGGTACCTGAGGGAAATTGGTTCAAGGGCCAACTGGGAACAGAAATCATGGGTTTCAAAATCCTCAGTTGCTCAAGTCCCTTATATAAAATAGCATAGAACAATGCATACAGTCAGCTCTTTGCATCCTGGAACTCCCAACTGAGGATCTAAAATACTGTTTTCTATCTGTGGTGGATTGAATCTGTGGGTATGGAAACCTGTACTTTAATTTGTACCTAATATTTTACAAATACTAGTATATATTTTTATTTCATTATTTTATCTTCTATTTTATATTTTACTTTTCCTGGTTGCATCAGGAAAGCTGTGTGTGACTTGGATAGGAACGATGGGGTACTCCAAACTTCTTTTTTGGTGTTTTGATATAAAAAGAACCCAAGAACTCACTGCAGGCTCTGACGCATCCAGTGCCTCACCAGTGAGGCAACTGATGGCTGCAGCTCAGGAGGTGCCTCCGAAGCCACCAAGCTGCTTTGTCATGGTTTCCCCAGCCAGGTCACAGGTGATCACGCACTAGAGACCTGGGAAGATTCTGAATGCTCTGGGAGCCCCAACTCTGTGGCCCTAAGTGGGAGAATGGACTTTCCAAAGACATTCTCTCACCAGTGTCCCAGGCCTGATTTGGGGGTGACCCAGGTGCGGGGGAAGGCTCCCCAAAGGCACTGGGCACTTCTGCAGGAGCTGTTACTGGAAGTGGATCCCAGGTGGTGCCAGCACTAGTCATGGGTGGAACGGAGCGCGCCACTGGAGCGGATGGCTGCCATGCTCTTGCTTGTGGTTTAATGGAAACCCTGGTGTGCAATCAGTTGTGCATGGCAGGGACTAGAGGCTGCCTGGCCACCCAGCCCTTTTGCAGAGGACACCACTGGAGGCTGCACTGCCACCAAGAAACACGACTGCTCAGGGTGTGCATTTACCATATTATGTCTTCTCCATCGCCCTTACAGCCTGAAGCCCATGGTTAATGCTTGATGAGCATTTAGATTCCCATACTCATAAAATTATTTACTTTTTCCACCCATCTACAAGAGACTGTATCTTGGAAATCACAATCCCGAATGCCCCAAATCAATTCCCCTAGTTGGGCACATAACATACCACCTTGTATCGATACTTTCAGGTTGTACATATTTTTATGTTCATATTCCTCATCTCCTTCATGTGGATTGTAAACTCTCTGAAAAGACAAATCATATGTCACATTTTAATACACAGGATTTAGAACAATGCTTTCTAGAGGGCCTTGCTAAACAGGGAGAATGATAGTAAAAAAAAAAAAAAGAATTATTAAGCACTTACTCAGTTCTACCTAGGTGAGATTGTTTTCTTCTTAGGCTGTTGTACCCAGAGGCACCAAAGTCTGTCTGCCCTTCCTTGATCATTTTAATTGTGACCACCTGGTCAGTATGTTGTCTGATTTTTTTCCGCTCTATAGTAAAGAAGACTGAGTTTTAAAATCAGAATTTGTCAGGCTGCAAAGCACTGCTAGTAGTTGCCTCCTGTGGACTTTGATCCATCTGCCCTTATGGAGAACTTTGGTGGAGCCATTATTTGCTGACTCTAATTGAAGAGTTTTCTTTCTCGTGAGACCAAAGTCTGGGCAAGGGAGGTTACAATCAAAGGATTTCTACAGCTTCTGAATTGTTTTCAAACTCTTAACAGTTGGCCTCTCACTATTCAATTAAATAACTCTTCAGGGAAAACAATTCAATCGATTTTCCAAACCTCTTCCCTTGCTGGCTCACATTGCTTATAAGGTACCTCACCTATTCTGTAAAAGAAGTGTCTGCTCTGTCTGTTCAGATCTGGGGTGATTTATTTCCAAGTAGCAGGCAAATTGCTTTGTTCCCAGAAACTGCTTTGGGAGGAGGGAGCCGGGGGCTGGATGGCAATCAGAGGAGTTTATACACCATTGGCCCACATTTTTGGGATCCTAGGGGCTTTAGCAATTTGGTTCTGGTCCACCCCTACAGTGCTACAGGTCACATCTCCGATATCTTTCACTTAATCTTTCCCAGAGGATTTTCCCTGTCCCAGAAGATAGGTGGGGAGACAGTGTATGCTTTGGGGAGGCTTTGCAGGTGGGTCTCTTGGCTCATGTGAAATCTGGATGTACTAGATTTAAGCAAACAACTGATCCTAAAACCAGTTCAATTGGTGTTGAGTCAAAATTTATCCTAGCCCTCAAAGGGAAGGAAAGGAAGCCAAAGCCCTTACCTGTAATTACATTCTGTTGATATGTCTGAAGTTATTCCCTTTTGTCACTTCAGGTCTGCGCAAAGCTCCCAGGAGACAATGATGGGCATTGTTGGTGTGCACAGTGCTGGTGGAGCAGGGGGTATAGGAAAGCAAACTTGTGGTCTGTGCATTTCACTGCAGGATACAAATCATGCAACAGAATCTGGCAACCATTATGAGGCTGAAATAAGCACATATAGTCACAGAACAAAGCAACCAAATTATGTGTTTTACATAATAATAATTATAAAAGCTTTATAGGCATCATTTTGAACTATCTGCTGCTATGAGTCCAGAGGGCTTCCTTTAGCTACGGGGAACCCTGGAAAATGAACAGTGACAGGAAGTTGGGTGGAGAGTGGGCTTGGCCATTAGTTTTCTTTTGTGTGTGAGCAATTGTTTTAAAGTTCAAATGCAACACTCAGTGTATCATTTGTCCCCACAAATTACCCCTTGGAAAGTTGACTAGGAGTGCCAGCTTCTCTGGGGTACCTTCTGGATTTTACAAGTGGTTCCATCAAACAATGGTTATTATTCTTCGAGAAAGTATCCAGAGTAGCTTGTTGCATGACAGACATGTGGTTTGAGTTTTTGTTGTAAATGCAGAACAAAGGGTCCGAGAGTGTTTCTTTTCATTATCTGAGCTGTGTGGCTCTGAGGAAACATGAGATATTTCATTATTCAAATGAGAATATTTTCTTGCCTTTCATTTTCAGTTTTATTTCTGTATACCCATGACATTTCAGCAAGCAAGCTGCCTCTTCTAGAAGCACCATCTGCTTTTCCTTTTCAACTGTGACACCATCTGAGAGAATACCTTCTAACTCATAGAAATACAGGTGGGTGAGGGGAACGGTGTTGTTCGTTATATATGTGATTATGTATGAATATTTACACATATAGGCATGTATCTGTGTGTGTGCATTATTTGCTTATTTGTTTTAATACTAGAACATAGATGTACAATTAGGGAATTTGATCTCAGTAAGACAACTAAGCAAAAGTCTCCAACCCAACTTTCTTCCCTGTCTCAAATCCCTTCTCAGTGAAATTGGATATAAATTCCACAAGCATAGGGATTTTTGTCTGTCCATTGTATTCCTGGCTTTGAGAAGAGTGTCTGGTATGTAGTAGGTGCTAAATTAGTTGTTGAATGAAGTGGTGTGAATTACAGTTCTCCGAAGTAATTTTTGTGTGCTCAGGATGTAACAGTCAGTAATTACTTTTACTGTCTGTGGATGTTCCATGCTGTACATACTCCGCGTGATTGTGACCCTGCTTTTGCTCTGCATTAACATATACTGTGCTAGGTAATGGTCATGGCAGGGGGGAATGTTTTCTTATTAGATGACAGAATAAAGATGCTTTGGGCCATCTCCTGTGAGATGGCAGGCTGCCCTACCAAATCTCAAGAATCACTTAAATTATCACCAGTGAGTATCCAGCTTGAGTCCTGGCCTTAGGTCTTTTGCTGCATGACTATATGGAGAATAGAAGAAATTGGAGCTTATCATCTACTGAGATGACTAAAACTAAACTGCTACAATAACTCAGGAAATCTGTGAAAAATACCCTCCCGGGTGCAATTTAAAATAGCGCAGCAGAGCTGGCCATGAAATAACGGCTGTCAGGCTGGCCTAATGTCCAGCAACTGGAACTGGATTATCTCGCTGCAGCAGAGATTTCCGAAAGAGGCAGGGAGCCAGATCAGCTAGCTTCAGGTTTCCATGGTGGAAAGGATTCATGTTCACATATTGGATCTTTTCAGCCCACTCATAGAAAATCTGACAGGAACAGGCTCTTTGATTGTTCTTGGAGAGATACACAGAATACAAAGGAAGAGACTGAGATCATCCATGATGTATTAAAGTCTAATAGC
Source organism: Aselliscus stoliczkanus (assembly GCA_033961575.1). NCBI lineage: Eukaryota > Metazoa > Chordata > Mammalia > Chiroptera > Hipposideridae > Aselliscus > Aselliscus stoliczkanus. The sequence goes on from CM066728.1 coordinate 58,709,323, forward strand.
TAACTGACATGAGAGCTAAAAACATGTGATAATATTTTTTACGGGCTTCTCTAATCAGGAATTTTCAATGATTCCCCATTCCCTGTGGAATGGAAACAAGAATTATAAGCAAGGTTTATAAAAATCTGACCCACACCTACCTTCTTAGATTGAAGCCTCTTGGCCCACCCACAGCTACCCTGTGCTAGAACCAAGCAGAACAGTCACCATTCACTAAACAACCCCACCTTGGTATCCCTACCATGTTGCTTTGATTGGCATGCCTTCATCTGTGGTGATTAAAGTTTTAGTAAAGGAGCTGATGAGTTTCTCTGTGGACACATTCAATTTGAGATACTGAGGATGCAGTCAAGGGGAATTATGCAGTGAGAAGTTGGGGAGATAGCTTGGAGCTAACAGAGAGGCCTGGCTGGAGATTGAGCTTGGAGAAGCTTTCACCTCTTGAATGTATGGGGTGAACGAGAGCCTATAAGGTGTGATCAAGAAGAGACAAGGATGACTGTATGGGATAGGTGGAGGAATTAACACCCGTGAAGAAGACCATGAGGCAATGAACAGAATAGGAAGAAAATTAAGGAAAATGGTATTGTAAAGAATTAAGCTAATATCTACTGAATGCCACCTATGTGGGAGAGATCTTTTTAAACATTGTGCATAAGTTAACTCAACTTACACAATAACCATATAAAGTAAGTTCTATTATCTCCATTTTTAAGATGGAGATACTGAGGCACAGAGAGGCCAAGTTAGTTGCCTAAGAGTACCAAGTAGAGGGTGATGGGGTTGGGATTAAGCTCATCTGATTCCAGACTCAGTAACTTTGTATGTTTTATAATATCTCTCCAGATTAAAATGAAAGAGAGTAAAGATGGAGAGAGTGGCTCACATTTTCACAATGCCACATGCTCTAGAACAGTCAATTAGGATAATGAACGGAAACAGCTTGAGTTACCATTGGATTTGATAATTCAGAAGATGCTGGTTTTAGTAGCATCTTCTGGCAGGAACTTGAGGCAGGAACTTCAGCAACTTGAGGCAGGAGAAGTTTGAAGCAAATGAACTCAGGGTATCACCTATATTCCATCTATTTCTTTATTTACCACAAGGCCTACCTAGTTCCAGGGCCCTTAAATAGGTATGTTCTGGGAGCCCACAGCATCCCAGTGTCTGACAAGGCCACACTGAAATAAAGATCCACGCTCAGCACTGGATGTCTGGGATGCTGCCTTATGGTTGGTCATGTAATATCTCCTGTCACTATGCACCCATGTGCCTTTCTCCTGGGTGTGACGCTCCTGTGAACCTCTTTCCAGTGTCTCCCTCCTTCTTTCTCCTCGCCGACGCCATCCCACCCAAGGGAACCTCCCCGCAAGTATGCAAAAGATAGTCATTCTCTGAATGTTGCAAGAGTAAAATTGAACATGAGACTTTATTCAACCTATTGTTTTCAATTCTATATTTCACTTTAGTTGTGAAGAAGTAGCCTATGATGAAGATAAAACCTATGTAGCTCGAGTAACAAGCAGGGCCAGTATCACTATTTTTTTTTCTTTTTTTGAGGGCAGTGTCACTGGCCCTCATATGTGGGACCCGAACCGGGGCCGCTGGCTTCCCAGGCCAGCGCTTAACCACCGCGCCAGTATCACTATTTTTATTTGTGTATGTGGGAGATAGTAAGAGAGCCAAGCTATAAAACTTTTAAAGACGGGGAAATTGAGGAACAGAAAGATTAAGCAACTTGCTATGGTGGAGAGGGAGCAATTTCCTAGTTTTCTTAACGAAACTAAAAATTCAACATTTAATGCTTCATTTTTATTCCCTCTTGTCAATTATGGTGGGAAAGAGAGGGCTTAGAGAATGAGGAAGAAAGACCTTGTCTCTGCATTCAGAAACTCTCTTGGTTTCTCTTAGGCTCAGGAAATTAAGGAGACTCTGTTTCCTGCCCTAGCCCAACATCATGAAGGGTCTGCCTGACCTCTTTGGCCACCACAACAGACACTGGTCTGAAACGTGACAGTGCTTTCTTCGGTGTTCAGACCAATTTGAATGGAAGGAGATTTCCTTTTTTGACATTTCCTCAGTAATTCATGCTGGACAATAACATGACATTCTTCTTACAAGGGTGCAAATTTAAAATTTACCAACTAATCATAAGTATTTATGATTTTTTTTATGTGTTTAAAAATACATGTAATTATCTGTGTCTTTTTAGGCATACAGTTCAAATGCCCTCGACTAATTTTAAACAACATCTGGATTTTAGAAAATCGCATAAAAGAACAAAACTCAAAAGCAAACAACATCAAAAGCCTTCACTAGAAAAGCTGGTTCATTTTTAAAAATTAGTTGAATGTTTTATTCTCACCTGGTTCAAAAACAATTGAGCTCACCATTTTAAAATGAAGCAGGCAGAGAACAAAAGGAAAACTACACCATGTGTAACTGATCACTAAAAACCAGCTCTTTTCCAACTAAAAAGAAAAAAAAATGCCTTGTACACAGGTCACGGAACAATTCAGGCCATACCAAGGTGCCTAGGAAAGTTGGAACTTAAAAGAAAAAAAATCCAAGAGAGATCTTTTGCAAGTATATGGATAAGAAAGGGTAAGTTCCTCCTAGGCCTGGAAGGAGCCTAGGCAGCTAAAATAGAAAGTTAATAACATTAATAATAATCACACAATAATTCTGAAAGCTACAATAGAGGGATTAGGCCAAATGGGGAGGCAAGGGACTAAATAAGAGAGGGGATATTCCACAGAGTTCATGAAAAAATTATGTGGTAGTGTGGGGGTTGACTCTTCCCACTGGAGTGCAATTCTTCTACAAGGGTTTTCTTTCGTGGCTGCATTTTCTAGCACTGGAAACAGTTTCACTATTGAATTTGCATTCAAAGGTACAATGAACTGGTGAGAAAAAGTGTTTTGTACTCGGACCACATAAGAATATGTGGAAAGGAGGCTGGTCAAGTGAATTAGAATTTTTCATCCATTATCTTCATTCATATGGTGGAACATTTCCCATTAAACATGCCTTTATGGATTGTCTCCCCCAGTGGTGCAGCTAAAATTGCTCAAAATCAGTGATTCTCATCTTAGCTTCAATTGAATGTTAGTGAGAAGTTTTAATTGCCTTCCATTTTTATCATCATGGCAGCTCATAAGTAACCCATAAGCAACACACAAATAACCAGCACACAAACCTGTCCAAAAAAAAAAATCTCTGCCCTTCTTCCACCTAAACAGCAAGAACTAAGACAAGGATTACATATTTGGTTACTCAAGTGTTAAGTTCCCCATTTCTTCATGTGTCATGGGCTCTGGAACCCCTAGCAGATCAAAACACACATGGTGTGGAAAAGGATGAAGAATGGAATGCTGCCATAATCAGCCTGAATAACTGGAGGGGAAGGCACAGAAAAAGTTATCAACAAAAATCAATATGGGCTCACAGTATGTGTAATATACTGTGTCAGACATGGTAGGTAACACAAAGAAGTCTAGGATAGAGTTCCAGTCTTTAAGAATCTCTCAATCAAAGAATAGTATCAGAATATAGAAGAAATAGAGTCATCACCCAAAGCCTGTATTTTGAATGAGAATGTAAGCAAAGGCCCAGGACTCAGCACTAAGAATCCCTCATTAAGAAGAGGCATCCTCCCAACCACACTCATCTGGTATGGGACAAAATTTCCTGGGATGCATGAGAACATCCCTAAATCTGGAATAAAAAAGATAACTAATTGATGAGTGCCTACCAAATATCAACACTGGGTGCCTTACATGGATTAACTCCTTTTATCCTCACAGTAGCCTTAGTACTATTGCTATTTCCATTTCACAGATTTGGAAACTGAGACATTGAGGTTAAATAATATGACCAAAATCATACAGCTACCAAATGGCAGAAATGAGATTATCCTACAGTACATCTGAGCACACTTACACCCCAAATGAGTCATCAACAGCTCAGTGGTGAGGAGGAACCCAGGATTGTTAATAGAATTCATTGTAAAGCCTGCCAATTTCATTCAAATAAATGCATCCATAATATTCAAATACACGAAGGAAAATTCTTTGTGCTTCCTGAATAAGGAGGCCAGATAATTTGTACAGATTCTCCTCTAGTGATGAACAGCTCAGTTTCCAAAAGATCTTTTCCCTTTTATTCTTACATGCAGAGGATCATTAGATAAATAAGTACTTGTCCTTTTGTTCTGATGCACAGTTTCTTTTGCATTTACAAAAGCTTATACATTAAAACTTTTTAAGTAGCAACTTTTTGACCTAAATCTTCAGAGTCAGGAAGCATCAGATGGAAAGGGTTGAGAGAAAGGGATGAAAAGAAAGGGAAGGCAGGGTTTACATAAGAGTGGGATAGTCCCGTTTCCAAATGGAAATTTTGTTTAGGTGAGGAACCTGGGAAGATCAATCAAGATGTATTTTTCAGGAACCAATCATCCATCCAAGCAGGGTTTTAGCTGCTGGAGGTTGGGTGGGGTGAGGGGGTGAGGGGGAGGGTGCCATCATCCTGCCTTTGTGTAGTCAACATTATTATTGGGGAAAGAAAACTAAAACACTCTAAATGATTACCAAGAAACACTGACCATAAGTCTGAAAGTTCAGGAAGAGTGGGAGAGAACAAACACCTTCCTGACCTGAGTTTTCTGAGAAAGCAGAGCTGACTCCTTGAGCTTGGAAACAGCCCCTCAATAGCCTGAAGATAGACTTTTGGGACTTTGCCTAAAGAGCCTTGTGGAGAAAAATCAAGCCCTGGGCTAGATGGCCTCTTCTAAACCAACTTCACTGACTGCCTCCCCTACATCCAGAGCAGGCAAATGGCTCTGTGGCCTCCTTGATTAAATGCTTCATCAGCCAGACAGGCCCCTGGGAACTGTATGCAACATTTTATTGCCTTTCAAGGCAGTTGTTTCTCATTTCTAGATGTGCTTGAGGGGATAAATAATCTAGAGTTCCAATGCCAAAGGCTAATTTGCCCTGGCTTGGGAAATATCTGTTTTTTTGAACCCCTAAGCAGCATGAATTATATTGATAGGTTTGCATGTTTCTGGCTGGCCACCAAAGGGCCCCCTCCCTTCAACCAGGAGGATGGGAAAGTTGCCGGATGAAGTTTTCTCACAGAATTTACCACTGACTGTGGAGTGAAATGGCTATAGTGAATGTTCATCTTTCCCCATGCAATCTTAATTGGGTTGGCAATATGTATAATTACCATGATGGCAGAGGAACCCTGTGATGTCGAGTGAAGGACCAGCTGCTTTGGAGATTTGTAGGCAGCCTCAAAAAGGGTCATTTTCTGATAGACCGACCACCAATGAACTCATTTGAGTAGAGGTATATTTTGCTTTGCTTGGACTTACATGACTTTCAAAATAGAGTGTTTTCATGCCTAGAAAGTGAATGCTTGCTGGTTAAGGGGATTTTAATCCATCTTTTCAAATGCTGTTATGAAAGTTCAAAGCATATAAGTCTCTATCAATGGGTTGCAAACCACTGTAATGCAACACTTATCCAATTTGCAAGGATGCTATTTTTTTTTTTTAATTTCTCTCACACAAAAAAAAAAAAAAAAAAAAAAAAAAAGCTTCATAGAGTGAGCCTACCCAGGAGTAAATTATAAAGATCTCCCACAAACAACATAAATTTAAGTGTAATTACCACCTTGGTAGGAAAAGAGAGTCTTTATTTTTTATCTTTTCACCAAAAGACTATCCACTCTTAGAAGTTCATGAAAGGTCGTTGGCAGAATCTAACCTCTACTTTGTGCAAACTACCAAAGCAAAATTATACATATCTTTAATAGCCTGCCGAATGCTATGCAAGGGCTTCTTAACAAATGCCAATTTCCAGTTCAGTCATCAGGGAAACCTCAAGTCAGTGTCAAATGCTTGTAAATAATATTGAAGTTCTTCAATGAGATGACTATTACCTGAGATAGATTTCATTGTTTTCCCCTCTGATTCTTTATAACTAGAAGGAAGCTAAAGAAATATTTGATGCTGCAAAACATAAGTCTTAAAATGAGCTTTGGCTCTTCCAAAAATTAATGAGCCAGATTCTTTCTGGGAGTGTGATCCCTCATAAGAATATGTTACATATATGAAATCTTTATTAACTTCCTCAGAATCTTGTATCATTTCATAAGTTATGGGTTTTCAGGGGTCTTGATATACATTTTCTTTTATCAGTATTAATAGGAAATGGTACTATTGCTCAAGGTAGTGGGAGAGAGCTGAATGTTCTTGAACAGCAAAGGTCAAAATTGTGAAACAGAGAAATTTGCTAATAAAACCCTTTCTGAGAAACGGAAGTTTCTTCAGCTAGTTCTCTTGCTGGTTTATAATTCAATACCTTCTAGGAACATTCATATGTTAAAGATGCATGTTTGTATGTATCCATCTATATACGCCCATTTGCTTAGCATGACTTTTGCTTGTTAGTTGAAAGTACTCAAGGAGACTAGGATTGTTATTCAAATTATTCAATCCCCAGGGCTAGACCTCTATGTTAGACCCATGTAGAGACCTTTCTGATGTGTTTCAAGTTACACTGATTAGGCAACTTCTACTTCCCTTATGAGGAGTCTGATATGATCTGAGATAGTGGGATGATTGTCATAGTGGGGTGTCCTACCTAAGGAGAGAGTTTCTAAGAAGGAGGGTAAGGAGATAGTTTCCTTTAAAGGGGGAGTCAGGCTCATCCTTCATGGTAGGAAATGAAAGTATATTTCAAAGCTTCTGCTATATGACTAATAACATAAACTACTACAAAATGCCTGTCCTCCACATTTTGGATAAATGGTGGATCTGGGTGAATAGGAAATGGTTTTGTTTGTTTTTTCTCCTCCATTCTATGACATAGCACTTGGAAGTCTTAATGTGATTTTCTTAAAATTTTGACTTTAATGCCAAGAAACAATTTCTTCCCTGAAAAGATGTAGCTCAATATTTCTTAAAAGTCAAAAGAACAAAAGTGAAAAAGCTTTTCTAAGAGTTTTTTTTTTTTTGTCTTAGCAAAGGCATCATGAGAGCAACGATCATGATCATTATTTCATTTGTATAGGATTTTACAGTTTATAAAGCACTTCCATGTACATTATCTCATTTTTTAATATAACCCAAACCATGCATAATATAAAATTAGCTGTTGCTTATGTCAAGGCATCCTATGGGTTATAAACTGTGGGCCAGATGTTATGAACGGTGGAGAGAGTGTTTCTTGGCAGAGCACTGAAAGGTCTAATGTTTTGTGTAGATTCAAATGGTATGACAATGAGAAGAAAATGTACCATAGCTTTCTTTGCTGAATAAAGGCTCCAGGATCAACAGAGGCATGAAATCCTGCTTTGAGTTTATAATACCTTAATCTAGGGAATGGCAGCCTAGAAATCTACATAAGACAGGTATTGAGGCCACATCAAGAGAAGCAGAGAGGAATACAGAAGTTTCTCTATGTAGGAGTTTCCCACTTATAAACTCCCATAAATTGATGAACAAAATACAATCACCTCTACTTTGTTCTACCATCTTCATTCATTCTTCCTCCTTTGCTTCATTCATTCTTCATCCTTTTCACACATAACTTTTTGTGCCAGATACTCTGCTTGGTGTTGGAGACACACAGTGGACAAGACAGATAGGTCCCTGCCTTCATGCAGCTTGTATGGTGTAGACAAGAACAAGGAAACAAATGCAAAGTAATTACAACTTGAGATGAATGCTGTGGAGAAAATAAATATGGCAATAGATAGAGAGAAACTTTAGATTTATGCTGAAAGTGTGGATCCCCAGAATAAGCTCTATTAAGTTAAGGAAGTCTTAAAGATTGTCTTATGAAAAATAAAATATAACACCTCTTTGACAAAGTCTGGGCTTCTTCAAAAGTATCATAGATAGCAAGATCTAACTGTCATGGAAAATAAATGGTTGGGAAAAAATAAATATAGCAGTAAATGTATTTTCAGAGTACATTAAATCAAATAAGATATCCTTGGTGGAAGAAACCAGGTGCCTCAGAGTTAGAAACGCTCAGGCAGACAGCTCTTCTCTTTAAAACAGCTTCTTTAATTTTTGAGAGAAAAAAAATTGCTGCTACAGATTATCTCATTAGGTTTTGTTATATAATTCTGTTGCACTTTTAAAATATTTTGAACAAGCCTGTATGGGCCTGAAATATAATAATACATTTTACCTTTATTCTCCATTAAAAAAAAAAATTTCAGTCTCAGCAAAATGTTTTGTAACTGCCAGACATTCTCACAAAGCATATGATGATTAAATGCAATTTTTTCCTAGGCTTCATCTTCAATCTATTTATTATAAGGCCAAAACTAGAGCAAATCTCTGCTCTCTATACTAACCAATTAGCCTACCTACATGGTTGACAGAAGAGAACACCTATGATTATTGACATATTTCTTGCTTAATCAAACAGATCTGAATTTTAATGTGTAAAGAGAATAGAGAATAGAGATAAAAAAAATTTGGATACAAATGGATATATTTGAAGAAGTGAATCTTCAAAGAAAAATCTGGATAATAGTGACAGAATAAAAAGAAATAGATTCTGGACAAGCAAAAATCAGTCAGGAAATATCCAGCTTACATGCTGCCAATTTCTTCTTCTATGCTCATGTCAGACATTACTAATTGAAACAGAATTCTTTTCTGCTGAGTTTGAAGGCAGCCTTAGAATCCTTTTCAGCACATTCTAGACAGCTCTGCCACATGATCAGAGATGTCATATGCCTTCAAATCCATTTGCCATGATAGTCTTAAAGGGTCTTGCTCAGGCAAATATTTTCATTTTAACAGCCGTCCAAGTCTTGGTGTGAAGTAATAATACAGGGATTGGGTCCACTTACTGAGGAAACATAGAAGGGTGATATTTTAGGACAAAGAACATCTTTTCTCTTGCATCACCTTGTGCCCGAAGCCCAGTGTTGCAGTCCTGTGCTATCACATAGTAGGGTCATGTGGCAGGTGAGTGAAGAGCACAGAGTCTTCTTGCTCTGCTTCAAGAATAAAGAAACTGTCAGGCAATTTCCCCTCGGGGAAGAATTTGCCGGCATTTAAAAGCAATAGCAGGTAGAAGACTCATTGGATAGTAAAATTCCCTTGGTGCTGGGAACATTCAGTTTGTTATAGTACTGCCTCAGGAAAGCGGTCCCAGTATCATATTTTGTTCTAGAAACTTTTCAGTCCACAGTTTAGTTTTGGCAATTTTTGAGTGATGGGATTTGTAGGTATTATTTATCAAATCATTACTTATTAACTAATATTCTTTCATTTCAATAAGCATTTTAAATCCCTTACTGTGTACCTTGAATATATTGCTGGAAACTTTTTTTTGTAAAGATTTTATTAGGGAATCGGGGAAGGGAAATAAACAAGTTGTTGTCCTTTTGTTCTTCAGTCTAGTTGTAGAGGACGTCGCTCCACTGGCCCATGTTGGAATTATTGTGCTCTTCCCGGGTGAGGCAATCAATTACTGGCCACTGGACGGCTGCTCTCAGCAGCTCATGCCAGCTTCTGGCCACTCACAGTAGCCAACGGCAGCCAATGGCAGCCCTGCTGCAGCATACACTGCCACCTCCGGTGACTCTCGGCAACCCAGTTCCAGGTCAAGCTGTGATTCACCATCTTGGCTGTAGAGGGCACAGCGTTACAGGCCCATATGAGATCCAAACTGTCTGCCCTGCTGCTCAGAGCTCAAGCTCCCAAGCCAACTCTTAACCAACACACCACACGACCGGCCTATGGAAACTCTGAAATATTATTTTCAGTCTCCTTTTTTCTCTTCATAAAATAGAAACAAAATATACATTGTTGGAAGTTATTTTAGCTTTGAAGAAGTTCAAATATATTACTTTAAATTAATTTATTCAGTTTATTTATGCAATGGTTTGTTTATTAAATTTATTTACTGACATACAAAAATCTGTATACAACTAATGTATACAACCTGTTGAGTTTAGAGACAAATATATACCCATGAAACCATAACCACAATCTATACCATAAACCTATTCATCACTTCTCAAATTTTCCTCCTGCCCTCTTATTTATTATTAGTAGTACTTTTATGAAAAGAAAACAGTATAAAATCTACCTTCAGGTCAGCCGAGTGGCATGGTGGTTAAGCGCTGGTTTGGGTAGCCAGAGGCCCCGGTTCAGGTCCCACATATGAGGGCCAATGACACTGCCCTCAAAAAAAAAAAAAAAAAATCTACCCTCTTAGGAAATTTTTAAGTATACAATACAGTATTGCTAAGTATAGGTACTACGCTACACAGTAGATCTCTAGGACCTATTTATCTTGTACAACCAAAATCAAATATATTATTTGAAAGCTCTTTTGCAAATATCTGAACTTGAGAGAATTACAAAAAAAAAAAAAAAAAGACCAATACAATTTTATCTCACGAGATTTTTACTGTTGACCTTGAAATCAACAATTAATGTCTTTATATTAGGTGCTAATGATATTATTTCTCTAGATCTCATTCCATGTTAATGATATCAAACCAAACATAGAAATATTACAATTATAAAGCAGTTTTCACCCAAGTGGTCCCAAGAGAATTTGGGACCAGGCAAAATATGGAAAGGTTAAAGGTTACAGTTTAGGGGTTGAAGGTGAGTCTATAACTCTCTAATTCAAAGTTCAGTTAAATCAACTCGAGATGTTTATAGAGGTTTATTAATGACCCTAATTGGTACATTTTATTCACTTGCAGGATAATTGGAGTACAGTAGTATAAGTATAGACAGTAGTAGATGGAAGCAACCTATTGTTAAAGATCAGTTATTCAACTTGCTGATGGTTAAATCATTCCCAAATATACAGGAAAAAGCAATATTTGCTTGTGTTTTCTTCCTTTCTTCTTAGGCTTAAATGAAACCCAAGTATTTAATATTGTGAAGGAAAAAGCACTTAAATCAGTTCATTGTCAAGCAAAAAGCTAGTGAGACCACTTTTGAAATTTTGCCTGATAAGGGCCACAAATTTCTATTATCCTTCTGTTTCCAATTATATATACTATAATTTTATTTTATGCAACCATATTTTCCTCATTGCATTCATTTAATTTCTTTCCCAAAAAGTCTGACCTTAGTTTAATTACTAAGATTTTTATTTGTATTTAACTTAAAAAACATATATGTTGGAAATTGCTTAACAGTGCATTATTTCTGGTAACATAAGAAAAACAACCACTGTTGCAAATAAATAGGACCAGGAAAGGGAGAGACTGCTGGGATTCATCATATATAGCATATAGTCAGGCTATTGTAAAAGCAGTCATTTATTATATGTGACCATATTTATATTTTCTATATTTGTGTTGTCCAGAGGATTTTTTTGCAAAAGAATAGTAAAGGAGGCCAATAGCCATTAATATAACTAGATAAGTTCCTCACAGAAAGAGAGAGAAGGCCACAGGAACATTATATGCTAAATTTTCTAGAAATTGTGCATAGATATATAACTGGGTTTCAGCCAATTTCAACAGCATATAAACATTTTGATATTTACCAAAGCACTTTGGAAAAGTTAAGATGAGCTTTTCCATAGAGACATGATTGCATAAAGCTGGGCTGATCATAGTGTGGAAAACAGTCTACTGCTTTTTCTAGTTCAGCTCTAAAAGATCGCCCCCATTCCGGTTTGCACCCCAACAATAAGTACATGGGCTTCTAGAATGGGGCTACAAATGAGGCCTCTTTTGTACTGAAACTTGACTTTTACAGTTCTTGGAGAAGAAGAAGATAGTTGATTCAAGTTTGCAACAGCATTCAAACATTTTTTTAGGCTTACCAGTGCTTTTATTTTCCAATAGAATTTGGTTTGACTCTGCCTGTATTTCTGCTGTTATGTCTTATTTTTGCTAGGCTCAGCCAGCTTTTTATATACATCCAACGGACAAGATGTTGGGGGAAAACCTGAAATATATTTATATGATGAATACATTGACCATAGTTGTATCTACACATGCAATATGAAGTGTTGTCCCCATTATTCAGACTCCTTGTGGCAAATCACTGTGCTATAATAACTGATTAATAACTTTATTTTGCTTGTATGTCTGAATTTAAATGCCCAAATAAAATTTGGGACTGAGAAAATTATTGGAACTATTGTCGAGAAGACCATAGGGTTCTTTAGGTGTTTTAAAGTTTACACATTAGACTTGTAGATGTTGGAGGCTAGGGTGGAGTGAGTAGATAAAATGTATGATGATTAAATCAGTTTAGGGAACTCTGTACACATTTGTTTATAGGCCAAAAGGCCCGACATGTCCTGTGCTACATAAACCTATTTGATTTTGCTTGATATAACCATTCTTAGCTTGGCAAAGAACCTCCCACATTCCCTTTTTTAAAGTTGAAACTACAAACATTCTGAAGAGTTAGCATTCTTCCAAGCACACTTTGAAAAATGCTAATCTGGACAAACCCTTCATTTTACAGATGATGAACTGGGTTCCTGGCGATTAAATTGTATGCCCAAGATCCCAGTTAGTTAGTGGTTTGGCTGGGTCAAAAATCCAGTGCTCATGATGGTCTAAGCTTCCATACACTATACCCAACTTGTGTTTACCTAGAGTACCCCAAATCAGCAAGACAATTTTGCAACATTTACTTCTCTTGTTATAGAACTTTTAAAAGTTGAGGTGTAATTGACAGTAAGTCTCACCCTGTTAGTATATAGTTCTATGAGTTTTGAAAAACCACAACCAGAATCCAGTTATTTCTTTAATATTAAATTTAAAAGTTTATAAAAACATGTGCTAGAATGCATTAAAATAATTTCAGCTGGAATATGTCAAATGAGTTGAAAATATGCTAAAGATGAGAATCCTAGTTAGTTTTGAACAAGGCTGCTGACTGTATAGGCTTCAAGAATGCCAGTAAATCCAAAAATTTTATTGGGGAAAAGAAACAAGACAAACAAAGATAAAGCTGTACTATGAGAGGAAAACCAGCCTAAGAAACTACCAGCTGGATTCTGACTTTTAACTGACTACCTATGAATGACCATGTACAGAGCAGAAAAGCAGTAGCAAGAAATAATCTTGAGAATTGCTGAGAAGTTCTGGGAAGAACTCCCAAAAAACTCTGAAGTGAGGGCATTGCCATTTTTCATTAGACATACAGTTCTCTTAACCCACTCCATGACTTTTTTCTTGTAGTTTTCTTTTCTGCACTCTACCCTTATTCTTTTCAATTTCCACTACTGAACTGAACCAGAAGGTCAGTCTCCTCTCTTTTATTCCCCTCCGCCTCTCTGTGATACATATTATGCAGTGGTGAGCTCAAACCATCATGTTTTAGTTAAATACCGGTCATTGGAACCCCCTTGGAATCATTCAGCTTTGAGAATGGAACGCTTAATTCCAGTTTCATATCATAAGTACATTTATGCTATTTGCTTATAGTTTCCAAGTGAATACTAGCTTTAAAATAGGATGCCTAGTTTTGTTTCTGAGGAAAAAGAAGCTCTGATCAAAACCCGCACTTCTCACTTGTATGAACTTTATTCCTTTTGTCCAATTTTTCTCTGCTTTTCCTGACCATTTCAAACAGTATTTGGGTGACAGAGAGCCTACCTCTATGGGACTTTCCCTGACAGATGCCACCCCCCCCCCGCGCTCCCCCTCCCCCCTTCCCCCCCCCGCAGAGTGGGAACACATCCTATTGGCCCTAACTTTGGCTTAGCCAGTTTGTTTCACAAAACAACCAGCTTTGACCCGTTGGGACAGAAATAAGAAATACTCACCAGGAGGGGAGAGCCTGCCTGCTGTGCAGGTATGCCTCGCCCAACTTTAACATGAAAAGGACTCGGTAAGAAAGAAAACACGAAGCCCTAGAAAAAAAACAACAATCACTCTGTGAAGGCAAAATGAAAGTGGGTTGTGTATACTGACTCTCCATAGGGATTACGCAGGGGCTAGGAGGTTGCAGGGCCTCTTCCGGCTTGTCAGATGGCTGAACAAAGAAAGAGCAGCCCCGGGTGCAAACTGGCTGCTCCCCACGTGCTTCTGAGCACAGACTCCTGTCCCTCTGCTCCAGCTGGGGGCCACATGGAAACCAAACACAAAATGAAGCCTAAGAATGCAACCACCAGCTCTCTCTCTGCAGGGATACATGGTCCTAGAATGGCAAGTGTGATGGAGCTCTTCAAATCAGCAGAATAACCTGATCACCCAATGGGACACTCTACTGTCAGGAGCTCTTGCTATACATCAGGTACTGTCAGGCCTATTGGCTTTACCATATTTAATGTCCATATAACCCTATGAAATAAAGCCCATAAACCCCTCCCCCATTTTATGATGTTGGAAGCTGAGGTTCAAAGAGTTACCTAACTTTCTTAAGCTTTAAATTTAGTAGGTGGCAAAGATGAGACTTGAACCTAGGTCTGATTGGCTGCATCATGTGTTCTCAACGTCTTCACTGCAATGCAGGCTAATGAGGCAAAAAGAAACAAATTTCGTTCTGCGTTTTTTTCTTAACTCAAAGGGGAGCAGTCTTTTTGGCTACTTAGGGGATTTTGGACAACTCATTCTTGTCTTTAGGATAGCAAATGCTTTAGTCTGCTTAGCACAAGCCAATTCTCACTATTTTTTAGAGAACACATGGATGCTATACACATATTTTACTACTGGAATGGTAATGACTAATCTTTTTTTGTGGTTAGGCAGTTAAATTAGTCAATCGATCCACAAACAAGAATAAACTCGAAAAGTTTATGTGGAAAATACATCTCTCATCCTTTTCCCAATGGTCAGGGAGGGTGCTCAGATTTGTCCTGTTAGTTTTCCAGTTCATTAATGAATACCCTATGCAGACATATCTTCAGTAAAAAGTCATGAGGAAAGTATCATGTTGCGTTAAACACACCATGTTAGACAAGGAGCTATCAGTCCAATGTCATGGAGAAACCCACTAGAGGATTTAGCACTTTCAGTTTAGTCAACAGAAGCTTTTTGTGTTCTTAATATTCTCACAGGAATTATGAGCCATAGGCATATTCATTTTGAACATTTCATGTAGAAAGCAGAATTCTAATTCCCCTGCTAACCGGTGCTATTTTGTAAGGTAGATATTAGCACATCACTGAGTAATAAATAACACAAAAACCCATGACAACCACAGAAACAGCAGGTCTCTTCCTGCCTCACATGCTTTCCAGGCAGCTAAAAGAATGTCTGAAAAAGATATTTGAAAGGTAATAAAAGACAGAATCTTCCCTCAGATATAATTTGGGGGGGGGGATTTACATATGATATTATTTACCATATCCTACAGGATATGGGGAAATAGACATGACAGCAATATTTGGAATGTATACAAAGCTTTATTTATGTGCCACACATATGGAAATAAGATGAATTTCCAGGCCCTAAGGAAAGTATATTGACTCATTTTTATTTTACTTTTTTCCTCTCAATGTGATGTGGGAACATCCATACCACATGAAAAGTAAATTCACATTTACAAGCATTCAAATATATTCACTGATATGGAAAGTTTGTAGTGTCACTGTTTGTGTTAAGACTTAGCACCTACATTGACCTGTGGGTCTTGATGCATATGGTAGCCTGCCTAAAAATCTGGATTTATGAGTGGCTGCTAGCATAGTCTTTGATACCACTGCTGTAAAAGGAACAGGAAATATTAGGCCAATTTACCTATTTCCAATTGATTTTTATGTGAATCAAATGAGGTAACTTACATAAAAGTGCTTTAAAATTGGAATACATTTTATGAAGAAGAGTTTACTCAACATATGAGTCTTAGAAGTATAATGTAAAGTGAAAACAGCAAATGACAAAGAAATTTATTCAGTATCATACCATTTTGATAAAACTCAAAACCAAGCAAAACTAAATGATCTATTATTGTGTAAGCTATGTATATATGAGGTCTGACAATTAAGTTCACTAACTTGTTGCAACGATGTTGCTAACCTTTTTTTGATATCAGAGAGATCATTCATTATGAATATGTACCAACTGGACAAACAGTTAACCAAGTTTATTATTTGGAAGTGCTGAAAAGGCTGCATGAAAAAGTTAGATGACCTGAAGTTTTCACCAACAATTCATGACTCTTGCATCACAACAATGCACCAGCTCACAGGGCACTGTCTGTGAGGGAGTTTTTAGCCAGTAAACAAATAACTGTATGGGAACACCCTCCCTACTCAGCTGATCTCGCCCCCAATGACTTCTTTCTTTACCCAAAGATAAAGGAAATATTGAAAGGAAGACATTTTTATGACATTCAGGACATCAAGGGTAATACGACATCTCTGATGGCATTCCAGAAAAAGAGTTCCAAAATTAGTTTGAAGGGTGGACTAGTTGCTGGTGTTGGTGCATAGTTTCCCAAGGGGAGTATTTTGAAGATGACTGTAGTGATATTCAGCAGTGAGGTATGTAGCACTTTTTCTGGGATGAGTTTGCGACCTTAATTGTCAGGTGATTAAATTATATGAGAAAGAAAGGGAATGATGAGCACAAAGCTCAGTGTAGCTGTTAACTTGTTCTCTCTAGGGGGTGATAGGAAGACAAGATAGTTCAGTAACACACAGGTAGACTCACATTCTCATTTTTGACTGAGTGGTAAATTCGTAGGCATTCATTATAGTATTATGCTTTAAAATTTAAGAAAATATTACCTATATTTAATAGTTAAAAATATGTTTAAAAAATAATAAGAGTTTATTTCAGATGGTGCTACATAATAACAATAGTATTAAGAAAATTCAAATCCAAATTTTATCTCTGAATCATTAATGGTATTTTTAGGTTCATGTATTTTTAAAATTACTCCCTTCTCACCTTCCCTTTCCTCTTTTTATTTTTTATACTTGTTCTTCTGAGCACAGACTTGTATTAAATACACAGAAACACCAGAAGCAGTGTAGCGTAGACATATAAATTCACAGAGTGGCAGTGGAGATTTGAAGCCTGGCTCTATTACTTGTTTACTGGTGACCTTGAACAATGTCACGAAACATCTCTGTGCCATATTTTCCTCATCCTTAAAATGAGGATAAAAGTCAAACTTATTTTACAGGGTTATAATGGAGATTAAATTAGTTCATGTTTGTAAAGTGTTACCTAGTGTTGTAAAAGCCATGAGAAAGATGTGGTTCCAGTCTTGGTCAGCTGACTTGGTCAGCTCTTTAGAAATAAAAATTGGATGCTAAATGCACAATAACTTTATAGAAATAGGAGAGCTTGAACGAATAAAATTTTTTTTTTCTATAAACACATTTTGAGTAAGAAAAAAACTGATGTGGGATAGTTCTCAGGACTTGATTTGACTGAAAATGCAAAAACCATGTTCCTCCAACCCCGCCCTGAAAACAATCCCATGTATTCGCCCTTCCATGGAGAGACAACTGGAAGAATTCAGAAATGGAATTGGTGGCTCTGTAAGATAAACTGTCAGACTGGTCATTAATTACCTTGATGAACTGTGGACAAAATATTAGACCAATGGAAGTTCATAGAGACTTCTATGAGGAACTGAACAAATGCAGTAATTTTTTTGTTTGTCCAAGAATTGTTACAAACTGTCATCCCTTAAAACTAGATTGTAGACTCTGTCCACCCAAGAAAAACTGAGGAATAATCTAAGATTTCAGTCAAATTTATTGCAACCATGGGATGAGAATTTTGTTTGCAGGAATTCATTATTCACATATTTTTCAGTCTCAGGGGATAAATGCGCATTTTATGTTCACTTTGTAAAATTTTTTGTGTGTGTGTTCTTTTTGGAGAAAACCCTGTAATTATTTAGGGGCCCATTAACTCTCTGGATTTCGTGAAAAATTAGGAATTTTTGGATTTATTTCAGATATTGTGGTTTAGTATGAGAGTCAGTTCATGTTCTTTTATTTTCGTAAAGACGTCCAAGCTATGATGAAGTCGTTACAAAGAAAACAGCTAGCAAAGAACTATGACAACTGCAGTAACCAGAAGTCATAAGAACAAATATGCAAACATGTGGTTTGGGGTAGAAACCAGATGAAAGGGTTATTATAAATGTCAACTAGAAGCAGGAGAAAGAAAATTAGAAAAGGAATGAGAACAGAACAACAAAGATAAAATGGAAGGCAAAAATATTGATTAGCAAAGAGATATTAAAGAGTTCATGAATCTATTCTATTCCAGTCCCTTTACAGAAACGAAATCTGATGAAAGACAAACAGAGGATGGTGCAAAGAGATGGACTTTGTTTTGGTTTAAGCACAGCTGCAGTCTTGCACACACTGCCCTCACCCCATCCCCCCACCCCTCCATATAATTGAGGCCATTTTTCTGGTGTGTTCCAGCTTAGGAACAGGAAGGATAGAATCAGATGACCCATTCCAAACCTGAATGATTTTCTATTTTGTTTTTGTTTTGCATCATTGTCTGAACAGGAGAGCACCGGACTGATATCTTCAGTAAGTACACACACACACACACACACACACACACACACACGCACGCGCACACACACACACACACACACACACACACACACCTACATAGGGTCTTCCAAAGACCATGTAAGTTTTCCAACACTGTAAAAATGATGTCTACTCCAAGCCCATCACTCTTGGGTGATTGTGCAATCTCATCGCTCAACCAGAGTAGAGAATCTTCCCTGTTTTAACAGCCTGAAATGAAGGAGGCGGGGATTCTAGATGTTTTTGATTAAGCTTTGTTTCAGAGATTCTACCAAACATATTTCTGTTGCTTCCTTAACAAGATCCAAATAATAGCCCCCTCAGGCTGAGTGTTTGCCATGCTCAGAGGCTAGCCTTCTGTCTCTATTTACCACTACTTGTTACTGCTGCACCCCCAAAATACTGCTGACAGGCATTGGCTGTGCACCAGAAGGCGTCTTTGTGGAGTCCTGCTCACGGGACAGTTCTGTGGCACATTTCACACGTTGCTCTCCGTGAGAATGAGCACAGTAAGTGCCAACTGCTGACGTTAAAATATGGCTACAGTATTAAAAGAAACTTTCTCATAATTGAAGAGATGTCATAGGTCACTCTTTCTAGGACACCATTAACAACAAAAAAGAAAGACAAAAAATAAGATTGAAAGGGAGGGAAAAAAACCCTCTGAGCATTTAAAATATCTTTTTCATTTGCAAAGAAACCGTTGTAACCAACAAGGAATGGATTGTTCTGCAGCGCCTTATTCCTTCAGGATCTGGATATAGTCATCACTGAAGTGTCTGTTTTCTACAGCCTGATTCCAAATGTAATGTAAAAAAAGAAGCAAATGTCTCATTTGAGCTTTTTGAAATGTATTACAAGTGAGCATTTGTGTATACGAGGCATCTACTAATGCAGTCACCCTATAAAGTCAAGCTAACATTAAAAAACTTTATGTTACAAGTGGAAACTATGATTTTTCAAAAGTCAGTGGAAGGAACAAACAGCTAATCTTTATTGTGTGCACTAAGAATAGACGCTAGTATAATAATATATATTTTTTTCCCTTTAAACAGAAGTTAAAGCTAAGCCTTTGCTAAGAGGCCAAGTGGGTGTCATAACACCCATTTAACACCAGAGACGTTCAAACTCTAGATTCCTTTGACTGCTTATTGTGTTCATATTGGCTTAAATTATTAATTTAGAAATAATATTCATTACAATTACTAATAAATTTACAAGCAACTTTGAAATAGCTGCAACGTTCCGTTCTTTCATTATTGATACAGTAAACATCACCGTTTTTGAGAATGATGAACTATTTTAAACATGCTGACACCTATGACAAAAATATAGCAAAATACAAAGTAGCCTCCATCCAGAGTTAGTGATTTTTTACAATTTGGTATATAGCTGATCCTTGAACAACATCGGTTTGCACTGTAAATGTCCACTTCCATGTCGATTGTTTTCAGTAAATACAGTTGGCCCTTCTACCCTTCCTATCCACGGGTTTTTGCCTCTTCAGGTTCAACCAACCACGAATGGAAATTTATTTTCATATTTCCAACTGCAGATTCCCAACACTAGATCGAAAATACTGTTTCCCATCCGCGGTTGGTTGAATTCATGGATATGAAGCGCAGACTGTAGAGTCAGAAGTTACAGGCAGGTTCTTCCATTGCACAGGGGTGGGCGCCCCTAGCTAATGCATTGTCCAAGGTCAACTTTATTTGTTTCAGTTTTATTTTTGTTACAGAGATGAAGTATTACTTATATATTTGTCTCCTGAAGGTTTCTCCTAGAGCCCGTACCTTTTCCTTCCTTCCCAGAGGTAACTACTGTCCATAACCACATATAATTTATAAGTTGTTATGTCATTATGTATTCATAAATACTATTTGGTTTAATTTTGCTTTTTTTTTAAGCTTTATGTACAGTTATGTGTAAATTATATGACACCTATTATTCTGCAACTTTCTGTTGAAAATTGTAGCTTTGGGATTTAATCATGATGAGGCATGAAGTTTTCTCATTCATTTTTTTTAACTTTTGTGGAGTAATTTTTCTTTATATGGATTTGCTTATCGTCTTTTCTGCCTTTTTTGGCTGAGGGCAAGGAGTGACAGCAATCTTGTATGTATATTCTCATGTATAGTGAAAAAGTTTCTCTGGGGTCAATAACTAGATGTACAATTGTGTCAGGGAGTATCCCTGTCTTCAGATTTACCAGATATTGCCAAACTGTTCTCTAAAGTAGATGGACAAATTTATACTCCTAGTGTGCTACCTCCCCACAAAACTGGACATTATCAGACTTTAATTTTTCAAGTTTTTATTTTTTTATTATGCAAAAATTTAAGCATGTTTTAAAAGTAGAAAGATAATAAACCATGATGTGCCTATCATACTGCTTCAATAATGATCAAATTATGGCCGATTTTATTTCAGACATACTTCATACTATCCCCTACTTCATTATCATCATTGGATATTTTGAAGGAAAGCATTGACAGTATATTATTTCATCTGTAAGTATTTCAGCCTGCGTCTCTAAAATGTGAGGATGCTTTAAAAAGAACTGCAAAATCATTATCTTTTAATTTATATGTCCCTCGTTCCTATTTACTTACTTTTACAGTTTTTTGTTTGTTTGTTTGTTTGTTTGTTTGTTTGTTTTTAAAGAAACAGGGTTATTTGTCTTAAAGAATTTCCTGTAGTTTGGATTTTGCTGAATGTATCTATGGTGTCATTTAACAATTTCCTCTTCACATTATTCATCCTGTAAATTGGGAGTTATGTCCAGAATGTTGATCCAATTGTTTTTGGTAATAATATTTCATATGTGCTGGTATACATTTCAGGTTCAATTTGGGGACAGTAATATTTCATATGTGGTAGTGTGTATTGTATAAATTCTCTTTTCTTATTTTCTATATTCTTTTTTTTTTTTTTTTTTTGAGGCCAGTATCACTGGCCCTCATATGTGGGACCTGAACTGGGGCCGCTGGCTTCCCAAACCAGCGCTTAACCACTGCGCCACTCAGCCAGCCCTCTATATTCTTGTAGCTGACTAGGGAGAGGCTGCGCTCCCAGTGTTAGCCAATTGTTAGAGAGGGCAAAGGATTTTCATAGGTATACTAGCCAGTCCAGAGCCCGTATTCAGACCCATCTCTTCTATCTGGCTCTTACATTTCAAGACTCAAGATTTCTCTGTCCTAATCACCCAGGGCTGGGTACTAGACAAGTAGCAACTACCCCTAGAGGCCAGACATTCATACTAGCCAGTCCTACAAGGCCTCTCCTGCTTTGCCTTTCCTTTCCTTCAGAAAACACAATAAAGGCTGTAGGCCATGCTTTCCCCTTGCTCCTTCTGTCTCCTGACCATACTTGGTGCTTTGCCCTGTGGCTCTCTGAGTGGTGTGTTATGCTCCCTCTTCTTGGAAAATGTAAGTAACACAAATCTTTCAGTGGCATTAGCCTTTCCCTGTCATCACTCAGTCACCTCTATAAATTAAAATCCCATACATATATTTTGAGATATGTACTTCTATTAGAAAGCCAGCAATATCTTTCTTGTTGTTTTTGGTGAGGTTAATAATCCCTGCCTAAATTCATGATTTCATTAGTGGTTCCAAAATGCTGATATTCTAGTTCTGTCATTTATTCTTCACTTATTAGCTGAAAACCTTCTTTAAAAAATGCTCATTACCTGTTTGAATCCCTTGAGTTGTTGATTTTTTATTGGAAAGTCAGAGTAAATACTTGATTCTTTACCTTTATTTACTAGTTATGAAAATGAATTAGTTTTCTAACATCCCCAAAAAATGATAAATGAGGTTTGTTATGGTAGTAATTATTGTGTAGTACCATTGTGATCTCAAGGATGTATAAATATTCACCTCATTTTTCCTATTCTTACTGATACTTAGATTATACTTGGCCTGTGGGATCCTCTTCAAATTGGCTTTTAAGTGTTTTTTTTTTTTTTTTAAGATTTTATTGGGGAATTGGCGGAGGGGGAACAGCGTTGGGGAATCGGGGAAGGGGAACAGACAAGTTGCTGTTTTTTTGTTCTTCAGTTTAGTTGCGGAGGATGTTGCTTCACTGTTGGTATCGTCATTGCGCTCCTCCCGGATGAGGCAGATCGGTCTCTGGCCTCTGGATGTCGCTCACCGCGGCCATTGGCAGCTCACGCTGGCTGCGGGCCACTCACTGTAGCCTATGGCAGCCCACTGCAGCGGGGCCTGCAGCCCACACCATCACCGGGGCTCGCACAGCCCAGCTCCAGGTGGAGCTGTTGTTAGCTGTAGAGGGCAGTGTCACTGGCCCTCATGTGGGATCCGAACCGGGGCCGCTGGCATCCCAAAACCAGCGCTTAACCAATGCGCCGCTCAGCCGGCCCGGCTTTTAAGTATTTTTGCAGTGACTTTAGTAGTGTAATATTTAGAGTTTCCTTGCTTTGGTGGACCATCTTATAAATGTGTTATCTCAGACCTGGAATTAACTATTTCTCTAATGAGTCCTGGTTCATTTTAGTAGGAAATGACATTTAGAGACCACAATTTAGACACTAGGGCTGCAATTTATACGTACAATAATGTGCTAATTAATTTATTGTCTCTTTATTCTTGTTTCAATACTTTATCATCTTTACTTCTATAGTTCAAAGTCCTGAAATTTTTAGAACAAGTCCTTTTATCTTTTTCTTTTTGAAAATTCTCTTGAACAGACTTGGCCCTTTTGAAGTTATATATAAATTCGAGAATCACATTATTAAGTTCACAAAAAAAATTGATTTTTTTTTGTGATTTTATTGACTTTATATATATAAATGATATATTTGTATTATTGTGTCTTCTTATTCATGAATATGGCATATTGTTCATTATACTTACTTTTTTTAAATCTTTCAGAAATGTACTGTCTTCTGTATGAAATTCCTGATTATATTTTCTTATATTTACCTTATAGCATTTGGTTCTATTGTGCTTGTTTTTCTATTACTACATATGATATGTACACTTTTCTGTACATTTAACATGTTAAAATAAATGAGGTTTAGAGGGAAGGAAAATCTGGCAATCAACTTGAGAATGTATGAATAAGAAGATGAATATTTTTAAAAATGATCAAATAAATATTTTTCAAAGGGACAAATCTGAAAGAAAAATTTTATATTGAATAGACCAGTTCATGGTAAATAAACTGAGGGTTGTAGTAGGTCAAATAAGATAACACACTGATGATAAATGAATGAAACAGGATGGATGTAAAAAGGCTGGTCTATCTTCAGTTTTCCTACCTTTGATAGAGCTATGATACAGAGAAATGTTTCTCTAGTAGAAGGAAAAAAAGAGCAATGCAAAGTGATAAATGTTAAAGAGACCGTGCGGGGAGTGGTAGGGCTGTGGACAATGTAGTATAGTTTCAAAGGAAACCAGAAATTCAGATGTTTGTGACTTCTCTTTAATTGCAAGTCTTGGCAACTAATTCAAAATTTTAAGAACATTTTTTAACTGTATAAAATACATATATAGAGCCACCCTGTAATGACATTTGAATTAGAGGTTTTCTAAATAATATGTTTTAAAATTTAATTTTTGAATGGTTGGGGTAATTCAGTCAGTGGAGAAGAGGTAAATTGAACTCACTTGTAGGGCATTGAAGGATTACCTTGGGATGAAAGGATTTTTCAATCTCCAAATCTCTTTCTTCACTCCACTGGCAATTCTGATACTCTCCAGTAGGCAGCATCTGTCATTCTATTTGATCTCTGCCACTGCTAATGATGGGAATGTATTTTCCTTAAATTATGTTGGGATAGGAAAAAAGATGGAGCAGATGTTAATAGAAACACAGACTTTGAAGTCTGGAAGAAAACATAGAAGGTACTGGTCCCACCCCACGCTAGATAGGCGAGAGGAAGCTAAGTCTCACAAAAGTTAACTTACTTGTTCAAGGGTTTATGTTGAAGTAATGTTGTCTGCTGATCTTTTAGACTTCTTATCAATTCTCAAGTTTTGAGCTGCTATGTACTGCCAGCACAGCTAGTCATCAGACTGCATGAACAAACATCTCAAGGCCCAAGGAAATGCTAGGCTTTTCTTTATGCATAATTAGGCTTTAATTAAACTTAATTATTTGTAATTACCCAACCAGAGTTTGAACATACTATTCTCTCTTCACCATGCTTGAATAAGAATTTGAAAGGTCAGTGAAGTCAGTAATTGAATAAGTATGCAGGACCTTGTATGTGTAGTAATTATTCTGCAGTTTCTTGCTGTAGTTCCAACACTGCTGATGGGGTTTGCATAGAGATAATTCTCTCATCATTATATCTTTAGGTAAAATTAACCAAATTTTTTTACTATAAACTTATTATAAAAACTGCTATATGTATTTGGTGTGTGTCTGTGTGTGCGCGTGTGTGTGTGTGTGTAAAACAGAAATATTGAAACTTTCCAATAATCAGTATAAGGAATGGTAGAAAGTAAGCTTCTTTATGGCCAAAAATAAAAAATAAAAAAATAATTAAATATCATTTGATTTCTTGGTTTAATATCAGGCAAATATAAATAGTACATGTTATCATTTATTGAGTCCTACTATGTGTCAGAATTGACACTAAGTACTTTGCAAATTATCTTACTTGATCTTTTTTATCAAGCCTATGAGGAAGCTGTTTTACAGATGAGGAACTTGAAGCTTAAGTGATTAAGTGTGACCTTAGATTTGAACCAAGACCTCTGACTTTGGAGCCTGTACTATTAATCTCTTTACTGCTCTGCCTACCAAGCAAATGCTTCAAAGTACATTAGCCTCAATCTGAAATTCTAACAAAGATCACTCATAGTCTTCCAGGGGATTAAAGAGAGTTTACCAAAACTGTTTATCACTCCACATTTCCCTTGGAAGTTCTGAGCTTGATTTCCTTAAAGCAGCATCCAAATAGGGGCATTGCTCAAACTTCTGTCTTGTATTTCTTTCTTAGCACATACTGCATCAAACATAGTTTGAAGTGAGACCCCTAACAAAAAAAGTGAAAACACCCAAGAAAACAATGTTGTCAAAATGAATAGATCTTATAAAAGAATTGTGAACAATAGTGAGGAGATTATCTGACAATATGCCATAAATTTACAACCCAATTAAACACATGATGTGCAGTAGTTGCCTATAAAATGTGAACATGTTGTAGATATTTTAAAGTCCCAAGTTTAAGCATGCTATGTAATGAGAAAGAGCTGTTGTATGATGTCAAACAGAGTAACATAGCATTCATGAGAAATCATATCTTCACTTGACTTTCTCTATGGAACTACAATTAATCTGTGAGCAATTAGATATTGGGATGAAAATTGTTTCCTGTTTTCTCAGATAATACTTAGAAATTTAGGTAAGGGCAATTAGTTGTGGTTTACTCTCCCAAGCAGTAGAGCAGATTGCTAGAATGGGATTGAACTAAGAAACTCTTTGACATGTAAATTGTTTTAACCTTAGCTGGTCACTAGTATTTGTCTCCTCCCTCTTGAGGTGTCCACACCCACTTTAGTGGCTTATACAGGGAAGGAATAGTGCCATAAGTCTTTGCCCCATATTTTGGAGGGTTTTATTCTGTTTTATTTAAATAAGTTCATGTGCATTCTCTAGGTGGTGGTATACTTCACTCATTCACTCTTTTCTCATTAAGACATTGGAGTTTGTAACCCTATTGTGTGACCTAATGGAGAGTGACACATGTAAAGAAATGCAATAATGGGTTTTGTGTGAGCAGAGAGATTGTGACATAGGGGGGCACTGTTATAGGCTGAATGTTTGTGTTCCTCCAGATTCATATGTTAAATCCCTACCCCCAGTGTGATGGGATTAGAAGGTGCAATCTTTGGGAGGTGACTGGGTCATGAGCACCCTCATGAAAGTGACTGATGTTTTATAAAAGAGATCCCAGAGAGCTCCTTTGCCCCATTCTACCATGTGAGGACACAGCAAGAAGACAGCCATCTATGAGCCAGGAAGTCAGCCCTAATCAGCCACCAAATCTGCCAGCATCTTGTTCTTGGACTTTCTAGTCTCCAGACTGTGAGAAATAAATTTCTGTTGTTTATATGCCACCCAGACTACGGTATTCTGTTATAGTAGCCTGAATGGACTAAGATAGTCACAAAAGAGGAGAGAAATCTTCATAAATTAGGGGGACTTTAAGAAGGAGGTAGCTCTTAAATTGATATTAAAAAATGCATGGATATTCTCTAGGTGTAAGGGGTGGGGAAAGAGGGTATGCTAAGAATAGGGAACCTACAAGGAAAGGGGAGAAATCAAAGGAAGAAAGGGACCAAAATTATGAAGGCAGGTAGGGGACAAATTATGGAGACAATTAAATGAGACTATATTGAAAGATGAGTAAATATTCTTTAGGTGTACGCTAAATAATACAACTCTAATTTCTATTCCAAATAGGTGTATAATCAGTTATGGGCATAGCAGAATTGTGGCCTGGGCATAGCAGGATGGGTAAGAAATGTATTGCTTACAATTTAATCTTACATAGTCATTTTGAAGATGTAAACTAAGGAGCAGAAGAAAACTTTCTAGTGTGCTGGAAATGTTTTATTTTCAATGGAATATTGGTTATATGAGTATACATGAGTCAAAACTCATCAGACTGTATACTTAGGATCTATTACTATACATAATAATACCCCGATGAGAATATAAAAAGTAGAATATTAAATAATCATGATAACAATTATGATGCTTTAAGTAACATTTTAGGTGACAATCTCTCAAAATTAGATACAACATGACTTTTTTTTGGCAATATTAGGTTATGTTTGCAACTTTTCTTGGTCAGATATTTTCTTCTCTGATTTCCAGAATGTCAGTTCCATGAGAAAGTAATCTATCTTCAGTTCTGATTTTTGTATGGATGAGATTTGTCAAAAGTATTATCAATTTTTGCATGCTCATCTTCTATACAGCAGGTACTGTTTAGACAACATAAATTTCAAAGCATTAAAAAGTAGAAAGTATTCTGAGAAATCTTAAGAAGAGGAATCAGTGTCAGGAGGGTATTGTCATAATCATGATTGGGATAAACAACACATTTCCATGATGTTGGGCCAAGCAGCTCATTTGATTGATTCTGCCAGCGGTTCTGTGGTGGAGACTTTAGGTTTTGTAGTTAGACCGATGTGCATTTGAAATCTTAAGTCTAACATTTAATAATTGTGTGATATTAGACAGGTTGTATAACCAATTGTTTCTGTAACAAATTACAACACACGTAGTAACTTAAAATAACACAAATTTATTATCTCACAGATCTGGAGATCAGAAGCCCTAAAACAAGTCAGTAGGGCTGCGTTCCTTCTGGAGAATCTCTCTGCTTGCTTTTTCTAGTTTCTAAAGGCATTCCTCAGCTTGTGGCTCCTTCCGCCATCTTCAAAATGAGATGGCTGCTTCAGTATTTTTCATGCTGCATCACTCTGACGCTCCTTTTCCATAGTCAAATCCTTTTCTACTTCCCTCTTATAAGGACACTTCTTATTATGTTGGCCCCCTGTGGATAATCTAGGATAATCTTTCCATCTTAAAATCCTTAGCTAATCGCATCTGCAAAGTGCAAGATAACATATTCACAAGTTCTGGGGATTCAAACTGACATATTTGGTGCAAGGTTGTGTCATTATTCAGCCTATCACCTCTTATCAGTGAAATAGGAGTAATAACATCTACTTTATAGGGTTAGTGTAAGAAACAAATAAGATGGACCGTACAAAATGCTTGGCACAGTGCTTGGCAGGTGGGATGCAAGTTAGTTTTTAGTATTAATAATGCTGCACTCATTAATGAGTAAACTCATCTCCACATCCTGGCGAACAGTGATATAACCTTGAGCAACTTATTTTGTCTCTCAGAATGTCAGGGTCTTCATTGAAAATGAGGATAACAACACTTACTTTGCAGGATTGTAGTAAGGATTAAAAATCATACTGAGTGTATGCAAGGTACCTAGAAGTACCAGTAACTCGATGAAAGCTATAACAATGACAAACATCAATGAGCTGATGTTGAAAGGGCACCGAATTGAGGGGAAACTGTTAGCAAGTGATTGAATTTAAATTGACTTTATCCTGCAGGTCAGCGTGTACAGAAAAGGCTTTGCAAGGTTGATTATGGTTTCCTGATAATTCTTTCTTTAAAATCTCATAAGAAGGTTCAGGATTTGCTTTCTTTCTCCTTATTCCTTTGAATCATGCCAAAAATTTAAATCCTTTTACTTTGTGCCAAATAGCATATTCCTTATGTTAAACTCCTTTAGTGTGTCCTAGAGCATAGTAAACCTATGTAATTAGTTATACTAAAGCCACATAGCTCTGTCTATGCTTCTATTTCACATGTGATGAACACATTGTAAATCCAAACTGAGCTCACAGTGTGCCATGCTGGTATCACATTCAGACTCATTATGTAATCCTCCAGCATGACTTTCATGATCCAACAAAAGAAACTCACCCACAAAAGCAGATTGTTACCATTGGTATAGAAGTGCCAGTGACTGAAATGTGCATATTCATGTATTTAAATTCTGGTGAAAGGCCTTTTATTTATTGGTGTTCTGTTTTCCTTTTGATACATACACCTACATTTACAAAAGGAGCCAGATTGGTTGGGTTCAAATACTGGCCCTTTCATTTACTAACTGCATGGTTTTGCCTGGGTTAGTTAGCCTCTCTTTCTTCGGTTTCCTCATATATAAAATGGGGGCATGGATGTCAGGAATGTCAAAGGTCAGACTGTAGGAAGAATTAAATGTGTTAATACATGTAAAACCCTTAAAACAGTTATTAGTACAAATAAAGAATAGATCAGTATTATTATTGGTGTAGGGTTTTTAAAAAATGACATTATAATTGTCACTTCATCTAAAAAGTTGTCTACATCTTAAATGATGGATTTAGACAAACAAGATGGGCACCAAATTTGTGCTGTATCATTCTACAATTTATTTAGAGTTGGGGACATACCATTGTCTTTTCAGAACACTAAAGTTGCCATGAGTTTTCTGACTGCACATTCAGACCAGTCCCAGAGAGAAACCCAAAAGGATGGAAAATTTTACAAAAGAAAGATTCAATATACTTTTGTGTGTTTTACTGATATGCCAGGCAAAATGCTTTGAATGGAAGCCACTGAACAAAGACTGGTAGCAATAAAGGGCAGCGTGGCAGGATTCTTGTTAAAAGACAAAAAAGCTATTATAAAGCAACACAAACACTTTTCCTAATCCTGTGTCCTCATCATATCTCCAGTGCACTGTGCTGTGTAATTCATCTCTGTCACCATAATGCCGAAAGCCTGTGCTAGCAGGGTCATCTGTGACCCTTGCACTTAGTCTTATAATGGATTTGTAATACATTTAATACTTTCTGAAGTAAAAAGTATCATTCTCAAAGCAGTTAAAATTGTCCATATGGCATAAAATGATGCCAGCTAATGAACAACAGATGAGTTTTGTCAATATTTTTTTTTATTCTTTAGTTTCTGGCTGACTAGGAAATTTTTAACTTTAAAATGTAAGTAGTAGTTTTGAAATGTTATCTGTGGAAAATGTACTGAACAGGTAATCTATTTGGAGGAATTTAGCAGAATGTTCACCCATGTACTTTGAATCCAGAGTTCTAAGTGATGGTATCTGTGACTGTAACTTGGCAAGCGGTCCGGGCTCTGTCAGCCAACTCCACAGCTTTATAGGTGTGAAGGCTGGGTTCTGGAGAGGTTATACTACTTAGCAAGTGTCACATCGTTTCTTAGAGGCAGAGGCTAGATGAGAACACGAGTGGCCATTTTTTTCCACAACATTAACTTTTTTTTTCCCCCTTTGGTAATTTTATGGCTTTGTGAAAGTCAAAAGAATCAGTACTATCCACATCACTTTTTAATCCCATATCCAGACTAATCTATAAACACATTTACTTAAATGTGATCACAGTTTGCTGTTCAACTTCAAGTCTCTCTTCTGTACTGTTTTTCCTTGCCAGCAAATCTGTCATAGGTAGGATTTCTCTCACAGGTTCCCGAAAGAGGTGATTTTGGGAGCCAACTGACAGAGGGCCAGAACCCTGAGGTCGTAGGCTCACATCCATATACATTTACATGTACATTTTTTATTGAAATGAGTGTTTGAGGCACAGCCCAAGTATCAGCTTTTCCCACTGACCTCATTTAGGGTAAGGAGAAAATGAATTGTTGCTGAAATTCTGAAGTTGTCACATTTCATTCCTGTAATCCTCCTTTGGTGGCAACAGTTGATTGTATCATGAACCTATATCCCAGGAAGCCCTGTTTAAAGCGTGTCCCATAGGCATGTTCTGTACCTGATGAGAACTGATCAGGTCTAATGAGATTATTTTTGTTTTAGGAATTTGAGAGAGCAAGATAGAAAGAGAGAGAGAGAGGGAAGTATTAGCTTCTCAGATTCTTAGTTCACAAGGAGCCATAATTACAGTAGCTCTTTAATTGTGGCCAGATGGTTTTGTGTGCATTTTGTAAACATGTAAAGACACATCTAACCACCAAACACTGAGTGCAAAAATTATTAAACTCCTTTATCAAATAAAAATTTTTGAAAACGAATATTTTCCAGTGCATTTAGCCATTAATCACAAATTTCATCGATTTAATTTCCTGAAATAGTTTATATAACTAAACATTTTGATATTGTGGATTATTTTTAAATATTTAAAAATCAGGCAAACATATAAATGAATACAGTGATACATAAACTTATTCTCAAATAACAACATTAGACATTTAAAGTCATTTCTTTTTTTCTATGCTAGTTTCTGTATCTTCCGGGGTTATAACTATACTCTTTTTGATATCTTCCTAAAGTTTTAATAATATAATTTTAATACTTTGCTAAAGTTGCAAAAATATTACCAGACTAAAAAACAAAGAATACCTCTTCAGACAATAGAGGTCACAAGATTCAGATGATCAACTGAATGATTTCTTGCTGGGAGAGTGGGACTTGGATGTCCCTTCTTAGCTAACTAGGTCAATAACTTAGGTCATTAGGCTGAATTTACTTTGTATACTTAAACTTTGCTAATTTGCTCAAAAGACTTTACATCCATACCTCTAAAATGGGTTTTAGGTTTTGTAATTTAGTGTCTTCACTTTAAACTATGCTATAAAAACTCTTGCTTGATGTTTGATATTTGTACTCAAGGTACAGACCTTTGGAACCTCCTTAACCATCAATATAGCAAGATATGGAATGTTCCTATTAATCCCTCAATTCCCTTGTACCTTTCCAGTCAATCACTCTCATCTCCCCATATACACACACACTGGACCCCAGGCACCTACTGATTTACTTTCAGTTACTATAGACGAGTTTTGTTCTTTCCGTAATTTCATATAAACGGAATCTTTTGTTTCTAGCTTTTTTCAACTGGCATAATGTTTTTGAGGTTCATCCGTGTTGTTGCACATATCAGTAATTTGTTTCTTTAGATGGCTGTATTGTATTCCCATGTTAGAACACATTACATTGTTTTGTCTATTCATTTGTTGATGTATATTTGGATTACTCCTAATTCTTGGCTCTGAATAAAGCTTACATAAACATGTATATATATACAAGTCTTTGAGAACATATATTTTCATTTCTTTTGAATAAATATCTGTGAGTGGAATTGCTGGCTTATAGGGAAACCAGTTGACACTTGAGCAATGTGGGAGTTAGAGCACTGACTGACCTTTATATAACTTCTGACTCACCCAAAACTTCAGTTGTCCCTCAGTATCCATGGGGCATTGGTTCCAGGACCCCCTACACATAACAAAATATGTGGATGCTCAAGTCCCTTATATAAAATGGTGTAGAACGATGCATACAGTCAGCCCTCCACATGTGAGGATTCTCCACCTCAGATTGAAAATACTGTTTTTCATTTGAGGTTTGTTGAAGTCTGGAATGTGAATCCAGGGATGAGAAACCTGAGCATACAGAAGGCCAACTATAATTGAAAAATATCCGTATGTAAGTGCACCCACACTGATCAAAACTGTGTTGTTCCAAGGCCAACTGCCTGCGTTTAATTTTATAAGCAATTGCCAAACAGTTTTCCAGAATTGTTGCACCATTTTTACTTTCTCACCAGTAATGTATCAGAGTTCTAGTTGCTCTACATCATCTCCAATATTTTCAGTCTTTTATATTTTAGTCATTATAGTGGGTATGAAATGATATCTCATGTAGTTTTAATTTATTTTTCCCTGATGACTAATGATTTTGAACATATCTCCATGTGTTTATCGACCGCCCATATATTTTCTGTTGTGAAATGTCTGTTTAAATTTTTTGCCTATTTCTTTCAATTAAATTTTTTGTTTTTTATTTTTTATTCTTGAGGTTTAAAACTTCTTAATGTATTCTGAATAAAATTTTTTTTTGATCAGATATATGTACTGTGAATATATTCTCTCAGTTTCAGGCTTGGCTGTCTTATTTTTTTAATGATGTCTTCAAAGGAAAGAAGTATTTATTTTATTTTATTATTTTATTGGGGAATAGCCATGGTCATTGGTTACACATTGCTTTCATGCTACAATGGCCTAGTTGACTCTTTTAGGGAGGGCACAGCTCACAGTGGCCCATGAAGGGTTCAAACTGGCAACTTTGGTGTTATCAGCACCAACCTCTAACCAACTGAGCTAACCGGCCACCCCCAGAAGTATTTATTTTGATGAAATCCAATTTATCAAGTTTTGCTCTTATGGTCTGTGCATTTTTTTTCCAAAGAAATTTTTGCCCATGCCAGTGTTATGAAGATTTTTTCCTAGACTTTTTGGAAAAGTATTTTGGTTATAATTTTTTTTTACATTTAGGCATGTGATACCTTTCAAGTTAATTTTTTAATATGGTGTGAGGTAAGAATTGAAATTCATTTTTCCCCACGTGGCTATCTATTTGTTCAGTAGCATCTGTTAAAAAGACTCTTCTTTTCCCATTGAATTACTTTAGTTCATTTATTTAAAAAAATCAATTGACCATATGTTTACAGGTCTGTTTCTGAATTCACTATATTAATCCATTGAGCCTTACATCAGCAGCATACCATCTTGATTACAGTAGTTTTATAATAATTCTTGAAGTCAGGTATCATTAAGTCTTTCAACTTTGATCTACTTCTTCAAGATTGCTTTGGTTATTCTAAGTCCTTTACATTTGCATTTATGTATTATGTTACAGTAGTCAGAGTAATCTTGAATTCATCTGGCTTACTCTGATCCAAAATTTTATTAATACTTTTCCT
Organism: Aselliscus stoliczkanus; assembly: GCA_033961575.1. Taxonomy (NCBI): domain Eukaryota; kingdom Metazoa; phylum Chordata; class Mammalia; order Chiroptera; family Hipposideridae; genus Aselliscus; species Aselliscus stoliczkanus. Next base: position 58,743,119 of record CM066728.1, read on the forward strand.
GAAATATGTGGTTTTCTTAACTACTAAGACTTGTTCCTATTTGGTAAATATTTAATTGGTTGCATTTCCCACTTAAATTTTCTAACTGCATTGTGTTATATTACAAAAGGTGCTTCCTTTTATAAATTATTTATGAAAAGTAATTTATGACCCGCAATTAACTCATGACTATTCAAATCCATGCAAATGCCATTTTTACAACAGGGCCCGTTGATAAACATTAATATGCTAACTAATATTTTTAGTCTAGAAAAACACAGACTTTACTGGTATGTCCATTCAATTAAAGGACTATCACTTGTTTTACACTAAAGAGGAAGATTACAATTTAATTATTTAAAAGATAGAATCTTCCAGATATTTCTTTCCTGTAGCTATACCATCCATTGAGTTAAAAAAAAAATGACATTACAATTTTACAGAGTTATATCATTGTGGATATTTTTATTGTTCCTAATTTACTACAGAATAGACATAATAATGACAGGTTTAAAAAAATGAAAGAGGGCTGGCCAAGTGGCACATTGGTTAAGAGCTGGTTTTGGGATACCAGCAGCCCCGGTTTGGATCCCACAAATGAGGGCCAGTGACACTGCCCTCCACAGCTAACAACAGCTCCACCTGGAGCTGGGCTGTGCGAGCCCCGGTGATGGTGTAGGCTGCAGCCCCTGCTGCAGTGGGCTGCCATAGGCTACAGTGAGTGTCTGGCAGCCGGTATGAGCTCCCAATAGCCAGGGTGAGCGATATCCAGAGGCTGGGGACCGATCTGCCTTATCCGGGAAGAGCGCAATGATGATGCCAACATGGGCCAGTGAAGCAACGTCCTCCACAGCTAGACTGAAGAACAAAAGGACAGCAACTTGTCTGTTCCCCTTCCCCCATTCCCCAATGCTGTTCCCCTCCCCCAATTCCCCAATAAAATCTTTAGAAAAAAAAAATGAAAGAGTATGTTTCAGGAATTAAAGTATGTCATGCTAGAGGGATGAAACAGAAATTTAAGACGATAACGTCACAGATACCCAGCAGGGGTTGCAGGTTTATAGTTTGGAAAGAAACTAGTGAAGAGATTTTAAATATACAGTGCTATCCTCATAGTAACAGTCATAGAGATGTTGGTGTCTCATCTGACTCTTCATACTTGAGAGTTACCAAAGAGATAGGTTTCACTCTTAAATTGTCATATATTATATATTCAAGGCACTTAAAACTATACCATCATGAAACACTAAGAAATTTATTTTTTATGTATAAATTGACGGTTATATTTGTTTCTATTATATATCAGAATAGAAATCTTTATAAATATAGCAATTGCTAGCTGATAATAATCATTCAGTTGACCTGTACTGACATGGCTCTCTCAGGCATTTATGGACTCAGTCATTTTCTTCAGGACATAATGTTATCAGGCAGTGTTCCCTTCAGGCCTCTTTAGTAGTAATAAGCAGAAACCCACCCCAGCTGGCTAAAGAACTCAGGTTATGACAAAGATACAATGAGGCTCATAGAGATCCGGAAACTGGACGCACTATGTAACCATTCCTGGGACCAAAAGTAGTTAAACTGTTAGGAATAAAGGCTACTCCATCTTTCTGGGGATGCTGCAGGGTTATGGGCTCTCTGCTACTCTCTGTAAATGATCCATCCTCATTTCCACCTTCCTCTTCTTCAGCTTATACATAATTTAGACGGGCTGATCTAGCTCCTATTATATCATGGGAACTCTTGATACTTACATTTCTGAACCATATCTGCTAACTAGGCAAGTGTTTCAGTCTTCAAATTCCCAGGGAATATTGGCCCCACTTAGAATCTTTTGCCAATCCTCACAAGGAATCCTTTTCTGGAAACATATGAAGGAATCGTCCATATCTGGGTCAGTTGTCATACCTAGTCTAGGCAACTATGGTTAAGGAGAGAGAATGAGGTCACTCAGTAAAGACGTGATTATTCAAAGCACTAGGCCTGCCAGATAGTACATGTTAAATATTTGTTGAATGAATGAATGAATAAATGAATGAATGTGGTATCTTAAGAATAAAGCATAGGGCCTTGAGGATGAAACTTGGTGATGCTCTAGGATTAAAGGCAACAAAAACCAGAAGAAGGGGTATTACATTTATTTACAGGCATTTTATACTAAATAGAAACAGGATATGTTGAAGGATGCTATGCCATCTGTTCACCACATAATTACATGGTTTAGGAGGCCTGCCTGCTTAGAGGTATGATTCCATAGGCCTAACTCCCAGTATTATTTCCTTCTGCTTTTAAATTTTTGCTGGTTATTTTGTGGGTTTGAAAATATTTTCTATTATAGCATGTAGCAGCAGTTTTTTCATGTACTGTATTGTGTGCCTTCAGGATAGAGAATGAAGCTGGCATGTCAGTGGTGTTTTTATTTCTTAACCAATATGTTTATTATCTTAACCTGAAAAGTCTTCTTAGAAAATTATAGATTGTGATGTTTGGTTTACCTGTTTGCAGCATACTTCTGAGCCCCAGGGATGGTGGTCTTCTTTGGAGGTACCCTATTTTTTTATAGACAAGAGATTTTTGGGCATGGTTCTACCTTTTAAAAATAGCTTTTTTTCATATAAATTTTTTTTTTTTTTTTTTTTTTTTTTAGAGGGCCATGTCACTGGCCCTCATATGTGGGATCCAAACGCCGCTGGCGTCCCAAGCCAGCTCTTAACCACCGCACCACTCGGCTCACCCAGATTTTTTTTTTTTTTTCTTCTTTTTCTCTTAGACGGAATCTTTTATGGCAACATGCACTTTTCCCTTGTCCACGTCCCTTACCATATCTGATGTTATGCTGTTCTGAATGTATGGAGAAAATTGTTTCTTGTGGGCTCCTTTATCTCCTCCCCTGGATGTGCTTACAAGTGCTTCTGCACTGAATTCTTGGCTTTCTCCAGCCCCACCATGGGATCACCTGGTGCTGTAAGGGCTGAGCATGCATTGATCACAGCTCACTCAGAGCCCCAAAAGTTTGTTTCCAGGGAAAGTTCTGGAAACAAAGCCTGCAAAAGCACCAGGTTGCTCTGGACGATTACCTACCTTGTGTTTGTCTCTGCCTGCCTCCACTGGACCTTCAGAGATCTTATCCATGCCAAGCCTGTTAAGAAGTTCTGGCAACGGAGGCACACACGGCACACAACCCTGTGTCACAGAAATACAGGTCAGACGACCCTTCACCCTCTACTTGGGGAATTCAGGAGCATAAGTTCTTTTCAAATGACCCTTTCTGTTGGTAACACTATCATCCTGAATTTGGGTGTGTTTTACTTATTCTTATCCTGCATCACCAAGAATTTCTGAGCATAATCATTGGTCTACCTACTCATCGTCTCCTGTATTGCACTGGAATCTCAGGAGACAGGCTTTATTCTAGAGAAATTAAACAAACATCATCTGGCCAGACAGATACTCATGTTAGCAGTTTGGCACAGGCCTGCAGGCCTAGTGGCACTCATGGGGATAAAGTGTGAGTAGATGGTTTTTATTTTATTTTAATGCTTTTGAATATCACGGCTATAAGGTAGTAAGGAAATTGAGCCCAAATCTTCCTGCAGCAGCTTCCAAGTCCCTTTGCCTGTACGCCAGCGTCCTTGTGACATTCAGAGATTCTTCTCTTTAATTACAAGCAGATGCGAAGATTGAAATATCATGGTTGATAAAGTAAGTAATGTGGCCAATCATTCAGAGAATTATAGCTCATTTTCTAAGACAAGACAAAGACAGAAAAATCACCCTGAGAGAAAGCCCTCTTTATTTTGCACTGGGAATGTTCACCACGGATATATTTCTTATTTAGTGTGTTGGAGTGACCTTGCTCTAATGCTCTCTCTTTCTGATGGTTCTTTAGCAATAAACCAGAAATAGGAAACCAGTACCAGATTCCAGGGGGAGTTGGATGTCAAATCCACAAAGCTGAACTTCAAAGTGTTTTAGCAAATTAAAAAATAAAAGACCACAGAAACCCACATGGACCACAGAAGGGAAAGAAGCTTGTTTACAAGGTCAATTCAAAGTGTAGTCAAGTGAATGACCTGCATCAGGGATAGAGCTGTGCCAGGAACAGCCACGTATGCTCCCAACAGTAAGACTGGGGTAGACTTACTGTTTACACAGAACACATAGGTAAAAAAGCCTCTATCGATACCTTCCAAACATGCGTCATATGTATGTATATATGTATACGTGAGTGAGTGTATGTGGATGAGTGTGTACACGGGTGTGGAGTGTGTGTGTGGGGGGGTGAGGTGACATGGGTGAGTCCATATGTATATATGTGTATGTGCACATGTGGGTGAGAGAAAACGAGGGTGTGTCTGTGTGCGGATGTGTATGTATGTGAGGGTGAGGTCTGTCTTACTACTGGTTATGGGTACTTTCTGAGTTTTTTTCTGTTTATCACTGCAATTTTTCAATAAAGTATTTCCTTTTGTTGTTTTGATATCTGCTTCAAACTTGCAGGTTCTCAACACACTGATTTCTTCCTGTCATCAACTCTGTCCCTTCCTCCATGCAAAGTGCATTCGCTTATCATCCTCATGGTCACTATCATTTATGGATGACTGACCCTATGTCAGGTGGTTTGCTGAAAGCTACACGCCATTACTTCATGTAATTGTTCCAGAATTGCTGGGTTGTGGGTATTATTATTATTACTATTATATCAGTTCTTAAAGATGAAGAAACTGAGTCTTAGAGACATAAAACAGTTTGGTCAAAGTTACACAGCAAAGGACTTGAAGCCAAACAAATCTTAGTTTTAAATAAAGTTGTCTATTATTAGCCAAAATGTTTTTTAGAATATTTACCCATCATTCTGACTAAAGACGGTAAAATGAAGAACCATGACAATTCTACCTTCCCTACTATGAAATGAAATAAAGGAAACGAATTATTTAGTTATCTGCAGGCTTTAAATAAAATTTAAAAGAGGGGTAAGACCAAGCTTTACAGAAATTGAAAGAAACAACTAAACAAAGAGGTACAACCAACAATATTAACTTCAAAAAGCAAGAGCCAGAGGAAGAAGCAGAAGACCCTGTCCTGGGGTGGCTTTGCGTGGCCTTGTCCTCCTGCGCCTGCCAAAGCATGAATGGCATCATCGGCAAGGATGGACAATACTCACTCACATCCCAAATATGGAGAGACGCAAATGAGGCCATCACTCCACTTTCCTGACGGAGAGGGGCTTGGCCCAGCTGCTGAGGAGAGATAGGTGACACAGGAAAAGTAAGCTGACGGGTTGGCACTGGAGGACATGCAGGTCCCAGAGGCCCAGGCTGAGGTGGGAAGTCACCCAAGACAGCTACATGAATGAGACACACTTCCTGCTGCCTCCTCTTTGGTGGAGTAAATCCCAGCTTAAGACATTTAACCAAGAACGACCAAGTTTGGAGAACACTGCCCTGAAGACCCATGTGCTTGGGTGGGAATGGGCAGCAGGACACCAAATGGCTGAATGGGGGAAAGAGGCTGCTTAAAAGGCCTTACCTGGGCTAGTGCCACCTTTAAAGGAAACTGAAATGAGGAATGAAAGTGCTGGGCAGCCCTCTTCAATGTTACTTAAAGAACTGTTTCTGATCTCTGTAAGGCTTTTAAGGGATTACTACATAAATTTCCCAAAGACCCGTGGAGAAAGGTCGCTGAGAGTGCTTAGCAGAAAGCCCCAAATCTGAAAGCCAGCCCCAAGGACAGAGCTACTTGACACCTGCAGAGAAGTAGCCACTTCAAAGGACAAATGGGAGGGTACCTCCTAAGGATCAGGATGTAATCCCTGCCTTGGGTAGAGAGCTCTAGCTTTTTGTGGGCAGTTTCCCAAATTTCCCCGAGAGGATTGATCTCGATAAGTCAAGGGGCTCTCCTGTTAATTACTGCAAAAGCCTTCTAAATCTCAAATGAAAAGATGGGGTTGCATGCAGTTTTTCATCCTTGCTAAAGACTGAAAGCTTAGGCCTTCAGCTCCAATAACATCGTTTTCTCCTTGTGGGGCAGGATGCGCGCAGGTCTGTATGTTGTTTTTCCCCAGCACATAGACCTAATCAGCACAGCATGTTTTAAATGATGATTCGATTTTTATAGCCATCCTCCTAATACTGACAAAAATCCTGAGTATTCTAGAACCTCACCTAGGTCTGATATAGAAGGACAAAGGAAAGGCCCATGTGTTCACCCTCCTCAAAATAGAATGCTGTAGCCCCCAATTACAAACACAGATTCCTAAAAACTGCCAGAGAACACAGGAGAATAGAGTGTCAGGACCAAAAAACTAGACTATGCCCCTGCAATTTCTTTTCCATATATCCAAAATACTCCTTTCTTGGGGTCCTGTGGGTTGCTGACTAGCAGTGTAGTTGCCCAAAGCAGAGCTCTTCTCTTTAAACAAACCTAAAGTACCCCAATACTGCTCACATAATACATCAGGGATTGGGGAAAGCGCAAATACATCTTTTTCTAAGAATGTGCTACTGCCTTTACTTGTTTGGAATTTGATTAGCATTTTTCTAACTTTCTGCAGCAAACTTCCTCTTTTGCCTTCAGGTGACTCTTTTCTCCTCATTCCTCTAACTGGAAAATCTCAGAACTCAAAAGAAATTTTGTCCCTTTTAAGAAGGTGAGGCTCTGAGAGGTGAAGAGAGGCCTCGAGGTGGTACGGATGATAGGGACAGAACTGAAATCTCCCAGACACCAGTCTTATTCTCCTACATTGTAGTGTGTTCACCTAGTATTCACAGGACCCTCAGAGGATTTGAAAATCTAGGTAGATTTCTCAAAGTCTGAGAATTCTTCTCTCCCCCTTTCCCTCTCTTTTCCTTTCTTTTATCTTCCCCTCTGTCTCTTCTTCCTTCCTTCCTTTCTTCCTTTTTTCCTTCCTTCCTTCCTTCCTTCCTTCCTTCCTTCCTTCCTTCCCTCCTTCCTTCCCAATAAATAAAATTCTCTTAACATTTTAAGCATAATTCTTAATGTTTTTGTTGTTCTTTGTCAAAAATGGCATATATACATACACACACATGTATGTATACTTTTTTCTTTTTTTACAGATACCCTGTCAGAGTGAGATTCTACCCAAAAGTGGTTGCAAAATGTCATTTTCAGATGTCCACATAGACCAGAAAATTGCATGTGATTTGCATCTTTGCACAGGCCATTCAATGAAGCCTCTGGTGGGCCTTGACATATTGTCTGGCTGCCTCAATGGAATCAGTAGTGACCAGGTTACGTTCTCTTCACCCCCAGGAAAACCCTCATTTGACAGTACAGGACATTTACAGCAAGGCTGGTAAAAAAGAGCCTTCAGATCTTATTGTCCAAAGTTTTAGTATAGAAACTGAAAGGGTTCTTCTAAATGCCAGAGGCAAGGAAAACTCATGGGTGTTTTTCCTAATGGGGAAAAAAAAAAATCTTACTCCCAGAAACAATCTCTGATATCAGAAAGTTTCCTTTGATACTTCTAATGTGAAGTCATGCATGAAGTCCCTCCCTTCTGCTGGCCACGGGAGAGGAGATTTTTGTGTGACTGTAGGATTCTTGTATTTCAGAAGGAAAAGAAATGATGTATCCTCACAGTGAGCCAGCTTCTTTCTTTCTAAGTTCCATAAAGAATTGTTGGGCAGGAAAAGCAAAAATGTTGGTAACTTTTGCAACATTAAATATAAAACAGCTCCCCAAATACAGAAAAAAATATATATGGTTCCCAAAAGTTTGGTTACATCTGCTTCTGGTCAACAGTATTCCTCTAAATTCAGTGCTAATGGGATTTACAAAACAAAACAAAACAAACAAAATATGCCATCTCAGAAAAGACAACTGTGTGTAGATCAGGTTTGGGTAAACTTGCTGAAGGGTTAGACTTGTTCCCAACATAACCTGCTAAGCCCTGTGAAGAAGCAGCAATTTTTACACCTGGCTCCACATTAAAATCTCCTGGCCTGGGACATGGCTCAGCAGTACTATTTCTGTGCCCCATCCTCAGAGATTCCCACCCCAAAGGATTGTACAGATATCAGTATTTTTTCTTTTTTTTTTTTTTAAGCTCTCCGGGTAATTCGTGTACAGTCAGAATTGAGAATCATTAAGGGACCAGCCCAAGTGAATCCAGTTCGCTTCAGGGAAAAATTAATCAGGTGCTATTGAATCAGGTAACTGAATTGTATCTGATTTGTTTGAATGCGTGTCAGGTGTGCATGACTTTCTCAGTAACTTACAAAACTGGCTACGATCAGTTTTCTGAAAGTGGCTCTGAGTAATTGCATGGATTTCTCAGCACATAAAACATTAATACCAATGCTCAGTTTCACTAACGCACAACAGAAACTGCTGTATTGATTTGTGGTACTCACAGGGGCAGAAATAGATTGTAATTTGAATCAAATTTCTTAGAAAACTCCCCTGGTGAGTCCACCTACTAGAAAAAATATTCTTACAGAAGAAGGAGAGTGTTATTCTACCCAGTGGGCCTGAACCCGCCTGCGCAGGCCCATGCAGGAGACAAGCCAGCGGCCCCACAGGTACTTCTTCCTTCTCTCTCAGAAACTCCTTTTCCGGGTAGGGAAGCCCTCTGACTCCATCCTGGGGCTGTGTGTAAAGACACACTGTTCCTCTCAGCCCTATGAACCAGGCGGCAGAAATGAAAAGGAGTCAACTGCCAGGGCTGCTCAAGGCCTGGAGGCAGGGCCTGGAATTGCAGAGAAGGGATTCTGGGGAAAGGGCACAAGGGCATTTGTACCTAAAGAATGGCTTTCAATTCTGGGTCCCCTTTAGAATTACCTGCAAAACTTTCAAATATTCCAGTGAGCATGTTCTACTTGGAATCAATTAAGTTAGAATCTTTATGGGCAGGGTCTGTGGCATCAGATATTTCTTAAAATCTCAGAGATTCTAATGTACAGCCAGAACTGAGAACCATTACTGTGTACTATCAGCTTCTCAAAGTCCTAGTAAAATCAATTGGTTATATATGTAGTATAATTTCTTAGATGCTGAAAAAGTCCTTTCTCCTCAGTTCCTCCCCAACTAATATATTGATGCTTGAGATTCAACAATTAGAGATGCATTCCTTTGACTTCAGAAGAGGCTTTGTTCTCTGTTGTAAAAAGCACACACTCCAGAAAGAAAAAAAAACAAACGGGTGGAGACTTTTTAGTCATTTAAGCCATGATTTATGGGTATTTTAACAGAGGAAGGAAAGACGACTAAGGCAGAGGAAATCTTAGGGTACCAAGAAGGGCAGCACTAGGATAAGAGCAGAAAAGATGGACTGAAAACTAATTTGGTTTTGCCCAGACCTAGAGGATGACCTCTACAGACTGCTGGCTTTTGGCGACTTGGTAGGGTGGGAGCCCCCTTTCGAAACTGGGAAGATTCAGTGATGACATGGGAGTAGCAAGAGGGCCTTTGTCCAGCCACTCCTCTGATCTTGCCGTCCTTGAGAATCAGAAAACAGATCAAGGCTAATACCACAAATTGGTAAGGAAACTTTGTTTGGGAGTAACAGAGATGGGACTATGAATCAGTTCCCTTGACCGAATTTACACTCGCCACTCTACCAGAAGGTTCTGTTTCAAAAGACCAACCTTTCCCTTCTTGGGATTCACTTGGTTCTTGGGAGTAGGTATCTTTCTTCTCCCAGAGGCACTTAGTATCAACATGTATTTTTGTTCCTCAGATCCAGAGGGCTCCCAAATTATAGAGGGATTATGTTCCATAAACTTAGATGTAAGGTGATTATTTGTAATTCAGAATACACTTTCCTATAGAAACAATGTTATATTTGGCAGTTAGGTTCCCAGATCAGTTCTTAAAAACTTCAATCGTAAATATTCCTTAAGTGATGTGATCATCTGTCACTGTCATAGAAGTAAGAGTTTATCAGGTTAAGAAATCTTGATTTGTAAATCCAGCCCCTCCCTCTCTGCCTCAAAAATTCTCTCAGATGTCTCCCCTTCCCATCAGTCTTACCATAGCAACATTTTAAGACATGGATATCAGAGTAAATATTTCATGTATCAGTGCATAACCTGGTAAGTCACTACATTTAAGTTTATTCTAAAGAGTTTGGGGCAGGGAGTGTGAGAGAACCTTCCCTCCAGGAAGGAATCTGTAATATTTGCAGGTGCATATATTTATAAATATGGGACATAGCTAAAATCCACATATTTGCTTCCTAGCAGAATTGCTTTTATCTAGAAAAATAATTGGACTTTTGTACTTAAAATTCAGTGAAGACTACTGCATCAGGTCTAATCATATCCAATATCAACTTACAAATTTTGTATCTTAAAACCATGGTGTAGGGCATGGTATCTTAGAGGATGCTGGGCATTTCAGTAACAAATCCAAGTGACAGGGTGACTTTAGCCAAGCTGTAGGGCCATGTGACATATTAATGGAGAGAGGGCCGGCCGAGTGGCATGGTGGTTAAACGCTGGCTTGGGAAGCCAGTGGCCCCGGTTCGGGTCCCACATGTGAGGGCCAGTGACACTGCCCTCAAAAAAAAAAAAAAAATTTATGGAGAGAAATATGTTCCTAAAGATGACTTTATGAGATGTCACAGGAGTTTTGGAAGGATGTGTCCTCCGCAGCTGAACACTTACCTTTAAGCCTTCTAGAGTGGCAAAGTTGGGCCAGGCATCACAGAGGAATGGGACTGTTGGCCATACAGAGGAAAAGGAAATAGCCCTACAGGACTCAAGACAAAATAAATATGACTGCAACCATCCAGGGGGCAGGAATCTTGCCTTTCCAGCCCCACAGAGGATTTTGTCAGACCCAAGGAAAAAGGAACAACAACTGAAACACCAAGAAAAGAAACAAAAATCAGGAGTGGGAGGTCATCAGAGTAAATCTTCAACAAAGGTATCTTCTACCTGCTGGGCTCCGAAGGAGCAAAGAGACAGCAGTTTTCTACAAAAACACATTCTTTCTCTAGCCACGTACTGTCAGCTGATGCACAGCAGTCGCCTGAAAGGGGAATTCGTACTTAACTTCCTGGACAGATCCTTTGTTACTCTTTAACGTTGAGGTTGTCGTCCACCCATCCACACATGCGATGAATATGTGGTGAGCTCCTACTTAGGCCAGGCTATGTTGTAAGCTCTGGAGATAGACCAGTGAATAAGAAAATCATTCCCCTTATTTTATAGGGAAAACAGATCATCAATATGTAGGTAAATAATTATAGAATATAATGTCAAGGGTAAAGGATCATTAGAAAAATAAAGCAGTGTAAGGAAATAGAGTGAAGGGGTGGTTGTGTGTGTGGGGGGATGTGTGTACAGAACTACTTTAGATAGGATGGCCCTATCTAAATATAGGAATGATATTTGAATAGAGTCCTAAGCGAATAGAAGGAGTCAGCTACAGGAAAATCGGGGGAAAAGATGTCTCAGGTGGAGAGGTCTACAGAAGCAAAGTCCCCGAGGCAAGAACAAGCTCGGCATATGGGAATAGCAAGATAACCCCTGAGAGCAAAGTGGGGTGGGAATGGTGGATGAGAGCTAAGAGGTAAGTGCAGGTTAGAACATGTTGAGTCTTGTGGGCCTTGGTAAGAAGAAACGTCTGAAGGGAAACGGCTTGGAGACTTGGAATAAGGGACTGACAAAAAATTATTCATGTTTTTAAAGTCACCCTGGAAAATCTGCTTCTGATGGAGTAACAAGGATTTAATTTACCCTTTTACCTGAAACAATTAGAAAACCAGACAACATACATAAAAAAACAACTTTCAAATCATTGGACATCATGTAGAGAAGGATCTCTGAGAGCTGGAAAACCAATCAGTTGAGCCCTAGAATTGCCCAGCTTATAGGCTGGAGATTTTCCAGGCCACAGGGAAGGAGGAAGGAGCCAGGCAAGGCCCAGTGTGCCTAGGAGGTGACCAGACAGCTGTGAGTCTGGGGACGCCAAAGTATCTGGAGATAGCAGAGCACCCGAGAGGAGAAAGCTGCACAGAGAACTCCAGGCATCTGCAGAGGAGCATTCAGCTGGGTACTGGTTAGGGCATGTGTGAGAAGAAAGTACCCCAACCTGGAGGGGAAAATATCCTGAAAGAATTAAGAGAAACAGTACCTAGAGCTCATACAAGGCCAGGAAGAGTGTCTGTTTCCATCAATTAAAGAGGAGAACCTCGTATTCAGAGTCCATCTATTAGAGTACTAAGAAGAGTCTTGCCTCAACCATGGCATCTAAAGGTATACAAAGAAGCAAGAAAGTAATTAGATAAACTAATCATTTGGCACTGACCTGTAGTTGACACAGATGATGGAATGAGATTAGAACATTTAAACAGTGATTATTATAATTGTATTCCATACACTGAAAAATCTAGAAGTAAGGCTGAACAAATAAAGATATTAAAAATATAAAAACAACTCAAATTTAACTTATACTGATGTAAACTATAATGTCTGATTAAAAAATTCACTGGTTAGACTATTAGACATTGCAGATTAGACATTGCAGATTAGACTATTAGACATTGCAATAGAAAAGATTATGAAGCTTGAAGACATAACAATAAAAATAGGTGAAAATGAAAAACAGACAAAAATAATCTAAACAACAAAAAAAGAACAGAGTATCAGTGATCTGTGGGATGACATCAAATGACCAAATATACATATAATTAGAGTTCCCAAAGGAGAGGAGAGAGAAGGCGAAACATAAGCATATGTAAAGAAATAATTAAGGAAAATTATTGAAACTAATGAAATTATAATCCTACAGATCTAAGACCACCAATAAACTTCAAGCACAAGAAACATGATGAAATTACACCAAGGTGCATCAAGTTGATAAAGAGAAAATTTCTGCAAAAAGTTATTTTTAAAAGGCAAAAATTGTCACTTTTTTATGCTTCTCTTTGTAAATTTGATAAAAAATTCAGTGATTCTGATATTTTAAGGAATTATGGTTTTAGACACTTAAAAACAAAAAACTTTTGCTTTAGATGCAGAAGATAGCTTCCTTTTTTCCTATCAATATAAAAACATGAAACACAAAAGTTGGAATCACTAGAAAAATGGCTTTCCAGTACTGCTTGTATCTCCCATTTTCTACTAGGATTTACTTATTAATTAAGAATATCCTTAAACACAGCAAATGGGTACAAAATTGAGTTGAAGAAAGTGGAAGTATTGGGCATTTAGTACACAAGATAAGAGACTTACCAAGCCAGATGATAATAATTTATTTAGTAGATAAAATTCTACATGGATATTGAAGTGTTATTTTATTTTGATTAGTACTTATAGATAGCTCTTCACTGTTACATACTAAAATTAACAAATTGCTTCATGGAACTGTATAATAACTGTAAAATGGTTAACAAATGACTTGGAAAACTATTATGTAAAAAAAAAAAAAATAAGGCACAAGAGAGAATTGAGTGATTGCTATTCTAAAGAGGAATTAAGGTTTGATTTCTAAATTGGTATTCCTATAGGCTGAGGTCTTTAAAATAAAATTTAAAAAACATAAACCCATTCAAACCAATTTCCTGTCAATTAAACAATCAAATCAGATTTACAGTGTGGTAGAATCAACTAATGAATTGTGCAGAAATCTTTTTTTGAGCCAGATTTTTAAAAAATGATTTGTTAAAAACAAAAGTTGTTTCTGCTTCCATATATAAGCACACCTCTTTTCCTGCTGGCATACTGAAAGGATTTGCCGTTTTCTCAAAGGGATGGAATCCAAATAAACAGAATGTAAATACTGGCGACCTTAGCCCTCCAAGACATTATTTTTTAAGGGACAATAATCAGATCATTGCTCTGATGTAAGAAAGCAAATGTCTTCACATAAGAAGAAACATAATGTGTAAGAAAATTGGACATGATTTTTATGTCACTTCAAGTGGCATTAAACCCAGAACAGAGATGAAAAGTAGGACTGCTATTTTGACTTAAAAGGCAAAAAAAGTGTCTGTTTTACAGATAGTTGGTATAGCTGAGGAGAATATTTATAACAGTGTGACGTTCTAATAAGCATGAGGTATCAAATCTTTCTAGCCCTTCTTGTAAGCATGAGACAATGATGCAGCCCAAATCAGCACATTTTAATTTAACTTTTGCAAAACTGTTTCAAATTCTAGTAAGCAATTACATCTTGAGGAGTGGTATCTAAAGGTTCTAAAGCAATTGATCCATTTACTGATGAGGGAAATAGCCTTGTAAAGAAGTAGTTAGAACAATAGTGATAATGGTCCACTTCATGGACTATGGGAGCCTACAGGACAGTCCCGTGAGGCTGTAATCTGTATTCCTCAGAGACTCCTCTCTGACTCTGACTCAATTGTTTCCCTCTCTCCTGGTCCTCTTCCACTTCCAGATTTTCTTAAAAAACCAGAAAGTTAAAAAATTGAGCTTCATCCACAATATCATTTAAGAGCCCTACATGGAATACTCTCTTTAATGGGACAAAAAGAAAACAAAAAACAAAACACAAAATGGCAACAGAAAAGAAAAATCTCAAGGATTGAAAACCTTTCCATGATTAAAAACTTCCCAAGGACTGCTTAGACCTATTTATTCTCATCAGTCAATTTATGGGATATAGTTATGATCAATAAATACCTTTGAATAAGTGATGTTATGGATACAAAGGTAGATAAGATATAATATTGAGGGGAAAAAAATAAACCCAAGCATAGCAAGCTTCATGCTCCATGGAGGCCTATGCAGATACAACGCCAATGTTATGTGTAAACACTCAGGGCCTCCTATTTGATTCTCTTTGTTGTATATCTTAGGAAAATTCCCTGTGAACTCTGGACAAATAACTACTGAGGGAACAGTCACCATAAACTGAAAAAGTATGTGATTTAGTTTAATCCTGCTCCTTTTGTGATCTTTAAAAGTGTTCAGAGGTTAGCTGAAATGGCTCCCAGAAATAAGAAGGAAAACCTTACGTGGCTTCAGGGATATGGCTGATAAGAAATTTCTTAAAAAGAAAACAAAAATTTTAGATAGGATAAACAAACTAGATATGGGAGTGGTGTTGCTACCAGAAAACTAAGCCTGAGTTTACTAAAATATTTTCATAATAAATGGCTTCTTTTTTTTCTTCTTCTTAAATACTAATGCCATTACTAAATGCACTGACATTTGTTGTCCTAGGAAGAAGTGAGTAATTTATTCACTATGATTTTGTTACTTTGAAAGGTCTTGAAATACTTTATTAATACGTCAATTAAAAAAATATATCCTAGAGTAAGGTATAGTTACTTTAAATATCCAATTAGTATTTTCTGCAGAAAAAAAAAATTTTTTTTTTCTCTTGTGCACATAATCACAGGTCATATACATACATCTTATTTTTCTTGCTGTTCTCCTAGGGTATACTTGATAATGCAGGGACAACTGCCTATTTACAGAAACTCCATTGGTTATAAAGCAAAAATGCAACTTCCCAGTTTATTCACCATAGCCTTCAAAAAAAAAAATTAAAAATAAAACCAATCACCAGAAAAAAAAGGGGTGTATATCTGCAGAATAAACATGCCTCCTGCGATGGTTCATCCCCTTCCTGTTGGTCCTCCAGGATGTGTCTGGGTTCACAGGAACAAAAAAATGCCTGGTTCATCCACATGTGTTTCCCTGTGATGTGGGGTACTCAGCACTTCCTGGAGGAGCTCCACATGTGATGATTTGACTTTCATATGTGATGATGCTACAAGCCCTGTCTTGAGCAGCAACCAGCATCCCTCTACCCAATCATATGGTCCATAAACAAAAGAAAATTAATTTTACCTCATGTTTATAAAAACACACAATGGATTGACAGTCCATTTCTCTTGACCACAAGCAAGATTTAAATTTTTTTGTGTGTGTTCCAATACAAAACTGTTTCTTCTTATTAGTGTTGGCATGTTACACACTCTCCCCCATCTCTTTGAGGAACCTAGTTTTCTTCTGGGGAGAATAAAGGCTAAGATGTTGTTAAGCTGTAGAAAGCCAATGTTTCTCATCAAAGAAGGTCTCTTCTCCCAATGTCATGACATGTGGCTCAGAAGAAGCTGCCATTGGGAACCTGCTCTCACATTGCCCGAGATAGGGGTAAGGTCAGCTATAAGTATGATCAAATAGCTTTTTCATAATTAGGCAAATAGGCAACTGAAGTGGGACAATGAACTTGGGTGTAGTGGACATAGAGGGGGTCAGTGTTATTGAATTTGGAATGCAAGATGAGGATCTTGAAAGGGAACCTTGGAGAGAGCTGCCCCCTCCACTCCTGGGATGGCGAAGACTTTCGACTTTCTTGCATTAGCATGGCTTATTTAAATGGTGACCATACTACTTAATGTCCTAAATGGGCCACTTTTGGAGTAAAAGGAGGTACTCTTAATAGTTACACTGGGATGACAGAAATAATCAGTACTGTCCCAGGCTAAACAGGATGTGTGCTCATCCTACTTATTTATAAGCACATCAGCTCTTATGGCAGTCCATCCATCTGTCTGCAGGGCATTACAAAACTCTTAAATTTGTTTTCATTTTTTTTTTTTTTTTTTTGTCCTTCAACAAACCAAGTCTATTTTTGAGGTTCTTTCCACAGTGCATTGGAGTTAAGTTCATGCTGCACAAATTTAAGGTTGTTTTTTGAGATTTTCAGGGTTGGAGAGGAAAGATCTGTGCCTCTCTAGGATGAAGTACAGAGCCTAGACAGGGGCTGCAGCAGGATATATAGCCTTTCTTTGTTCTCTAATGAGAACTTAAAAAGAAAACCCAAAAGGAAAAAACAACAAAATCCCCCCTGCCCCAAAGCTCCCCCTTAGAGCCATTTAAACAATATTGTTTGGCTAGATCAGGAATACATACTTGGGGGGCATGATCTGCTTGCTTCAAAATGAGCAGAGCAACTAGTCCCACAGGTTGACAGTCTTGACATGGCAGGCTGCATGCTGATGAGATCTACTAGGCCAGTGTTGCTCTGGGAAAAGAGCTCCAGGACTCAGTATGTGAGGAGTTATATGTGAACCTGAATGAGGATATATTCCTAGAGACTTATTTCAGACTTGGAAGAGACTTTAGAAGTTGTCTGTTCAACTCATATTTTACAGATGAGGAAACTGAAGCAATTTGAAAAGTCGAAGAGATTTGCCACTGTGGCAGAGCCCAGTCCTTTTCCCCAACTCCTTTGCCCGGGCCTCTGAAGTAGGTCCATTTTGTTGCACAGCATCAAGGTCATGACTCACATACACTACAATGGTATGATTTAAAACGTATGATGTGTGGGGAGTGGTCTTCATTAAATTTTGAGATGGCTTAATCTCAGGGTTTTGATTACTCCCTATTTGTCACTTTATAATACTGACTTGATCATTACTTCTAATTCCAGTTCTGCTATTAACTACCAGGGAGAACTTGGGAAAACCATTTCACAGTGTTTTTTGTTTTTGTTTTTTCCTTTTCAAGGTGTGGGGCTAAGCCTAAACTAGATAGAGCTCTTTCAAAGTCTTCTTCAGTTTGAATTCTCAGTTAATTAACTCCTTGCATTTTATTTTCCTGTTATGTGAGGTCATTTGAATGTTAATTATAGTATAAATCCCAAAGCTGTAGGAAATTAGCAGAGAGCCAGATCAAAATATTCTGTTTTACTTTTATTTTTTTTTCTTATCTTCCCAATGCCCTCTTAATCATTCTCCCTTCTTTCTCTTTATCCTCCATCATTTCTTTTTCTTCTATTTCTTTCTTCTGTTTGATTTCTAAATTTCTTCACGAAAACATGCACAAGTATTCTTCCATTACGAAAGCATAAGCAATGTTAATATCAAAGTCACAAAAAAGAAAAAAAGGAAGAGAAAAGGAATATTCCTTTGAAGGTGATTAGCCTAATTTGTGTTTCCATAGATAATCAAATATTCCACAGGAAGAGTCACACAGGCATCATCCAACTGAGTGCTTGTCTCCAGAAGGTGACATATAGCCATCATGACATTATTCAGGTCCTTATAAATCTCACATACATGGGAACAAAAAGTCACCCATGATTAGCAGGAATGCACTTTCACTCAGCAACTTGAAAGTTAAAAGTGGTGAATGGCAGCAAAGTCTGAGATAATCTTGAGATCTTGAATGTTTTACAGAGACACAATTCAGATTTGACCTATACGAATCCATCTGCTATGAAAGATGGAGAGAATAATGCAGATATTTGTGGACCTAAACTTTATCCACTTTAGTAGCTATTGGATTATTATGCAAAAAGGAAAGTAAAACACTTCTTATCGCTTAAATATAGATTTGCATAGAACAACAACAACAAAATGCCCCCCATTAGAGATCTATTATTTCAACATATGTCACAACAAAATGGAGGGGAAAAAGCAAACGGAGATTTTAATGGTAGTGATTTGAAAAGAATAAGAAATGTTTGTTTTCTTGTTACTCTTTTCTTCCTTCTCCTATAAGTTTACATAAGCTTTATTGATACTTTGCAACCACATTTTCCACCAGGAAACTACAAACCTACAGTAGTATTTTCACTAAAGTGGAGTAACTAAGTCTTCAACAAATTTTAGCAGTAGCTCTCTTAACACAAAGAGAGGCTCTTTAATATTTTATCTCCCCAGAGGTAGCTTCTTAGCATTTAAGGACTGTACAAAGAAACTCCAGTTTAGTCTCAAAATTTAATAGATCACAAAATTTGGTTTTTAGAGAAACGTAGATTGTGTTAATTGCAGTTATTGGGAGGAACAATATCTCTTGTTTTTTCTATGTTAGCTTTGAATACATAGATTTCTAATTATACTCATATGTTAAAAGTGTCATTTCTTCCTTTTTACTATGCTTGGGAGAGCTAATAAAAAATCCCTTTAGTCTATCTCTGGGAGAAAAATGAGCAGCATAAATTGGGCTGGACAAAAAATGCCGTTCTCTAAATATACTCCAATCTCTATATTTTCATCAACTCAATGAACTCTTTCAAAGGATGGAATCATCATCTTGTCCACCAAGCTTAAAAAACTTGAAAAACTGCTAGAAAATATTGCCAAACTTGAACAGCATTAAATTCAACTACAGTATTAAATTCTACTATGTGGAATTTTGACTAATCTCTATACAATGTACAAATCTCAACTTACTGACTGTGGTTGCAGGTGACAAACATAAAAAAATAGATAAGGGCCGGCCGAGTTGCGCGGTCGTTAAGCTCTCGCTTGGGAAGCCAGCGGCCCCGGTTTGGTCCCACATATGAGGGCCAGTGACACTGCCCTCAAAAAAAAAAAAAAAAAAAATAGATAAACTGGGCTACATCAAAATTTAAAATTTCCATGCATCAAAAAACATGATCAACAGAATAAAGGCAAACTATAGAGGGGAAAGAAATATTTATAAATTATATATCTGATAAGGGATTACTATCCAGAATATATAAAGAAGTCCTACAATTTGACAGAAAAAAAAAAATAACCCTATTAAAAATGGTCAAAGGACTTGAACAGACATTTCTCTAAAAAGGATATACAAATGGTCAACAAGCATATGAAAAGATGTTCAATATCACTACTCATCAGAGAAATGTAAATTAAAATTACCTCACATCCATCAGGTTGGCTACTATCATAATCAGGAAAAAAAGAACATGTTGGTGAGGATGTAGAAAAATTGGAACTTCTGTGCACTGTTGGTGAGAATGTAAAGTGGTGCAACTGCTATAGAAAACAGGATGGTAGTTCCTCAAAAAATTGAAAATAGAGCTATTAGATGATCCAGCAATTACATTTCTGGATATGTATCCAAAAGAACTGAAAGCCAAGACACAGACAGATATTTGTGCACTTATATTCATAGATGCATTTTTTAAATAATAGACAAAAAGTGAAAGTAACACAAGTGTCCATCAGCAGATGAATGGATAAACAAAATGTGGTATATACATACAATGGAATATTATTCAGCCTGAAAAAGGAAGGAAATTCGGACACATGCTGCACATGGATGAACCTTAAGGACATTATGTTATGCAAAATAAGCCAGTCACAAAAAGACAAATACTGTAGGAATCCACTTATATGGGGTATGTTAGTAATCAAATTCATTGAAACAGAGAGTAGAATGGTGGTTTCCAGAGTTTTAGGGGAAGAGGAGAATGGGGAGTTGTTTAATGGGCACAGAGTTTCAGTTTTGCAAGATGAAAAAGTTCTGGAGATTGGTTGCACAACAGTATGAAATATACACTACAATACTGAACTATATACTTAAAAATGGTTAAGATGGTAAATTTATGTTAAGTGTATTTTACCACAATTAAAAAAAATTAAATGATAAAGAAAGAACTGTGATTGCAAACTATAGTTCTCTAATCAACTACTAAGGACTTCCTTTTTTTTTTCTTTGTATGATATTCTAAAAGATCACAGACATTACTCATTCTAAGAAATATGTAGTCTTATATAAGATATTAGAGAGTAAAATTTGGAAAAAGATGAAAACTCAGTGACAAAACTGCTAAACCGGCTCTTTTAGTCAGTGGGATAATGAAGACAGCAAACCCGGTCAATGAAGTAGAAGGGACCTCTTTAAAAGAAGTGGTAATGGGGCCGGCCGAGTGGCGCATCGGTTAAGCGCTGGTTTTGGGATGCCAGCGGCCCCGGTTCGGATCCCACATGAGGGCCAGTGACACTGCCCTCTACAGCTAACAACAGCTCCACCTGGAGCTGGGCTGTGCGAGCCCCGGTGATGGTGTGGGCTGCAGCCCCTGCTGCAGTGGGCTGCCATAGGCTACAGTGAGCGGCCCGCAGCCAGCGTGAGCGGCTGGCAGCCAAGCGTGAGCTGCCAATAGCCGCAGTGAGCGACATTCAGCGACGGATCTGCCTCATCCGGGAAGAGCGCAATGACGATACCAACAGTGAGGCAACATCCTCTGCAACTAAACTGAAGAACAAAAAGACAGCAACTTGTCTGTTCCCCTTCCCCGATTCCCCAACGCTGTTCCCCTCCCCCAATTCCCCAATAAAATCTTAAAAAAAAAAAAAAAGTGGTAATGATCTACTATCTAGGACATTAATATGTGATCTGAGTATAAATAGGGTATAAAATACGATGTGGGCTCCTCTTACTTTCTTTCATGTCTTTTATTATTAATATGAGCAGTCAACAATTTGGTAAAACCCTGTTGAGAAAAAATTCTTTTTAATCAGAACACTTGCCAACAGACATTTTAAATGATAGAAAATACTATCCACATCTACTATAGTTGCTTCTTTCTGCTGAAGTCTCACCACAGATGCTAGAGGTCTAAAATATATAGAAGGAGTTCTCTATGAGCACATGAGGGCCCTGCTCATTGCTGTTACTATGGTTCAGGATTGCCCTTGAATTTGAATACCCGCTGGTCCACTAGCTCAGCGCCATGGTCCCAGAAAAAAACAAGCACTGGTATATGATCTACCCTTAAGGAAACTAAGTGGAATCTCCAGCTAGCTGCTTCCCAGAACGTTCTTACTGTGAATCTTGGAACTCACTCCTCTTTATTTGAGGAAGCCCCTCCCTGCAACAAATGCATCAAGGTTGTATTAAAGGCACCAGTCCTATTTTTTCTCTCTCCATAGGCATTATGGGTATCTATTTAAACATAATACTTTCTAAGGCAAATCAAATATGTGATACATTTTTAAATTATTATATCCTGATATGCTCAACCACCAAGATGGAGTCTGATCCTTCCACTAATTTTGGAAATTTAGCACATTAACCCCAATTGCATGCAATAAATGAACCATAGCTCACTGAACGTGATTTGCACAATCAGACTTTAAACTTTTTGTTTGTTTTTTTACATCTAGAGTTAGGAAAAGATGTGACTGTCCCTGTATGTCTGCGTTGACCCTGGGGGAGAGGGCTGCCCTTCTGTGGTGAAGCCACGCTGATGAACGCAGCTCTCCTGGCTGATAACAGCACACCAGGTGAGCACAGATTCAGGGACATAACACAGCTGTGACAGAGTCTCTGGTTCCTGTGATAGATCTTTCAATGTATCATTCTATTCCCATTCTTCTTCACTGATTTGTATTTTGCTGTTTAAAACATTTGCATTTTAGAGTCTCATTGAAAGTTCCCACTTTGTGCCACATTTATGTGTTTGTTCACATTCTTGTTCAAAATGTTATTTGCATCTCAACCAAAGGAAAATACAACGGGATTTTATTTTATGTGGTTAGAATTTCCTGAGTCTCCAAGGGAATTGGAATCAGCGTTGGCAGTTTAAACAATACACCCTGTATTAAAAGTCATAGCACAATGAAGGCATGTATAGAGACTGAGCCCATACACCGCAAAGGCTACAAATCTCTACCAGGAAGGTCAGCATGTCTGTACCCAAACATCTTCGATGACCTTCCTGAAATATCTAGTTCTCTTCCTTTGAAGAAAATGCCTCATGAGGTAGAGATGTGCCAGCGTCTCATGCGATGTGTGAGTCGCAGTGGTAAGTGATCCCCTTCCTCCCTTATGGAACAAGTAATGCATTGTAAACCCTAGCAGAAAACTCCAGCTGTCCCTTTACACGCCAGGCTTTTGGCAAAGGTTCAGATTTTTTTCCCCCTTTGAATAGTCATAATTCATAGAGAGAGCCAGACACACAGATTTTTTTTTTTTTTTTTCCCCACTGACTTTGTGTTTCTTTGGCTATCTTATCCCTAATTGCTCCTTGCAAACCCACCCCTTCATGCTGGTAAACTAGAGGGAACCAGTTTCATGAACCAGTAAATGCAAGATTTAAACATTCATTTTTTTGAGACATATACAATGTTTGTTGCCAATTTTGATCCAAGTAGAGAGGAAAGTTATGTAAGTCGGTTATTAGGAGCTGCAGGTGTGCGGGGAGGGAAAGGGCTTCTGACTCAGGAACTATAGATAATCCCTCTTATAAAACTTCCCTGGTTGTAAATTTTTTTTTTTTTTTCTTTTCTCATCCCTTCGGGAAATGCTGTAAGCAGGAAATCACATATGTGCATTAAAAGTGAGGTGATAAGCCAATTTTACCAGACTGTACTTTCAGGAAATGACTGTGAATTTCAAAGTTTTGTTGACTCTTCAAAATTTTCTGATTTACTTGAACTCAATTTTAACCAATTCATGCTATATATGATTAACTCATTTTGTGCTCAGATCTTTCTACATGCCGGTGCATGAGCTTCCACAAAAATAATGTCATTTGAATCAGCAGGAAGTCTTTATTTCCTGTCCTGAAGTATGTGGTGAGTGAGGAGAACGTCGCAGCAGGGGCCTCATCCTTTGTTTTTTCTCTTTCTTCTTTTATCTCCTGAGCTGTGAGTTATGAGTTCTCACTGAAGCAGGGCACCCATGTATGAGGAGAGTTAAGGGAGACCCATTTTAGAAGTAGATTGTTTTTCTGCTACACAGCTGACATGGGGTGGGTCAGGGTTTAAGAAGTAAACAGACTATGTACCAGGTCCTATGCTGGGTGTTAAAGGAGTTTAATGTCTCACAGGCAGAGTAGTAAGATATACACTTTTCCCAGATATACTGCCACACACAGCAGGGTGTATTCAAGGGCCCAAATAAATGGAGCAGATGGAACAATCTATGTGTGTTGTGAAAGAAACTGGTAGCCAAGACTGGGATGAGGGGTCAGTGAAGGATGATATGGGAGGGACAGAGCTGGCTTCTAAGGTGGTCATAGCTTGGATTGTCAAAGTGTATTCCACACAGATTAAAATACATGAGCCAAGGAGAAGTGATTCTGGTGTTTTGGGGGTTGTGAAAGAACAAAAGGCAAGGGAAGGGAAGGGAAGGGAAGGGAAGGGAAGGGAGAAGGAAGAAAGAAAGAAGGAAGGAAGGAAGGAAGGAAGGAAGGAAGGAAGGAAGGAAGGAAAGAAAGAAAGAAAGAAAGAAAGAAAGAAAGAAAGAAAGAGAAAGGGAGAAAGGGGAAGGGAGGGAGGGAGGAAAGGAGAGAGAGAGAGAGAGACAGAGAGAGAGAGAGAGAGAGAGAGAGAGAGAGAGAGAGAGAGAGAGAGAGAGAGAGAAGAGAGAGAGGGAGAGATGCATTGTGGGGCTGGGATGCCAGACATAATTACTACATGGTCTTCACTACATGGTCAAGAGAAAAACTACTGAAGAGTCAAAAACAGGTTGTTGACACAGATATGTACCTTGCTCAATACAATCTAGACTAGATCTTTCTAACCTCAATATCTTTAAGTCTTTACAGACTTAAGGGGACCCTGTGCTGTGCCTTCAGGCTTCCCTTTCAGGACTGAAGGACATCTTCCCAACTATTGGGAATGCTGCCAGATGTTAGAAGTCTGTTTTCAGCCTTCTCTGAGAACTGCTTCAGTTGAAGAGGGCTGCCCCTTCTAGGAGCAGCCCAAATCTAAAAACTGGTCAATGGGGGTAAGAGAGGCCATAAAGACCTCGTCCCATTGCTACGATTTGGGAAGTCTCTGAAGGGTTATTCTGGCTTCAGAGTCCTCCATGGAGTCTTCCCATGTCTGGCTGTAAGTCTCTGTAGCCCAGTTTCTCTCTCTACCCAGTTATGCTTCCATCCCTCCCTTTCTACAGTCACTGAACCCAAGAGTACTGCCTGATCAACCTCCTGCACATTAACCTCCATCCTAGAATCTGCTTCCCAGACAGTCTAACCTACAATGACGTTATCTTCCTCTGCTTCTTTTATGAGTCACTAACAAAGCTGCTGGTAGGTTTCTTGGGGATTTTTCAGCCACCACATTGGCCAGTGTTGAAGCAAATTGACAGAGTTATGTTTGTCTCCAGAAGAATTAATAGGTATTTATTAAACACTTTTTGTGTTTGAGGCATCATACTGGACAACATGGAGCAATTTGGCACAGATCCTGAGGCACAGAAATAACCTTGCAAATAGCTTATAATGGCTGAAATGAGCTGTACACACAGCAAGACTAGAGGAAGGCAAGGTCAATGTCAATCATGGCATTTGCTAAAATGGTAAGGCAGACTTTATTCGGGACTATTGCCATAGGTATAGAGACTACTGTAATGGGATTTTACAGTAGGGGAGACAGAAGCCAGGCTTAATTCCAAATACAACAAGGAAAAGTGGGGATTTATAGCCAAGGAGCAGAGTGAAGGGGTTGGTAGAGTAAAATTACTAAATGTGTAAACTGACCTAATAGGATTCTTGCTGAAGGCAGGTCGGGCTGATTAGGTATTACCTAGGGGATGGTGGGGGAAGGGAAATTTGGTCAGATATGACAGGTGATCAGACAGATGTTACGATTAGGGATTTTGGCTAAATTGACTCAGCAAGATACTTGCTAACACTGGGCTGTACAAGGTTAGGTGAGGGAAGCCCAAGACCCAGGAGAAAATTTCTTTGTCAGGGGTGGGATGATTGGGAAATGGTTCATGGAAGATCTTGTAGGAGGAGAGGATTCAGGAGAAGCCAAGAAGAGGAACATACAAGGAATTCTAGGTAAGGGATACCTAGTGAGCAGAACTGAGAAATGTATGAGAAAGACATATTTGAAATCAATAAATCTGTCAAGACTAGAGGGATTATCTCAGATAAAAATAAAGAGGTAAGGCTGGAAAAGGTAGAGCTGTATTGTGTAGGAACCTGGGCAGTTTTGAGCTGTTAGTATCCTATAAAGTAACTTCTTGCCCCAAGGCCTCCCAGTATCCTCAGCTAATGACTAGCTTACAATGGGTAGGTGCTTGTTTTGTTTTAACATACTGGGGAACTGGAAAAGTACGGGGAAGCGGAAGGCTCCCCAGATAATGTTGAGGGCTTAGAGTAAAACTAGGTGAGCATATCCAGAGACCCACTCATTAAGAAGAAAACTAATTAAAAGGGTCCTTCCAGCTTTATCCTCTCCAGATTCTGAGGAAAGAGAAAACTGCAGCACAGAGTTTTGTAATTTGCATAACTAGGAACCTTCAGTTATTAAAGAGTAAAGCTGTCTCAACTCAACCCAGGCTGCCTGACTCCACAGCAAACTCACTCAACTGTTACACAACATTGCCTTTTGCTGGAATCCTTATAATAATTATAGTGAGAGAGGTAGGAATTCAAAAATAAGGTTTTTCTTTCCCAAACTGCTAGTCAATGAGTTATTCTTTTCTTCTATTCTTAATATATTTGTTCTAAATTTTAGTTTGTGAATACTCATAATTTCTTATTCATAATGCTAGTTTGGCATAATGCCTTATAGCTCTGAGTACACCTTAAGATCCTGACTGCCTCATTGCCCATTTCTCTGTATAGTTTAGTTACTTCAACTTTCACTGCACATCTAGCTCATCTTTTAGGACCAATGTCATAAGTCACTGTCAGGAATCAGAGATTCTTGGGTCATGTATCCACTCTTCGTATCCTTGGGTCACGTATCCTAGCTTCGGTTGCTAGGTCGGTTTTTTAGGAGATGTAAAACAGCTAACCAAGCATAAAAGGCCTCCGGTGTGGAAATTTTCTTTATAAGATAGGCAGAGCAGGCAATGTAGTCAGGCTGAATCTAAGGGGACAAAGTCACAAAGGGATGCTATTCAATACTAGGTAGTGATTCCTTTTTTCCTCAAATTTCCTCAGAAGAGTTGGGAGTGGAGGGGCACAATCTCACTGCTCAGGCTTCTTACTACCTTCCTGATCCCCCCACTGTCAACTCTTTGAAAGGCAGCACTGCATAGTACCTAGCTTAGTGCTTCAACAATCAAATACTTGTCTAAATCCAAAGGCAGAAAGATTAAATAAAATCATCATCATCATCATCATCTTCTTCTTCTTTCTTTAGCAAATTTTTTCTCTTGTCAGAGGTGGATAATAATTTGAACAGGATGAGGCAAATTCTGCACTTGGGATGAAAATCCATTTAACAAACCCAATTAACATGCAGTCACACTTCCTCCTAAAACAGCTGTTGCTCACTCTTCACAACCTTATGATACTATGAAATTCATGTTCTTGCATAAATATCTTATTTTTTACCACCGCTGAATCATTTACAAATTGCTTTTTACGTAACCTAATAATTAAACCTTGATTTCAATCATGATTCCTAAACCATGACTAAAAACATTTGAAGCAGCATGATCTAATACAAAGTAAGGAAAGAGACTGTTGATGCTAACAGAAATCATTTAGAAAATACAGTTGTTTCTGTTGTGTTAAATAATCTCTATGTATTCATAGAGAGAGGTTAATTGAAAAGTAAGTTTTATCACAATTGCCATTTTGTCTGCAGTTTTGATGATTTAAACCAGTTGTTCCCAACAGATGACAATTTTGCCCCCCCAGGAGACACTCAGCAATGACTGGACACATTTTTGGTCACCACAATGGAGACTGGGGGTGACAGGCATTACTGGCGTCTAGGAAGTAGAGGTTAAGGATGCTGCTAAATAAACATCCTGGAATGCACAGGACAAGGCCTATGGCAAAGAATTATCTAGGCCCAAATGTCACCAGAGAAACTCTGAGTAAACCAGAAAAGGAAAGTGCACCATAAACTATCAGTCGCCAAGAAGCACAAGTCCCTTGGATGGTATCAGGCCATGGAGTTGGGTGTTTTTATGGTCGGTAACCATCCCTATGCATCAAGCTCATGCACACACATATTCATCCTTGAGAGGACTTCCTCTAATGAATCAGAATATTATCTTTAAAAATACTGAATATCGCCTGCCTTTGGTCTTTGCTTTAGATATATACAGAGGATGCCAAGAAAATGTATACACATTTTAAGAAAGGAAAAAACTGTATTAAAATTGTAATGCTAGTTGGAAGTAAAATCAATCATTCCCAAAAACATCTTTTAAGCGAATGTCATACTACACATTGCTACTGTAATTCAACTCAGCTTCAAAAAGTAATATATTGGTAACATCTCTAAAAACATGTATACATGTTTTTGGCACCCCTGGTATAGATCTAATGGTATGATGGAGTCCACTAATGGTCCACTAGAATCCATTCTCCCCATCTCACATAGGGATAGGGTTAGTTATTGCTGGGCCCCTGGCTCCAAAGCCAGGTTCCACATTTCCTTAGCGCCTATGCAGGTGACTCTCTAATGGCCTAAAAGTATTGGGCACATGTTCTCTCTTCCTTTGCTTGCAAGCCAGGATATGGATATGGTCGTGCCTGAATATGGTCTGGTAGAGCAACAATTTATGCCCCATTGACAATTATGAGAATGTCTATTTCCCTATAACAATGTTTTGCAGCATATAGTTTATTAAGAATATTTTTAATTTTTCTATGTAATAGTAAAAAATGGTATCCTCTTATAGTTTTAATTTCCATTTCTTTTTTCATGAGAGTGGTTAAGCATATTTTTATATTTTATCAATTATTTATCAGCTTATATTATATGCTTATTTTTATTTTGGGATCCATTTAGAATTAGCATTTGAGCTATCAAGGAGAACCTTCTCACTCTGAGTAGGGCAAGGGTACACTGACAGTTTTAGGACAGTGGATTTTCAGTATGGCTAAAGCCTCAAGCTAGCTTGGTTGTACGCAGAAAATCCAGAAACTTCTAGTTCACCAAATGCTAATTTGATCCAGAGGATTGCATGGCCTTAAGGTCACTTTGTAGAGGATAATTGACTAAATCAAAGAGGAAACTACCAGATCAGAAACTAACAAAGTGGTTTTAGGTATCTAAAGGGGGCTGGCTATGGACTGGGTACTGACAATACTTCTGCTTTTCCTTGGATTTTGTTTCTTTCTAAACGATCTTCTGTCTTCAAAATGTCCAGAAACTGTATCTCTTACTCTATTTTATCTATTAGGTAGGTACAGGCACAAGAAAAATTTCAACAAACAGTAGTGTATCTCATGCTAACTGCTAAGAGTCAGATTCTATAAAACACTTTGTGAGTAAAAAGAATTTTAAAATTATATATGATAAACTAAGGTTTAGATAAAAATTAAAGGTAAATATTCTCAATTTTCCAATAAATTTTGTTCAAGTGTTATATTTGCAGTATATTCTCCATTAAAAAGTACTAATGATGGTCCTCAAACTTTCCCCTTTTCCTTCTCTACCAACTCACCAGAGAGCTACTTGCATAATTTGAAAAGTTCCCTAATTGTTTTGCTCATCCTTTCCTCTCTCCACGGGCTCCCCTCACCAACCCCAGCCTCAAATTGCTGAAATAAACTCTCATTCCTAATTAGGAAGACAGCAAACTGTTTACTCCTGATTCTCTCTCCTCTACTTGCCTGTAAAATATTAATAAATAAAAATGGGAAAGAGAAGCACCAGCGGATTTAGACATTAGGACTATTTATATGATCTGTACATACCAGGAAAACGTTTATCTGGTAAAAACACAAATAAAACTCTGAGGTAGAAAACAGGAAAAGACCTAGGATATTTCTACTAATTAACTCCAAGTTTGTTACCCTACCTTGGAGACAGGATTTGTGCTCAAACCTCAGCTCAAATGTTACATTTTCAGGGAGACCTGCATTTGACTACCCTATTTAAAATAGCATCACCCACCCCCACCACCATTCTCATTTCCCTTTATCTTGTTTTAGTTTTCTTTATAGCACTTATCACCAACTCATATAATTTGTTCGATTTTTTGTTTGTTTTCTTGATTAGAATGTAAGCTGTATGAGAAAAGAGATTTTGTTTTGTTCACTTCTATATCACCCGTGATTACAATGGAATTTGGTATATACTGTTCCAAGATAAACATTTGTTGAATGAATGAATGAATAAATGAATGATAGATTGAAATTCCTGACTGCCCTATGTTCTTAGGCTCAGCCCTTTCCAACACATTCTGCAGAGTGCCAGAGTGAGTATTATAAAACAGTGCTACTCAAAATGTGGTCCCTGGACCAGCAGTGTCAGCATCACCCAGGAGCATATTAGAAACGCAGCTTCTCAAGACCCACTCCAGACCTACTATTCATACTCTTTGTAAGTAGGAAATAAGAAACTGTATTTTAAAAAGCTCTCTGGATGATTTTTATGCACTCCCAAGTTTGACAAACATGTCTTAAAAAGAATATATGACCATGTTATTGACTTGCTTTAACTCTCTCCTTTTCCCTGGGAAAAAGTTTAAACTCTCCCACTTGGTCCCTAAACTCTGTGAGCCCCAACCCATGTCTTTCCCCGCAGCATGGCCATGTCATAATCCCCTTTTCACCTGAGTTCCAATTTGCTCAACTTCTCCCCCCACCTCCCTACCTCCGGGCTGTTGTTCTCAGTCTAGCTATGGAGCTCAACTTTTGTTTTTTTTTTTTTTTTTTGAAGGCAGTGTCACTGCCTCTCATATGTGGGACCCGAACTGAGGCCGCTGGCGTCCTAAACCAGCTCTTAACCACCGCACCATTTGGCCAGCCCCTAGAGCTCAACTTTTAAAAGAGCTTTCCATGACCGGTGTTCTCTGCTGTTTCATCTTTCACACGGAATTCCCTCTGCCTATGACCTGTGTCCTCTTCATTGTCACTACCTCTGTGCTTACTCCAGTTCATCCTTTAAGTTGTTACATGTCCCTGCAGTGTATTTAGAAGCATCCTTCACTTTCCCTTATCACATTGTGTGTTTGTGTGTGTGTGTTTATGTGTTTAATTGACTGTCCTAACCACTAGACTGAATGTCCTGTGAGATCATGGTATTTTCTTACCATTTTATCCATATTAATGGCCCATAGTGGGCATTAATATTTCATGAATAAATAAATGAATATGGAACTGGGAACACAGTTTTTTCCCCCTGATAAAACACTGCTATAAATGATGGTTAGAGATCAGTCAAATGGTGCTCAGTTCCACAGCTCAGAGAGATCATTAATTAATTGGGCTTTTTGGATTCATTTGGATAAACAACCATTTTGGAAGTTCATTTCAATCCCAAGTACCAGATTTACATGTTGTCTTTAAGACTATTCCCAACTGGTAAATTAAGTAATGCCATTCATAAAGGGGAGCAATGCAAAATAATGACAAACAAAGCAGTTCCTAAAGAAATGTGGACAAGGGGCCAGCTGAGTGGCGCAGTGGTTAAGCGCTGGCTTCGGAAGCCAGCGGCCCCGTTTCGGGTCCCACATATGAGGGCCAGTGACACTGCCCTCAAAAAAAAAAAAAAAAAAAAGAGAAAAAATAAATGTGGACAATTTAGCATACCACAAGCATCAGGTTTTGAAGGAAAGTGTTAGCAACAAAGGCTAATGGTAGAGACTTACAGGAATGCACAATTTGGGAGAGATAGTTATTCTTTTACTCTTCTGTATGGAAAGAGAGAAAATATGACTTAAAGTGGCCACACTGCTAGTTTATCATACAACCCAAGGCCCTACACTGAGGTAGAACAGAAGAAATTTTAAATGAATATTCGTATGTGTTATCACTTACCCTCCTTTTTATGTTTCTGCTCCAATAAAAAGAGCTGTAGTACTTCCTTTCTTTTGTATTTTATTTTCCCCGGCACACACTGCAGTAGAGGCTGCTATATACTACATATTGGAATATATCATTCATCAGTGAGCTCTTCAGTGCAAGCACTTTCCATACCTTACACTCATCTTCAAATGCTTAGGATCACCAGGGAATCTATGGTGATTTGAGCTGCCAGGAAGAAACAAAGTCAACTTGGGTTATCCAGAGACATTTTGACGCACCATCTTTTTGCGGTTTTATGTTTTTAGTGTACCATGCCTCATTTGGGCAATATCAACTCAACTGGGATAATAAGGAGGCAGCTTTTGAAAAGAGTCTGAATTTTGCAGCCACCCAACATTCAAGCTCCAGCTCTGCGACCTCAGGCTAGTTATTAATTTTTTTGAATCTCCATTTCCTTCTCACTAGTAAAGTAGGGTTAAGAATAGCGTTTGTCATCAAGTGGAAGTAGATACTATGCATAAAATGTACAACTCATTATGGACTATTAAAAAAAATAATTCCTATTCCTCCACCCCACTTTACCCTTTAAGTAAGGAAAGAATTATTCAATATTTATTAAACGGACTAATGTAGCATTAGATTAATGCCTGAATTATCAAGTTTAGGTGCTTCTGTGTTTGTTAAGCATCCTGAATAACCATTCTTTTTCTACCTAACTACAACTTAAAAATCAATCCCATATGTTGTGGAAATCTTTCTAAATACAAGTTCCAAAAGTGGAAAGCAGCACATGCGAACACAAATTGTGTGTGTTAGAAGAATCAGATTTTGGAAAAGCTTTTATAGAGGAGAGATGATCAACCCCTGAGAAATGGCAAAATGGAGGTATCATATTGTGATTGCACTTATTTCTTTTAGAATCTCTGTCCTGTATGGAATTTTTATGCATCATACTATTTCTCAATTATTCAATGCATCATCTTCGGAAAGCACATACTTCTCTTTGACCTCACTTATTCCCTGTAGGGAATATAACTTAGTTTCTTCCAATCCATTGTGGTAGACAAATACTGCAAGAGCTAGTCAGGCATCTCATAAATTCATTTATTATTTCCAGATGATTACATTGGATGGATTATCACTAGGAAACTACAAAAAGTATGTGCCATGCTGATGGTGGGTCAGCATCATAGTATATATTTTCTAAACCAAAAATCGGGTCCCATTGTCTAGAAATAGAAAAAAATATTTTAAATCTTTATGGCTTTACGTAATTTGGTAAATACCTAACTTTTAGGAAAGTACATTTAGCATTCCAATGAACAATTGGGAGCTGACCTCATGTCAGACAGAACTGTGTATGGTACACATGCATGTGTCCATGTGCAGATAGCTATGTGGTTTAGTGTTTCCAGGAGGGTAGGTCATGGGCTAGCATAGTCAGGACTAAACAATGTCAAATAATTTTTCTTCATGGAATGAGTCAGATGACTCTTTTAAGGACCAAATTGAATCCACCCAACAAAATAGCCTCCCCAAACCAGAGTTTGATTCAGCAAATATTCCTACACAGAACTGAGTTTCCTGCTGCTCACAAGAGAGTCTGATGTGTTACTTGAGAAATTCCTTTCCAATGCATGATGTCTGAAATTGTCAATGAATTTCATCTATGTCATAAATAATGTAGTAGACAAGGCCAGGCCTTGCCCAATTTTCCAAGGGGTTAAGATAAATGCTTTATGATGGCATAAAGCAAAATAAAGCATTTATCTTCTTGTAAACAAGAAGACAGGATGTGAAAGGCTATTCTTGCTTTGGGCCTGAGGACACTCTTTAACACCCAATCGAGTTAACTCACATTTCAAGATGGGGGAATATTTAAGGTAATATGTGCTATACCTAGAAATGCTTTTGGAAAGTGAAATTTGACAAATACACAGAAAATATTAAAGTATTTTGAAAATGTAAGACTCTACTGGCCTCTTAGATTTCTTAAATTGTTCACCATTTCCCCTTCCCTACCCCACAGAAATGAGTTGAAGAACAAACATCCTGTTGTCTTTCCTATCAAAAGAGTCTCAAAATTAACCAGAGATTTTAAAACCACACCTAATTAGAAGTTTTTCCACATTGATCCAGAAGCTTCAAATCTTAAAAAAAACAAAACTGAACAAAACCCCCTGGTTTGAATGCAAATTTTCTCCCTCTCTTCTAATACTGTGAATCTCTCCTGTGACTCAGCGTATTTCACTGAATATCCCAACTCTTTTAGGCTTCTCGTTTTCTCCTATAGATTATAAGCTCCTAGAAACCAGGAACTTTATTGTATTCATTTAAAAAGTAATTTCTTACTGAGACTAGCTTCATGTGATCATATAGTAGAAAAGTAAAAAACAGTAAATATTATTAAATGAATGTAGTATAATGAAGTAAAACCACTTGGGGATATGAAGCAAAGACTTGAATCTGCAGAAATCCTATTTTAATTATGTTCTATCAAGGTCCTGGAGTTTGGTCACTGAGTGGACTGAATAACAAAGGATTACTATGTTCGTGCATTGTAAGTTATGGGAAAGATCATAAATTATCTTGATTACTCATTTCCTCTATTCACTCTAGTACTTCCAATATGGGGAAAGCTTTTCTGTTGCTTTTCTTTAAAGTTGTAAGATGTAAATGCAGGAAAAGAACCTAAGGTTGAGGTTGTTTAATAATCATTGTTTAATATGTATATAAAGCTTAAACCCTCTTATATCCCTATTAATAACCAACTGATCTCAGAGGCCAAACTTAAAGGTGGCTCAGAATTCTTAGTGTCATTTTGCAGAGGAGTGGCTGGTGACCCTAGGAGGTTATTTCATCTGAGGTCACACAGGATGTTCCCCATATGGCTGCTGAGTGTACCAGGGCATGTAACAAAGGCCCCCTGTTCTTGAGATGGAGATTGAAAAGAAGGTAAAAGGGAAGAGTCTCTTTAATTCCTGAATGATTTCTACCATCACATTCTCTCTAATGCAATTCAAAACCTTAAAAGGTTTTATGTTGTTTCCAGATTCCTCTTTGCCTGTACCAAGTTCATCCACGATTTTTTTTTTAAATTTATGTGCACATTCATCAGTGGAGACTTTACTTTGTTTTTTAGCTATTTGTATATAGTTTTAGATAGTTTTTGTGTTTTGTTTTGTTTTGTTTTTAAGTAGGAAAGTCCTAAACAAAATAAACGCTGAATAAATATTCCTGAATTATTATCTGTAAACTTCTTCTGGAAATATGCCTGTGGGCTACTGCTCTGTGGCTGTTAATTGTCTCATTTCTTGGTCTTTGTTCTCATTCCAGGATCCTTTGGCATCTGCTTCATTTCATTGTTCTCTCATTTTTCATTTTTTCACATAGGCTAGGCTAATTAACTGGAGCATTGTAAGTAGCAAGGATATTAATTCTGTACAATGCTTTGAATTATACTTCATATGATATTATATATTTATGGATTTTTTTTTTAATTCTATGAATTTTTCTCCTTATTCTTCCCTTCAAAGATGGGAAAAGTTCATTGTAAGGAACCTAACCTATGGCTCAGTCACCTCACTGAGAAGTATTCCCATGAATTTTGCATCTCTCATTTTTGAACCTTGGGTGTTGTAGATATGTTTTTCATTAAAAAGCCTACTTTTTATTGTTGGTGTGTATTCCCTGTTTTCCCCTTTCTCAGTCCCCACACCTTGCTTGGGGATTCCCCTCAAATGATGGATTTACAGAGGGACCTGTTAACAGGGCAATCAGCACAACCTCCCTTTCAGCTACTGCCTGTCAGCGCTCCCACCCAAGTGGGAGATCTCCATGTGAGTCATTTTCTCTTTTCCTTTCTTTTCTCCTAATTGCCCGGAGACCTGTTCATGCATGGGGATCTCACATGGGGACAGTCTCTGTTCTCAAATGGACCTCAGGGGACTCTGACATTTGCTTCCTGCCACTAAGATTTAGCAAAAATGAAAGGAAACAGAATTTCTACATATGAGTCTCCTCAAATTCGGAAGCCAAGGAAATATTTTCTGCAGTTGCTAGAGATAGACTGAAGAGAGCCCTACTCCAAACAACCAGATCTTTGTGAAGAATGTGGGCGAGCATTGGACAACAATTACCTTTCAGGAGATATGTCCGAGGACGCCACTGCCTCCCAGATCATTGTCTTGTCAGAGCAGACGTAAAATTTAACAGACTAGCGCTGAGTTGTGAGGTTTGGTAAACAAGTTTGGTATTGATACTTAAGGGTATTAGTGTGCTTCCAATTCTGAATTCTTAGCTCTTATCTCCTGCCCATCTTTTTTTTTATGTGACCTGATCTCAGTCTGTCTAAATATCTTTGTCTTTCTCTCTCTTTCTCTTCTCAATAGACCTTAAATAATTAAGAACATGGTGTAACATGAAACCCATTATTTTCGATATTTTTTTTTTTTTTTTTTTTTTTTTACCCTTTTGTGGTAGGTCTTTAGTGGACTAAAGAGTAGTTAGGGCTGGTTCAAACAGTAAACTGTTACCCTTATCATTATATAATTATATTTTAAATATTCCTAAAGATAAAAATCAACTAATTCCCAAACTACCAGCTTTAGCTCACTTGAATCATGAGTTTGACTACAGAGATGAACTCTGAGGAGAATTCTGTAGTAATTCAAGGTTCCTTGATCAGACATATTTGCTAACTGTGTTTAAAGACCAGCCCAGGTTCTCAAATGACAAAATATAAGAATTCATGAAGAAGTTTTATAAAAATTTAATTATCTATCAAAAAGTATAATAATTTTTGAGAATTATAACCTGTATTTTAAATACTTGATGGAAATCTTTGTTTATTATTGTATGGATAAATGTTTCCCACAGTTGTTTTATGTGAGGAACAAATCATTTCCTTAAATACTCTGAAGGAGTCATAATGGGCTTTCAAATCTATAATGGCTTGTCAAGAGAAATAGGTTACTAATAATCTAGAATTTAACAGTGCAATAGCAAAAGGCAGAGTTAGAAAAGACTTTAAACATGGGAATTGCCTAACAATGTATTCTACCTAAAGATATATGACCATCAGGCATGGATATTGAACAGTATATTCTCTCACTGATTGGGAGGCTGTATTAGATGTCTACTCAGTTTACTTAACACTGTCTGACAAAGTTCCAAATTCCTTGCCATTTGCTCTGGTGAAGTCTAGTCACTCTTAAAATGCAATGTTCAAAGTTGAATATAATATTGTAGATATGCTCTGGCTAGGGAAGAATACAAAATTACTAGTGTACAACTGACCTTTTATTAATGTACTCTAAAATTATGTTAGGTTTTTAAATAACCAAACCATATTGCCAATTCTTAGTGAATTTATGATAAAGTAAAACCCTCAGATTTTTTTCTTATGAATTCAAAGAAACCCAGCTCCTCTATCCTGTAATTGCATAATTGATTTTTAAATTCTGAACATAAGTTTATATATTTATTGCTGATAAATTCTATATTATAGATTCTGATGCCAAGATAATTTTCCATCTTGAATTAGCTTATTGTATCGAGCATTCTCTCAGCTTTGTGTGATTTCAAAATGTAAAAAAGGCATCTTCTACATGTGTCAAATTGCTGATAGAGCTTGTATAGAACAGAATCTATACCTCTCATAGAGTCTTCCCAGAGGAAATATTTTATCATTCTTCTACATAAAGCAAATTCTCTGCAAATAACCTACAATTTTTAAAAGAAAATGTTTTATTCCTTTAATCCTACAATAACTCTTTATCCACTTTTGAAAAAGAGCATAAAAATAGTAATATACACTTGAAGAGAGGATTTCCTACTGGGTGGTTTTTAGATTGAAAAATAGAAGAACTCAAATAGGGACCTCCTACCTGCTCTGGGCTAATCAATAACCTTTGGTTTTACAAAAACATCTGTGACTGTTAAGAGTGAATTGAAATGCATTACAAATAGCATTGCCGGGTGACTAGAAGGCTGCAAACCAGAGGTTACTGTCTCCTGCTTCCCTGGGCCATAGTCGCGCCTTTTGGTCCCTTTGAAAGCCTTTCACATCTGGTTGGTGCTGAATAAATCCACTGTCAAACCATTGCTGCTGTGGTACCTGGTTTCTTATGAATTAATTACATGTTCACAACAGAGGACTTAGGGGTGTCTGGGGACTCGTGGCAGAGTTCACACAGCGTCTTTTAAACAAAGGAGGCTCTGTCTTGCCTTATGCTCATGTTCTTAACGAGAAAGTGAGTTTGATCACAGGCCACATTAGGGATCCCTTATTTAACAGAGCCAGTGGTGACTGGATCAATGTTTTTCTAAATAGCATCTTGTGTGTTAGCCATAAAGGAGACTACCTTTGTTCAATTTGGCTTTCAAATATGGTTCTTATCACTGAGTAGCCTGAGAGAAAAGAAAATGGCATGATTCTTGTTTCCAGGGAGGAGAGAGAGCGCGTGCGTGTGTGTGTGCGTGCGTGCATGTGTGTGTGTGTGTGTGTGTTGATAATCGCAGGTAGTGGGAGAAAGGCAAGGATGCTCATAAGACAGGAGAACTGGAGGCAAACTAGCCAGTATCAGACGGTAAGGACTGTATTTACTTGCTGTTTTTACATCTGACCAGGAATCTCTCTTTAAAAAACATTGGAGGATGTTTGTGCAGGCTGAAAGGACAACTCTAGATGAACGTGAAATGCTTTGTGATTATAGCACATCTCACAGGTAGCAACTCAGAAGCTGAGTCTCGGAAATCCAGTATTTTCAAAAAATGATTCATATTGTGTTTGAGAACCACTGATTTTGAGAAATAATAGAATAGCTCTTTGGTCAAGTCCTTTCCTTAAAACCAAGTCAAAGTAGCAAAACCACAAAAGAAAGTCAACACTACTGGATTTTGGAGCTTGATCTGGGACTTGGAATTTAGATGGTGTTGCTTTTCCATTACCATTAACATGGACTGTATCGGCCTAATAAATCTATGGCCATGCTTGCACTGTGCGGAGGTGTTAATAAGCACAAAGGAAAGGGGAACACTAAACTATCATCACAGGAAGGCATTCCAGGATGTACAAATATTAATCCACACAAACAAAGCCAAGCAAGCCCAGCATGCAGAGGATTTATTCAAAGAAAAAAAAATAGTACAGTACACTCTCAAGATGGTGTCAGAGTGGGCAAGCCAGGAAAAAGGGCAACTGCAACCAAGAACAAAGAAATTTAGGATTATATTTGAAAGAGGGCATGAAATATTCAGGGATGGCATGGCAGGCATTCCCAGGGCATTCGCCAGGGTGGGTCTCTGCTGACCACTCCTTCCTGTCTGGAGGTGGGATTCCCTTGTAGAAACTATCATGGGTATACGGGGGTGGAGATTTTTCCATGCTGCAGTGCTAATGGTGTTATAAACCATTATATTTAGCTGTAGCTGAACCTTTTCTTAAGAACAATCTGATCTCCTCTTTTCTGTTTCCTGTGCTTCCTCCTTCCCTTCCACCCCTATTTCTCCTCACAGCCCTTGTTCTTGCCCTGTGCTTTCTGCAACATGATGGCCAAGCAAGTACATGAAATAAGTATGAATAAATAACACATCAACTATAAACAGCTGACTGAGTGAGGCCACCAAGCTCTGAAGGCTCTCAAAACTCACCAGTAGTTCTGCAACCCCCCAAGACTAGATGAGAGACCTTTCCCTGCTCCCCACTTTCCAGCTGTCAGAAACTCTTGTCAGAGAAGGAAAACATCTCAAGGCAAAGAATTAATGAGGAGGAAGTGGTGGGGGGTGTGAAATGCTAGATTGAAATATTTCAGTTCTGCATATTGAAGCTTCTTTGGTGAATCTAATTGTGCTGGCTGAGGTCTTTCTAAAAGTAAACTTCTGTGCATTTTACACAGGCACTATGAGTCATGACAAGGGGAGAAAGGAAAGTTACCCAGATTCTGCTACTCTTTCAGTCCTCTCCTTTCATACTGAAAGTAATGAACAAATAAAAACCTCGGACTTCTCAAAGATCTTTCATAAATTTCTCATAGTAACACAGTAGTGAGAAAAGCAACAAACAGCATTAAAAAGGAGGCTGATGGGTGAGTTTGTTTTCTGGTCTGTCTTGGATGTGATGCTATATTATTAACTCAACAGCTGAATTGTCTCTGTCCATATGTGAGAAGACAGGCCAAGGGATGGAGGTGATGAATTAAAAGGTCCTTTCATTAACAGAGCCTAGGATTCTGAATTGACTTGGAAGTGGACCAAGTCTAAACAACTTGGAAAAACAAAGAAAAGCAATCTAAAACAAACAGGAGGTGTGGCTCTTATATGTAATTATTACTTTTTAATTTTGCATTGTTTCCTAAGTAACTAAACAAGTTCAATTTAGCAGCAAAGCATGCACTTAGAGTCCAATTCTCTTGGGATCATATTATTTCAATTATCTAATCTACTGAGATTTCCCCTTTGCCAAAAGGCCAGAGGCATCCTTGGAAGTAATTTTGGATCACAACCAAAAATCTAGATGAGCTGGCATTTTCTTTTTAATTACAAAGCAGGCTGAATTAAAGGAACTGAAGAGAGACAGGTAAGGGTTGAGAGAGTGGTGCAAAAATGGAATACATTTTTTCTCCTTATAAGCACAGAATTGCCAATTATATGTATTGAAGTGAGAATTTAGAATAAAACAAAAGAAAAATAAATGTATCTGGAATTTTTTTTTTTAGATTGGTAAAGTTATAACCTAATTATTCAGGAAAATTAGGTAAATAAAGACAGAAGACAAGCATTAGTGAAGCAGAAAGTTAGTGGCCAAGTTGTTGATAGTCTCGGGGCTACTCCATGGCCCCACATGAGGCTGGTAATGTACGTTGGATTTCAGCCTGAATTACTCTCCTCTTTTGGCTCCACAGGGTGAAAAACTATTTGGCATCTGTTCTGATTCAGTGTTGGGAACTGCTCTTTCAAACATCATTTGTATGTGTCTATGCACTTGCTACTGTGAGAAAACAACTTCAGAGGACATGGTCCTTCATTGTATGAATTTTACTGTGGTTGATTATAATAATAATGTGGGGATTTTAGGGGATCCATACCTAGCATCCTTCTCTTTGCTATCTGAATTCTGAACCAGAATTGGGAGATAGAATCAAGAGTCAGACACATGGTCAAAGTGTCATTTTTGTTATTAATGATAAACTGAACAATGTGACTTGAGATCTGCAGCCAAAAGGGCTTGTAGTTGTATGATCCAGCATTAAACAGAGACGTCCAATAGTTTCTGACAAAGGTGGGCATCTGCAAGTCCCCTGAAGTGGCAGGCTCCAGGAGCCGGGTGGAGTGTAGACCAGGTGGTCAGGTAAGGCAACCCAGAAGCTCAGAGCCCCTGGGCCTCATCTCTCCTTTTCCCTTGGTCAGGAGTAAGGGAGGCAGAGAGAGGCCAGCAGTGTTAATCCTAAATTCCTCCAGGTGAAATTGTGATGCCTGAAGGGAAGGGGGTCCTGAAACAGGAGTAACAATCCTATTTCTATAGTGAGTTCATATTCCTGTTTATTATTAGCACATTTTGCAGAGGGAAGAGGGTCTTGGCAGCTAAAAAAGACTGACTTCTGACAGGTAAACAGAAATGGCACTTTGAGAATATTAAATAGATTTACCTCTTTTAAGGCCTAAATGTAACCCATTTTCATCTCACTATGTTTTTTCTAAATAAATAAATAAATAAATAAATAAATAACCACTTTTTGCATTCTTGTCTTAGGTCCCAACCATGTACCCTTTGTGGCTGTAATTAGTTTAAGATTAATATAAATGATTTTTAATTTTGTTTTCAGAAATCGACATTGCAATTTTCAGTGATAACATTATTTGATAACATTTGCAGTCTTCTTACCTGGATTGTGAAATGAATAGATTTATTTTTTTCTAATTCATAAAGAAAGCAGTTTGTCATACCCATGATGTTCTTCTTAAATTCACAAGCTCCTGTTTCCTTTTCTTATCCTTCTCATCTGAAGCATAAAGAACCGAAAGAATTTTTATTTTTTTCCCCCAGACCTGGGATGCAAATACTCTGTTGCCAATACAAAGAACAAATAAGGACTGGTGAGAGACTAGGGCTCAGGCTACCAGTGGGTGTTCTCTGCCACCAGGAGAAGGACAATGAATGCATCATGGGAAGAGAAGCAGGGCCAAGAGATGGAGAGAGAGGGGGCTCCAGCCACACCATCTGCATTTCTAGATCTAGCTAAGAAGTAAGCCAGCTCTCTCTACGAATTTCTAGTTTTGTGACCTTTAGGTGAACAAATAAATGACCTTTAGGTGAATTTATCAATGACTTTAGGTGAATATGAGTTGTTTTCTGTCACTTGCAACCTAGAAAGTTTTTAAAATGCAAGGCTTGCCCCACCCCCATCCCCACCTCTACCAACCCCTTCCGTCAGCATATCTAAGATTAGTCTGTGAAGTTTAACAAGACTTTAATAAAGCTTCCAAGTTAATGGAAGAGAATTATAACACAGAGACACAAAACTGGCTCTTTACCCATAGGACAGATCCTGCAGCACAAACCCTGACTCCTCCTAAGAAAAACCCTGCATGGTGTTTCCATGACAGGCCATAGGCTCTTCCCTGTCCAGTAATAAGCTTTCCTCTCCTCTTAGTTCTTGGTCTGACTGTTTGGCTAAGGTCCTCTTTCCCTAGCCATCTTGGAAGTCCCAGGATCACCTCTTACCCAGGTCTGAGAAGACCCAGAGAAATTTCCCAT
Source organism: Aselliscus stoliczkanus (assembly GCA_033961575.1). NCBI lineage: Eukaryota > Metazoa > Chordata > Mammalia > Chiroptera > Hipposideridae > Aselliscus > Aselliscus stoliczkanus. Next base: position 58,785,198 of record CM066728.1, read on the forward strand.
CCTAAGCTTCCCTCCAGACTAAATCAGCCTGCCATCTCCTCCTTTGCTGTCCCTGGACCCATTTCATTTTAGTATGATGGACAGTTGTGAATGTCTACTGCCCTCAGAGGAGATCCATCACTATATCCACAAGCTCTGTAGATTGGAAATCTCAACAACCACATCGCAACAGAAGAATCCAACATCTGTAGGAGAGTTACCCACCTGGTGGCAGAGGACATCCCTTCTTTACATTTACTTGCCAATTATAAAGAGAAAAGGTAGCTTCTTTCTTGTTACAATACAGCCTTGGCTGAATGTTGACAAATTTCATTCAGGAATGCTTCCTCCCACGCAAAGTAAAAATAAAAAGATAGGCAAGATTGGTAGTACAGTAAAGAGACAGAAGTAGGTGTTGAAGAATCAGGAAATTAATCATGTTGCATCATCTTGAGTCTACTTCTGAAGTCAGTGGCTTCTGGAGGATATTTATGAAGTGTATATCTTTAATGTTGGGAAAATGCAGTCCAATGATACCATGATATTCCTGTAAATTGTTGGATTGCAAATTAATGGAATATAGAATTATATAGTGTAACTTGAGCCTTAAGGTGCATACATTAGAATCATCAAGAGATTTTTCAATGGTATCATCTAATTCTTCAGGCTCAGAAGATTAAAAAAGCTTTGATGGAAGAGAAAATTTCTTTTTTTTTTTTAAAGAGGAATTTTCTAATGCTACAGTAGCAGTAATGTGTTTTGTTTTTACTTAGGCAAAACTAGTGAAATTCCTTTACTTTCTTAATTTTACACGAAATATAAGTAAAAGAATTTAACTAAAGAAAAAGGATTTTAGTTCATATTATCCTTCAATCTGAGATAGAGTTATCTATGAGCAGATTTTTCTTAGAAGTGACAGAAGAAAATCTTGAAATATTATTTGGAGGCAAAATTCAAGTCACATTGCTCTTACACTCAACATGATTTTAGATGGGAACTGAAGAATTCTGAAAATGTACACATTTTTGACATTAAAACAATCTTTATGGCAATGTGGGAGACATTTGACATTTCTCTTTTGAAAAATTATGTTCTGATGTTATAACATTGCTTTCAAATCCTTGTCCTCAGTTTCGTAATGCTTGTATTTTAGATTATTTATAAAGTTTCCTTCCCTGTTTTTTTTCTCCTTCACTCATTCTTAAAATCTGTTTATGCTCAACTCAACTACAGATAGAACATAAAAACCATGGTAAATGAAAAGACTGCTTTATTTCCAACTGAGTTTCTTGTTGATTAGTTTTTAATAGAATTCTCTCTGATGGCCATAGAATTTAGGTGCACTTAGAAGATATCTTGTTGATAGTTTCATTTTAGAGATTAGAATGCTGAGTACCAAAATGCTGAAATAACCACTGTTATACTCCAAGTTAGAAGTAAAATCAGAATTTCTGGGATACTGTAATTTTTGATAACAAATAAACACTTAGTCTTCATCTCCTTTCTGGCACAGAGCTCCTAAAACCCTTGGAATTTCCTAAATGATGAGAGTGATAAAGTCGTCCTTTGCTATATTAATAAGGTGATGTTTGGACCCTCATTAAGGACTGGAGCTTGTTACCAGGGGAACCAACCTTGTAATTGGAGGGTCAGACTTTCAGTTCTGCCATCTGATTTCTGGGGGGACTGGTTGGAGGCTGAATCAATCACCAATGGCCAATGATTTAATCATCATGCACATGTAATGAAACCTCCATAAAAATCCAAAGGAGGGCTGGCCAAGTGGCTCAGTTGGTTAAGAGCTTGCTCAAGAGTGCTAGCTGAGCTCTGAGCAGCAGCAGTTCGATGCTCAGCCCAAGCTGAGCTGCCGCTGAGCTGCCAACAGGTGGCAGGATGGCTCAGCTAAAAAAAAAGAAAAATCCAAAAGAACTGGATTAAGAGAGCTTCTGAGGTGCTGAACATGTGGAAGTATTGGGAGAGTGGCAAGGATGCTCCAAGCCCTTTCCCATACCTTGCCCTATGCATCTCTTCCATCTGAATGTTCCTGAGTTTTATCTTTTATAACAAACCAGCGTACTAGTGAGTAAACAGGTTTCCTGAGTTTTGTGAGCCACTCCAGCTCATGATTCGATCCCAAGAAGTGGGTCATGGGAACTTCCAATCTAGACCCAGTTGGTCAGAGCACAGATGATAACCTAGGCTTTGATTGGTGTCTGAAAGGTGTGTGTGTATGTGTGTATGGTCTTTCTTATAGGGCTGATCCCTTAACTTAATGGAATCTGACACTATCTTCCGGTAGATAGTTTTAGATTGAGTTGCTCTATAGGACTCTCATCTGGTGTCCAAGAATTAGTGGTGTGGAGACCCTCCCCAACTACAAACACACACATTGGAAATGGGGTTCAGAAACATTAACTAGCTTTTCTGCTTTTTTATTCCAAATGGTAGTGTTTCACAAAATAAAGAATGCAGCTGAAACAAAGCAGTTGACTAATAAATGCTACCTTTGTAGGAAATCGCCAACTGGGCCCCACAGAAATTCAAAAAAGAAAAATATTATCTAGGATGGCCATCGGCTTGTAATCATAGTGGAAAATATCGTAGAGAAATAGACAGTGGCTCCATTTGTGTCAGTTATTGAGTAGGACTTGGAGCTAGCAAAGGAAGAGAACGTGGTCTCTCCATGTTCCAGGAAGTAAGGAACTACCTCAGACATCTGAAGAGCCTTTCTGGGCCTCAGAATCCTCAACTGTACAGTGAGGTTGTGAGAATTAAATGGAAGTTTTCCTTGTCTGAAAAGTACAAATGATAATAACAGTACTTACCTCCTATCGTTGTATTAAGAATATATAATGGATTATGTTGGTGTCTTACAAATGTTTTATTTTTCTAATCCCTATTGCAACCCTCAACATTAAGTAGTTCCATTTTGTAAATAAGGAAACAAAAATGCCTAGAGAATAAATAACTGCATCAAAGTATTTTCTGCCACAAGTTACTAAACTGCAATTTATACCCACATTTTTTTCTCTCTCTCTTTCCACTATGCTATGTTGTTCTTTAATTCATTTTTAGACTTTCCACCCACCAAACCACCATTTCCTTGAGAATGTTTCTATTGCTGAACAGTAATGCCAATTCTGCTTGTAGAAACTCAGATCAAAATTCTTGTCCTCCTCCCCTCATCATACTCCTTCCTTTCTAGGTCATGGAATAGTGGGGAAAGGAAAAAAAGGAGGAGGAAAGGAGAGAAAATAAGCACCATTGTTTTTTTTTTTTTTTTTCTGTAGAGGTAAATATTTTAATGGCTAGTTAATTATATCACTACATTTTCATTTCAATATAGTACTTATTTAAGCACTTAAAATGAAAGCTATACAAAAATTAAATTAAGACATGGTAAATTGACTAAATATATGGTTTTTATACAAATAAAGGTCATCACCACACTGTTTACATGTAATGCTGTTATAATACAACAATTAAACTTGTAAGTTTGCACGATCCAGCAGTTAAAGGGTCTGAGTCTTTGAAGATTAGTAATCATGAAATGGAAAGGAATAAATTAAACTTATATATCATTTTATAGATGAAAACATTTTAAATAAAGGCAAGTGGAATGCAGAGAAGGCAGAGACTTCTAGCCACAAAGCACACTGTATGGTCTGACATGATAAAGGGAGGAGTCTAAAGATGATTGAGCAGAGAGAGATTTCTTCTATGAAGAGCCTTCTTGAACTTATCTCAATAATTTTCTTTCAGTGGAATTAGGTCTTGATTATGGTCATGATCAACACGAAAAACAAAAAGTCCCTGAACAGTGGTGTAGATTTCAAACTTCTTCAGAAAGGAACAAGTCAAAATACTTTATGTTTTTAATAAAGGGGAACATACTCCCTTTCTTTAAACTAGAGCAGGGTTCCCCTTCTTTTATCTTTATCTGGGTGTGGAGGAAGGAAGGTACAGTAAAATCTTGGATTGCGAGTAACTTGGTTTGCGAGTGTTCTGCAAGATGAGCAAACATTTCTAGTACATTTTAACTTGGTAAAGGAGTGATGTCTTGCAATATGAGTAGTTTGTTTCCGGAACGAATTATGCTCGCAAACCAGTCTATTTTGTAAAGAGAAACTCAGCCTCAGTCTAGTTTTGAGGCTATTTCTAGATGTATCCCTCCTTTCTCTTCCAGGAAATAGTAGTAGCATCCATAGATTTATCAGATCAGTTAATTCACACAGGTCCTACTAGGGAGAGAAAGCAGTGTACTTCCCACCACAAAATAGAGTTTTTGGGTAGTTATTGATGAAGCCCTTGCAATTAGTGAGGGAGGCACTCCCAGTGCCCTACTCAGACTAGGCCATGCACCCAATCTTTAAGCACTTTAAAGAGAAATCATTGCACATAATGTAGCTACCAACCAGAGATTAATCCCCTTCCTCTAGGAAAATAAACCTAGCTCTCACATATGGCATATCCATCAAATCTGACAAAGCAAATTTAGCTTATATCTCTTTTGTAAACGGTGTCAGAAAACAGTGTTTTCCTCTTTTGCCTAATGCACAGCTCTGTGACATCAACTCTCTGGGATCTTTCTTCACTCCATGTTAAACATGGAGGTCTTACCTTCTTACCAGCAAGAAGCATTCTAAATAACAACCATCCCTACCCTGTCCATTTTCAAAAAGTAGAAGAAATATGTCTGGGCTTAGATGAAAAGAGAAATATTTGGACATTTAAATGAGTCATGCCTTTTAAAACATTAACTGAAATTTAAAACTGAAGTCCATGCAGAAGACACTGACTATTTAAAACCATCTATGATTCTTGGACTGACATTAGATTTTCTAGATCCACTTCTTAATAAATCTTCATCCCCAACACCAAATTTTCACACCAGGAGAAAAAATGAAGGAAGTAGGTTATAGAGAAAGCTTTTAGGAACCAGACATTCATGCTTGTTTCCTATCATCTCGCGTGAGTCATGAAATCTAGAATCATCAGTGATTGAGCAATTTATTTTGGATGACAGTGAAAATGAATTATAAATTTTAAATGTAGTATTTTTTTCTCATAAAGATGTGTTACCTGCATCTGAACTAATCTGAGACAGCAGTGTTTCAATTTTATGCTGTTTATATGATGTACCTAATTTTGAAAGAGAACAGAAGAAATCAATCTGGTTTGGTCAAATTTTCTTGTTGTGACTTAGGTTTGAAAAGGATGAATTTTTGCATCTAGGATATGGAAAGGTGTCTCTTGTGCCAGTAAGAACCAAACCATAAAATATGTTTAAATTAGATTATCTTTAATCATCATTTTTTTGAGAGATCATAATTCTCTCTAGAACAGTGATTGATTGGCAATGCTTTTGAATCACCCAGAAATTTAAAAGACTCTTATGGCTTAGGTCTGCTCCCAGAGATTCTTGTGTGATTGGGTTGATACGTGGGCTGGCATTCTCATGTGTCACCAAAATTGAGAACCTCCACTCCAGGATGTATTCTTACAAGCTCCCTCATCTTGTTCCAGCCTCCCAAGTGGGAAGCTATAAGGCGCTTCATATTTCAAGTTACTGCATTTGTCTCAGGTACCTTCTGCTGTAAGAGAAGAATAGAACCATTTTTGAGAACAGTGTGGAAAGTGAACTCTCAGCTATCAGAAATTTACAGAGTCAAGTCTGTGGGACTCTAAATATTAATGGTCAGCCTGAATTCTGAGTTTGTCATTTCTCTCTGTCTCTCTCTCTCTGTTCTGCGCGCACACGCACACGTGCACGCGCGCACACGCACACGTGCACGCGCGCACACACACACACACATACACACACTATAAGCACACATTTGATTAAGAATTTAAATGTAAACTCCTACACTAGAAGGAAGAAGAAAGATTAGTAGTAAAAAATAGTTTAAAACAGGGTGTCTCTCATCTTTCCATTCAGCTTACTCTGGAAGTAGATGTATCCATGTTTTCCTTCACCTCCCAAAGTAAAGTGGGAACAGACATTTAGACAAGGGATAAAGCAGGTGCTTTGGGCAGCTCTGGTGCAGGATGGAGCAATGGTCACAGTGGTCCCCATGGCACCTGTGAGGCCCCAGCCAGTAGTAGGAACTTTGGGATGTCCAGGATCTTGCTTTTGGCTGACTTGCCTCGCTGCTCTGGGTGCCATGGTGAGAAAGCTGCCCCCAGGGATATAACCCTTCCCTGAACTTGGACTTGCCTGGGTTGTCAATGGGGAATCACTCTGAGTCACACAAGACAGATGCCATACCATTTTACTTAAACTCAATTAAAATTGAGAAAAACTGAAAGAAAAGTGGTAGAAAACCAATATACAACTGTCAGAATGGTTTTGATTTTGATATTAAAAAATCTTGGACGTTCTTCCAATATGCTGCTTCCCTCAAGCTTGAATAGTCAACACCCATATTATAAAAAGACATCTGTTAAGCAAACTGACTTTAAAAGGTAGATGCAGTTATACACATTCTTTCTACCATGAGTCTTCTAATTGTAAATACTTCTGAAATAGGAATAACTATAAATATTGTATATTTATATACAATTGTAAGGCAATTGTAAGGCAGCATATTGTTTTTCAAGATCTGAAGAGAAACCTTCTCTGTCTTTGCATTAGTAAGGATAAAATGAGAGTTGTTATGTTCCTTTCTTTAAAAAAAAATCATTTAATACTCACTTCAGGGGTTACAATGATGAGTAAGATTTGATCCTTACGATAAACTGACAGGCGAGTGGGAGAAACAGGCACAGACAGCACCAGCTGTGCAGTAGAGACGAGATTAGATACAAAATCCTTCAGAGCATAGACTCAGAAGTGACAAGAAGAAAACAGGTTGTTGTGTGAGTGTGTGTGTGTGTGTGTGTGTGTGTGTGAGACTATCCCTCAAGTGATTAATAATTTGGTAGACACCTGAAACCTATGAAATTTATTAACCATTGTCACCCCCATAAACTTTAATTTAAAAAAGATAGATTTAAAAAATAAACTCAGGGGCCGGCCGAGTGGCGTGGTCGGTGATTAAGTGCTGGCTTGGAAGCCAGCGGCCCTGGTTCAGTCCCATATGTGAGGGCCAGTGACACGGCCCTCAAAAAAAAAAAAAATACAATAAAGTAAACTCAGAAAATGATAATAATTTGGTAGAGAATGCCTAGAATGAGATCTATTTATTTATCTCCTTCTATAAGAAACCTTAGCACTTTTGTTTTAAAACAGATAGTTGCCCTAAGAATTGGAAGTGTAACCACCAATTTATGCTCACTTCATCAGACTCTCCATACAGCTGTTGGGGTGCACTAACAAGCTCTTGGTAGGAACATCTGTTAGGTTTGATGTCAGGAACCTCAACATAGACCTAGTTGGTTAATTTTCAGATAACTGATAAACATCAACCAGCTGGTGAATCTTGACTGTGACGTCCATGTAAAATATTGCCTCACCTTATACATTCTTCAACACTCTGCTCCACATTCCTTTCTTGTCTGTTTTGTAATCACTCTTTTAACTGGGTTCCTCAAATGCCTGGAAATCAAAAGTACAAAAACTTCAAAACTATGCAATGTTTATGTGGGATAACAATGTAATTTTCAAACACTTTAAAGCCTTTTCTTCAGAACCCTTTTCTTGAAGCAAAACCTCCTGCAGGAGATGAACATACAAAGGAAATGAATGTAGGACCCCTCTGGTTGAATCAGAAAGGTAGCAGAAAGGCCCATATGCATACATTCAACCCCAATTCTCTAGCTGCTATTTCCTTTCCCTCCCAGGTTCCCAACTGAGGCTCTTTGCAGAAGCCCTTGGGTTCCTCAAGACACGGTTAGAAGAACACTGTTCTAAGGAGAACAGATTTTCCTTGTATCGCATGCAACGTGTTTTTGGCTGTGCTTGATGAGTGTTGTGTTAGCCCTCACCCAGGTTTCCCAATGCTGCTGAGTCTCTGTTCCGTCACTATGCACAAAACTACGCACAAACCTTGGCACGTCCCTGAAACTTTCTGAACCATTCCTCATCTCTACCATTATACCTGGTGTGCCTCACAAGCTGTTTTAAGGACTTTTTTTTTTTTTTTAAGATTTTATTGGGGAATTGGAGGAGGAGAACAGTGTTGGGGAACCCAGGAAGGGGAACACACAAGTTGCTGTCCTTTTGTTCTTCAGTCTAGTAGTGGAGGACGTTGCTTCATTGGCCCGTGTTGGTATCATCATTGCGCTCTTCTTGGGTGAGACAGATGGGTCACTGGCCTCTGGACGGCCGCTCACAGTGGCTCTTGGCAGCTCACACTGGCTTCTAGCCACTCACTGTAGCCTATGGCAGCCCACTGCAGCAGGGGCTGCAGCTACACTGTTGCCAGGACTCTAGCAGCCCAGCTCCAGGTGGAGCTGTTGTTCACCATCTTAGCTGTAGAGGGCATGTTGCTGGCCCTCATATGTGGGATCTGAACTGGGGCCGCTGGTGTCCCAAGCCAGCTCTTAACCAAAGCGCCACTAGGCCGGCCCAAGGACTCTTTTTTTAAAGCTTGTAAAGTTAACTTGCAAACTTTAAGTACTATTCAAATACAAGGATTTCTGAAAATGTATAACATTTTCCCTTTACTTCACTGGGATAGAATAAAAACAACTTTAGACCCAAAAAGGTCTGCATTTCAGTCTTGGATCTGCAATTGACTATAATATGTGACTTTGAGTCATTTCATTTTCCCTGATCCTCAGTTTCCTCATTTTCAAAAATAGAGGTAGTAATACCAAACAGGCTTATTATGGAAGTTAAATAACAGCAAGCCCAATGCCTGGTAATTTTAGGCATTAGCTAAATGCTCCTCAGATCCAAATGCCTATATTTTAAAATGAGCCACATCATTTCTCTGTGGTATAGATTTTACATCACAGCACTGCACTGTAGCAAATATATTACCAATTGTCTCACCTGAAAAATGGTGCTATATAAATGCAAATTTACTTACTGACCACAATCTCACATACTCATCATTATATGCCTCCTCACATCTTTCTCTCTTAAAAGCTATTACATCCACTTCTTTGCTCTGTATAGAAACTGCTCTTAGAACTTAATGAGAAAAATTATTCATTTCTGAGCTTTTTTCTTTCTGATAAAAAAAGCTCATTTGGTCAAAGGTGATTTGATGGATGTTTACAGTTAGATTGACATATAGAAATTATCATATGCAGCTCTTCTTTAAAACTAAAAAAATCAAAAAAAAAAGAAAAACTAAAAAAATACTGTTTTTTTCTCTCAAATCATTATTTTTAACAATATATATATTTTCTATTATATGTGACATTCCTGTATATCTTATTGACAATAGACCATCGTGGGAATCTTAGAAAAAGGGACACAGAAACCAGAGAAGGACACGCTGCTACAGAGCTTTGCTTTTGTTTGATAACTATTCTTAAAATCCTGAAATATGTAAAATAAGTATTTTGCCAAATCTTTATATGTTTTGTCACTTCCAATAAGAAATTAGATCTCACATCTGTGACTGTTTTGAGAATACTTTTTTTGTTTTTTTAATAACAGACATGTGAAAATCAGAAAATGAAAGGATCAGAAATCTGTAGAGAATGAATCTGTGGTTGTGAGCGTGGGTGGGAAGCATAGTGGATTCACTGAAGGTCTTTGATATGGTAGGTTTAACCAATTCTAACCACCTCTCACTGCCCCATTTTAGCTGTAACAGGACTGAGCCTAACTCACCTGAGAAACTCATTGACCCTTCCAAACCAGGAGGAAATTATTTACTTAACAAGTTGCTCTCTTATTCCACTAAAATGGTGTGAATTTAATTCTAATTCAATTAAAATCAGTGATTGTATATTGAAAGCTTACCTTATTAGTTCTGCTAGTGAGAAGAGAGAATTCTTATTCCAACCTACTTAGAGAGGCTGAATTAATGAGACAAAACGTGGATTTGGTGTCATTCATAATTCCTCCAGCAATCATAATAATCCTAAAGTTGGGGAAACAGCACATTAAATGCCATATTAGTATACCAACAACAACAAAAATTGCTGTATAAAACTACACAGGCGAGTCGATTGAGAATGCTAATAACATCTAGGGATGTAAGTACACTGTCTTGATAGGGACTTCGTAATTCACACATTATTTTTACAATGACGTTCAGTGGAATAGTCATCACTAAAAACGACACAGATCCTCTCTTCCCTCATTCTTGGAGGAGATAGGGAAGTAGGTAGGCATCAGGATTATCTGCAGCCTTTTAAAAACAAACCTTCCAGAAGCCCGCAGTCTCCACAGGGAAGTGGGAGATGCAGCAGGGAAACGTGCTTTGGTGGTACCTCACTCCCCAGGTGAGGATAACATACTCCTGCCCCACCACCTCACTAAAGCGGTTTCATTGAACACTGCTGCGGACTTCAGCTGTTTCGTTATCTTTGGTTTCAGAACTTAGAATATCCTCCGAGGTCCAATATCCGTCTTTTGAAAACAAGCAAAACAAGATGATTCCACATGGTTTGTTTTAAGTTGTATTTCTTTTTTTTTTCTTTTGAGGGCAGTGTCATTGGCCCTCATATGTGGGACCTGAACAGGGGCCACTGGCTTCCCAAGCCGGTGCTTAACCACTGCGCCACTCGGCCGGCCCTTTAAGTTGTATTTCTTTTTAAAGATAAAAAGAGACGATGACTACACACCAGTTGTTTTCGTTCTTGGCTTATTTATGCCTCACAGGATTCTGGGTAAGGAGTCAAGACCAGAGAGAATTGATTTATCAATTCCTAATTCCCAGAACGGACACTCTCACACCTTCTTCCCAAATGAATTTTAAACAGTGTCGAAAATGATCATATGAGCATAAAAGGGCAAATAGAATAGTTGTGAAAATAGATTTTTATTCACTAATAATTAAATATAAAGAACAAAGAGATTACTCTTTCAAGCTCCTAGGTAATTAGGTAATGCAGTTATATGCAAAATTTATATCTGAGTTCTTTAGCAGCCAAGATAAGAGGGAAACCTGATAGATTATGAGTTCTCTTGTCCAAAAAATTTTTTTTTTTTTTAATAAAAGGAAAGGCAATTTTTTTCCAGGTACTGAACTCTAGAAAGAATTCATAAATATAGGTAGTTGCTTAAGAGATACCACGTGAAATAATACAAAATGACTTCCATTATAGTTTTACAAATCAATCTTCAAATAGATGTTTCCATTTCATCTTTCTGTGGAAGCTGAAGGAATAACATTAAACTTTAACTCAATAAACTTATGAGGGTAAAACGTTAATTTGGCTCTGTCTGAGAATACCTCTGGGAACTCCTGAGTTTTATATCACAACTTGCTCTGAGCTTTGCCCCAGGCCTCAGCCAGTCGGGAAGGATAGGCTGAGAGGCGTGAAGTGATTTTCTAAACAGATATAAATATAATATTACATCTTCCAATTTTTTTATTATAGAAGTATGCAAACATTGTAGATAATTAGAAAAACAAACAAACAAAAAAACCTGGGTGATCACCACCCAGTGATCACCACCATAAATTCTTAAGCATAATTTTCTAGATTTTTCTGCAAGTATTTTTTTTTCTGTTGCCAACTTGCATTTGTTTTTTTTCCCCCAAACAACAAACTCCATTTTTCCCTTTCTATAAATTTTCATCTCATCTAATACTGAAACCATATTCAAATTTACCTAACTATTCCTAAAACATTTTCACAATGTGTTTGTCCAAACCAGGATCCAAGAAGATTCATTGCATCTGATTATTAAGCCCCTTATATCTCTTGTAATCTAGCACAATCATTTTTTATGACCTCAATTTGTTCAAGGGACAGGGCCAGTAGTCCTGCAGAGTGTCTTGCCTTTCAGATTTGTCTGGTTATTCCAATAATCTAGTTGGAGGTGGTGAGGATGGAAAATCAAGGGACCCAGAGGCCATCTCCCATGGGTCCTAGTCTAGGCCATGGCAGAACACTGGTGTGTGTGACCACTGCTCAGGAAGAGTGGCAGGAGCTGAAGAAGGTTCTAAATCCCAGACAGGTTAATCTGGGCGCTGGATGGCAGAGGAAGGTTCCCCTCACATAAGTTTCTAACTAGGAAATTGCAGTCAGAGGAAAGGAGTGGGGAGCAGTCTCTGGGCTAGAAATCAAGCACATGCTAACATCAGGAGTAGTCATTCAGTACGGTCTTAGATGCAAACAAAAGAGGCTCCTTCTGGGAAGGACTATGCTCTGGCCTTCTCCAGTCATGCCCCTCCCAATGGGGTGAGGCTTCTCTGGGGCTGAGGGCCACTCGTTCTAGACCAGGCTGGAGATACATGGACTCTGGAATTTGCTGTGAAATGGCCTCAAACACTTTTTGAAGGATCTTAGCAGACCTCTCTGCAGGTGTGACATCCTGGGAGCTCCCTCTGAGCCAATAATATATACAACCCTAGGGGACCGGCCAAGTGGCGCAGTGGTTAAGTGCTGGCTTGGGAAGCCAGCGGCCCCGGTTCAGGTCCCACATATGAGGGCCAGTGACACTGCCCTCAAAAAAAAAAAAAAATACAACCCTAGGCCTGGGGCTAGGCCATGGGATGACTATTTGCAGGATTATGGATGGAGCTTGGACCAGAGGGCTATCGTGTCCAATTATGAACTCAGGAGACACACTGAGATTTAGGAAGGAGCTGGAGATAGAGGGGTGTAGGATGCAGAGCCTGAACTAGCTCCCCCATACTGCCACCTTCCAGCTGGGAACTCTGAGGGGTCTAAGAGTTCTAAGTTCTAACCTGCCTGGCCTTACAGCTTGTTGTCAAGGTGCATTTGTCAAGGCAGGGGACTAGGACATTGTGTTCAACAGTATTTTTTCTTGATGTATAATGTTTAAGTATTTAGACAAATGTATAAGACCTCCATTCATACACTTGCGCGAGGCCCGCAATCACTTAGGGGTGACATGGTAGCTACTCCTTGCTGAGAGAAGCACTTCTTAGAGAAATAATTTTTTTTATTTTCCTACTTGTTTGCTTAAAGTGCTTGGAGTCAACTAATCTACCTCCAGAGCCCACTGTTCCTGAATGAGGGGAGCATGAGCCTCAGAAGTCAACTGAACGAAGGAGAATCCTTCACAGTTCCCACGTTCCTCTCTGAGACCATCATTATGGAGCCATTAGGGAATAAAACTCAGTATAAAAAAAACAGTCCATAAATTATCTGAGCTCCCAGTGCTTCTTCTGCTCAACTTTAAACCATTCTACCACTCTTTCCTACATCCACTGGTACAGTATCAGGATAAATATAAAGGAAATGGCTATTCGTTTCATTGAGTTAATGTCCCTTGTAATGGACAAGTATTAGAAGTATAAAAAAAGTTATTATTGCCACTATTATGGATATATTTCAATGTTTTTGCCCTCCATTAAAAGCTGCACCAAAAGCTGACTAAAGACTGATTTTAGAAGACACATCATATAGCTAACACAAATCAAATGAATGTTTAGGAAATCATATACTAGAGAAGTGCTTTTTCAAATAAGAAGGGGGAAAATGAACATTTCTATCTTGTCAGCAATGCCCTAGTGAAAGAGAAATGAAATATTCTTACTTTCATAAGCAGCAAAGTTTTTTTTTGTTTTTTTTTTTTTAACCCAAATTACACATCTCAGCCATATCAGAGACACTTCTTGTAATAATTTTGTAAAGAAAAAGGATCAGGTGCCAGCAAAATTCGGTCCTTAGTTTGAAATGTATTTATACATTATAAGTGAGATCAAAACAAAATGACTCAGGGAATGGAGGGAAAGTTTCCTTTGAAGTATTCTGAGAATAAGAGAAGCCTCAATGCCCAGATGGAAGTGCCATTTGCTTTCTATTTTCCATCTCTCCCTCTCTCTCTGCCACTCTTTCTCTCTCTTAAGAGAAACTATGGCAGTGGTCCTCAGACAGATATTTCATAGGAAGGCTCATAAGTGAAAACATCCGAACCTTGGGAACCTGATCCCCGTTACCAATTCTACTTTTCCAAAAGGGCATTTAAAGACATCATTGTTTGTTCCCAGTGACTAGTTAATTGCATTTTGATTTGGTAATTACAAACAGATTCCAGTCTCTCAGCTTTTCTACAAGCATAACAATCTTTAATATGATGGAACCAGAGTTAGACTCACAAATTCCCAAAGAGGTTCATATTAGATTCACAGATGATTTTCTGCTGCTCTATAGTCAATGTTAGATCTGGAAACTTTTTTTTTTTTTTTTTTTTTTAGCTTATACCAATAGTTATTATTGATTCAATGTTGATTTGTACTATAAGGAAATTGCTCAAAGATGGTGGCAGAAAATACCACAAAAAATATTCATATTACCTCATTTCACACTATAGATTATTTACATTTTTATGCATTCCAGACCTAGAGAAAGGATACCCACAAGAAATGGAAGAGTTTTCTTCCTGAATTGAGGGAATTATGAGCTGTCTTCGAAAACCCTACTTCCTTTAAGAGGGAAGCTGATCATCATTATTTGTTTCATCTCTAAACTGGAGTTGTAGATTATTAGTAGAATTAGTAGGGTTCTGAACAAGATGAAACCAATGATAAAAGTAAAGGGGCTCTTCACAGCAATAAAAACAATGAACTACTGATAACATGCAACAAAATGGAGAAGTTTCACAGACATATTAAGTGAAGAGCTAGACATAAAAGCCTACATATTATATGATTCATTACATGAAGTTCAAGAACAGGCAAAATTGTTGAAGTCATAATAGTGGTTATTTCCGGGGGTGAGGGTTGGCCATACCTGGGAGAGGACACGAAGGAGACTCCTAGGATATGGAAATGTTCTATAACTTGATCTAGATGGTACCTACCCAGGTCTGTACCTAAGTACAAAGTCATCAAACCGAATAACCCTAAGATTAGAGCATCTTATGCTCTTTATCTTATATATCTTTGACTTCAATTTAGCAAAAGAACTAGCTTTAATTTGTCTCCTCTTTCTAGTTCTTGCTTTATTTTATTTTATTTTATTTAGCTTCCTTCATTTCCTTTTCTCTCATCTTTTTCTCTTCAATCTCAAGTAGAAGCTTGCGGTAGATTGAAGACTCATTTGAGTTCATGAGAAAACAAACTGAATGCAAACCTCATTATATTTGGCTTGAATTCAAACCAAATTCAAAATTTCCTTAGGATGCAAGTATAAAGATGTTATAAAATTAGCTAACGTTTGTTTATCATTTTATTGCTTGCTGAGCCTTCCCATATTCATTATCTCATTTGATTATGAAACAACTATATAAAACTACATATTTATGGCCTCATTTTATAAATTAAAAGAAAACCAAGCTTGAGAAGTTAAAATGACTTGACAAAGTCTACACAAAGTCTGGGAGAACCCTTATTTAAACCTAGATTTATGATTCTAATGAACTTGGCAGGCTGGCAGATTTGGTGTCTGGTGAGGGCCACTTCCTGGATTGTACATAGCTGCTCTCTGTGTTCTCACATGGGGGAGGAGGGAGGGAGAGAGAGAGATAGAGAGAGAGAGAGAAAGAATGCTTTGATCTTTCTTTCTCTTCTTATAAGACCACTAATCCCATCATGGGGACCCTCCCTCACAACCTCATTTAAACCTAATTACCTCCAAAGGCCCCACCTCCAAATGTTATCACATTAGAGATTAAGCCTTCAACATATGAATTTTGGAGGGACACAGTCAGTTAATAACAGTCACCAATAGAAATAGCAGATATTTTCACATCACTATATAGCTGCAAATGTATCATTGACATACATGACTACTCTAAAATCACCGCTAGAACACATATGATTGAAGTATTTCTGCTTATAGATGCTTATGGGTACTATCTGGGCACTTGGTGCTTTGTGGTTCAGTCAATGTGGTGAAGTTGAGGGATCACACTCTGGTAATCCAGTCATCTCTGTTACTTTCCAGAACTACTTATAATTGTTGGTGGCCAGTATTTGCAAGAAAGTGAATTAAAGACTGCTCCATAACTAATTTTCTCATTTTAGCCTTTACACTATGTCTTTAAAATACATTTAACTTGGGGTGGCCGAGTGGCTCAGTTGGTAAAGAGCTCTCTCAAGAGTGCGAGCTAAACTCTGAGCAACAGCAGTTTGATGCCCAGCCTGAGCTGAGCTGCTGCTAAACTGCCAACAGGTGGAAGGATGGCTCAGCTAAAAAAAAAAAAACATTTAACTTTCCTATATTTTAAATATATGTTCTAGTTATTCAGTGCATTAATAAAAGAATGTATACAGTGCTGTATTATATTTTAAAGTATTCCGATAATTACATTTCATTATATTTAATTTTCTTTGTGGTAGTACTTTGTTTTATGCATTAAAAGCACTCTACTGAGAAATATCCACAGATCACTAGACGGCCATTGGGAACCATGGTCCAAAAAATTAAGAATCTTTGCTTCAGACCCATGCTTTTCCACCACATGAAATGTGATCATTTCATGATATTTAAGAATGATAGAAACAAATTTATAAAAACTAGTAAAAATTGACTATCTGTATCACTCATTTTCTCTAGCTATTGCCCCAAAACTAGGTGAATGTTTTAACTCTTTTTTTTTTTCCTTCTAGGTATCTGTAACACAATGATCTGCCCAAGCAAAGCATATCCAGTATTGCAACTTGCCTCCACAGTAGTTCGAGGTGCAATCATTAACCATGTCTAAGTTTTATATGTCTAAGTGTCTAATGTTAGTTGGCATAACTAAATAAAATTCATGTACTCTACTTTCACCAGGCCTAGTTCTTTGCAAACTAATAGTTTTACTAGTTCTGACTGCCTAGAAATGCCAAAGCAGTAGTTTATTATCAGCCTAGGACGGTGAACACTACACGGAGTCTTGACATAGACAAATATACTGATGAGTGTGGTGCCATCAACAGGTCCATGTTCTATCAATACATCGCAGAATTTTGTGATTAGATAAAATTTTGCCATCCACTACCAGCTTTTAAGTATTAATGCAACAAATATAATAACGATGTAATTATTCTGTATCTTTTAATGTAAGAAATGCAAAGTATTGTTTTAAAAAATGAATCAATTTTTGCCCCAATTATACATATGATGAAAATGAAAACAAGAGTGGTTACTCTGTTTGTAGAAAAGTGTCTATCTAAAAATAAAAGTGATAGAACTAGCAGCAGGTGCACAAATGCTTAACTCCATATATCTTTCTTTTCCTTCTATTGAATTACAAGCAATTACATGTACATTGAAATACTGACTTAAAAAAGAAAAGAAAACCTCAAGCATATTGCCACTTAATTATTCCCTTATTTTTCAAGCTAGTGAAGTGTTGGGGTTGAAAGTGCAGAGTTTGAATCCTAGCTAAATCCTAGCCAAACCAGTTCCTAGGTGTGTGATTTCTCAGTTTTGTCAGTGTAAAGATAATATTAGTAACTCTCTCTTAGAACATTGTGCACAGCAAGCACTCAACAATGTTAACTATTGTAACCCACTCAAATCTTTTGAAAATAGATGTAGATAAAAATTAGGTTTGATTTTAGTTATACATATAAATGAAAAATTTCTATGGGGTCTTTATATTTTGTAGTTCATCCTTCTAACTAGAGGGCCAGATGGTTAACATTAGGTTCTCAATGAATTGGATAAAATACTTAAAATATTTGATTTCTACAATGGAAAATATATTTACAAAAGTCTTTGAAACTGATCATTTCACTATTCAAAACAAATCTTAAAGTGACAAATAACCAAAAATATATGATCATTTTGTCTATCCATAAGAAATCATTTGGCCATCAGGGATATTACAAACAAAATTACCTTACCCATTGAATTTGTTTTCTATGGTTCCCCAAATGCTTTATAATGACCAACCACAAATCCTCAGTGGCGCACAATAATGAGCATTAATTGTTCACACATCTGGGGTCTGCAGCTGAGTATCTCTGTGATGTAGGCAGGGTTCACTTGCATGTCTCTGGGTTGGTTAGCTAATGGCTGATATAAGATGGCTGTGTCTCGGTTACCTGGAATGACTCAATTCTACTCTGCCTGGATGTTATCATGTAAGTTAGCTCAGATGTGATGTCATTGTGGTGAAAGAGAGGGAAAAGCACAAGCAGATATGTGCGAACACCTTTCCAAGTCTCTGCTTGGTCATATCTGCTAAATCCTATCAGCCAAAGTGAGCCACATGGCTGAGCTCTTAATTGAGAGTCAAGGAAATATACTTTACCTCCATATGGCAAGAGCTGCAAAGTCGCGTGGCAAAGAATATGGACCTAGGGTAGGTGAAGAACTAAGACCATTGGGGCCGGCCGAGTGGCGCATTGGTTAAGCGCTGGTTTTGGGATGCCAGCGGCCCCGGTTCGGATCCCACATGAGGGCCAGTGACACTGCCCTCTACAGCTAACAACAGCTCCACCTGGAGCTGGGCTGTGCGAGCCCCGGTGATGCTGTGGGCTGCCATAGGCTACAGTGAGTGGCCGGCAGCCAGCGTGAGCGGCTGGCAGCCAAGCGTGAGCTGCGAATAGCCGCGATGAGCGACATCCAGAGGCCAGCGACAGATCTGCCTCATCTGGGAAGAGTTCAATGACGATACCAACAGTGAAGCAACATCCTCTGCAACTAAACTGAAAAACAAGAAGACGGCAACTTGTCTGTTCCCCTTCCCCGATTCCCCAACGCTATTCCCCTCCACCAATTCCCCAATAAAATCTTTAAAAAAAAAAAAAAAAAGAGAACTAAGACCATTAATGTTATAAGTCTACCATACCCATGTTCATGTACATCATTGCCACAGAGTCTACTAGGTTAATATAATTTACAACTTGGACCAGTAATTTTCATGCATCATAATATATGAATGTATGCATGTTTTGCCCTTTCAATGTCACTTTGTATCACCTTCTCCCTTTCCTGCACTTATCAATATTTCTCACAAATTGTCTTACCCAAGTTGCCACTTCCATTTATCCTTTTCTTCTAGAACAAATATAAATTTTAGTGGCAAACAAATAATACAATATATACATTTTTCTGTGTAGTGTAGCATTTCTCTCTTGACTGCAACTGAAACATTCAAATTTTGCACGAGTCAAATTTAAGTGCATCTAAATCCAAGTTTATAATGAGTACCTAAGGCCAAATATATCTTCTGAAGGTTTTCACTGTTATTAAAAAGAGTCATGTTTGATGGTTTATAGTAGTCTCTCTTAGTCACTTATATTTATATTCTTCTATAAATACCTCAAATCTATCTAAAACCTGGTCCACAGCTGATTTCTGCAACATCGCCAAGTCTCTTGCATGATGACGTAGCTATCAACACTTTCACTTGTAAATTATACATGAATAATACAGATCCTCGTGTTTGTGGCATATTCCAGCCAACAGTTTATACTATTTCCCTCTACATGGGTTTTCAAGTGAGTCAGGAATTTCCTTACTTCTAAACTTTACATCATGGTCTTTCATCATGGCATTGATGACATTCCTAGTGACTTTATAATGAAGATGACCACAATAAAACCTGAAAGAGGAACTTGATAACTTCTCTGAACTTCATTCTGATGTTGAATTTTGAGGATAGTTTTAAGATTGGTCTTTTCTCCCACAAATAATCTTTTTCCTCTTCTTTTCTTGGGACACTCGAGACCATTTAGATCTTTTGTTCTCTGTACTTAGTACATCATTAATCAGTCCTATCTCACTACAAATATGTTTGCCTCCAAGAAACATCTTGCAGAGAGAGTGCTGACAGCAAAAGCCAAGTTTTCCAGAAATATCAAATGTATATGTTCACATTATAGACCTGTAGGAAAAAATCAGAGGATCATACACTTGGTTAGAGTTTAAATTGATACAAACTAATGACAGAAAACAAAATAGGAAATTTGACAGCCTTTGTTATTTTTCCTTCTTCGTATCTTCCATTTTGCTCTCATTGGTATCTGCAAATGAATTCTTACTGTTTTGTGTACTCATGCTAGGAGAAAAGTACGTGTGTTTGCACTTATGCTCTTCCTTGCTAAGCCTTTTCTTTTTTTCTATTTTCCTCATACAGTTATTCCACTCCTTCACTGCACTACACACTCTTAATTCATTTATCCTTATGGTTTTTGAAAGAATTCTCTTTGGCCTTCTATATTTTTTTTCAGGCTGCCATGGAAAGCAGCCCTATTGGCTTATAAAAGGTTAAGTTTTACTCTTTCTGTTTCATATAGATTTCATTAAAAGTTTCATTCTAGATTAGAAAGATGAAAACAAAACAAAAAATTTAGGTCTGTCTAATTTATATGTATGGCATTTATTTAATTTCCTCATACTTAATTTTGTTGTCAAATGACCTGCCTCCTGTAAGAAATTTTAAAATAAAATGTGACTTTGAAAGACAATGGGGAGCAGTTACAGTTAGATATAGTGACCTCACTTGCCTTGACATAAGACTGTTCAGAAACTCAGAAGACAAACGGGTAACAGTAAGAGTGGAGCAGATGACTAAGAGGTGTTACCGGCTATTTGCTTTTTTAGTCTGAAGGGCCAAATGATTTAGTCCAGAACACTGATTCCCTAATAAATAATAAGGGAGTATTTGAAACTTGAAAATAAGCTATGACGCTCATGCTCAATTGTGTGGTGACATAGGCACTATCAAATTTTGGATGGAAGTATAAACTTCCTGTTCAAATGTCTAACCGTTTCTTTGATAAATATTATTTATCTCTGAGGTTGCCCTGGTGGTTTCATATTGGTCTTTCCAGACTTATTCTTTTTATGAAATAACAAATAAACTTTAACTTTTTCTTGAAATAAAGGTAATATATGCTTGTTGTAGCAATTTGAGGTATTCAAAATAAAATATTAAGATAAATCTGGGGTATTCAGAATAAAATAAAAATTCTAACAACAAAAGATAATCAAAGTTTGTATTTTATTTATTTATTTTATTTTATTTTTTTAGCTGAGCCATCCTGCCACCTGTTGGCAGCTCAGCAGCAGCTCAACTAGGGCTGGGCATCGAACCGCCGTTGCTCAGAGCTCAGCTTGCACTCTTGAGTGAGCTCTTAACCAACTGAGCCACTCAGCCAGCCCTTTAGTTATTTTTTTAAACTCTTTAAACCTCTAACTGTATAACTCATAAGCACCTAAAACTCAACCCAAATTGAACTTACTCTATACTGAGTACTTATTAAATGTCAGGCATTACACTAAACGATACTAAGTTTGTGTCCTGCTGACTCTTACAGTCTAATGGCAGAATAATAAGCAAATAGATTTTTAAGTCTACTTGTAAGTGTCATCATTCCTCCCAAACCTACTGCTCTTCATGTCAGGAGACACTACAGAACCTTTCTTCCTCTTTCTCATATCCCTCATCCACTCAGTCCTCCAGTTCAACAGATATTATCTCCTGATAAGCTCTTATATCTGAAAGCTCTCTATCTTCCACACCCTCTATTTTGATTCAAGCCTCATTGACTCTTGCCTAAACTATTGCAATAATCTCCTAAACATGCTCCATACCTTCAGTCTGTGGTTCCTGAAGTATAAATCTGGTCTTATTACTCCCCTCCTCTAGATCAGTTTTTGTTTTGTTTTGTCTTAATTAGAAGATACTGCAATTATAGCACTTCTTAAATCTTTGATTATGAGATACCGATAAGAGACAAGCAACATCTCTGCTATGGTTCTTTCTGCTCAGTAAAGAAAGGACAAATGTATGGATCTGTGGCAGAATTTTTATGGTAGCCTCACCTTTTATGATATTCTTGGTCCATAATATTCTTCTTGTGTGTAAATTATTTGAGAAAAATGTGAAGTTGGAGATAAGGTAAGGAAGGGAGGAAGAAAGAGAAGAAGGAGTCTGTAATACAGAATAAATCAGAAGGAAATGTAACAAGGAATGAAAAAGTAAGCCTTAAGACCCAGGACTTAATATAAGTAGAACAATGGCGGATTTTTAGACTAAGAAAATAATCTATGCTATGAAGAAATAAATAAAATAACCATAACTTTTATAAAATGAAGCCTTAAAATCATGTACAGTAAATAGCCCTGAGTGGAATATTCCTTTCCTCACCAAAAATTTGTTACACTTTTTAATATGCAGCATAGCCTTGTAAGCATATCTACATATTCCCACTTAAGCAATAACAAAGTTTTGCAAACCTGGAAGAAAAGGAATGTGAGACCGGCTTCCCCAACTCAAGGGAGGGAGTGATAAACTGGAGTCAGACAAACATGGGTTCAAGTCTTGACTGTGCCACTTACAGCTGGTGAGACTACACAAAATATTTAATTACTCTGAGCGCCAACATCTTCATACAGAAAACTAAAATAGTAATATCTATCTTACAGGAATGCTACAAGGTCTGGAAATGCTGTAAGCCCTATATTTGGCACTTTTCTCAATAAATGGTATGTATTGTTAGGATTACCAGAGTCATTGAAAATTCTAGAACCAAGGCAAAGTAATCCCATACCCAAACCAAAGCAATCATGGGGGTTTGGTCTAAATTAGGTTATTATGACTAAAGAAAAAGATGTAATCAGAAAATTTTACACAGAAATTACAATGTTATAAAATACTTTAAAGTAATTATTAAAGCCCTCACTTTGTATATGTTCTTTAGAACGGAAATCCAATTTTCAACATTTATCCTGTTAAATGCTACCACTTTTCTGCTTTGCATTGTTTGTGGAAGTAGGTTGCTGAGAGAAGTCCTGGGAGAAAAGCATAGAGTATCCATTTCATTGGAGAATAGGCCAAACACTGTATTTGAAAAACCTCTACTAGAGTGTTGAAAGCATGGACTTCAGTGATTCATGCTTGGCATAGCAGCTTAGGTCACTTAGAGGTGTTTTGCAACCTGTGTTTTGGCAGTACTGTAACTTCCAACTTCATTCAAAGCCCCAGAGAAAAAAATATATCCTAACCAAACAATAAAAAAAAAAAAAAAAAAAAAAGAGGAGAAAACATCTTTCCTTGTAAACACTGAGCAAACAGACCAGTGTTTATGAGAAACCCACTAACCTCATGGCTCATCTAGAAAGTGTGTATAGAACACCAGGTATTCAGTTTCCAAAACATGCTGTACTTGGCCTTTCCACCTTTAACAAATACCATGGAGCAGCCAGCATGCAATCCAGGTGAAGGACAAAATGTGCACAGAACTATCAATTTTGTTTCAAACTGGCTGGAAATGCAGAGGTTGACTAGATGGGGTTTTTTTTAGGCTGTTAATTCCCCAATAATCTCTTAGTCTTTCTTTGCTGAGGAAGTGAATTCTGTGTCTGGAAACAAAAGCCAGTCCTCCTTTTGGCCAGTGCATAGCTCCACGTCCATGGAGGTCTGAGCTGGCCAAGACAAGCTATGTTGTTAATATGGATGCACCTTCCAGTGGCTTTAGTTACCCAATTCGGAATTGAAGTTTGGGGGTACTTTGGAGAAAGAATAGAGCTAGGTAACTTGAGAGCCCATTTTTCTAAATTTTAATGTTTATGAAATTATCTGGTACACGATCAGCTGTAAAAATTTAATCCCAAGGAATTATTTCTTATCTTTTGTTCAATTTCCCCTTGCTTCTTTTAGTAGGTGTACCCAGATAAACATTAGTGAATGCGTTGAGATCTTTTCTCAAGAATATTTAGCATTTTGTTGCTAGTATTCAGTGAGTATTTCTAATAAGCTGTCATATACCAAGTCATTGATAAAAATGCTAATTGGAAGAATATTTGATACATAATACTGCATCTCGCAATAAAATATCCCTCTAATAATGATATACATTCATTAAATCAACCCCATTTTGGTACATTAGTTCAGTTATGAATCCGTCAAGCTGTCAATGATTTCAAGTAATATTTCCCCCAATTGTCCAATGAGACATTATGAGAGACCTTTATAATATACCTTAATAAAATCCAGATACACTAAGTTTACAGCATTTCTGGATCTAGTAGACGAGTAACCCCACCTGTGAAAAAAAAGGAGTTAGTGCAAGGTGATTTATTCTTAGTCAACTTAGTCTGGGTCCTTGTGATCTCTGGTTTCTGTTCCATCTGCTCCAGGACTATTCACTCTTAATCCTTTACAAAATAGCTTTAGTAAGATATAATTTACAAACCATAAAGTTCACCTTTTTAAAGTGTATAATTCAATAGTTTTTAGTATATTTACAGAGTTATACAATCATCATGGTAACCTAATTTTAGAACATTTTCATGATCCCCCCCAAAACCCTTGTACTCATTAGTAGGTACTCCTCTTCCCATCTCCCCCAATTCCGTCCACACCTTCCCTGTAGCCCCAGGCAATCAGTAATCTACTTTCTGTCTTTATATATTTTCTTATTCCTGACATTTCCTATCAATGGCGTTATACAATTTTTTTTTTTTTTTTTTTTTTTAGCTGAGCCATCCTGCCACCTGTTGGCAGCTTAACGGCAACTCAGCTTGGGCTGGCATCGAACCGCTGTTGCTCAGAGCTCAGCTCGCACTCTTTAGTGAGCTCTTAACCAACTGAGCCACTCAGCCGGCCCCACAATATGTGTTTTTTTGTGACTGGCTTCTTTCATTTTATATAATGTTTTGGAGTTTCATCCATGTTGCACGTATCAGTACTTCAGTTTTATTGCTGAATAATATTTCATTGTGTTGATACACCACATTTAGTTATCAGATTATGGACATCTGGATTATTTCCACTTTTTGGGTATTATGAATAATGCCGAACATTTGTGGACAGGTTTTTGAGTAGTAAGGATGTGCTTTCATTTTTCTTGAATAAATGCTTAAAAGTGAAATTGCTGGGTCATACGTTAATTCTATATTTAACATTTTGAAGAACCACTAAACTATTTTCCCAAGTGGCTGAACCATTTTACACTCCCACCAGCAATAAATGAGAGTTTCCATTTCTCAACATCCTCACCAACACTTGTTATTGTCTATCTTTTCTATTATTCCTACTCTAGTGAGTGTGAAGTAGTATCATATGGTTTTGATTGATATTTCTCTAATGACTAATGATGTTGAGCATCTTTTCATGTGCTAATTAGCCATCCTTTTTGGAGTGATGTCTATTCAAATCCTTTGTATATTTAAAAAATTTGGTTATCTTTTTATTGTTGAGTTTTAAGAGTCCTTTATATATTCTAACTACAAGTCTCTTAACAGAGCTCTGATTTGTAAATATTTTCCCCCATTCTGAGGATTGCCTTTTCATTTTCTTGGGGGTATCCTTTGAAGCACAAACATTTTTAATTTTGATGAAGTCTAATTTATCAGTCTTTTATCATTTATGCTTTGGATATCATATCTAAGAAATCACTGACTAAACTCAAAATCATGAAAATTTACTCCTGTGGTTTCCTCTAACAGTTTTATAGTTTTGTTTTTCTAAAAAAGACTTTATTGAGGCATTGGGGGAGGGGAACACTGTTGGGGAATTGGGGAAGGGGACAGCCAAGATGTTGTCTTTTAATCTCAGTTGTGGATAGCACAGCTAGCTCAGCTCCAAGTCCAGTCGCATCCGCTCAGCTCCAGGTGCTGTGTTCAATTAGTTGGGGGTGGGCGTAGCTACCATCCCATGTGGGAGTTGAACCAGCAGCCTTGTTGTTAAGAGCATGCTCTCTATCCACTGAGCAATCCAGGCCACAACTCAGCTCAAGGTGCCAAGTTCAGTCTTTAGTTGCAAGTGGGCCTAGCCTACCATTCAAACCGGCAGCCTTGTTGTTAGGAGCATGTGCTCTCACCAGCTGAGCCATCCTGCTACCTGTTGGCTGCTCAGTGACAGCTCAGCTAGGGCTCAGCGTTCACTGGCCCATGTGGGAATTGAACCGATGACCATGTTGCTCAGAGCTTACACTCTTGGGCAAGCTCTTAACCAACTGAGTCATTTGTCTGGACCCCAGTTTTATAGTTTTAACTCTTACATTCCTGTCTATGACTCAATTTGAGTTAATTTTTGTGTATGGTGTGAAGGGCCTAATTGTTTTCTTACATGTAGGTATCTTGTCCCAGCATCGTATATTGAAAAGATAGGTATTACTTATTGAATTATCTTGGCCCCTTTGTCTAAAGCCATTTAACAATTAATGTTAGAGTTTATTTTAATGTTAGAGTTTATTTATTTATTATTTTGAGGGCAGTGTCACTGGCCCTCATATGTGGGACTGAACTGGGGCTGCTTAACCACCACGCCACTCGGCTGGCCCTGTTAGAGTTTATTTTTATCTAATTCTAGTATAACAGAATGCTAGGAAATCACATTAATTTAACAATATATGTTTTTTTTGGGGGGGAGTTGCATTATTTTTTCTTTTTATTTAAATAGCACATAGTTATCCTACACTTATATACCACTTTCAAAAATCTCAGCCTTCTTTACACTCAGAGCCTAAGGATTCTTTTGACTCATTTTGGCCTTGCCATGATATTCTTCTCAAAACCCAAACTCATGATTATGATCTTTTGTTACTTTTAGACTTGGCTATTAATAAAATTTCAAAAATATATTCTGAAGTTTTTGGCAGAGAGAGGACATCCAATACATTGGTCACACCAAATTATTTGAGCTATTCCAAAAACTGTGACCATTTTGACCACTCATGATTGTATTTCTCTGTAATGCATATTTTACTTGCTCTAGAGATTTTCACTCCAGTGCTACATCATATTGGTTTTGAAGATATTTTATGACAAAAAGAATCCAAATTTGAGTTCAAATCCAACCACATGTGTTAAATAAAAATAACTTAATGGAAGAACATGTGGTAGTTAATCATCATTAATGCATTTGCAGACATTAATTTATATTGGTTCTGATGGCTGGAGAGTATACTTTGTCTTGGGTTATTCGATACCTCCCATTTTCAAAAATGTTAATGTGCTAAAAATAAAAGTGTGACTTGAAATCAATAAAATACAAAAATCTATCTTAAAATTGTGCACCTCAAAGCAGTTTGTGGAATATACTTTCCTCCCATTATAAAATAGCAGAGTTACACACAAATATTCCTAGCGTTTCAGCAGTCCTCTGTCTTCTAAGATTCCTGAACTCCTTTGAAAGTTCTCTTTGTATCTTCTGGTTAAATTCATTCTATCATTAGGTGGACTCTTTTAGAGATGTTAGGGATCTTTTTAGAATCATTTTGTGTATATTGGGCTTCATTTCTCTTATCCATATTCATCTCATCATTTTCCATCTCAAGAGGATTCTCCTTGATGGAAAAGAGAGAAACAAAATAGAATGTAGTGTTAAACTTTCTGTATCTCTAAAATTGCACCACTATCCTTGGGCAACAGTCCCATTTTCCCTTTTATGGCTTCCAAAAACAATCTAAAGCAAGTTGTTGTTGTTTTTTCTGCCATCAACATTTTTACAATAGACTTCCTGACATAATTCTAATAAGACTGGGCATCCGGTTGTATTTATCCTTAAAGGAGAAAATATATGTGAAATACTTTGTATAATGCCTGGCACATTGACAGGTATGGTAGCATCATCAGTGTCCTTAGATCATTGTGACTGTCATTATTAACTGCTTTTATTCTCTTTTTGGAATGGCTCCATTAAAATCTGAAATATTTGTGTAAACTTAATGCCTTTTTAAAATAGTACAAACCTCTCATAATTGAAGAATCTCTTGACTCTAACCATCATCACCAATTCATCACTGTAAATTGCTTGTCTGTGTTGTTATAAGAAAACCAGGTTTCTAATAAAGTCTTTGAAAGAGAAATATAATATTTTCAGCAAACAGGAGGAACAAATTAAAAATTGGCTCCCATTCCTACAGCTTTAAGTGAGTGCACCCTGTTACTTTCAAAAGATTTTATATAAGGTATTTACACTGGAAAGTTGATCTCACAGGTGTGCACACTGGGTCTGCTCATGCATTGACAAAAGGAGTGGGGAGAGGGGTAAGGAGTGAAGGGAGAGAAGAAGGGTGCTCCTGAAAAACTGTCAAGCTTCAGTATCTCATCAGAACTGGGGAATTATGGCAAATAAATACAAATTCAAAGTTAAAAAGTTATAATTTGGAGATTCTACTCCCAATAAATGATCCACTGCTTTCTTTTTCTCCTTGGCTTTCTTTCTTGGTCCTCACCATTTTATGAAGTTGTTCTATGGGTCAAAAGTACTAGTTTTATAACTATTAATTTGTAATTTTTGCCATGCTTTTATATTTCTTGGTTGTATGCTTTAACAATGATAACAATAGCAATAGAAATAAGAATTAGATATACTCAGCTTAAGGTAACCTTCTGTATGAAGCTCTTTCTGATTCTCTGAGGGAAGACCAACTATTTCCTTCTTTGTGTCCTCATTGTCACTGCATACGTGTTCATTCCAGCTACACAGCACTCCACTGTGTGTATTTACAGTACCCACCTCCTCCTACCAGGTGTTAGCTCTTTGTAATGGCAACTGTGCTGGGGGATACATAGTACATCTCAGCAAATATTTGTAGATGGCTTGATGAAAAACAAATGATTCACCCAACAAATTATTATCTCTCTATATTTGTTTATCTAGTTGATAATTAAAAATTTCATATAAGAAACTAGGTTTTACCTTATACAGACTGAATATTTTGCTACTCAGAACAGGACTAGTGTAGCAGTTAAATCCATTCTTCACTTTGAGGGTGTGTTTTTTTAAAGATTTTACTGGGGAATTGGGGGAGGGGAACAGTGTTGGGGAATTGGGGGAGAGGGCCAGTCAAGTTGTTGTTCTTCAGTCTTCGTTGTGGAGGGTGCCAGTCGCCATCTGGCTTCCCGACGGCAACTCGTGGCCTCTAAGCTCAAGGTGCTGTGTTCAATCTTAGTTGTGGGTGGGGGTAGCCACCATCCCATGGGGGAGTCAAACCAGCAGCCTTGTTGTTAAGAGCGCACGCTCTATCCTCTGAGCCATCTGGGTGGCAGCTCAGCTCAAGGTGCCGAGTTCAATCATTTAGTTGCAGACAGGCGTAGCCCACCATTGAACAGGCAATCTTGGTTTTACACCATCTGAACCATCTGCCACCTGTTAGCAGCTCAGGGACAGCTCAGCTAGGGCGCAGCATTCACTGGCCCATGTGGGAATCAAACAGGAGGCCCTGTTGCTCAGAGCACGCGCTCTAAGCCAACTCTTAACCAACTGAGCCACTCAGCCAGGCCATACTTTGAGGTTTTTTTTATTCCATCATAATATTCCATCATTCTACTAGCACCAGGTAAGTGCTGGTGTAGCTGACGGACTAATCCCCTCTCCCCAAGGCCTTGTGTTTGCTACCTACATTCAGAGTAAGCCTCTGAATATTGAAGAGCTAGGAGAAATGGTAGAGCTATGGTCAACCACCAGTTAATTAGCAATTCATCACACAATAATTAGAGATTAATAGCAGAATGTGTCAAATAGTTTACCAACATTTGAAAACTGTCTCACTTGAAGAATTGTTAATAAGTTTTTTTAAATCTAGTAGATCATGCTTACATCAATCTAAAACAGTGTGAGCCATACATGTATTATTCTCAATTTATTTTAGCATTTTTTTATGAGTAAAGTCAGAAAGAAAAAAAGAAATATAAAATTAATACAGCAAATTCTTTGCATATAGCAGATAACCAATTTTTAAAACATTGATGCTAGTTGTATTTTTCTATAATAAACACTTTTATTGGACTATAACATACATGTCAAAAAAGCATAACCCATAGTGCATATAATGAATTACTCCAAAGTTAACCCACCTGTGTAACAACCTCTGAGAACATTACCAGCATCTCTTCCTGTGCCCCTACCCAATCACTACTGCGGAATCTTTGGGTGAAAGCAAATATATATCTAACTTTAGTAGCCAAAGCTTTTCCAAAACATTTGCATCAATTTACAGTTCCCATCAATGGTGTATGACAATCTAGAAACTACATAGGCTCTCCAACACTTGATCATGTCAGTCATTTTTATTATAGCCATTTGAGTGGATGTGTAGTGATACTGCATTATGATTTAAATTTGCATTTCCCTGACAAAGAATGGTGTTGAGTACTTTTCATATGCTTATTGACATTTGCATATGCATTTCCATGACAGAGAATCTTTTGAAAGATGTTTAAGACAACAAACCTGAACTGAAACTTCAGACTGATTTGAATCTCTGTCCTAACCCTCTCCACACTATCCATCAGCAGATACTAGCTTTGATATAGCTATTTGTATCCAACGGCAAGTAATAGCCAGAAAGGAGCAAACATAGAAACAAACATACATATACATGCACATATATAACTCAAAGGAAAAGAAAACAAAAGAGGATCCACATAATTCTTAATCTCTGGAGAGATTGAAACATGGTCTTGGGGGGGAAGAAAAGCTCAAATAAATGTAAGAGGTTAAAGAAAAGATGATAAAACATCAGAACAAATAGTTAAAGCTCAGAAAATAAATGAAAGCCAAAGTAAAAACAATAAAAGGTAAACAAGAGACATAAAAGAAAGTTTCACAAAATTACATTAAAATGAAATGGAAAAGAAAAAGATATAAAGGTGATTTTAATAGGATGAAAGATAGAAAAAGCAATATCAATGTGTACATTGTTGTTCTTAGAAAAAACAGAACAAGTGGAAGAAAAAAGTGTTGACATAATACCATGAAATCTGCTAATTGAAAGGGCACTCTGTATCAAGAATAAAAAACAAACAAACAAGCAAACAAACAAACAAAAAACAAACAGACACAGATAATCCCAAGGTCCCTATTTGGTCTGATTTCTTCTCTCTGCCTTCCAGAGCCTTCCCATGTGGGTTCTGTGTGTATTTCCAGGATCATTGGCTCTACTTAGTGGAGCAATAGGAAAATTTATGACTACTCAATCTTCCCAATAAGGGCAAGTCCATTGGATGTATTTTGACAGGTTTCTAAAATGACTTTTATGCTCTGCATGTTTCTCTTCCGGAAGGAACACAAGGGTATTCACTTGGAGACATCATCTGTTTGGCCTTCCTTTCCCATACGCTTCCACCCAAAGGCAAAGCCACTGGGGGCTTATGACAGGGGACATTTTCATTGGTGGCTTCGCTCATACCACCTTTGTAGGCCTACTTACTCTTTAATGGAAATCATATTATTACAGCCCTAAAGAGCACTTTGAAATTTCAGAGTAAGTCATTTTGGTGAAGAGGAAAAAAATATGTAACCATGACATTAGACAGTAAGAAAAAAAACACAAAAAAACCCCAGGCTGAGACCGTTTTTCATCTTAAGCCTTTAAAAAAAGACCGTTCCATCTGTATGCATAAAATTCAATGTCAAAATGTAAAGCAAACTACAAATTAGTTCAGGCAAATGAAGGAAATTTTTTCCAGAATGTAAGTTCTTTTAATTACTCATTGTTTTAGGGAGAGCAGCCTGGAGAGAACCTATACTGAAAGAGCTTGGATTGGGTATCCTCTCGTTGGCCCTCCTTCTCCATTTTCTCTACCTTGCTCAGTGCCTTGGGTAGCTGACCAATATGGGCTACAAGAACGGGTTCCTTGTCTCATGGCTTCCAGCTGGGTTTTACTAACAGGAATCCTGAGAGATGGAAGGGAGGCAGGTAGAAAGACATCAGGGAAGTTGCCTCCTGGATCTCTTCTTGGGAAGTCATCTTCAGCCTGCTATGTTTCTCCAGTGAAGGTAACTATTCTCTCAGGATGCCCTTCTTGACACCCTCTCTTCTTCAGGGTTCCCTCCTCTCTCCTGACTTAGGGATGGTTACAACTCCATTGTCACCAACCCCAGGAACTGCATTAACTATCAGGAGCAGCTGTCAGAGTTTGAATCACCCCTCCCCCGCCCCCCCACAGAACATATGTGTCAAGTAATTTTTATGATACACATTTGTTATGGTGCATTTAACACTTGTAGGTGCTTTCTCGATGGAGAATTTTAAGGATATCTCTTCCTTCATGTTCCTTTTGGCTGTGCTTCTTAATATATGTCTTGAAATCCTGTCAGACATTTTGAGTGAGAGATTTTGTGTTTGCATCCACTCAGGTCCCTGGACCCACATCCAGAGTCCAGCATAGCATTTGGGGGCTTTGATGAAACAAAAGATCAAAGACTTAAATTTGAGTGTGGTTTGATTTAGTTCTTTGTTGTGAAGTTGTCCTCCCCGCTGACCAACTTTGCCTTTCTAGGTCCATACCTCGTTTCAATCATATTTTCACAAAGAGTTCTCAGTGTCTTTCCAGGAACTAGGAATACCCTGCTCCCATTTTTTGGCAAAGCTCTTCTAGTCATCTTTCCCCTCAGGTACCAAAATGCTGGCTGCAGGCATTTTAGTCCAGATCACATTTTTTGCATTTCTTTTCCATTTCTGGTCAAAATAAATATTTTTCTTGTTTTTGTGTTTCTTTTATATTGTTGTCTATTTCTTTATATTTAATTTATTGTTCAATAATTTTATTTTTTATTCTTTTCAAATATATGTATTGTAAGGCTATAAAATATCCTTTTAGTACTGCTGTAGCTAACATCAGTTAATTTTGATAAGTAGTTTTCTATATGTTAGTTTTTATTTTAATCATTGAATTCCAATTTTAAAATTTGGTTTAAAATTTCTATTAATTCCTTCCTTGGCCTATTAATTCACATAAATTCAAATGAACTCATATTAATTTTTTCCTTAGCCTAGGAGTTATTTAGAAGTAAATTTTTAAATTTCTAAATATATGGGAGCTTTTTTGTTGTCTTATTGCTATTGACTGCTATATCTTATATGATAATGGATTTCTAAAATTTGTTTAG
Source organism: Aselliscus stoliczkanus (assembly GCA_033961575.1). Taxonomy (NCBI): domain Eukaryota; kingdom Metazoa; phylum Chordata; class Mammalia; order Chiroptera; family Hipposideridae; genus Aselliscus; species Aselliscus stoliczkanus. The sequence goes on from CM066728.1 coordinate 58,817,947, forward strand.
ACTTATTTTATGACCTAGTTTGTGGTAAAATTTTGTAAATATTCCCTGTATACTTAATAATATTATGAAATGTATTTGGAGGGGCAGGTTTCTGTATATGTCTGTTAGATCAAATTTTGTTAATAACACTATTCCAACCTTATATATTCTTGAAAACTTTTTCATACTTACTGTATCAGTTACAATTTTGGTGTCATAAAATCTACTATTAAAGTGGACTTGTCAATTTTCTCATTATAGTTCTATTAATACTTGTTTCTTTATATTTAGAATTCATATATTTCTGTGTATACAAAATTATACTTGTATTATTCTATTGGTGAAATGAATCTTTTGTCGTTATGTAGCAATTCTTTTTATTACTCATTCATTTTATTGTCTTAAGTTTATTTTGTCTGGCATTGATTTTATGCCAATTTCTTTTGATTAATGTTTGCCTGTTATATTCCTTTCTACACTTTAATTTTAGCATTTTTGCGTTCTTACCTTTTAGTATATCTCTTCCAAACAGCGTAGAATTAGACTTTTTTTTTAAGCCAATATGTTAGTATCAATCTTTTAACTAGAATGTTTTGTCTGTTTATAAATATTGATTGCTGATCTACATGTTATTATTTCTACCACCTCATTTTGTACTTACAATTTACATTATTTTTCCTATGATTCCTTTTCCTCCAAGGGTTTCTTTTTGTATTTTTTTGTTTGTTTTTTTCTTCTGCTATTTTATTTTATTTTCCCTCTTTTATTAGTTTTTAAGTCACATACAACATTTGGTACTCCCTAACATTGTTACAGTGATTTTTTTAAAAAGTTAATCATCTCCACCTTCCTCCCATACAGTATAAAAGTCTTTAAACACTAATTCCTTAAGTACAATTTCATCTTACATTGTATTGTTGTTTAAGTTTCCATACATATGCACTTGTTTTAAAAAAGTTATTGTTTTATATGTTCAATATTTTTAAAGACTTACATATTTAAAAATATCTTTCTTCATCTTTCCTTCTTAAATCTGGATCTTTTAGGGGTTTAATTTCTTTTTCTTAAGTACATCTTTTAGAAGGTCCTCTTGAGAAAGTCCATTAGTAGTCTAAGCTCATTTTTGATTTGTCTACAAATGACCTATTTTGCTCTTTCGGAAAAATATTCTAAGTTGATAATTTCTCTCAGCACTTTGAAGATACTATTTCATTATCTTCTGACTCCTATTCTTGCTCTTGAGCAGTCAGCCATCATTATAACTATCTTTCTTTTACATGTAATTTTTTTCACCTCTGACTTCTTTCAAAATCTTTAGTTTGGCTTGGGTGTTCTGCACATTCACAACAATGTGTGTGGGTATAGGGTTTTGAAAAATTTATTCTTCTTGGGATTTGCTGAGATTCCTAAATCTTAGGTTTGATATTTCTTATGAGTTTTAAAAATTTCTGTCATTCATCTGTAATATTGGTTTTCATCATTTCCTCTCTTTTTTCTTTCTGAAATTTCAAATAGATATATTTAGACCTTTATCATTCTATCACATTCCCTATGTTTGTTTAATTCATTTTAATATTTTTCCTAACTTTCTTTGTTGCATGTTCTGGATGACATTCTAAGAATTACTTTCAAGTTTATTAATTCTTTCTTCCATTGTATTTACTCTCTAACCTGTCCATTATTTTATTTTCATTTCTAGAAGTTTTTTCTCTAATCTGCTTTTAGTCTCTTAGTTTCATTCACTTCTTTATATTTCAAGAGTATCATTTTATGTTCCTTACATGATAGTTCCAAAATTTGAAGCCTGTCAGGGTTTAATTCCTCTGGTTGTCTCTGCTAACTTGCAGGGTTTGGTTTGTTGTTTATCATTTGGATTGTATGCTGTTAGTTTGGCGATCTCAGTCTGTGAGAATCATAAGGATCCGGAGCTGAAGAGGTGTTCCTCCACAGATGTGTTTTGCATTTGTTTTTTCTGGGACACTGGAACATTTAGGATCACTTTAAATTCATTTTCTATTATGGGTTTCCTGGGCTGCACAGGTAGTCCAAATTTCAAACTCCAAACTCATGTAATGGCTGGACTACGGTTATAAATTCTAAGGGAAGAATTTCTTTTTTTCCACTATAAAGACAAATTAATGTGTTGTCTCCCGTTTTCAGAAAGCATATATTTTTCTGGCTTACCTCGCAGCATTCTTAGTTCTAATCCACACCTTGCATAGACCTAAGGTCTTGTTTCTGTCCTGCATGTTGCTGTTAAAATTCATGGCCATATGTTTATGTTGTTGGCAAACACCCTTAGGACTGCCCTAGCATTAGAAGAGGTTTTCAGTTTCATCTTCATTTTCAATCTCTGGGAATTCAAAATATATTCTTATTCATGTGGAATTAATATTTATACTGATAGATGTAAAAAATATATTCTTCATTTGCCTGTTGTGTAAAATCCTTTCCTGCTTTATTTTTATCCACTTTTCACGTTTATGATCCATTTTCATTCTTTGCTAGTGATTATTCATCTTTGAATGGAGCCAGCTTTTTACTGAAGAATAATGTCGGGAGGAGTGTTCTTGAGTTGGGGATACAAATGCATCTGCATCTTTGCAAAGTAACTCCATGAAGATTCAGATGTTCTTTCTCTTCACTGGCTGTATCATCCATAGAGAGCAGTGGTCTGGCACCTAGCAGTTTCTTAGAAAATATTTTTTGAATGAATGAACAGACAGCTCTACAACTCAGGTTTGTCATCGTGAATACCTTCTCACTGTGTCTGTTTTACCCTCTTCTCTCGGAGCATATTTCTTTTCCTCCAAGTTTTGCATCCAAAAATCCTGCTTTCCTCACAATAATAGCCCTTATATTCCAGATTGTTTTTCTCTTTTTACCTAGGCTAGGAAGCTAGAGCAAAAACAATTACCTTCCTGGGCATTCTGAACTATTTGAGCTAGCTGTCTCAAGGAACATTTTCACTCCTCCTGGGTTTGCCCATGATCTGGAGATCTTATCTCTTTAATTAAAAAGCATGGAATGGGTCTTTCAGGACTGTAACACTGACTTTGATTGAAACTTGTATCCTGCTTGATGTCTGAAGATGCTTGCATGAACATGAAGCTTCCTCTTGTTTTCATTGGTAAAGATATCTTAGTATTTGGAAGGTTTGCTTTATAATCTGCGGTTTGAGGTTGTGGCTATTTCCTTGTTTTATTGAAAATGGAGAGCTTTTCCTACCGTTTTCACTAATCCGTTGTTCACAGTTGGGTTTGAGTTATAACCCATGGTGCCTTTCTCTTCTAGAGTTTAATCTACCTATGTGTATTACCCTGTTTTTGTCATTGTTTCATTATCTCCTTATTTCTAGAAAATACTGCACCTTTCTAAATGATTCAACATCCAGCTCAGAATTTTTCTCCATAACTGCTTCTCATCTCACTGTTTCTTAACTTTAAGTTGGGAACACAGAAATCACATGTTGCTATTCTCCCCATCATTTGTGTATCACCACATAATATTCTAAATAGTAGCCCTTTGTTAACCAAGTGGATAGCATTTCCCCCACTCCCACCCCCAGTCTGTAGCTTGTCTTTCCATGTTCTTTACAGGGTCTTTAATAGATCAGAAGTTTATCTCTTGGATGAGGTCTAATTCACCAACTTTGCCTTTTATGGGTCATGCTATGGTGTCAAAGACCTATGGTTTCTGTTAAATGAGTTTGCATAACATGTGGTTTATAGGCATGCATATGTCACATTATAGCAGATCTGATTGTACTTGTAATAAATATATATAGAATTAAGAAATTTGCCCAGCGAACTTATCTTAAAATAAGCTGTTATTGGCTCAATGAAATTATAAACTCTCAATGAAGAACATTTTTGAAAAATTGACTTTCTGGTTCTGCACTGCACTAGGTTCATTGGGGACATGGCAATTATATGCTTAGTTTAACAATGTTGGTGAACTTAAGGAATGGATCCCCATAAGTTTAAATGTGGAGATTCATTCTGTTTATAGCGGCAAACTATAGTTAGCCACTAGTCCCAATAATTAGTAGGAAAATATCTGTCAATGAGTTTAAGAACTCTTTGTTCAAAGATCTTTTTATTTCACTGATTTTCAATTAATCAAGACCTCTGTTACAACAAAAAGCTGAATGTTTTCCAGCCAGCCCCTCAGGAAAGATACCATTTTGGCTCTGAGAGCCATTATGAAAATTTGACCTTTTTACCTTTTTCTGAACAGGGCTTTCCCAGATGCAAATTTAATGGTTTCAACACTGAATGCTATCGGCCTCATAAAGCATGAAACCTCCTCTCCTCAAAGCAGCTGTAGGAATTTCACTGGCGAGGCTGCCACCATGTAGTTCAGTGGGATTCAGCCTTGTGCCTGCCAGAGAAGCCATCAAATCAGCCCTGCTCTTTCTTCAGCGTTCAGAGGTACTGAGAATTGACCTTGAGTTAGGTCTCTTCCATGTAGAGGAAGGGGAGGGAGGAAAATAAATTATTACATAAAACAAAGACTATATTATTTGGTACATATGTTATGGTTTACCCCATTTCATCCTCTGAACAAGGGATTGTCTGCCTTCAACTTTTCCAGGCTTTTAAAATCCCTTGTTATAGTCTGTGCAGTCAACTTAATGAGGACCATTTGAGGAGCATAAGTGAAATGATGTCATTTGGTCTCTCTCCTCCTTCTCCCTCTCTAACTGCAGGATTCGATCTATTCTGAGCGTGACACAATATGCACACAGTTTCTGAATGATTAAGGTGGAAGCCCTGACTTGCTTCAGAGCACCAAACTAATTCCTGCCTCTTCTACCATCCAAGACTATCCTTGTGGATTCACCCAGCACTTACTGAGGACCAATGTATTTTGCTGGACATTTTCATTTCATATGCACTCACTTTTCCCTCATGACAATCTGCAATGCTACTTATATAGCTCTGGGAGATTAGTATTAGATTTGCCTTATTTTACTATATTCAGTGCTGGAACCAGGGTGTGTTGGCTTGTAAGAATCGATAGTTAAATATTCTGCAATTCTGTGAGTACTTATTCAATACGGCTACTATAAAAAGTTATATACACTTACAAGAAATAGATTATATTAAAGAAAAGATAACAAATATTCAAAATTCATCATTTGTTAATTATTTGGCTGCATTTTACTAGTATCTATGTCCTTGAGCTTGTTTATCACTATTGTATCTGTATGGTGAAAGTACTATATAACTGTGCTACTGAGCATCTCTTCCTCATTCCACTTTTAGTGATGTTATATTAGTGGCTTAAAATTGTCACTGGTGAGAGTATTTATATCATGAACACAACAAATGCTACAAATCATGGTTTTTGCCTTTCAAAGCTAGTTGCTGATAATTTATCAGCACACCAGTGACTCCACTTTTTCATGACTCAAATGTACTACAAATGATACTTTATTGACTACAAGTTGTGTAGATAATTATAAACCAACAGAATTTAAGTACATCACAAAAAGCTGCTCTGTGTCTTGATCTCTGGTAGAAATATATTTAAGTGAAATGCATTTTTTTCTGTGTCATAGAAGGAAGTGTACTCAACTTGGGGACTTGAGCTTTGTGCATCATCCAAATCCATGCCTGTCTGAGTACAGTGGGTGGGGCCTCAAAGACAGTGTTTGTGTGAGGAAGTGAAGAACCCTACATGGAATAATGTATCCTAAGGAGAGAAAAATGTTATCTGTGCAAGTATGGACCAAGACCAGCGGTGTGACAGAAGAGGGTTTTTGTGCACATCTGGGATAGATATTGCTCTCTAGCTCTTCCTTCCAACTCTGGTTTATTCCAGAGTACTGCCCAATGAAGCCTCTAAAAGAAGGGAAGGCAAGAGTAGGAGCAAATATGCAATTTCACTAAGATATGATATTGACAGCATTAGGCAGCCCACCTTTGTAGCCAGGGAATAGTGTAGCATGAGGTAGGGTAAAAGATTTTTCTTCCCTTCATCAGGATGCTGAACTGGGATTTAGGGAACCCAACACAAGATATAAAGCAGAAGAGGTCACGGCGGCCTGACTACTCTGTCTAGTCTACATCTGGAGTTGATTAGAAGCCTCAGAGGACATACTGCACCATGGAGGATCAGATGGAATAGGGAGAGTTCAACATCACCATAACAGACAGGCGGAAGAAGACAAAATCTGAGAAAGCAAGAGTACTTGGAGGTATAGAAGAACAGCGTCCCCCAGTGAGTGCTGGAAAAAATGGGTGACTCCACCTAGTGGCCAGGTGCATTGTTTACATGACCTCATATGGAAAGAAGCTCAAGAGATTTCTTGAACTAATTGGGAGAACTTTGAGGGGCTTGAGGCCCCATTTTTTTTTTTTTTTTTTTTTTTTTTAGATAGGAGCTGAGCCAGAAGATACTGCCATGTTGCTATTATTCAGATCTAGTTTACCCCCAGGTTAAATTGGTTGGACTAGGGCCAAACTTGTTTCTCATCAGTGGTTCACACGGCTTATCTATGTTCTAGGATGGGAGGCATAAAGCCAAAATTAGTACCATAAATTCTATGTGGTTTTTCTATTATATTCAATGAAGACTGCAGACAGAAGTAATGCTTAGTATGTATTTAGATAATTTTCCAACGAGAAGAATCTGGTGCATTCTCTTTTGACATTTTCATCATAAAGCATCTTTTGATTAAGTTAATAAAACAAACTGCAGAGTACTATACGTCCTCTGTTTTTGAGGCACTGTTATCAACTGTTTTAGGTCTTAGTCCCAGTTCTGTCACTCTCTCAAGGAGGGACCTTTTTCAAATCAAAAAACCTCTGTGTCCTGCATACCATTAGCAATGGGGGGGGGGGGTGTTCTAACATAGTAGGATTCTAAGTGTGCCAACCTGAAGGAAACCATGGCCACAAAGAAATGTGTTTTCAGTTATTCAAGTGGCCAAATAGTCAATCATCAGATAATCTTCTTTGAGAGAAACCTGCATAGCCATCTTTGCAAAAACATCTGGCCTGAAGGACAGTGCTAATGACTCTTGTATAGGTTAATGTACCAGGCCTCCTTCTCCATTTGCCTCATTGGCACACCATAGGGAAGAGAACTGCTGCAGAAACCTCCCCAGTGACCCTCCAAGGTATTTCCATAACGACATTCCATGCCTTTCAGACTGCACAATTGTATTTCAAGTGTGTTTGGGAGGTTCACTTCTCTCACAGCTCAGGTCTGAGCTCTTCAAGTGTGCTCTCCCCACTTCAAGATTTAGAATAAGGCAGGCATATGCGTAGACTGAGCATTTTTTGCATCTTTTCAAGATCCTGTGTTCTCTAAGCCTGTTTAAAAATAGGCAAATAGTTCCTAGGCATGTTTAGTTTTTCATTATTTTTAACATGAAAGAGAGGACCTAACATGGAAGTAATTTTCAGATTAGTTAATATGCAACCGCTGAACCAGGATAAGAAAAGCTCCCCTCCCGGGAAGCTATTGCCAGTAATGATGGCATTTTTCACACATTACGACAAAGTGGAAGAAATAAGGGGCCTGGTGTTTTTCGAACAGAGAAAAGCAACTGGTAACAAAAGCAAAGACTGAATCTAAGCAGCTGGATGGTTCTCCCTCTCTGACCAGGACACTGGGTATGCCTTGTGGGTTGAGCAGCAGCTACTTTCACCAAAAGGAGTCCCATTATCAGGGACAGAGAGTCTCCACTGATAACTAAATGGGAGAAAGACATTATAGTGGAGTGCATGGCAAAGTGCATCTTTATCTCGAGAAAAGCAACAATCTGCAGTCCTTATTTTTGTTAAAGATTGGCTACACATCCCGCTCGGCTATTCCAAATGAAATGTTGCTTTGGGCGCAGTTTGCTGAACATGTGCTGCCCACAGCCTTTCTGTTTAACCCAGGTGATAGGCACATTCACCAGTCACATGTGCTGTATGGCCTTTCACGGAAATCAGACAACTACAAGAACACTGTTCATTGGGCCTCAGTGTCCTGATTCTGGATTATCAATCTTCATGTTGAGTAAGTGACAAAATAAGCACTAGTCCAGGACAAAAATAATTCTAGTTGTGCATCTGCTACTATGGGGCTGCTGACTCTCTCAGAAGGCACCTAACCCAGAGTTGGATTAGATCATAATCATGATCCCTTTTAGTTCTGCATTTTAAGATTCTTACAAGGAATAGTGAATATCTTTTGTAGATAAATCATTTTTTAAGTATCTCACTGAATGAGTGTCAATAGCTGGGTACTATGGAATGCAAATGTTTTAAGGGCAACTAAAATTAGGGTGATTACCCCAAACTCCACATTAGGAGTCTTTGAACAGCTAAAATAAATGACTAAGGGCAATGAATCCAGAGGCCATTTTATTGGAGAGAAAGAAGAAATACTGCTCTACAGCCCTCTCGAGGAACAACCCTGGTTACTTAATCCCCTAGGTGCAGTCTTGATATGAAAAGATACCCAGAATGCAAAACACAAACTATTACTATGTAATGGGACGGGAAGAAAATAGTGAAGAGTGGGAATGTATGTTGGGTCAACTTACAGTGCTCTCCAAATGATTTAGATCTGTATTATCCAGTAATGTGGCACTAGCTATGTCATTACTGAATACTTACAATGAGTATATGTTGAGATTGAGCAATAAGTATAAAATGCACACTGATTTTTTAACATTTAATGTTAAAAAATCAATGCAAAACATCTTAATTTTTATGTTGATTACATGTTGAAATTATTATATTTTGGATAAAATATATTACATTAACTTCACTTCTTTCTTCTTACTGTTTTAAACATTCCTACTAGAATATTTAAGATCACAGTATGTGGTTCACATTGTATTTCTACTGGACATTGCTGGTTTAGACCTTGTGCTGACTTTACAGAAATCCTGTGAGGGACCCAAGACTGAGATTGTAGGGTAGGGCTGAAAGAAGAGAGAAGGGGAATGTCGATTAGGAGGGAAAAAACTCAACATTGTGCCTGGAGATATATGGGTTCATGCTAAAATGTACTTGTGTTTGCATCTATTTCTTCTTTGACTGCTTTGTAAATCAAGAAAATATCATGTTTGTCATTTGTTTTGCTGTTATCCAAGTCTCTTTCTCCCTAGGGTGACTGTTTTTTTTTAATCTAACTAAATACATTTTGATTTATAGAAATGAGTATGTCTTTATGTCTTCTTCTTCTATATTTCCAGAGTAGGGAAACTAACAAACCATGGATGACCCACAGGGCCATCAGTACAAAGAGATCTTTAGGAACTGACATGCTCTAATAACTGTAGCAGACACCAGGGGTTACCTAACAATTTCCATCCCCCTTTTCAACAGTACCCCAATTTCAGTCAGGTATCCAGTATATTGGATTATTTACTTTTTATTATGTATTTGTCTAAGATATCTATTCACAGAAAAGAAAGTATGAGAGATTAATCAACATATGCTAAGAAGCTTAATACTAGGAATAGTCAGAGACATTTAAATTAAACCCCAAAACAAGGTGCATTTCAAATTCATCCAATTAAAATTACTTAGAAGTATGATAGCAGTAAATTTCAGCAACGATGTGGACCCACGGATACTCTCAGAGCCTGCTGTGGGGAATATACATTGGTACAAGTTAGTAGGATAATTCAGCAATATCTGGTATTATTGACACTGCGAATACTCTTTAGCCTAGCAATTCCCCTTCTGAATATTTAACCTAGATGCATGGAGAAGAATGTTCATACAGCTGTATTTACAAGTCTAATCAATATAAGAATGTGGTATATGATACAATGCAATATGATACAGCAATTGAAATGAGTGAACTGGAGTCTCATGTATTATTTATAAATCTCCACAACATAATAGTGATTCAAGAGAACAATTGGAGCATGACACTCAAGTGTGATACCATTTATATAAAATCTGAAGATACATAAAACAATACTTTACTGATATATAGGTAACATAAATCTGATGTAAATGATAAACCAAATTTAGAATAATGCTTATCTCTAGAGAGAGATGGATCAGGGAAAGGTATGCAGAAGCTTCAATTTATATGTAACATTTTATTTTCTTGTTGGCAGGGGCGGGAGGGGAGGCACAAATGTAATAAAATTGGATAAATGGGGACAAGCTATTCCTATACCATTATTTAGCTAATCAGAAGTACTCACCAGTTTCTCAGTCCTTCATTCCTTCATTGATTTATTCATTGAATCTACAAATCATGTCTGAGAACCTTCTTCATGCCAAGTCCTGGGGATGTACAGAAGGAGACAAACACTGATGAGGGACTCAGAGGCAGCACTGGGAGAATAAAACGCAGGTACGTAGGTAGGGGGAGCTCAGGGAAAACTTTCAAAGGGATCAGTGTTTGCAGTTGAGCTTCAAGTAATGAAAAACTCAGGGAGGATAGGGAATAGAAGCAGTGAGCCTAAACACTTAGGGAACAGGGCAAGAAATCAGAAATCCCAGCAGAAGCAGTGACCCAGAGATGGAAGTAACACTATTTCTGGGCAGAAATTGCACCCAGTTTAATGTTGCTGCAACCATGATGAGATTAGGCTGGAAAAGGAGGTAGGGGAAAAGGTTGGCGAGGGGTGAAGCTATGGGTGGGTGATGTGCAGATGTGCAGATTTCATGAAGCCTGGTGGGCCATGTAAAGATTTTGTTCTCTATTCAGCTGGCAATGGGAGATCAATCACATGTTTCACCAGTGAGGGTGCATGATCAGACTTAGATTTCATTGTGACAGAAAAGAGAATGGGTTGGAAAGGGAGGGCAACCAAAGGCAGCCAAGCAAGCTTAGAAGTAGTGCAGCTTTGGATGACAACCTGACAACCAATGTGGGGGATTCGAGGGCATGAGTTCAAGGAATATATCTGATGAATCAGAATTTGGAGATGAATGGATATTGGGGGATGATGTCAAAGTGGGAGAAGTCAAGGATGACTCCCAAGTTTCTCACAATAAATCCCCGTCTTTGCAGAAATAGCACTTCAGGAAGCCAAATGTAATTATGTACTGTGTCAATTTAGCTTCAGAATTGAGTGTTGCAGCCTCTTACCACATCTCCCACTCTTACACTAAGATCACGCTTTACAGGAGCCATCAATACCCTCCGAATTTGTTCCTTCTCCCTCAATCTTGTTTTAAAACATGAGAGTATCTGTAAAACCATATGTGCATGCTAAGCCTTCCTTACCACAGAGTAGTGATGGGCTTTACAGAATACTCTGAAAATATCTGATGTATTGGGAAAGAAACCCAAGATATGGGGCACATGAAGACCATTAAATATAAAAGGCAGAGAAGTTTAAAGGAGAGGGTTGTTCAAAGTGTACTTAGCAAACTCTACTTGAAAGCCTCTCCCAGTTCTCCCTGGGGGAACTAAAGAGTGACAAGTAATTTTAGGAGGAACATAATAAAATCCTAATAGTAAGATATTTCATAAATTAGATACATGCATTACTAACATGTATGTTGGTTCCTTACAAAAGAAAGGGGGTAAATAACAAACTTGAAAAATATCTAAATGCAATATCCAAATCAAATGTGAACACTTGGCAACTTGTTGCTCTCCTTTGGAAATTTTTTTTAGTTTATTTATCTAAGATTTGAAAGTATGGTTTCATCAGTCTCTCAGAGTTGTGACTTGTGAAAGATTTTACCTTTAGAATCTGTGTGCCACGAAACTTTCCAAACCACTCTCTACCAGAGACATAATATTATACAGAGCAGCCTTGTGTTGATTTTCTTCCAACCATCATACACTTTGGGCCAAAAACCACACACTAGGAAAAGCATAACTCCCCAATGCACCACCAGACTATTATTTTTTAATGTTTCACATTATATGAAAGAGGAAAATGTCTTCATTGTGACTGAATGCATATATGAACAAAACGCAAAGCCTTCTGATGGACAAACATCAAGCGATTCTAGGAGGACAGGAAGAAGCCTTAAAAAAGAGAGCGAGGCCCGCCCCTCCTATTTTACTTGGCCTTTCTTTTCCCTTTCCTGTTGTTCCCTCACGGTAAGTGCGATAACAATGGCCTCTTCTGGCCTCACACTTGAAATTGAACCTGTTTTCTCTGCAATGGAGAGAGCTGTGAGAACATGAACCTTCCTGTTGGAGGGAGAGCTCTCTTTAAAATGTGAAGGTTTTATTAGCTAAGATGATGAGGGAGATCTTAATCCATATGAACTGATGACTCTCCAAGAATTGAAAGGGCAAGGAAATGCTTGAGGATTGGTACTCACAGCTCTCCCCTGTGAACAACCAGTTTGCACATCTGGGAAAAAAACTAGGACCAAACTAGTCATGGGACCTACCCAGAGTTTAAACCACCCAAAGCACTTTTCAATATCTAGCCACCCAATCAAATCAGGCACTGAGAAGTTACATATTTGTTTTGCCACCTCTCAGATGACCTACTCCTGTTTTGGGACAATCCACTAAAGTTTCAGGGATAATGATGAAACGTTTGGACAGCAGAAGTTTTCTCTCCTGTCTCTGGTGGGTTAGTTTTTCATGAGTCTCTGTATTTCAGTACCTTTGTGTGTTTCTTAACTGCATTACAATTAAGTTACATCTCACCACAGCACCTGTGTGAACAGTGGCGCTAGGTCTGATACTCTTCACTTCTGTCTGGGAGCAGGATGGAGGACTAGAGAGGGTCACCCACAGAGAAGAGCAGTTTTTTCACTGGAGCCCAGTAGACTGCTAGGTTGGCCCACTCTGGGCTCACTGTGAATGAGATTTCCAAAGCATCCCGACAAAGGCCCCTGGACATAGGGTCAGAAACTTCTGTACGTGGACATCAGTGGGTGGAGAATGGAGGTTGGCCGAGAGCCTCAGATCTCTTATCCAACAAAACACACAATAGGCACTAACAAAACCCTACCGATTCCTCCTCATCTGTGCTATGTCATCTGCTGAGACGACTGTTTGTTCCTGTTTTTTAAAAGTTGGATATAGGTGTGAGAAAGGATAGAAACAAGGTGAGCATTATATCCACAAGGAAACCAGGTCTCTGCGGTGTTCTCCCCTAGGAAAGCCTGAGTGTCCATCTCAGGCTTAGGTGGTACTGTGAATGCCTTGTGGCTAACTGCTGCACCACTTGTCACCTTGACTTTCCATGGGCATTTATGCAGCCCTCAGGGCTCCATGCTGGCAAGCTGCAGGGTCATAATTCAAAGGAGTATGAACAGATGTATCCCTGGAGCAGGTCAGAGAAAAGTGCTCTGTACCTGGCTTTTCCGTGTGAGAGCCTTTCTGGCAATCTCATTCATTTTTCTCATCTCTCAGGCTGTTGTTGTCTAGCTGAGTGGACAAGCTGATCAAGGCCTTATTTCATAGTCAACAGATAATAGCTTAACACATTAGCCTTCTTTGGAGACACACTGGAAAACCTGCATGCATGACCTTTGTCAAAGAATGTGACTTCTGTGGGGAGATAAGAGTGAGGTGGAGGATTGGGGGAAAAAGATGAGGGGAGATGGAGAACCAACATAAGGCTGGTCCTTAAAGATATGTTTAGAGGGTCTTAAAATGATAGCATCTGTAGTCAGGTAACTGGGAAATACTAGGTTCAAGTTAAATAGGTTTCTTTGTAGCAGTACTAATCAGAACCTTTCATAAAAGCCATGATACATCATGAATTTCTGAGGTGGGATGAATAATAGTAGCATAACAGAAATCACCAGTTTTCAAATGTATTGAACCATACAGCTCTTTTTCAAGGTGCATCTTGTAGGACCAGTGTTCTATAGGACAAACTTTAGGAAATGCTTATTTAAATGTATATCAAGCATCTACTTTACTAATGTAGACCAGCCTTTAAGAAAAATCCACATCTTCCTCATATTAAACTCTTATTACTTTATCTGTATTTTTGTTGACATTTACAACCTAGTTTATTTGATTTCTCCCTGAAGACTATAAATCCATATCCCAGAGTGCTGAGAATAGCAGCATTCCCATATCTGTCTTACAAAGTGTTAACCCTTTTCTACATCAGCTCCCTCTGGAAATATTACATTATTAGAGGTTGTTAACAGTGCTGTCTATTCTTAATAGCATGAAGCACAATTTTTGAAAAATTTCAGTCAAATCCTCAGAATTTAAATAGTTAGATCCTGATAATAGCTAACATCTCTTGGATACTTGTTTATCGTTTCATTAAATCATCACAGCAACCCTATGAAATAGGCAGTATTCTTTTTCCCATTTTATAGGCAAGCAAACTGAGAGAGGTTAAGTCACATGCTCAAGGTCACACAAGTAGGAAGTGGCTGAGCTGGGATTTGAATCGGGTTCCAGAGACTGCATATGCCCTCATCCACTTTGCTGCACTGTCATGTGAAGGGAAAGCTAATGAGGCTTGTAGGGATACATCTGAACACAGACAGCTGCTGGCATATTCTTGGTCACCCAAATCCCCTCCACATACTTGTTGCTGGGGATCAATGGACAGTTCTAATGTACTGGAACCAAAAGTTTTCTCATCACCAGCATGGAGCTGAGAAGTACAGAGTGACCCAAGTAAAGCTTATTAAGGTAATACTGGAGGAAGCCTCATTCACCCTCACATTCTCATTCAGTACCCTGATCTGCCTAGTCCCATGTTTTCAGTTTGGCAAGACTTAGAGCACACTGAGCCAAACTTTCTTCTCTTTAATTGCTACACCCATGTTTATTTGAAAGCAGAATTAATCCATGTATTTCTGATTACCCATCAGAACTCATCAAAATGAGGCCCTGAAAAAAGCCCGTTTGATGTTCAAAATATAATCTGAACCCATTGCTCTTATGAACAGGAAACTGGACTTTGCCAAGAGTAAACGACTCCAAATTCAGAAAGACCAGTTTGGTCTGATACTTTATAAGATATTTGAACCTCTTTACTGTAGACTTGGCGCAAACTTCATCCCTCTTTCTGTCTTTTTTTAATCCACACTCTATGCTTTTAGTTATATAGCGTGTGATGGTGATTTCTGTCATCTGGGATGAGAACACTGTTAAAAATTACACTGTGTAACTAGTAGCAATAAAAACATGTTATTTCATTCATATGCCAAGCCATGGTTTCCACTTTCATGATAGATAAGTTTTCTTTTAGTCCCTTATACTTCTCTTGCTTAATAATTTTATCGTGATTGAAATCTCTCAACTAGTTAATTGACAAACATGACTATAACAGTGTTGAAACTGTAGAATATTTTAAAAGGACAAATCCACTAACTTCAATTTAGATGTTGAGTCATATACACATACACATTACATAAGTATATGTATATTTACTTCTGGACCACGGTGTTTTGTTTTTGTTTTTTGTTTTTTTTTTTAACATGCACAAATTTAACTACATGACCTCAACCTTTGAGAGCCAGCTCCAAAATTCTCTGATTCAGTAAAAAAATTTTAGAAAGTATTACCATAAAGTAATGAGACCGAAGCCACTTCCTCTCACGTATAACATCTCACAAATACTCTGTAGATAACATGTACACAACGGATTCAGTACATCAGTGTGATAGGCTTGGGAATAAGAAATTATGTGTAAATCTCTTGCAAGGCTTACAACATCCATAAATATCATGTACATGTGTATTTATTCTTCCTTCATTAAGAAATTTACACCAAACACTCTTGAGTACAGTACTGCATTGGTTCCCTTCAGTATGACCTCTGTGATGGTTTAATCTAATTAAGGAACTCGAGAATAGACAGAAGATAGTGCAAGTGTATTAATTTTCTTCCTACACAGAATAAATGTTTCTTTTAGCTCGGTCATCTGTTCCATAGCATGGGAAAGAACTTCATTCTCTCTCACATCTGGATATCTTTATCTTGATGAAAACTGCAATTAGCTTTGCAACCCAAACTCCCACTTTCACAGAGATCCAGCGTTCCTATCTGCTTTCTGGGGTCCCCATTGCTTTGCTGTCCCTGGCAAAGGGGATGGCAGGAGCTCAGAGAAGGAAGAAAGGAACCCACCAAGAGGATGTCCTCATTCAGTGATGCCCTAGTGCCCGGACGTCCCACGTATCCCACGGTCATGAGGATGTAACTCTGGAGCTGTGAGGACCATACGATGAGGAAAGACTTTGCTTCCTGTGCCTCCTCACTCATCAGGGAAACATGGCTCCTAAGTCATAGTGAAACACTTATGCATGCAAAGTGAAAAGTCGAGGTGCTGAGCAGGACTCTAAAGCGCCCAGATCAAGGCATCTGAGGAACGGGAACAGAAAAGGCAAGCAGTGCCAGCCCCGAAGTCTACAGTCAGAACAGAAGTCCCCTCCAGGATGCTTCCTCAGACAGCTCTGAGGCTTTGTTTCTGTAGGTGATACCCTTTTGTCTGGCTGGGTGAGAGGCGATCCACACTGATTTACAGCAGGGACCTGACTCTGAGGAAAAAGCCAAGGTGCATGCAATCCTTTTGGGCCTACCTGAGGAGGTCATGCACTTTGTTTTCCGTTTTTTTTTAACATAACATTTTTTTTTTTTTTTGTAACTATGAAAGTAAACATGCTCCTTGTAGGAAAGCCTGTACATACAGAAAAAGGTAAAGAATGAAATAAAATAACTCCTAATCACACTGCCGCCCAGAGATAAACATTTTGGAGTATTTTCCTCCACCATTTCTTTCCCAGACATTTAGTTCACTGAACTGGGATGATGCTCTATATAGAGTTTGGGGTCCTGCTTTTTCACTTACCGTAGTATGAATGTTTTCCCCAGATCATTAAATGGTCTTCAAAACACGATTTGGGATGGCCACACAGTCATTTTCTTTAATGGAGCAATGTTGAAATGTTTTTGGCTGGATAAGATTATAGGCCTTTTCTAATAGGCACAAATAGTTCTTAGATTGTGTTCTATGTATTCTGTTTTCCATTTTCCATTCAGAGTTTGCATGGGGCAGGCGGATGGTGGCAGGACTGATTCAGCTAGTTCTTGGAGGCGTGAGAGAAGTTGATGTGCAGCCTTTTGGAGATCACAGACGTGAGCTAATCCAATGTGGAATCCACACTCATGTCATTGTCTTGAATAAGAAATAGTACGCGCCAGGGCCGGCCGAGTGGCCCGGTGATTAAGCGCTGGTTTGGGAAGCCAGCGGCCCCGGTTCTGTCCTATAAGTGAGGGCCAGTGACACTGCCCTCAAAAAAAAAAAAAAAGAAATAGTAGGCTCCAAACCCTGCCATTTGTCCTTCCTTAGCATGTTTCTGAATTTCTGCTTTCTTTTCAGGATGTTAGGGAGTGATGCAACATACTGACAAAATGAAGCAGTCAATAAGAGGGCAAGCAGAGAACTCACAAAAAATGAATGCACACTGCTGTGGTAGAGATGACAGCAAACTTGATTAAATTGGCTATTAAATATGCATTATGTAAAGATTAAACAGAGTTTCTCTACTAGAAATATGAAGGTGATAAGAGGAAGAATATAAGGCATTTTAGAGGAGAAGCAGAGAAGAGAAAAAATGATCACACTGGTCAAATGATCCATTGGCTCAATGTGTGCACACATGCATACATGGATGGGATAACTATGTTTTAAAAAATAAATCCAACATTGAAAATAGAGGTTGTCTATTGGGAAAGCTTGTGCTGAGGGAGAGCCCTACAAAGGGTTTTGGAAAGCTGGCACTGTTTGATTCCTTGACCTGGTTGGCTTCATTGTATGGTAATTAATCTGTATGAGCTCCTATTTATGCACTTCCGTGTATGATAAATTCACAAGCTAGAAATCTAATTAATTGCTAGAGATACTTGGAAGAGTGTGGAATTTGTGTTTGGGCTGGAGAAGAATAGTTGTTCAACATGGGAATATACAAAAGAGAAACAGCCTTTTGTTTAAAAGGGAAAAAAATGGGAAAAGAGATCACCTGTGGGAACTGGGGTTGGGAAAAATAGAAAGATGCTTCTAGTTTGCAAATGGTTACTTAGATAACAGAATGAATAAATTGAACTCCAGGCAAAGGTTTTTAAGAACCATATAAGATGTATAGCATGGTGACTAGAATTAATAATATTGTATTATATACTTAAAATCTGGTACGAGAGTAGATTTAAAATGTTCTCACCACACACACAATGTAACTATGTGATGTATGTGTTAATTAACCTGATTGTGAATTAACCTGATAAAATCACTATGTTGTACACTTTAAGTGTATACAATTTTGTTTGTCACTTATATCTCAATAAAGCTGGGAAAGTAAGAAACATACAAGAAATAAGAAAGGAGCAAGACAATGAAGTGAAGATTATTGACTCTGTGTGTGTGTGTGTGTGTGTGTGTGTGTGTGTGTGTGTGTGTGTGAATGAACATATTTAAAACCAGCAGCTATTACCACTGTTCATTCAAAACATTAACATCAAAAGGTTGAGAAGCAGAAAATCTCTGTTGCAGGTTTCACTAAATTGTGTGTGTTATGTGCTGTTGACTCCAATTCCTGGTGACCCTATGAATGAGTGATGCCCACAGTGTCCTGTCCTCACAGCCCTGCTCAGCGCATGTAGACTCACACCTACAGCTTCTTACACGGAGTCAATCCATCTCATATTTGGTTTTCCTCTTGTCATGCTGCCTTCTATTTTTCCCAGAGTTATTGTTTTTCCAAAGTATCCTGCCTCTCTGAAGTATGACAGCTTCAGCTTTTTCCATTTTTCCCTCTAGCAATATTTCAGCCTTAATTTACTGTAGGACCCACTCATTTATCTTTCTGGTGGTCTAGGGTATCTATATAGCTCCCTTCCAACACCATATATCAAATGAATCATTTTTTTTTTCCTACCAGCCTTCTCCCCAGTCCAACTTTCATCCATCCATACTACTAAATAGGCATGTAACATTTTGCAAGCAATTTGATTTTTTTTTCTTTTTATTTACTTTTTATTTATTTATTTTTATTTTTTTGAGAGCAGCGTCACTGGCCCTCGTATGTGGGACCGAACCAGGGCCGCTGGCTTCCCAAGCCAGTGCTTAACCACCGTGCCACTCGGCCGGCCCTTTTTCTTTTTTTCTTTTTAAAAGGCAGTATGATATAGTAGTAAGGCTTTTGCCTTTATAGCCATATTATTGAGATCAAATTTCACTTTTGATGTCTGAGTTGCATGACTCTGGCAGAATTCTTGCCTGTAGGTGCCTCAGTTTTCTTGCTGTAAAGTGGGGAGTAGAGTCCCTACCTCACAGGATTGTCATGAAGATTAAATAAAATAATCCATAAGCACAATGCCAATAAATGTTGGCTATTATTACTGTCATTATGATTAGCAATTTGTATGAGACTTAGCTCTAAAGTAAAGATAATAGACAACAATTACTAGGGCCCCTACCAATTCAAAAATGACAGGATTCCATTCCTATAACTGTGACTTTGATGTGTTAAACTTCCTTGGGCTGTCAGACAGCCAAGAGTAATCAGTAAAATTGTGCCCAAGTGCATGGAGTACATGAAGAAACATGAGGTGAAAATCACTCCCATTATCCTGAGTCCATGGTGACATATCCACCAAGAGGAATCAGAGTAGTGAAAGTCAACCTCCTTCCCTGCTGACACCTCCAACAAACTGACTGAACTAATCTTTCAAAAAATCCCTGAGATAATGGAATGTTTGATGAACCTTTTCCTCAAAAAGTCTGCCAAATAATTCTTTACAAATGTATTATTCAAGAGAAAGAGGGCCAGCTGAGTGGCTCAGCTGGTTAAGAGCTCGCTCAAGAGTGTGAGCTGAGCTCTGAGCAACAGCAGTTCAATGCCTGGCCTGAGCTGAGCTGCCACTGAGCTACCAACAGGTGGCAGGATGGCTCAGCTAACAAAAAAAAAAAAAAGAGAGAGAAAGCAAGCATATATATTTTTGTATTTTAATCTGTTTTAATTTAATGAAAAGTGCTATTTTTAAATACTGGCTTTGTTTATATTTGCTGATGATTGACCTTAACCCCATTGTATTGAGATGTGCTAGGCCCGTTCAGCTATTGGCTGCCCCTTAATAACCTGTAGTTATAACCATGATACCCTTTAAAGGTGGATCAAAACTGAAGATGGTTTTCCATTCCCTACTCTCTGAAAAAACCGTTGAATATTTTTTGTGACAGTTAGGTATATCTTATGTCTTAAGTCATCCAAAAACTAGACTATATTCAAACATCCTTCCATCTGTCTTTTAGGGTAGTACAGAAAGGAAAGTGCCCATATCTTACTCTTGGTCACCTTGAAGTCATCTACATTGGATCCATCCCCTCCAGTCCAGAATACTCATAAAGCCTCCTATCATATCCTTATGACTTCAGGTTCTTTTCTCTCAAAGTGGATCTGTGAAGAAGAGTAACTAACTTTGGGTTTGTGCCCAGTAAACCACATGTAATGCAGAACTTTAAAAAAAACAAAAACAACTTATCATGTATATCCGCTTTTTTGAAGATTGAAAAAGTGAACGTGTCAACATTTGTGAGCACTATTTATATTCTTTTTGTCATCCTCATAGTAAATGAGAAAGAAAGGAAGTAGTAATAAAGATAATGCATTGAATAAAATAAACTATATTTTCATGAGTATTTAAGCTTCTTCATATGTTTTCCAGAATATATTATAAAACTTTCTTCAATGAGACAAAGACCTTTTAACATGGTAATATATTTTTTAAATGAAGATCATTTCTACTAAATTATTATTCTTTCAGATAATGTTAAACTGAATCGTGATCATTATCCAAAGCCAAAAATACTATAATTGCATAAATGGAAAGGCTCATGAAATACAATATATTCTATGAAAACAATTGACTCAATGAAAACATTTGGGGAGGGTAATCCAGAGAGGCAGTACTGATATTTTGTGTTGAATAGAAATCTTGAAGATTGTTGGACAGAAGGTCAGTAAATCTCTATAAAAATTCAAAAGATGCGTAATGAAACCTAAAAGGGTCAAGTGGGATAATCCTGATAAGGACAAATGGTGGGGAAGGGCAATGAGGACCCTGAAATAAATCCCCATGAACTAGATGAATAAAGACTGACTGTATGGGTCAAAGTGGGATGGCGATCCCATGTTTATGAAGTACTAGCCCCTAGAACACGTTTCAGCACCTGAGAGGGAGCCAGCTTGTACCCTGAGAATGTGGTTGTACAATTAAATGAAAAGAGCTACACCCCTGCCCGAATCCGATATCATCTCCTACACCAAGGTCTGAGGCCAATATTATCTCCTGGAACCACTGTGGCAGAGGGAGGAATTTACACTACCCTCAGTGGCAAACTCTGGAACAGAAAGCTCAGCCCAGGGGTCAGCACTTAGGGCTTAACAGGAGAAGGCGCTTCAGTATTAAAAACAGTCTTAGTGGTGAACATGGCCAACACCATCTGAGTTTGGCCTGAGAGCTTCTGAAGCAACTATCTTTAGACATGGTGTGAAGCTCATTAGCCTCATGAGTTTCCTGACTTGGCCCAAGTAGCTCCAAGTTTGACATTTTATAAGACATGAGCTAGCAGCCTGCAGTGAAAAGGGACCACAATGTTACATAACATCCAAAGAATGTTGAAAGTAAAAAATTCTTTGTGAATTTAGAATGTTTTTGACTCCATATTGGAAGTCATATTGATTGAGACAGTTTGGCTGAAACCAGTTTTTTTTACTTCCTGCTGTCAGGCTAACATGAATAGTATTCAGATTCTAAGTCTAAATATGAATACCTGTTCTCATTTGAAGTGAAAACCTGAATCATAAAATTTTTAAACTAAAACGCTGATCAACCAGCAAGATCACATAAATATTACAAGTTTATTTTACATTGTAGGATAAACATGTTTCTAGTGTAAAAAAAGTGACTAAAGTCCAGTTCACTAAATCTGTATTAAATATAGTTTTTCATACATTGCACCAACAATAATATGAAAGGGGACTGTAACTGAACTTGAATCAATCACTGTTCCAGTTCATTACTATATTCTGCTACCACTAGAATCCCTCTTTTCTATTATAGCACATCTTGTATTTGACTTCTCATGAAAATAAAGTTAGATATTAGAATTTCATTTTATTTCACATATCGCTTGAATATTGAGTGAGCTTTCTGATTGCAGAATTCTAATTATGCTTTCTCCAAAATGAATATTGTTTTCCCCTTTAGCTCCTCAATTCATTTCTCTTAAGGTTAACCTTGCTCTCTGTTTAAAAAAAAAAAATCCTTCTTCATATACTTTTAAAAAGCCACGGACTCTCCTTGTGTTCACTGTCTAACATACATCCCATTTTACATCAAAGCCTGGGCAGTGATGACGATTCATGAGCTGGTAGGGAAAGTTGTACAGAGCGGCAGCTACACCAGGATGAGTCTGTACTGCATTTAAAGACGGAAAATGGGAAAGAAGGGCTCATTCAGTTCCAGTCTGCCACGTTCATAATAAGCAATTAAATATCTGTAATTAAATCTCCATTTACTCAGCAGAGCAGAACAGCACAGTTCAAATCCAGTCTTCAGGGTAAGAGAGTAATAAGCTTTATAAAAACTACATTCATTAATTCTGATAATAAAGAATGCAACAAAAACAATAAAAAAATAAATGTGTGTTTAAGAGAGCTGGTGGCATTTAAGGTCTAGACAAGTTTAACTGGACTCTAAAATTAATATGCACCTGCAGAAATAAAATAAACAACACTAAAAATTAATATGCATTTATTTCAGCACTGGGTAAAGGTAGCAATTAATGTGGGCAAGAAAGGAGCTTAAGAATGAAACACCTGTGGGTATTAAAAATAGTAACATGC
The DNA here is from genome assembly GCA_033961575.1 of Aselliscus stoliczkanus. Classification (NCBI taxonomy): domain Eukaryota; kingdom Metazoa; phylum Chordata; class Mammalia; order Chiroptera; family Hipposideridae; genus Aselliscus; species Aselliscus stoliczkanus. The sequence goes on from CM066728.1 coordinate 58,840,704, forward strand.
CCCTTTAAAATAATTTCTGTTGCTATGAACAATATTCAGGACATATGGAGGAGGGAGATTTATAATATCATAAAAGTGTGATTGCTGAACTCAAAGTATTCTTGGGTCTCAATAATACCTCTATTTTATATGACAAATTGAATTATATATGCTGCTATCAAAAATAATAAATATTGAAGAAAAACAGTTCCTAATTTGAGTAAAAGTGCTGCAGATAAATGATTGTAAGAGTTACCAAATTAGGGTTTACTGTGCACTTTATGTTTACAGAGATGTGAATGAGAAACACAGGGTCTAGAAGCAATGAAAATATGACTCCTGCTTTTTAGAAGCTTAAGTTGGACCTGGAAACCCAAGACATATTCCTAAGAAACTGAACAATCTCACAAATGTGCATATATTTGCAAGATCCTTTCCTCACATTATTTCACCAGTCCTGTAATAATCTTATGACATGGGGAGAGAAGAGCGTCATTATTATTACCTGTGGGCTTTTGAGTTTGAAAAACTCCAGTTCAGTCATGAAATAGAAATGAAAAGAATGAAACACTTAAAAGGCTCATGCACTGAGACAAGCAGTTAGTACAATATCTTAATTACACCTCACAACAACACTATGAAATGGGAGTATAATTATATACCCCATGTTAGAAATAAGAAAAATGAAGCTTATTCAATAACTTTCCTGAAAATATATAGCCAATAAGTGATAGAACCACGATAGAAGATTCGAACCTCTGTCTCACTGACTCAGAACCCATAACTTTAACTGGTACTGTAGCCTATCTTCTTTCCTTTGCCTAGCTCTATAAATGTGACAGATTAATCAACATCTTTGAGCTTCCGTTTCTTAATGAAGAGCATACCGCTAATAACATCTGTCTCTGGAGCTACTGTGTGCATTAAATGGCATGACTTTTGGTAAGTTCTCATATGCTTCACTAAAGGCAGGTTTCTTCCTCCCTGCTTTCCCTTAAGTTATATGCCCAAGGTCACATAGCTAGCAGTAGATCCAGCACGCAGACCTATGTCTTCTGTTTCTGAGGTCGCAGATTGCCATAAGTCTCCTTCCACAATCACCAGCACTGTGCCATATCCACCCACAGTGGATATTTTACTCTTTTCATCGCAACTCCGTTACTTATATGTCGAAAGGCCATGTTATGTAATAGATGAGAACAGGCAGCCGGTATTCCTCAACATTCCTTAGGCACACTTTGGAAAGGCTAGTTTCTCTCTTAGCTTCAGAACAACCACTAACCACTCTGTTTTTTCACTGTTTCTTTTGTGTGTGTGTGTGTGTGTGTGTGTGTGTGTGTGTGTGTGTGTGTGTGTTTGGAGGGGGGACAAAACGTGTTAACTAAAATAAAACAAAGGGGTCTACTACAAACAAAGGAAGTCATGGGGATCAGTGATAGGTACCCAGCTTTGAAAACCATGCTACAAGTATATCATCATTAAAACCATAAGAAACGAGCTGGCAAAGTGTCATTTCTAAAGAAGTAGATTTCAGTGGACTTGGTTTATCTATTCCTCTTCTTTGGAATAGTCCTAACTCTGTGTTTTAGTGATGTGAAACAAGTGTCTATGATCTGAAACAAATTAAGAAAAGTGTATATGCCAAGCCTGTACAAGAGCACAAAGACAATCGAATTCTCCATCAGGTAGTAACTTACTGACCAGCTTCCCAGACTAACAGGCATGAAGATGCAGTGAGTGATGTTTTGAAATGCATAAGTTGTGTCTTGATGTTTGAAGACCAGATAATTCAGGAACTTAATAATTACTTGTAAGAATAATCACTTGTAATCACAATAATTACTTGCAATAATGTTAATAACAATAATATTGCATGGTGACAATTCTTCCAGCTCCGACAGTAATGGAGCTGACCTCCTTTTCTGAGGAACAATAAAAATCAGAGGTGAGAACTCACAAAGGATCTCTGAATTATTCATGAGCTCAGGCATGTCACTTGCATCTGTATGTTACAAAACCCATGGAAGTGTAATAGCACATTAGTGATGCAAATTACAAAAAGGTTTAGTGGTGGTTTTCATAATTCTGTCCAAAGAACATTCTTACCAACAATGAAGTGCCTGATTTTTATTCTTTACAGTTGCTAGGATTCATCGTGGTTGGCCAGGTCAACTTTGTGGGCATTTTTATTTCACTCAGCTCTGATTTACCCATTTTTATCCACTGCTAATGCATACCAGCAACAATGATTAAATCACTCTCATGTTTTCTCTGACATGCAATTAGAATGAGGTTGCATCACCTGTATAATTAAAATATGTAAATTTAATAATATACGCACAAATGAGGCAAAAACAAGCTTTTAAAAAAATATACTGCAAAAACAAATGACAGAGTAAAGAATAAAGCAAATGTGGTTAACATGTTAACATTGGGGAATTCTTTGTACTGTCTTGCAACTTTTATATAAGTTTGAAATTATGCCAAAATGAAAAAATTACCATTGCTTCTCAGAAAAAATTACCTTGCAACTCAATCTGCCACTTCACTAACTGAGCATAGGCCACGGGATGAGAGATGGGACATAAGGCCCTCTCAACACTTCCCTCCAAGTATGAGCATCATGCCGTGCTGAGTGATTCTAGTGTTTAAATATACATTTTTTTTGGAAAACAATATTTAAAAAATTTTGCTTATGTATTTTTATTATATACTACATATTATACACTCATGCATACAAACCGTTAAATGGGGTTTAAGCTCTGTATATTACATTTCAAGGGTGATTTAAGGTTTTCAAGGGTGATTTTGGCTGTGTGTGATTTTCACCTTGCATGCCAACTTTAGGTCTTGTCCCTAAGTAAGATGTGACTCCACTGAATTCTCCTCACTTATAGGTGAAGAAACGAAGTTACATGAATTGATGAGTTAATATTCTTGTGTTGAAGGCTACTCTATACTCACAAAATCAAGAGAATAAAATGTCTGTCTCATTCAGTGTTCCTTGCCCCTCTCTGCTTCTCTGTCCTCACTGGGAGGCTAACCACTTAGAGTACTGATGGCCCTGGTCACCAAATAAGAGCATCAATAAACTGAATGTGCTATGGGTCCTGGAAATATTGTATAGTGGGGAAGGAAATGCTCTCTGGGGAAAGTAACAAACAGAAGGAAATCTCTGACAAATCTGAGTTATTAGTGGGGAAGAAATCTTTGGTCAGGGGCAGTGGCTTAGCTCTGTGATTATGAATTATGCTGACATAACTATTTCATTTATTTCTTGTCCACTTTAACCCCTACCACCACTGAATTCAAGTTACATGTATTCTAATGTGCCAAGCCTACCATTGGTTCACTATGTACTTATAACACAGGACAAACTTGGCCAAGGAAATTTTTACTTTGTATGTAAGAGTATGCATTTTTAGGAGATTTGGTTATTGTTGTTACATATGTTGTTTAGACTTTGAAAAATTGTGAAATGTATTTCAGAAGGACCTAGAACTAAGAGTTGGAAGACCACAGACAAATTGTATATTTGCCAAGTGACAGAATCTCTCTATGCCTCATTTTCATGATCTGTAAAAGGCATGAAGATCATTCAGTGTCTGGATAATTACTTACAATCACAGTAATCAGCTATGAAAATATTAATGACAATATCCCTACCTAGCTCATGGGTTTGTGGTAGGATCAAAAGAAATATTTATCAAAGCACTTTATAATCTCTAAAACACAAAATATATCAAAATATATACTCTTTAAATGACACAAGAGACTAGCTGTAATGGTTAATTTTATGTATTAACTTGACTGGGCATGGGGTGCCCAGATATTTGGTGAAACATTATTCTAGGCATGTCACGGGCATTTCTGGATGAGAAACTGGAACTGGAACTTATACCATCAGCTCTCCTGGGTCTCCAGCTTGCTGACTGCAGAGCTTGGGATTCCCCGGCCTTTATAATCACACACATTAATTCTCTTTATAATAACTCATACTTATGTATACATGTATATATACTCTACAGGTATCCTACGATCATATATTATATATATATATATATATATATATATATATATATATATATATATATATGAGTATATATGAACCCATTGGTCTCGTTTCTCAGCACAATCCTGGCAAATACACTAGCTACAAAAAAGTATTTGTTCCTATAGCTGTTAGTTGGGTTAATTAAAATGACTAATGAATTTGTGTCAATCAATCAGTTGTATCACAATATCTATGCCCAGTGACCAGTGTGAAGATTCTGCACCCTTCTCCACCGCATCTTAAAATCATGAAAGGGGCTGAAGGTTCTGAGGTGGTGTAGGACCATCCCTGCCAAAATGCGAGTTGTTTCTGAAATAATCCACTTCCATACAGCTTGCCTTCTTCATCCTTAGACTGCTTCACAGTCACACACCAAAAAAGGATATAAAATTTCATAGTTTAAAAATGAGAAATTACAAAGCACCATCTTAGGCCTAAATTGGCATTATGAATCCAATTTATCTAATTGTGATGTCTCATGTGTTTCCTGTTCCTTTGGAGAAGTTGTCTGTATGTACCTGGCCATTACTGCCTTCTCACAATGATGTTTGTTTTCCATTAACAGGGCTTGTAATAATCATATGCCATCCATTATTTTCACAGGTTTTTGTTGGTTTTGTTATCCTTAAACTTCGTCTACATCAAGCATTTAAGACATTAAATGGCCTGAGTACAAAGTTAAATAGAGACATACCATCTGTGGTACCGTCTCCATCAATGATAATGAAACGCTGCCACAATTTGAGTCACTTGTAGGACTCCATTTCTATAATGCTTCATGTCAAGCACCCTGGATTAAACTCTCACTGGAAGGATTTAATTTAAAAAAAAACAAAAACTATGTAGGTTAGTCTGCCCTCTAGTGTAGCTCACTGGTTTCTAAAATAAACTAAAGAAATGTGTCCTGGAAGCTGACTGAATACTTCTGTCAAGATGGCAAATTGCCATCCCCTCCAGCACCAGATTTTCACAGCTCCCGCCTCTTTGTGAGCTACAGACTTTTCTAGAATTAGGTCACATTCTAACCTAGTTTTCAAAAGAAATGCGTATGAGCCACACCCTCCTGGACCTATGCCTGCTTGAAGTCAGTGTTACATGGATATCCTTGATGGTGCTTTTTGTAATTTGCTGTCATTCCAGAACAGGGATGCAACGAAATAAAAAGACATATTTCTGAGTTCAGAAATGAGAGCTTTAGGATGGGTTTCTGAAATGGAGATAGTTGGTCTAAGGACTGTTACTAGAGTGAGCTAACGTCTTTCACATGGTCTGTACTGTCCACGGAACAAAGCTTGCTGCTGCTGTATGCAGCCCACGCCCAACTCCAGGGGTCATGTCAGCAGTAAAGAAGCATCTTGGTGTTCCCTGTTTTATACCTTCCCTTGAATCCTGCTTTAGAGTGAGCAAGTAAAGTGTCTTGGGAATTGTTTTTGAAAAATCTGAAGTTTACATACAACTGCATAAACTCTTGTTTTTTTTTGTTTTTTTAAAAAAGAAAGTGTATTTCTTGCAATTGGCGTACTTGTGTTGGTCTGAAGGGTTTTCTGCTACACATCAACTTGAAAGTTATTTCAAAGGATTATATACACTGTTGAATCATCTTCTTTAAAATTTTTCAAGGCCTCATGTACATATTTACCTGGAAAACTCAAATTTTCTGGTTGATGACAATCTGGCCTATTCTTGCTTGTTCTTTGCACACTCCCTTAGTCCATGTCCCAAAGATACTTAGCTAAGTAGTGATATTTTGTTTCAAGGCACCCCCCCACTCCCCCAATCACTATCAATTTCAGGAAATACCAGGTTCTGACTTTCACAAATAAAAAAACAAAAAACAAAACAAATACCCTTTTATATTTAAATTATATACACACATACATAAACATTCTGAAGTCTGCAAAGCATAAGAATGTCCTCCTATTTATATTTCTGTTGTCAGAGCTAGTAGTTCAGCTGAGCTAGTAATGAACCAAAGGGCATACCTGTCCTTGATTGCAACATCACAGACTACCTAATTCAGCACTGGTGTAAGCACTTCCTTAAGCTATCAAGGTGGGGTCCTTTACAATAGAAGTGTAACTGCAACTTTGATCTGTTTTCTAATGGTTCATCCCTGATAGTAAGATAACCACAGGCTTTTACACTCTAACAATACTTCTTAAACTGAATGGAGAGGAATTAAAAAGGAGAGGTGATGTAAAGTAACAGAGCACCAGGAATCAAGAGATCTGGACTCTAATTGTGGTCCCGTCACAGCTAGACTGTTGACTCGAGCAAGTCACTTCACTATTCTGGAGACTTCTTTACCCCTACCTGTGACAGGTGTGGGTTGAAGCTAGATTACATCAGAGGCATCTGAACATTCATCACCAAGCTGTCTTTTCTAATGATATCTGTGCCTTCACATCTGTGTTGCAATGTGTTTTAGACTGAAGATATAACAGATCTAAGTTTATCAATCCAGGAAGAGTGTTGCCCAAATACTGTGTTTTCACTGACACTGGTTCTCAGTCTAATCCATACGCATGGCGGGTTGGCCATTCGCTATACTGATTTTCCAGCTTGTTATCTTTGCCTAAATCTCTTGAAAGATATTATGAGCTTAATCGTCATAAACAGAAGATGAAAGATTGAAAGCTCTCTGATTAGTGTTTTGCATATTTTTTTCTTAAAATTTCAAGAGTACATAAAACTCACTTGGTCCCTATCAGCATTTCCCTTACTCCCTCAGTTTGCTGACATGTGATTTTCAAGTCATTTTTGGAAATCTGAAACCTGTTAGAGATCACAGATGCCAAGATCTGCATGACTGCTATAGCTTTGGCAGAATCTGTTTTTTCTTTCTTTCTTTTTCTTTTTTAAAGATTTTTTTTAAAAAAAGATTTTATTGGGGAATTGGGGGAGGGGAACAGCATTGGGGAATCGGGAAAGGGGAACAGACAAGTTACTGTCTTTTTATTCTTCAGTCTAGTTGAAGAGGATATTGCTTCACTGGCCCATGTTGGTATCATCATTGCGCTCTTCCCAGGTGAGGCAGATTGGTTGCCGGCCTCTGGATGGTTGCTCACCACGGCTATTGGCAGCTCATGCTGGCTGCCAGCCGCTCACGCTGTCTGCTGGCCACTCACTATAGCCTATGGCAGCCCACTGCAGCAGGGGCTGCAGCCTACACCGTCACAGGGGCTCGCACAGCCGAGCTCCAGGTGGAGCTGTTGTTAGCTGTAGAGGACAGAGTCACTGGCCCTCATATGTGGGATCCGAACCGGGGCCGCTGGCATCCCCAAACCAACTCAACCAATGCACCACTCGGCCGGCCCTTTTTAAAGATTTTATTGGGGAATTGGGGAAGGGGAAGAGACAAGTTGCTGTCCTTTTCTTCTTCAGTCTAGTTGCGGAGGACATTGTTTCACTGGCCCATGTTGGTATCGTCATTGCACTCTTTCAGGATGAGGCAGATGAGTTATCAGCCTCAGGATAGTCGCTCACCGCGGCTATTGGCAGCTCACGCTGGCTGCCGGGCGCTCACCGTAGCCTATGGCAGCCCACTGCAGCAGGGGCTGCAGCCTACACCGTCACCTGGGCTCTCAGCCCAGCTCCAGGTGGAGCTGTAGTTAGCTGTAGAGGGCAGTGTTACTGGCCCTCATATGTGGGCTCCTAACTGGGGCTACTGGCATCCCAAGCCAGCTCTTAACCAATGCGTCACTCAGCCGGTCCTTTTGTTTTTGTTTTTGTTTAAGGCAACAAAGGCAATAAATAGCAATCTGCTTTCCTCTTACTCTATTCTTTTCCAATAAAAAAAAGTAAAAATGTCTTTGTGGATGCATGGTGTTTAAGATTTGTAGACTGCCTTGGTTTAAGACCATTTTTGTTCTTAGTTTTTACTCAAGATAATATTCAGGCTTTTCCTCTCGAGAACTGCAAGCTTATTCCAGTTATCAGCTTCCGCTAAGAACTAGCTTCACATTCTCTTTAATGCCTATGATTCTCCCCAATAAAACGAATCATCTAACTGCCAGTGGTTGGCAGAAGTATAAATATGCTTCTGTTAATAGGAAAAACTATTTGACTAATTTTAACCCTAACCCTGGTCTAGTCTTAGTCTTCACACTATTTAAGTCAGCTTCTAAAGAAAAAGAAGAAAAAAAACCTACAAAAGAGGTACAATTTTATAAATAAGCATAGTAGATAAAAAGAAGGGAATACAGCATTCAACTTAAAGCTTGGAAAGGGAGGCATTTGAGGCCTTTCAGATTGGGTGTAATTTTAATGGAGATAAATGGGAGAGAAGAAGTGGGGCAAAAATATTAAAAGTGAATGTAAGGAGACAGGAAAGGGACAGACATGCTGAAGAACAGCCAGAAGTTCAGTTTTATTATTGACTTAATGCGTGGCACCATGAGGAACTGCGATGAAGTTGGAAAGGTGATTAGATTGGAGAAGATGTAAGAGTGGGATATGGTCTATACTGCATCACCGAACAAAGGAGAGGACCCTGAAAGGAGAAACAGGGACCACACAGGACCCATCTCAAGCCTGATGGAATGGCATTACTAGACTCAGCCAGCTCCAGGAACCAGAAGGAAACACTCCAAAGCACAGAACCCCTGAGCTGTGGGACCTGGAGCAGGGCCCCAGTGGCCCAGGTGTAAGGGCAGCACTTTGAGAGCCATTGTAGGAAAGGAGCAGTAAGTTCTGGAAAGTGCACAGAGTGGAGAGAGGCATTGAGGCTGGGCTGGCATCGACAGGCTTAGCCCGGTGACTGAGTTCTCTGTAATGCCATTTGTCAGGATCTGAGCTTTCCTTCCTAAAGTTTTAGGCCATTTATACCTTTGAGACCTTTCAACAAAAATGAATTAAAATAATGATGACGAATTACTTACTCTCTCTGTGCCCCCATTTTTAATCTGCAAAATGGGAATAATAAGGCTTTACTTGTTTATCAAGAGCATTGAGAGTTAATATTTGTAAATCACTTAGAACAGTGCCTGATACAAAGTAAGTGCTTTTGAATGGCTGTTAAAATATATAACGTCTTGCTTTTTCAGAATCCTCCTTCACATAGAAACAACATAAGCAGAAGGAAGCTGAAGTGTGTCACATGCTATCAGAATAATAGAGCCTCAACCTACAACAAAACTGCTTTATCCTTCTACCTTCTTCCTTCCTTTGGGGAGGGAGGCACGGGAAAATGGAACTTGATCCTGCCTTCAATATCAGTCTTCGTGCAAATTTGTATCACCTCCAATTAATGTTTTAGCTGACGGCCAACCTCAAATGTCACTATCTCTTGCTCCAAAGGCCCTCTGCCATTACAACCCAAATCCAGAAATTTGGGGTGTCATCTGTGCCTGCAGTGGAAGACACCACAGCATGGACTCCATCTTATCACAAAGAGCACACACTTATATGTCTGTCTGACCTTGTTAGATGGTAAGTTCCTTGAGGTCTGGGACTGTATCATTTTCATCGTTTTACTATTCAGCAGCATTCACACTGTTTACCCAAAGTACATATCCGCTAGTTCTTTGCAGAGCAAAACAGATTCAGAAAAAGCATACCAATCACAGGTGTGTACAAACACTTCCAAGTAGATGAACAACTAGGTTTTTTTTTTTTTTTTTTTTTTTCCCTGTAAAATCCAGAAACAGTCTATGTAAGAGTATCTGGCTGGGCCCTTCGTCTGTGACGATGTCTGAATCACCTATTTTGTTGGAAGACTAAACTTTTAACCTCAGCCCCACATCACAGCCCAATGGAACAAGGTAAATGAAGCCATGTGGTCCAGCAGGCCTAACACATAACAGCCCCATTTCTTCTGTTGCTTTAAACTCTTGAAGTTTCACATGACTGCAGACTGTTAGAATTATTTGAAATATGTTTCCAAGTCTTGCCTCTGCCCTCTTTGGAAATAAGTCATATCCAGCTGCAGTTACTGCCACGCTGTAGTATAGATGAAACACATTGAACTTTGTTTTCTATTAACATAGGAAAATCTGAGCTCTGAGTCCTGAGTAAGCATTCAAAGGATCAGAGGGAGTTGAGGCAGAAAAGACTTCAGAATCAGCTAGTTCAGTTCCTTACTTCCCCTGATGAAGAGATAGAAACAGAGAGGTAAGGTAATGAACCTGCTTATCTGAATAGCTCAGTAAATTCCCTTGCAAGGAATGTACAGATGGCTGAGAAAATGAGTTGTTAGTTCAGATATTATAATTAGGATTTTTATCTGGGGATAAAAGTGTTAATATTAAGCTTTGTGGGGTTGTGCCGTTGTTTATATCACCCTTTTTTATTGGTTTCTGGTATCTCATTCTCTCCTGGTTTTCCTTCAACTTTTTGGCCTCCTTTTTTGAGTTTGTATCCTTCCCCTGCTGGTGTCTAATAAATGCGGATGATACCCAGAATATGGTTTTATCCTATTCTCTGTGCTCCGCCTTCCTTCCTCTTGGTAAGTCCAGCCCAACCCCCCACTTCAGCTTCATCAACCACTGTATTTTAATGTCTTCCAAATGTCTATTTCCAACCTAACACCACCCTCCTGAGCCACAGACTTTTCTGTGTTGAAGAACATCTCCACATGAATACCTTCCAAAAATGTCACATTCAGGGTTCAATGAAAAAAGTTTCTAACATGGTACTGATGATTCCCATAATTTGATCCTGGACTCTCTCTAGGCTCATGTCACCTCCTTTTCACTCACCTCTACTCAACCACTCATAACAAACCAACTTGTACGTCCTTGAATACAAGATGTCCTCCTCTGCTCTGATTCCTTTGTATCTGGTGCACCTTCTGCCTGGAAGCCCCCTGCACCTGGTTAACTGCCACTCAACCAAGAATGACTCAAAGGTCCTCTTCTCCCAGATGTCTCTCTGCCTCCCAAATCTGGGTTGGTGACTCTCCTATCTCAGCTGCTATCCTGAACCAACTCTATTGCATCTCTTATCCCAGTTCTGTATTTACTAGATAGTGAACTCCTTGACATTAGAAACAATATATTGAGCTCTGTTTCTGTACAGCTGACTGAGCTCAGAACCATTCCTGACACATGGTAGATTTTTAGTTGATGGCTGTCAAATTATTAAGAGAATGAAAGATGAATCTAAGAAGAAACTCAGATCCTTTCAAACCAGGTTATTATTATTTTATTACAACATTTTATTGTGATATAATTTAAAGCCTATAGGAAAGTTGTAAGACTATTATTACAAAGAAACCCAGGTCCACCAATTATTTATATTGCTTTATGATTCTCTCTATATTTATTCATACTGTCTCTAAACCATTTAGGAGTAAGTTGAAAACATCATGCCATTTTGCTTCTAAATGCTTTCGTGTGTATTTTCTCAAAGCAAAGCTATTCAGGAAATTTAACATTAATGCAATATTATTATCTAAGTCACAATCTATATAATGTCATTTGTTTATAGTTGCTATGTTGCCAATAATGTCTTTTATAGCTATTTTTTTTTCCTAACCCAAGATGCAATCCAAGATCAAAACTTGTATTTTGTTGTCATTTCTCTTTTGTCTCCTTTAATCTGGAGTTCCGTTCCTCAACATTTCTTTTTGTTTTTGACCTTGACATTTTCAAAGAACGCATCCCAGTTTTTTTAAACTGTCTTTTAATTTGGGTTTGTCTAATACTTCCTAATGATTAGATTCAGGGCATGCATTTTTTCCAGGAAGACCATTGAAATGATCCTTCATCCTTCTCAGAAGATATTGCCAGACACATGTCTGCTTGTCCCAATATTGATGATGCTAGCTTTGATCACTTAGTTAAAGTGGTGTCTGCCAATTTACTCCCCTGTAAAGTTACTATTTTGCCCTTTATAATTAAGAACCATTAGGATGGATGAGACACTTTGAGACCATGTAAACATCCCATCTGTTGTAAAAGTTTAACCTACTAATTTTTCTGTCCACTGATGATTTTCTTATGCCATCATTCCTTCTATTTTTGGATGTCATTTACCTATAAGGAAGAGCTTTCTCTTTGCTCCCATTGGTTTGTTTTTTCATTAATTTATGTATAACAGTGTGGATTGATTGATTGATATATCTATTGAATTGTAACCTATTACATCATTATTTTGATTCTCAAATTGTCCCTGATCTGCTAAGTGGGAGCCCCTTCATACTGGTCCCTTTGTCCTTTAGACGTTCACCCATTATTATTTCCACACTTCTTTACCTTCGGGCATAAAAAAGATATTCCAGGCTTATTCCATATTTTCCCTTGCATAGTACTGGAATTAGCCATTTCACCAGGTTATTTTTATTTTTTAAATCAGCTTTATTGAGGTATAATTTACATACAATAAAATTCAACATTTTAAACTTACAGCCCAATGTGTATACAGTGTTGTAACCACTATCATAATCAAGTCATTTCATCACCTCAAAAATTTCTTTCTACTTCTTTGCTGTTAATCTTCTCCTCTTCTCCCCAGCACCTGGCGACAACTGATCTGCGTTCTGTCACTATGTTTTTGCCAATACAATTTTAAGTAAATGGCATCATACAGTACTCAATCTTTTATGTTGGGGTTCTTTTTACTCAGAGAAATGCGATTGCGATTTACCCATGTTGGTGGGTGCATCAGCAGTCTGTTCATTTTTGTTGTTGAATTGTATCCTGTTGTACGGCTACATCACAACCGGTTCAAGGTTATTATGAATAAAAATGCTATGAACACTCACATACAAGTCTTTATGTGGACATAGGTTTCTATTTCTCTTGAGAAAATACATAAGGCAAGTGTGTGTTTCACTTTCTAAGAAACTACCTAACTTTATTCATTTTGTATTTCCACCTGTGATTTATGAGAGTTCTAGTTGCTCCGTCTCCTAACCAACAATGGACATTGTTAATCTTTTTAACTCTAGCTATTCTGTACATAAGAACAGGTATTTTATTGTGGCTTTAATTTGCATCTTCTTAATGATTAATGATCTTGAGCACATTTTGGTATGTTTATTTTCCACTTGTATATCTTCTTTGGGGAAGTGTTTGCCCATATCTTTGCCCATTTTTTATTTGAGTTGTTTCTATTTTGTTATTGAGATGGAAGTGTTCTTTATATATTCTGGATGCAAATCCTTTATCAGACATATGTTTTGAAAATATTATCTCCGGCTGTGGCTTACTTGTCCATTTACAAAATCACACCTTTTGAAAGGCAAAAGTTTTAATTTTGATGAATGATGAAGTTCAGTTTATTCATTTCACTTTACAGTTCAGTATTTTGTGTCCTAAGACATTTTTCTCACCTAGGTCACAAAAGTTTCTCTGACTTTTTTCTAGAAGTGTTATATTTCTAACCCCGTTATTTAGGATTTTGATACATTTCAAGTTAATTGAATATCATGTTAAGTTCCCCCCCCCCCCCAATTTGGATATCCAATTATTCCAACACCATTTGTTAAAAATGTTATTCTTTCTCCATTAAATTATATTAGCAATTTTGTCAAAAATCAATTAACCATGTATGTATATGTCTGCATCTAGACACTTTATTTTGTTCCATTAATCTACATATTTATTCTTAAACTCATATTGCACTGTCTTAATTACTATAGTTTTGTAGTAATTAAGTACTATAGCTTTGTGGTAAATTTTTTTGGGGGTATACTATGTCATTTCCATTTCCATGTACATTTTAGAAACAGCTTGTCATTTTCACATATGAAAAAAAAGGTACAGAGATTCTGACTGGAATGTCTTTGATTTGTACATCAATTTGGGGAGAATTTGTATCTAAAATTTATTTGATCTTCTGATTCATGAACATAGCATAGCTCTTCATTTATTTGTGTTTTTAAAAATGTTCTTTCATTGAATTTTACTTTTCAGTATACAAGTTTGTACAAAATTTGTTAAGTTTTCCACTAAGTAGTTCAAAGTTTGATGGCATTTCCATGGCATTTAAAATTTTCAGTTTCTAGTTGCTTGTGACTTGTATATAAAAATTGTTTTATATACTGACTTTGTATCCTTTGACCTTGCTAAACTCACTTATTATCTAAAGTAGCTTTTTAAAAAATCACATTTTTTTTTTTTTTTTTAAGATTTTATTGGGGAATTGGGGGAGGGGAACAGCGTTGGGGAACTGGGGAAGGGGAACTGACAAGTTGCTGTCCTTTTGTTCTTCAGTATAGTTGTAGAGGACATTGCTTCACTGGCCCATGTTGGTATCATCAGGGCATTCTTCTGGGGTGAGGCAGATTGGTTGCTGGCCTATGGATGGCTGGTGGCTCTTGGCAGCTCACACTGGCTGCCAGCCACTCACGCTGGCTGCCGGCCACTCACTGTAGCCTATGGCAGCCCACTGTAGCAGGGGTTGCAGCTATGCCGACCCCTGGACTCACAGCAGCACAGCTCCAGGTGGAGCTGTTGTTCACCATCTTAGCTGTAGAGGGTAGTGTCACTGGCCCTCATATGTGGGATCTGAACCCAGGCCGCTGGTGTCCCAAGCCAGCACTTAACCAACTGTGCCACTCGTCCGTCTTAATGTCTGTGAATAGAGTTTTATCTCTTCCTTTTCAAGCTGTGTATGCATACATATTATCTGTTTTTCAATTAGTTTCACAAGGACCTGATGAGAAGCAGTGGCACTAGATATTCCTGCTTTGTTCCTGATCTTAGTGGAAAAGTATTCAGGCTTTCACAATTCACTATTATGTAATGGAATTTTTTTTTTTTTTTTTGTAGATATTTTTGTTAGGTTGAGTAAATCCCTACTTTATCCTAATTTGTTAAGAATTTCTTTTTACCATCAATGGATGGTAAATTCAGTCAAATCCTTTTTCTGCACCTATTGAGATCACACACACACACACACACACACACACACACACACACACACACACTCTTACATTTGGTGGTTTAAATTGATTAATTTACTAATGTAAATACCAACCTTACATTCCTGGTTTTAAAATCTCTTAGTCAAAATCATAACCTATTTTCCATTTTATATATTTCAAGATTTTATTTGCTAAAAAACTGTTCCTTAATAAAAATAAAAATTAAAAAAGTTTCTTGTTGTTTGTTTTTTAACATTCAGACAGACATTGGTCTGTATTTCTTTCCTTGTAATGTTTTGTCTGGTTTTAGTATCAGAGTAATTCCAGCCTCATAAAATGAGTTAGAAAATACTCTCCTCCTGTTTCCTGGGCAATTCTGTCTAAAAAAAATGCATTATTTCATCATTAACTGTCTGGTAGAATTCACCAGTGAAATCATTTGAGCCTGAGGAGATTTTGGTGAAAAAGTTTTAAACTATGAAATCAATTTATTTATAGGTTATATGACTATCTAGGTTTTGTACTGCTTTTTTTTTTTTTTTTTTGGAGTAAGCTCTGGTAGTTAGTATATAAGAAATTGGTTCATTTTCTCTAAGTTGTCACATTCATTGGCATAAGTTTTTTCAAATATTCCTTTATCCTCTTTTAATTACATTCTATAAGATCTGTGGTGATATCTTCTCTTACATTTCTGATATTGGTTATTGGTATCTTCTTTGTTTTTTCTTCATTAATCTGGGTATAAACATATCACTTTTATTGATTTTATTGATATTTGAAATAATAAGCTTTTTATGGTTTCTACTTCATTTATTCCACTTTTTATTTCTGTCCTGCTTATTATATTTATTTGTTTTTTATATAGTTTCTGGAAATGAAATCTTAAATCATTGATTTAATTTTTTCTCTTAAAATCATTTAATCTTATTAATTTATTTCCAAGTACTTCTTTAGCTCTATCCCACAAATTTTAATATATTGGATTTTTAATGTTATTCAGTTATAAATTCTCTCCGACTAGTTTTTTGATCTATAGGTTATTTAGAAGTATGTTGTTTCATTTCCAAATATTTGTAAGTATTTTTATACATATTTTTGTTAGCAATTTTGACTTTATTTCACTGTAATCAAAGAACATACTGTGTACAATTTAATCCTTTTAAATTTGTTGAGATTTGGTTTATGATTCAGTGTATGGTCTATCCTAATGAGTGTTCCATGTGTACTGAGAAAGAATGTGTGTTCTTTTGTTGGGTTGAGTATTCCATAAGCATCAGTTAGGTCAAATTGTTTGATAGTTTTGTTCAAGTCTTCTCTTGCCTTACTGAATTCTGTCTTTGTTCTATCAAATTATTAAGACAGGAATTTTGAAATTTCAAACTATAAATGGAATTTGTCTGTTTCTGTTTTTAGTGATATTATCATGTTTTAGTTCATGCAATTTAGCATTCTTTTGTTAGGTGTACATAAATTTAGGATTGCTGTTTCCTCTTGATGTATTCACTTGTTGACTATTATGAAATGTCCTTATTTATCCTTGGTAATATTTCTTGTTCTGAAATCTATTTTGTCTAATACTAATATAGTTATTCTGAGTTGTTGGTTATTTTTCTACTTAGTTTTTGCAAAACAAGTCTTTTTCCATCCTTTTACTTTCAAATTTTCTGTGTCTTTATATATAAAGCATAAATCGTATAGACAGCATATCATTAGGTCTTGGTTTTTATGTAAAATGACAACCTCTGCTCTTTAAAAGGGGATTGTGGACGATTTTCATATAATATAACTATCAATATGGTCAAGTTTTAATCTACCATCTTTGTTTTTGGTATTTATTTGTCCCGTAAGTTCTTTCTTACTTTTTTCCTTCTTTTGCTGTCTTGCATATTTTTATATTTCATTTCTTTTGTTGACTGTTGTAGCTATAGCTCTTTGTTGTGTTATTTTAGTAGTTGTGTTAAGTTTTACAGTATACATCTTTAACATATCACAGTCCACCTTCCAATAATATTGTATCAGTTTATACATATTGTGAGAAAATTATAACAGTTACGTCCTTTTCCCCCTTCTCTTTTATGTTATTGTTGTCATATTGTCAGTTCTATATATATTATACACCATGCAAAACATTATTTTTAATTTATATATTCAATTATTTTAAAGAAGATTTAAAAATGAGATGCAAATAGTTTTAAATATATACACATAGTTACTATTTCTGCTGCTCTTTATTCCTTTGTTAAGATCCAAATGTCCATCTAGTGTCATTTTCTTTCTACCTGAAAAGCACTTCCTGTAACATTTCTTATTTTATTACATTGTCTGTCTATGAATTTTCTCAGATTTAGTTGGACTGAAAAGCCTTCATTTTTGAAGGATACTGTTAATGGTTATGGAATTCTAGGTTAAAATATTTTACGTTAGCACTTTACAAATGCTGTTCTATTGTTTTCTTGCCTGTATGTGTTCTGACAAGAAGTTCTGTAATTCTATACAATTGAGCATTGGGTTTATCAAACTTAGTCATCAAGTCTTAGAATGGTGGAGAGGAGTAGATCAGATAGAGAAGGAATCCATATCTGAAGTAACTCTGTTAGTAAATACAGTAGCGATCAGAAATTGGTTTATGAGGCTTGGGACAGGGTAGTCACATTGTATATAAACATAAAATGATTTCTGTCAGGTGCAGCCTCAAATCTTAAAAATCCTCTTCCTAAGAATAGTTACCTCTAGTAACTGAATACAACCAATAGTGTATATGACATGAATTAACTATACATCTATCAAGACAAACAGCCCTTGTTCATTCTTCTAAGAGACATTGGAGAAAACCCAAGAAAGGAGAAAGACTGAAAATGTGGCTATAGAAAAGTGAAACTAATGACATTAATTTATGAGGATTATTGATGTACAATAATCTGTATGCATCCTATGTGCCAGGTTAATATTTTTAAAAATTCATTTGTTTGCAATCTTCAACTCTTTTCATGATTGCTTTTCCTTTCACTGCTTATATTCTAATATATTATATTTAATACCAATATTAAAATAATAAGGGGATAGAATTTCCCTGCCTTCATATGAAAATCTGGTACATACAATGAACCTTCTTTTGTGATTTAAGACTTTACCATTTTTCAATGTTTACAAGGCCAGTAGCCATTCTCGTTGAAGTACTCAAATCTAGGTCTTTCAAGGCAGTGGTTCTCAAACTTCAGTGTACACAATTATTACCTGGAGAATTTGTTTAAAATGCAAGTTCCGTGCTTCTCTCCAAACATTCTGGTTCATAAGACAGAGTGCAGCCCAACAGCAAGAGTCAACAAGCATCCTTCTGAGAATTTTTATACAGGTGATCTGAACAGCACAATGGGAGAAATGCTGTTGGGTTTGAACTGATCAGAGGATATATGCAGCGTGTTAAAGGATGCAAGCTTTTTGCCATTCACTTCTTTTTCCTGAAAGGAAGTTAAAAGCAGGATTTGGGGAAAATATTTAAGAAAAGCTTAGTTTTATAATCTTTTACCCAGAGTAGCATTTCAAATGATTGTTTGTACTTGTGATTGGATGAAGTATCAGACTCTTCACATACATATCTTTGAGGCAGGTATGATTATCTCATTTTATGGCAATATATGGCTAAGAGATGTGAAGCAGCTTGTCCAAAGTTATACAGCCAATAAATGTGTGAGCTGGAATTCAGCTCCAGGGCTGTGCGATCCAAAGACCATGGCTTCTTGGCAGCCTCTGCCTACCCCTCCTCACGTTCCCTCAGAGCTGTTTCCAGGGACAGCAATCCGAAACTTGAGAGTTACCACCTCAGGAGTAATGCACATATCTAGAAAGTCCCTTATTCTTATCTTAGAAAATGTATGTTATTAAAATAAAATAAATATAACCAAGAAAAATAAGGCTGTGATTCTTGGAAGCTATAGAACTGACCAGAACATGCTGATTAAGACTTCTCTCCCAGTCATTATCCCTTTGTATATTGTCATTTTCTGTGAGCTTCTCTAGTTTGAGGGACGTATCTTATTTATCACTACCAGAATCACATTGGTAAGTTGCCCGGTGGTAGATGCCAATGGCTTACAAGAAATGTCTCTACAAATGTCACTATTTATATTCCTAAGAGATGTGGTTGAGGAGATTGTTGACTATTACTCAGTATTCTCTATATCATGCTCCATAAAATTATTTTCTTTTTCAAATTGAAATGTCAGGAAAATTTTTTCTTTGCCTCGGAAATTATTATTTGTATGCTTTTTCCTTACAGACAGTATGAATCATATATCTTCAAAAATTTATTTTTAACAAATTGGTAGTTACAAAATAGTCACAGACATGTAAAGTGCAGCATAGTGCAGCATAAAGGATATAGTCAATAATATTGCAATAACTCTTATTATGTATAGTGCCAGGTGGGTAATAGGCTAATCAAGGGGGAATCACTGCAATATATATATATATATATATATATATATATATATATATATATATATATATATCTCCACTATGCTATACACCTGAAACTAATATAAAATAATATTGAATGTCAACTGTAACTGAAAAAAATAAAAAATTTATTTTTAGTACTGTTTTGGTTTCCAGGAAGTCAAGCACCAAGTCTGTGGCTCAACTTTATAATTGTGTATAGCCTAAATGTTTCTGCTCTAAATTGACATTGATCTTGGCCTTATATTCTAATTCATATTTTCTCATTTGTATTTCTTTTCATTTTCTATTTAAATTTATATAATCCTGTAGGTTATCTCAAGCATTTTGTGAAAAAAAGTAAATTATAGATAGAATCCAAGTGCCTAACTATATTACTTTATATCACACTATTTTCTCTAACAGATAGCCCCTCACATATTAACACAGTAGAATTATATTTGTCACTCCCATTAATTTTCTTGGCTGATAGCTTTGCCCATGGTGATTCAGGACTCTAGCTCTTTTCACCTTATGAACCAGCCTTCCTCTAGGCTCTTACAGACATTCTGATTCAACCAGTATATGAAGATGAGACTGGAGGAAGGTACCTCCACTTTGACTCATGTTTCACCTCCACTTTGACTCATGTTTAATCCCCATCTATGCCAAGTGTGCTGGAAAATCTAGACACTAGCTGGGCAGCATCTACTTCTCAGCCAACTTTATTCTATGGAGAGGGAAAACAAATCTTTGTTGATCACCTAACCAGCCCTGTTCCTCACTTAAAAGATGTTCCATGATATTGGTTGGGTGAAATAAAAGAATGCTTACACTGTTAGAATTTCCTTATTTGGCAAAACAGCCATTCTGTGAATACCTTCCATGGACCTTACGTTAGTATTAGTTAATCAACATGTCTATTGTGCTTATAATGGTAGTGCCTCTGAGCTGAATTTATTACATATAACATACTAAAGTCAATTGTCTTGTGTGCCCTCAAACTGCCAATAGAAGTTTCTTGGTCATGGTCATGTATGCCATTTGGTATGGCTTTTTGACTGGCTTTTTTAAGGTATTTGTTAATGACTGGCCTTCAGTTGCTTAATGAAGAACTATGGCCAGTAGGTTGAGCAGATGGCTGAGGGGCTTGGTATACATGGATCATGAACATGCCGTCAGCATGGGGGCAAAAGCTCTACAAAAGGCATCTTGATCCTTCTAAGCCTGAAACAAACAAACAAACAAACAAACAAACAAACAATGGGGTGGAGGGCCTGAGGCTGATAGCAAACTTAGGCCAAAACACATCAAATTATGCTATGAGAAGGACTAAGAGTCCTTGAGTTTACATCTCCAGGGTTGCAACAATTGAACAGCAAAGCTAATTCACTGAAAGGTCAGAGATTTATATTTCAGGTCAGATTCTGAATATACACAGATACAGGCTTGCCTAATTATGTCATTATGGTCTTCAACATTCCTTAAAACTTCCCCAGATACAATTCTTGTCTCATATTAGATCCTACTTCTTGTTAAAAACTATTTCAGTTTAGGGGCCGGCCGAGTGGCGTGGTGGTTATGCTCTGGCTTGGGAAACGAGCGGCCCCTGGTTTGGTCCCACATATGAGGGCCAGTGACACTGCCCTCAAAAAAAAGGGAAAAATTATTTTGGTTTAAAGGGCAAAAAAAGCCTGTCAAAAATAACCCATCCTACTTTGCTTCCTTCAATATTCCCTTAGAAATCTCATCTTATCTGGGTTTATTTCCACAATTATTGGTCCCAATTCTCTGTTCTCATCCAAGAAGACACACAGATGTTTTTCTGAGAGTTTTCTCCACTACAGCTGATAAAATTTATTATCATGATTTCGCTTGCATTGTATATGGTTTCTAAATTCACAGTTCACAAAGTCCTTGCACATATATTATTTCATTATATCTTTACCACAGTCCTCTAAAATAGGGAAATTATTATTGTCATTTTACAGACGAAGAGCTAGAACTTTGAGGAGGTGGATTAGTTCTTCCAAACACACAGTTGTGGTAGAATGACCATATATCCCAGTTTTCCCAAGACAGTCTTGGTTTGTGCCTGTTGTCCTGGTATAAATATCAATAATACCCCTTCCATCCTCAAAGTGTTCCAATTTGGACAAGAAATTATTGGCAGGGGTGAATCCAGGACTAGACAACAGTTTCTCTGACTCGTGGCTTAGTGCTCTTCCTGCAACATCAAGTTGTTTCCAATCATAATCAAGCATAAACATCAAAGGGGTGGGGGGCACAGGCTCCCCCATACCCCCCATTCTGGGTTACTAGAAATTTATAGAGCAGAATGTTTAGCCACAGCAGAATGGAGCCCTGATTCCCTCTTTCTAAGAACTGGGATAAAGTAAGCAACGTGGGATAAAGAAAGCAAGGCTGTCCTTTCTGTAACCTCTAGGTAAGCTCCAACATTCATCCTAGGTTTGGAAACCATGTCAATTCAATTTACAGCTAAATTGAAAGCAAGTCCAGAGATTTTCCCCAGACTCATGAATCCACTGCCATTATTCAACCCAGGCCTTCTGCAGAGCTCTGCAACTGCCAGTCTCACACCACTTCTATCATTTGCTGAGAAGGTCCATTAGTGACACAATTTCCTTATTGTTCCCCATAACATTGGATAAGGCCAGAGCATGGCATATTTTTCTTACCCAAACAGTTAGACAATTTAATGGCAATTAGTAGCCAAGTCATTTGCTACCACATGTGAAATAATGTAGCTAGCAATCTGAGATTATTTCAGAGCCAGGCTGAAGTGATCTGGAAGCAGGACCCAGTCCAGCGGGGATAATTAGGAGAGATGTGCTCCACCGTATAACACGCCCTCCTTCCAGTCCTTTATGCTCATTGCTGGTTAAACGTCCCAGTGTTCCATCCCCCTCTCCATCTGCACACCTTCAGGAGGAACGGGCTCCCCATGAAGCCAGGAGGGAGAACATCTTAAACGAATGGCTATAAAAGGCCACTTCACATATTCAGAATAGACTTCTGTCTGAAGGAAATGGCAGCCCTTGAGCTTTTTATGAAAAGTACCTTTGTTCTGATAGTTTTTCAGGAACAAAAATGTATCTTCACACTTTTGTCATTATATTTATGAACTGTAAATCCTCCTTTTATGGAAACACTCCAGGATTTCAAACTCCTAAATCAACCTGGTAAATCTCCAACCTCGGGAGTTCAATTCAAGGAGAACTCCTTCAAAGACACTGACATTTTATAGGGAACTTCAGGAAAAACAAACAATGAGAGTTTTCACTGCACACTTTTTTTTTTTTTTTTGTAAGCCTAAAGGCTTGTCATGGGAGACAGCTAACATGTAAAAGGAATAAAGGCTGCTGCTGAGATTGCATTTTCTGAGCCCCAGGTCAATATGACTTAAACAATAACAGTAAGATGGTCTCTTGGGAAATTTGGTCTGGGGCCCCTAACAAACCACCATTGTTTCCTTAGAGGAATATTTTACTTTTATATCAGGGTATCATGATGTTGGATATACAAGTAAACTTTTGAAAGGGAGAAAAATGACTCTAGAAAATCCATTTGCAATTGCAAGGCACTTTATAAATATTGTAGGCTTGGGGTTTCACCTTCACTTTTATAGAATTTCCCATTATTTGCTGGACACAGTCTTGTTATAGTGGTTGTATCTCCATGAGCTGTATGCCAACTCCTACTAATGACGCCATTTCAATACACCAATACACCCAGCCTCAGTAATGTTTAGCCAGCTGGTAGCCCACGCCAGCCAATCCAAATATGTCATTGTTGGATAAAATAGTTTCACAGGCAACCACAGGTCTTAGGCATGTGAATTTTATTAAGGCTTATTCCAAAGACGAGGACAGAACAACACAGAGCAGCTCACCCTGAATTGCTGAGTGAGACTCACTGCAAATAATTTCCACCCATTCATTCGCTGAACAAGGTCCAAGAAGTCATGGTCTACATGAAATTTTGAGTTGTAGAGGTGTGTAGAAGCACTTAGGGCCATTAGAAACCATATCTTTTTCTGATAATGGGAAGGACTTAGTTCATGAAACATTTCCCAGAGGTGGAGACAAATGCTTCTTACTCCCCTAAATAGAAAGGATGCATGGAAACTATATAATGAAATGTGTGGTCTTTTTCTTCAATGGATAGAGATTGTTGTGCCAAGCAGTAACACTCTACATCTGAAAGGCTACACCAAACTTATTTAATGGCATTATCAGCAGGGTCCCCTAGTTTCATTCTGGCCGGTGCCATTCTTTTTTATGCTCTTGAATGAAAGACTTCCCTTTCATTTGCTACCATGGAAGCACATCATTTTCCACAGCTCGTGCTTCTCCAGGCTGTCATAGCTGCTTTGGGAAATGTCTTTTTCAGTCATTAGAAATGCAGTGCTGGAGAAAAAATGCCAGAGCTCTCCGTAGGTCTATTTTAATGTGCTCAGTGGTGTCAGCATCACAGAAAAAGAATGGAACACTTCTACCAATGCCTTTCGAAAAGGGAGTGAAGAATATTGCAAGGACACTGAGCTCAGACTCAGCCAATTCAAACTCAGAAAGTGCACAGATCACAGGTTGTGAAATGAAATACTAGTGTCAGCTGGTAGGAGAACAGTCACAGCAAGGATGCTCAAACAGTAAAATTCATTTTGAAGAATCAATGAGGTGTTGGCTACACAGAGAAACTCAAGCCAAGCTTCAACTACGGGAGACTTTCTCTTTGGAGCTACCGGCCTGGGAGATGCCTGGACACACTCAGCAGGGCTAATATTCCTCACACTCAGCCAGGGTGATGTCCATGATGTGAAGCTCTGTATTAATGCAGACATATACCCTGTATCCTACAGTTCTTTGATTTTTATTATGTGTTCATGAATCTTGTCCCTCCACCCAAATTATCACTTTAAGGTCACAAACTATATAAAATGTGCCCTTTGATGCCACATGAAACGTTTCAGAGTCTTGAACATAGAATCAGCACTCAGTAAATATTTATTGAAAATTAAATATAATGATGTTGAAGGAAAGAGAAGAGCAAGAAATCTATAAATTCAATAGACTGTGAGTTCCATGAGGACAGGAAATGTGAGAGCTTTCCTGCCTACTATTGTATCCCCAATACCTGACACAGACATACTTCATGCACTTTTTTTGTTGATTATATAAGATTTGTTGAATGAATTAATGAATATAAATATGTTACAATATTTATATATTTTACCATGTTTTAATGTACTAATATAGAGTACACATTTTCCCATTCTAGTAACTGTTTTTCTATAACTGATTTTATAATAGTTGCATTTATTGTATGAACGAACTATGATTTATTGAGCCAATATCTTAGACATGTAAATACTCTCCATTTTTTCCATCTCCCACATCTTGCTTTCTCTTTCCTTTCTTCTGATGACCGACTCTTAAAAAGTTCACATAGTTTAGTCTTTAGTCTTTTGGCTAGAAAGAGAGCCAAATAACTTCTAAGGATGGTTGTGGGTTTTTTCATCTGTTTTTTTTTTTAGAAAAATTGTAAAGCTTTTGTGTTTTACATCATTGATTTATTTAAAACCTTCTCATTTTGACATAATTAAAGACTCACATGCAGTTGTAATAATACAGAGAAATCCTATATTTCAGGTATCCTGTACCTGGCTCCCCCCATGACAACATCTTGGAAAACTACAGCACAACATCATAACCAGGATACTGACCTTGAAATGGTCAAGACAAGGAGCTTGTTCATCACCATGAGGATCTCCTCTTGTGGTTCTACAGCCACATCCTCTTGACACGTGCCCCACGCCCTTCTTAAGCCCTGCCAACCACTAATTTGTCCTCCAGGTCTAGGTTTTGTCCTTTCATGGATGTTATAGAAATGGAATCATACAGTAAGCAAACTTTTGGAATAGGCTTTTCCAGTCAGCATAATGATCTGGATATTTGCCCAGGTTATTGTTGGAGCCACAGTTGATTCTCATTGTTGGAGTCACAGTTGGTTCTCATTGTTGGATTCACAGTTGGTTCTCATTGTTGGAGCCACAGTTGGTTCTCTGGGCTCTTCCCGAGAGCTATGGTATGGTATTCCATGGTATGGATCCACCACAGTGTTTTTCACTGTCCACCCATGGAAGGACAGCTGAGGTGCTTCCAGGGTGGGGCTGTTATGAATAAAGCTGAGATAAACATTTGTGTACAGGTTTTTGTGTGAACATAAGTCTTTATTTCTCTGGAATAAGCAGCCAATAGGGCAAAGGGCAATTGCTGGATCGTACAGCAGTTGCATGTTTAGTTTATTAAGAAACTGCCAAGCTACTTTGCAGAATGTTTGTATCATTTTACATTCCCACCAGTGTGTCTGAGTGATCCAGTTTCTCCACATTCTTGCCAGCTTGAAGAGTTGTCATTTTTTATTTTAGCCATTGTGATTGATACCAGGTGTTTATCAAGTAGTTGGTTTTTTTTAATCAGATATCAGGTGATATTTCACTGCAGTTTTTTCTTAATTAGCAAAATTTATTTTTTAGAGCAGTTTTAGGTTCACAACAAAATTGAGTGGAACATACAGTGTTCCCATGTACACCCCTCTCCTTACACACACACAACTTCCCCTACAATAAGCATCCTGCCCCACAGTGGTATATTCATTACAACTGATAAACCTGCCTTGACACGTCAGTATTAAAAAGTCGATAGTTTACATTAGGGGTCACTCTTGGTGTTGTCCATTCTATGGCTTTGAAAAATGTGTAATGACATGTATCAACCATAATCTCACACAGAATAGTTTCACCAACCAAAGGACCTCTGTGCCCTGCCTATTCATCCTTTCCTTTCCTTCACACCTACCAACACAGATCTTGTTACTGTCTCTATAGCTTTGCCTTTTCCAGAATGTCCCATAGTTGAAATCATACTGTATGTAGCCTTTCCAGTTTGGCTATTTTCACTTAGAAATAGGCTTTTAAAGTTTCCCCTATGTCTTTTCATGGCTTGATAGCTTATTTTTATTTTATTTTATTTTATTTAGCACTGAACAATATTCTTTTATCTAAATGCACTGCAGTTTATTTATCCATTCACCTATAGGATGTCTTGAATGCTTCCAAGTTTTAGCAATTATGAAGTAAGTTTCTATAAATATCCATGCATGGGGTTTTGTGTGGACCTAAATTTTCAATTCATTTCAATAAATACCAAGGAGTGAGATTGCTGGACCATAGGTAGGAAACTGCCAAACTGTCTTCTTCCAAAGTGGCTGTAACATTTTGCATTAGCATCAACAACAAACGAGAATTCCTGTTGCTCCATTTGTTTGTCAGTGTTTTGGATTTTGGCCACTCTAATAGATGTGTAGTGATATCTCATTGTTGTTTTAATGTGCATTTTCCTGAAGACATGTGATGTGAAGCATCTTTTCATAGGCTTATTTACCATCTGTATATCTTCTTTGGTGAGGTTCTGTTCCGGGATTTTTGCCCCTTTTATATCAAGTTGTTTGTTTTTTTATTGTTGAGTTTTAAATGTTCTTTGTATATTTGGGGCAAAAATCTTTTATCAGATGTGTCTTTTGCAAGCATTTTTTTCCCCCAGCCTGAGGCTTGTTTTCTCATTCTCTTGACATTGCTTTTCACAGAGCAGAACTTTTAAATTGATTGATGTCTGGTGTGTTAGGAAAGACTGTTCCATAATGTGACCACTGCCTGAGTACAGCGGGACCTGCCAGCTAGATGAGGGCAGGACAGAGGCTGCTCCCCTAATCTCCCCGGAGACTGTCTGAGCAAGTCCTCCCTTATGTCTCACAGCCTGCTGGTCTGTGCTGGTTCCTGGAACAGACCATTGCCCCACCCCAGGCAAGCATGACAGGCGTTTTACCCTTTCCTGCAGTGAGCCAGGCCCCAGTACCCCATCTATCCTGCCCTGTCCTGTATAACCCCTTAGTGCCTGCTGCGTGCGTGGAGGACATCCACGTTGTCTCGCCACCACCCAGATGCACCTTGTATGTAAGTTTCCCTTAATAAATTCTTAATGAAATGATAGAGTCGTCAGCCTCTTCCTCTGGTCCCTCGACCCCGGAAATGTTATGTCACATCTGGCTTACTACTTATTTCTTTAATGGATCACAGTTTTGATATTGTATGTAAACATCATTGCTACAGCAGTCCCCCCTTATTCACAGGGGATATGTTCCAAGATTCCCAGTGGATTCCTGAAACCATGGATAATAACAAACCATACATATACAGAGGGTGCCAAAAAAAAAATGCATACATATTTTAAGAAAGGAAAACTGTATTAAAATTGTAATACTCAATATATACCAATGACAAAAGATGAATATAAGTCACATTTGACTTCTCCAATTACAAGAGGTGATCAAAGTGGTTACCATCAGCATCCAAACACCTCCGATTACAGCGAACTACTGCTTGAGCAATGCTGACCAAAGTGTCCACTTGTATACATTTTTTGGCACCCCCGGCAAGTATATGTTTTTTCCTATACATACATACCTATGATAAAGTTGATTTATAAATTAGACACAGTATGAGATTAATAGCAATAATTAATAAAATAGAACAACTGTAACAATATACTGTAACAAAGGGTATGTGAATGTGGGCTCGCTCTCTCCCTTAAAATATCTTATTCACCCTTCTTCTTGTGATGACGTGAAATGATAAAATGCCTGCCTGATGAGAAGAGGTGAGGTGAATGAGACATTTTTAAAGTAAGACAAGGATGGCTTGAACACAAGTAATGGTGATACCTCAGCCGTGGATCTCATGACTGAGAAGGCTACCTAATCACTAACGGGCAGGCAGTGGATACACTAAACAAAGGGATGATTCACATCCGGGGTGGGGGAGGAGCAGGACAGACAAGATGTCTTCAGGGGCTACTCAGAATGGCGTGCAATTTAAAATTTATGAATTGTTTATTTCTGGAATTTTCCATGTAATATTTTCAGACTGTGGCTGACCTAGAGTAACTGAAACTGTGGGAAGCGACATTGACACAAGGGTGGACTACTGTGCTGTCCTCTGGGAGTTTTATAGGCTCCAGTAAAACCTCAGCAGGTTAGGCTCTGATGCCATAGCTTCTCCTGAGGATAGGCTTTGTGAAGAAGAGAATGCTTTAGCTATTTCCAAATGGTTACATTCCCCCCTCTCTTGCCAGAAACATGAGAGGATTTTTCTCTGCGATTCACAGTGAGAACCTGGTAAAGCTCCTGGAAGTTAAGACTCATGGAAGTGTCGGGTCCGTCCCTCCAGCGGGGCTGCCCTGGAGTTTTTAACTCTCTGACTGGTCCAGCAACTGAGCCTCCAGCAACTCATCGTTTATAGTTCGGGAGCACTGGCTGGGGAGGTTTCTGCTTCTGGATTTCTGCCCTGTATCAGCCTGTCTTGCAAATACGGGGGGCAGCAGTTCTGCCTATGATCTTACTTCTCTGACAGACCTAAGAACTGTTGATTTTTGTTTGATCAGCTTTTTACTTGTTGTTAGGATGAAAGGCCAACGCCTAACTGGGAGTCTCTGGTCATGGTTTTAATTTTCATTTCCCTAATGGCTAATGATGTTGAGTGTCTTTTCAATGAGCTAGGACAGTTTAAACCACAAGCTAACTTTTCTAAAAATAATAATAATAATAATAATACAAACCAAAAACAAAAAACAAACAAAAAAACCTTCACTCTCAAAAAGTTTTCACGTAAAGAAACTACGCTACTCAGAGATCTAGAGTCATGAGTGTGCTGGAAAGATGACCAGTGCTATTGACTGTTACTGAGACCTTCCTGAGGGCGGGAATGGTATCTTGTCCAGTAAGCACCATGATTTTTACTGAGCTGCGTTAATCTGTTGAGTAGATGACTTGGAGCTTAACAACAGAACACTGGGTAGGAAAGTACAACACTTTCTTATTTCATGGAAGTAATGGAAAGACATCAAAAGGCAGGCCAGTAAAAGGTGGTGATAGGGGAATATGATTTGAAATCCCTAAAATCTCCAATAAAGAATAGAACCTTGAGGGCTGGCCGAGTGGCTCAGTTGGTTAAGAGCTCGCTCAAGAGTGTGAGCTGAGCTCTGAGCAACAGCAGTTCGATGCCCAGCCCGAGCTGAGCAGCTGCTGAGTTGCCAACTAGGTAGCAGGATGGCTCAGCTTAAAAAAAAAAAAAGAAAAAAAGAATAGAACCTCGAGCCCCATTATGATATACTGTTACACGTATCAGGGCATTGCAAGTGAAACAAGAGCTCAGACTACTACAGATTTTAGAAGCTAAACATTATTGTATCTGGAAATGTTTGTTTTATCACACCCTCAGCATTTCACATAGCTTTCATTGTATATAAAGCTAGCGTGGCAAATGTCTAATTACATCTCAGCAGTTCCATTTTCTGATTCTAATGACCTGTTTTCCATTGTACCTGGACTTCCTAAATGCACATCTTAATAGTGAGTTTTCAAATATGTAAGATTGTTCTCTGACAATTGGAAATTATTGAAGTATTTTTGTTGTTTTATTTTGTAATTACTTTTGGCTTTTCATCAATATATCCTCATTGACTTGAGTTTAACAACTCGGGAGAGATCCCATCACTCTACAGAGTTCAGGAATTGCAGCTGGTTTTACCAGACACACAAAGCCTGTAATGCAGGGTCAAATCAGAAGCAGCAGAAGGCATAAGATGTGCAAGCAATTGCAATTGTCCCCTCCAACCCTAAGGAGATTTTTGAGGGCTCTGGTCAAGGGATCTCCTGTGTATCCTGCTTAGTCACTCATTTCCCCCTGCACACATACAATCCAACACAGTGGGTGCATTTGGCTCCCCTGCCTGTTTATTTTTCATTTGTGACTAAGCAACATGTTTGATCCTTCTCCTTCTCCATCGAGTGCTGTTTTTGTTTTGTTTTGTTTTTGAAGATCTTGAGGACAACATAACTTATAAACATGGTCAGTAGATTTTAGGGAGAAAAATATGTAAGAATAATGTAAAATATGGAAATAAGTTTAAGGATGCTTGTAAAATTCTAATATCCTAGGAAGGTGTAGCTAGAAGAGTTAACATCAACTAAAACTGAAAGGGGAGGGGAAACATTAGCTGCCAATCTAATATCTATTCTTCCCTTCTCTTTTCTTAAAAAAAAAAAAATTATTTTCTTACCTCCTTTGCAGATAAAGGTGGCAAATGAGACCTAAGCAGAAAGCACTGAGTGGCATGTCTAAGAAGGCATTTCTGCAGTGCAGTGATAATTATCACAAGCTCTCCAACATCCATCTTGGTCTCATGATGAGAAAGCAAAGAGAGTCTTAGAGATCTGAATCAAAAATTCTCAGAGGCGCTGAACCAAGCCAGCAAATGCCTCCGTGGACATCTTATTACTTAAGAAAACTACACTTGTGTGATGAAGCCACTATAGTTGAATATTCTGTTATTGTAGCAGAGCCTAATCCTTGTTGATGATGTTGGTAATGGAAAGGATTCAAACCCCATTGGCTGAACTTGAGAAAGTTTAGCTCTTATTTAAAAGCAACCAATAATATTACCCTCAACACAGAAGAACATTTTTTACTAGTAAGTAAAGATATAATAGAGATGGTATATGCTGACATACACAAATTTAGAAATAGAAATAAGGATAAAGTTAGGACTGAGAAAAACAGTGGAAGATTCACAAGATGTCTTTGGAATGATGAACCAATATGGTAATTTGACTAACAGGAACAGACCAATCTGGTCAGAGGTAACCCATGTCATTTTTGTTTCTGGAGCTCAAACTAAAATGTTTTTGGTGAAATCAACCTAAACCAAAATGAAATTAAAATGTTGTTATTCATAATGTTTATGAAATAGTCTTCATTGAGTGTTATAACTAACAATCAAGGGTGTTATTTATTTTCTTAAGAAGAGGACCTCAAAGGTGATTCTTTAAATTTTCATGTTAACTGGTAACTATTGGGAAATTATCTTTGCAATGGCTTTACTTATGTCTCCCTTTGGTTTTATGTAGTCTATTTGAAGCACAAAAACTGTATCATTGTTGGACACTTACCAAAAAAAAAAAAAAGTCATAACTTTTATTCAATTATCTGGATATAGTGGGAAGAGAGAAAGAGTATAGTGTGAGCACGTCAATCTCCTAGGGCTCCAGGCCAATACTATCCTAACTAGAAAATTTCTTGTTCACTTTTAAAACTTTCAATATAAGATGAAAATAAATGAAATCATAGAATTAGTCTCAGAAAAATAAAACAAAATAAAACAAAGCAAACTCCCAGAGTCACACAGGAAGCAAAGGTAATTTCCTTTGTATAACATTTTCAATGGTTCTTTGTTTTTGACATAATTTTTAAAAATGTTAAATCTAAACAAGCAACTCTGGCCTTTAATTACTATTATTACTTGCTTAGGAGTATAAAATTTAGATTAAATCATCAGCAATTAATCTTCTGAGCTAGATACTATATCTGTAATGAAATGAGCTTTTACAGCAAGGATTTTGCTTTTTATTTCTTTCTTATTTATTGGGAAATTAAGAGGTGAGACGCAGGACAATTGTGTTTATAAATAATTATTCCTACTAGTAAGAATTATACTATATCACACATGTATTCTGCTCTATGCACTGTATTAGGAACTATACTTCTAAAAATCTAACTTTAACATCCTTAAAAGGTAGGTACTACTATTACCATACCCATTTGATGATCAATGCAGGCAACTGAGGCTCAGAGAGGTTTTGTATTTTCCCAAAATCATATCATTAACAGAAATATCAGAGTGGGTACCTAAATCCAGGCTGTCTGACTCCAACCTCATGAACTGATCCCTATATGATACTAATTAGTCTTTGAGGGGACATGTGTTGTCATGAAAAGTAGGTTTAAAATTTCTACAAATACACATGAAGCCTTAAAGGAATGAATAGGAAAACTTATGGTTGTG
The DNA here is from genome assembly GCA_033961575.1 of Aselliscus stoliczkanus. NCBI lineage: Eukaryota > Metazoa > Chordata > Mammalia > Chiroptera > Hipposideridae > Aselliscus > Aselliscus stoliczkanus. The sequence goes on from CM066728.1 coordinate 58,872,961, forward strand.
TATATATGCTTCAAATTTTAGACTAAATGATGCCTGAAAAACAATTTGTATTTTGAGGCCATATTGAATAAGTCAGGGTCTTTTTCTTCTTTTGAAGAAACTTAAGAGTGTTTTGTAATGCATAAGTGACAATGTCTACTTGGCAGATGAGATAATAGATATGTAACATGTAGACATTTTTTGATTTCTCAGAAAGTTTAATTTTAAATAAACTAGCACCTTCCCTTTCTTCCATTTTTTTCCCATTCCTTCCTTTTTTCCCCCTTCCTGTCCTTCCTTCCTTCCCTCCTCTTTCCTTCCTTCCTCAACAGAAGCCATCTTAAAATATAGCAAGACTATAAAATTAAGGTTTCACCTTCTATCCCATGGCAATTCTGGCATCCAATAATTGATTGAAATAAAGACCATTCCTATGTTTTTCTCTTTGGTCAATATAAATAATTTTTGCTGCAAACTTTGGCACACTGTTTTGTCCACTCCATAACCCATGAGTATATGAGATCACAATTAGATCATATTAAACAGTGTAGTGAACACAAGAATCTCTGTAGATACTTGAAATTGAAATTTTAGTTCTGCTTCTGTGCTAAGTAGTTTTAGAAACTTGGGAGAGTCAGTTAATTTCTCTGACCCTCAGTTTGCTTATTTATAAAGCGAAGTCATTGGACTGCATGAATTCTACCCCCTCCAGCAATAATTTTTTATACTCTTTCTGAAGTGCCACTTAAACAAATTTGCAAATATCAGTGTGGGGTAGAAAAAGATTTCATATACTTTCTCAACTTGGGCAGTCTGTCACCACCCCACCTGACTATGACTTCCAACACAAGCCCTATTCATACATGCAACACTGCCCTCCCCCAACCCCTTTAGGCCACCATTGCCCAGCCATCTCGTGCATGATATCATTTCTGGAGCAAGACCGGCTTGTGGTTTGGCAACCTGGTAGCACTATGACTAGATAGAAGAGACTGAAGGCATTTTTAAGATGTCAGTAAGGTTGAGTCAGGGTAAAGTTTGAAGAATAGAAATCATCAGAACTGTGTATTTACAACCACAAGCCCTTTTTCTTGTACAATTGAAAGCAATCTGCAGGCTGTGAGCAAGGAGGGCTAAGGGTGGGAAATGAGCTGTCTTCAAGCTTCAAAAGAAGTTGACCTTTCAGGGCTCAGAGGAGAACTGCATCACTGAATTCCCATGGGGAAATAGCATCCTTCTTGCATGATAAACTGTAATAAGAGAACAGTTACAGAGATGTAGGAAGGGCAAAGTGAGCCCCCAAATGATGCTGGAATCCCCCAGGAACTCACAACAGAGAAAGGCATTACCATGCCTAGACCTGAGGGGCAAAAGGAGCCCCCAAAAATGCATTGAGAAGTCCAATGAGAGAAAAACTATGGAGGAGTCCATCTGGTAAGAACTCAGTGGTAAAGGTATACACTCAATGCCAGAAAACACCGCCCAAAGCAGGCAGGATGCAGAAAAAAAAAATAAGACCCTACCTTATCTCTCATGCCACCCTCCAAGTTTCTGTTGGTGCCTGTCATTGGTTAAGGCCATTCATCAAGGAGCCCTGACACTTAGGGATCAGTGTCACAGCCCAAAGTGGAGCACAGAACAGCAGGGAACATATCTGTCTTAGGAAAGGCGCTAGTACACAAAAAATACCCAGCAAAGGTATTACTATAATTTTCCAATACAGGTTTTGTATAAAATGGACCATATTTTATTCTTAACAGAAAGCTGAATATAAAGAAATGACAATATGATTTAGCAGATGGCCCATTTTCCCCCAGCAATTTTTGTAGGCAGACAATTTCCTTTTCATTCATTTTCATTTTGATTTTTCATTTTTACTGGCACTTAGCTGTTAATGAGATATTGCTCTATTTCCCTCTAATTCTTTCTTTGTCTTGATTGATACTTCTCCACTTTAGGGTCTTCATTAATCACTATTTAGTGTTGGCAGCCACTAGCCAAATTAGACATTTCTCTTTACTCTCGTAAAGCTTACCATGAAAACAATGCAGACCTTCTGTCCTCACATTTTGAAAAGTTCTATAAAAGCCAGCAATTCCAATTTTAAGGTTTAAGCATACATGAATTTAGCCTAAGAGAATGACTACTTAACATTCAGGGTGGACACTATTTCTGGGGTTCCATTTGCTGTCTTTGAAGCATTTGTTACGCCTTGGGGAGAAAGGTAATTAAAACATACCCCTTCCTAGCCCCTCCATGTCATTTGGGAGACGCCATTTCTCAGTGAACCATTACATAGCCTGTACTGCTCTTCTTAAGCATGATATTTTGGATTATTCTAAAACATGACATTGAAGTGTGAAGAGACTAAGAATAAAACTGAGTCCAGTGTGTGCCAAGTTTGGGCAGTTTATAAACCCAGTGGAGCTTGCTGTTAACGTGGAGTTTGGCAAACCCACTTGCGGTCTTGGGCTGTTTTTTATCTCTTTGTAGCCTTTAAGATGCTGGGATCAGACCAGAGCTGTCAGCTTGATTTAGTGGAACAGAATCCAGTTCTCTCTTCCAGGCTTTCAGTTCCCTGTGAGGAAATTAGCTATCACTTAAAATATATATTTACATATACATATCCAGAGTTGTGAAATAAAAAGAAATTTTCAGAGTATAGCAAATCACCCTTGGATTTTAAGTAGACCTACTTGGTTTTATATTTTATCTTTTTTTTTCCTTTACTCTCTTATCATGTAAACTTACTTCTAGAAATATATTTCCAATTCCAGATAACAAATCTAACAACAAAGATAATTGGAAAGGATAGAAAAATATTTACGCTTTTTACATTTTACTTTTCTCACTCAGTTTTGTTTGTATCACTAGAACTAAATGGGTCTTAACATAGTAGCCTAGAAAGACATACAAACATATAGCAAACATACAAACATGAAAATCTGTGTTCTCCAATTGTAGAGGAAGCACTCAGAATAAATACAGAATTCCTGTGTCCACCATCCGGAAAGCGAGAGATGGGAGAGTTAAAATACCATGGGATAAGGGCTATTAGAAACACATTTCCAAGTCAGAAGTGGCTTCATAGAATTAATGCTTTTTAGAATGGGCTTGAAAGGATAAATAGGAATTCATTCAGTAAACAGGAGAGAAAAGACATTTCTCTCAGAGGAAATGACAGCTTCAGGAAATAGTTCTGCTGCATAGAGTGTGGCCTTTACAGAGAGGGAATCGTGATAGATAACACAGGGGTAGGTGGAAGCCGGATCAAGAAGTGTGTTTCGTTCCTGTCTGAGAAGGTTGAAATTTATTTGCTAAACAATGTTCAGGCAACTATGATATTTTTTTAATTATATGTTTTTATTCTGATTACATGAGTAATTCAGAACTTACAAAAACCTCAAAAGTTTCAGAATAGTTGAGGGAAAAAGTAAAAATCCACTTTATCATAAGCTCCATTGTTTGTACTGTCATATTCACCCAGAGTTTTTCAGTGCTGATTTTAGTTTGAAATGAGACCTCCCTCTCCATATTATTTTGCAATGAGTTCCTGTCAGTGTTTCATGGAGATCTTTCCATGTGAGTACATATAGGTCTAATGCATTCAGTTTAGTGCCCATGTAACCGCCCCCCCCCCCCCACACACACACAAATGGTTAGAAAGGATGTGGTACGTTCACATTTGCTTTGGAAAGGTGACCTCTCCACAGTGTGGAAGTCAGGGATCCAGACTGTTTAGAACGCGACAATGGTTTTTGAACTCTCTGTATTCTTTATCCCTGATAACTATGTCCTTTCTGGAGAGCGAAACACCAGCACAGGGGTCCTGCACTAGAATCCCACCCAGGGGCGATCTGGGCTGGGATGCTTGTTTACTTAGGGGTGATATCTCCAGAACCGAGGGACAACGGGGTGAATCACAAAGAAAAATCTCTGGTTAGATTTATTACAAACCTAGGAGTATAAGTACAAGAAGTAATTATAGAGAAACATTTTATCATATTTCCAGTATAAGAGATAGTATTTAGATGCATGGTATAGTACAATTTGGGGGGAATGAGATTATATCTCGTTTCTCCTCATCATGATTTACAATAGAAATGTCTATGAGACTGTTTTTAGCTAAAACTAGACTGACAAAATTAAAGGATTAAGGAAGTGGAAATGAAGTAAAGGACTCTTTATTTCTGTAAGTATGTACCTTGTAATGCTCCACCTTTTCATAGCATATATCACAGACTCGCAACAGCCTGCAAGGAGCTGAATCCTGCCAACAGCCACGAGAATGAGTTTAGACGCAGATCTTCCCCAAGTTGAACCTTCAGATGACTGTAGTGGAGCCCTTGACTACAGCCTATGAGGGAAGCAAGCGACTCAGCTAAAAGACACCTGGATTCCTAACCTACTGCTGTTGCTTCAAACCATTAAATTCTGGGGTAATTTATTACACAGTAATATGTCACTCTAATACACACTTCCACTTCCTGCCTAATATCCTTATAGCATACATTGACTCCTGCGGTTGCTATGGCAACCAGCTTCTCACAGGTGTAAGCAGACAGCACCTTACCTTAGCTGTACTCTTCGTTTCTCACTTTGTGCCCTGAGACTTCTGAGACTACACTAAGTATGGGACTCCTGTGGGAAGTTGCTTAGCCTCACACACATACAAGCGTGTGAGTGCAGGAAGTGCAGGAAGTTACCCCTTGTAGTGCAACTCTTGACCCGTGCAGTTGAAACATCTTCCCTCTTCTGTTGCACAGATGGACAATCCTGATAGTTTACATAGATCCTCAGAAGGCCCCAGTGCAGTTGAGCACCAGCGCTTCACAGCAGTGACCAACTCAATTATGCATCCTTCATTGGCTTTCCCTCCTCTTCTTAGAAGTTGTTTTGCAAAATAAACTACCTGTACTGAAGCCTTTGTGTCAGACTCTGTTTTTGGTTGGGGAGTAGAAAACCAAGCTAAGTTACTTTGTCTCTTTTTAGCATGGTGTTCCAAGGTCAAGGAGTTGCTAAGATATTGATGATTTTGTTTCTTATATATCGAAGAGGCGAATTTCTAGCATCTAGCATCGTCCAGTAAACACACATTCTTTCTTTGGCTTAATATTACACAATGTCTTTTATCTCTTATTCATAGAATTTCTCACCTCAGAGGCACAAACTCTGTTCAGTCCAATATTTTATCTGACAGTCATTGCCATAAGAGAATGCACTCTCAGTCACAACTTAAGTACACTGTACATTTGTATCAAAATGTAGTAGCCCAATTTGAATGTTTGTGGTATATCAGCCTATCATGTAAACCAATTGAGGACACCTAGAAAATATATTTAAGTTAATTTCACAGTGTGGGTTTGGCTCCCAATTAACTCTTTTGTTCTTTTTACAGAAAGAATGAAAGAACACCTCTGATTATTGCTAGAATCAGATCTCTGGACAACGGCACCTGGACTTCCAAGATATTTGTATAAGGTCTCTGCAGAAAGAAGGTCATATCCCAGATCCTATCCTAAACCCATGTTCTTTGCCCCAGAATCCAGACATATTTTTGCAAAAGCTGTGTGTGTGTGTGTGTGTGTGTGTGTGTGGTGTGTCTTAGTGTGAGAGTATTTTCCAACTCAGCTTTCAAGAAATTCCACAGTACTATTTTTTAAGAAGAAAAAATGTGATGCCTTTCTCAGCATTTCCTAATTTACAAAGAAAATTAGTTTTCATTGAAAAATCATTGGCAAAATTTCCAAGAACAATAAAAGTGACTGCTAAATAAAATATATTTATTCTTGGATTACATAGCTCTCTTTTTCCCTTCCTGATCTCATGCTGAGATAAAACTCCTGATTCTCTGTCTCAACTCTGCTTAGTTTTTATCCCCAAAACCAAGTTGATTGGCTTTCAACTCCACTTGGTTTTTACCCCAAGACTAATGAGGAATGAAAGCAGAAGGGAGAATTGGGGATATTTTCCAAACTAGCCTAAATAGGCTACTGAAATTGCTTCTGAGCCTCTCAGGGCAACTTGAGGCCTTCTAAAGAATTTAAGTATAAATAAGCAATTTTCACAGAACAACAATCTTGCTGTGGAAACTAAATGAGTCACACAACAGCTTGTGGTCTTGTATAAATTTGTTCTTTTCTTATCTTTCTTTGTCCTTTGTTTAAAATACCAACTTTTTCTTAAAGGGCCGATACTAAATATGGCTTGTGAGCAATACAACCTCTGTCAAGGCTACTCAACTCTGCCCTTGTAGAGTGACAACAGTGAGAGACAATACATAAACAAATGAGTGTGGTTGTGTTCTAATAAAACTTTATTTATAAAAACAGGGCTAGCTGCCAGCTTTATTTCTCCAACCTACGGTCTAGAACAAAAAACTTAAAGAACTATGAAGCAAAGTTACATCTTTTTCTTTCCATGACATCTTTTGTCCCAATGACTCAACAGCTATGTTTTAGCTCATTAAAATATATGGAAAGAGAAGAGATGTTTTTGTGGTATATACGGAAATAGGCAAATAACCTTGAAAACCTTCCCGAATAGGAAACACAACTGAAAATAATTAGGGGCTGTCTACACTGATGGATCATCCAAATTCAGCTTCGTAGTGTGTCTGCTGTCTTTTGAAAGTTCAAGAAAAATGTGGCTCTGTGTAATGGATAGTATGTCAAACATAGACATAAATAAAAATGCAAATGGGTTATTGGCTTATGCAGATAATGGCTAAATAAAACTGTTTCTGAAATAAGTGTCTCTTTGACCAAAATGGATATGTCCCAGTCTCACAGTAATCAGTATGCTGTTCTATATTCCGTAATACATAGCCCGACCCAGTATGTCTGACATGACATTGGCAGGTTAATGTAACCTTCAATATTTCTCCCCTATTGGCTTCATCTAAGGTTTAGTATAAGATCTTTTTTTTTAATTAAAGTTTATTGGGGTGACAATTGTTAGTAAAGTTACATAGGTTTCAGGTGTACAGTTCTGTAATACATCATTTATATATCACATTGTGTGTTCACCACCCAAAGTCAGTTTTTCTTCCATCACCATATATTTGATCCCTTATCCCTCATCTACCACCCCTCTCCCCCCTTATTTTCTGGGAACCACTAAACTATTGTCTGTATCTATGAGTTTTTGTTTCTCTGTTTATCTTGTTCCTTTGTTGTTTTCATTTTTATATCCCACATGTGAAATCATATGGTTCTCAACTTTTTCTGTCTGACTTATCTTGCTTAGCATAATAATCTCAAGCCATAAGCAAAGATAAAATAGTGCCTTTTGCGACAACATGGATGGATCTTGAGATTATTATGCTATGATCTTTACAAGGTATGTGAACCTCTAAAATCATAAGTGAAAAGTATTATACTAATTTTTCTCAGGAGAGCATCATCCATAACTACCAATAGCTTCTCATAAAACTCCATGATCCCAAAGTAAGAAAAAATATATTATTAATGAATAAATTTAAAAAAAAAACTTTTCACTAAACATAAATTTTAGTTCAGCTTGTAGGATATGAGTGGAAGAGTAGCAGGAAGCTAAAAAAAAAAATTTATGTTAAAAATATCTTTTCCATTGAAACTATAAATGTCGTCATTACTTGATTCTTTCATGTTCATTATTATATCTTATTTCAGCTCCATTTCAAAAATGTTTTTGTTTTAAAATATTCTTCAAACATGGAACTCACTTTTGATGGGACTTTACACACACACACACACACACACACACACACACACACACACGAGAATTCTACTTAGCACCAGGATACAGGTAGCTCAAAGTAGGGTTATCAGCTTTAGCAAATAAAAATATAGAACATCCAGTTAAATTTAAATTTTGCATAGAATATACTTATATTTAAAAAAATGTTCATTGCTTACCTGAAATTCAAATTTAACTGAGTGTCTTGTATTTTACCTGGCAAACTTAGCTGGAAGCAATATCATACTCAGCTTACAATGAAAAAGAGCTAAACTAGCTTCTTCATGACACCTTTTGAACCCATCAGAAAATTGCAGTTGTAGAACAAATAACTGGCTCAAAATTTGAGGATAAACAGTCACCTACTGGGAGAGAGAAAATGTAAGCAGTCACTCAGATTAGAAGCAACTGAACACCAGTAAGATTTCAGCTCGAATAGCTGATGAATTGGTGAAGGCCAGGGCAGGATTGAGAGGACAGCATGAAACCACTGGGAACCGCAGAAACTAGGAGCGCCCATACCCACATTCTTTTTTTCCCCCTACAAACACCACCAGATGACCATAACAAAAGAAAAAGTTCTAAGAAATATAAGTTTTGATGCAAACTTGGGAGAGGAGAATAGCAGCCATATGGGAGAAGCAGGACACCTCATCTGTTTCTCCAGTCTCCCCTACTAAACAAAAATCTTAGTCTTAGTGGGAGGGGGAGGAATTACAATGCAGCCCTTAGGGCACAGGCAAAAGTTCTTTGCAGCTGGGGAAGGAAAATAAAAAATAAAAAAACCTAGTCCTGTGTTAATTGCAGGAATACACACTAGCTCCAGAATTACATTCAGGGGAGGGTCAGGAGAATTGAGAAGGCCATACTCGCAAGACTCTACCTAAGACAGAGCTTTATCATGACAACAGAGAATATTCCATTCAACTGTCCTCCACCACCACGAAAAAACTTTCAAATAACAAGTAACAAGAATACTGTGGGGGAGAGGGCCATGAGAGGAGCAAGAATGTGCAGAGACCCTCTCTGAGGCAAAGGAGAAAGAGAAGACCTAGAGTGCAGAGCCAAACAGACATTGCTCTCCAAACTAACTCCCACACTAAGCACAAGGCATCCCTCAGAAATCTGAAGCCTGTGGAGAATAGAGGGTAGCCCTAGCAACAATAAACCTCAAGGCACCAATCCCACACTAAAAATCTAATGAAAGGAAGGTGTGCCTATTTCCAGGCATAGAAACATTTTACCTCAGTTCTCCCTATCCTATGCAAGACACCCAGCTTTCAAGAAATATTACAAGGTCTATGCCAAAGAAAGAGAGAAAACACAAAATATCATCAGAACCAAATTTGCTATGGCAGTTGTGGGAAACATCCCACAGGGAGTTTTAAAATAATGATTAATATGTTAAAGGCTCTAAAGAAAAAAGTAGACAATATGCAAGATCAGATAAGTAATTTCTTCAGAGAGATAAAGAATCAAATGAAGTTGTTAAAAATGAACAGCACAGTAATAAAGCTAAAAAATAACTTTGACAGGCTCACCAGTACACTTCACTCTACCCATGAAAACATCAGTTAACAGGAAGAGAAGTAAATGGAAATCGCCCAAACTGAAACACAAAGAGAAAAAAAAAGAGTGAAAAATAAACCAAAATATTCAAGAGCTGTGGGACAATGCTATTAAACATTTATAACATAACACATAATTGGAATCCCTAAAAGAGAAGAGGGAACAAAGCAGCAGAAATATTTGAAAAAAAAAATGGACAAAAGTTTTCAAAATTAATGGCAGATGCACAAAACAGATTCAAGATGCTCAGAGAAAACCAAACAGGATCAATACTAACACACACACACACACACACACACACACACACACACACACCCTTTAAATACCATTTTCAAACTGTTGAAAACAAAAGACAAATGCAAAATTTTGAAAGCAGCTAGAAGAAAAAGATACATTACATACAGAGGAAGAAAAGGTACATATGATAATAGATTTCTCATCAGAACTCAGTAAACCAGAAGATAATGAAAAACATCTTTAAAGTGATGGTGTGAGGGGTTAGGGGGCAGTTAAAATCACCAACACAGACTTCTATAACCTGGGAAAATAACTTTCAAATTGAATTTCTCAAATAAATAAAGACTGATGGAATTCATTGCCTGCAGATCTACTCTATAAGAAATGTTAAAGGAAGTTCCTCAGGCAGGAGGAATATGATATCAGACTGAAACCTGGATATACAAAAATACATAAAGAGCATCAAAAATTGGAAAAATATATCTACAAATTATGTACATCATAATTAACTTATATCCAGAATGTATAAAGAACTCTTGAAACTCAATAAAGAGGAAGCACACAACCCAATTTATATATATATATATATATATATATATATATATATATATATATATATAGTTTTGTTTTCTTGAGGGCAGTGTCACTGGCCCTCATATGTGGGACCCGAACCAGGGCCACTGGCTTCCCAAGCCAGCGCTTAACCACCGCACCACTCGGCCGGCTACAACCCAATTTTTAAAATGGACATACGCCTGAAGAGATGCTTCACCAAAAGAGATGTGCGGATGGCAGATAAGCATATGAAAGGCTGTTCAATACCCATAGGCATTAGGGAAATGTAAATTCAAGTCACAATACGATAGCAATACGCAGAATGGTTAATATTAGGGGACATTGGGTTAAGGGCAGAGACTTTGACTGTCTTTGCAAATCTTCTCTAAGTATAATATGATTTAAAAATAAAATGTTACCAAAAAGGCATGGGACCATTTTCCATGGGTGAGACTCCAATAGAGTCTGGTAGGGAGGACATCAGAAGGAAGCGGACATCTGGGGGTGGGGGGTGATGCTAAAAACACACTTAGGCCAGGAAAAGGCCCTTCCCTTGTTAAGGGGCCCTTGAAGGAAATCAGAATTCGTCAGCCTTAAGTATCCTTCTTCGACATAAAAACAGTTTTGATCAAACCTCTACTCCATCCATGAAATGGTTGATCACTGCACTGAATACCTGGAGCGGAGGTTGTATACCAACTGTAATTGAATATATATAGATAGTCACAGTATGTGGATTATACGGTGGAAGGGAGTCAGAGGAAGAGTAATAGATATATTTGATATGGTGGGGAGGAGTGGGGTGGCGAATTGGGGGAGGGAGGTTGTCACTTTGAGGGGTAAAATGTATAACTATTGCACTGTATGTACACCTGAAACTAATTTAAAAATAAATAAATAAATAAATACAAATAAAAAAACAAACAAAAACAAAATAGTTTTGAGCTAAAGGCAATTAAGCAGCAGCAAACTTCGAGAAAAACAAACAAACAAACTTCCCCTTTTTTGCCTACATGCAGGATATAAATTTTTCTTTGACCAGAGATGGACTTAACAGCTCAGAGACGGCAACAGGACAATCTGCCAACACAACTTACTGCATTAGTTTCCTCCCTTCCATTTGCCTTCCCACAGTTTCTAGTCCTTGGAAGCCTTAAACTGCCTTCCTTTCTCCTGTTATTTCTCTACAAAGGTATTGTTTTGTTGAAGACGTGATATAAACTGGAATTGAAAGCCACTATTTTGAGTTACTTTTGGCTGAGGTTTCTCCCGCGTGATGCATGCTGCACAAGTTAATACACTGCTTGTTTTTCTCTTGTTACTCTGTCTTTTTGTTAAAGAGCCTGAGGTGAAAACCTAAAGTGAGTACAGGTAGTGCTGTGTCCCTTATTAAACCCTCATGGACACAATGACATCCTAGTGATGATGGCTGATAGCACAAGAACATTCAGGGCAATTACAAACCTGTAAGGTTTGACAGTCTCACCTCACTCCTCATATAGGATCAAGTCTGGTTTCATAAGCTGTCCTCAGTTGTTTTCTGTAATATCCCCTGTATCAGGTACTGGAGTATGAGAAAATGGAGAAGAAGGCAAAGAGCTTTTCAGGAAGTGAACTATCTGGTAAATTTAAGTAATCTCATTGCTGTTCAACACATTGAAGTTAAAAAGTGGTCTATTTTGGTGTTGCCTATGCCTGTCTTAATGACTTCTTCCACTTGCAGTTATGGACGACTTTCCTTTTCATATAAGACAACTGTAAGAGCTCCCCTCCCCACTAGGCAGAAGTTGATTTGGGGCTTCATGTAGATCTGGCTTCACTGATTGGGCCTTGGTAAGCTCACCTCCTAAACATTATTATTCTTTGGCTTTAAGAGTCTTTTTAAGAAAAATTAAAAATGTTAATGAATAGTTTTGGATTTAGACTATAGTATTTAAAATCCTTTTCAGGTGTGCTCACATATAGCTGGTGAATTTCTCAGAAAACACTGGCCTAAATAGCCTTTGAATTCAGTTCAGGATTCTATCAGTAAAATTTACAATAACCAAAAATATGACTTAAAATTTCCTTCAGTCTTCTCCACACTTGACCACCTTTTAGGCAGCCAGATACAACCTTCTATTTGGCTGATGAACCATACATCAAAAACCACATTTCTGCAAATGTATCAAATAGAGACCTATATGGGGGAGTGCAAGCAAGTCCTATAAATAATACTTCTCCACCTGGAATAAATATATAGGAAAACCACTCGTTGCTTTGTTGAACTAGTTAGGCTTTGTGGGAGACAAAATTTGGCTCTTTTTATAAAAAAATGTTTACTCTTTTTTATAAGTTAGTTACACTAGCTCTGCAAATGACAATTATACCCCAAGAACCATGCTTCTCCTTTCATCACCTATTTTTCTCTGCATTCAATGAACAGAGAAACAATCTGAATCATAAAGTTCTCAGAGGTATTCCTTGTCCTTCTTATCCTATTAAATTGGCTCAAAATGGATGTGATGATGTTCCCCCTCTATGTGGATTCGACCGAAACCTCTCTCCAGCAGCTTTGCTGATCAGACAAGGAAAGGCGCCTCCATCCTGTGGAAGCCAACGTCTGTCTGACCGCAGGCTCCTGCATCCACGCCTGACCACGAGCCTGGAAGAACACCTTCCATGTCAAGTCAGTTCCTGCCTCTGGCCCCCAATTCCCTTTTAATTCCCTCTCCGATGAGAAGCACAGTTTCACAGGGACCGTCTGCCTTTGGGTGTGTCCTGTGTGACACAGACGCTTTCACTGGGATGAAGCATAGGAGTAGCCAACCTTGAAGGCAGGTGCTGTAACTATTTACTTCACCGCTTCCTTTGGACTAAGTCAATCTTGAAAGCAGGGACTGTGTCTTGGTGTCATCATATCTGACCCAGAATGAATGTTCAGTACATTTTAAACAGTAATTAATTAACCATGCTATTTAATCTTTGCCATTAGCAGCAGTAAATATAAATAAGTTAATGAGTAAACAAATAAATGCCAAAGAAACAAAACAAAGACAAACTAATTGGGGTTTACCTACACTGGGGATTAATAATAATGACCATTTGTGATTTTTTGGGAAATTTTTCATTTAGATATATGAGACAGATTATCTACACACAAGAATCTAAAATCCAGCAAAGGAATAGGAGCAAGAAAACCAAGACTGAGGAAGTTCTAACTGCTTCTTGTAAGCAAGACCATTTTTAACCAGGCACATAGCCCAGAAGAGCTGGTTTAGCTAATTCCCTTTTGGAGCCTGCACTTGGGGCACTATGGGCTTTGCTCTTAGCCTTGAAACACAGCAGAACTAGCAGTATTTAAAAAGTAATTATCCACTTACGTGTGGGCACCCCTGGTCTTGGAGAAAGAGAAATGAACTAACAAGCAGGGTTGAACCATAATTTGTTTTTTGTTGGGGAGTAAGAAAAAACAGAACCTGTATATGGAAGCTCTCTATCCATAAAGGAATATTATTGGCTCTACTGGAAACCTATTATCCACCTCCCCAAAACCTAGCAAACAAGTTAATACCTCTGTGATGTGTGCAGTTTCTTAAACAAACTGACTATTATGCTGTTGAGTACATTTTCGCTTGGTTTCTTTAACGTATAATCAGAGAAGAAAAAATAATACCAAGAGCTCCACAGCTGCGTTTGCATGAGGAAAGAGTTTTCCATCCATACTGTAGTGTTTGGCCCTCAAATCACTTTTTACACTCCACAGTGCGTGTCTGCATAGCAAGAAAGGAAAGGGAGTTGGAGCTACATGGGGCTACACGAGAAAGGAATTGCTTCTTTTGGCATTAGGTGCTAGGCAACATAAGAAACCCCTCCTTGGGATGAGCTAACAGTTCTTTATTGACTTGAAGTGATCCGAAGGCTGAAACAGCCAAAGTCAAGGTGGATGTTCTTAACACCTTGATACCTGAGGCCCAGCCCAGGAGCTGCCAATAAGCCTTTGCAGGAACTGTTGGGGCACCCTGATTCCTCGTAAAAGACACTGGGGGGGACCATAGAATGTAATTTCAATGGCTTTGAAGTCAGGCAGACTTCAGTTTAAATGTCAACTCTGCCATAGTCTAACCTGTATAAAAGCATTTCTGCATCCCAGGTTCTTTATTTGTAAAATGGAAATAACAATACTAACCTTGTAGGCTTACTTGGGGAGGGAGGAGGGAATAAAATGAGAGTAAAAGAACCAAATCAAAGCTAGCACATAATAAGCATTCAATGAATTGTAGCTATTACTATAATTCCTCTTTCTCTCTAAGCGTTCCTCCCTGTTACTTTCTTTCTCCCTCCTCTCTTTTCACTTGTCAACCTGGCCTTTGCCTTAGGCTTATCAGAGACATCTAAGAAGACCCACAATCCCTGTGCAGTGGAGACCACACTGGCTCCCATCCAAGTCTCTCAGTTTCTCTACCTCAGGGTGGCTCTTGCCATCTTGTAAACACCACTCAAGTATTTTGCTTGCTCAGAGGGCCCTCCTTTAAATTTTTAATTGAAGTTTGCTTTTCATCTGTAGTATTTTCCTAAGCAATTTTGCTTACAATGAAGTTCACTCTGCCACCCCAAGGCCATCCAAGTAATGGAATGCTGGAAATTAGAAAGCCTTAATCTTGTTGGTTGATGTTGAATTTTTATTTATTTTTTACATTTTATTTGGAAATACTTTAACATAGCAAAGTTTCAAGAATAAGAATAGTACACAGAGCACTTGTAATACCCTTTAGCCAGATTCACTTATTGACTTATTGATAACATTTTGTACCACTTGCTTTATCATTTGTTCTGTGTGTGTGTGTGTGTGTATGTGTGTGTGTACACATTTGGGTCCCCCCCAAATTCCTATGTTGAATATTTGAGTCCCCCCTAAATTCCTATGTTGAAATCCAAATCCCCAAAGTGACCATGTTAGGAGGTGGGGCCTTTAGGGAGTAATTAGTTCATGAGAGCAGAGCCCCAAAATGGGATTTGTGCCCTTATAAAAGAGACCTGAGAAAGCTCCCTTGCCTCTTCCACCATGCAAGGTTACAGTGAGAAGGGAGCTCTCATTGGACACCAAATCTGCCAGTACCATGATCTTGGACTTCCCTGCTTCCAGAACCATAAGAAAAAAATGTTTGTTGTTTATAAGTCATCAGTTCACAATATTTTTGTTATAGTAGCCCGGACAGACTAAGAGTGTGTGTGTGTTTGTGTTTGTGTGTGTGTATATTTATACATGTGTATATATATATATATATATATATATATATATATATATTTTTTTTTTTAGCTGAGCCATCCTGCCACCTGTTGGCAGCTCAACGGCAACTCAGCTCGGGCTGGCCTCGAACAGCTGTTGCTCAGAGCTCAGCTCACACTCTCGAGCGAGCTCTTAACCAACTGAGCCACTCGGCCGGCCTATTTATATATATTTATGTAATACCATATTATATATAAAAATAGATACAATATGTTTTCTACATCATTTGAAAATAAGTTGCATACATCATGAGTCTTTACCTCTAAACACTTTAATATATATTTCCCAAGAATATGGGTAGGTTCTTAAATAATCACAGTACAGTTACAAACTGTAATATAATTATATATCATTGATCCAATCCTCTTATCTAATCTACTATCCTTATTCCACTTTTCTCAGTTGACCCATTAATGTCTTTTACAGCGTTTTGTTTTTTTTATACCATAAGTTCCAGTCCAGTGTTTGGTATTGCCTTAGTTGTCCTATATTTTTAATCTTTTAATTTGGAACATTTCCAAAATCCAAAAGCCTTGTCTTTATAGCAATGCACTCTTCTTTCCACAATGGGCCTCATAAACCCAAACTGTGTGTTGAAGAACAATGTGTCCTCTCCTCAACCTTTTTCTAAGCCTAAGGCAATTTAACCGGTCACTTCAAACCGTGTCAGATGTGCAATTTCAATTCTTGATTGTATTTTCCTCAATGTCATCCATGTGGAAAGTGAAAGAAAGAAAACCCAAAACTCATGAATCCTATCATTTTGTATCCCTGAGATAAGGATAATGAGCGTATTGCATGGAATCTGTGAACTGACTAAAACACATTAGTAATGGCATCATTGAAGCTTATGTCTTGAAGAGTTTCAGGTTTTAGAAAATACTTTTCTGACATTATTTTTCAAAGGGTCTTTTTAGGAAATTTTGAAAAGAGCAGTGTCTGTGTTCCTTTCAATATACTTCATTTGCATTCCAGCTTTTCAAAAAATTCAGAGGCACACTTATTAAAGAACGGCTATGGTAAATGACAAAGAAAAATTCAATTGCCAAAGATATCAAAGATGTTGAAAATCGGTAACACTGCTTTTGTTATCTAGGAACTAATGGCACATTCTAAATAACATGAATAGCTGCCTTGTCAGATTTTTCGCTGGAAGAAAGTCTTCTGATGGAGAAATGCTAAACATGTATTCTCTCCTCTAGAGTCCAGCTCTCCCTCACAGCCCCCCTCCTCCCTCTCCTTTGGTATGCAAGGAAAGTATGCAGTCTACCCTGAGCCTGAATACCCCCATCCGTGTTGCAACCTAAAGACTCACACCCACGCTCTTCTCATGACTGCCCTGGAATGCATGCTCTGAGTGGGCAGCTCCCAATGAAGACCTGCCTAACTATTCCACACAGAGATTTGGACAAGAGCCAGGGAGAAGGAGCTAAAGGTTTATAAATGCGAGTGTAAACTCAAAACAGGCCAGTACAACCCAGAACACTTTTTCAGTCCCACCCAGATTCCAAACACTGATGTGGAGATTTCCACCAAAAGCAGTATTTTCCCATGACTTATGATATTTGGCTGCCGTGGGCTTTACACAAAAGATCGAGGGAGATGCCATCTCTTATGTGTGGAATCTAGTTGGCGGAATGTATTCGTTCCCTGTGGTCTGTGGGTAATAGCCAACACTTCCTAAATACTAACCTGTGTCAGCTACTATTCTAAAACTGTTTACATGGATTAAGTCCTATAGTACTCACAACAACCCTATAGGGTAAGTAATATCATTATTTCCATTCCAGAGATGAGGAAACAGGCACACAGAAGTTGAGTAACTTGCCCAAATTCATACTGTAATTCAATTTAATGTCTCTAATACTATCCAATAGAAGATACTATGGACTGAATGTTTGTGTCCTTCCCTAATTCATATGTCAAAATTCTATTCCCCTATGTGATAGTATTTGGAGTGGGTCCTTTGGGAGATAATTGGGTTTGTATAAAGTCATTGGGGTAGAGCCCCATGATGAGCTATTCATAAATTATTTAGAATGTGCCATTAGTACCTAGATAACAAAAAACGGTGCTATCAATTTTAAACATCTTTGATATCTTTGGCAATTGAATTTTTCTTTGTCATTTACCATAGCCATTAAAGAACAGCTTTTTTTGAAAAGCTGGAATGCAAATGAAGCATATTGAAAGGAACACGGACAATGCTCTTTTAAAAATTTCCTAAAAAGACCCTTTGAAAAATAATATCAGAAAAGTATTTTCTAAAACCTGAAACTCTTAAAGGCATAAGCTTCAATGACGCCATTCCTAATGTGTTTTAGTCAGTTCACAGATTCCATGCAATATGCTCATTATCCTTATCTCTGGGATACAAAATGATAAGATTCATGAGTTTTGGGTTTTCTTTCTTTCACTTCCTTATAAGGGAATGAAGGGAACAGAGCTCTCTCTCTGCCATGTAAACATACATCAAGAAAGCAGTGATCTGTGAATCAGGATTAGGACTGTAACCAAGAACCCAACAAAGGGAAGCCAGTTGGCTCAGGTGGTTAGAGTGCAGGCACATAACACCAAGGTGGCCAGTTCAATTCCCACATGGACCACGGGACTGTGCCCTCCACAACTAGATTGAAGACAAATACTTGACTTGGAGCTGATGGGTCCTGGAAAAACACACGATTCCCCCAATAAAACTTCTAAAAAAAGAACCCGACCAAGCTGACCCCCTGATCTCAGACTTGCAGCCTCCATAACTGTGAGAAATAAATGTGTGCTATTGAAGCCACCCAGTCTATGATATTCTGGTATAGCATCCTGAGCTGACCTTAAGACAGGAGGTAAATATCAAGTACTCATATTAGCCTTTCCAATCACAGACATGAGAGCCTGAGAGAACTCCTATAGGCTCAAAGCCAGCAGGCTCTGAGTAAGAATCTTGATAAAAATTAACAACATCTCCCTCCACCTATAATTATTACTGTTATTTTGAGAGCTTGTGGATGTTATCAAAGGAAAGCTTAAAGGATTCTAGGAGCAGGTGAGACCGTCACTTGACAGAAGGGATGCTGAAGATCAGAGGTACAAACTGATATGCCTGCGAGCATTTGCTAAGTTTTATATCAAAATTTGTCTGAGTGGACAGATATCAAATGAAATCAAAATTGCTGAATCTTTGATTCTCTTTGTGTGTTTTTTTAAATTACTGCATTGCATTCTTAACTAAATTTTTAGTGCTCCTAAAGAATGTTCCTAAAAGAACTAAAAGAATAAGAAATATGATTGGAGAAGCAGAATAAAAATACAGAAAAACCTTATAATAGAGACATATTGTTCTTAAATTAATTTCTTAATAATTGGACTTAGTGGCCTTTATAATACTTTGTGGCTTTTCTTTAAATTTTTTGAGGTTTGTAATTTGTGGAGTTGAATGTTTTCTAGCTATAAAAGTAGAAGCTGTTTTTTAACATCTACAGTGTAAACAATGAACTAAGCACTGGTTGGAGTAAAAATGGAGACTTCAAATTTATAGTCTCGATATGCCTGGGGGCATTTTTTTGGTTTTCACATTTCTTTTCCCCAAAACTTGAATCATTATTTCAATATCAGAGATTTTGCATAAAAAAAACTAGATTTCTATTCTCTTGTTTAAAAACCAAGACTATGACAACGTTATTGTATGGTGACGACCAAGTTAAGCTGAGTAATGGCAACTTCTATTGTTTAGTTAGAGGGGCCGGACTGCGGTTGAGCTCAATGTGGGAGGAGGGAAAGGAAGGGAAGTAACCAGAACAGCACTCAGGCCTGCATGATGGAATTTACCGGGGCAGTGGACTTCGGCAGTGAATGGGCTTCTAAGAGGAGGGACTAAAAGGGCAAATCAAAAAATATTTTGAACAAAACTTTAGAAAGTGTTCTTATGTATGGACAAGTAAGATGAAAGGTAAGGGAGACAGATACTGGGCATTCAGGGATAGTGTGAAGATTTTTTTTCTTTTCTGTGCAATTTGCAACCAAGTCAGATCTCCCATCTATAAATGAGACTAAAAATAGATTGGAGAGGACTAAATACATTGGATAATGCATCTACAGCCTTGAGCAATATCTGACACATAGTGTTTAGTAAATGTTGACAGCCATCATTATCATCATTATTATCATCTAATAGGAAGACAAGGGAAAATAAACAATTGGATATTCCTCCACGTAGCTTTACATCAATATAAGTATGACTCCTGTGTTGAGAAATGTTGCCACTTTGTATTTAGAAGGCTAACAAGTTCTTAGTTTAACAAAGCAATCTCCTCTGGGTGTTTGGCAACCCAAATAGTATGTTTTGGCTATTTACACACCATTTATGCTATTGAACGTCCTAACCTTTTCCAGCCCACTAATTCTCCCCACTCACTATCCAGAAAAAAAATCACAAAAAACTAATAATCTAGTGAGAAGCTTTTCTTCATATAACATACAGTGTCCCTTGTAACTGTTGTACCCGTTACAGTAACGATAAACAATGGTTCCCTTCAGTAAATAGTTCCTATTAACTATAGAAACCATATTTATATGCCATAGTAAACAAAGGAGTTTTCTGCGGACCTGATTTAGTAAATACTGTGGTTTGTGGGATCTCAGTACAAAATTACAACAGCAAATATAGAAGGAAAAAATCTCTATAGCTTTTATCTAAATTTCAAGAAGGAGAGATATTTCAAAGTTATTTCACAGTATACTTGACCAAGTTTCAAAAAAAGGAAAAACATTTTAAAATGACATTTAAGGAAAGTAAAATTGCTTGCCATGGTTTATTGTTTTAAAATTAGATTTAAACTAAGAGGAAAATTGAGTTAGATATTCCAGACAGGCATCTGACCACACATTTAATTTCATAGTAGTGATTAAAAATAATAAAATTATTTATCCAATAGTAGTAACACTCATTTTCAGGCAAAACTCAATTCATTTTTAGGCATCACTAATTCATATACCACAAAATAGAACTGTATGCTTATTTAAATGTAAACATTTTTTAAGTTTTCTAATATCAATCTCATTTAAAAAAGCAGAGATGAAATGTGGAAAACATACACTTTCAAACAGGACATAAGCTTGGCCTCCTTAAGAGTTATGGATTTTCAGAGTTGGACAAAGTCTTGAATAATTTGCAAGCTGTAATCAAAATTGACATCCTTGAAACAGAACTAAGTGTTAAATTCACATATTTATATCCTTCTCTTCTTCTCCAAGATAATTATAACAGAGAATTGTGTGAAATAATGGAAGCATGTATAGGTCCAAGCATAGATACCTGTGTGCATTGACAAACTCAAAAACTATTTATGGGGAAGGTAGGTAAAATATTCATCCTCTTGGGGTTTATTCATGACAATATCTAAGAATTTCAAAGAGGTCTCTTCTCAGGGAATTCCCCTAGTTGTTTAAAGTGATAAGTACCTGTTCTCATCTGAATATGAATTTGCTGTTGCTGTGAAAAGTCATTATATTTACTTCTATCTATTACTAGAAAGAGGAAGCAAAGAACCCTATAATCTGCTGAGAGAACACTGTCAGGATAGGCTTACAAAATGACACCCTCAGCATTTTCCATTTCCCAGCACATCATTACATTGGGCAGCATTTTAGGGTCATTGTGAAATAGACATACACAGAGTGTCCTTGCAGAATTAACAGCAAAACACTACTGGTGGTTATCCACTCCACTTGTCACCTTCCAGTGTAATCATGGGTACCTTGTCCCTGAGCCACAGGGAGCTCCTAGACCACAGCCAAGCTAAGGAATTATATTCACCTATGATTCCCGAATGGCATTGACTTAGGAAGTGCTTTTCATCCTGGTTATTAAGGCACTCATTGGAAAGTACTAGATTTTACGGGGCTGAGAAGGTAAGAGAGAAAAAGTGATTGTGAAGGAGAAATAAACTCCCCTACATCCTGGCCTATTTGTGGAGAGAAAAGTTGGCTTTTATCCAATTTGAACAACTATCAGAAAAAGGAGCTTCCCCCTTTCCCCAGGCTGAACACAGGGCTTTCTTCCCCCCACTGCATTTGCTGAGGGCACCAGTCAGCAGGAAAGGCAGCAACCCCAAGCCAAATGTTTCCACCTAGACCCTACATGGCCTGGATGGAGTGCACATACACCATAGTTAGAAAAGAGGAAGAAACTTCCTTCACTAAGTGAGCATCCAAGGAAGGTCTTTTTGCACATTTCTGACAGCTAGCTCTTCCTTTGTGAGAGTGCCAAGTATTATGAAGGCTCCACCAAGCCCTGCAAAAACATGTTAGTGAAACCTATACAAATAATTTAATCTGTTCACTATGTTTAATGGCCCCAATATACAGCATATGGCAACAAATTCTTACCTTTGTGGAGATCCAGTCAAGATGGTGGAGTAAGTAAACACTGTGATTACCTTCTCTTAGGACCACGTCAATTACAATTAAATCACACAACAACCATTATTTAGACTGGCAGGAAGGGCAGAGACATGGAACAGGCTGGTCCCAAACCCGGGTGTGACCACTAAAAATCTGGAGGGATAGCTTGGCTGCACAGGTCTCCACCCCCATCAGAGGAGGTAGCAATCCCAGCCCCACCCCAGGCTCTTCAGCCCAGGGTTCCAGATGTGGAGAGGGAAGTCCCTATAACTTCTTGTTGTGAAAACCAGTGGAGATTGTGGTTGAATGAAGAAGGAGGGCTGTTGGAGTCCGAGCTATTCCTCTTAAAAGGCCCACACATGGACTTGCTCACTAATGGACTCACTCACTCTGAGCTCCAGAGCTGCGGCAATAGCTTGAAAGGTGACAGGGACATACGGAGAGGAGCTGAATTGTCTGGCAACAGAGCAAGAGCTGGAGGGGCTGGCAAAATCCATTGTTTCTTTGTTGAGCCCACTCCCTCCCGGCATGCAGACACAGGCAGCCACCATATCTCAAGTCTCCATCAACCTGGTTAAACCATTCATTTGCCCTGATTCCCTGAGACCCTGCCCCACCCTACTTGTGGGCCCTCCCAAGCAGTTTCCAGTGACTGTTTTATATAAATGACTTGTTTGGCTCATGTTGCAGACTTTTCTAAAATCTCTCAACAGTTCACAAAACCCAAGCAAACAGCATTTAACTTTGGCATGTCCTGTACTTCTGGCTAAGCAGCTATAAGCCCAGTACTAGTAACAGCCAGCCTCAGTTCATGGTTTGGCTTCTTGAGGCATATCCAAGCCTGCAAGAGTGGTGGCTGGCCATCTGCAGATTGCTTTGTGGCTCATGCCAGGTGACAGGCAGGGCACAGGTTTTGGCTGAATTTGGCTTGTAGTGGGAAACCCTAGGGCTGGCATGCCTGGTGGCCAGCTTCAGACCCAGCTGGAACATCACTCAGCCTCCTCTAAGGACAACACACCCAAAGGGCAAACTGGGCAGGCATCAGAGCCCTCAAAAGAGAATCCTGCACTACAGGTCCCCCACTGTAGTCATAGCCAGACCTTACAACCAGTCAGCCTGAAACTCAATCCCTCCCATTGACATGCAAACAACAACCAAGGCTCAAATACAACAGGAGGACACACACAATCCACATAAGGGATACACATGGAATACCCAGCTCATATAACCAGGAAGACTGCACCACAGTGCTCCATAAGACACCTACTACATAAAGCCACTGTAATACGATCTGGACATTGCAGCCCTACCTAATACATAGAAACAAACAAAGGGAGTCAACCAAAATGGGGTGACAGAGAAACATGTCCTAAATGAAAGAACAGAACAAAGCTCCAGAAAAAGAACTAAACAAAAGGGACACATGCAATCTATGAAATGCAGAGTTCAAAACACTGGTTATAGGGGCTGGCCAAGTGGCGTGGTGGTTAAGTGCTGGCCTCGGAAGCCAGCAGCCCCGGTTCAGGTCCCACATATGAGAGCCAGTGACACTGCCCTCAAAAAAAGACAAAAAACAAACACACAAAAAAACAAAAAAAAAAACCATAAAAAAACAAAACAAAACACTGGTTATAAGGATGCTCAATGATCTCAATGAGAACTTCAACAAAAAGATAAAAAACATAAAAATAAAGATGGGAGACATAAAAAAGAACCAGTCAGAAGTGAAGGCTACATTATCTGAAATAAAGAATACATTAGAGGAAATCAACAATAGGTTAGAAGAAGCAGAGGCTCGAATCAGCTATTTAGAAGATGAGGTAGCAGAAAACACCCAAACAAAACAGCAAACAGAAAAAAGAACACAATAAAATGAGGACAGTTTAAAGGGCCTCTGGGACAACATCAAGCATACCAACATTTGCATCATAGGGGTACCAGAAGGAGAAGAGAGAGGGCAAGAAATTGAAAACCCATTTGTAAAAATAATGATGGAAAAATTCCCTAACCTGGCAAAGGAAATAGATACACAACCCAGGAGCACAGAGAGTCCCAAACAAGTTTAACCCAAAGAGGCCCACATCAAGACAAATAATAATTAAAAGGCCAAAGGTTAAAGATAAAGAATCTTAAAAGCAGCAAGAGTAAAGCAGTTAGTTACCTTTAAGGGAGCTCCCATAAGATTATCAGCTGGGTTTTGCCATCTGTGGTGGCATGGATGGGCCTGGAGGGTATTGTGCTGAAAGGAGAATGTCAGACAGAGAAAGACAGATGCAATGTGATTTTACTTATATGTGGAAAGTAAAGAACAAAATAAACAAGCAAACAAAACAGAAACAAACTCATAAATACAGATAACATTTTGATGGTTCCCAGATGTGAGAGTGGTTGAGATGGGTGAGAAAGGGGAATGGATTAAGGAATACAAATTGGTTGCTACAAAGTAGTCATGGGGGTGTAGGGTATAGCACAAGGAATATAGTCAATAATATTGCAATAACTGTGTATGGTGTCAGATGGGCACTAGATTTGTTGGGTTGATAGATGGGAGGGGACTTGTTGGGGGGCAGTGAAAACGGTAAAGGAATTAAGAAATACAAATTGGTAGTTACAAAATAGTCACAGGGATATAAAGTAAAGCATAGGAAATATAGTCAATAATGTGGTAATACCTATGTATAGTGCCATGTGAGTACTAGGCTAGTCAGGGGACCATTTCTTAAATTATATAAATGTCTAACCACTATGCTATATGCCTGAAATTAATATATATTGAATTTCAACTGTAGTTGAAAAATTTAAAAGGGGGGTGGAAGGTGAAGGGGAATAAGAGGTCCAAATTTCCAGGTATAAAACAATTATGTCATGGGGATATAATGTACAGCATGGGGAATATAGTCAATAATATTGTGATAGCATAATATGGTGTCAGATGGTTACTGGACTTATCATGGTGATAATTTCTTTAGGTATATAAATGCTGAATAACTATTGTGTACACCTGAAACTAATATAATATTGTATGTTAGCTATATTCTAATAAAAAGTCTTTTAAAAAAATTCCTGCCTTTTTAATCGCCGAAAAAGAGAGAAAGAGAAGAAAAACAAACTCAGAGCATGTCCCTCACATTTCTTGCATTTCTAAGACACTTCTTAATACGCCCTGTCAGACGATCAGCTCCATGAAAGCAAAGTCTACTCATCCATGAGTATATAAAACACACTGCTGTATTCTTTTTTTTTTTTTCTTGAGGGCAGTGTCACTGGTTCTCATATGTGGGATCCGAACTGGGGCCGCTGGTGTCCCAAACCAGCTCTCAACCACCACGCCACTCAGCCGGCCCACATTGCTGTATTCTTAATCTAATGGCCACTGCTGAACAATTATTGATTATCTAATATGATTTCTAGGCTTAATGAGATCCATTTTAATTAAATTGAAACTTAACCCTTCTTTTATTCATAGAGCTTTCAGAGTGACCTAAACAAATTCAATGGAAATTTATTCCGGGGTCCTTAAAAGTGTTCAGAACATATTTATAAACCTTTTCTGAAGTCTGAAAATATTCTACAATGCAAACAAAATATTTTCAGGCTGAGAACCTTAAAAGCACTCCACAACAATACAAATGCTAAGCAGAGTCATCTGACCTTTATACAGCCTGCTCTGAGCAGTCTCCAATTAAAATATTGTGTGACCCGAGGAAGAGATGTAGATATGTAGGCAAGATATAATTTACTACAGACTCCAAATCCCTTAAAACATGGTGATGAGTTTCGTGCTTCCCATAGAAAAGGAGAACTGAGTTTCCATGAAATTTAGTTTGGCTGCCTTTGCTATTTGCTTGCCTCCAGCTATTTTCTAGAAGAAAGAAGAAAGAAGAAAGAAAGAGGAAAGAAGAGAGAAGAGAGAAGAGAGAAGGAGAAAGAAGAGGAAGAAGAAGAAGAAGAAGAAGAAGAAGAAGAAGAAGAAGAAGAAGAAGAAGAAGAAGAAGAAGAAGAAGAAGAAGAAGAAGAAGAAGAAGAATCTTATTCCAATATGGTTAAGATACTTTTTTGAGTAAAGATTTTAAACTTTAGACTAACAGAAATATCATTATTGTGTAGTTCAAGGGGCCACAATCGTTGTCTTCTCACACTTAAATCGCAAGAAAGGTTAGATTTTCTAGCTTTGATCCCAGGAGCTTGAACAAAAATCAATTGGTAAAAGTTATAGGAAAATGGATTTTATCTCAAAATTAAAAAAAATAATAATAATAAATTCTAACAGCTAAAACTGTCCAAAAAGAAAGTGAGTTCCCTCTGGATGTGGCAAGTCCCTCTGTGTGTGTGTGTGTGTGTGTGTGTGTGTGTGTGTGTGTTCCCCATAACTGAAAATACACTTGGGGTGGAGAGAGGGCAAATGTAGTACTCATCCATCTGTTGAAAAAATATATGCCAAGAATTCCAATGAGTGCTTTCCCTTTCTACAGTTTCTAAGGAAATTTACTCCAAATATCAGTAGATGATTTAATAGTTCAAATATTTATTTCAAACCCCATGAGGACCCATCAAGGATCAATAGTGTTAGTGTAATTGAGTAGAAACCTGTGTATATTAAGATGTTGAATCTCTCTCTCTCTCTCTTTCTCTCTCTCTCTCTCTCTCTGCCCCCTCCTCCCACATTCTATTTTACATTGATGAATAGCCACATTATAACAAACGCATAGTTAATAAAAACTCCTGCATAATATCTACTTACAATTGTCTTTGCTTTATTGTTTTCATTAAATAAAATTTTCTTCTAAAATTTAGTGATTATTCCTTTAATTGAGAAAATTAAAGAACTCAAATTTTCAATTGGCCTTGAAAATAATTTTTAAAAGCATTAAAAACTAAAATCATGAAAAAAACCATACTCTAGATCTCCATTTAATTTTTTTCACTTAAAATTAACTCATATTTTATGAAACAAGGAGATTACAAAACTAGAACTTCTTCTAGACCAATTTATCATCTTGTATCACGACCTGTGAGAGCTTGAACTTTTAGGTTAATATCTCAGCTCTTAGAAGCCCCATAGAATGAATAATAGGCAATGTAATTTTAAAATTTCTAGACAATGACGATGGTTAATGCACTGACAGTTTGTCCTTGGAAAAAGAGAAAGTACAGAATAGTCTGAGTAATGTAACCTCTTTTCTAAACTACACCACTGACAAAATATATGATTTGAAAAGTTTCTTAAACTCAGGTTCCCCGTTTGTGAATGAACTCTTCCCTCATGTACCCACCAGAGTGTCATAGGACAGTGGTTTCAAATGTGCTTTGGAAAGAAACCAATGTGTCACAGATTCCTGATTTGGATGTTTGTGAAAGGAACTCTTTTTCATTTTTTTAATCTTCAATATTATTTATTAAAGAATTAAAATAATATTTAAAAACTAATATAAAGGAATATGAAAGAAAATGATAGAGATGATTAATAAAATCAGTATAAATCATTCTGATATCAGGAAGCAAATAGTAAAAAAAATTCAAGTTAAATCAAAAGCAATTTATTAAGATGAAGAAAAAATTTTTAAATGATTAAGTAGGTTTTCACTTTTTTTTTTTTTTTTTTTAGCTGAGCCATTCTGCCAACTGTTGGCAGCTCAGCGGCAGCTCATCTCGGGCCGAGCATCAAACTACTGTTGCTCAGAGCTTGCACTCTTGAGCGAGCTCTTAACCAACTAAGCCACTTGGCCAGCCCAATGAACAAGTAGGTTTTCAGATTGTTTGATAATATTAGAGGAGGGAATCGTATGAACACATTGAAAAAATATTTAAATTTGTTGCTGACTTGACCCCAAATCCTGACATCAGTGTATTTATTTATTTATTTATTTATTTATTTATTTATTTATTTATTTTTAAAGATTTTATTGGGGAATTGGGGGAGGGGAACAGCGTTGGGGAATTGTGGAAGGGGAACAGAGAAGTTGCTGTCTTTTTGTTCTTCAGTCTAGTTGCAGAAGATGTTGCTTCACTGGCCCATGTTGGTATCATCATTGCGTTCTTCCTGGATGAGGCAGATCAGTCGCTGGCCGCTCACGCTGGCTGCCAGCCACTCACTGTAGCCTATGGCAGCCCACTGCAGCAGGGGCTGCAGCCTACATCGTCGCCGGGGCTCACAGAGCCCAGCTCCAGGTGGAGCTGTTGTTAGCTGTAGAGGACAGTGTCACTGGCCTCCATATGTGGGATCCGAACCGGGGCCGCTGGCATCCCAAAACCAGCTCTTAACTAATGCACCACTCGGCCGGCCCTGACATCAGTGTATTTAATACATAATTTCTGACATGCTACTACAACAAGGATATTATAGAAAAAAAATTAATATGAATTATAAATATGAAGAGTGTTTAAGATTAGTCATTACACAAGAAGTCTTATAGCTAATGATAGAAATTTAATAGAGATTTTCCCAAATTTAATAGAGATTACCCTAATAGAGATAACCCTAAAAATTTACATGATATTATAAGTAAATTATGAAACAGAAAAATTTCAATCAAAAACACTACAGGAAAGGTTGAATTATGTTTCTATGTTCCTTACAGTAAATGATGTTATAAATATATATCGTAATCAGAGAGTGATTAAAAACTATTAAGCCAAAACATGTTTAGAAAAATGAAGTAAATTTGTCAGCCAGTAAATTAATAAAAATATATTGTCTTTTCTGGATTATGTAATACTTGTTAAAATAGCTTTTTATATAAATCATTTGTCCACTTTTTTATTGTCAATTTGGATTCCTTTTCTTAAAAAGAGCCCTTCAAAATATAAAAGCTCCAGGTCCACACACCTGGATCTGCTCCTGTGGGGGATCAGGGAGGATTTCCGTGGGGAAATGATTTCTAAATGGAGACGGTGAAGTTACATAGGCATTCACTAGGTAAAGAGAGAAGAATGGAAGAGCACTTTAGGCAGGAGGGACAGCAAGAGTGGCGTTTGGAGGAGAGAGTGCACATAGCATGTTGGAGACACTGAATACAGTTCAACAGGACAGGGATGGGGAACATGGGCGAGAAGAACATCAATGTGACCAGCAGCTCCTAGAACTATTCACAACAGCCAGAAACAACTCAAATGATCACCAACTGAAAAACGGATCAACAAAATGTGGCCTATTTGTGGAATGGAATATTATTCAGCCATGAAATGAAGTACTGTTGCATGCTACAGCATGGATGAACCTTGAAAACATTATACTAAATGAAAGAAGCCAAACAAAAGAGACTGTATAGTGTATGATTCTATATATATGAAATACCAAGAATAGGTAAATGCATAGAAACAGAAAGCAAATTAGTGGCTGTTAGGAACTAGGCCAATGGGAGAATGGGAAGTGACCACTTCATACATATGGGGTTTCCTTTTGGAGGAATCAAGTTTCTGGAACTAGATAGTGATGATAGTTGCACAATATATACTTTTAAATGGTTAAAATGGTAAATTTTATATTAAGTGTATTTTATTGCTAAAACATATACATATGGTTAGAAGTCTAGGCAGGAGCCAGATGGCAGAAGGCCAGAGGGACAATTTGGGAGGTTACTGAAGAGGCCCAGTGTGATAGGCAGGCAGAATAAAACTCCTTCCTGTCCCCACAAAATGTCCTCATCCTAATCCCTAACACCTGTGAATATGTTATGTTACATGGCAAAGGAAAATTAAAGTTAAAAGTGGAATTAGGGCTGGCCGAGTGGCTCAGTTGGTTAAGAGCTCACTCAAGAGTGCGAGCTGAGCTCTGAGCAACGATGGTTAGATGCCAGCCCGAGCAGAGTTGCCATTGAGCTGCCAACAGGTGGCAGGATGGCCCAGCTTAAAAAAAAAAGTGGAATTAAGCTCGCTAATTTATCAGCTGATTTTGAAATACAAAGGTTATCCTGAATTATCTGGGTGGGTCTGTTGTCATCACAAGGGTTCTTAAACGTAAAGAGTGAGGCAGAAGAGAGTCAGTGTCAGAGTGAGGCAACATGACGAAGGCTTGACGGGCCATTACTCGCTTTGAAGGAGAGGATGGGGGTCATGAACCAGGAATGTGGGCAGCCCCTAGAAGTAGAAAAGGCAAGAAAAAAGATTGTCTCCTATAACCTCCAGAAGGAACACAGCCTATAGATTCATGTTAGACTTCTGACTTTCAGAATAATAAGATAACAAATTTGTGTGGTCTTAAGCCACTAAATTTGTGGTAATTTGTTACATTAGCAACAGGAAACAATACATGATTCTACTATTGATATGGATTAATCAATTTTACTACTTCGGGATTTATCAGTTTCTTAATTTTAGGGTAGAACTTGAATTTAGGCCTTTAGCTACCATGACCTCCTGAACTATAATAAACTTGTATTATTTTAAGCAACCAACTTTGTAGTAACTTGTTATAGCAGCAATTGGAACCTAATTCACCCCTTAAAAGATGACAGTGGCCTAGATTAGAGTGGAGGTAGTCATATGGAGAGAAGCAGATATATTTAAGAGATTTTAGTAGAGTAAAATTAATCAGAATTGGTTCCAGTTTTAAAAAGGAGATTGAGAAAAGAGATTTAGAAGAGCTTATACTGCTCCAAAATTTTTTGCTTGAGCAAGTAGGTTGTTGGCATCATTCTCTGAAGAAAGAAATGGTGCCAGAGGGTTGAGTTTGGGAGGAGAAATACATGAGTGCCATTGCACTCTTGTGACATTTTAATCACGAAACAGTAGCGATGTCTATCATACAGCTGAAAATCAGAAGACACATGTTATTGGTAAACATGGATCCGGAAGCTGTGAGAACATAGATAGTGAATGAGGTCACGGGAGCAGATGAGATTGACTAGTGTGTGTCTGAAATAACACAAGAAGAGGGTCTGTGAGGAGCCCTGGGAACTCAGACCTTTAAGGTCCAAGGAGAGAAGGTAATGCTAAGAAGGAAGGCTGAGAACAGCAGCTTGAGGGGAGAGGAAGCCGAGGGGACTGAGCATTGTCCCTTGGAAATAACCACTTAGGCCTTGGAATGCAGGGGCAGCTGTGATAAAATGATGGCAATAGAAGCTCTATTGGAGTTGATCAAGGAATGAATGGGAGGAAAGAAAATAGTGAAGTGAAGACAACTCTTCCAAGAAGACTGAAGAGAAATGGGTAGAAGGGCTGTGTTTTCCAGGTGGCAGTAATAACACTAGCCAGGATTTGGAGTAAACAGTCATAAGTGTGAGTGTGGCCATGAAAAATGGGCCAGGTTAGAACAGTGACCACTTAGGAGATGGGTTACAAGGATGGAGTTTGAATGTCTTTGAAAACCATAAATCTAGTCCCCACTGCTATACAACAGTCCTGGCTGCGTCATTATGCTCCCCACATCTAGGGGTGTGCTGCTGACTTACTAGTTTATCTGAAGGTAACAATACTGTTGTTAATAATCTTCCTGTCAGCTCAGTAACTAATTAACTAGGATTTGGGGCTCTGCTTTGTACACTTATTTGCTTTCTACACCTAAAAACTGTAGAAAGCACCATCTCCAGGTTGTCTCGCGTCACGCCACAGAAGAAACAGCCTCAGAACTAACATAGAAACACATGTTAACATGTGAAAAATTCTGTTCATTTACATCCAAGTAAATAGCAGTACCTTAAAACCCAAAAACTGTTTCTCACCAAAAAAAGCCTACTTTTGGCAGAAAGCTTCTGTGCTTTTTTTTTTTTTTAATTTTGTTCCCCCTACACAATGGCATGTTTCTGCTTTCTTTCCCTATTAATATGTGATTTAACATAACAGGTACTATTGAAAACTGCAACATTTATTTGACTGTAACAACCAAAAGTTTGCAGATTTGAGCCATTGGGAAAGGCATTCAGAAGGACTGGCATTCTGCCCCCAATTTTACGGTTTAGAACCAACTTCCCCAAATTAATCTTTACTCTACTCTCGTTCAGGATGGAGCACTGCCAAAAAAATGTCCATCCGCTGGAACTAAGTACTCAATGATAGCCAGAGGTAAACTCGCAACCTGGAGAAATAATAAAAGAATCCAAGCAAGATACACAGCTATCTGGCTTGCATTGGTCACTATTCTCAGTGAGCCTACCCAGCTGCTACCTGGTGCATCATTTACAACTCCTGTATGGGGAGGATTCAGTGAGATGGCAGCGGCTGTGAAATCCAGGGAGTAAGGATGGCATTGCCTGTTTCACTGCTCCTTCAACAAATTATACCTGAAATTAGCAAAAAACAACCAAACAAAAGGAAGGGGTTTCTGCCAGGAATTAGTCACCATCACAGGCAGGATTAATCCCCTTGTGTGTGGGGACAGAGTTACTCCCCAAATCACAGGCTTGAAGAGACCAACATTTCACCGCAAAGGTTAAATCTTTACCTATTCCAACTCTTCATTTTTTGAATTCAAATAAGAATTGTTTCCCAATGCAATTACATTGAACTCTGGTACTACCGTTTAATATGTTGATGGAACATATTAAAATCTGAGACCAGGAGGGTAAAAGAAATAGAGACATTTACCTAAAATAAGAGATATTTTAGCATTGAAGTTTGAGGGTAAAGAAGAGTTATACATATTAGTCTCATTCTGGATTAATCCAAAGAGATGAATTTGCACTAAAGCTATAAAGTCTATCTGAGGACTGGTTTCAGATTATTATAAAAATGACTTCTTAAAAGCGAGAATTCTGCAAAACAGAAATACCCTAATAGTAAGTAACCTAGCAGAGAAATTTTTCTGAGCATTACTGATTTATTGAGTACTTGCAATAGGGTATAAGCAGAAAATAAATTTATTATTTCTCATAAATCTCCCCTTTGATCTGCTTCATCAATTATTTTATTCCCACCAGTGGCTAAAACCTCATGAAGATACCATTGCATTGTTAAGAAGCCCACAGTTGGGGGAGGGGAGTGAACTTGGCTGGCTTCTTCTCTATTTCTCCATGCTGCTCTTAACAGTTCCTCTTGTCCTCAGCAAATTGCTTTGGCCACTCCAGGGTTGTTACTGAGGGAGGGAGAGGAGGGGAAATGCAGAGGCCACGCTTGCTTAGGACATTTGTAATCTAGTATCAGAACTTTGTTTATATCAAACAGCAAAACATTGGCTCTTTCTCAGATGGGGCACTTTTGTGAGTACCACAAATGTGCTTTCCTCCCACCCAGCTAGGAAGCTCTGAGTGCAGTTTCCTGGTGTGAGTGAGGCTTTCTGAGATGGTCACATACAGCTTTCCCCTCAGCCCCTGACCTAGAGGCCCATCTCCAGTCTTCTCCTGCTGTCCTCCTGGGCGGAGACCATTTTATGTGGTTTCATCGATGGCTCCGTTTCTCAAAGCTTGGCACCTGGGAAACACACACCATCATCCCCTAGTCAGTGGCTGTGCAGCTCATTCTATAACAGTCATTCCTCTTTTTCTTCTCCCACCAGAGGAACTAGAAGTCAGCAGCTCAGCTTCAAAATTTCCAGAAATGAATCAGTCCTCATATCCTCCAAACTCGAGAAACATATTGTGTTCTCCAAGTTTTCAGAAGCCTCTCGCATGTGGCTAGTCGCTGAGGGAAATAAACCACTCCCCACCTCTCCCAACCCTTGTAGGAGGTTTGTAATTAGGAACACACAACACATCCATGGTTCCTGCCAACGAATTGTCTCTGATAGCCCCAACTGCATCTTTTCTTTACCCTTAAGAGGTGTTCTGAGTCAAGGGTGAAAAAACTGTTTCACAATATTATTGATCTGACTGTATCACAATCTTACTATCTTCCATATGGATAGTCTGAGACCTGTTATTCTAAGCCCTTCAGGTCTCCCAGACAGTGGGAAAAATGCATTTAACAGTTACATCTAACCCCAGCTGTTCCACAGGTATAGATGGGGCAAATGCCTGATAGAAGATGTCAAAACAAATTGTTTCTATGGACCTTCTAACCTTGGGATCATGCTGAGATGCCTTGGGAAACCGTGAAATACCATATTCACAAACAATGCCGTCTCTAAACAAACTTACTAATTATTGGTTCATCTCTTATGTCAAAAAATATTTATGTGCATATTTATTTTTAAGAATTGTATAATCATTCTATGGATTCCATGTTTTATTCTATTAGTCCTCTAGCATTGAACATTTTATTTCGTATTTTTAGTATTTTAAATGGCAGTATGATTAAGATCTTTATTTTTTTCTCTAATTTGTCTGATTATACACTTAGAATGCATTCCTTGAGTGAAATTCTGTGTCAAAGTTTATTATTTTTAAAAGATATTTTTAAAGTATGAGAAAAGCATGAGCTTGCTCTGTAGAGGAGTAAGAATAATGTTGCTTTGATAATTAAACTCCTTCAGCATTTGCTGAACAAAAAGCTTAGTTGAAAATGGAATATTATTTCAAGAGGAAATTTAGTCCATTAGGAATGTACTAAAAATAATGTTTGTTGACATTATATTTACTTTGTCTCACTAAATGTCACTGCCTAAATTTGGTTGTGATTTGCTAAAATAAAGTTCATGTAATATTTCTCAAATAAACCTGCAACATGCAAACATAATTTTAAAGAATTCTGTTACATAGTTCAAACTTGAACATTTTATAAAAATTTTAGGATGCTGTGCATCCAGGAAAAATCTACATTTTCCTTACTATAAGATTCCCTTTCTATATATTTTATGAGAAACTTGTTCCCTCTCCTCTGAGAAACAGTTTCCAAACACAGAAAATCAATTCTTCCATCCACCCCACACTCCTGACACCAACAGACAGAATCAGGATGACTCTTGAGAATTCCCTCCACCGTGTTCCATATGGCTCTAGCTTCCATTTTGAGTATTGGTCTAGAAAAGTCAACACACTAACAGACATGCTCTTATAGACTGTATGAAACACATAGACCAAGGATTTGCTGGCAAAAAAAATTGATTCATTTTGCTGGAGAAAGGTTTGAAAAATGGTCACTGGTTCAAACCCTTATACAGAAAAGGGGGCACTAATTGTGTAGAAATTCTTCTTTCCTGCTTTGCAAATGAAAGAACTGAATTTGCCCAGTGGGAGGATTGTAGTAAATCATTTCCAGAAAGTTGTAGTAACTATCAAGTAGTGACACTGATGTATTAAAGTCTGGTCACACTTAAGCAGTGTGTCTGTCTCTTAGCTCACAATCATATTTGTCCTTTATGCCACCACCAGAGGGATTGATTCCCATTTTTCAAATGTCCCCCAAATTACAGGTATATATAATGGTCCATATGTGGAAAGGAAACCCACCAATCTATGTAGAACAGTGATTCCAGAGACTGATATGGAGTCTCATGGGCAGTGAGACTTAAGTCCAGCTCTGACAAATTCATGGTATGGCATTGGAAAAGGTGCTTCACTTCTTTGGACATCAGTATTCTCATCTACAATAGAAAGAGTTGGACAATCATTCCTAAATACCCTTCCAACTCTAACATTGAATAATTCCAGGAATAAGAGTGAATTTGCTGTACCATTACCAATCAGGAAAGTCCCCTGGAGGGATATATATTAGATGAGAGATATATAAAAGCTGACCAGAACTGTAGCCTTTGGTCCTAGAACCGATGGAAAAAGCGCTCTGCCTTGCAATGTCTAGACAAATGAGCCAACACTAAGACATTTATTTGAAAACACCTAAGCCTCTCCAATACTGTGGTCAGTTTCAGATTGGAGTTTTTCTTTCAAGTGTAATTGAAATTCTTATATTTTATATTCTCTGACTAAGGCTCAGATATCTTTTTACCAGACATTTCTAAGAACATGGACAAAATGTAATTTCCAAATCCTTTTACTCCAGAAGAGTACTCCCAAGTCAAAAAAGTCTTGATTTAAAGACAAAAATGTGTATTTCACCTTTTTTGCTTAAAATACCATTTTCTTCCACAAACAAATATACAATACTATGTGAAACTACGTAACACATGAATAGAAAATTCTCTTGTGAAAAAATTGTATCTTTTTAAATTTGGTGATATAGTCATAGTTGATAGAAATTTCTATGGATAAATATCATGTTCTTAATTAACTGAGTATACTATATCCTCTTATCATAAATGTTCTCACTGCAGGAAAAATCTTCAGTTTTGAAAAATGTTTAAAAATGAAAATAGAAAGATAGCAACAGTTGTTTTCCACAATTGCTTATGTGTCACTCAGAGTACCTAGAGACTGGCTGAGCTTTGCAGAATCTGGTCAAGAAACAGAATGGGTTGTTGCGGTGATGAGTCTTCATCATAGTTATCATGAAAGAAGGCATAATTTGATCCTCTGAATATCTTTAAGAAGTAGACAGAAAATGATGCAAGTGGTCAGGTGCAACACCTGTAGAGGTGAAAATATTTAAGCATGAATATGTCTTTATAGCATAAAGATTCTATGTAAGATGAAATTCAAATATCAAATAAAGCAACTGAATTTGCTCTGGAAGCATCGATTCTGGGCCTCCTTCCTGCAAGTCAGAGTTGAATAAATGGTGTATCCTCCAGTTCACCGACTGACTAAAAGGTTCACCTCCCTCCAACTCTCCACTGCTTGCCAGATGCTCAAAGGGGAGTAAAGAATAACTGGTCTAATGAAACAAAATATGTTTTATTTTAATATATTTTACCACAAACAGATTCCAAACTGATATTTCTTTTTCAAAGAGTGATTTAAAAGGAAATCAGATAGCATCAAAAAACGTTTTTAGTACATGATTCTCCTCTATATTACCTTTCACCAGCTCATTCTCTTGCCCCCACTGCCTCAACCCCCTCAAATACACACCCCAAATCGAAACCACTGGCGCCTTTGCACAGAGGGGAAATGTGTATGCTGTACAGATGTATTGCTGCCTTTGGGATTTGAATCACCCAAACAATCTGAGTTAATTACATCAACTGATGTAACCTAATTCCTTTAAAAGAGATGTCTGGCTGTGAAGAATTTTGAATGGATATTTAAAGCTTTCCTTAGTCCCCTGGAGAGGGCTGGAAATTAGGAAGACGTTTTTACCTAAGGAAAGCAGGCTATCTTTGCAAATTCAACATTTCCATGTTCTTAACTTGCTTATATCTTTCTATATTCTTTTAAAAACTTGGACCTTTTATAGAACCTCTTAACAGTGCAGGTATAAAACTTTTTTTAATATGAGAAAGGAAGATAGTATTTTTGCCAGTAAGGCAGCAGTAGGTCATGTTATGTAAACAACACAAGTAAGCATGATCCTAAAATCTTAAGATGTCCTCCACCAGGCAAACTCAGTTCTGTAAAGCCATTCCCTCCCCCCCCCCCCACAATTACTTTATCCCAAAGGACAAGTGACCTCAATGGTTTCCTGAGCTCTTTTCTGCTGGCTGTATCCAAGGGTTGCTGTCACCCCTTGAATCTGTTTTCTGGTGCACAGATGGTGGGAGTGATTGTTTTGAAAACAATTTCTTGCATGGCCACCCTTCTAAAACCACCCAAAGCAAAATTCATCCTATACTTTTGTATTTACACATGGAGAAAAATCTTCAAAGTTACAAGGATTTATGATATTACCAGCATGTTTTAGCATGGTGGAGTCAAGCCACCCTAAATACTGCCTAGAACATTTTAGTTTGCCTCGCCATGACTGGGCTGGAAAATTAGAGCAATAGCCTGGACACCGAACAAAGAAAACAGCATTATTAAAGTACAGTAATTCTGTAATTCTGTCCACTAAAACAAATGCATTGTTACAGTACTCAGAACAAAAACCTACAATGTTGGCAGAGGAATTGATGAAGAGTCCACATGAACATGAACACATCTCTCGTAAAGATAACTATGGGACTCATCATTTTAAAGTTCCCATTGTAGAATAGGGTTAAATCATAAACATGACTCAGGAAATTCAATTAATGCTGACAGTGCATGCTTAACTTACATGCTTGTAATAAAAAGGGCATAGTTCAGTGAGCTAAGAGGAAGAATGTCAGGTTCAACTTAGCATTTCATGTTTATAATATTCTAACAATACAGAAATTTTAAAGAACATCTTTCCCTAAGGAATCCTAGCTGATGGAGAGGGGAGAAGTTTCACTGAAGAGCATAACGCATTCAGGAAGAATTCATCAATACATAAAATATAATATCTGGTCAAATTTAAGAGCTTCGGAAGAGTGTGTCAAGAAAGAGCAAATAACTAATTTGGGCAAAATGACTGGAGAGTAGCCCAAGGTTAATAGAAGGCCATGTAGCTCCTTATTGTTTCATGATGCCCACACATTCACTTTGAAGGGCCCTCAGGGCAGTGCCTCTGAGGATATCTGTGTGTCTGGTGTTCCACTGGCTTCAAGTCACACTGATGAGTCAATTGCCACCCTCTGTGAGTTATGCCAAGGTGAGGTTGCTTGGAAATTAACATCATGGTTTATTGATGCCAGTTTTAGAGCTCTAGGTAAATATAATTTTTTGCCATCACAAACAAAGTAGATATCTCAGCATCTATCTTAGTCTGAATCATGAAGTTTGTGGGTATGTTAGTAGAGTTTTAGGTGCAATGACAAAATGCAAGTACAACGAAGTTTTAACCAAAGAAGGAAGTTGATCAGCTCATGTGACTGGGATCTCAAGGAATCAAACTGGGTTTAGGCACAATTGCATGAAGCGACTTTCTTGGTTTCTCACCACCAGTCCTCTGCTTGATTTTGTTCTGCATGCGGGCTCTGGCAAGGAAAGATGGCTGATCACTGATGCAGCCTCAAATTGTTCTAACTTAGCATTAGCTCCTCCTGCCCACCGCACACAGTGAGAGAGGTATATTTTCCTTGATTTATCATACTTTTCCCTCTACAACTGCATAAAGCAAGAAAGGTATGCCTCTCTCAAGAAAGGAGTGTCAGCAGATGAAAAGCACCGGTTCTTACAGTAGGTCATAGTGAGCCACATGTTTGAAACTAAAGCGCTCCTTTAAGACACTCTGTCAGGGAACTAAAATGAAGCCCAAGCTCAGCACAATTATGTCCATGTTTCCTCAGGGGAGAGCATCAAAGCAATGCCCCTAACACACACACACACACACACACACACACACACACACACACACACACGACTGGGAAACCTCTTCTATAATTGAGCAAGTGAAAGTGGACTGTGAGTTTCAACCAGGTTCCCCTTCCTTCCTACTCTGCCTCCATACTTCCGTCAATGAGAAGGGAGAGATGATGGGCAGCCCTGCCCCCACACCTACTTTCCCACAATAAGATTTGTGTTTCCCAGGAAACATCGAGTTTTAAAATTCAACAGTAAGAGCCATTCTCGACTACAGGTAATTAAAAAGAAGAGCAAAAGTGACCTACTTAGAGGTTTACTGTAGAAACTGGAATGCAAGCTCTACAAAACTGAGGGGCAGAGGGCACACACCTACACTGAGCAAAGCCTTTGAGAGATGGCATGGTCCCAGCAGCGTGCTGTCCACATGTCCACAGTTTTCTTTGGGGCCAGACTTTTCAGGGGTTTTCATAGCCTAGAGGTAACTGCTAGAAACTTGAACAAAACTATTCACTCGAGCTAGGACATTTTTCACCAGTGACCTATGAACCCAATAGCTTTACCTGCCAGTTCAGAGAAGGATTTAGATTTGGACTGTTTACTTTGAGCTCATCCAATCCAACCAAATGTCATCAAACTTAGCTAATTAGGAAATCGGCTCCCTGGAAAGGCCTATCTAGCTCCAGTCTGTGGAAAATACCCTGGAAATAGTGTGTCTTAAATCAGAATAACAGAATGTCTCCTTTATGTGTGCCCTAGTTCAGGACTATAATGGATATTTGCAATACTTAGCAGTTACTACATTTAGCAGTTTAGTGTAACTGCTAAATGTTTTGAAAATATCCATTATAGTCCTGAACTAGAGTTTTCGATTAGCGCAAATCCAGTTTCCAGATCTGTTCAATTTTTATTCTATTTTGTCTAAAATAATTTCTATCCATTTATCTTCTACTTAATTCCCCTCTTAATGTCACTACATGCCAGCTGATTTATTAAAAGGAATCTTCCAAATTAGGCTTCTCTTCACTCAGCAGTAGTGTAGGCATCCAGTGCCTCTTCTATTAGTAGACAAACCAATATTAAAATTTATTAGCAGAATTGGTACAAGAATGTCCAACACCTCTGTGAGCTCATTAAAGGCCCTTGAATGGACTAAGTGCAAAAAGAAAACAATTATATATAGGTCAATGCAAAAGAAGAGCAATTATAAAAATGAATAAAGGTTTGCTTTGTATATCAGGGGAAATTAGTTCTGAAAACAAAATTACCCTAAAAATTCGCTTCAACAAATGTATTTTTTATGAAATAAGAAGGCTTCTTTTTTTATTAAATTTGTTGGGGTGACATTGGTTAGTAAAATTATATAAGTTTCAAGTGTACAATTCTGTAATACACCATCTATATATCACACTGTGTGTTCACCACCCAGATTCAGTTCTCCTACCATCACCATATATTTGACCCCTTTTTACCCTCTCCTGTCACCCTCCTCCCCTCTTACCCTCTGGTAACCACTAAACTATTATCTGTCTATGAGTTTTTGTAAGAAGGCTTCTTTTAAGTCACTTACACAACATACGTTCCTAGAAAAAAAGGAGACATGATTGCATGAGGAATTTAACATGTGTAAGTGTGCATGCTTTTGTGAATTTTGGCTTATGACGTCCTACACAAATTTTTCTGTGAGACTTTGGCAAGATGAGCCCTGAGCTGATGCTCCTGATCCTGCGATTCAGTGAGACTTCATGGAAAGTTCGCCACTTTGGAGTAAGGCCGTTCTGGATTGAAACCTGTTATATCCCATACAAGCCACACATTTCTCAGTAAATTACTTAAACTCTCTGAACTTTAGCATCTTCACCTACAAAATAGAGATAATACTTAACTGATGGTGTTGTTGCAAAGACTGAATAAATTAATGCTTTGATGGTGGTTAGAGCATTTTGAATAAATTACTACTATTATTATCTTAGAATCTTGGAGTTAGCAGAGTTCATTCAGTTCTTTTAGTCCAACTTTTACCCCATGCAGGAATTGTCCCCACAAAAATTTCCTGACAAATGGTCTTCAACCTCCAGTGAAGATTAAAAAAAGCTCAGTGCTTCAAATGTAGCCATTCAATTTACATAAATACTTCCCTTATAATAGTTCCCCAACCACCTCCCTAGAACTTATATCCATAGCCCTAGCCATTTTAACTCTGATTATCTCCCTCTCAAGTTACATGCTTTTGATTATCTGTATTTTAGTGTTATATAAATTTTAAGTCCACATATTAGGCATTATTATTATTGTTATTTTGGATGAGGTTGGTTACAGTTTCCTGTTTTCTACATTCATTTTGCATTTCAGACACTCCTTCGTCCTTCCTGAAATACATCCTTTAGAAATGTCTTTACTGAGGTTCTGTTGATAGTGTAATGTGTCTGTTCTTCTATGTGCTTAAAAGATAACTTTTAATAAACAAACAATTCAGCTGATGAGTATTTTCTCAGTACTTTGAAGATAGTATCCCACCATCTTCTGCCTTCCACTGTTGCACTTGAAATGACTGCTTTTCAAAACCTTCTCTTGTGTCTGATATTCTGTAGCTGGGCTTCGATATGTGTAGGTCCGAATTTCTTTTTATTTTTTTTGTTTCAGATTTTTGGGGGATTCATAAAGCCTAATGATTAATGCTTTTTTCAATTCTGGAAATTTTTAGCCATTGTATCTTCACATATTTATCTAATAGTTATTTCTGATACTCAATTAGGTATATATTACACATTTTGATTTTCTTGTTTCCTTTTAACCTTTCTTTCATATCTTTCATCACTTTGCCTATCTGTTACATTCTGGGAAATTTCTTCAGCTCTATCTTCCAGTTTATTAATTTTATCCAATTTTACCTAATCTGCTGTTTATACAGCCAGTCATTTTTTACCTTTTTTTTTTTTTTAGTTTCTAGAGGTTCCATTTCTTTCTTTTCCTAATTATTTTCTTGCATTTTATATTCCACATTTCATTTCTTGAAACATGTTAAATATGCATCTGGAATACCAAAAAATATAAAATAACATAGTTATTAGGAGCTGAGCTTTAAAGTTAGACTGCCCAGGATCAAATATCAACTCGACCATTGAAGTTTTAGGACCCTGGACCTGCTGTTAACTCCACTGATTTTCCCCTATGATACCTTGTTTGGGTTTTCTGATTGTGATTACTTATTCATTGGGAATTTATCTATGGAAGTTCTATGAGGCTTAAATAAAGAGTGGGTTCCTCCAGAGAAAATGTCCAATTCCTTCTGACAGGTGTCTGGAGGTATGCCAATTTGTGTGTCACGTTAAAATAATTCCCCAGGTTGGAGTTTTTCTGATGACATAGATTATCTAGCTTTGAGCATTAAACTCAGGTGAGGTAAGCCATTAATTATGAATGATCACAGATAATATTTTTCTT
This sequence comes from Aselliscus stoliczkanus, assembly GCA_033961575.1. Lineage (NCBI taxonomy): Eukaryota > Metazoa > Chordata > Mammalia > Chiroptera > Hipposideridae > Aselliscus > Aselliscus stoliczkanus. The sequence continues at coordinate 58,915,135 of CM066728.1, forward strand.
ACTGCCCAGGTTGTCTTGGTATTTCCCTTTGTAAAGTAGAATTTTAAGTTTATTTGTTCATGAAGGGTATAGCCTATTTCTCTTTTGGCCTATGAAATGCATTTTAAATTTCAATTTTATTATCAGTCTATCAGCCATTTGTACCAAAATTGCAATAATTATTAATGTATTCCTCCAAGGTATGGACAAACACATTGACATGTCTCTTCTATTATAAGACCAATGTTGCTACCTGTCCATTAGACCCCAAAATTAGCCTTTCTATTAATCACATCCATATTTTTTTCTTTACTGCTGAATTTTTCCCATATCATTAGGGGCATCATAAAAAAATAGACCCTCTTATGACCTCATCCCTTATTTCTCTCCTTTCCTTTACAGCAAAAGTTTGTGAAAGTGTTGTATATACTTGTTGTCCCCAACTTATTTGTTCCCATTCTTTCTTAAATCTATTTCAGTAAAGTTTTCCCCTCACTGCCTGACTAAACCTGCTATGAAGAAGGTCATCCATAACCTCCACTTTGATGATGATTCGTTTTTGTCAACCTATTAACTGCACTGCTAGCGTTTCTCACTTGTTCTTGGGGACCACAGTGACCTGGGTTCCTCCACTACTCTGGCTGTCTCTGTTCAGTCCCCTTTGGTGGCTCTTCTGCATCTCCCTGACCTCTAGTACCAGGCGTTGTAAACCAAAGGTTTAGGCATTGATCGTTGATCAAATTATAAAACATATGAATGTATTACTTCTACTTTTAGCCAAAGCCAATATAGAGAGTTTCAAGTTGTTCACTGCTTTATCTCATGTACTTTTCATAGGAACCCAGCAAAGTAGGTATTATCAACCCAATTAATAAATCTCAGCAGATGATTTTGGAGCCTTTTTGCAAGCATATATGGTTATCAATTTATCAAGAACAAGTTTTTCAGGCAAATATGATCTCTTTTATCGGTAGGCATATTTGAGGCATAGATCAGAGGAATACCACAAACATAATTAATTGTGTTTTCACCAAGTCTTCAGATACTGTTATTCCTGAAATTTTTGGAGAAGAAATGAAAAAATGTCTAGAAAGTTGAAAAAACCAAATGTAATGAATAGTGATCAATAGACCCAGATAAAAAATAGGAGGGGACTTTAGTGCCATCCTGTAGTTATAGCCTTGCTTCCAACTGCTTCACTCATTAATTGATTGATTAGTTAAACAAATATTTATTGAGCGTCTGTTTCTAGGCATTATTTTAGTCTTCAGGAAGTTTATATATTGGGGGAGACAGGAAGCAAATAAGTAAAACACATCATATATTAGGGAGCAATAAGGGCTAAGGAGAATAAACACAGGGAAGGGTAATAAGAAATGTGTGTGTGAGGAATAGGATGATCAGTTTAGGACTTTGTGTGATAATACATATTATGTAAAGCATTGAAAGAAGGGTAGGAGAGAGCCTACTATTGCTTTACTCACCATTGCACTGCACCACTTTACATAATGGTTAGCATAAACTGGTGATCAATAATATTTTGAATAAATAAATAAATAGATAAAAGTTGATTTTCTGCAAAAGCCTTTATCTGACTAACCATATCAGAATTTTAATAAGCATTTCCTATAGAACAAATTCATCTGGCTTTGATTTTTCACTTGTACTTTCTGATGACTCAACACAGCCACAAAGTGAAGGAAATGAAGGGGTTCAGAACAGGCTACTTTGGCATGTGGATTATTTTGAGCTGAAAGCAATTGAGATATTGCAGGTTCAACGGAAACGTTTACCTCTCCCTTAAAGAATTTAAATTTGGAGCCTTGTCCATTATAAGATTTATCACCAGGAATGACTTATTATGACCTATCTATAGGGCAAACATCTAATCATTGAATATCTGCTTTTTTTTTTTTTTTTTTAGCTGAGCCATCCTGCCACCTCTTGGTAGCTTAGCGGCAGCTCAGCTTGGGCTGGGCATCGAACTGCTGTTGCTCAGAACTCAGCTTGCATTCTTGGGCGAGTTCTTAACCAACTGAGCCACTCGACCAGCCCTTGTTGATCTACAAATGACCTTCCTTCCCTCTGAAGCCTCAAGCACCTAACCTCATCCTTAGCTCAGAATGCCATATATACTTCATTTCAATTTTCTGTCTCTGAACCTCTCATCTATGTGGGGGTTTCCATGTGTATGTATGCAATTAAATTTGGTTATTTTCTCTTGTTAATTTGTGTCATGTCAATTTAACTATTAGACCAGCTATAAGAACCTAGAAAGATAGAGAAAAATTTCTTCTTTCCCCCCAGAAACAGTAATTCTTTGGTCACTCAAGGTGCTATTGGAGTGTCACTTGTTGATACTTCCCCTTGTCTCAAAGCTGGTTTGAAAAAGAACCCTGTATACTTTGTTAATAGCTTGTGTTCGCTGGGGATGAGGGGTGTGAGATACCAGGGAGCATGATTTAATATTAGTGCTTTTATTTATTTTGAGATTCTATAGCTATCATCTGTAGTGATTTGAGGTGGAGTCAGCTCTGAGGGTTTTTTTGAGGAAGCAGGGGAGGGAAGGATGAGCTAGGTTCTATTGACTCTACAATAGGCAAGTCAATAAAGTCTTTTGGAAAGGGTAAAATAAATATCTCCAACAACTTTCAGAATGCCCTTTAATACTGATAAGCTTTTCCTCAAGTGTTTCACCAAGGTTTCTCAAGCTAATTTTTTTTTTTTAAAAGCCTGGCTTTCCCAAGGGTAACTGACGTGTCATTGATATTCTTTGTTTCAGTGTCTAGTTCACTGGCAATACAATCACCCACCCTCTTACTCTTTCTTTCTTGGAATGTCTGAGATGGTGAAAAATGGAAACTATGAAGAAGGCTGTTATGACTACCTCTATAACAGCAGTAGCCATTAGGGAATTACCTTCCATTTCTTGTAATTAAATTACTTGTGATTTTTTAAAAATGTACTTACAGCAAGCTAACCTGTCAAATCCAACAAAGTTAAATTTTCCTAAAAGAACGACTAAGGGTAAAAAGTCAGCCACCCCCAAACAGAAAGAAAGTGATTGAGTTGGCCACATTTTCCAGAGTCTTATTCTGACCAGCAGAGACTCAGATGATCCTGAACTGGAAAGGAGATGAATCATACAGGCAGGTCCTAAATATCAAGAACAGGGCACTGTTCTTCCTGCTTTTTAACACATGTCATATGGTCAAGGAACATAAAGGGCTGTTTTTCCTGTAAAATATCTCCATCCTAATGACAAATGGCCCTTACCATATTTTATTCCTCACTTTTCTATACCAAACTCCTAAAGAATGAAATGAAAAATAAAGGGGAACAGCAGGGTGTGGTCTCTTGCCTAAGGCAGTCATTAGTTTAAGAATTAGTTTTTAGGGAACACCACTCACCATCTTCCTGAGTCCTGGGATTCATATTTCCATCAGCAAAATATAGTCCACAGGTAATACCGTGCTCACCTAACTGTGGTAAAGAATATTGAGATCTCTGAGAGAAACAGATAATTTTAAAACCAAAATATCCAAAACTCTATAAACTTTTAAGTTCAGCTATACTAAAAACTGGTATTCATTAGAACAAAGTCGGGAATGAAGTTTCTAATATTCCTGTTTCTGGATAATTTATATACACTCCACAGGCACAATTTATGAACACATGAAGTTAATACACTAACTAGTCATCATAGTAGATCTCCTTAAGACTCTATTAGATAAATACATTTTTGGCCTGCTTATGTTTGTGTTATGTTCTTGAAATCAATGAATTGTACTTCTTTGTTCTATAAATTGTTTCTTTTTATATACTTTGGTCTTTCTCTCTCAAATACATAAGTTTTTCGTTTAACACTAATATTAATCTTTTCTACACATTTCTTCCATTGATGTCGTCAGGGGTATATTATCAATTTCTGTAGAGAGAAGCCAAAGAGCCTAAACAACATGAACAACATTACTAAAATTGTGGTCAAGTTATTTTCATTTTACAAGCTAGATGAGGTAAACACTTTAAAACCTACCAGAGCATTGTACTATGTATTGCCCTCTTACTTCATTTTCTAATGATGATTTTAATATATTTATTTGAAAATTAAACTCTGCTCTTTTTTAAAAAAGTAGGAGAAATGAAGGATGTGAGCAAGTAAAGGTTTCAGAAGTAATTTGCCAGAATCATGTCATCATCACTCCTCGAATGAGTCTACCTGAGTTCTCCCAGCTCTTCCCTAAACTAGCTTGGTAATCTTGGCTGCAGCATTGGTTTATCAGATTCTGATCTGTAGTATGAAGGGGTTCATCCAAGTACAAGCTAAGATCGCTTTCAGCTTCAATGAAAGCTGAAGTCTTCCTTGTTGTCCTTCAGAGAGTGTATATTTGAAGAATTGATAGAACTGAACAAGCCAGGTTTCCTATTCTACTCTGTCCTTAACGTGTCAATGTTCCCAATTAATGTCGTGTGCATGGCTCCTTCTGAGGGAAACTTCTCTGTTTAGAGCTCTCCAGGGGCAGCCTCATGGAAGCCAATGCTGGAAGAACCCAGAATGGCCAGTTGGCCCACAGGTAGGAATCTAGACTCTGGCCATGTCCTGTTGCAACTAATTGAGCACAACCAACAAGACTCCCTGAATGCCTGGAAAATTTGAATTAGCAGGAGAAAAACAAGGCAGTTACTCATAGAACAGGAGGTATATAGCCATTACAAGCAGAAAAACTGGAAGGCCATGGTGGATTATGTCAAACTCAAGAAACTCAGAAAAATGCTATCCAAACATTAGGGAGGATTGCTCCTCCTTAATTAGGCTTTCTGCTATCAGCTAGGATCTCTTTGAGGCAGACTTCCTTTAGAGGATTATTTCAAAAGGGCTCCTTTGTTTTCTACTCAAGATAACATTAAAAATTAATGAGTTATCAGCTGTAAGATTTGTGATTACTCACAGACCTCTATGGTGAAACTTTCCTCAAATGTGTGAGTACAGAGTGCAGGCATCTTTGTCTTAGGAAAGCCAGTTCAAACACAGCCTCTCATGGGTTCTCTTATTTGGAATGACCTGCCTCCTTCTTTCAGACGCAAGGGGACCACCCAAAATTATTTCAATTACAACTTCCCCTTTCTCAGTTGAAGCATGAAGTAGTGACCTCAATCACTCTCAAGCAGAGAAATTACAAAGTAACAATGCAAAACTCCTCATGACAAGATGTTAAATCTGTCTTTACCGCATGCAATCCCCCATTTCTGAGTTAATCAGTGATTTTCTGATTAGACTCTTAAAACCAAAATTAGCTCGTTAAAATCACTCTCAAATCAATAATCTAGGGTCAATTTAATAAGGGAAAATCAGAATCACAGAGTTGTATGGTCATTAAAGAAGTGAACTAATTAAGCCCTTTGCCTGCAAACTTACACCATATAAAAATGAACAGCTATTGCTCCAATTTTGAGAATTCTCTGATGAGGGTGTTTCAAGTGGATGTAAACGCTCCCTAAATCTTGGTAATTGAAAGTAGTCTGGAAAGTGGTCTGGAAGGTCATCCAAGTTCACATTTCCACAGCTCAGGCTTCCTGAGTAATCCCAAAATGTAGGTGGAACTGACCTCAGAGAGGTTGAAATGGTTTGTTACAGCTCTGGGGCTTCTGGCCCAAGGCAGAGCCCAAGGGTCCAATGCAGCATCTGGAATTACCCTTCATGGGCAGAGTTTCCCTGGTTGCCTCCTTGGTTCACTCAGGCAGCATTTGATTGTCAAGTACTCATGATATTCCAAACATGGCTCTGAGCACAGGAAACATAAGAGAGTAACAAGATCTCTGCTATCACAGCTCTTCCATTCAATGTGGGGAGAGAAAAGGAAGAACAAACACATGACTATATGAAAATATGCAGAGAATAGCATTTATGAAGGCTGGGTGTATTCTTCAAATGATGTCATTGACCTCTACAAAGGTCAGGAACTGGAATAATTAGAAAGACAGTCAAGAAAGTTTTTAAGAAACCTGTTTTCTTTTTGAAGACCTGTGTCCCAGTGCCTGTCTCTAGAGCAGCACCTAAGAGCTCCAAAACAGGTAAGGCTAGCAGGCCTGCCTCTCTTCCATAGACACAAATCTGATGATGTCACTGCAAACATCTCTGGTGGCTGTAGGTCCCAGAGGACTGGGGACAAGCAGATGACTGGCTCTTGGCTGGCTGCACACTCTGTGCCCTGAAAGCCTGCATTTAGGCTCTTTAAGAAGAAGGAGTAAAATATTACCTTCATCTATCGAGGATAGAGAGGGTACAGGATACCTCTCCAGTTTCTATTTAGTGCCAAACCACTTTGGAAAAACTTAAGGGACCCAGAGGATGAGAAGTTGTCCCTTCATTTTCTAGGGCAATCATTTATAATCCCCCATATTGAGATCTACTTTATTATTCCACAACTGAGTTAATTTCAAAATCTTTGCTCCACAGTGCTCCTAATAAGAAACAGATGTGGGAACCACCTCAGAACCTGGAGAACCCCTCTCTCCTATCTCTCCCAACCCCTGTCTGTTGCAAATAAGCCAAATTTAAACCAGCAATCATGCATGTTTCCAATCAGCACTCCAACTTTCTCCCCATGGAAGGAACTCCTTGGCTTGCACAAGGGAAGGAAATGTTTCCTGCAAACAGTGATGCCAGGACAGGGAGCAGCTTATTCTCACGATATTTAACATGCTAACCAGCCAGTGCAGTGAGAAAAATCAGCGCAGGAGCAGCCAGGGAAAGGCAGGAGAGGCCTGGTGCCAGCAGAAACAATGAGAAGGAGAGAGGAGGACTGGGGAAAACATTTACATAGTTTGAGAACATGAGGCTCATTTTCCTAGAAACCCACCCTACTGTGGATCCATAAGGAAGTGTGGTTCATGGTGAGACAGGCCCCCTCCCTTTTCTCCCACAGGTCTCTGAGCCTAAACTGAACAAACAGAAGTGATATCCTGAAATTCACAGAGCCAATAGGAGCCAGGTTGTGTGGTCTGTCGAAGGGGGACATTAAATTAGCTCAAACACAAAACTGCCCTTCATGTGCTTTATGACAACTTGCCCTCATTTTCAGTAAGAAAATGTAGACATCTTACCATACCATAAAAAACAGGTAAGAAAATGCCATGATTGCCCAAAGAAGAGATCCCCATGAACAAAAAACTTGTTGGGGAGGAAAGGCAAAGAAATATGTAAGACAGAGTCATTCTTTTTTTTTTTTTTTTTTTTTGAGGGCAGTGTCACTGGCCCTCATATGTGGGACCGAACCGGGGCCGCTGGCTTCCCAAGCCAGCACTTAACCACCGCGCCACTCGGCCGGCCCCAGAGTCATTCTTTCTCCCACCCTCACGCATACTTTTCTAGACCTTAGCATTCTAAGAAAATGTCTGAACTCAGTTGTGAAAAGCTTTGAGCTATCTGAGGCTTCTGGATAATTCATGCAAGAAATGGGCTCCATAGGACTACTGTTGTTAACTCTGGCTTTGGCTTGGGGTTTTTACATATTCACAGAGAATAAGGTTATTTGTCAGAATGTTAGAGACTGTTTCACTGTGCACACGGTCTTCGTCAAAAGTAATTAGCATGAAGCCAGTGTTTCATTTGAAAGTCTTTTCCTTGGAAAAACCACCAGATCCATTGTGCATGCTTGTCTCTTTCTGATAGCAATTCTCAAAGCGGAGCAATGTGATGGTATCCCCTAGTGATGCTCAAAACACCGAAAGGCTGGTGGTTAACTCAAAAAACTCTTGAGCACACAAACAGTTGATAGTATCTAATTGACTGAACAGATAGAGAGTAGCTGACAGTCCTGGGAATTAAACTGGATGTTTATTTTAATCTTTTGAATTTAAATTTGGAACATTTTATTGTACAGTAAGTTTATACAAATTTTTTAATGGTCGGTTAAGTTACATGTTTGTTTTCAGAAGGCAATTTAAAAACATTTATCACATGTAGTATTTTTAGATATTTTCATTGTTCCCAAAGCACTGCAGAAAAAGAGCGCACTAATAAACATAAAAACTCAATAGACCATCACACTATGTTTAAAAGAGCCTTCCTGGCAAGTAGCACCCTGAGTTCAAATCTTGCTTCTGCCACCGGCTCTGCGAGCTTGGGCAAGTTACTCTCTAAGCCTTACTACAACCATCAACTAAATGAGATCAGAATGATATTTAATGCACAGGGCTATTGAGAGAAGTAATAAAAGAAGGCAGGTAGAGCAAATAGTAAAATGCCTGGCATACAGTCAGTGCTCAGTTATTTTTACTCACTCTCCCATCTTGTCGTCAGCAGCTAATCTAGTCATTTGCTCTGAATGGCTCACAAACCCCAGCTCTGGAGCCACACTGCTTAGCAGGAATCCGTTAGCAACGAGCTTATGAAAGAGCACATGGATTTTTTTTGTTTACTAAAGTCTGAAATACAGACAGAGAAATGCTCTAGCAAGAGCCACGAAGTAAAGCCCGGGTTTCAGAACACATTTCATTTGTATCCTACGCAGAGAGAGCTGCTCATCACAGCTGCACAGAATGCCAGGCCAGCTGCAGAGCTAGGGCGGGTCAACACCCAATCCCAACGCCTCTCCGCCACCCCACCCTTTATCACCTTGTTTTGTAAAGGAAAGGACACAGTATATTGTGACAGCCCCTATCCCCATTCATTAAAGTTTAGAAGCAATTCAGAAACAAATCTGGGGCCTCACAATACATGAATAAATTGTTTTGGTTTACCTCATTTAAATGGATGATGTTTGATTTAATATAAATGAAAATATGAGATTCTTACACATAAATGTGCTTATTGGCATAACCAAGTCAGTGTGAACCAGAGACCACATGGCAGCCATGCCACTGATTTGTCAGTCAATCAAAGTTCACTATAATGTTGTCGCAGTTACTTTATCAGAGATCTAATCACTCTTGGTCAGGATTTGAATCCCAATATGGCTGGTGAGGCAGCGTCACCAGTACACCCTCCCGGGGATAAAGTTTGGAGGACACAATTCAGTGGACATCATGTTTCCCCCGGCCACATTATAGCGGAGATGCTCCTGGACAATGGAATCAGGCTTCTTTCATTCAAGTTCTACCAAGAAACCTATAGAAATATCTCTTCTTGGCAGCCCAGGAATGCCACTTGCAACTACTCTGGCCAGAGGAAAAGTACTGAAAAGAGATTCTACTGGTTACAATGTGAATCATCACAGTCACTTGCAGTAACAAAGTAATACAGTTTTTCAGTGAAACTTGGCCAGTCAATGTCTAAAATTCCAAAAAAAAGAAAGAACTTTCCAAGCCAGGGATTGTAATGCAAGTATTTCTCACTGCCACTGTTGCTTTCCTTCAGTGGTCTGCTCAGAGCTCTGGCATCATGGTGACCAAGGGTCTTTCAGCCCTTGGGAGCACCCACCACCTACCTGAGCTCTTCAAATTTTACAAGTGTGTACCCTTACTCTCCTCCTGAATTTTCCACCCCCTGAATGGCAATTATTAATAGTAATAGCTCATCCACTTAGACCTTCAGCTCCAATATAGTTAGCTAAAGATTCTCTCTATAGAAGCATCACTCCCTCTGTGCATTTCAGTAGCCTCTGTGTGAAAAAAGGCTAATTCAGAAGATGGGGGTTCTGTCTCCTCGCCGAGGACACATGCACCACACTTCTGCTGTCCTTGACAGTGACATCCAACAGGATAGGCACTGGACCTCCTTTCTATCTCTCAAAACTGAGGACTAGTAACCTTCCCTCTAGGAACTGCCATGGAGCTATACCATATGGGCATCTACATTATACATATTTAGACATACAAATTGGGGAATTGGGTTTGCAATTGAGATTGCAGTTAGGGGCCATCTGCCTTCCTTTAAATGAGGAAATGCCCCAAAGATAGGAGAGGGGAATCTGATTTTCCCTTGAGTGCGATTGGGGTATTTAAAAAGTACATATTTTTTAGAATAGCATCCCCCCAAAAAAAAAAAACTCCACAATCCTCCCCCACTTCCCCACCACCACCACCCAGGAAATACACATACACAGAAAGCCAACCTCTTCATCTAGTACTCATCTGCTTGAAAATCACAAGGAAAACTGGCCCTCTCTTGGTTTCCAATAGAGCATCCTTAAAGCGTTCCAAGAATTATTTGTCTCTCTGTGATTTTCACTTACTCACTGCCTTTGGAATTTAATCCTCTCTCCACTGTAGCCCATTGTCCAGGGACTTCATAAATCATTGTGGTTCATGGGCTGTCATGATATCCATGATAATTTATTATCATGAAGCAATACATAAAAAAGTCAAATCAGGAGAGCCACCACTTCTGCTCTCTCAGATTTTGCCTTCTAAACCGGTGGGTCCGAAGTCCGAACCACCTTAACAGAGGTTTAGAAGTTTGGGTAAAAGACAGGGAGTGTGTGTTCGAAGGTAACGTAGTGTGTGTTTGATGAAAGAAAGGCATCAAGTCCATTCAGCCCTCAGTGTAGCTTTATAACATTTCATAAAAATTGTGAATTCCTTGCTTTTAAAACACTACATCAGTGTCATTTCTGAATAGTCCTCAAAGGAGGCGAGGGTCAGATAGCTCCAAAAGACAGTAATAAGACTTCCAGACTACTCTAAATTTGGATGCTGAAGTGGCTTTACCATCTGTTTTTGAGATTTGACTTTGTTATCTCCCTCCAAAAACACAACAGATAGAAACGGAGAGTTCACTTAGTTCAACAGAGCATGGGCAAGATGGGGCTTGTAATGTGGCCAGCAAGCCACGTGTGAGGGAGCTCTACCTAGGTCCTGGTGAAGGCAACTAAGATGTCAAGGGGATTAAGAAGCAAAGAAGAGGTGGCATATGTTGTTGCAATAAACCTCAACACAACAGGCAGTAATTTAAAAGCTGAGGCTGCTGAGACTGCATGAGTGTGTCATGGTAGAGAAGACATTCTTTGAGAAATGAGGCTAAAACAATTACAGAAAAATAGCCCCAAATGCCTAAGGGGAAAGATTCTAGAAGTAACAAGCTCCAATTTGAGAAAAGGAGACAGCCTTAACCAACAGAAATAATAAAGGAGGAAGTTCATGGAGAGAAAAAAAAAATTTGATACGTTGTTTGCAATTTTCCCAACATCTTCAACCCAGAAAAATGTGGTTGGTGCATGGGGCATCCTGGCCATCTGCATAGTCCGTGGATCATGGCAGGAAGTTTGGGGGCTGACAGAGGCAGATGACCTCTGTCAAACACACAGGAATGTTCTGGCCAAGTGGCCCAGGGAGGGTTGGGAGAAATATTGCAAACTTCCAGCATAGTAATCTATTTTGTTATGCTTACTTTTGTAAGAATAATACAGAGAATAGCATCTACTTTAACCCTGGAAATCACTAAGAAGATAAGCCAGTGTCAAAGCCAGAACTCCCCATTTTAGACCACATGTCTTGTTAAAAAGCGGCTCTATCATCCAAACTACTTCCACATGGTGAAGTGGTTTTTGCAATGTTGCATCATATGCAGAACACCAGCCTTCACAGGTTGATCTGCAGGGAAGGGGAGACTCACAGCACCTGTAGCAGACCACATTTATTACCTATATGACAGCAGCTAAGCTTGTTCCTCCATACACAATACCCTCAGTACTCAATCAGTTAAACAGTCATGTAAACTTGACTGTTGTCTGAAGGCTCTCAAAGAAGCTAAAATTAATCCCAAATTTGTAGGCAGGATTTTTCCTTCAAAAAGCAAGTCTGTTTCTGCACTGTCAGTTCATAGAGCATACATCCTGAGAATGAGGAGGGCAGCTTACAAAAAATCTCCCTGTAGTCTTCAGAACATGATAGGCTATACTGCCATAACAAGTAAACCCTAAAAATCTTTCTTTTCTTTTTTCTTTTCTTTTCTTTTGTTTTCTTTTCTTTTCTTTTCTTTTCTTTTCTTTTCATTTCTTTCCTCTTTTCTTTTTTCTTTTTCCTTCCTTCCTTCCCTCCTTCCTTCCTTCCTTTCTTCTTAAATCCAAACATTTGTTTTTATTTTATCAGAGATGTAAACTTTGTAATTTTGCATGCAGTTCATATTATAGCCTGTTTAAACTTTAAAAAAAAATTAGTTTCAGGTGTACAAAACAATGTAATAGACATTTATGCTCCTCGCAAAGTGATAACCCCCTCTGCCACAATCTACTACCCCTCTGATACCTTATATAGCTATTACAATACCATTGACTATCTTCCTTATGTTATACTCCACCTCCTGTGAATTTATTTATTTATTTATTTATTTCCTATAGTTGACATTCAATATTACTCTACTTCAGCTTCAGGTGTGTAGCACAGTGGTCAGGCATCTACACGGTCTATGAAGGGATCCCCATGATAAGTCCAATGTCCACCTGGCACCCTACATGATCTTTACAACATTGTTGATTATATTTCCCATTCTATATTTCAGTTCTTTTTTTTCTGAGGTAAAGTCTGATGTGGGTGGGGCCAATTTTCTACGGCAGCTCTTCTTCACTTGGTAATTCATGGATCTAGGTTTCTTCCACCTTTTCTTAAGCAGAGGACAAGAGATGGAGGAAGATCATTGACTTTTAACTGCTACTCCCAGTCCATTGGTCTAAATTTGTCATGTGGCCTTAACTGCCAAGAGGAGAGAAGGCATAGAAAAGCACAGGAAATATTTAGTTTGTACTAATTATCTTTGCCGCATTCACATTTCTATAGTTTTTCATGTAAAGCTGAGTAAGATCAGGCTTAATGGAGCTTCAAGAACAATGCAATGGCTGATTCTTGTGTGTGTGGTGTGTGAAAAGTCACCTCCCTGGGATGAGAGGGGCGGGGAGGAGCTTAACCAAAGTGCTCTCTCCTTGACCTATGCCTAAAGTTTCTACACTATTCCACCACTGAGTTAAGACATTTAAGGCTACTTTTATTTTTTTAATTTTTAAAAACCATTTTACTGAACTATGACTGACATAAGAAAAGCTGTGTATACTTAATGTATACAACTGTTTCAATGCCTCTTTTCTCATTTCTGTGCTCCACCAGGGTGCAGTAACCTCTCATTTAGACTCTGGAGCACTCATAAAGGTATTTTTATCCAGGAATGGTTGTTCAAAGTGTTTCTGTAGAGGGATGAAGTCTGGGACTTCCTATTCTGCCATTTTCCTGACGTCTCTCAAGGTTGCTCTTAAAATACAAATATGATCTAAGAGAAACATACTCTGAGCAAAGACACTTGCCAAATAAGAACTCTTGAAGGGGCAAATGCAAAGATGAAATTTCTCCCTGGGTGAAGGGCTATAGGCTCACCTCCTGAGATCCACTTTCATACTATGATCACTCCAAAGGTATGGACAGCAGACCTCAAGAGGAAGAACCACTTGCAGAAATGGTGGCTCTTTTCCACATCCCCACTGACTTGACATCAGCTATTGCTACCCGATCTAGAGCTGGTCCATGAGTTCATCTAACCAGAAACTTTGCTGGCCTCTGAAGAAGTAGAGAAGATGCAGTAGTAAGTTAGACTGGGAAGCAGCATGTCATGGTGGTCAGCACACGAGCTGTCAATCAAACAGACGGCTTCCTACCACTGGTTCCACCAATTGCTAGTTAAGTTGGGCAATATGTTTATGTAGAGGAGCCTCACTTACAAAATGTAGAGGAGACTCACTTACAAAATGGGAACAATATCCTCTAATATTGCTTGGAGGTTTTGAGAGGATAAAATTGTGTCAAGTTTTTGACTCAGAGAAGGTGGTCAATGGATGCAAGTTTCCTTCGAGATCACTCTTGGACGAAGGAGGCAGGAAAAAGTTCAACTTTAACCCTAGTAAACCAGGGTAAGGCTTAAAGTGGAGGGATGCTGGGTCAACATTGGATGACTGGGTAACTGGTTGCAGTGGGAAGAAACTGCAGGAAAAGAGGAGGCAGAGGAACTCAGGACAAACTTGGCCAAATTCACTATTTTGGGCAGACCAGTCTTGCACTTCAGTGTGATTCTCATCCTTATTTGTCATGCACTTGGTGAGAATTGGTAGACATTATGAATAGCTCTGAAGTTCACTAAAACACAGAGACTTTTGGCTCCCTACTGGTATACATCTGATTTTTTATGTCCCACAGAGGTGACTCTGGGGCACCTCTTAATGTCATCACTAGGAAAATGAGGAGGTCCATCAAAATAAACCTGGCTCAAGAGAACAGAATTTACTTCCCTTACTTAGAGGTCTCATTCTTTCTTGTAATGCCTTAAATTATGCAAACATAGGGAAAATACCCTTACTAGACTGTGTATTGGCTTAGTTTTCAAATCAAAATTTTATGAAGTATTCCAGGAAGTACTTCCAGAGCCTGTTACAATTTTTAAAAATATTCTGTTTTATGATACTACTTTTGCTAAACATTATATAAATCAGAAATGTGTTGAAGAAAGTAATCCAATTTTTGAAGTAAATCTATCATTATACAATAACACATTTTCTCCAGAAAAATTATTTAGCCAAAACATAGCTGCGCACAATGTAAAAAACAAACAAAAAATATACAAGGCATCAAGTTGCCTGTATTCAGGCATGCTAGATTTTACTTACAATTTAGTCATGACTGTCTTTTGGAGTAGAGGTGGATTTTTCTTTTTAATTGATTAGTTCAAAAACTAATCTATGAAACTTTCTTCTGGGAGTCTCCCCTGCTGCAGAATGATACAGGAATCTGTGGAAGGCAAATAAAAAGGCTGGTTCCCTAAAATATAGATTTAAATAACCACAAAGTAGACACTCCATTGAAACACACACACACACACACACACACACACACACACACACACACTGGGGGTGCCAAAAAAATGTATACAAGTGGCCACTTTGGTCAACATTGCTCAAGCAGTAATTGGCCGTAATCAGAAGTTTCTGGACGCTGATGGTAACCACCTTGAACACCTCTTGTAATTGCAGAAGTCAAATGTGACTTGTATTCATCTTTTGTTATTGGTATAAACTGAGTATCAAAATTTTCATAGTTTTTTCCTTTCTTAAAATGTGTATACATGTTTTTGGCACCCTCTGTGTATATTAGTGTAATAGCATTACATATGCCTCTCACTAGTCACAGTCCCTGGAATAATGCAAGTCCTTCAAGCACTGCTTAAAGGACAGGGTAGAATCTTTAAGGGACTTCCTGAAAACCAAGATAAAAGTAAAATAACTGTTCTCCTCAGAAACAGTGGATTTATTAATTTATTAAGTAGATCACATTTAATAATTTGGCTGTATCATTAACTAACTGTGTGACACTAAAAATATACTTCTTTGATCCTCATATTTATTACCAAAAAGGCAAAAATAATATGTTGTTGTTCACAAGATTGTTGTAAGAGGAAGTGTGCTGAGTGAAATTCTCCACTGCCTTGGGCATACTGTAGGCATTCAATTACTCTTTGATGCATTTTAACCCATTGTGTTATTTTTATTGAAACTGAACTTTCAGGAATGCTCTTTAATTATTGTCAACTGAGTTCTTTCACTCATGAAAGCTATATAAAGAAAAATGGAATTATTACATCACATAAAAACCACTGGGTAGATAGCATATTGGGATGATGAGACTTAAAGTACAGGCTAACTGGTATTTAAGAAATTCACTTTGGAGGGCCTGGGAATGAAAGCTTAGAGAAATTACACGATGTTTTTCAGGAGAGCTGAAACTGGGGCACTAGAGGCCAGAAGATCTATTAACTATAGGACATGTTAAGACTCTGGTTTTAAATATGAGCCCCAATTCAAAGTCACAAGATGAGTCTCTCAGAATCTGTAATCAAGAGGCTTCTCACATGAGAAAACTGTGTGTTTAACAATAGTTAATAATTTTCCTTTGTAATGTGATTAAAGGCAAACATAATGTTTTCAGGTCTCCTGGATCTTATGAAATTACTTTTGCTCATGAATTTCTAATAAGAACACTATGCATCCTAATAAAACATCACTGTAAAGTACCAGTCAACTTTGGGATTGAGGTTACCCCGAATCAGGACCCCATTAGAATCATAATGGGAGCTAATAAGTAGGAATGACCCTCTCACTCTAGTCTTTGATGGAATGAGTGACAGTTACTCAATAAGCATTGCTGGTTTCTCTTGGGTGCCCAGTGTGCGGATACCAGACATACATGAATTCTGAGTCAAAGACTGTGGCTATCCATAATTGAAGGCTTTTGACCTAAGCATCAGAGAGATTTTTAAAATTCTGTGCCATCCATGGAGCTGCAACTTAAAATTACTTGTTATTTGTTTTGGCTCTAATGATGTTGAGAAGGGGAGTTGTTTGATGGTTGGTTTGGTTCTTAGTGACTGATCGTGTTTTCCTTTGTTTGTTTACTTTGGTTTGAGGGTTTTGTTTTTGTGCTGGGAACAAAGGATAGATACATTGCATATACCATCATAGCTCAAAACTCACCCCAACAACTGGGGAACCTTAAGCCTTTTGTTACTGTCTGTCCATTACTGTCTGCCCTTGCTGGTCCTGGATCCGGGAAATCTTCCCTGATAATCCCAACTCATCCATTTTACCCTTCATTGGATCCTCCTTGGAAAAATCAAAATAATTTATATGGAAAAAGGCAATAAGCCTCAGCAGATAAAGTGATGTACTAGAAATGCTAATCTAATAGCTACTCTATCGTATTTCTTACAGCGAGTCTCCCTCTCTAGCTCATAGCCTTTGGAAAGTGTTCAAGTCACTATCCTATGAATCATTCTGTCTAGTTTGAGGCATAAGACACATTCATAAATAACCATACACAATATTAATAACACCCTGTGTTTTATAGTGAATTTCAATACTCTAGTATTTTGTGATCTCTTTGATCCTTGCAAATATCCTGGGAGGAAATTATGGTATTGTTCCTATTTTATAGAGGAGAAAATGGAGACTCCTAAGAGTTAAAAAACTGGACCAAGTCCAGCCAACAAAGAAATGGAAAACTCAGGAATAGAGTTAGATATCCCACTCTTAGTCCTATGTCTACAAAAGCCCTTCCTGTGCAGGCTCTCCAATGACAATGTACTGGCTTAGGGGCGTGGAGAAGAGAGAAGTGGCTTCCAGCTTGAGAAAGTGGAAAAGAAGGCCTGCTTACTCACTGTTTCATAAATACGTATCTTACATCCCCATCAAGATGCAAGTCTGTGGGGCAGCACTGTGTCTCAGTAATAATAGTGTGATAGTTATTTGTTGAGAACTAATTCATACCAGATGCAATGTAAGGTAAAATATATAAAAACACATAATTTTATTTAATTCTCTCAATAATCCTATGAGATAAGGATCACCATACCCATTTTACAGATGATGACATTGAGGTACAGAGGTCTTATGTTTTGCAAATTAAATAATTTGCAAGGGGTTATACAACCTGCAAGTGACTGGACCCAAATATCACCCCACAGCTCCAGCTAGCTATACTAGTAACCATACAATGACACTCCCAGCAGTAAAAACTAAATCCATGCTGAATTGCACAAATTCTTGATTAAAGCATAAGAACTGGGCCTGCTCACTATAAGACATGTGAAGCTTAATAAAGAATCCCGTGTTTTACTCACACATATACAGTTTATTTATTTGCAGTGAAATGCTCTAGAAACCATTGCCCATTTCTAACTTGTAGGACCAAGAGGAGTTAGTATATTATTTAGGGTTAATAAAATGTGTAGAAACCATGCCAGGCAGAAGAAAGACACCCATTGCTCCTCAGCAGTGGCACACGACAGGCTGGAGGGCTCCTCACCATATCACCTTTTTCTCCTCCCCCTTGAGAAGCTCATCTTGGGGGTCTCCCCAACCTCTCCATACTCAAGGACTAGCTGAATGTGAAGAAAATGGAAGGAGATTTGGGAGATAAAAGTTTTAAGAACTCAGATGGTTTCTAAGAAATATTATGGAATCACATTCCTTCCTTTCAAACAGGACATATTCCTATCTCTAGTGTCACATTGGTTCAATTTAATAAATCTCTCCGCTGACCCCGTTGCCAGAGAATGGGGGTCCTTGTAAACGTCATGGGAAGAAATTCTAGGATATACCAAATTACGCCATACAAACAAAGCCAAGCAAGCTAAGCAAGCAGAGGGTTTATTAAAATAAAGAAAGAATACACTCCCAAAGTGCGGGAGTGGACAGGCCCAGAAAGACAGCAACTGCACTGAAGAACAAAGAAACTTAGAATTATATTCAAGTGAAGGGGTGGCATCACAGGTGTTCTCAGGGCGGGCCCTCACAGCCCGCTCCTTCCAATTGGGAGGAAGGATTTTTGTCCTTATTTCGCCCCTGTTGGAACTGTCATGGAGACACAGAGGGTGGAGGTTTTTCTTGGCTGCCATGGTAATAATATTATAATCCATTATAATCAGCTAAAGTTCACCTGGAGGGGCAAGATGGCGTCCTGATTCGGCTATCAGCCACTGACATCCAGTTCTGACCAGCCTGGTAGCTGCACTTTTTCCTAATTGCTTTGTCTCCTCTCCCCTCCTCCTTCCTTTCCCCTCCCCCCACCCCAGCCATGTTCTTCCTGCCGACAGAAACAGCCCCATACAGTCTGATTCGTTTTACATATAAGCATTAATTACTGTTATTTCAGCACTGCTGGCTCTTATGTTTTGTTAAGTTTAGCGGGCCTGTATATTTGTGGTTTAACTTGGTCTTCTGTTTATTTCTATTGTTGGCACTATTTCAATGGTTACATTAGCATTCAGATTTAGAAGAAAGCAAGTCAACCTCATCTTTATTGTGCTTGGTTTCAGATCTATCTGGGAATAAGGGGACTGTGATTTTTTTCTAGTCTCCCTCTAGAAAGCTGATACTGTAATCGCAAGCCTGGCTAACACTCATTGTTGGTGTGGAAAGCAGGGCGTTGTGCTGGGTCAGCTTATGGTCAGCCTTCTGTTCAGCAGGGACCCCAGTCTGAGGGCTAGACAGCTCATATGGTCCCATGCTAGCCATGAATGAAGTGCTAAGCTTTCAGAGCATAGATTTCCTGAAAAACATGACAAGACTAAGTCTATAGGTTTTGAGGGTATATCACTAGAAACTGATCTTCATTTATTGTCATGTATTGTACTCAGAACCCTTCCATAGAAAACTTAATCCTTCCATTGATAACTAAATCCAAGAGTACTTTCATTACCTATTTTTGACACAATGTCCCTTAAATGAATGTGTCAGGGCTTTGTGACTGTATATGGAGGTTTCTTCTCAAGTTAAGAGTCAACTTTTAGAAAATTATATGGATTGGGAAAGCCATTGCCCACAATGAAAAATGACTTGGAGTCACTCTACAAGACATGAGAGAACCTGAAATTACTCTACAGAGAGGCAATAAGCATTTAAGAATTTGGGAGGTAGGGAGAACAGAAGGACCTATATCATACAATTATTTGGAAAGTTTAATAAATAAATACATGGAGTATGCTTAAAACACTGCAAGGAGGAATGTGCAATAAATGTTGACTATTATTACTATTATGATTTCACAAGGACCCATTTGACCAATGAGGAAGGCAAATGAGAATTTTAGTTCTTAGATTCTGTTTCCATTATGAACTTGAGAGCTAAGGCCCTCAGCTCTGAATCCCTGGTGACCAGCATGGCGCTTTCGTCTTCGAGTAGTTATTCAGAGAACAAAGCATAGAACACACCTGCCCTCAGCACTTCCACTTTTATTGATTAATTACAATCTTCGGTCCCTGGTCTTTCAGGGTTTATGGAATTTTTTCTGAAGTTCATCTGACAGGTCGTAAAAGAAAAATCCAAATGATTGGTAAATTAGAAACTTGTTGCTATTACTAAAGTCCTGTGCCTTGCTTTGGTATTTGAAATCATATTGCACATTGAAAGTTAATTAGAAAAAGGAATTTAAGATATATTAAAAATGTAGAGTAGAGATGTATAAATCTTCCCTATGAAAATTCAGTTAGAAGAGGTCAAAGGAAAGATTTGTGAAGTATTTGAATGTTTGTTTTTACTTTTTTTTCTTTTTTTTTAAAAGTAGAGATAGGGGTAGAATACCAAAGCAAGATTTGATTTCTGGGAAGTTCCTAACTAATCTGGGTCCACAAAACCGGAAGAAACAGTCCCACTGGGATACAAAGTGCAAATCTGCAGGTCTCTGGCTTCCTTTGGAGAACGCTGAGAGAAAGTAGTGGCCAAATAATGCAAAGACTGCCTTTGGCAGAACAGGAACATTCATTTACATCACAGAAGCCCAGGACCTAATCCTAACCCAACAAACTACTCTCTATACAAAGAAAGCCAGAAAACAAAAGCATTTGAAAAAGGCAATGTCTAGGCATTTCTTGGAAAAACTGCAAAGATTAAATGCTTTCAAGCCATTGAAAAGCTGGCTTATTCCCAGATTCCATCTCCTTGGCTACATTTTCTTGAATCTTCATGTACATGTCCTTCTTCAGGTCAGGGATTTGTTTTACTTTTTACAGCCTTGACCTTGATTATAAAGAGAAGGTTAAAGAAAGGGATACATTCTGATTTTTTTTTTTTTTTTTGAGAATATCTTTCTCTTTCCTCCAGGAATATGGTCTCTGGAGCTTTTGGGATACTCATCTTTTGAGTTCAAGGAGCATGAACTCACAGTTCCACTAAAAAAAAGAAGAGAGAGATGTTAGCATTGGGATTGGCCACAGCAGAAGCTGAAGATCGTCTTCGGCTGTAGGAGGTTTTATAGGCAGGGAATATATCCACTGGTGATTTATACACAAATAAGGCAAAAGGACGCTAATCTCAAAATTCTATTTTGTCACCACCAGTCATTTGCTTCTCAACATTGCCAACCTGGTGTAGGTAGAAACTGTCCCACGATGTCAAAGACCCATCAGTGGCACCAAGTTAAAATCAAGACTCATCCAAGTAGCAGCTAAGTCCTGCTTTACTATTTATGTTCTTCTGTATGGTTCATTTCCTTCCATGGGCCGAAGTGCCAAAGTCAATTTTCCCAGCTCATCTCCATCAGATTGCAAGGTCTGCTTTCTGGCTCCACCGAGCTCAGTCAAAGAAATCGATTCTCAAATTACTCCAGTGATAAAAATCTTTTTACTGCTAGTAATTCTGGTAAAGGCTCACATTTGTTTTTAGTGTTCTTATATGTGTTGTCTTTAGTAACCCATTCCTGTACTTTTTGCTTATAGACAACATTCATTTTTATTTGCTTTTCATCTCCCCTTCCAAATTCCCCCCTCCCCCGCCTATTTATATCTATATTTCTGTATATGCCCTTATGTTATATAGTTTAGAAGCCAAATAGGTACAAGGGGGGCAATTCAGAGATTTGCAAGACAAAAAGCCACTACATCATGAGTAGACACAGGATTCCCAGGGCCCAGGAGCCAGGAAAGGTTCCAGCAGGATAGGGAGCCATGAGGAGCTAGAGCCACTGCTGGAAAACATCTGCCAAAGCAGAGCCACAGCAAGATACCCTGGTTCCTCTTTTCCATCTTCCAATCTCCCATAGGCCTCTTCTTGGCTGAACTGATTTAGAAGCCTGGGAAACGCAGTCTACATGGGTCAGCTTCCCAATCAGTCACAGAGAAGGACAAGGAATGAGTGTGAGAGCAAAGAGGCCAATGATTGACTGTCACTACCCTGAGCTGCCACCTACTTAGTCCACATAATGAACAATGTGTGAAATTCCTGCTTGCAGCATGTTCACTATGAGCATTTGACTAACATCATAAATGGACCTTGGATTTAGACTAGGCCCCTTCTAACTCTCATTGTTAATCATTTCTAACACATACAAAAGTAGCCCTTATTGCTTCCAGTGGTACCACTCACATTGACTGCCCTGTGCTAATCAAGTATTACTTCAAAAATGTTTTTTGAAAGAATGAAATCTTGCCATCTGCAACAATATGGATGGATCTAGAGTATATTATACAGCATGAAATAAGTCAGACAGAGAAAGACAAATACATATAATTTCACTTATATGTAGAGTCTAAAAAATAAAATAAACTAACAAACAAAACAGAAACAAACTCGTAGATGCAGAGAACATTTTGATGTTTGCCAGATGGGAGGGGGGTTGGGGAGATAGATGAAGGGGAGATAGAAAGGTACAAACAGGTAGCTGTAAGGTGGTCTTGGGGATGTGGCATATAACATGGGGAGTGCAGTCGTTATGAGGGCTGTGTGTGGTGTCAGATGGGTACTGGATTTGTTGCAGTGATCATGAGTTGTATAGATGTTTGGTCACTTTGTTGTATATCTGAAACTAGCATGATGTTGCATGTCAACTGTCATTCAAAAAGAGTTATTAAAATAATAAAAATTAAAAAATTAAAAAATTAAAAAGAAAAAGAGAAAGAAAAAGGAAAGGAAGGGAGAGAGAGAATGGAAAGAAAGAAAGAAAGAGAGAGAAAGAGGAGATATTTACACTGGCTGTTTTGTGGGAATTGGATAATGCTTTTTTTCCTGCAACTTTATATTTTTCTGTGTTCCCTTATGTGTATTTATTTTTAAAATCAGAAATAAATGGCCTTTCACTGTGTACATAAAATATAAACTCATAACTGCATTTATATAAAAATATTTTTTGAGACTCTGCTAACCACAGTGCTAGGTACTGTGGCGAATAGGAAATAAGACAAGGCCCTTAAAATGCCATTGGGGAGATAGTCCAAATAAACTACTACTGTAGGACAGCGGTTCGAAACGCATGGAAAGACGATGAAAAAGGCCAAATGAGCAGTGGGCAAGCCCGAAGGAGAAGCTTTGGGAGACGTGCGGTTTATGCTGGTTGGAGAGGAAGGGTAGTGTTGGGTTTGCTAGAGAGCAGCAGCTGAGGAAGAACTATTGGGACAAATGACACCAATTGACACGGCATTTTAAATTTTGCCCATAGAAATTAATTGCATCTGTTTTTATTTTATCTTCCCCTCTTTTAGAGGTCAACATGCTTCTGGATATTTACATCTCCACCAGTACATAGGGTTGTGCTAGGCTTTTGGCTGGTGACAAGTACCTGACACTATAAACAATGATTTAAGTTCAAGTTTACTAGAAGAGCATGGCTGCATTAACATGGGTTTTGGGTCACTTCTTCCTTTACACTTTACTGCACCTCTGCTCTGCAGCACACAGTCATTTGAGAATATTTACGGAGCAGATTAAAATTGATCTGGCATACTGCCAAATTCAATGGACACTAGTTCATATGTATTTTATTTGATTCTACGACATTTGACACCGTTGACCTTTCTCGTCTACAGACACTTCCCTCGTGGTTTCCTTGACACCACACTGCCAGGATTTCTCCCCCGCTCTAGTGTTCATTCTCGGCCTTCTTCAAGTGCACTCCTCTCTCACTTGAATTTTAAATGCTCCCCAGGGATTTGGTTTCTGGACTCTTCATATGCTACTTACTTCTCAAACAATCTCATTTCCCACCCATGATGGTAGCTGTAGCTACCCCATATACACCTGTGGCCCCAAAATTCATCGCTTGAGCACCAACTTTTCTGCTAAGATCCTGACCCAAATATGCAACTGGTTCTTGGTTATCTCTCACTGAATGGTAAAAAAATATCGTAAGTCAGTCCTGTGGGTTGTACATTCTAAAGGTACATTCTGAATGTTCCTCTAACCCACCCTTCCTTTTTACTTCCACTAAAACTGAATTGTCATTTCTTGTCTGGGTTTCTCTGTTGTTTCCCTTCCTCCAACCTTATCCTTTGCTAGTTTCACTGCTGTCTCACCTTCCTGAAATACAAATCTGCTCACCTTACTCCTCTGCTAAATCCTGGTTTGAAAGTTCATGCAGTCAGCCCCAACTTTCCTACCCCAACATTGGCAGGGCCTGGGCTAGGAGTAGAAATGGAGGTCCACCTCCCACATTCCTAAAGATTTGAGATCTGTTAACCAAGCTAACAAGCTATTAACTATATTCTGTGCTCTTAACTTGATCGATATACTTTCATAACTTGGAATGGCTGGTTCAAATTCATACCTCTAATGCTCTACAACATTCTCTGCCAGCACTTAGCTATCGTCTGACTCAGGGTCTTTCTCCTTTCTCCTCTCATCACTGGCTCCACCCAGCGTGGCAGATGTCTCATGTACAATGCAGACACTCCAGCCCACAATCTCAACCTCTGCCCACATTCCCCCCAAACAGCTATCTCTCATCTACCCCTCAGGCCTAGCAAATGAACACAAATTTCCTCAGGATGATGGTCCAGGGTAGAGGCTGTGCAGACCTGGAATTCCAGGATCCCAGGTCTCCCGAAAGGTCACCTGGCCTAAAAGGGAGAGGGCAAGATGGTGTGGATGAGTCCAACTCCTTGGCCTTGCAAACCTCTCACCCCATGTGGAAGGACCATAACTAGGCTCTATAATATGATTTATACCATAATCTAGTTTTCTACTTACTTATCTGTTTCTCTCATTACACTGTGAGCTACTTAAAGGGACTGTGTCATTCTTTTTATTACTGCATCTTTTCACTGGTTGTCTTTATACTAGATAATATAAGAAGTCTGACAAAAATTCGCGAACGTGTTGCAACGATGTTGCTAACCTTTTTTTGATATCAGAGAGATTATTCATTATGAATTTGTACCAACTGCACAAACAGTTAACCAAGTTTACTATTTGGAAGTGCTGAAAAGGCTGTGTAAAAAAATTAGACAACTTGAACTTTTCACCAACAATTCATGGCTGTTGCTTCATGACAATGCACCAGCTCACACGGCACTGTCTGGGAGGGAGTTTTTAGCCAGTAAACAAATAACTGTATTGGAACACCCTCCCTACTCACCTGATCTGGCCCCCAATGACTTCTTTCTTTACCTGAAGATAAAGGAAATATTGAAAAGAAGACATTTTGATGACATTCAGGACATCAAGGGCAATTCACAGCTCTGATGGCCATTTCAGAAAAACAGTTCCAAAATTGTTTTGAAGGGTGGACTGGGCACTGGCATCGGTGCATAGCTTCCCAAGGGAAGTACTTCAAAGGCGATCATAGTGATAATTAGCAATGAGGTACATAGCACTTTTTCTAGGATTATTTCACAAACTTAATTGCTCGTATACCTCTCAGAGTACACAAAGATTGTCCAAGAGTAATACAGGCATATGGACCACAATTTCATGGGAATCAATTTCCAGGTCTTCAACTTTCATAATTATATTTTTCCTAAAATTGATTTGCCTGAGAACTCACCTGTGTTTTTCTTTTCCATTTTCCCTTCGAAGGATGCCCTGCACTCTCTTTACCATATAAAAGTATGCATCCTCCTCCATCCCAACCCTTACTATCATGCATTACCCCAAGGAAGGGTGCTACATTACTTCAGAGAGCCAAGCAGTAAGTGTCAATTTCTGCAGTATAAATACTCCCATGGTTTCAAGCTACCACCATGGTGGTTGATTCTAAGCTACGACCTGATGTCACTGAGCTCAGAATTGGGAAAAAATAATCATAACTAATTCGTGTAAATTAGCATACTACTGTGCTATGACTACAAAAACTTTTAATAGTCATCTTGAGTACCCCATAACACAATGGGGGTGGGGGCAGAGATTCTTTGCAACCCTAGCTCTATTACCTGTGAGCCCTTACCAACTTACTTGAACTTTCTGTAGTTTTTTCAACATTATATTCTGTTTAATACTATTTATGTTATTCAGAGTAAATGTGTGAAAATGTTTAGCAGAATACCTGCCATGGAGGATTTGTAAATGTCAGTGATGTTTCTCTTTTGTTTTCTCCCCTTCTAATGGCTATCTACACTCAGCTAATCATGAAAGAGAACATCCCCCTCTTCCTTTCTTTCTCCCCCTTCCTGACTCCCCTGCCCTACTGCCCCACCCTGAGCAAAAGGTCCCTAGAACTTTCTGCAGAGTCCTGGCTACCTGAGCATCCATTCCCTGGTATTCCTCAAAGGGCCCCAGCTTTGTACATCCCTATCTCCTTCTTCCCAGCCCAAAGTCTGAAATTCTGTTACCAAGTCTTCAGTTTAGCCATGTGGTTAAGAGATATTGTGGAAAATAAGCTCATTCCTTGTCATTAATTAAGGTGTGAAAATATGGGTGCCAACACAAGTTGAATGTGCATACACCATCATTTCTTTTCTGGCCCTCGGAAAATGTAGTCTAGCTACTTGAGAGGAAAATACAAAGTAAGATGACATGTTGGACTTGCCTTAAATAATGAAACAAGCTGGTCATGGCAAAATGCTAAAATCTGTTGCACTGATTTACTATTGAGCCACCGATTGGCAAAATTCAAGAACTATGTATAAAATGAACTGATAACAAACTTGGAAATGTGTCTTACATTTATAAATCACAAGGGTTTAATCATAAGGGTATTATCAATGTACTCAGGTTTTTAACTTTTGTTCTAGATTAGGAGACATTTGGCTGTCTCAAACTGGAGACAAATTTTTCCCCAGAGCACTGTAACTGCTGAAAGACAAATCTTCTATCACTGTTTACTAACCATATAAACTTAGGCAAGCTTTTTCATATCTCTAAATTCTATATTCTATTACGAAGAGTAATATATAAACTAGAGATAATAGTACTTAAAATAAAAGTATAATATTTATCGGGTGTCAGGCATTATTCAAAGGACATTACACAAATTAAGTCATTTATCCTCATGATAAATTCAGTGATGTGGGTGATTATGATTAGCTCCATTTTGTAGGTGAAGAAACTGAGGCACTGAGAGCTTAAGCAATTTACCAAGATTATATTATTGGTAAGTAACAGAGCTGTGATTTTAACACAAACTTGATACTTCCAGAAACAAGTTGATTATGAAGCTATATTGTCTCTCCTAAAACTACTGAAGGTTTGTTGATGAAATGATTAAATGAGATCTTCCACAGGAAGTATTTAGCACTATGCCTGTTGCCTTTTCTCCAAGGCCGCCATTTTGTAAAACTCTAAGGGACTCCATTCACCTTGTGTTCTCAGGAGTACCACACACATAAAATGGAAATCCAGAATGGTGTTGTGCAAAGCAGCTCCCCAGCTGTTCTCCCAGAGATGACACTGAGTGATGATGATTTCATCAGATGACATACTCCTGTCATTGCATTTGCTCAAGTGTCATTCCTCCCCAACCAGGCATGTTATAAGTGTCAATGTCCTGGAAGAGCTTTTAAGGACACATGCACACAGGGCAGGAAAGGTAGGAAAGCTGTCAAATGGTGTTATACCTCAGGACACCACAGTGATGAGAGAAATATTCTCCACCTGCAGGACACGCATGGCCCACTAACAAAAAATAGCTCACACTTTCAACATGTGATCACACTGCAGTCCTCTTAACGACATTAGATCCTTGTCATTTTGTCATTTTCCACAAGCACTGTGATGAAAAGCAAGTACTGCAGGAAAAGCAGTGTAGAACAGGAAATGAGAGTGCCATTGTCTAATCTGATTTCAAAGTTCGAGAAATTGAGCAGTGCCCAACAGGCCCATAATCATACTGGTAAAATATTGTGGTTAAAGAATAAAAATGTTTTTTTCTCTCAGTGTATGTGTATTATCTTTTCAAGCAATCACTAAATTGTTAGAACATTAAATATGTATTAAGTTATGTGGACCTAACCCCCGCAATAAGTGGCAGGTTCAGCTCACATATTTCCAAATTGAGTGGTACCTGAGGTAGGCCTGTGCATCCACACAAGGCCATTGGGTATTTCATTTGGTGCTGGAACACCATGAAAAGTTACTGAGACCCCCTATGGTCCCAGGAGCTGAGAAAGTTTGGTAACAGCTGGTGTAATCCCTTTACATGTATCACCTTTTATAATTCTTCAGTAACTTAAGCAGTAAAGTGCTATTCATGTGCCCTGTTTACAGATACGGGAACTGACAGGACAGCAACAGGCCTAGGCTGAGGTCACAAAGTGTCTAGGTAGTGAGTCTAGGGTTCAAACCCATCTTTCTACTCCGAAGTTGCCACACTCAATCACTATGCCACACCCACATCCAAATACATACATAATTCTGTTCAGACAGACTTTGGGCAAAGGTGGCTACTTCCTCACAGAACTGAACCTGACCCCCAACAAAGAACAACTGGCATACGTTTGCCTGCCATCTTGTCTAGGGATATATTTGCTCAGGCTTTCAAAGCTGTTTGCCGAAATAATCATTTTGCTGAAATCACAGGCTTTAAGTCTCTGAAAACTGTGTGAGTGCTCTGGATGAAAGTCACCTTGTAGCCAAGCAAAGAAAATCAAAGGCTGTCTAAAGTGGCAGCTCGAGTTCATCAACTCTATTGACTTGCTTGACAAACATTACTGAGTACATAGGCCTCTGTCTGAAAGAGCCTTTATGGAAATCCCAGATAAAATAGCAGAATTTCATAAACTGTTCCAAAAGCAACATGACCCATCCATTTTTGACATGTCTTTAAAATCTGAAATGCAGTCAAGCCACTGAAAACTAATGCAGTTTTGGGGAGCCCTAGAGAGACAGACCCAGATTCAAGGTCCTCTAGTGGTCTCGAGATAGACGACATCCCTGTTCTTCCTGTCTGAGCCTCTGAAATTACAGGTTGTAACTGGCTCTGGTGGGGAACAAAAGGAGTCATAACACTAAGGAAATGGGCATCGATAAAACCAGTGCCACCCCATTTCTTTCTGTCCTCATCATCCTGTTCAATATCAGCTTCTATGTCAACCCATCATGCTAAAATCCTTCTTGGACAATAACTGCTGCTGTGTGCAACAGCCGAGGGTACAATGCAAGTATGACAAATCATTGTCTGAGTGAGACTGCAAAACTTACAAAAGACTTAGGATTGGATGAAGCCATTGAACATGATGCTGGAAAAAGATTCAAGTATTATACAAGACATTGACAAATGTGGATCTGGCAGTTAAACTGATTAGCAATTGAAGAAGGAAAATCAACCAGGGTTAAGTCAAGACAAGATTTTAAAGAGAATGGTTTGAATATCAAAAGATTGAGAGGCTCTAAGAAATTTGACGGTGTCAAAGAGTTTTGGTGTTTTGAGGATTTTTTTGAGCAAAATATCTGTACTAGTTATTGTGTTGTCAAAATCAACATAAAGTTGATCATATTTTTGCCACAAATTTAATCATATATATTTTGCAAAAATTTCAACACAATGTATCTCCTAATAGTGCATAATTGTAATTATGTCTAAATTTTATTTGATATGATTAAATTGATTGATTTTCATAATTTTAGATGAGTTTTCCTCAAGGTAAATCCCAAACAAATTTTTTTTTTCCTCTTAAAAATATTTTCTACAAAATTTGTGTTCTATATGACATGAATCAGTTTAAATGGCATTTTCCGACCCCTAATGATCAGATCTTAACATTAAGGCCTCTAGGCAACAGGCATCATCACTCTAAGGTCCCTACTGACCAGGTCCTATAAAAACTTTCTTCCTTTTCTCTCTGAAGCTGTGACGACTAGTGGAACCGTGGAGTTGCCCAGAGAAACAGAACCAATAGGAGGTGTACATGTATAAAAAGAGATTTATTTTAGGAATTGACTCATGCAAATGTGGAGACTTGGCAAGCCCAAAACCTAATGAGGGAGGTGGGCAGCCTGCAGATTTAGTAAAGAGCTGCTGTTTGGGTCTAACATCAGTCTGCTGTAGACCTAGGAAGGGCAGATCCTGCAGATAAAGCCTGCAGACAATGCGCAAAAGGATTCCCTCTTGTTCAGGAAAGAGGTCAGCCTTTAATTCTATTCAGTAGTTGGGTCGATTGCACGAGGCCTACCCACCTTATAGAGGGTGATCTGCTGTCCTCAGAGTCCATTGATTTCAAAGTAAATCTCAATCAAAAACATTCTCACAAAAATACCCAGAATAATGTTTGATCAAATATCTGGGCCCCGTGGCCCAGACAAGCCAACACATAAAATCCACCATCACGGCTACTATAAGCTAGAAGAGACAAGACCAAATGAATACCCCTAAATAGATTCTGGGAATTCCAGGGAGCAGCCTGAAAGCGAGGCTTAGCCTCTGCCCAAGATAATGCTTCCTGGTATAGACACCAATTGTAGGTGAGAGATGGAGAGAGAATGTTAACAATATCAGGAGGCAGGCTACTGCTTTCAAATAAAATCATTAGAAAATGCGTAGAGCAACAGACAGCCAGGGCATCACACCCCCCTTAAGCACCATTGCAGAGTCTGTCCAATCCACCCCGCCTCTTATTCCAGCTACTTCTTAGGTGACCAGGTCAGTGCAGTCTTTGACAAACTCTAACAGGGACAACTGGAAAGAGCCTCTCCTTGGGCCTGTCCAGCACACCTCTCTCCTTCCTGCCTGGGATTTCTCTGACATCCCAGAGTGGGCTTCCCAGGAAAACCCACTGAGAACTCATGCATGTGCACACAAGAAGTGAGAGAAAATTAGTGCCCCGGGGGTCAGTCATGGTCAGTGGGGAATGGGCTCCCGGACACATTTCAGAAGGGTCCCTCAAAGGGACAGCCACCTGTACCAGTGATGAACCTCATGAAAAATGCTCCTTGTTATTTCATTCTCCCTTCCTGCACTCTTGCTCCCCAGGATTGCATTCCTGAGTAAGCCACCTGCCGGTCAACCCTTAACCTTAGGCTTTGTTCTTCTATCTAAATCAAAGGGTAAAAATCTTTCCTCTATCTTTGTATGGAAAGATTTAAGTTAAGCCTTATAGTCTATTGATTACCAAATACTCAGTTAAACATTGTTTTATCCCATGCCACAAAAAACTATACTTGAACAAGGCGTGTATGGAGAAGCTGGTAGAACTGAAATATAAACAAGTTCAAAAGTCCATGAAAAACAATAAACACATTTCATTTTATAAGTCTCTCAGTTCTCCTAGTCTGAATAGCTATTTTAACAGTCTCCATTTAATGGCTAGTGTGTACACTGCAACACTCTTTCCATTATTCCTGAATTACATTGGTCTCTTTGGGCTTTTTATCTGGCAAAATTGCTCCCTTGACTTAGGAGATTTCCAGCAATCCAATGATGCTCCTAATTATTAATTGGTTGCTGCAGACCATATCAGAAACAGCTTATTCTTTATATCCACAAATCCCCCAAAGGATACAATTATGATTATTTATTAAGGACCCAGAAAAATAGATTTTAAAATACATTTTAAAGGCTAGGAAGATAGAGAACAAACAGCCTAAAAGATCAAAACAGGGCCAGCCGAGTGGCATGTTGGTTAGGAGCTGGCTTGGGGCGCCAACTCTGAGCAGCAAGGCCCCAGTTCAGATCCCACACATGAGGGCCAGTGACACTGCCCTCTACAGCTAAGATGGTGAACAACAGCTCCACCTGGTTGCCTCTATAGCTAAGATGGTGAATGTTGCCTCTATAGCTAAGACAGCCGGCAACAGTGTGGGCTGCAGCCCCTGCTGCAGTGGGCTGCCAGAGGCTACAGTGAGTGACCAGCAGCCAGCGTGAGCAGCTGGCAGCCAGCGTGAGCTGCCAATAGCCGCCATGAGCAGCCTTCCAGAGGCCGGCAACTGATCTGCCTCACCCAGGAAGAGCATAATGATGATACCAACATGGGCCAGTGGAGCAAAGTCCTCCACAACTAAACTGAAGAACAAAAAAGGACAGCAACTTGTCTGTTCCCCTTCCCCAGTTCCCCAATGCTGTTCCCCTTCCCCAATTCCCTAATAAAATCTTAAAAAAAAAAAAGATCAAAACTACTGAGAGTGAGAGATTGCCAGATTCGTTCATTCATTCATTCATTCATTCAATATTGTGCCAGCCACTATGCAAGCAAATAGGAGAGGACCTGGGATCCTCCCATGTACCCAGTTAAAAGTAAGGGGAACTTCAATTCTAATGTGATTCTTTTGGAACTGCCAATTATAAAACCCCATTGCCTAACCCCAGGGCATAGACGGTGACCAGACTGACCATTTCCCTGGTCAAGAAACTGGTTCAGAGGCAGGCATGTGACAAGGAGGCCAATCAAAGCATCTCAAGGCTTCTATTTGGAAGGTAAGGGAGAAGGGGTCTTGACTTTTGTGTCATGGAGTTGGGAGAGTATGAATGGGACTTGCTAGTGGTCTAGTTCTCTGCCACAGGAGGGAAACTAGTGTGCAGGGCGGGGAGATGGACAGAGGCAGACAGCTGCTATTTTAAACATATCTGCACCTGTCATGCCGGAGGCCTGTCCAGTGGAATTCATTTCAGTTGTATAAGTTTAAAATTCCATTTTATACTTAGGCTAAAATTGATTGTCACTCTCAGTTGGAAGGGCCCTCACAGTGTCCTATGGAAAAAATCAACTTTGAGCCAAAAAGTCTCTACTCTTTGTTTTCTAGGAGGGGGTGTTTTTTCCTAAACACTCCTGCCTTTATTCAGTTCATTTCAGAGGATGTTGATCAACTCATCTGATTTGTAAATGTAAGAAGAATGAATAGGACCTGCTTAACTCAACTATTGGGCTGTCGGGAAAGTCATGACGTATTTTTTTCTGTTTTTCGTTGCAAAAATGCGTCATGACTTT
The DNA here is from genome assembly GCA_033961575.1 of Aselliscus stoliczkanus. NCBI lineage: Eukaryota > Metazoa > Chordata > Mammalia > Chiroptera > Hipposideridae > Aselliscus > Aselliscus stoliczkanus. The sequence continues at coordinate 58,947,641 of CM066728.1, forward strand.
TCCGACAGCCCAAAACTTTTTTTTGTCTTCTTGGAAGCAAGCTGCCTGCAGTGAAGAGAATTCTCAGACTTTGTGCTGCAAGTTTTACCTCCGTAGTCCCTCAGTGGGTGAGGCCTGCCTGACCCAGGCCTGTCAAAACTTGCTGGGGAGAGGGGTAAAATATTCATAATTCTAGATTTTAGGAAAAGTAGTCCCACTATCCTACTAAGAGCACCACATCCTCCAATCTATCTTTGAAATAATAATAATAATAATAATAATAATAATAATAATAATAGTTGATACTCACACACTGATTACTATGTGCCAGGCACTGTTTTTCCCCTCACATTTTATATATCTATCTATATCTATATCTATCTATCTATCTATCTATCTATCTATCTATCTATCTATCTTTCTATCTATCTAAATTCTCACAGCAATCTTTTGAGGTAGGTATACTCTTGTTATTCCCATTTTTTTTTTAAATTTAAGAATAGAAGACACAGAAGGCATAGTATAGAAGGCATAGTATAAGCAACTGTCCCTAGATTACACTGCCAGAAGTGGCAGATCTGGGATTCAAACACAGTCCATGTGACCTGAAGCCCATAATCTAACCACTATTCCATGTATCACATGTACTAAAGGACATACATTTGCCGCACTCTTTTACCTTAACTCTCAGGTTGTTCAAAGGATATTCATTCTAGGGTTCCTTAAAATTCATGACACTTATTTAGTCACAGATTTGGGATGATTGCTACATTGAAAATATACCTAAAGAAAGTACCATGCCCAGTAGTAAAGTTCAGTGAATACGGATCAGAGTCCATTTAATATGTCATATTTATAGTATAGTAAACCTATACTCACTGGGAAAATTCAACTTCACAGGCCACAAATTCCTTTCTCTTGACCAACAAAAAAGTCAACGCTGCAACTTTTTTGAGTGCGCTTTAAAAGTTTCACTGCTGATTTTTATGATGCCTATCATAAAGTTTTGAATACTTCAACAGATACAGTGTGATATTATACATGTACCCATTAGTTGAGCTTCATTCTAAAGCAGTCAGTTGCCCTAATAGAGAATGAATAGTCTAGAAGCCCCTATCATAAGGGCTTCTGCTAATTCAACCTCCATCAACACCTTGGGCATTGATAATTAACAGAGCAAAGGTCAGAAACAAATTTTACCTGGTGGAGAGAGTGGTCTATTTGCTAGCATAGTGAGTGTTAAAAATGGGCATTCCTTGGTGAAATTAAAGTTAATGAAGGTAAATCAATTGGCTAACAGTTTAAAACAGGATATAAGAGTCTGACACCAGCTGATGGCCTCACTCTTAGGGATGGACCCTGGGGCTTCATCTCTTAACAGTCTTCTATCCAGCCCTTTTCTTAGAAGGACTTCCCACTGACTAATGGCAATAATAAGAATACTATCCCTGAATGTTGTAGCCACCTTGAATGAACTGTCCATGTGCTGTGTGGTTTCGTTGGGACACATTGAGAACATGGACCTGAAACTTTATTAAGCCTTCAAACAGGTTTATAAAATGGTTCATGTTAGCTTGCTAACATATTGACTTAATAATTGACTTAAATATTGACTTAATAAAATAACGGGTATTTACCCGTTAGATGTGAAAAAACTTAGTGGGAGTCTTTCTTTCTTTATAACTTAGTAGCAAGGTTTTGGGAGCACAGCCAACCTGCATCCATGGCTGGCTATCATTATCTACTGAAGAACTGGGTATAATCAAACTGAATTAAGTCAGCTGTAATCCAGATAATGGGGCAAAACTGGCATTTTCTTTAATTCTCAAATGAATCTATAATCTGCAAAGTAGCTGTAAATCTGTAACAGCACAGATGCTAACATGAAGTGATGTGGTAGATTTCCGTCCCTCACATGAGAAGATGCATGGCCCACATTATAGGTCTGTCTTCCCTACTGAAGAGCATTGTCTTATAATGTGATCTTTTCCCATGGCCAGAACCTGAGATGTCCTGAAATATCACAAAGAGTTCCAATGAGGAAACAGTTGATAAGTTCTCTAATTCAAAACTGTGTTCAAGTGGAACTGTTGTAAATCAGTGACAATATGCATCCCACTCATGACCTCGACATGCTTCATACAATAACAAATACCAGGACAGGAGGTATGTGAGAATTCTAAATGTGTAGTTAGTTGAACCTTTGATCACTACTTTATCTGCAGCACTGTGAGGCATAAGGAGTCATAATGTTCCTAAGAAATTTCTTTGAACAGTGTGTGGTTCAAAGGTGGAATAATGTTCTCCCAAAGATGTCCATGAACCAATCCCCCAAATCTGTGAATATGTTAAGGTTACATGGCAAAGGGGAATTAAGGTTGAGAATCCAATGACTTTGTGATGAAGAAAGTATCCTGGTCTGTCCAGAGATCCAACATAATTCCAAGAGCCCTTATAAGTAGAAGAGGGAGGCAGGAGAAGGAGAACCAGGAACATGGCAGTGGGAGGATGCAGCCTGATACTGCTGGCTTGGAAGATGGAGAAAGAAGTCATGAGCCAAGGAATACAGGCAGCCTCAAGAAGCTGGAGAAGGTATGGAAATGTATTCTCCCTGGAACCACCAGAAGGAGTGCAGACTTGCTGTGCTTTCAGCCCTATGAGGCCCATTTCAGAGTTTTGACTTCAAGGACTGTAAGATAATACATTTATGTTGTTCTATGCCACTAAGTTCATAATTTGTTATTGCAGCTATAGAAAACTAATACACAGGGTGAAAAGAAATAATATCCATCCATTCCCAATAGCCAAGCCCCAATTTTCTGCACTGTTAGTCCTGGGGGTGTGACTGCTATGAACTGCATCACCCAGGCTCCCTTGCCTTCTGGCTTCTGGGATGTCAGGCAGTGAGTGGTGAGAAGTGTCAGCATATTTCTTCCCCCACTCTTCTACTTCCATGTCATGATCCTTGCAGTGGCTGCACCCCCACTTCCCCCAAAATCACAGTGCTTATGGACAGCCCTCATCCACAGTGAAGCCCATCAGTCTCCTCTTACACTATTTCCTTCCTGGGCCCCTTTACCTGGTAAATTTTACCTCTTCACAATAACTGAAACCTAGCTGAAGTCATTCAAAGGGTCAGTGGCAAATTTGACCATGTAGGTGATCTGAAAATCTGAACTCCTGCCCTACTTCTATCATTACGTAAGATCCCCTCTCCAAAGAAAAAATATGCCTTTTCTGGAAAATGCTACAACCGTGTATCAATTTGGGCCAATTCCAGCTGTCTGATTAGCCTTAGGGCAGAGCACAGTTAATATTAAATCTCTTCTGTTTCTGTCTAAAAAAATTAGCTTTACACTCCCACTAGTAAAACTTCACATGCTACAAAAATAAAAATAAAGAGGGATTATGCCTTATTTATTGCCTACAGAATACCACGGGAGATTTTTATCTAAGACCAACTAAATAAACCGAATGTGAGAATTATTATCAAAGAAATCCCTGCTACTTTGAAATTCTTCTCTTCTTTTAAGTATTTCTTAGCTGTTCTGAAACCTTCCTTTTTTTTTCTTTTTCTTTTTCTTTTTTTTTTGCATCCAACACAATGTTTTGGTTACTTAAATTTCACTATATAAATGGTCACAATGGAACTAATAGAAAAGGGCACTCAGTTTGTTGTGTATTTTATTAAACCAATTAAAGAATTTATGGAGAGAAGAAATCAAGTTAACTACCATAGGAAAGAAAAAGAAAAGCAAAGTCTTTTGTACATGAGCCAACTCCTGTGTAGTTTCACAGGTGCCCCACAAATGTGATGTCATTTTGATTGGTGTAGCCTCTCTTCCACAAAGACAAATGAAAGAGTGCTTTTTAAAATAACCCTTGCACCTCACACAGGTGGTCACATCTAAAATAAGTCTCCCGACCATACCTCAGAAACAGTTTTCTGAAGAAACGGTCTTTCAGGGCTGCCTAAAGTAAAAAAAAAAAAAAAAAAAAAAAGTAAAAGTGATGCTGAATGTGCTGACTGCTCTATTGAAGAAAAATGAAGAATATGGTTTTTCTGCTCTGACCAGAGTAAAAGGCATGGTCCTCAACTGGTAGTTTTATAGTCTGCCAAACATGAAGAAGCCTTTTCTTGAATTTAAAAAATTGATTCTTAATTGGTTGAGTCCAAAAACTGGCTCATGTTCAGAAGCTGGGCAAGGGATCATGACTTTTTGTGGTGATTGCCTCCTGATTGTTTATCCTTGATTTCTTTTGAAAGTATAGCATCAGTAATGTCCTCTTGGCCGCCCTTTGATTGAACCTTTAGAGACACCATGTTCTATTAACCATCTCCAAAACTCTCTGGGGGGCAGGGTAACTGGCCCTCTAACCTTGCCACTCATGACAATATTGGTGTCCACAAAAATACAGAGGATGCCAAAAAATGTATACATATCTTAAGAAAGGAAAAAATTATTAATTGTAATATTCAATATATACCAATAACAAAAGATGAATACAAGTCACATTTGACTTCTGCAATTACAAGAGGTGCTCAAAGTGGTTACCATCAGCATCCAGACACTTCTGATTATGGTGAACTACTGCTTGAGCACAGACAACTTCTCTTAAACTGTGTATCCATTTTTTTGGCACCCTGGTATATACCACCATCCTGCCTTTGTTGTCTTGAGGTCTCACCATAGCAGATCTGCTTTGGCTGGGCACTTGCCCAGAGTTGCCCAACTCTGGAGTTCTATTGCTTGCATGGCTAGGTTGGGCTTTCTCTGCTCTTCCACTGTAGAATGAGCATTATTTGATATGCTACCAAGGAAATCCTCTGGCTTTCATACTTAGCTTTTAATTGCCAAATTAAATGTGCTCAACTTTTTGTTATCTTTTTCAAAGCATCAACTGAGGTTAACAATGGCCATCCAATTCCAATGTCCTTATAGTTACTATTTCCCATACAGTTACTATTTCTCAAATGTTGGAAACATCCACGAACTAATGCATTTCCTTCCAGTTGTGTACCATTCCAATTCACCTCCAGGGAAAGTTCTAGCAATTGCACTGTTTGCTATCTTATGCCAGGGGCTTCACAGACCATCAGTTTTGGAGTCTCTGGAACAACTGAGTGTAAGTGCAAGGGATCAAAAATCCCATCTCCTGCTTGCTTTCTTGGGTAAGTGCAGGTTGGGTTTCACAGGAAGATGATTCTGAGACAGAAATTAGAATGTAGGAGGTTTATTTGGGAGTGCCCTTGTATTCAATACCTGTGGGAGGGAAGGGATGGAAGCAGGATTGGTCAGAGAGAACTATCAAGATGTGATGGAGTCTCATTGGAATGCCTGAGCTGACCATGTGAGAAGTTCTAAAGAGGGATTGACAGAGTGTCCCATGTTGGTCCGTAAGTCATTTGTTTTCAGTTGCCCTGGAAGAGTGTGAACTTGGTTGAGGAGGCTTCAGTCTACCTAGGGGACTGACAACCCAGGGCTAGCTACAGGTGACACTCCTAGAGCTGAAATGATAAATCCTTTAATCCTGAATAGGGTTATGGGAAGTACATCACAATCTTCTCCCAGTGATTTAAAGCTTTAATCATTATGTCATGATCCTATAACTCTATCAGTGCTCTTCCCTTAAATTTAAGTTTATTTTATCTGCTATAATATAACTATACAAACTTTCTTTTTGGTTTATATTTGATTGGTATATAATTCTCTATTGTTGTACTTAAAACTTTTCTGGTGTTTTAAATGTGATCTTGTTAAGAGCATATGTTTTAATTATTATTATTATTTTGTTAGAGGGCAATGTCACTGGCCCTCATATGTGGGTTCTGAACCGGGGCCGCTGGTGTCCCAAGCCAGCTCTTAACCACCACGCCACTCGGCTGTCCCTGTTTGAATTATTTTTAATCCAGCCTTGATAATTTGTGCCTTTTATTAAAGAGCTTAGTACATATACAATTATCATTATTGATATATTCAGGTTTATTTCTACCAATTTAGTTGTTTGTTTTTTTTTTGGTTTTTATTATCTCACTGTTTGAATACTCATTTTTCTCTCCTTCCTTGACTTTTGCCTTGCTTTCTTGCCTTTTCAAAAATTATATCTTTTCTATTGTTTAGAAAATACATATACCTTATTTATATGTAGTAAATAATGTTTCCTTTCTCACAAATGACACATGAAATTTAGTATGTTTTAACCTTAATTCCTCCTCCTAATTTTCATGATTTATTTTCTTTAATATTTTACCTCTTTTGTTTTTCTCTTTAACTTTACAAATTAAATTTTAAAATTATTGTTTTATAAAGTCAATACAGGTTATTTTTCTTTTATATCTTCTAAGCTCTTTATCTCAGATATTCAGTTTCACTAAACTATGTCTAGATTAATATTTTATATTTCTTGAATTGGTGGATTTCATCAATTTTGAAAATTATCAGGTAAATTTCTTTGCGTATTTCCTCTTAGTAATGTTCTCTATTTTCTTTCTGGAATGGCAAATCATCTCTTTCTATCCTCCATGTCATTTTTTCTCTCTACATTTATACATGTTAGAAATTCTCCATAATGTATATATTTTTAAAGATGATTCTTGATAACATCAGATATTCCAGCAAGATAAGAACCAAGAAACAGTCATCAAATCTGGCAACTGGGATGTCACTGGTGAACTTGATGAAAAGAAGAGAATGAGAAAAGCTTTACTGCAAAGGAATCAACAGAGAGAAAGTGAAGGCAATGAATACAGATCTCTCTTTTTCCAGGCATTTGGTAAAGAGAAATAAAAAAGAGATGGTAAAATAGATTGAAAGATTCTTTTAGGATAGCAAAATCCAGCTGTGTGCACTGGCAGGAAAAAATGAACCTGATGAAAGAGAGAAATTAAAGCTGTAGTCCAGAGGTGGGGTAACTGATGGGCAACATCCCAGAGAACCTGTGAGAAGATGGGACCCAGGGTTTCCCTCCAGTCTTTTTTCCACAAAGCAATCAGAGTAACCTTCTTGGTTTTGTTTTATTCTAGTTTGGAATTACTATCATAAATATAATCTATATTCAATGAACAAAATTTAGAAAATATAGATAAACAAAAAGAATTTTACAGGATGGGCAATCTCATTTCCCTGTATATCTGCCCTGGCATTTTGCTATATGTTTGTTATGCAAATATTAATGTATATATTAACATATATACAAATAAACACATGTGATCATATTAAACAGTCAATTTTTACAATCTGATTTTTCTCATTTAATTAATTGTGAATGTCATCTTATATCAATAAGCAGAATGACCTTTTAACAAACAGAAACTAGATTTTATTACCTCCTCTGCTTAGTAAAATATTTCACTCTCTGACTATTGCATTTAGGAAAAAAAAACAAACATCAAAGCTTCATAATTTAACCCACAGTGATCTGGCTCTAGCCTCGCCGTATATCATTTTTGCCCTAATCACTTTTGCTTTTTCATTCCTCAAGTACACAAAACTCTCTTGCCTCAAACTCTGCTCCTCTACTTGGATTGTCCTTCTCTAGGATCTTGCATCACTGGATCCTTCTGGTCCTTTAGGTCCAATTTACTTCTTCCCTTTCTAGTCAAATGAAAGTTTGATTTCCTGTATGGTACCCATATGTCTCCACTTGCCTGTCATAGTCCTGGTTTTCGCCTGTTGTTCTGACATAATAACTAGTAACATCTCCTGTCACTCTCACAAGTGCTCCAGTTTGGATGATGAATTACAGTTCTTTCACTTCACAGTAGTTATCACGATTTGTAATTATGAATTTGTCTCTCTGTTGAGTTGTGTGCCGTGTGTCATCCAATAGTCAATAATCTCAGAGAAGGTGGAAAATAAGTTTGTTCTCCACCATATACCTCTAAGTCCTTGGGTTTTGACCCTCAAAAGTAAACAGTTTTTGGTTGAAAGAACAAATGTGACAAAATATTTTGGGAGATTTTGGGTTAAAAAAAAAAAAAGATACAGGGCCAGCCGAGTGGTGCAGTGATTAAGTGTTGGCTTAGGAAGCCAGTGGTCCCGGTTTGGGTCCCACATATGAGGGCCAGTGACACTGCCCTCAAAAAAAGGAAAAAAAAAGAAAAAGAAAAAGAAAAAAAGATACAAGAAATGTTGACATAGAAAGTTGGAGTGTTAACTACCTCAATAAAATAGACTGAGAATGAGGGTAGGGGTGAGGAGTGCAGGGGATAGAAACTGAAGAAAATTAAAATATTTACGAATTCCACAGATAAGAGGAGCAATTGATTTTCATAGTTGCTAATAAAGATGTCTTTACTGATTTTTTTTATTTTATTTTAATGAAGGCTAGAAGACTACATGGTGCTCAGATAAAACCCAAAATTTTGAGACTATCCAAAGTTCACTGTTCTCTCACGAAGAAGCCTACAATGGGACATCAACATAACGACAAATCTCCACCAGCCTAGCCCACTGAGGGCAGGGCAGGCCAGACTGTGGGCCATTATCCTGACCTGGGCACCTCATGTACTTGGCAGAGGCAGCTGGAATCCTTATTCCCAAGACACAGTCCCCACCTGCCCAGTAGACCACCTCCAGCCAGCTCAGAGCTGTCCAAGCTGCAAGACCGGGTGGCACCAGCCAATCAGCAACTCACACCGGCCTTCTTTTCCTAATGCTGAAGAGAAATTGTGGCCTTTTAGTGTTCCAAATCTTGCCTGCCATCTGCCTACTCCACAAGGGGAGCATCAGGATCCCGGCTTTGGGGAACTTCCCCACTCAGAGCTCAACTCTGGTTTCACCTTTATTATTCTTTCTTTAACAATAATATTCTTTAAAAGGATACTTAAATAATATTTAATGTTTTTTATGGGAAATGCAGTTTTCGCCCTGTCTCCTACTCCTGTATCTTTGTTCATCTCCTTTGAAGCTGTTTTTTACCCAACCTTTATAAAAATCATTAATAAGTTTGAACATTACAAATACTCTATTTTAGAATGTGACTCAGTTCACTAACTAATAATACAAGTGGTATAATATGTACAAAACAAGTCTCTGAATGCTTAAGTGCTTTTATTAGCATCAATGTTTTCATTTAATTTAGTTTAGGTGTTAGGTTTTGATTTGGTTTTTGGTTTTGATTTAATTTTGATTGTCTGCAACTAACTGTGGGGGATCCATGTGAGGTTTGTTATTTAAAACCAAAATTCGTTCAGTGCGATCTGTTTTGCTTTAGTCTGTGACAATAAGTCACAACAATTTATTTTGCTTTGCTTCTCTAGTGGGCAACTTTTCTGCAAATCCACATGCATCAAAAAAAGCCACAAACCAAGGGAGTAGTCATTTCCCCATAAAAATCTATTACTATTTACTTCAAATAGTAAATATTGGAACATCTGAACCAACAAAATGCCCTAAATACTCTAAGGATCTAAAAATGCTCTTAAAATATTTCAATAATCAAAGATACTTTTATATTATATACAAATTTTCTTATGATTCATACTACATGAAGTGAATACTTTTTAGATTTCAGTATTGCCAATATTTAATAATATTTTAGTATAGTTTAGTTTAATAGTTTTCCCTTTTTCTTTAAATAATCAACTTTATGCTAGCATTTTAAAAGTAAAGTTTTTTTGTTTTTTTTTTAAAGATTTTATTGGGGAATTGGCGGAGGGGAACAGCGTTGGGGAATCGGGGAAGGGGAACAGATAAGCCGCCATCCCCCTGCTCCTCAGTCCAGCTGCGGAGGACGTCGCCCCACTGTTGGTATCATCATTGCGCTCCTCCGGGATGAGGCAGATGGGTCACCGGCCTCTGGACGGTCGCTCACCACGGCTATTGGCAGCTCACGCTTGGCTGCCAGCCGCTCACGCTGGCTGCAGGCCACTCACTGTAGCCTATGGCAGCCTACTGCAGCAGGGGCTGCAGCCCACACCATCACCGGGGCTTGCACAGCCCAGCTCCAGGTGGAGCCGTTGTTAGCTGTAGAGGGCAGTCTCACCGGCCCTAATGTGGGATCCGAACCGGGGCCGCTGGCATCCCAAAACCAGTGCTTAACCAATGCGCCACTTGGCCAGCCCTAAAAGTAAAGTTTTAAAAGACATTTTAGATAGTGTTTGAAAGGAATCTTAAAATTAAAAAGCTTAATCCAAAGGCATTTACGGAGGAGGTAATATGACGTTAGTCTGCGCTAAGCAGCACGAGGCATGAAAAGACCAGTGGCCGACAGTAACGCATTCTCCCCTACGTCCTGCCTCTCCCATTAGCTGCATATAAGTTTCCATCCCCTTGCCTCTGCATGGCTGAAACAGTCGGATTCTTCTCCTTCCCAGACCCAACTGTCACCTTCCAGCCACACTGTATGTGGCAATCTGTACAGACGGCTAAATCCATCTTCCTGAAATATTCTTTCCATTACATTTTTCTTATTCCTAAAAACATTTGAAATAAAGTCCAAATCCTCAGGCTTATGTAGAAGGAAGAACAATGGTTTTAGATTCAGACCCAAGCCCATACCCTGGTTTGGACACTCACTATCTGAATGACTTGAATAAGTGGCTTGATGTCATGTGTAAAATGGGTATAATCATCACTTCACCAGAGTGAGAAAAAGAATAAATAAATAGCGCATGTAAAGCCCTGAGCAGATACCAAATGCTTACTAAAAATTTGTTTTCTTCCCTAAGGTCATTTTTTGTCATCTGACTCTATCTTCCTTTCTTATTTATCTCTTTTCACTTTTCTACATCGATGCTCTTTGCAATATTGTCACCTATAAACAATCTGTACATTAGTTTCTGCACCCTAGTGGTGTAAAAAAAGTTCATGACTTTATTTTTTATTTTATTTTATTTTTTGAGGGCAATGTCACTGGCCCCCATATGTGGGACCTGAACCGGGGCTGCTGGCTTCATAAGCCAGTGATTAACCACCATGCCACTGGCTCAAAAAAGTTCATGACTTTAAAAAAATGTAACACGATTTATGTGTTAGCACTCTGTTATGCTGATATATTAGCTCATTTCGTCTTACTAAATAATGTATATTACAGATGAGGAAACTTAGGTTGCAAAAGATTGAGAAACATTAACTTTAAATGCATTGGCATCTGCTGTATGAGGATGGTGCTCTTATTTTTCCCATTTATAGATAAGGAATCTTAAAGAGGTTAAAAAGTGATAAGTAGAGGTTTTAAACAATTTAGGCCCTTTGCTTCAATACTGATAGAATGATTGTCCCTTAATTTCCAGGAAAAAAAAGAAAAGAAAAACATAGAAAATATAGCAAAGTTTATAAATGAAGCGGACAACACAATTTTGAAGATAAAGAACAAAATGAGGGTCTTATTCTACCAAATACCAAAATAATATAAAGTTATAGTAATTTGGAAGATATGGTATTGTCACAGAGATAGGAAATGAGACAATGAAACAAAATGCAGAGCCCAGAAAATGAACCCATGTATAAAGAGGAATATATTATATGGTTGATATATATCTGAATCATTTGGTAAAGGGGTGGACCTTACAACAGAAGGTGTTAGGAGAAAAATGAAATTAAACCCCTACTTCATGCAAAATACAAAAATAAATTTCAAGTGTATTGAGATCTAAATATGAAAGACAAAACTATAAAAATGTATGAGAGAAAATGTAGAATACCTTTTTGATCTGAGAGTAGAAAATGATTTCTTGATGCCCAAAAGTATAAACGGTTTCGGAAAAAAAAGTGATAAATTTGTCCACATCAGTACCCAAGCCTGCAAAATTACCCACTTAAAATAAAATATCAAATGCAATCTTTTACCTATCATAAAGTCCCTCAAGCAAGCATTATTATAGTAGTTGGTGGATGTTTTCATAAATCACTTAAACATAAAATTTTCATATTCAAATCTTTTAAATCCATCATACCTTGTGATAGGTATATTAGGAGCCCATCAATATTTCCTCTCAAATGAACAAAGGTACAGAGTAACACAAATAGTAAGATCACTCTTTGGCGCCTTATGACCTGGATACTTTTCTCTGTGAAGTGCACTTGTCAAAGGGCATTCATTTCCCAAAGAGACTATCTCTTTTCATGAAAATCTTCGGAATTCACAGAAGGGGCTGGCAGCCAAGCCCAAGGCTAGGAAAGTAAGTTGTCTTTCTGAATCCCTAGAACCTGTAATGGCTCCTCTTGAATTCCTACTCTCTGGCTCTTTTTTATCCTTTTTCAAAAGTATCTTTTTTTTTTTTTTCTTATCCATACTAGATAAAATTCAGCCCCTCCTACACACTTGCTGGCTCCTACTTCCAGCCCCTCTGTTAACAGTTACAATGGCTTGCTGTGAATTTCTCCCCTATGCCATCTTGGTTTGTAAAAATATTCTTAATAAAATTAAATAAATATTTCTCAATAGAAAAAAAGTAGATGTTAATAACAAAATCTGTGAGATAGTAGGTCTATCCTTGGAGTCAACTTGGAGTCTTCCACTGAGTCTCTGAAGAAGAGTCGATCTCAGTCTCCCTTCACCCCAGTCCATCTTACCAATACTGTTAAATATTGACTTCATAATGTGTAACCACAACTTTAAAGAAATTTTCTTGGTCTCCAGGATCAAGAAAATGTCTTTAGTCTACAATTAAAAGTTCTCCATAATACTCCTTGTCTCTGTGTATCAACTTTAATCCTTTTCATGCTCTTAATAGTCCATATCAAGTTCCATATTTTCCATGATGCTTTTCCCGTTATTGGAGATGTAGCGATCTTCTGTCCTTCCCAAATGCCTTTTGTATGTACCTAGTCTTCGCTCTGTCAGTGCCCGTTGTTAATTTTTAACATGTCCGGCTAGTGGTCTCCGTCGTAGGTGAAAACTGACTGGTAACTTTTGTCATGGTTATCACAAACCAAAATGCTTAATACAGATGAATTTAAGTTAAATTTAGAGCAGAGGATTCTAAAAAAAAAAAGAAAAAAGAAAAAAAATGACAGCCTAGACATAATTCATTTATTCCCACTACCAGTGCGATCTGTCTACCTCTTCTGTGTTGAAAGACTGCTTAGAAGCTCAACAAGCCGAGAGAAAAGCCAGTCAGAAGGGATAAAATTCCCACTCAAGGAAGTGGCGGAAGTCCAGCGAAGGTAAACAGAAATGAAAAGAGCTCCTCATGGGGACTCAAAAAAAGTTCAAATATAGCACAAAGAAACATTTCCTGGACATAAAGGAAAGTATCCTGTAAACTACTCAGTAGATGAATTGAAAGAGAAGTTAGCCACTTTTGAGACCCATGGAATGATGTGGAAGGATACCAGTATACGGAAAATACACATTAAAGCATGGCACAAAAAAGGGGAAATTGGAAAGAAAATGAGGAACAAAGTATAAAGTCTGGAAATATGTGATCTTTTAAAAATTTCATTCTCTATGTAAATATATATACACACACACACACACACATTTATTTATTTATTTATTTATTTATTTATATAGTGATCAAACAATATGGTGAATGTTTAAATTTAAAAAATTTATTACAGTATGACACATTGCCGTTAATCCCCCTCAAAACACTCGCCCTCGCTTCGAACACACTTATCCCATCATTCTTGCCATTTTCTGAAGCAGTTCTGAAAGTCCTCTTTCATGAGTGTCTTTAGTTGCATTGTCGTAGCTGCCTTGATGTCCTGAACTGATTCAAAACATTTACCTTTCATGGTCACACATCGCTTCTGGCAAGGCAATTTCTGTCAAATGGAAACATTATAGTACATCCTCAACCATCTTATTCACCAGATCTGGCACCATGCGACTTTTTACTCTCCCTCAAAGTCAAAATGACCATGAAAGGTAAACGTTTTGAATTGATTCAAGACATTGAAGCAGCCACAAGAGTGCAACTAAAGACACTCACAAAAGAGGACTTCCAGAACTGCTTCAGAAAGTGGCAAGAAAATGGAATAAGTGTGTTCTAAATGAGGGGGTGTATTTTGAGGGGTGTTAATGGCAATGTAATAATTTTTTTTTATTTAAACAATCACTGTATTTCTTGATCACACCATATACATGTATATGTATACATTTTTTCTTTTTAATTTTTCATCTCTTTAAAAATGAAAGCATGTATAGCTATAAAACTTTTTCCAAGTCTATCTTTCACCGTGTCCCATTGATTTTTTTGTAAAAAGTCTTTTCCTTTTCTTGGCTTTACAGAGGTTTATAATTTTGATTTAAAAATGGATTCAAGGGTTATCTGGGAGTGTGTTTTTTGTTTTCCAAATAGATAATTTTTTCTCGTGCTTTTTTTCTGTGACGTGAACTTGTCAAAGGACAATACAATCAAAGATTAATACCATGTAACCAAGCAATTCTTATTTTGACATAATCAGGAATTTTATCAACATAATCTATTATACCAACAAAATGAAAAAAGTATTACATCAATAAATGCTGACACTGCATTTGATAAAATCCAATAACCATTCCTGATAAAAATCCTTAGTAAAATAAAATGTATTAGAATCAAGACAGTTACACAAACCAAGAAAGATATCCCTAATAATGAACTACTAAAATAATTTCAATTAAAATCAGCTATCACCATTATATTTTAGCATTGTTTCAGAAATGCTAATAAACATAAGGAAATTAAGTAACTAGTATAAGCATTAGAACAGAAATTTTTTAAATATCTCTTTTTTTTGACATAACTAAATGACAAAACCTAAGATATTCATGGAAAAATCTAATAGCATTCATTACTAAGACAATTTGGTAGTGTGTGAAATACAATGAAAACACTTTTAAAAAGCAATAGTTTTTCTCCGTTTCAGCTATAAATCACTTAAGAATGAAAAATGGTATTCAGAAAAATATTCAAAATAGCAACAGATACTAAAAATACTTAGGAATAAATTTAACAAGAAAAGCACAAAACCTGTATGAAGAAAATTATAAAATTTTAGGAACATATGGAAAGACATATCATATTCATGAATGGGAAGATAACATATTAAAAAAGATTAAATTTCCCCAAATTAATAAATAAATTCAATATTACTCTAACTGGATTTTTTAATAAAGGTTGTTTGTCATTTTATGATGGTGTGTTGGGGGGCAGTGGTAACTGAATAAAATGAACTTAAAGTTTACAGGAAGGATAAACTATCTGAGAATAGCCAATGAATTTTAATTAGTCTTCAAAGCAGAAAATATTGTTTAGTAGCAATCAATTTTAAAAATAAAAGTCCAAGATCTTAATAAATGTCAAACTTTAGGGCAGGATAGGGGAGGAATGTCTTCTGTTATGGAAAAAACATAAACCCTGATTTCCATACCTTCCTTCTCTCCCTAAACCTGCCCTTCTTTCTGACTTCTGCAACTTCTGTCTACCACCATCCACCCAAACATAATCCAAACGTAACCCAAATCTGCAACCTTCTTTCAACTCTCAACGCTGCCACCCTAGTCTAAACCTCTCCGTCTCCAATAACCTTCTACATATCTTGCAACATTCCCTCTTGCCTCCTCTAATCCATTCTCCCCACAACAGACAAAGTGGAATTTCAAAAGCCAAAATCTTAACTTGCCTCTTCTCCCAAATCCTACAAAGTCTGGTTCCAGCTATCCCGCTAAACTTCTCATTTTATACCACCCTTCTTCTTACCCTCTGTGCTCCAGTTATAATGACCTTCTTTTAGCTCCCTAAACACATCACGTTTGTTTCAGTTGTAGTGGCCTCTCACCTGCTGGGCCCTTTGTCTGCCATGCCTTGGCCCTGATAGGTACATGGCTGGCACCTTAAGTATTTCCTCCTCAAATAGACATCCCTTGATCACCTTCCACATCACCTTATTTTAATTATCTGCAGAGCACTAACTATTGTTGGATCTTTCTTTTGTATATTTATTTGTTTGTCCAATGTATACCCCCACATGGGAATGTAGGCTCCACAAATAAGCAACTTGTCTATCTAATCTCATCAGCGCTAGGCACAGTGCCTGACAAACAGCAGACACTCAATAAATACTTGTTAAATCAAAGAATAAATGACCGAAGCTTTATTTCTAAGTGTTTTTCTAAGGAAGTGTTGAACCTCCAGAAATAGGTTTGTTTTAAAAGGTCATTGAAGGAATGGGCTGTACATATAATATACACAGGGCTTTATTATTTCAAAAGGAGGCATTTTATTCCCAATTTCAGGAATATTTTAAAAATCTAAATGAAAACACAAAAGCCTTGCTTTGTATCTGATGTAATCATCATCAAATACAGATTGACTGCCTTCATCTCTCAAATATCAAAACACTGATTAGCGGCGTCTAACATCTTGACTGGAGGAGACCTTGACATATATGCTTAGTGGGCTATCATGATTTATATAAATTAGCTGCCACAAATTTTAAAGCAGACATTAATTTCCCACCATCTATTTCTAAAATGAATTGCTAAATCCAAAATTCACCTTCAATGCGGTGATCAGTCATCTACAAAGCTTAGTGTCAATGAAAAGACCTCACTTGAAATTAGCATATGTCCT
Source organism: Aselliscus stoliczkanus (assembly GCA_033961575.1). Classification (NCBI taxonomy): domain Eukaryota; kingdom Metazoa; phylum Chordata; class Mammalia; order Chiroptera; family Hipposideridae; genus Aselliscus; species Aselliscus stoliczkanus. The sequence goes on from CM066728.1 coordinate 58,964,127, forward strand.
GGCTGGGGACATACAGGAGAACAGGAATGTGAACTATCAATAGATGATTGGTTGATCACACTCTGAATAGTTATTCTAGAATACTCATCTCCACCGAAATGATCACTTGGTAAGGTTTGTGGTTTTCCTCCTGACTTGCAGGTGTCAGAAAATGAGGAAGGATTTGTAATTCAAACAGCATTTCTCTAGTCCTGAAGATTTTCCTAAACCTTCCTGAGGCTGCCTGGTGTCATTTCCAGGCTTGGTTGTTCAACACAACAAGCAAATCTAGTTGTTATTCCTGAGCCAGGTTACTGCTGACTGACAGAGCCATGGCAACTATTGGTACAACTGCGGGGGAATGTTGGCTATGTAGGTCCCTATTATGGACTGAATTTTGTCCCCTCCAAAATCCATATGTGGAAGCCTTAATCCTCAGGGTGACTGTACTTGGAGACAAACCCTTTAAGGATGTGTTGAAAATTAAATGAGGTCATAAGGGTGGGGCTGTAATTGAATAGGATTAGTGCCCTTATAAAAAGAGAGACCCCAGAAGTGTGTGCACAGAGAAAAGGCCACTTGAGGACACAGGGAGAAGACATCTGTCGGCAAGTCAGAAACCAACCGTGCCAGCATCTTAACCTCAGACTTCTAGTCTCCAGAACTGTGAGAAAATAAATGTTTGTTGTTGAAGCCACCCAGTCTGTAATATTTTGTTATGACAGCTCTAGAAGACAAACACAGTCCTCCTGACCCACTTTGGTCCTGGGACTCCAACATTTTCCCCATCAACTCCCTGTATCTCTCTTATCCCCATCACTTACCTCACCTTACACCCAAGACACATCTTATTTAATTGCTAGGGTGTATAGAACAGCTGTAGACAAGAAGGCACAAGTAGCTTACATGAAGACCATTTTTAATGCAGTTCTGGAAACAAAACCTAAATGATAGGATATACTCAATCACTGCACAAAACTGTTTTTTTTTTCCCCAGTAGCATCTGTTCTAGAGGAAGGCTGCCGTTTCCACATACGTAATCCCAAGTAAAAGTTGTAACTTTCTAGTGCCTTTCCTAGACTAAAAACAAAACCTGTTGTAATTAGCTGCTGACAATATGCCAAAACAGTCTCCTCTCTTCAGCTGTCAGTGATAGCTGCTCAAGCTCCTCAAGCAATGTGAAGCACGGACATAACAAGTGGGGGATCCAGTTTATCTCTGTCTAGCAAACCAAATCGGAGAAAGGCAGAAGCTAAAACAATGGGAGACATTAGCTTTGGGGAAAAAAATGAAAGGAAAGTAAAAAACCACATTTTTTTTTTTAAAAGAGCGTGTTCTTAGCTTTAAAATTTGCCTTTGAGGACAATGTGAAAACCCTAATCAGTGACCCTGAGGAACAGAAAAACATGCTCAACTCATATTTCTATCTTCATCACATCACTCAATGATTGAGCCAAGGACTAAAACATATTTACTCTTTGGGGATATGAAGGGAAAAGGACAATGACAGCTTCCAGTGCTTTGACATCTCAAGGACCAACAAATTGAGGTAGAAGTGAACACTATTCTCCAAAGGAACAATGGAATCAGAATATCCACCCCTCCATGAGGTCCAGGAAATGCTGAGGCCCAGGGTTCAGTGTGAAAGTACCCAGATATGAGGTCCACGCCCTGAGGCCCTGCCTGCCTGCCTGGAATGAGCTCTGTCCTCCAGTGGGTCAGAGAACCCTGTAATGTCAGCGTTCATGCCTTACTTCATTGTCAGGAAAGCTTGTACAAGGTTAGACAGGAAGCAGGAGGGGCTGTGCGCTGGCCCACTACTCCCTTTCTTCCAAGTACTTCAGGTGACCTCCAACACTAGCTGGCGTCCAGAAAGCGGGGCTCAAAGACATCAGTAAATCTACTAAAAATTGGTTCTTTTGCTCTTCATGAATTCAATTTTGATTTCAAGAAGGAAAATCCAGGAAAATTGAAACTGGAAATCAAATAGATAAAATAATATATAGACAGCAACGAGGTCTGACTAAAAATTTTCTGATCAATCCAAACACTCTCTCAGTTTTGTTTCTTTCATCTGGTTGATCCATAATCTACCTGATTCATTTATACTCTAATTTGAAAGCTGAGAGAAAGCCAATACCATACAAAGATAAAGTCCAGTCATTCAGTTGTGAAAGCGAAATCCCAGCAGCTCAGGCTCTCTAAGGGACAGTTGTTTGCTCCAACTTTCTGTAACCCTAAGAAATAAATGAGTATTCTCTAACTGCTCACCCAGTTGTATCTGGATGCTCTCCAACTTGTAAAAAGCTGGCAAATTATTATTCACAATTAAAGTTTATTGAAGACTCACTTTCCAATTAAGGTTATAAATTCTTAAGCAATAGTGCATGGCCGCTTGTGTTTTACAAGCCATTAGCAGCCACTTTATCTGCCTCATGAGGTACAATGATAAAGGTCAAGTGACCCTAGGGATCCCCAACACACATTAATAACCTGGCCTGATAAATGGCCTTGGGGTCTTCCTGGCATGCATAGCTGGACTGCTTGAAGCAAAGAGATATTAATGGATTTTAAATTGTTTTCCATTAACTATACATTCTTCATTGTGAAATGAGAAATTGTTTAAAAAATGGAAAACAATATAATGTAGTGTTAAAAAAACACTTATGTGGAAGTTAGAATATTTGTATTACTGCCCTTCTCACAAGATACTTGTTATTATTGCCCTTCTCACTAATTATATGGTCTGTGTTAAGTCACTTCATTTCCCTGGATCTCAGTCCTCAACTGTCCAATGAGAGGGCTGGAGCAGGTGACCTCAGACCCAGTTAACCTAGGAATATTCCTCTTGCTTCTCATAACTTGACTTTTTGCATTTGCTAAAATGTTCTGGGTGAGGTCTTTATAGTTTCCCTCCTCTGTGCCTGTGTAGGAGAACTACAAATGGCAGAAATACTATAAACAAAAGGATGCAATGATAGAAAGGAGGCTTTTACATGAAGAAAGCTGATTTGGGTCATTTTCAGGAAATTTTCATTTTCTTAAGTCAGGAGAATGATGTGAGGGAAGTCTTCATTTTCTGGTACTTTGTAGGTACAAAAAGACTTAAAAAACAAAGGGGGATTAAGAGCCTAAAGTCATCCAAGTAAGAGGCTGGTAACATCAGGCTTAGGCAAAAAACTGAAGCAGACAAATGTGGTAAAAGGTGAGTTCAAAAGAGGGTTACTATACATATAAAACACAAAGACCTCTATTAATAAATGGGCAAAAGGCATGAACAGTGAATTCACACCAAGAAAAATACAAATAAGAAGCAAATATATAAAAACACATTTAACCACTTAGAATTAAATAAAACTGCAAATAAAAACAATAATAAAACAGTCAAATTAACCAAAATTTTACAAAAGAAGAAATCTAATTCAGGCAAATTTCAGGAGAAATGATAGTATCTATACATAGTTTATAGCACTGAAAATTTGTATAAGCCTTTTGGAGGGGAATTAACAAATTCTCACACACACAATCACACACACACAAATTGTGTGTGTGTGTGTGTGTGTGTGTGTGTGTGTGTATAAATTGATCATAATCTTTGGCCCATTAATTCTATGACTTGGAATTTCTCCCAAAGAAATACCTGAAAGGAAAAAAAACCATTTGTACAACATTCAAAGCCTTTATATTAGCAAAAAAATGGAAATAGTCCAAACATTCTTGTTATTGGACATTTGATTGATGGTGGCTCAAAATCAATGTGACATTATATGACCATTACAAACAAAATATAAAAACTATGGAATAACATGAAACTGTTTAAATAAAAATGTAGAACACAGAGTTGTACATACAATTATTATGGCCATGTAAAAATATACTACATGTGGATAAATTGGAACATGAATATTGAGAATGGGAAAGAGAGTTCTAGTAGGATTTCAGTTAAGTGTAATTTCTTTCCCTTGTTCTTTTTAAATGTTGTTTTACCATTTTAAATAGTATTTTAATAAATTCTTTTTGATAAGGAATTAGAGAATGTTAAAGGATTTTTACATAGAGAATAAATATGATAAAAGCAGGATTAATTGAAAGATTAAGAGCCTAAAGTCATCCAAGTAAGAGGCTGGTAACATACTCCAGACTAGAAGTTATAAGGCGCTGGGACAGAGTACAGAGTGAGAATAGAGAATAAAGGATAATAATGGAGATTAAAAACAACAACAGCGTTGTTTGATTCTGGCAGAAAAATGAGCGAACTTATCTTTTCTAGCCTTGATGACTACTGACTAGCTTAAATGCTATAAGTTTTTTCATTTATTCAACAAACATTTATTGAGGACCTACTATGTGCCAAGCTCATAGTTCTGGGCACTGATACTTATGCTCTGGGCACAGACTCACACTCTCCTAGAGTTTATAAGCCATTCCAGTGCAGTAAGAAAAACAATAAATAGAGTCATGATAGAATAGACAGAGACAGAGAGATAAAAAATATCATGTGGTATTAATTGTTATGCCAAGGACTAAAATAGAAGGATTTTTCTGAGAATGACCTGCTGGTTACTTTAGACTGGGTGGTCAGAGGAAGATTTTGGGGGACATTTCATTTGACACAAGATCTGAATGGCTAAAAGGGGCTAGTTACGCAACACCTGGGGAGGAGGTGGTGGAAGCAGGGGGACATTCCCCAGCAGAGAGAAAGCCAAGTACACAGGTCTAGATCTAAGTCAGGTATTTTTAATGAGTCAGAAAATAAATAAACAAAAGATTTAAAAAAAAAAACAGAGTGGCTAGAGCACAGTGATCCAGGAGGAAAGGGGCACAAGGTGAAGGAGGACATAAATCACACAGGTTAAGGAATTTAAATTTTAAGCCCAGTGGGATGGGAAGTAGCAGAGAACCATAATTTGATGAACATTTTTTAAAATGATGACTAGTATCGTGTGAAGAATGGATTGCAGGGGATAAGAGTAGAAGCAAAGAATCCAGTAAGGAAGCCTCAGCAGTGATCCAGGGGAGGAAAAATGGTGGCCTGAACAAGTGTGATGATGGCACATAGAGAGATGAGTTAACCAATCAGAATCGCTCCTGGAGGTAGAGTCTATAGAACTTCTGATAGGCTGGAACTCCGGGGCCACTGGAGGGGAATAAGTTCTGAAGAGCAGAAGTGAAGAAAGAAGACTGAAGGAAAACTTTAACTGGATGGAAACCTGCCACAAAGGAAACACTGCTGGAATGAATGCTATGAACAAACATTAGTAGCAGCAGTTAAAGAACAGACCAGATTGGGGAGGCCTTACTGTTCAGTGTATCTACCCAAGTTAGTCATTCCAGAGTGCTTTCTCACTGAGAAATGGAAGAGCACAATTTTTCACAAGAAACCATGTTGGGTCACTAGTTAATTACAGAGGCCTTGAATTGTAACCAGCCTACAGCTTCTGGGGAAGGATATGGTCTGGTTTACACAGTGTTTAAAGCAACAAGTTCTAGAAATCCATCAGTCTTTTACGCATGACCTCATTGATCCCCACAAAAATCAATCAAGCTTCTGATATCCATATTGACAAGCCACAGAAAATAAGTCTTCTTATGTTTGTTTTTTCTTTATTCCCATGGGAAATGCTCAGGCCAATGGGAAAATACTTAAAGACCACCATCACACTACTTTTCGCTTATTTCCATTTTTAAAAGGACATTGAGATTTCACAGTAGCCTGAAATTCTCAATAAATTTCATTGTTTAGAGCTACCCTATGCTTCATCTGGGAACCTTAGTTCCCTGCACAATAAACTTTTAATTGTTTATAAAGAACAGCACTTGGATAAAATATGTAGACTAAAAAAAAAAAACCTATCCTCCCTACCAAGTAAAAGTCACTTTACATAACATTTGGAAAGTCATACTTGCCAACTTCTTGACTCGTACCCTAAAACTTTCTTTAAAAACAAATAATATAAAATATTATATTTTAAAAAGACACTTTTAGCAAAGTTGCTCTATAAATTAATTTTGCATTTGGACACACCAATTGATGATTAAGACGACCCACAGAGGTATTTTTTAAGATATTTTATCAACTTTGAGATTTTAACCAGGCAGATGGATGGATTGAGAGACTGAAAAAAAGCTTTCACCACATAGGTCATTGGTTCAAATCCAACCCAACTCAGCCGGAAAGCAATTATCATTTGCTGATCTTTATGAAATGCACTGGTGGGCTAAATTCAATTTCTAACAAGAAAAATAAACAGCTACAATTGTTGGGAGCTTAGACCAGGGGCCAGGGATTAATTTAGTTGTTTCATGTCAGTATTGATACATATCAGAAATGCTAAGTTGCAGGACTGACTGAGAATGTTCACCAACAATACAATAAGAGTACAAAAAAAGAAATCACATGCACATCTATTTATGTATATATGTACAGCTATGTGTATGTGTGTGTATATATATATAGTACATGTGGATATATACACATTTATTTTGAAATATGATAGATCTTAATGTTTGTAAATAAGCTTCAAGATTCATGACAAACAGTTCTGTAGACCCTTACCACTTACAAAGAATACATCCCCAGACATTCAAGAATCCCATATTTACCAGTACACCTCTTGCATATAATTTCTCCCTTAAAAGCACTATGATATAAATGAAATAATTGAAGCAACTCCATTAGGCCCTTCACAGGAATGTTTGCATGTGCTGCTGGCTTTTTTTCACATTCTATTTCCATTAAGAGTCATATGTTTCCTATGCATATCCTTACACCACAAGTTAACTGCCTTTTCCACTTTCACTGAAGTTTAATCCCTCCCCTGTTGAACAATTCTTGTACTGGCTAGAGTCACTTCATGAAATGCTTTTGTCTTGTTGGCCTAGCAAAATTAATAAACTTCATGAACCTTGAGGGCCATAGTTATTTAGCCAAGCCCAGAACTTGAAACTGTAAGGGTTCCCTGTAATGTACCGTTTTGCTAAGTTTGTAGCTGAACTCAGGAGAATTATGTTAGAAAGAGTTGTTTAGCCAGTGAATGAGACCAGCTGATTACTCAACCTTTTGCCCTTGGTGCAGCTTTTTTAATTTCTGTGTTTTTAATAGCATAAAATTAAATCTTGCTTCATTTTATGGGACAAAAATAGTTATATTACAATTTGAAAACCTGTAGGTTCTGGAAGTTTAAGAATCTATGTAAGGCAAATAAGGATCTGCAGATGCTAATACCTCCCAACACCTGGCTGGAAGTTGGCTCAGTAGGAGATGGTGAGGGCAATACCCAATTTTCCAACTGGACTATGGGAAGAATGAAGATGCTATTATAAGAAGAGAAAAAATTCTAGGAGGAAATAAAAACTTAAGTTTTAGACATCTTGATATTAAGGTCTGTTGTGACAGCTAGATTTAAAAAAAAATGCAGTAAGATGATGAATCTTGAGAGAAAGATAAAAAAACAGACTATAAATTTGGAATTCTTCAGGATGGAGGTAAAGGCTAAAGGTGGGTGGGGGGTATAGAAAAGGTTCTTCTGAAGTCAGTCAGTCATGTGAACCCAGCTCATGTGCATCAAGGGTCACAGGCTCAGTCACAGTTTGAGATGTCAACTTTGCAGTCACTTTTTCTTTATGTTGTACATTTTTTCCTGAGGACATTTGATCTTCATGTTCGCATACTAAAGTGACCAATTCAGTAAAAAAAAAAATAATAAATTTAAATTACTGTCACAACAAAGAACATTTAGTTGACCATTTTAGCCATTTGAAAGCTAAGTCTGGAAAAGCTCCCTCTGTGAGGTCAGTATCTCGCATTCAGCTAAGTGTCCACCACCTCTATTTAGCTGCCATTACATGGACCTTCATTCGCTCCAAAGTTGAGCAGAATTTGACTTATCTGCCAAAATACACAAACTAGTTTCTGAAAACAAAATGTTAATTTGTCAAGTTATGTACTGTTTCCTTTTCTTTATGGGAAGGGTTTTCATTACAAATTTAATTTCTTTAATAGATTCAGAGCTATTTAGGTTTTCTATTCTGCTTTCTTCTTATTAAAGGTGGTAGTACAATGATACCAATTTAAGGAAAAGCTCATATTTTTATAATATCTAACAATAAAGGAGGAAAAGGGCTCTTCTTACAAGAAATCTTTTGTTTAAATCTTCCCTTTCTGTTGAAAATTAAGCCACCATGAACATGAAGCCAAAAAATGTTGGTCTTTTCTTCTAATGTAACACAGATGGACAATGTACCACTCTGAGGCCACGCAGGGGAGCAGCATTTCAGCACTAAAAGGTCACATCAGAATTAAGTTGGTTTCGGTAAAATGAAACAAAATGAAAACTTTGTGTCTATGCCCCAAACCCACTTTTTCAAGTTCTTTCATAAAGACACAGTCAGGCATAGAATCGCCAGTGTTACCTACCACAGACTCTGCTATTCATAATCTGGAAAGATGTACTGGTCCACTGCCCAGAAAATTTCATCACTAAGCACCTTCAGTTCTCTCATAAGACACTCCATACCTCACCTTCCAGAAAGTTCTCCATGAATTTGTTGATGGAACAAATTAATGAATTAAATTACTACTATGCTTTCCCTTCTTGCTGATTCTCCCAAAAAGGTGTAAAGAAGCTTAGTTTCAAAGTTTTAGCAATTAATAAAGAGCTTTTTGGGCTATATCTAATTTAGCATAAAACACATCAGGTATGAACAGTCCTTCACACCTCTGTAAGGGGTGGGAGCACCAACTTTTGCTGTAAGAAATTCTAGTAGACCTGACCTCATGTTATGGCTGTCACATAAAGGAGTTAGAGAAAATTAATGTGGCTCTTGAAGTGTTTTGATATGAAACAATGTCATTTATGGAATTTCCTCAGGAATATATCCTTTGGGGAATTGATTTATAAATTCCGCATCCTCTATTTTATAGATAAGCAGCCAGTAAAACCTTGTATTATTTATCCTAAAATTAACTTTTGTCTTCAATTATTCCAGAATTTGTATAAATCCATTCATACTCATTTTATCTAGACTCTGATTTTGTATTGCCTGGATTACTTACTGTGGACTCTTGTTCAGTCACTTCATGACTCTAAACCTCAGTTTTCTTATCTGTCAAATACACCATATATGCCCTACATCTCCTAGAGATGATGTGAGGGGCTGGAATAATAACATTAAAAGACTTTATAAGCTGTAATAGCTCCACAAATGCAAAGTGTTATGATTCTGTCTCCATCAGCCAGCTAATTTATCCCTATCCCTCGTTATTTCAAAGGGGTTCTCTGTACTTTCCACAATTCTCCTGTACCTTTTTGGGTTTTATCTACTAGAGCCAGGTATTCTGAGAAAGTCACAAGTGGAGGCTAATTGCTTGTTTATAGTTCTTGTTTGATAATAATAATTATAATTATAATTATAATAATGGCTAATATTTATATAGTGTTTACTATGAGCCAGTTGTCATTCTAAGCGCTTTATAGAAATTAGCTCATTTAAACCTCATAACAACTTTACAAGGGTTTTACAGAAAAGGAAACTGAGGGACAGAGAGGTCAGTAACTTACCTGAGGTCAGATTGGGGTGGAGTCAGGATGTGAACACAGGCAGTCTGGCTTCAGGCACACTAATCAGCAGGCTTTACCATAGCCTCATGGACAAAGTTAAAGAAATGAATTACATTCAGTTTTCCAAGCTTCATTTCTTGAATCATAATGTCCTATGTTTTAGCCAGTAATTCACATTTCAGAAGCCACTCTAAAGACATAGAAACCTCTTTATAGCCAAAGATTTTTGTTATAATATAAATAAAATGGAGGATACCATATGAAAACTATATGTTCCATAAGAGGAAATAGCGTTTTTTTTTTTTGTTTTTTTTTTTCAGAAAAGGAACCATTGGCAATGGTCAGTTACATCTTCAGTTAAAATTATGTTTAAAATAATGGGCAAGAACTATAAATGATTCTGAATGAAAAAAGCAATATAGAAAGTTTGTTATCATAATTACATAAAATACACATACACATAAAACCATTAAAAGGAATGAGTAAAAATAAAACGTGTTGTCTCGAAGTGATTTTTAAAAAAATTCTTCTATGTTTTCTGTCTCCTACTGAAAAAAAACCATATATGGCTTTTACAATGGAAATGTAATAAACTTTATTTTGTAATTTTTCTGTTGATTTTTCCCCCTAAAATTATGTTTTTCTGTCTCACTTTAGAACTCATCTGATATTCTCTATCTATCCTGTCAGTGATTAGAAAGAGCAGACTAAGGTCCACTTGGTCCTCAAGTTCAGATTGACACATGGAGTGAGGCAAAAATACCTGGAAATTTTTTATTCTAAGTAGGGCATACAAGCACATAATACATAACAATGACTCAAATATATCAGAAAATTATGAAGATAAGAAAACAAAGAAGGAAGGAGGCAAGAAAGAAAGGGGAGAAGAAAAAAAAAAGTAAAGATAAAACAAAACAGAAGAACTCTTAGTAAAAACTCTCTAAGCAGGGCCAGATAAGCAGCAAAAAGTTACGACTGAAAGCAAGGTAGGGAGGTCAGGATTCAAGAATATACAAGCAAATCACTTGAAAAGATTTGGGTGGGAAATTCCATAAGAGTGAAAACAGGAGGGAAAAAAATATAAACCTAGTTGTTGCCGATCTGACAGTCTATATGAGTTCAATGTCCAGTCAGGAAAATAGGAACCACTCTAGATTTCAAACAGAGGGAATTTAATATAGCATTGATTAACAAAGGGTTGAAAGGAATAGAAGAGCATAAATGGGAAAGATAAAGTTATTGAGAGATTAGTAATTGTAAAATGCCGCTGCAACCCACGAGGCCAGAATAACAAAAGGAAAAAGGGTGACACCAAGGATTCTTGCTTGTTAGACCAGAGAAAGAGCTGGCACTGGAGCTGCGGCCATTTTTCAGGCAGTCGGTAGCCCACCACCTCAATGCTGTACAAGTCCGGGGCCCAGAGTTGGCCATTACCATTGCAGCCTCTTCTGGAGCCAGAGCCCATGGAAACTCCACCACCGAGGCTGCTAGAACAGCTGCCATTATTGCTGCAGCCCAAATTGCCTGAGTAAGAACCCAGGAGCTCAGGTTCTCCTGCTATTGCCAATGTCAATGGCAGATACCAGGCTGGAAGCAGGGGGGAAAGATCTCTTCCAGTCTTCCTGCCTCCTGATCTCCTGCTGTGCCTTTCATTGGTAGAACTAACTGAAAGCCAACTGGCAAAGAATTCTGAGAAATGTAGTGTGCAAGCTTCCAGCCCCTTGTGATACAGAAACAGAGACAAAGTCAACAAAAATTAACCAGCACAGGTGGTAAGGTCAGGCCAGCAATAGCCTCAAGTCTAAATTGATGCTAACTTGGGAGACATCGCCCATATCCTGCTAAGCTTCCCTGCAAAGGGCTATGAGTGCTTTGTGTTCTAAGGTTCAGTAAGGCCAAGACGGGTCTTCAGAGGCTCAAATGTCAATGTTAGAAGGATGCCAGGATGGGAATCTTTATCTGAGGACATAATCCACAAAAGATCTTCTGCATTTTACTGTTTACAAATGTTAAGTGTCATTTGCAAATCTGAAGACGGATGCCACTCTAAACTCCTAACATTCTAGTCCTAATTCAAGCCCTAAACACAAGGTTTCACTTCTTTCACCATTTAAGATATAAAGCTATTATAATTCCACCTGGCATGAGCAAGGGTGCAGGCTACTCTGTAGTAAGTCTGGGAGTTGGTCACATGGTTTTGTTTTATTTTTCATTTATGCTCACAGTTATTATATGTGACATTGTTAAACACTAAATGAGAGGAAATAGTGTACGTTGGTCTCAACATTTCTAATGTTTACTATGGTGATAGTTAAATGTTTTAAGTAAAGAATTCTATCAGGCTGTAATAATAGACATATAAATAAATAGCTTAGTCTTAAAATTAGTCTTAAAATGGCTTAGTTTTCAGGATGAGACAATGAGAGTTGGAGGCAGATAATTACTGAGCCAATTTTATAGATGAAAAATCTATAATACACACACACACACACACACACACACACATACACACTACACAAAAACAACTATATGGGATGAATTTCAACTTCCCTGGAGACCAAGGTGGCCACAGCTTACAACTCTGCCTCCCGAGAGGACCTGCTTACTTAGAGACACCTGGAGAGCCGTCTCCCAGGTCTTTGAGGACAACCTTGGTATAGAGTGACTATACCTGGAGACATGGAGGGACTTTACAACGGTTTTATAGACTGGTCAGGCTGGAAGTGCCCACTGGATATCATGCTGCGCAGTGCTTCCCAGCTGTTTTCTCTCTGGGACAGAGTGGAGAACTCTCTGGGATATATTTATGGGAGGACTCTGACGCCCAACCCCATCCACTGTCAGCCACTGTCTTTCTGGATTGTCACCAAACTCGAAAGGAAACATGAGGGAGTATGGAAAAGCAAACTAATAACCAGGAAATCTGCTCAAATTTAGCTCTGGCCTATAGTGCCTCAACTTTTCTCATCTATAAACTGGGATAATTGAGAGAAGCCCAATACTCTGTACTTCCCCAATATTTAAGTGCTTCTTTATGCATCTGTGTAACACGCACACACACACACACACACACACACCACCACCACCACCATCACACAAACACACACTAGGACATGAGCTCTTGGAGGGCCACATCAGTGTCCCTAAGGCCTTGAATAGTGAATAGGCCCTCATATGTGACCAACATTCAATAGGTAGGTATCTGTTTAATAAATAAATGAGAGAAAACAAAACATGTTAAGTATGACAAAGCACTTTGAGAAATATAATTCCTTTTTTTAATACTTAAATGGGACTTTACCATTTATGAAGTGTGTGTGTGTGTGTGTGTGTGTGTGTGTGTGTTGCATTGTCAGAAAAGTCATGACGTGTTTTCTCTATGCTTTTTGTTGCAAAAATAGGTCATGACTTTTCCGATAACCATATATATATAAAACACTTTTAAAATCTAAATTTAATTCTCAGAAAGTAAGCTGGGAAGACATTATTATCCTCATTTTATCAAATGAAACATAAAGTTCGAAGGGATTAAGTAATTTACCTAAGGCCCAGTGAGTAATCTATTATGCTTCACAAATGTAGGTGTTCTCATTTTTTTTTTTTTTTTTAGCTGAGCCATCCTGCCACCTGTTGGCAGCTCAACAGCAACTCAGCACGGGCTGGCATCAAACCGCTGCTGCTCAGAGCTCAGCTCGCACTCTTGAGTGAGCTCTTAACCAACTAAGCCACTCAGCTGGCCCTGTAGGTGTTCTCATTTTATACATGTGAACAACATTTTCATTCCTCTCTGCACTCCATTATTTTCCAAAGCAAACTGAGGAAATGGGAGGGCCCACTCTCACACAATTTACAAAGTGCATTTTACCCAATGTTATTGTCTGCATGAACTCCCTCATATCCAGGTTTTCTTTCTGAAGGACTGGAATTTTCTAGGGTCTGTCTGGGAGGGAGGGAGGTGGGGGCCTTCCCCTACCTTGGTAAAATGGTCCTTTATACTCTGAGTGGTGTTGACTCCAGGAAGAAAGAGTCCACTGCTTCTCACTAATCTCCTACACAGCTCTTAATAAACTAAAGGTAATATGGCAGAGGGAACACAGTGTTTGAAGAAGTGACAGTTTAAAGTGCCAAAATATATGGTTGGCACTTAAGGACCACAAATCAATCACAATCAATGAGTGGAAGATTTTATTTGCCATCCTAGCTCTAATTGTGGTGTAGGAAGTAATCTTTGTCTTTTACCCTCAAAACAGAGCACTGGAAATACTGGCAGAGCTGCCTTTTAAGCCCCTTTATTAGGCAAAGGCATTGCAAAGATGTTAAGGGGACAAATAGGGAGGCAGAGAAGTAGGGAAGGACAGGATGGGAAGGGATACATCTCAACAATGTGTGGCTTCTTAAACGAATGGTGTTTATTGCTTACAAGCTTAGGGGTGGGAAATTGAAAGGACAGTTGCTCTATGATCTGGAAAGGCAGGCAGAGGCCACTACCAATTACCTGCAGGAGAAATGAGGTCATTTAAACACAAGCTACAGTGCTCTGGAGCAAAGGTCGGAGAAAATTCATGATGGATCTGGTGGAAATTCTGAACGAAAGGAGGCCTTTGGGAAATGGCCACTGCAACTCAAATGAGCAAAAGAGATGCCAAGCCTATTTGTTTAATAATAATTCTAAGAGCTATCTTGTATTAAACACTCCTGTGGGAAAACCATTTTAATAACGGCAAACTCTTCTTATGAGTCAGGCTTCTGGCATCTATGATCTCATTTATTCCTGACAACAACCTGTGTGGTAGGTACTAGTGTCACCATTGCACAGATGGGAAGGGCAGGAAGGAAAGGATTAGGTGATTTGATCAAGGTTCCCCAGCTTGCAAGTGACAGGGTCAGGATAGAGTCTAGGTTCCTAACCCTTCACTATCCAGTGTCTTTGTCGCTCTCGTGACCTCATATCTTTCTCACAATGACACAGCTAAGAGTGTATTACGACCCTCATTTTAGGGATGAGAAAGCTGAGGCTGGGAGGGGCCAGACATAATGTCAGACATAAGTGGTGGGGCCAGGATTCAGACGAGGCCTGTCAAAATCCACAGCCCATAAACTCGCCCTCCAACACATCACCTGCCTACAAAGAAGTGTACTTTCCAGACCCAGATAGATCCCCTAAAGGAAATGGAATCGTTTTTACGTTTTTATGTTTCAGGCTTCTCAGAGCCAGGTTTGATGTTCTTCTTTGGCTAAAAAAGGTGTCTATGTTCCCAAACCCGACTCAGAAATCACACATTTCCATGTGAAAGGTCCACCCTGATTTCCAGGACTCATCAGGAACTAAAGACAATCTAACAACCTACCCCAATTAAAAGGGCGAAGGGGAGGGGAAAGCTGACGGTCTTCTAAGCAACTAGGGGGAAAGGTCTGTTCAAGAAAAGACTGTTTTTCATAAAGGCAAACAGGGTTGGATTTATTTCAGGAGAGTAACATCCCCAAAAGCGCCTTTTTAAATATGTTGCAAAACTACTGCTCCCCAAGCTCACTCTTGGGGAACAAGAGTTTCCTTTCCTACCTCTCCTTTCCTTATGTCTCAACTCAGAAGAATTTAGTTGGAGAATTACAAGGGTAAACTCCAAAAAATGAATAAAGACCCACTTGGGGAAAAAAATATCTTTAACAGCACAGACTTATTTGCCTCAGGACTTTACTTTCTCATCCAGGAAGCACTGACCCTCAATGGTCAGGGCCAGCCTAAACAAAACTGTAAATTCGGACAACTCTTTCTATCTTTCTAGTATAGCCATGGCCTCCCACCCACCTCCAATACACACGCCGTCTCCTTCCAGGGCCCACAGTCACTGCATATCTTCATGTTGCTATGGAGTTCCTACAGACTCTGTACAGACTGGGGACACGGATATCCCTATAGGTACACAGACACACAGACACACACACACGCATGTACACAGACACACACACGCACACATTCATGCACATACACATACAGACACACACACACACACACACACACTAACAAAGTAGCACTGACACAGATGAGTGGGGAATACAGTTTTAGTTGTATGAGATCAAATGATACACTGCTGAGGTAATCACCTTGTCACCCTCTTACACCAGGATCAGTCCTGCAAAGCCCACAGCTCCCAGGAAATCAATGACTAGCTCAGCCTCTAGCCACCTAGAGAGGTGGGTTCAACTTGCATATTGAAAAAGTGGCACGTTTATAGGCTAAATATACAGGGAGTCCGACAGTGACTGAGATCCAGTACCCTGCTGTCCTCTCTTATCTTCAAGTAGCTTTGTCCAAGGACACGATTCCTTTGACTTTTCAGACAAATGAACATCAAGCCCTCCCCTTTGCCTGTGATCATGCCCAGAATATTGTCCATAGGAGCTTCCACTCTCCTATCTCAGAGAAGAGCCCTGTATTATACTTTCTACCGCCTGTCCTCCCACTCAGAATGGCCCATCCGATCCTTTGTGTGTGTGATCCAGCCAGTGGACAGTGAGGGAAGACCTGGAGTGATTCATGTTTCCCGGGCAGCTCTGCATGGATTCATTCACATGTCGTAAATCTCCCTGTCCCACTAATGCTAAGATGTCATCTTGGAAAGCTTAGAGGACTTCAGGCACGAGGCACCAAGGGTAAGTTCATGAGAAGCAAATGCTTTATTTGACATGGAAACTCCTCAAGCATTATTCCAGAGCACCAAACTCAGAGTTTAAAGCCAAAACTATTCTAATTAGCTTCATCTTGTACAAAACCACTGGCTGCAAAGAAGATATTTTTGACCTATTTAATTCAAGGGGCTCTGTCTTCATAGAGGAGGCTGATTATTTTAATGCTTTGAGCTTTTATGGATGTAAATTCAAGAAAATTGTCATTCTCCAATTCCTATTCTGTAATTAATCTATACCAAACCATGGCCTTCAGAGACATCAAGAAATCTTAGTTAAGGGCTCTTGGTGCAAGCCCTAGTGTTAGGAACCAGGAAGATGGGAAGGTGTTTACATAATGTAAGTAGTCAAGGAAAGAATTCAGGCAAGTGTTGATAATTCTGATCCAAAACTAAAACTTCCAGACAATTGAAGGAAGAGTGGGCAACTGTTGAATGTTAAAAAAGAAAAAAAAAAATTCAGATAAAAATGTCAGTTCTGTATCTACAAAGCCAAAAGTAACGTGTTGGATGTTCGATTGTTTGGGCCCATGCAGATAATAAATACAGGCTCCAGGAAACCATGCAAGTAGAATGGACCAAAATAAGTAGAAGCAAATAGAAAAGTCAAAAAAAGTTGCCACACCCTCCTTCCCCAACACACATACACATTCATCCGTTTATTCTTTCCCCTAGAAAACCTCTCCTTTTTCCCAATTGTAGTATCTTGATGTGAGTTACCTAAATAATTATTTCTATAGGTCATTTTACTTTGACTCTGTCTACCTACACTGAATGAGAAGGAAAAATAATTAACCATTGAAACCACCTGGCTAGGCAGTCACATGAAGATGGCATTCTGTGCCTGCCTGCATTTGCCATGAAGGCCTCATTTTGCAGGGCAGCTTATCCATATAGGAAAACCCCTTTCAGACATGTGGGAAACTCCCATCACTGCTTGGGCAAATCTCTTTTAAAAGCATACAGCTCAGAGAGGTAAGAATGATGATGTGCCAACTCCACAGCCCCCAAGGACTTTTGGTGTGAGCTCTTTTTCTGTCTAAGTTCACTCCCAGATGATCTCATCTAGTTTCATGGCTTTTAACAACAAACTATTTCCAAATTTGTATCTACAGCCAGGGCCACCCTTAGGGCCTTTGGGATCTGGGCAAATGTGTTATGCCAATCCCTGTCGCTATAAACAATTTGAGTCATCCCCAAATCAGCCTGTCAGCATCATTCTGGTGGTCCCATTGCACAAAATCCTAAAAAAGGAAAACCTTGCTGGGCAATGGAGTGATCCTCTTGGGGTGACCCCATCATTGGTGCACTGACATTTCCAGCTGTCCCAGGCACCAGAGGGGCACTTAGAAAAGCTGGAGAAAGTCAACCTAAAGTCCAGGGTCCCTGAAGCCCAGGGTCGGCCAGTGGCTTGCGTGGCCTGCTCTAAGGAAACACTGTCCCAAGCCCCAACCTGTGTTCCAAATTTCAAGCTTATCAGAAGTCATCCACTTCTCAGCTTACAACCATCCACCATTCCAACCACTGGCACATTTATATGTTTTCCTTCCTCAATAATATACATCCATAGATATGTGCATATTATGTGTGCCTGTGTGTCTTTCTCCTCTCTACAGCAGATTATCACTGAAAAATGCTATGATGAAGACCTCATGATGGCAAAACCATCATTTCATGATTCGAGAAAGAGGAGTGGGAGCGTGGGACAGGCTACCATGTGCCACTTGATCAGCAAACCCATCTCAAATACAAACTTCACTGACCTCATTTTGCCCAAACTTGTAGCTGGGAGGAGGGTTAGCCATGAGCTCAAAAGAAGAATCTAGGTTGTAGAAGGGAAACTTCTTTTCCTCTGTGCCCAGAATGGGGGGACACAGCTAACACTCTCCTGAACCAAATGAGAAAAGCAACCTTCTCACTCAAGTACTTAAAAAAGCTAACCCAACCCTAGACCATCTGCAAGGAAAGTTACGGATGCAAATGACTCACACCTGAGAGCTGCACTGAAACATCCAGGAGACATGTCTACTGGTTCCCAGACTTTAAAGATGGCCACCCCAGATCTAAATGGGGCATCCCGGGTTGTGGCACTCACCCAAGGAACTGGCATCAAGCTCTTCCAGGAACCTCTGAGAGCCTAGAATCCTCAGAAGAGGAAAGCAGCAGCCTCGTCAATAGAACTGCACAGTATGTATTCAATTAAAATCTCAATTGAAAAACAAGGACCCCTAATGTGTTCTTAATGTTTTATTCCCCTGAACAAACATCATGACCCTTCTGCAGTCTTCAGTGTTGCACTCCCCCCTTCTGTTTGCTGGACAACAGCTAGGCTCCTTTTGTTTTACTAGATGAATATTGTGACCTTTTCCAAATATTATGGCCTTTTCCAAATGTGTATTATCATTTTCCCCTTTCTAATGCCAACTTGTGACTTCAGGCCTGGCTTTCACACCCCTGTTAAATGTCATCAGTTTGTTTGCCCTACCCAAATGTCAAAAGGTCTCTCCTTTTCTGCTGACCACAAAACAATTTTGGGGTGGAGAAGTCTTTTTAGGGTGTCCACATGTATGAAGACAACCTAGGATGGGATGTGTGCAGAGCAGAGGGGTGATCAATCAACCTAACTTCCACCTGAGTGCAGATGTTCAGAAAACAACCAGAGCCATGTTCAAAATTCTGAACCTAGGGACTTTTCTCCAAAAAATAACCAATGGTGGCTTCTCACTTACTGCCTGCTAACATGCACCGAAAATGTTGTTGCCTCATCTTGTACTTGCACTGTGGACATATCACAGGCAGAGTTTAGCCTGAAAACACACAATAGATCTGCATGACCAGTGGCCAAACTTGAACACATTTCCATTGCTCATGCTGCACATCCTGCATCCCTGTTAACTGATTTTCATATTAACCACAGAAAGCGATTAGGCAATAGGCCTAGGTTACAGCTGCTTAACGGAGTTCTTTGCTCTATTACAACAATCCAACATTTAATAAATAAGTGTAACATCACTGCTCATGAAACACCAAATGACGCTCAAAAACATGTTCACACTTCATACCTTCAGCCTTTCTTGTTTAAGGAAACATATTCAGGGAATTATCACACTACCTACAGAAATAGTGACCTCCACTTTTATTTCCAAACTAAAATAAAATACTTGATTCAGTCTCTGGTGGAGGAATAAGAGATAATCTTGGAATTAAATGTTTGACTATCACCTTGGGGTCTGGGCTCACAAACCAGCATTGATCATGGTGAACAGTCGATTAAGAGGGGCAATAAAGACCTTCTCAGTTCCCCTCAAAACACCCTTGAGAGGGGCATGCAAGGTCTCACTGAAGTCCTTATAGCTGAAAAGGATGAAGACATTGAGATGACTTTCTTTCTCATGTTGTCAAGGCCATTTATTTTCATTTAGGTTTTCACCTCAAGAAGTGAACACAGGGCTCCCAACCAGATCGTCATCACCTGGTGGATCTTAGAGTTGGTTTCTGCCTTGACAGCCTTTGTCCTGACCCTTCTCTTTTCTGTGATTCCTTAAGGCAAGTTGAGCACATCCATCTGCCCCCAGTTCCTAGAGGATGGCAACTGTGTCCCCTTCAGAGCCACATCAGCCAACAGCACATAAGCAGAGCACAAAGGAAATGCTTTTTCACATGAAAATGATTTTCAACAGCAAGAAAAACCAAAAATGATCGGGCACTTCAGAAGTCTAAGATTAGGTCAGTTGTTGCAAAATATACTTGTACGTGATACTCAAGGTTCATTTTTAAGGAATACGTTGCTTCTTTCAGGATCATGCTGTTCAGAAATTGAGCAAGTACAGAAGCCATGGGGGGAAATCAGTGAACTCCCTAAGTTTTGGCAGAGTATGTAATTTTGTTGCTGTCTTTACGTTCACTATGTTAAACCCCAGGAAACTACTTTGTATGTGCTGAGCTCTTCTTCTGTCTGCCAAGAGAAAAGTTTCACAAGCAGAGCAGATGCATATCTACTAATTTATAGCCCAGAGGTTAAAAAGCTCAGGGACTGTTATGTCTAAAGCTCATGTTTTGAATTTTAGAGATAAGTTATCAGTTTCTATAAAATCGGAGTATATTCAACCCAGTCAAATTCCGATTCTATTTTCTTCCTCCATTTCTCCAGGAATTGTCCAGTCAGTTCTTCCTGTATTAGGTGATGGGAAACTTTGTTCAAAGTATTTCTGGAATCCTACTTTCGTAAACATCGGGATTTGGCCACTTATGTCCATTAGCCTTTTCTCACTGTCTAAGTTACTCACTGCTAGATGTTCTCCAGTATCTAGTCTTTCCTCCCCTCCTCCTTCTTCTTCTAGTATGAGAACCCCTGAATGTAGCTTGGCATGTGGCCACATGACCGGAGACTACATTTCTTCCCTCTTTTGAAGCTGAGTCTGAAGAGTGGGATATGAGCAAAGGTAATGCAAGTGTCTTCTGGTTTGTGATCTGAGAGAGGGTCCTAGACACAAGGCATCCCCAAAGGTCTTTCAAGAGACCATAGGAAACAAGAGGAAAGAAAGGTTCATGGGCTGTCAGGGAGGGAAAGAGGTCTTAGAGAGTCTTTTGTTTTATGTTTATATACTTTCTAATATTTTTACATACTTTTTATGTAGGAATTCCTTTTTACAATTCTGTATGAAAGAAGTTCTTTATACTTCCATTTTCCATAAGTAGATAGCTACAGTATAATGCAATAAGGCATATATATATATATATATATATATATATATATATATATATATATCAATGCTGCAGGGGCAGAGAGGAGGGGAGCCTCACCCGGATTCGGAAAAGAAAGCTTGGGCTTAAATACTGAATAAGTGTATCCAGGAAATTTATCCAAGCAATCAGCAGGGGGAGGGATAGTACTCCAGGAAGAAGGAACATCATGAACAAAGCCATGGCAGCATGAAAGAACATGGAGCACTCTGGGAACTGCAAATGATTCATTATGATAGGAACAGAGAGTAAGAGTTGGAGAGTGGAAAGAGTTGATGTAGGACAAGGGGGAGGGGCTTTGTATGCCATACTAAGTTGTTTGGGTTTTATATGAAGACTATGAAGCTAGAAGGATTTTAAGCAAGGAAGTGACATGATCAAGTTTACATTTTAGAATGACCCCTCTAGAAGTAGTGTGCATATATTGAAGGGGCCCCCAAATTAAATAAAGTTGTAAGATGCCTTTATGAAAGAAAAGGCTTGGCGGATTAAATTCACGAAACATTGAGTAAGATGGCTGCACTGATATATTAGTCTGTAGCGTTTTTCTGCAGACAAATGTCTGCTTTACAATCAGAACCTACAAGTTTTTCCACCTCTTGGAGACTATTTCCCCAAAGGCCAACCCTTTTTCATTCTTAACAAACTGGAACAAAATTCTCAATGTCTTCATCCTTTTTAGCTGTAAGGACTTCAATGAGACCTTGCATGCCCCTCTCAGGGGTATTTGGAGGGGAACTGAAAAGGTCTTTATTGCCCCTCTTAATCGACTGTTCCACATGATCAATGCTGGTTTGTGAGCCCAGACCCCAAGGTGATAGTCAAACATTGAATTCCAAGATTATCTCTTATTCCTCCACCAAAGAGTCAATCAAGTGTCTTATTTTAGTTTGGAAATATATGTGGAGGTCACTATTCTGCAGGTAGTGTGATAATTTCTTGAATATGTTTCCTTAAACAAGAAAGACTGAGGATACGAAGTGTGAACGTTTTTTTGAGCGTCATTTGGTGTTTCATGAGCAGTGATGTTACACTTATTTATTAAATGTTGGACTGTTGTAATAGAGCAAAGAACTCCATTAAGCAGCTGTAACCTAGGCCTGTTGCCTAATCGCTTTCTGTGGTTAATATGAAAATCAGTTAACAGGGATGCAGGATGTGCAGCATGAGCAATGGAAATGTGTTCAAGTTTGGCCACTGGTCATGCAGATCTATTGTGTGTTTTCAGGCTAAACTCTGCCTGTGATATGTCCACAGTGCAAGTACAAGATGAGGCAACAACATTTTCGGTGCATGTTAGCAGGCAGTAAGTGAGAAGCCACCATTGGTTATTTTTTGGAGAAAAGTCCCTAGGTTCAGAATTTTGAACATGGCTCTGGTTGTTTTCTGAACATCTGCACTCAGGTGGAAGTTAGGTTGATTGATCACCCCTCTGCTCTGCACACATCCCATCCTAGGTTGTCCTCATACATGTGGACACCCTAAAAAGACTTCTCCACCCCAAAATTGTTTTGTGGTCAGCAGAAAAGGAGGGATCTTGTGACATTTGGGTAGGGCAAACAAACTGATCACATTTAACAGGGATGTGAAGAGACAGACAGGCAGCACATAGACATACAGCTCTGTGAGAAGAGCAGGTGTAGGGAAAGACCACTAAGCCTATACGGCAGGGACATACTCGTGCTCTGCTGGTAGTAGAAAATCAGGGCAGTAGTTCTACAAAGTAATTTATAATTTTGTTTCTAGCATTACTGTGGATCTAAGCACCCCACAGAAACTTCCTACTTTAACACACACACACTCACACACACACACACACATACATGTCCCTTTTAGATACATATCTGATTTCACAGGAATGTAAGGGAACTCTCTAAGTGTCCCAGTGAAGGAGAAAGTAAAAACCCGGGTGGTAATCCTTGTAATAATTTTCCAGCCTCAGGGATCCAAAGGGCTTAAGTTCTATTACCTTATATGGGGAGAAAAGGGAGATGGAATTAAGACCTTCACATAACGTTGGGATCTTAAAAGTCTTATACTTATTATACCTATGCTGCAAAGATGCTTCATTCTTTATTTCTTTTTCTTTTCTTTTATCTTCCACTAGCCTAAGGAAATGTCAAGCAAGCTTGTCTTTTTGGGCCTGAGATCTGTGTGGTTGAAATAGTGTTCCCTGAAAACACATAACCATAGGCATGCTACACATGGATTTGGAGTTCAAATTTATACTTCCTGCTTAACTTAGAATCCCCCAGGTGAAAAACAGCATAGAAATAGACCCAAGGATAATGATACCTATGGGGTAACTGGCTATAAACAGACACTGAATCATTCATGATTTCAATACAGGCCAGACAAAAATCTTGAAGCAAAGCCCTACTTAACATTTCTTACAATACAAAATTACAAAACATCTAAGAAACAATTCAGAATGAGCTAGAGAAACAGACAGAAGAAATTGGGATATTAAACATGAAGAACTCTAGATCTTAGATACAAAGAAACTACAGAATTAGTGTGTTAAAAAGAACAAAAGAGATGGGCCGGCCGAGTGGTGCGTTGGTTAAGTGCTGGCTTGGGACGCCAGCGGCCATGGTTCAGATCCCACATATGAGCGCCAGTGACACTGCCCTCTACAGCTAAGATGGTGAACAACAGCTCCACCTGGAGCTGGACTGCTGTGAGTCTCCGGGATGGCATAGCTGCAGCCCCTGCTACAGTGGGCTGCCATAGGCTACAGTGAGTAGCTGGCAGCCAGTGTGAGCAGCTGGCAGCCTGTGTGATCTGCCAAGAGTTTCCGTGAGTGGCCATCCAGAGGCCAGCGACCAATCTGCTTCACCCGAGAAGAGCACAATGATGATACCAACATGGGCCAGAGAAGCAATGTCCTCCACAACTAGACTGAAGAACAAAAGGACAGCAACTTGTCTGTTTCCCTTCCCCAGTTCCAAATGCTGTTTCCCTCCCCCAATTCCCCAATAAAAAAATCTTTAATAAAAAAGATAAACAAAAGAGAAATTAAAAGCAAGAAAATGTACAAAACAATATCTGAAATGATGGGTAGATTTAAAGAAAACATATAACTTAGAGAAATTAAAATTTAAGGCACTGAAAAGAAAAGCCTAACTGTTAGTTCAAACTGTAAATTAATCACATCCAAAGAAAGAACTAGTGAACTAAAATGAGACATGAGGAATTAATCTCAAATGCAGCACAGAGGGATAAAGAGATAGAAAATTGGACGGAGAGTTTAACAATGATGAAGAGAAGAGTGAGAAGGTCCAACATAACCGATAGTCACCTCCAAAAAAAAAGTAGTGGAAGAACATTTGAAATAATACCTGAAATTTTTTCAGAATTTTTCAGTTGATCAAAAATATGATCCTTGGATATACTAAGCATAACAATTTAAAATCATTGATAAGTAAAATGTCCCTATCTGGATTTATTATAGTGAAACTGTAGAATACCAGAAAAACAGAGATTTAAAGCAGTAAGAGAGAAAAGATGGATTACCTACCAAAAAGAAAGAAACAAGACAGAAAGAAAAACAGAAAGAGGAAAAGAAGAAGGAAGGAAGGAAAAAAGAAAAAGACTGACAGCAGACTTCTCAATAAATAAAAGACTGAAGACATAGCATAATTTTCAAAGCACCTCAGTTTGAATTAATTTTTTAATTCTTCTAATATAGGTCATTTTCTGAAAGGCCTTAAAAATTGTCTTTACATTTTCTTTAACTTTCAAATAATAGATTATCTGAGCATAAAATTGTGGGGTTGATAGTTACTTTCTCTTAGTACTGTAAGTCTAGAAAAAGACAGTAAATTAGATACAGGAAAAAAATAGTAAACATGGAAAATCTAAAGAAATCCTTGATGATGCAAAGTAACTAATGAATAATTATTGTGGACAATTGTAATGGTTAAATTTATGACTCAACTTGGCTGGGCCACAGTACCCAGGTAAATCTTCACAGATGATTCTGTGAAGATAATTTCTGGATGTGATTAACATTTAAATCAGTAGACTTTGAGTAATGCAAACTGCCCTCCATGATGTGGTGGGCCTTATCCAATCAGTTGAAGGCCTTAAGGAAAACAATAAAACTGAACCTCCCCAAAGAAGAAGAAATCTTGCCAGCAGACCACCTTTGGTTTCAAACTAACTCTTCCCTGGGTCTCTATTGTGTCAGCTTACCCTGTAAACTTTGGACTTGCTAGCCTGCACTATATACACACACATACACAACACACATTCTATTGATTCTGTTTCTCTGGAGAACCCTGACTAGTACAATAATAAGTAATATAAAAACTAGGATTGGGCCGGCCGAGTGGCGCGGTGGTTAAGCGCTGGTTTGGGAAGCCAGCAGCCCCGGTTTGGATCCCACATATGAGGGCCAGTGACACTGCCTTCAAAAAAAAAACAAAAAACTAGGAAATACTAAACAACCATAACATAATAAGGAGGGGCTTGATTGGATGTAAACTGTTATACAGTTGATGTAGCATTCACGAGACATGTAGATATACTGAGCAACTTTTAATTTTATGGCGCGAATGCATGATAGATTTTTTAATGTAATCATGAAAACAGAATAAAACTGATGTGTAACTTCTAAACTAGCAGAGGTAATCAAGAAAAGTCAATCAATATGAAGAACAACAGGAAGAAAGAAAACACAAGAAAAGCAGAAAAAAGAGAAAGCAAAATTGATAGAAATAAACCAAAAATCTATCAGTAATAACTGGAATAAACTTGCCAATTAAAAAGGATTGTTAGGGTAGGCCGAGTGGCTTGGTGGTTAAGCGCTGGCTTGGGAAGCCAGCGGCCCTGGTTCGGGTCCCACATATTTTGAGTGACACTGCCCTCAAAAAAAAAAAGGATTATTAGATTGGATAAAAAGAGCAAAATTGCAAAATTGCTCTCTACATTCTTCTAATAGATACATTTAAAACATTGGAACCAAGAAGTATTGAAATTAAAGAATGAAGAAAGATATACTGGACAAACACAGTTCGAAGAACACTGGTATAGCTATATCAATATCAAACTAAATGGAATTTAAGGTACAAAATAATTGTTAAGAATAAAGATGGTTATTACATTATGGCGAAAGGAACAGTGCACCAGGGACATGTAACAATTCTTAGCCTATGCAAACAGTGACATAGTCTCAGACTGTACAAAGCAGTGGGACTCATACAGATGCCAGGTCCATGCACTCTAGCATTGAGATTCTTCAGGGAGAGTGATTAGCCTTGCCACAAAAAGACTGAATACAGACATCTGCAGACCCAAAAAGTTCAAGATTGGAAACCACATACACCATGGAGCTCTACTGGTACTGGCCCAAGAGTCACAGCAAGGCAAGCTTCCGCTGGCTCTGTGCAGAAGCAGCCTTTCCTTTCTGTTAGAGTTCTGAGGCAGCAGCTAGAAACTTGGAACATACAGATCTCCCATTCCTCCAGTCTTGCACTTCCTCCCTGGCAGTAAGACAGGCACAAAGGTAGCTCCTACCTTCTTTAGGCAGCAGCCTCAAGATAGTTCGATTAGGCACCTAATTCATTTATGGGATGTGGCCTCCATCCAGGGAGACTCTGCTTCAGTACTTCTTAAGATAAAATATAATGATAATGATTTTAGAAAGGCCCAGATTCCTTACAAAGGAAGCTTCGTGGTTCCTTCCTTTCATTAAGATTACACAAACTGACTTCGGAGGTAGAATATCATGGTGGCTATAAGCCCAAACCTGGCCATCAGGTGGTCATGGGTTCAAATTCTAACTGTAAGAGATAAGTATACAATGATAACTTTGGACTTAAGCTTGATATGCTTCATTTACCAAAAGTGAAATAGTATTTATAAAACACTTAGTACAACAGTATTTGTCACAGCACCATCACAATTTATGCAGATTGATTATGATGATGATAATGATAATGATGATAGTTTGATAAGTAATCTCAACCCCACTTAGATACTTCTTTCCAGGTATTCAGATCCACATGGAATTCTTTAGTCATTCACAAGCTGGGACCGAGCCTTCTATCAACACCGTCCTCTATATACACGCAACTAAGAGGGCAGTTTGCTTACTCAAAATCTTCGGATTTATATCAGGTCAGATCCTTCTACTCTCAGGATTTCTCTGTTCCACTATGTAGCACTGCCCTCTGCCACGTGCTGAAGACAAGGAAGGTCATATTACAACCAGTGAAAGTTATCATGTGCCCCTTTGCTGGATAACAGCTCTGGCCCTGTAGAAACCAAGGGAATTCTGGGTACTTCACTGTCACTGTGCCAACAGCAGTAACTGAAACTTCACTACCTCCAGCACCACATTTCTGTCATCCAATGAGAACAAAATGCGCTTTCACTTTTCTCTCTTTTGCAGGAAGACCTGGGAAGAGCAAGCTGTCCTGGGGCATGCCCCTGGTTCTGGTCAGCCTTCCCTGCTTTGCTCCCTTATCAGCAGAGCAAAAGGGGCTTAGTGAGTCACAACTGCACAGGTACCAACTCTTTTTCTGATTCACAGCCTGCCATGAGGGAAACACGGTCAACCCAGGAAGATAAGGACACATCCTAAAATCTGCAGACATCTTTCAATGTCTAAACCCCTTGCCACTCCCTCTCGTTATTCCAAGAACAGCCTTCTAGTAGGGGTGGAAGGAAGTGGTTTTCCCCTCCAATGCCCTAGGGCCTAGGATTCCAGTTCCCAGTGGTACATGCAGCCAACAGACTGAGGTAATATGTCAGCTTATCCATGCCCTGAGTAGCCTCCAATTTAAATTCTCTCTGAAGAGACTCTGGCTCAGGAGAGCAAAGGGAAAGGACAAGGACTAACTCTCCCCCAAGAGCAAAGCAAATACATTTCTTCCATAGAATCACACCTGAAATGTATTGGAAAAGAACATTCGTGATGTGAAGCAGAAGAAAAATCCATCCTGGCATAACTGCCTCAAGTCCCAATGTGGATTCGCAGTACCCTGTGAATTTTCCAGCTCCTGGCTCCTGCCTTTCTTCCCATTACTTTTTGTCTGTTTGTTCATTTTCTTCATTTATTATTCAAGATATTTACTTGGTTGGCTGGAACAAAATCAATGACAGGCAATCGATTATCCTCCTGTAAACACTACTTATTCTGGCTACACCATTTTTAGGACAGTCTATAAGCACAAAAGCCAATTCAGTATCAATCATTCTGATATTTTTTATCACAGCCTCCAGTAGGATATGGGACTAGGAGGACCTGCCTTCCTTTCTCTGCTGCTTAAAGTCACATATTCCATTCCCATCTATCTTTGAATGTGTCTACTTTTGCTGGTGTATTTCTGACTCTTGGGCGTAGCCTATGAGTCAATTAACATAACCACTGATTTAGTAACAGTTGTTTTGAGGCCCTGTAATGAAAGTATCTTTCCTGAAACTGCTGCGGTTTCTCAGATTTTAACATGTAGACACAAAATGGTTTGATTTTTTTGCCCAACTGGCTTCAGAGGGATACTGTGGGGTTAAACAGATGGAAAGATGGAGCAGACAGCTATCTTGTAGCCCTGTACCTCTCAGATCAGAAAGCAAGTTTATTCATTTGCAGCCCTGACAAGCTGGATCTGAAATTCAGCATGCTTCAAATCCCAAAGCAGCAAAGCCAGGTGAAAGGGAAAAGGTGCAGAAGCAGCAAACGTGAGCTTTCTGCCCATTCACCGTTGCTGTCCATAATGAAGCTTCTGATGAGTCAGATGAAAAAGGGCAAGAAACAGAAATAGATACCTCATTTCTCAGGCAGCAGTGCCTTTTCAGGGCTCGGGCAGGACTCCCAAGACAAGTGTTCCCCAAAGTTGTAGAAAGCATGACCTCTTCCCTCCTGGAAGCTGATATGTCTGCAATCTTCTGAGGTTTGTCCAGACATTTTGAATCCGATTCTCTGTTTTGCATCCAGCCAGACAGCAGGTAAGGTCCAGAGGGCTTTGGCCAATTGCTCTGGCAGAAGCGCCTCAATTCAAATAGCTGAGGCCAAATGTTGCATCCCTTCTGTCAATTGATCAGTCCTCTCAGAACCCACCTCCAAGTTGCATAAGCTGCTGAAAGGGGCAGGGATGGAGTGTGTGAGCCTACCCAGCTAGTGGTATAGAGAACCGAGGAGCAGAAAGGGCTTTGAGGGACACGTTCTTGCTTCCCGCTCTGCCCAGAGTGCATGGGAAATGCTAGAGGTGAGCCTTAAGAATCTAATGTCCAATAAATACGAAATTTCTGAGGACTATACCCAAAAATTTTAATCAAAGAAAATAAACCAGATAATTGGCTTGAGAATAATGTCAAGGTGCCAAAATTAATCACGATTTTGATGAACTAGCATTGCATAGCACTGTGTGTAGTTGATAACCTCATACCGCATCTCATCTAATGTTTGTAACACTTCTGAGGTGCAGGGGACTATTATGCATTCTTTAGGCACCAGAGCCCCAGCCAGACTAAAGGTCCAAAGTCAAACAATTAGTAAATGGCAAGAACCCCACTCTTGAAGCTCCTAGCTTGTAATTTTTCTACTTGACCTCAGCTCCCTCACTGGAAAGGTAGTGTTATATTTACTCCCAAAGTTCCTCCCACATTTTACTCTTACATAAGTCTGTAAGGTATGTACCATTACAATGCTCATTTTTAAAGATTGGAAATTAATACACAGGATTAAGGGATTTTCCTAAAATCCTTCAACTAATTAGTGGCTACTATCCAGGTCTCCTGAGGTCCCAGACCAGTGTTCTTTGGGCATTCTGACAACAGTCATCAAACTATGATCCCCTAAGAGGGATGGGAAATAAAATCAGGCCATGGCTGGAGGCAGGCCACTATGAGAGAACAACCATTGGATACCACCATTGGCATCAACACACTAGACTTGGAATGATGGTGTTGACACAGTGCTGGGTGCACTTTTCCATTTCATTACATTAAGTTTACTGGCCCTAATGCTTTACTGCAGGATATCACCACCCTGCCAGGTCTTACTCGTGGTATTTCATACCATGCATCCTTTAGCCTATAGACTCGACTTCCCAAAGTACTTAAGAGCTACAGTGATAGGAAGGGGGGGCCTTGAGATTGTTCTTCTTGAACTGGGGAGCTGGGCAAAATGACACATTGATTAGGAGGTACAGATTTCCAGGCTCTGTCTATTTCATGTGTTACATACACAGAAAGGAGCAACCACAATCTAAAGAACTGATGATAAACTTTCATTATATCTAATTGGGAAACTCCTTCTCCAGTGATATATTAACATTAGCCCTTCTATGATCAGGAAAAGGAAAGTGTCTTCTTGACGCTGGGCAAGATCCAATTTCCCAATCTCCAAGGACCAAACAAAATGGTGACCAGTTGCTCCAAATCCCAGGCAACCCCAGCTCTGGATGGATAGAAGGTGCAGGTGCAGGTTGAAAAAGGAGCCTGCTCACTAGGGACTAGCTGAGAAGAAATCAGCCATGCAGCATCTCGCTTCTCTCTCCAGCCTGAGTTACTTCCCTTTCAACAGAACACCTGCGTCACCCCAGGCCAGATGGCAAGTTCTCCAAGTCAGCATTCTGCAGTGTGAGTGCTCTATGCACCAGGGACGCTAGCCTTAGGAAGGGAATGCATTTCTTTCTTCACTGGGCTTTTATTATATATTTTTCCTGCTGGATGATATCCCAGCTATTAAGTCTAACTGAAGACATTTGGGTGGGTGACAGGATAATATTTTTTAAATTGGAGGCAGGGGATAGTTTAAAGTAGGCAGTGAAAACTAACTTCTATTTAAGACCCACATGGTCCCAAGGAACTCTCAGCTTTTGAAGCCACACCCAACCTACATAACAATGAACCGTTTAGAACACAGCCACAAATCACATGAAAAGTAATTTGTATATAACTATAAAAGAGGTCTTATTCAAGAATTTATGATTCAATTCAAGATTTATTATTTTGATTTTTAAGGTATTTGTTTGTATGTGGTATTTTATAGGCTATACGATTATTTTTTTTTTTCAGGACTTATTCTTGTAAGTCTCTAAAAAGCCCCAGATTCTCAACACTGTAGCCCATGTGCCTGATGGATGCAAATCCCTGGCTGGGAGAAAGTAGCATGAAATAGGCCATGGAGGCAGAAGGGGATAGAGAGGCAGAGAGTAGCTACAATAGAGACCTGGGTAATGGTAGCCACAAAATCTGACAGTAGCCAGCTTATGACACCCACTGAGAAAGAGCTCTGAAGTTGGTCTAAGATTCATTACAGTTCTCAGTGTATCATAACTAAGCAGACCTAGAGGACAAAGCCTTCAGTGGAAGGAAGGCATTAAAAGTGTTCTCTTTTCCACTGTGCATTCTATCCCTTTTGAAATCTGTTCTCTTTCTTCCTTCCCATGCAGATAGAACCAGCAGAAGGGCTAGGCCTTATCCCACAGAGGAGAGGCCCTTGTCCTTTGGAAGACCTAAGAAGTTCAGGAGACTCAAATCGAGAGATAGGTGTAACCCTGTAACCCATTACCCAGTCATGAATAGGAATGACATTGCACTGCTTTTTTATTCCCAACTCACTATGACATAAATTCTCATGATCCCAGTTCCTGGAATCTAGGCCTAGACTTACTTAACAGTTTCTAAGAATGCTCCTTATTTTCTGCCCTAGGAAGTCCCTAGCTTCCTGCACTGGGGCCTCCTTGTCACCCTGCCATGTTGCTGCCTTTCCTAACTACCCTCATGAAAGGCTCCCCTGATGGACTCAGCTGTCATTTGCTGGAATCCTCTGATGGAAGTTCCATTCTGACCTTGAGTAGGGGACAATGTTCTCCCTTTTGTCAGTCCTTCTGAAACATGGACTCAGTCTCCAGAGATCAGCTTGTAACTTTTAATAATGCTTTACTGATGGTTAGGAGATAACAGAACAATAACAGAAAATAACTTATAATTCTTGCTAGATTTAGCTACTCCAAAAATAGTACAGAGAGGCCCAAATTGACTTCAGAGGCTCTTATTGTAGCCAGCTCCCTACTGGCTCCTGCCCTGTCTCCACATATATCAATCTCCATGCCTCAGAGTGAGGGCCCAGCTGATCAGTGGCCCCAGAAAGAAAACCCTACTCCAGTCTAAGCCTATCTCATTTTTATTCTAGAAATAACCTTTTCTTAGGGTGTTTAGCTTCAGAAACAGCCATTTCCCTGGGGTTGTATATCAATACAAGAGTTTAGTTTGACACCAAAAATTCAACAAGATTCTGTAAGTGTGGCTTAATCAAATTGAGATAAGACCATACATGGGACACCGGCAATCTAGCCCAGCAAGCCTTCTACTGTTTAGTCAAGCTCTTGATCTTACTTCCAGTAAGGGGTAAGAAGATCAAGCCTGTACACCTTTTGAAATCTGTTCTCCAGCCATCAGTAAATCAGGTTCTTACTTCTGATTTCCTGCAAGCAAGTGATTAAATAGCATACACATACAATGAAACACAAACTCACATGCACACACACAGACACACCCCTACCCCCAAAATGCAAATTATATTTTCAAGTACAGGGTAGTCTAATTCCAAATCTAAGGGGAAAGCATGTCTAATTTTACAGAGGCAAAATTCTGCATATTACTAAACAAAGCATTTATTGGCTGAAATATCTGCTTTGGGTTATGTGAAAGCATTCAGAATTTTTTCTCCTAAATCAGAACAAGCCCCATGAGGTAGATTAGGACAACTATTACAATTTTCATTTTACAGATGAAAGCATGATGTCAGGGGTTAAATATCTTGGCCAATATCACATAATTAAAGAATAGTGGGGTTGAAACTGGTCTTCTAATACCTTTTCCAGTGCACTCCTGTTGACTTAGAGGGCCTCTACCAATTATGAAATGGTAAGATCAACTATGAAGCTCAAATCTTCAATGGAATGAGATCCACTCCAACTAGAAGACGAGGTCTCTGATTCTGAGTGATGTAATTATATTTTGCTTTCTGAACATTAATCATTCAGTTCATACCATTACAACCATCTGCATTGCCCATGCCTTCACCTTAGAGCACAAAACACTTAACAGTTTGGATTTCAATTTAAGAAATAAAAATGTCATCCCAAGTAACTGCAAGTATTTCTAAAACTCAGTTTTCTCACTGGTGCTTTGTAATGCTCATACACATAAGTTTAGTAGGTAACAGAGATGTAAGCAGTTCTCATCATTATAATTCATGCATCTGAAGTGAGACTTGGCAGTTGTTTCATGGTTGTGAAAAAAACATTAGCTTCATTTCAAAAAAATCATCAAAATTCCACAATAGACTACAAAAGTGACACTTTGCTTTTCTGTTTTTACTAAACACAAAAATGAAAAATACGTCATTCTATAAAAGGCTTTGAACTATGTCCATATAAAGTAATGAATACACTAGCACTGTGAAAAATCCACAGAAAGTACAAATTTGTACCATTTGTCAACAATTGCGAAATCAGCCTAAATAAGATTTTATATCATTATAATCTTCCCTTGTGGGAGAAAGCAACAGTTGAAATTACAGGGAAAGAACTGAAGTTGCCACTAATGAATTTCTGTTTTTCTGGAACTGTCTTACAAACACATAAATCATGATTGTGTTCTCTATCACCATAAATAAGCACCTTCTCATAGGACCAGACATGCTGTGCCCCATCACCCATGCTATACCCATCCAATAATTGCTCCCAAGATCCATGGTCATAGGAGTTACCTGGGCCATAGCTGTGACACTGCCTAGTCTCCTCCTGCGAATTACTCTAGTTAACACACTGGACTCCTGAGAAGATGAAGATGGCCTAATTCTTTGGATGGCAAGCAGAGAAACCATAAGTGTGCTCTAAGGGACCCTCAATGGCAGAGTAGGTAAATTCTCTACTTGCCTCCTCACACAACCACATAAAAATTACAACCAAACCACAAAAAACCATGATTGAGAATCACCTGAAGTCTAGCTGAACAGAAGTCCTATAACAAAGGATATACAGAAAAGCCATATCGAGACTGATAGGAGGAGCAGAGATGCAGATGGACCAGTCCCATACCCACATGTGGTAATTAAAAATTGGAAAAGATACTGCAACTACAGAGGTCCCCCTGAAGAGTGGAGAGTCCCAGCCCCACCAGGCTCCCTGATAGGGTTCCATTGCTGGGAAGAAAAGTCCCTATAAATTCTGGCTGTGAAAAATCAATGGAGATTGTGGCTGAGTGGGATGAAGGGAAGCTGCAGTCCCAGGCGTTCTTCTTAAAAGGCCCATTTGTGGACTTACTCACAGAAAGATTCACTTGTTCTGAAATCCAGCACTGGGGCAACAGCACAAAAGGCACCGGGGACATACAGGAAGGAACTAAATTGTCTGGCTCCAAGTTGATGGCTGAAAGGGCAGTTTTCTCTCAGTCAGAAGCACTAGCAGAAGCCATTGTTCCTTTGTTGAGCCCTCCCCCTATCAAGCATGCAGGCACCATATCTGAGTTTCCATCAAACTGGCTAACACCATTTGCCCCCACTCCTGTGATTCCCTGAGACCCCGCCCCGCCCAACTTGCAGGGCCATCCAAGCTGCTTCCAGTGGCTTTTTCACACAAGCAGCCTATGGTGGCTCATGATGCAGACTTTCCTAAAATATCTCTTATGTTCACAAATCCCAAACAAGCCACATCTGGCCTCTGCATGCCCTTTACCTGTTGCTAAGCAGCCCCAAGACCAGCATTCGTGGCAGCTGGCCTCAGTTCCCAGCTTAGCTTCTCCCACAAACCTGCAAGCCAGCGCAAGTGGCAACCATCTGCAGATCATTTCATAGCTCATACCAAGTGGCCCCCAGCAGGGCACAGGCAGTGGATGAACTTGGCCTACAACAGTGGCCCTCCCAGGAGGCCTGAGAACGAATACATCCATTGCCCAGCTTCAGGCCATGCCATAGCACCACCCACCCACCTCCACAAGCAACACGCCCAAAGGGCACACATGGCAGGCACCACAGCCCTTCAAAAGGGAATCCTGCTCCATATTATCAGGTCTTGAACTACAGCTCCTTTACCATAGCCACAGCCAGTCCTCACAACCCATCAGAATGATAATAAATTCCTTCTACTGCTGTGCCAACAGCAATCAAGTCTCAATTACAATAGGAGGGCACACACAACGCACACAAGAGACATACCTGAAGTACCCAGTCTAAGTTACCAGGGAGCATACTCCACTGGGCCTCACAACACACCTATTACATAAGGCTACTCTACTAAGACTGGAAGACATAGCAGCTCTACTTAATACTTAATTTGGATGCCTTCCAAAATTAAGAGACAAAGAAACATGTCCCAAATAAAAGAATAGAATAAAGCTCCAGGAAAAGAACTAAACAAAATGGAGACAAGCAATCTACCTGATGTAGAATCAAAACACTGGTTATAAGGATGTACAATGATCTCAGTAAGAACTTCAACAAAGAAATAGGAAATAAAAATGGAGATTAAAAAAAAAGAACAAGTCAGAAATTAAGAATAACTGAAATGAATTAGAGGTAATCAATAATAGATTGGATGAAACAGAGGATCAAATCAGCAATTTGGAAGACAAGGTAGCAGAAAACAATCAGAACAGCAAAAAGAAAAAAAGAATCCAAAAAAAATGAGGAGAGTTTAAGGGGCCTCTGTGACAACATCAAGCATACCAACATTTGCATCATAGGTTACCAGAAGGAGAAGAGAGAGAGCAAGGAATTGAAAACCTACTTGAAGAAACAATAATGAAAAACTGCCCTAACCTGGTGAAGGAAATAGACATACAAGCACAGGAAGCTCAGAAAGCCCCAAACAAGATGAACCCAAAGAGGCCCAAACCAAGACACATCATAACTCATAATTAAAATGTCAAAGGTTAAAAATAAAGAGAGAATCTTAAAAGCAGCAGGAGAAAAGAAGTTAGTTACTTACAAGGGAGCTCCAGTAAGACTGTCAGCTGATTTCTCAACAGAAACTTCGCAGGCCAGAATGAAATGGCATGAAATAGGCAAAGGGATGAACAGCAAGGACCTATAACCAAGATTACTCTACCAGCAAAGCTATCATTTAGAATTGAAGGACAGAGAAATAGCTTCCCACACAAGAAAAAGTTAAAGGAGTTCATTAACACCAAACCAATATTACAAGACATGTTAAAGGGACTTCTTTAAAAAGAAGAAAAAAAGAAAAGATCAAAAATATAATTAATAAAATGGCAATAACTACATCTCTATCAAAAATTACTTTCAATGTAAATGGATTACATTGAAATTACACCCAATCAAAAGATAGGGTGGCTGAATGGTTAAGAAAATAAGACACTTCAAATGCTTCCTACAGGAGACTCACTTTAGATTGAAATACACTCAAATATTGCAAGTAAAGGGATGGAAAAGATATTTCATGAAAATGGAAACAACAACAACAAAAGCAATACCTATACCAGACAAAATAGACTTTAAAACAAAGGCTATACCAAGAGTCAAAGAAGGACTTAGTAATCCCACTTCTGGGTATTTATCTGAAGAAACCCCAAACACTTATTCAAAAAGATATATGCATCTGTATGTTTATTGCAGCATTATCTACAATAGTCAAGATATGGAGGCAATCTAAGTGTCCATCAATAGATGAGTAAATAAAGAAGCATTACATATATACAACGGAATATACTCAACCATAAAAGGAATAAAATCTTTCCATCTGCAACAACATGTGGACCTCAAGAAGTATTATGCTAAGTGAATAAGTCAGACAGAGAAAGACAAATACTATATGATTTCACTTATATGTGGAATCTAAAAATCAAAATAAATGAACAAACAAAACAGAAACAAACATAGATACAGGGAACATCTTGATGGTTGTCAGATTGGAGAGGGGTTGGGGGAGTTGGGTGAAAAGGGGGACAGGATTAAGAAATACAAGTTGGTAGTTATGAAATACTCATTGAGATGTAAAGTAGTCAATAGTATTATAATAACTATATGTGGTGTCAGATGGGTACTAGATTTATCAGGATGATCACTTCACAAGTTATATAAATGTCTAGTCACTGTGCTGTACACTTTACACTAGTATAATATTGTACATCAAATGTAATTGAAAAATAAAAAAATTATTTTTTCTAAGAAAGAGTTTATATCAGACACTGTGCTTGGCCTCAGGATACACAGTGGCAAAAAAGACAGATGTAAAACCCTTCATGGGATTTATGGTCTAGTGTACTATGTAGAAGTTAATCACCATTCATGCAAAAAAAGGTATTATACCATTGCCAACTGAGGTGCGCACTGGGAATTATGGGTCTATGCTGCCACAAGGTACGTAATAAGCCTAAGCTTATTCAGGGGCGCAGACAGGACCTTCTCTAAGGATGTGACATTTGTGTCAATTCTGAAAGAGAAATAGGTGAAGGGGTAAGAATAGCTGAGTATTTCTAGAGGGAGGAACACAAGTCTGAATGAGGGGTCCCAATGGGAGCACTGACCCTGATCAGGCAGGAATAAAGAGAAGGTTCTGAACTGAGGAGATTAGGCCTACTCACAGCAGGAGGGGAATCAGAGGGAGCCATGGGGAAGGCAGGTAACAAAATCGGACACTCGAGGAGGGTAACTGTCATCAACACCAGTGCTGTGACTCACAGTGGACAGCCCTTTACCCATTAATAAATAATGTGTGTGCAGGAGGGTGGGTGTGGGGACAATTGAAGAAGAGATGGGACAAGTGGAGATGCTGTCCCCTTTTAGGCAACCACAGGGCTCTGAGGCCCTGGGCCATATTGTAAGCAGCATAGGTTTACAGCGTGACCCCCTTTAAATACTCCCTTCCAGTGCCCAGTGTTGTCTTTCTCCTTCCCCACAATCTTTTGCACTCCCCAGAATCTTCCTGCTGCTCAGACCTGCAGGTCCTACCTCCTTACCTGTGTTCTCACACCACATACCTCCAGCTCAGTATCAGGAGAAATGTGATTTTCTGATTTAAGTAATGAATGCTGAAGTGTCGATGGCTAATAGGTACGTTTCCCTTAGAGCTTACCAGCTTTAATGAATTTCCTGAAGGAAGGCTAAATGTCTGAGCAGAGGGCATTTCCACCTGTGTTTCAAGAATTGCGACCAGCAATTTTTTATTGACTTTCAGGAAAATGACCTTCCTCAAGTCCACATTAATAAACTAGAGACTTCAGGAAACAAAGGGCATGAGAGAAAGATAGAGAGACAAAAAGTCAGTACCCGGAGCTGGTCCCTGTCTCTTTCACCAGTGATGGAGTCCAGATGGAGAGCAATGGAAAGGTATGTGGGTCTTTACAAAAAAGGTCAGGAGCTCTCTCTCTCCTGAAGGCAAGCAATTCAGAAGTGCTAAAAAGGAATAAAAAATATACAGCCACTTCTCAGCATAGGTACTCAGACCTTGAAAGTTCTGCTTCTGTCCTGACATTAAATCAGCACAAGTATATTAAGGGGGAAAAAATGTGTTTGTGAAGATTTATTCCTGAGTTGCTAAATCTTTAGAAAACCATCAAAGCATTTTATCTAATAAACTTCATATGCCAACATTATTCTAAATAAAAGTCTTATTTGAACCTCAAAAAAAATCCATGAGGTAGGTACATACTATTATTATCCCCCATTTTAGAAGGGAAATTGAGGCACAGAAATGTTCAGAACTTCCCCCAAGAATAAAAAAGGGCTATGGTTAAACACCAAAAGGGAGATTTCTTTTTTCCCCCTTTGCTCTGAAAGTTCAAAAATATGTTTGATACATTTTACATGACTGCCTATTTTGTAGAAAGTTAGATGAAATTCAAGAGATAAATATTAATCCAAGCTTATGTAATATTTTGAAACCATCAAATAAGCTACAATTTTTTAATTTTTTTAAATATATGCTAAACAGTATAAAGAAGAGAAATGATCAATGTAAACGTGCTGAGCTTTGAGTAATAAATACAAGGGCCATTTAGCTCAGTCTCTCCACTTACCACGTAATATTCACAGCAGCGGTGTGATGGCCCACTAGGGCTGCCGGAACAAAGTGCCACAGCATTGGAAGCTTAAAAGCAGATACAGTAATACCTCGGTTTGTGAGCATAATTTGTTCCAGAAACAAATTACTCGTATTGCAAGATATTGCTCATTTACCACATTAAAATGTATTAGAAATGTTGGCTTGTCTTGAGGAACACTTGCAAACCAAGTTACTCGCAATCCAAGGTTTTACTGTATTTATTTTCTCACAGTCCTGGCAGCTGGAATTTCAAGATTAGGGAGATGGCAGAGTTGGTCTCTTCTGAGGCCTGTCTCTCTGGCTTGTGCATGGCCATTTTCTTCATGTGTCTTCACGTGGTCTTCCCTCTGCACCTACCTATGTTCAAAGTTCCTGTTCTTAGAAGGACACCAGTCACATTGAATCAGGGCCCACCCTCATGATCTCATTTTAACTTATTTACCCTTTTGAAGACCATATTTCCAAATACAGTCACATTCTGGGGTACTGGGAGTTAGGATTTCAGCATAAGAATTCTAAAGGGACACAACTGAAATCATAACAGAAGCAATGACACATGTTTAAGAAGCAGCCACTCAAGTGGACAGGGCCATGTCTAAGGAACTAGGAGAGCAGCCTGGTTAGAAAGTCAGCACTCCACGTGCCGTCCCTAAAGAAACTGAGCCCAAAGGGTGGCAGGACAAGCTCAGAACTGTCACCCACTTTTTACTGCTCTCCAAATGGGAAAAATGCTTCATAGCTACAGCTAATATACCCTGGAGAGGGTAGTATTTGGCTGAAACTCAGCTTCCTTCCTAATTGTGGCCTTACACTGTTATTTGATCCTCTTGAATTAAGTGAGAGTTCAAACAGGAGGATACATGCATCCAACTTGATGCCGGAAATTAATGAGCCCAGTTCCACCTCTCTGGCTTTTAAAGGATATTGCTTGATTATATGAGCAGGAGTCAATTCTAGTGATATCTCCTGAATGGTTAATACATTTCTCTTCAGAGAGAAATACAGTGAGGAGGTCTGTCTAACAAAAGTAAAATAGGGATTAGTCCT
The DNA here is from genome assembly GCA_033961575.1 of Aselliscus stoliczkanus. Lineage (NCBI taxonomy): Eukaryota > Metazoa > Chordata > Mammalia > Chiroptera > Hipposideridae > Aselliscus > Aselliscus stoliczkanus. Next base: position 59,004,159 of record CM066728.1, read on the forward strand.
GAAAGCCAGAAATCTGTGGGTTGTTTTACTGTTGTTGTTGTTGTTGTTGTTTTAAATTAACTAGTCATTTTAACTCTCAGCACTCAGTTTTCCTCTCTTTAAAAATATTTGCTAATTTTCTTTCCATGAAATGTGTTTTACTTTTATAATTAAAAAGAAAACTTTTAAACAATTATCATATCTTTTCTAAAAGTTCCTGTTTTGGAAAAAATACAATTTTTAGATTTTGTCTTTTTTAAAAAAAAGATTTTATTGGGGAATTGGAGGAGGGAACAGCGCTGGGGAACCAGGGAAGGGGAACAGACAAGTTGCTTTTTTTTTTTGCTTTTCAGTCTAGTTGTGGAGGACTTTGCTTCACTGGCCCATGTTGGTATCATCATTGCGCTTTTCTCAGGTGAGGCAGAGTGGTCGCTGGCCTCTGGATGGCCACTCATGGAGGCTCACAACAGCTCTTGGCAGTTCACACTGGCTGCTGGCCTCTCATGCTGGCTGCCGGCCACTCACGGTAGCTTATGGCAGCCCATTGCAGCACGGGCTGCGGCTATGCCGTTCCTGGAGACTTACAGCAGCCCAGCTCCAGGTGGAGCTGTTGTTCACCATCTTAGCTGTAGAGGGCAGTGTCACTGGCCCTCACATGTGGGATCCAAACTGGCCCTGCTGTACAGAGCCGGTGTCCCAAGCCAGCGTCCCAAGCCAGCTCTTAATGAACGCACCACTCGGCAGGCCCCAACTTTTAGTTTTTATTGTTTTAATTTGCCTGTCATTTTCCTTCCCCTAATTAAATAAGCGTCATCCTAAACAGGGTAAAATAAGATTTTGGAGAGTGAATCACCTGTTCCCATTATAACTTCATAGTACTGTCTATCAGGGGAAAAATTTGGGGAAAAACATGAACTTCTTTCTGCAAATGTCCCTCTCTTGCCAACTGCAAACAAACCTCTTTGAAAGAGGAAGATATTCCAATAAATACTATAATCAGCATGAGGCAGACACCGAAAACCCTGTTCTGAAGAAATTTTACTTCCGCACAATGGGAAAAGAAAATATTTGCTATACATTCATACACCTGAGAATGACCTTGTGTCCAATACACAAATACTTGTGTCCAATACCCCTAAAATCAAAATAAATAGACAAACAACCGAAACAAAAAATGAACAAAGCCTTGAACAATCAATTCACAAAAGAAAATATACAAATGGCCAATAAGCACATAATAATATACTTAATTAACATCAATCATCAAATAAATACAAATTAAAACCACAATGGCTTACCTTTTCTCACTCATCAGAATAATTAAAATTAAAAAGACTGACAACATCTGATGGCAAAGACACAGAACTAGAACTCTCAGACATGAATGGTATGAAATGTGTACAACCACTTTGGAAAACTGTTTGGCAGCTTCTTATTAAACTAAACATACATCTACCTTATAACCCAACATTTCCAATCCTAGGTATTTACCCAGGAGAGATGAAAATTTGTGTCCATAAAAGACTTATACAACAATTTTTATGGCAGCTTTATTCAATAACCCCAAACTGGAAGCAACCCCAATGTCCAACTATAGGAGAATGGAAAAATAAGTTGTGGTATACTAGAACAACAGAATACTACCCAGAGTAATAACAAATGAACTACTGATAAACACAATAATTTGGACATATCTCAAAAACAGTGCATTGTTCAAAAGAAGCCAGATACAGAACAGCACATCCTATTTGATTTTATTTATATGAAGCTCAAGAACCAATAAAACCAATGGAGAGAAAATTCACAACAATGGTGCTTCCAAGATGAGGTTTGATTGAAAGAGGGCAAGGAACTTTCTAGGGTGGTAAATGCAGATGTGTAATCCTTATAAAAATTCATTGAGTGGGCCAGCCAAGTGGCGCATTGTTTGAGTTGGTTTGGGATGCCAGCTCTGAGCAGCAGGTCCCCAGTTCGGATCCCACATTAGGTCCAGTGATGCTGCACCCTCTACAGCTAAGATGGTGAACAACAGCTCAACCTGGAGCTGGGCTGCTGTAAGTTGCCAGAGACTGCGTAGGCTGCAGTGAAGCTGCAGTGGGCTGCCATAAGCTACGTAAGTGGATAGCAGCCAGTGTGAGAGGCCGGCAGCCAGCATGAGCTGCCAATAGCGGCGATGAGCGGCCATCCAGTGGCCAGTGACAGATCTGCCTCACCTGGGAAGAACACAATGATAACACCAACATGGGCCAGTGAAGCAACGTCCTCCACAACTAGACTGAAGAACAAAAGGACAGCAACTTGTCTGTTCCCCTTCCCCAATTCCCCAATAAAATCTTAAAAAAAAAAATCATTGAGTTGAACACTTAAGATCTTTGATTTTTGTGGCATACAAATTTTACTTCCATAAAAATGTTACAAAGAGTTGTGAAACAGAACTGACTTTGCAGTTTTCCAACATTTCATATATACTCCATTCCATGATTTTCATTTGTAATTCACCCGGCCTGCCCACTAGCTGTTCACCTGACTTCTGTACAAGGTGACACAACCTTTCCAGGGAGGTCAAGTGGGAACAGCACCAGAGAGCCCACCCCAGAGCTGAGCCTTTCCTGTTTGCAAGGCCTTACAGAACATGGCATGTCATAAAGCGATTAAAATCTACAAGATCCTTCTTAAGAACCATTAGTTCCATGTGCGAGAGGTGACATGGTGAGGTCAAGAACAGAGGCCTAAGTTTTAAATCCTAGCTCAGGCATTTACCAGATTTGAAAAGATTACTTAGCATGTCTGAGCCTCTGTTTCTTTATTTGTAAGAACTGATTATGTGCAGGACCAGAGACCATGTTAATAACATGTCTAGATTAAGGCTTTGCACAAAGTAGGTCCTCAATAAAATACAGCTACCGCTGGCCAATCAGTCCCCTGAAAGTAGGGGACCATGACTACTGGGCACATAGTAGAGATTCAAAAATACTTAAGAGAAGAGTGAACAGCCTGAAACATTTTGATTTTTTTTAATTCCCATAATAAAATATCAAGGGATATAAAACCAAGAAGAAGCAGAATGGGGATCAAACAGCAAGTATTTTTGCCAATATATTGTCCTTTCTCAACATACATCCAGTCCTTTACCTGAAACCCTTGGGTTCAGATATGTTTCAGAATTCAGAATTTTTCTGATTTTGGAAATGAATATGATGCATACACCATACATATGTAACCCACCTAGCAGACTGGGCAGCACCCCATGGAACACATTAGGATTTCCACAACCAAACTTACAAATAGTCACATTAAATGGAACAAATGAAGGCAAAAATAGTTTCGTATCAGTTCAGGTTCAGTTTTTCAACCAAATAAACTATTTTACAAATAACAAAATAACTGTCCTTTCACTTTAAAGCTGTTGAGATTATAGAATTGTTGGAGATCTTATAATAGCTAACATTCAGGCAGCACCCACAATATGCCAGGAAGTCTGGCCTAAGCACTTTGTATATGTTAACCTATTTACTCTTCACAACAACCCTATGAGGGAGGTACTATTGTTATTGTTGTTATTATTGCTATTATTATTCCCATTTTATAGGCAAGGAAATAAGAAAACTGCAGCACAGACAGGATAAGTAATTTGCCCAAGGTCACACACTAAATAAACCCTTGGGCACTTTTCTAGACAGTTTCAATCTCCCCCTTTGTCAGTACGTGCAATAGTGGGGAATACCAAGTTTGAGAAAGTACCAACCCTCACTGTCCATCCTCATGCCCCCAAACTAAAGAATATTGGTATTGGGCATCCTATCTTTGTACCATTTCCTCCACTTGGAAAACTTTGAAGTTTGTTGGAAGGAGTGACTTTTAAAAATATGCTCCCCTTAATAGATTTTTTTAAAAAAAACAAAAAACAGATTCACATTTGCCTGAGACCAACTAAACCATAAGTGAGAAATCCAGCTTTAATTTTTTTTTGTTTTAATTTCAACAGATTACTAACAGAAGGACACATTCACAAAAGGTTTAGCCAGTGGTGTGCGCTACAGAAGAAAAGCCAGAAGTCTACAAAACAGAATAACACTCTTTCAGCAGCAACAAACAAGGTCATTAAAAAATACATTCAAATTTATGGGCAGCCCAGCCACCGTATCAAAGGAAAACAATATAAAAAGCTCACAGCTCTGAGAGGGAAAGGGTAGAGCCTACTCCACAGAAGAGAGGAAAAGCTCGTGTATCAATCACGCAGCTAGTACAGTGTTAACAACTTCTAAACAGTGAAGGTGAAAGAACATTTGTTCACCAAAAGGTCACTTTCCCAATCCAAGGGGGAAGGTTTAGGAGCACATGTTGGAAAGTTTGCCTCACTATATGTGTTATTTTACCCTGGGGCACAGTTTGCCTACGAAACAAGGTTGGTGGTGGAGAGCAATTAGCCTGGCAGCTAATCAGTGTCATTGTGCTGAAACCTTTTGGGAAACCATCCCAACCTAAAGAAACGATACTTCAACACTGGATTTGCTTCTCACAGAAAATACCAACACTGAGGATGCACCCTGGGGAGTAATATACCCCTTCAGCCAGTCAGTATTTACCCAAGAGTCCATAAGGTACTTACCCTACAATAACAAGTGCTTGGGAGCACTTATTAAACCCAGTTTCCGCCCTCCAAATGGTTTAAAATCTTAATTGGGGAAATTAAAAAGGTAATCACATCAGGGACAGAAATACACAAATGCAAGAGTTGGCAACATGTTTTGAGTTGTATTTCTCTGTTTCTCTTCCTCTGTTTTATACACAACTCAAGTTACAATCTTCATTTCAACCTCGCTGAACTTTCAGAAAATAACTGAACTGACTTAGGTCAAATATTTCCAAATAATGATGCCTGTCAAAAACAATTTCTTACTCCTCACACAAACTCAACACATAATTGAGAGCAGCTCACACGTATGGGGCAGAGCAAACAGAAACACAGGTCTTACTTAACCAGTGGTTGTTGAATTAAACTAAAATCCTGCCCAATAATAGTCAACCTAGAGGGTTTTGTTCTTGAATCTGACTAGTAATGATTCACTAACCACCAGTGACTCTACTTTGTGTCTTACAACTTACATTCATTCCTGTGTGAAACTTTTTGACTGCACAGCCATAACTTCCTCCCTAACACTTAGACATCCACAAAATGCAAATTTGCTGTTTAAGGTAACTTTTTAATTTATTTTTTACTTTTAAATAAGGCGTGTCCCTAGATATAATGCTTCCCCAAAATTCTCTGTTATCTCAGATATGTTCTGAAGTGGAGGGTGGAAAGGCAGTGAGACATGAAGAGAAGTAAACTGAGTAAGAAAGGAAACATGTTTCAGCCCCCTACCTCGTGCCAGGCGGGGTAGACTTCCACCTTAGGGAATTCAGGCCCCTTAACAGTTTAAGTTGTCTGAGTAAGCAAAGTTTCCTTATCTTACTCTGAGGTGACTCAGCCCTCTTTAATTGTTTCACATGCAAAGCCAACTAGGTATGAATACATTGATGTGAAATGTCAGGCCATGAACTTCGTGTTCTCACAATGTGGTAGAGTACATATTCAGCACAAATAAACAATTTAAAAATAGCAAATGCATTTTTTAAATCTTCATAACCAAATTCACATCACATCCAATCTCTGCCTAACCCAGATAGGAGCTGAAGTCAACCAAACCTTTTAAAGGGAAAGTAAGAAGGGTGTAAGACTCCATCTGGCATCCAGTAAAAAAAAGCTAATTCCTCTCACTTCCTTGCTTACCCTTTTTAGAATTTTCTCCCCTTCGGTTCCTCCTCTTCTCAAAACATCAATTACCATTATAATTCATCAAATGTTTAAGGGAGCCTATAATATGCCTGTTGGGCAGTGGGGATGCTATATGAACAAAACAGATACAGTTGCCCCCACCTTACAGTCTGGTAAGGATGACAGGCTCCAAACAGGGATGCTCACACATTCTGGGGCTCACATAGCAACAACAAAAACCAACCAGCAGAGGCTTGAAATCTATCCCTTTAAGAAAAAAGAAGAAGAAGAAGAAGAAAAAGTAGATGATATTTCCACTGAAAGGAATTATGCCCTTCACCTGAGAAGGTCAATGTGGTTTCCAATAACAAACAGCAGTGGGCCACCTCAGAGGCAGTCTGCCACAGCCACTGCTCTGGCCACAACAGCAAACAACTAAATTGTCCTCAAAGCGAACAATGGCATCAGAAAAAAAAAAACACTTCAAAGGTGAATGCCCTTATCTGAGAAGAGCTGCTAAATTATGGTCCTGTAGTGCAAACCTTTTACAAATGAAAGAGACCACTCACTCATGACCAATGCAAACTATTTTATATAGAATTGCATTGCTTTCTAACTTTTTTCATAACATGGACTATACAGATAATGATCGTATGTATACTGCCCCTTGGGGTAAGCTGACTAGGCTGGAAATAAAGGCAACAGAACTGGGGGCTCAGGAAACCCAGGCTCCTGCCGCGTGCCCTTAGGGCTCAGGGGCCAGTATCAGCTCCCACCTGTAACTTTTTTTTTAAAATTTTATTAGAGTATAATTAGCAAACCATATTATGTTAGTTTCAGGTATACAACACATGATTCAATATTTATATACCTTACACTATAATCAGCACATTTAGTCTAGTGACCATCTGTCACTGTTATTATAATATTATCGACTATATTTCCTCTGCTGTACATTACATCTCTGTGACTTATTTTATAACTGGAAGTTTGTACCTCTTATTCCCCTTGACCATTTTCACCTACCCCCAACCCCTCCCCTAGGGCAACTATCAGTTTGTTCTCTGTTTCTATGAGTCTGTTTTTGTTTTATTTTGTTGGTTCATTTGTTTTGATTTTTTAGATTCCACATATATGGGAAATCCTACAGTATTTTTCTTTCTCTGCCTGACTTACTCACTTAGCATATACCCTCTAGGTCCATCCATGTTGTTGCAAATATCAAAATTTCATTCTTTTTTATTGCTAATGTTCCATATCACAATTCAACATAGAAAAAAAAACAATCCAATTTTTAAAAATCTCACCTGTAATTTACATGCTTCCCACCATGCCCATCCAAATTGTCTTATTTCCTTTACCATAGCCAGAGAGTCTTTCAGAGGCTGCTGTTTTCCCTATGTAGCAACAAGTTGTTTCGTTTGTGTTCAGATTTTTATATATCCTAGTTCCACTGGCATCTGGTGGGTAGAGGCCAGGGATGCTGCTAAACACCCTGAAATGCATATGACACCCCCTTGCTTCTTCTCTGACCTCTAGTTTACATCCCTCCCCAGCTTATTACTATGCTTTTGTTTTAATTTTAGTGAACTCAAATCACACGCAGTATAGTATAAGAAGATTGCAAACCAGCTGAGGAGGAGGCATCTACAGAGAAATTGACCGGGATATTCAGTGTATGCGTTCAGAATGACCTGGCTTAGGTGACTTTTTGTTTAGGGGGTCTCTACAAAACCTGAGGGAAGAAGGAATACAGGAGTGAGAAAGAAGGGAATAAGAGAAGGAAGATGAGGGCAGGGACTAAGTATAAGGTGTAAACTGTAGGAGATTTTTAAAATAGAACAGAGATGACTGACTTCATCAGAGACGACAAGCTATTCCAACATTATCAATTGTCTCACCAATAATTCACTAATGTTTCCCTCCCTGCTTCCCACCTTGGGTACTTGTACATACTGTTTCCTCTGCATGGTACACTCTTGCTCCTTTTTCACCTCTACCAGTGGTTCTCACCTGGGGTGAGTTTGCTCCCCAAGGGACATTTAGTAATAATGCCTGGGACTATGGTGGCTGTCACAGCTGGAGGAGGGTACTCCTGGCATGTAGTTGTTGAAACCAGAGGTGCTGCTAAACAGCCTATAATGCACAGGACAGTCCCACAACGAAGAAGTATCCAGTTAAAATGTCAGAAGTGTGGGGGATGAGAAGCCCTCTCCTCTCTATGTGCTCTCCTCACTGACCATTTGGCAGCTACTAGGGGAACACCTCCAGGCTCCTTCAAGACAGGGCTCTCATCCCAGCCTGGGATTTGCCGAGGGCACATGTCACAAATGTAAGGAAAATCCAGTTTGTTGTTATATCTGTGTTCACTGCTAGGCTGAGAGCTCCATGAGGACCAGGCTCATGTCTGTTTTGCCTGTCACCATATATTCAATGCCTAGCACATTTGTTGTTTAAATGAAAAGAGTTAAGGGATCCCTGTTGGAGAGCAATCTCCAATTCAAAAGCCACCACTGGACCAGTCTCAAAACTTACACCAAAAATAGTCCTTCCCACAATGCTTGTCCATCTTCTTCACTAGATTGACCTCAAAATGCCAGCGGCTGCATTTTAAAGATCAAATACTTTCTCAAAGAACAAAGAGTTGCTGCATTAAGGCAACTCTGTGCTGAGCAATAAGGAGCTTGGTTCCCTGTGATGAGTGCTCTGAAAGGGACAATGCTCATGTGGGCACGTAAGCTTCAGCGTACTTGTTTAGATGTCTGTTTAAAATTCCATTCTTTGCGTTTACCCTAAAAGGAATGCACAAAAATCGGGTGCCAGACAATTTTGTGAATGAAAAGAATAGGAAACAAAAGGGCATGAGATACAGGAAATATTTTAGAGGTTTCCGTAGTGTACTAAACAAATACATAAACTTTGGAAATCATGTAGAGCTGGTTTCAAATCCTGGTTCTATCTCTTACTAAGTATGTGACCTTAGGCAATTTTCTTAAATTAACATAGAGTCAGTTTACTAATCTAAAATGAAAATGAAAAATAGCCAGTGCTCAAAATCACTGTGAGGATTAGTGGAGCAGTGCATTTAAAGTAGTAGCATAATACCTAGCTCTATACTCAGGAGAAGCTGTATGTAATAAATGTCTACTTCCCATAAAAGAATTAGAACACCATTCTAATCCCCAAAATAACGTGAACTGAAAACTCAGGCTGAGAAGATTTCTCCATTTATTCAGCAAATACTTACAGAGCACCAACCCTCTACTAGGAGTATTAACAGTGAACAAATGTGGGGACCTTACCATAATGGGAGTCCTGAAAATAGCTGTCACTCATTGATCCCTACAGGTGAGGAGGGAGAACAGTGAAATAACAGGTCTAAGAAATAAGATATTTCAGACTCACAGCACCGTTTTCTTGCCTTGAAAACTTGGCATAAATCATATTTATATAATGAATATCATTGTGCATTCTTTGGTTGTAAGAAATAAAACCCTAGTCTGAGTAATTTGAGCAGATGGCAATGCCCTGCAAAGTGGGGGTGTGGCTCCGAGAACCAAAGCCTGGAGAAGCAGACTCAGGAAGGGCGCGGTCAGAGCCACTTCTGACCTTCCCTGTCTCATTGGAGCTGCAGCAAGAATGAAGCTGCTCCTGCCATTCCATGTTAGTTTAACCTTCATTCTTGCATCTTCCCTCTTAGGCCTCAAAGTCCCTGAAGTGGGAGTCTCACCTCTTTTAGGACACATAACGACCTTCAGCTAAGGATGATCAAATCGCCTTAAATTACATCCCCAACAACATTGTTCAAAATAGCAGAGACGCCATTTGCCAAAAGAAAATTGGGATAGTATTACCAAAAGAAAAGCAATGGGTGATGGTGGCTAAAATAAAACAACAGCAGCAACAAATAATAATAATAGTAATAATAATAATAATAATAATAATAATAATAATAAACTCTAGCTTTAATGAATGCTTTCTATGTATTAGCTAATATGTTAAGCACCTTACAATTATTATCTTATTGAACTCTTACTAAAATCCTATGAGGTAGAAAGTATTATTACTTCCATTTCAAAGATAAATTAATTAAGCTCAGATATATTAAGTAACATATCCTGTGTCACAGAGCTAGAAAATTAAAACATGATCTGATACCCAAAATGTGCTTAACCACTATGCTATTTTGCTTCTCTTATTAACTTTGGGTAGTAAATAACCAAATGCTCAATACTCCAAGTTTCAGCATTAGAAAGAAAACCCTAAAAACTCCTATACCGTGGTAATATATTTGTATTGATAAAGTATATTTGGTATTAGGCATGCCAAATGCCAGTCTAGTTATAGAAAGCTGGCAGCAGTAACCACAGAGCTAATAAATGAAACATAGAAACCCAGAATAATGGTCTTCAGAAAGGGGAGAATGGCAATTTATTGACTACAAATGCTCTCCTCATCTCTCTGTAGCTTAGAAATGATTAACCTTGGCAGTGAACAAATGACTCGCTGCAAATTGGATTCCTCCCACCAGCAAGAGCAAGTTTTCAATCAAATGCCTGTGGATTAGTCAAACTCAATGAAAAAACTGAGATTATACAAATATCGTCTGTCATCATGTTAGTTTTACCTTTAAAATGAATTCACTGTTGTTGAATTGATAGAAATTGAGATTTCCTCTATCTACTTGCCAATTTGGAATGCACTAATAAATATTTCTAAATATGTTGTACTTTTCAAAATTTTTAAACAATCTCATGTATAACTTCATCAGTCCTAATAAATAACAGTCAAGGCAGAGTTCTGGGCAACCAGCCACCCCTCCCTACGCACCCATCCATTAAGGACACGCCCACTTGTCCTGTCAGCTGGGCACCGACCCAACCTTGGATGCAGTGTACTATGGGGCAGACCCTCAGCACTGACTGGACTGCCCCGGTATGAATCTCGGTGCATCCCTGTGTGATTTCACTGCTCAGGGCCTGTTTCCTCACCTATACTTGGCTATTTCCAAGGCTTGCTCTCAGAATGAAATGACAGTACTATAAATTGCTCAGAACCAGGTTGCCTTAGGATGGGTTTCCCAGAAACAGAGCCTGAAGTGGGAATTCTTGTGAATGTGATTTTTTTCAGAGAGCAAAAGAAAAGAAAAAAAAAGGCAGGGGAAGAGAGCTGAGCAAGGCTGTGGTCTTAGCTGGACACTTGTGTCAACCTGACCCCGAGGGCAGCTCTGGAGTAGGAATTGTAGGACAGAACTGACCCCATCTTGAGGCAGGGGGGTGGGCTTTTGTGTTCTGTAGTCAGTTAGTCACTGGCCATGTTTTAGAGGTTTATGGAAAGGGAGGGACAGAGGGCCAGCTGGTGGCTCTACGGAGAAGAGGGCAGCTGTGAGCATTAACCATCAATACTCATAGCAGGTAAGGGGCTGTAAGCAGGGCACCAACAGCACCTGCTACACAGGCCTGCATGGCACATCATAAGTGCTTGATAAATATTAGCTCTTTATTTTACCCTCAACCTAGTAATTACTCATGGAGCCCATGACCCTTGTTAGGCGATGAAGATATAAAGATGAACAGTGTATAGTTCCTGTCCTGGAAGTACTCACAGTCCATCTGGAAAGATAGGTGCACATTAGACTAAAAATGCAATGGGAAAAAGGAGAAATCGGCTTTGGGACCCCTTTTCTTCTATCTCCTTTTTTTTTGAATGCCCTCCTTTTACCCAGTTCAGGGACCCAGGGTCCTGTCTATGCTTACCATCCCTCCATTGGCAACACTCAATGTCCAGATCTGTATTTCATAATTCTTTTTTTCTTTTTAAAAAAATATTTTATTGGGTAATTGGGGAAGGGGAACAGACAAGTTGCTGTCCTTTTGTTCTTTAGTCTAGTTATGAAGGACGTAGCTTCACTGGCCCATGTGGGTATTATCATTGCGCTCTTCCTGGGTGAGGCAGTCACTTGCCAGTCATAGGACAGCTGCTCACAGCAGCTCAGTAGAGCTCAGGCCAGCTGCCGACCAGCCACACTGAAGGCTACGCCTTTGCAGGTGACTCACGGCAGCCCAGCTCCAGGTGGAGCTGTTGTTCACCATCTTAGCTGTAGAGGGCAGTGTCACTGGCCCTCATATGTGGGATCCAAACCGGGACCTGCTGCCCAGAGCTGGCATCCAAGCCAGCTCCTAACCAACGCACCACTTGGCCAACTCCTCATAATTATTTGTGTTCTTTTCAGCACCTACCACAGATAGATGTGTGGTATTGTTAATGGATTAATCAATAAACCAAACGAGTAGTTTTCAACGTGCATTAGTAAGTTACGAACTCAATAAAATGCACCCTGACAGCCTATATTTTTAAAAATAAAAATAGAACAGAATATAGAAAAAATATCACAGTTCATCAGAAAAGTAAGGTTAAGGGTAGGTATATGTATACTTTCTGTATATATACATCTGTATATATGTATTATGTATATGTGTAGATGTATATACATATGTAAATGTACACACACATTTACTCTGAAAAGTGGGGAGATATATATACATATATATATTTGTTTGTTTGTTTGTTTGTGTTTGTTTTTTTCCTGATTTCAGAGCAAATGTTTTTCTTATAATGGATCACTACCAAAACCATTTTTGTGGCTGACCGAAGGAAACCTGGCTGTGTTAGCTTGTTAGTATATTATGTTAGTATACTATGATAACATATGATCCCAAATAAGTCACAGCATCATTAGAAAATGAAAGTATGAAGTCTGAGGTGGCAATTTCAAGTAACTTTGCAAAACCAAAGTAAATATCTTGGTTAGTTCTCTCTTTCAGTATCCCTCATGTTAATAAACCTGCTTTGCTGATAAGGTTTTTAAATTTCTTAATTTCAAGGCAGTGTGCTAAGAATATAATAAATAAAAAAACATAGGCCTTTTAGGAGTTTATAATTTCAAACTGTGACCATAAACACAGGAAATAATTTCAATAAAGTGTGGTAAATGCTATAACAGAAGCAGGGGTGTGCTAGGATAGAAAATAAATACGAATATAAAATCCACTCTGCATCTGACATCTTTTCTGATTGGCCTGAGGGATTGGCCTGATCTGGTGCCTGCCCTCAGGAACCTTACAATCTCATCTGAAGGTAAAATATATGCAAAAGGATTTAAAAAAAAATAACACACAGGCATTATTTTTGAAGGTGGGGGCCTGTGATGTGAGGCAGCACGGGACAGCACACAGCAAGGTCTTCCAGGCACCAGGTGCCCCTCCTTCAAACCCACTCTGCCACCCTTAAAACCCCATCCTTGCACTCAGGGCCTGTAAAGGAAGTGGCAACTCTGATTATCTCTGAATGGCTTCTGAGTCCTTTTTCCACTGCCTTGGAGAGAGGCTCCTGGTTTCTGCTGAGATGAGCTGATCCATACTAATCTCCTTATCAATCAATGGGCCACTTGGCCACACCCTTCACTTTCTTAGTTTTTTGCAAAATGGATGGGCCGAGAATTTTCCAAATCTTTGTTCTGCTTTCTTTTCCTTAACAAATCTTTAAGTCACGTCTCTCTTCTGGAATTTTGTTAAAAGCAGGAAGGAAGAGTCAAGCCACACTCTCAACACTTGGCTTTGAAATTTCTTCAGCTAATAATCCAATTTCATCACACACAAGTTTTACCTTTCACGAAACACTAGAACATGAATACAATTCAGTCAAATTCTTTGCAGCTTGATAACAAGGATGGCCTTTCCTCCATTGTCCAATAACATCTTCATTTCCATCGGAGACCTCACCAGACTTGTTCTTACTGTCTATATTTCTACCAATATTCTATCCAGGATTATTTAGGTGTTCTTTAAGAAGATAGAGGCTTTCTCTGCCTCTCATCTTTTCTTTCTGACCCCTCATCAGAATTTACTTTATAGGTCCATTTGCTTCAATGTAGGCTCTTTTTAGTATGCACCTCAAAACTCTTCTGTCTTCTACCCATTGCCCAGTTCCAAAGCTGCTTCAACACTTTTGGTATTTGTTACAGCAGCACCCCAGCCTCTGGGTACCAGTTTCTGCCTAAACCACACAAAACCTAAGGAGCAAAAGGGAGATGAAAATTTGGGGTGGTTTGGAGGATAATAATGCTAATATGTTGTAGAAAAATCTCAGATTCGGATAATTTTTTACTTAGCACTGTATTTGTTTTAAATTCATTTTATTGAGGTATTATTTACATATAACAAAGTTCTCCCCTTTTCATGTATACAATTTGATGTGTTGACAATTGTGTACGGTAGTGTAACCATTAACATAATCGATACACAGTGCATGGTCTTACATCAAAAATTTTCATATGTCCCTTGTACTTAGCATTATGTTTCAAAGCAAGCAATGAGGTTAATAAATTTAGCCACTTACATTAAAACCAAGTAAGTAAAAGACAAATCTTGTTACCTCTACTTGTGATTGATCTCTTAAATCAATCCCTTAGGAAATGTATCAAAATGGATGATGAAAAATCAAGAGGTGATACTTAATAATAAAAGCATAGACTGCAAAAAGATAAACTTCCCCCAGAAAAGTAACCTGTTACTTTACATAGGAGGCCTTATTTTTATCTGTATCAGTTCCACCACAGTCCTTACACAATGATATTATCTTTAGAGACAATAGATATTTTGGAAGGTACAAACTCTCTGTTCACCAAGGTAACTTCTCTGAACAGGCACCAGCCAGAGAGACCAAAGAAGAAAATGACCGGATCATTTTCATAGCATCTAAGAAGTTACATATGCTTGCAGCTGATTTCTTCTGTGTTTTATATAAGGAGTTATCATGGGCCCCCGTTCCACACAAGAAGAGAAACATTACTGTAAATAACCAAGTGGTCATGAGGATGACTATGTAAGTTTCAGACAGATGTTTTTTTAAAAAAGAAAGAATCCAGATGGGAGTATTAAAGGCAGGAACCAAATTAAGCCCCAGATTAACCAGGAAGATAAAAAGATGACTAGGAGAGTAACAGCCAGTTCTGACCGGAGTCAGAGCACAGCCAGCCAGCCCTTGCAGACGGACATGACCCAGACTTGGCTCACACCCAAAACAAGCACAATGTACCCATATCCTGAGCAGCCAGGGAATGAGATGTGTGCTAAGCAACTGAATCATCACGTTACAATAACGTCTACAGTCCGTTCTGAGGACGAACGTTTAAAGAATAAAAAAAAATTCTCAGATTGTTGGGCAGAGTGAATCCCATATAGTCTTGCTCAGAGGCACAAGACCAGCCAGCAATGAATAAAATGCAACTTTAACACACACGTACCCCAGACTGTTTTCAATCAAATTTCAAAGAAAAGAAAGTATGTAAAGAAAACACAAATTTCAGTTTTCACTCCCAAAAGACATCAGATCAAAGAGTTTCTATTTTATAGTTTCAAAAATGTTAGTCCCATTTAAACATTTTCTGGCTTGCACGAAGCTTTCCCGTAATAACTGGTGTCCTAGAGGGCGAGCCTCTGAAGTTTCAGTGAGTATCAGCTACCAAAACCCCCTCAACTGGGAATTTCAGTTGTGTTTGTTTACAGCATGTTTTCTGTAGGGCTGAGGCCTAAGAACAAGTGTTAATTTACCTAATTGCCTTACTTGCTGTATGTAATGCATGAAAGCACCACAAAACGCCACAGACCTTGCCAAACGTTCACATATCTGACTCTGACCGATATCTAATGTATTCCTTGGCAGAGAACTAGGGAGGACCCAGCTGGAAAGGATCCTTAGGTCCCAGCCAGCTGCTGTCACTGTGAATATCCATCTTCACTCACGCCAGCTTACTCATCATCCTGCAAGCCCTCAGAAGTCTCAGGACCTCCCTCCTTTGGTTCTGACTCAAGTTAAACTGAACAAGTTATGATGAGCATCCTCCTGAAAGTCAGTGAAAAGATTAAAGCCCCAAAGAGGAAGAGAAGGAGAAGAGGTGGTGGTGGGAAGCTGCTGCCACTGGCTCTGAGTATATTGCTTTAATGAAGAGCAGCTAGACGGCGTTTTACAAAAAATGGTCCCCAGAATAATTGTAAGATCACTTAGCGTGCTGCTTCTCAAATCACCTGGAGATCTTTTCAAAATGTATTATTCTGATTCAGAAGGTCCTGGGTGGATCCAAGTGTCTTCATTTCTAATAAGCGCTCAAGTGATGTCAGCATTGCTGGTCCATGGGCCACACTAGGGTAGCAATTTCTTAGAGTCCTTGTTTAAAAATTCAGATTTCTAGGCTTCACCCTACTCAATTAAAGCTATGGGAATCCTCACTTTTTGAGCTCCCCTAATGACTCTTATGCACGCTAAATTCTAAGAAGTATTTAATACACACTCCCTGTCTGCTCACTGCATCACTGCTGGGAGAGTGGTACCTGAGTCTATTTCAGCCAGTCCGTACTATGGGGACAGCTCCCTGCCACAGCCAGAATAGCAATGGTGGGGCTGGAGAAGTTGTAGTCCACATCCAGTAAGTTCGGATGGTGGCTAGGGAATACCGTGAGTAAGCTATCTTACCCTTCTCAAATATGGATTTTTGCCCACCCCACCTGGTGATGGGTGGAAGTGGGAGTTCATTTCATTAGGTACCTCAAGAAAGGAAGCAGAAATATTGAAGTGGTAAGGGCCACGTGCTAATTTAGGTTGATCTTCTTTATACTTTTCTGTAATTTTCTAATTTTGTACAAGAACATCTATTATTTTTATGATCAGAAAAATAAAAAGCTTTTCTAAAGTCTGTAAACTGGGAGCTACCACATCCGTAAGAAACTACAATATAATTTAATACTTCCGAAAGCAGCAAACTACCTAAAAATATCTTTCCCTTGAAACTTAGTTTTTTAACTCATTATTTTGATTCTCAAACTTTACCGCTGGATTTTACCTACTAAAACTTTTACCTACTCTCTGTTTCTTCAGCCCTTGACCATTAAACAGGCAGAGTCCATCATTCAAATGATAATTGTAACTATATAAATATTATGAATATGATTATAATAGAATTTTGAAAGAAAGAGATTAACAAGATGTCCATTATGCACCTTGGTAAACTATATCTTCATCTGGATAAGAACTGGCAGAAAAATGTATAAATATAAAAACAGTTACATTAGCAAACAAAAAATAAACAGGCAGATCTCAGTTTTGTACATGTGCCTATATTT
Organism: Aselliscus stoliczkanus; assembly: GCA_033961575.1. Lineage (NCBI taxonomy): Eukaryota > Metazoa > Chordata > Mammalia > Chiroptera > Hipposideridae > Aselliscus > Aselliscus stoliczkanus. The sequence goes on from CM066728.1 coordinate 59,021,073, forward strand.
ACCAGAAGAAAAATTTCACGCACCTCCCATTGAATATATTCTTTCTTTTATTTTTTTAGGCACTTCGGTTTACTAACATGTCCACTTTTAAACTAAAATAAATGGTTCGCACCACCTATTCCCTAGACATAATCATTATGACTTTATTTCCTCTGCTGTTTCTTTGTTTAGCTTATCGAAGATAAACTTATGAAAGACGAGCAGTTAGCTCATGTATTCATCACCAGGACATGAACCCCTGGAGGGTATTTATGAGAACCTCAGGGGAGGTCTTTCTCAAGACTCATCCTCTCCCCAGCCATTCTGGGTTGAGAAATGAGAGAGGCTACTCATGAAGTCTCTGCAAATGTAAATCACACAGAAGTACAGATAGGGGAAATGTGGGGCATGTCAGAAAGAAGAAATGGCGAGTTTCTTACCTTGGCATAAAAACACCGCCACATCCAGCCCTCTCCATTTCTGGCCTCTTACCTCTCCCTCCTCTTAACACTCTTTGGATCCTCGCCAAGCTAAACTACTTCCTAGGCCTTTAATTTGTTCTACAATTTCCTACTCCTGTGCCCTTGGTGTTCCTACTTAAAAAGCATGTTTCCCTCACGGAGAAAAGATGCTGTCAAAAGTTCCTCCATCTTTCAAGGACCCATGTTTGCTCTTTTTTGAAGCATTCCTTAATCGTCCCAGCTGGAATTTTCTCTTCCCCTTATTTTATCTTTGCACTTGGTCTACGCTTCTCTTACTTATAACTCCTGTCATGTTTGACTCATTCAGTAGTTCTTTGTGTACACATATTTTCTCCTATAGAGGAGACTATAAACTGCTTGAGGGCAGAAGTCATAATTGTTCCTTTTTTTTTTTTTAATTTCCTTGTAACACTTAGCACAGTGCCTCTTACAAATAGCTGATGATCAATGAATGTACTTTCAGTGGAGGTAGATAAACCTTCTGGTGAGAAATGAACATTGTAATGTGCAGTAACATTTTCTTTGTTCAAATTTATTATACTACCATTCAAAGTTCTCCACAATATAGCTCCAACTTTCCTTCCTACTCTCCTCCTCCAGGAATCTAGATTCACGCTAAAAGGTGCTATTCACAAACTGCCCAACTGGTCACCAGGCTGATCTATCCCCTCTATCTGACCACATGTATGATCTTGATGGATCAGTTCCAAGTGTTTCCCTATAAAGCCCCTGACACCATTCAACCTATAATCCTCTTTCCATCTGCTGACCTCATTTGACATTGTTCATATCACCCGTAGTTTTCTCTTGTTACTTTAATTATTATTAAATACCTTCCCTAGCTTCTTTTTTTTTTGCTGCAGTATTTTGATAGGATTTAGGAAATATTTGAATTTGGACGATTTTATCATCCATTCAGATTAATCAGCAGTAATAATATTCTAATATAGCCAACAATATTAATTATGTGATTTTAAAATATAACAGTATTTTCAACTATGACTATTAGCACGAACTATATTAATGAAGAATAACACATATATATGCTAACTGATTATTTTAAATATTTAAAATAAATCTTTTAAACAGCTTAAATTATATACCATCATGTTTATATCTGTGTTTTGCATATATGTGCCATAATTCATTTCAGATATATCTAAATTACCTAAATTAACGTCAACTTCAAATTACTAGGCTTTGATGTAATTAAAGCTTGTTTGTAAAATAAATGATAGAGAACAATCTCTTTTCAATACATTTCTATAAATTTTTCTATGGATAATTTTAAAGCTAATCTGAATTCATTTTAACAGAAAAATTTCACACAGAGGAACAAAACTTCACTACAAAATCAAGATATGTTGCTACATACTTTCAATATACTCAAGAGTCTTAGCACTTCATCAAAAATAAGTTACTTATTCTTATTTTCCAGAAATTTACTCTCTCATAAATGTATTTCTACCTTGTCTTAATTATCTTCCTTTCACAACCTCTTATCATATTTCATTTGTAGTTTGACAGCTTGCTCAGGCTTATTCTGCTTTTTAGTGAACTTTGTTTTTGCCTCTGTTGAATCTCAAAACCTATTGTCTTTCTCCCTCATCCACTCTTCTCTAATTGGAGCACTGAATCTATGGTCATGTTTTCAAGTGGCTTAGATCTAGTGGGAAAATATACTCATACAATCACTTAAATTATAATAGGGTATAAAACATGATGTTATTAAATACTAACTGGATGTTGTGAATAAATGGAGAACATGATTAAGATCTCTGGGTTGGATTATCAGAAAGAAGTAGGTGGACATAATAAACTTGAGCTTTAGTTATATAGAACATAACAAGATAAAGAGGTGGCATATATAATGGAAATACTCTGAATTTAATGCTGGACAGAACCAGGTTCTGTCACACAGCTCTTCCACTACTAACTAGCTGTGTGGTTTTAGGCAAATCGCTTCATCTTTCTAAACCTTAGTTTTCTATGAAAAAAAAAATCTATCATATAGGGGTGATAATGCTTACCTTGCAGGGTTGTTGGAAGAATAGACACAAATGCAAAAAGCACTGAGTACAGTATTTGATGTAGTGAACACTCCATAAATTGGTTTTAAAAGGATAGGGCAATGCAGGTGGAGGCACAAAAGCAGGTGAAAAGGAGTGTGCTAGCATGCTCAAGGAACCTTGCAATCCATGCTCCAGCAGACTAGGCAATTAATGTTAAGTCTGTAATACTAAATGGGATAAGTCTTGAAGGGTTTTCAATTATTTTTGAATTAATTGTATTGACCATAGTGAGTCATGCAGCCATGACGAAGATTCCTTTTGGCCCCAATGCTCAGGATAGGTTAAAATCAAGTAAAAGATGCACAGAGAGAAAGGCACCATGTTTTCAGCAAGTGTACTACACTCAAAGGCATAGAGCCTGACTTCAGGTTCCAGCTCTGCACATGACTATACATGTTTGCAGTAGAGAATTTTGGAAGTACCATCCCAGCTCATGGCTGTCCTTCCCTGAGAACCCCTACCCATAAAAGTGGCACCCTTCAGCCATGTTTGTTCTATGTGACACTGTAGCTGATTGGCCCATGAGCACACACCCAATTCCAGCTGGCCCAAGAAGCTTATAAGAATTTTGAGTTTGTATTCCATTAAGTCTATTAAGACTATGTTAATATTTCAATTGAGAAAATGGGGCCTCTTGAGGTAGGCTTGTCTGGCTCAATTGTACAGGAAACAGAAAAAAAAATATGTCTTTGGATAGAAAATGTATGTAAGAGTTCATAGGAAAAATAGAGATATGAGACAATGGACAGAGTAGCCTTGGTTCCTGATTTTGTGTGGTAGACATGGAAATGTGTCACTCAGATCCCCCTGCCCATTAGAACCTGCTGTCAGCTTCAAAGAGCATGGTTAGCTGACAGCCTCCAACTGTCAGCAACCTTAACTTGCCCCTCCTCGTGCTACCTGAACCCACATTTCCCTTGGGGTGTGGCCAGTGATCAGTGGTGGTAACTGAGGGCACATTCCTTTTTTTTTTTTTTTTTTATAAAGTAGTTTTATTTTATTTTATTTTTTTAAGGGCAATGTCACTGGCCCTCATATGTGGGATCCGAACCGGGGCTGCTGGCATCCCACCATCGCGCCACTCGGACGGCCCTCACATTCCTTTTGTGATTGCTCAACAAATGACCCAGCAAGGGGCTGGGACAAGAGCCTAGCCATCTTAGCCTGATGTAGGACTCTTCTAGCAGACAGACTTTGTTCCAGAATTCCCCAGTGGGTTGGTAGAGACATTGCATTGTGGTTTGATGGTTCCTCCCGCCCAATCTTGCTGCCCAAATATCAGTAGTTCTGAGGTTGATAAACTCTGCTCTGTGTGTCCCTTCCTTGCCATTAAATGATCTCATAAGTCTGAATTCCCTTCAAAAGTTATTTAAACTATAACAGAAGATAAATATACAAATGGATTATTAATACAAAGACCAAAAATGTCATATAGAAGGGAGACAGTTTGGTAGAGGATAAATGTAGCAGAAAAACCTATGCTGAGGATATGTTACCACCAAGCCCCAAAAGTAGCTTAGCTCTCAATGGCCAGGCCAGAAACGCCTACTGTGTGCATGTAGTTCTAATCATGGGATGCAAGTTTTGCATAGAGGTATTAGTTTCCTCAGTGAGTCGTAGGAGAATGACGGTATCACAAAAGAAAAAATCTGAAAACAACTTGGTTTTGAAGGTTAATGGCAATGTCATTCTTTCAGACAAATCAAGCAGGAATGAATGCCAAGCAGAAGCACACAGCATGAAGAACTTCTGGACATAATGAGATCTATAGTATTTTTTCACTTTTTTTTTTTTTTTGGTGTGTATTCATTTCTCTGGCTTATCTTCGTAAGAATGTAAGAAATGAATCCCTGATATTTCTGAACTTAGGATCTTTAAGAGAAAAATTAGTAGCTAAAATTAAATTGTAGTAAATCTTTTTTTAAAATTTTTAACAAGCACATGTAGTCCAAGTATGCTACAGAAATAGGTTTTCTAAACAGGGTAAAAGCCCCTCATCACCCACATTCTCTATTATATCAAGCAGCACAGAAAAAGGTCAGAAAGAATGCCCAGGGATCACCCACAGCAGATCAGCCCCTGATCCAGCAAAGGTGAGAGGGAACAGCCACCTATGGCTCCTTTGGGCAGTCAGGCGCACTGCTTCCCAACTGAAATTTCCCCATTCTCACCTACTCCCCTTTCCACTCCCAAACAGAAACTTCCTTCAGCCCATTATAAACCCAGAATCTAATCAACAGGTCAGATAATTCGGCCAAATTTTTCCTTTGGAAAAAAAATAATTAGGGAGGCGGAAGGAGAAATATAGCTCTGTTGATGCCCCAATCTTCTCAGGCAAAAAACACTGACATAGCCAGATGATCACCAGAAAGAAAATTTTCCACAAGGCAGCAATGATGTCACAGAATAAAAAACAAAACAAAACAAAAAGATAAAAAGTTATGACCTAGGGTTCCATCACTATATCTCTGCTGCATAACATCTCTGTGAACCTAATGACTCTTCATTTTACTGTCAGATCTAGTGTTTTAATCTTCCTGAGGGAGCAAATGGAGGGCAGAGCTTTGCCCGAAATCATGACTTCCCAAATAGTTTAATCAGAACATAACCAAGGTTCTCAAGGCCGTGTCTGCCTCAGCCCAGCCCAAGCAAACACGTGGACCTGCCGACACTGCCCTGGCAGGAGAAGGACAACCTACAGGGAAAGGGTTGGGTCTTTGCATCCTGTGTAGTCAGCATCTCATAAATGTTCATGCTAAGGTCGTATTAATGCAGATTGAGAAGAAGCAAGAAGAAATAGCCCAAAATGAGCTTTCCAAAAAACATCATGACTGATAAATGAAGGAGATAATAAGAAAGCACATGACAGGCATGCCAACACAATTAGATGGAATTAGTTAGATTGAAAGGCTCCAGCTGGAAAAGGTCAAAGGTTGAGAGCCCTAAATTTAGTGACCCTCCCTGGGAGTGTGAAAGCAAACGGATCTTCCAAGGGTAGGGGGTTGGCGCTCAGTGTGGCAGACCACTGGAGCTTTAAGGAAGCGTCAGGGAGACCATGGAGGAGGTCAGGGAACAGAGGCTGTCCTGGGGGTGACAGGGATGAAACCCGGCCTGGAAACACTGGATGAAGGCAAAGTGAGCAAAGTTGGGAGCATAACATAGATGAGGTGACAAGAGGAGCAGCCACTGAAGGGGAAAAGAATTTCCAAAATAAATGTGGACAGAGAGGCAGGTGACTTCCGTAAGAGCATTCCAGAATGAGCAGATGAGAAAGGCAGTTTGAACAAGGAGGAAAATATCTGTTTATTTTCATGGGCAATTGCAGGCTTAAAAGGCAATCTTGGAGATTTTTAGCCTTAAATAGACAAATGGTTTACTATTTTCTTGTTAACCACCAAATATAACCTAGTATCTGGAATACAATTTAACATGCAATTCCCAGAATAAATTATATCAACCTAGCTATATATTTCCAGCCTCATGAAAGGCTCTGTGTGTGTTTTCCTCTCCTAGACATGCACCAAAAGTTTTACTAACTCACAGCCTCCCACTCTCCCTTGCTGCCCAGTGTCAGGGGATGTCTCTGGCCATCACTAACATGAACCCTGAAGCTCCAGCACTGGGGCTCATCACTTAGCTTTCACCACAAGTCTGCCTTCCCACAGACAGGACTCTTTCAGGTCTGGCTCTCGTCCTGGGGGGATCATGGTGCATGGCTAGTTTTCTTAGCACCTAATGGAAACTGAACCATCCCCAAAGACAAACACAAGTGGGTAGGAATCACATGTACAGGCTTTACATACTCGACACATAGCAAACACAGAAAACGTCTCCCAATTTCACAGTCCTCATTGGTTCCACGCTATTACATACCTCAATTCTACTTGAAGAAAACATATTAAGAAAAGTTTTCTTATTTCAAACCCAACGCATGACTTCAGTGCTCCTTCAAACTCTGTTTTCAGTTCTCCCACATTTTTTGCCTTAATCCCTGGATAAGACACCAATATATCAGAGTGAATATCTTGTTTGTGTTTATCATTGCTATCTTTATGAGAAGGCATTAACCTTTGCCCTTTGAGATAGTGGAATCAGTCTTCCTCAGATCAAACAAACAGCTAAGAAACGTCTGAGACACAGGGAAAGTTCATCCCTATAATGCCCAGTTTTGGTGGCCCTATCCAGCTTTGCAAAACTAACTCATCCCACCCCCAAGGCATTCAGAACTCATTTTATTTGCTTTTATTCATCAGCAAAGGAAAAGTAGCAACCTCCAGAGCCATTGACTATTCATCCCACCCTTTGATAACCCTGACCCTAGGAAAGTCAACATCTGTCTTGTGTTTGGAGTGGCTGAAGGCCAACTAGGGATCAGAAAACAACAATTTCCCTGGTCAGATGTAAACCTTGCCCAGCATGTTGACTTTATAAACCATCCTGTAAGCTCAGTAAATTTAATTGGTAGACAGGGTTGTCTTTCCTTGGCTCATTTCCCACCGATTAATATTACTGCCGTGAGCACCCATGTGATCAGACATACACTAATAAGGCTCTGTCTAGACAGGCAGAGAAGGGGTTTACCCTTTCACCCCTCCCCCCACTTCTCCCTCCAGAATTAGGCATTAATATGCTACTTGCGAATGGGACAAGTATTTACATAAATCATACTGGGAAAATAAATATTGTTCTCAAATACTTCCAGTGGAGACACTTTAGACGGGATTAGTTAGGTATAGGAGCTACCATATTAGTTTTTTCCCTGTGTACTTCGAATTTGTTCAAGCCAACAAGAAATGTGAGTAGCAAGGCTATAAAGCAGTGGTTTTGACAGGGATATAATTCCATCTAGCTTTGCTTCAACCAACATTCAACTTTAATTTATGGTGGTGAGGAAGCATCAGGCATAGCTAATAGTGTTCAAAATGACACTGGCCATTCCTACAGTATGGTATGAAAAATTATACAAGGCGTTTTTAAAAACTACTTTGAAAATCTCAAGGGATGTGTACCATGTAACAAAACCTGTTATCTAAAATCTAGGATTCTTGTTGTTTTCTAAGAGAATTTTTAAATAGCTCCACCTCCAAACATACAAACAAAATTTTAAGTAAGTCCTAACATATAAAGCCACAAACTAACTTTCCCCTAATCACTCAGCCCACTTACAACCTCACCCAATCTTTAATATTTTCTTCTATTCAGAAAATTATGGAATTTTCTAAATCTGTTAGAGAAAACCAAATTCGTAAGGTTTCACATAGTAACCCCATCACCATCATTATGATTAAATTTATGAAACCATCCATTATCACAAGTAATCAAACCAAGTCAATATTTAGCATATTTTCAAACTCTCCTAAGCAAGAGCAGAAACTACAGAAATATTATAAAATATAATCCCTGTCTTCAAGGGGTCTCTAATCAGATTATTTATATCAGTTTAAGTCAATGTTACTACTCTACAAAACTGCAGTCCAATAGATAACTTGGAGAGTTTTCAGCTTAGAAAGAAATATTTTCATCAGTTGAATGGACAGTAGCAACATTCTCCATTTGAAGAGATGAACTTCTGCCTGATTCTAACATGACATTCCAGTTGGGGCTGCCAATCACAGTATCCATTCCCTCTAGACCATAAAGAGTGTGTGTGAGTGTGTGTGTGTGTGGGGGGGGGACACATGTGACACAAACTGAGGCAATCACAGTCCTGTCCTTAGTTGGTTTCTACAGGGGACTAAAAGAAAGCTGCTGCTTCTCAGGTGGAAAGCTTTGGGATGCATGAGACTGAAGCTATCAGCAGCTACTGTTGATGCTCACATAGGAAGCCAGGCTAAGAGAACAGAGCCAACATACTGAGAGAAGCAGAGAGGAGAGGGACCAAATAGCACTGTAGACTCTGCTTCTAGGGCCTTGATGTCAGCCATACCCCTGCTTGGTTAGGTTAGTCAGTAAATTCTCTCCTTGGTAAGCTCATGGGCATTAGGCTCTGTCACTTGTAATCAAAATGTGTCTTATCTTCCCCATCAATTTTTCTCGTCTCCAGAGCACCTAACAAGAGAATGATCTCAGACTTCAGCAAGAGTTACATGACACATATGACTATTATTTTACATATAAATTTTGACTCAAAAGTTGCTTAGTCACCAAAATTGCTGTGGAATGTGTATATGGAACCTATTGCTCATCTTCAAATGATCTTGGACAACTGCCTTAAGAAAAGGAACACAGAAACAGAGTCTAGACCGGAAGAACAATTCTCAAACTATTAGTTGTACACATTTTGGACCTGTTGTAGTGATCCAAAGACCACCTACCCCACTCAGAAGTTCAGCTTCCTATTCCTGCCTTCTAGTTTCTAACGCCCTGCACCCGCTGTCATCCTGCTACTTCTCCACCATCCACACACACACATATCCCAGTGTTACATGCACGTTCTCTGCCTTTTCACGGCAGCCTTGTTGAACCTCCTTTTCCCTTCTGGCCATCTGGGAAGCCATAATCAGAGGGACCTCTAATTCTTCCTTCTTATGTTCCTCCTAAAGCAGAGAATACCTGGTGCCACCATCAGGACCACATTTTTAGAGCCATTAGACAAGAGGACTTTCCTATTAACACTGGTATCTCCGCATAATATCATCATTTTTTCTTTCTCTGCACATTCTGTGTCTTTTTTTGGCAATTAAAGGAGCAAATTTTGGAAGTTGTCTCTCTTTCCTATCCTTTAATTACATAAAACCAAAAATGGGCAGTCTATGAACATCAACCAAGAATATTGTTTTTTCAGCTGTTTTTCCTTAATCTTCTGGATTCCTGAATTAAAATGGGGGGGGTGGGGGTGGGTGGAGAATAATTAGATATGATGCTTGAGAAATTGATTCTTAATAGTTTGTGAGGTTGAGAGTATTCGTCATTTCACCCACTAGTCAAATGTTTCTTCATGGTTTGCTCCACAAAGAAAAGGGTTCTTAGGAGGCAAATCTGTTTGAAATTATTCAGTTCAAAAACTGACACTGCAGAATTAGAAAGAAAGAGGTCAAATAACCTTATGGCAAAAGTATCGGTGGATTTCCCAAGAAAAGTGTGCTCCAGCATTATGCAGTGGTTTAAAGATGGCCACAAACACTGAAGAGACAGAATAAAATAAAATAAAATAAAATAAAATAAAATAAAATAAAATAAAATAAAATAAAATAAAATAAAAATAAACAGAAGGATTTTCCTTCCAGTAGAAGAGTTCCAAGTTTCACCCACGCCATTTTTTTTCTTGCTCTTTTTTTTTTTTTTTTTTTTGCCTTGACCCTCAGCTGCTAACATAGCATCGAGATTACTGCAGACACAGTGCAGTTTGGAATCTCCATTAATATTTACATAGTTTGCCACCCAGGTTATGACCCACCCTGCTGCTACAGAATGATAAATTCTTCTGTCTCTACTGAGGCCTGAGAAGTCTTAGTTCACTGGAGAATAAGCATCATTTCTGCCATTCACATGATGTGAGTATCATGTCTGGTTTATTAGTTTGCCTTTCCCTTGAGGCTATTTCTTGGTAAAATGTATTCCATAAAACTTTAGACTAATCAGGCTTACATAGCATTCTCCAAAAATTGTGTTTCCTTAGTAGCCATTAATATCACTAAAATGGAAGTAGGCCCAAGGCCAACAGGGAACAAAAGGTAACGGCTCTGCAAATGTGCCGTGAAACACAGGGCCCCCTCTCCATGAGGAATGCCCTCCCTCAGCAGCAGCCAGACCAGAAATGCATTTCCTCCCAGTAGCTCTCTCTTCCAACAATAAGTTTGTTTTGTCCTTCATTAGAAAAAAAGGAGAGTTGACAACATTTGTTGTTTTGATCATTTTGTTTAAAAATAAACAAATTGGAATCCACTTGGTTTTTAGGAACTAAAGTCTGCAAGGAAGTTATGCTACATGATTTATAAGGCCTCTTCCACATCTAAAATCCAAATTAACCTGCCAATGAAATAATAAATCTCTATATGGGACAGATGCGTGCAGTGGAATTCAGAAAAGGGGAGGAACGTATGGCAAGGAGTCGTCAAATGCAGCGGACGTTGGTACTCCTCACCAACGCTTTATTTTTCCTTCTGGCACATGGTAGGCATGCATGTTCCCACTCCTTGAAGTTAGGTGTAGCCAGTTCTGACCAAAAGGTTTTGAGCAAATATGACATATGTTACACCTGGGATAGAAGTGTTGCATCTGCCCGCGTGTTTGCTGTCCCTGGGCCCTCTTCCTCTGACACCACAACCAGCAACATTCCAGAGAAATGAACAGCTGCCAGCCTGGGTCCTAGGGTGAAGATGCCAGGGAGGGGAGCCACTGAACTACTGTGAGATGGACATACAGTGCCAGAAAAAATATGCCTTTGTGTTTCTAAGCCACTGAGACTAACCCCAGGCCTCCTGAGAAATCAAGGATAACTCTGTAGAGAAGGTGACACTTGATTTTACAGGGGAAGAGAGGGAAGAAAAGGGTTGAGAGAGTCCAGAAATGGGATCTAGTCCAGAGATTCTCAACAACGCAAGGCCACATAAATAAGAATACTCAGGGATGGGGCTCAGGCATCAAGAATTTTCTTTCTTTTTCTTCTTTTATTTTACTTTTTAAGAAAAATGATGGTATAATTGATATATATTATGTTAGTTTCAGAAGTACAACATAAGGATTCAATATTTGTATGTACTGCAAAATGATCACCACAATATGTCTAGTTAACATCCGTTACCATACATAGCTACAGAATTTTTTTTTCTTCTGATGGGAACTTTTAAGATTTACTTTCTTAGGAAGTTTCAAACACACAAGGCAGTATTGTTAACTACAGCCACCATGCTGTACATTACATTCCCAGGACTTATTTATAACTGAAAGTTTAGACCTTTTGACTCCCTTCACCAATTTTGTTCAACCCCTTCCCCCTACCTCTGGCAACTACCTAAGCTTATTTGTTGTTATTCTTAGATTCTACATGTGAGATCATGCAGTATTTGTCTCTCTCTGACTTATTTCACTTAGTATAATGCCCTCAAGTCCATCAATCATGTCACAAATGGCAAGATATTATTCTTTTCATCACAGAATAATATTCCATTATATATATATATATATATATATATATATATATATATAGAGAGAGAGAGAGAGAGAGAGAGAGAGAGAGAGAGAGAGAGATTAGACCTTAGGGGTTAGACATTTATATAATTTAAGACGTTCTCCCTTTGCCTAGTTTAGCACCCACCTGACACTATACATAGTTATTACCATACTATTGATTACATTCCCTATGCTTTACTTTCATCCCATGACTATTTTGTAACTACCAATTTGTATTTGTTTGTGTGTGTGTGTATTATTTTCTTTTTTTAGGCATAATTAATATTTTCCTTTATTGTAAAACCTGCTAAGATTCATTCGAAACCATTCCCTGCTTCCTGTTACCAGATGGTAGTCTATGCTTATAGTCTAGTCTTACTTATAACATCTAAGTAGAAAAGGGTGATGGGCGAAGCAGAGGGATTGACTCATGGGACAATGAGAATGTGTTCTGGAAGGGATCCTGTTTAGATTCTCGTTTTCAATTCCTCTTTTGACTTTGACCTTATAAGCTGCTGGTGCATCGGACAATAGTGCTATCAGAGGTAAGAAGTCACTGTTTCTCTTCCATATGTATGGTCTTATCCAGGGCTGGAGAGGGAGTAATGGTGGGGGATCGACTTGCCCTTCCAGTATAGGTAAATGACCTCCTGATCCCCTATTCACCCTGTTTCACTTTCTTTTCTTCCCAGATTCTTTTTAGGGAGTTTAAAGGCTATGTCCTCTCAATTTTGAAGAAGTTGTGATCAAACACTATATCCAATTTCATTAGACATTCCAGCCCTATTAGACCTTAGCAGTTTCTAGATATAAAAGTTCTTCTGGTTGAGAGATGGCCAATGAGAACAGACCACTCATTTCAGAGCTTACAGAGGCTGATACTCAGGTTTCTGTCCTGGGAGCAGAAACAATTGAGTTATTTTCCTACAAGGGAGCAAATGGCTTATACCATACCATTTTAAACTCCTAGGGTTGGAATGTACTTCAGAGGCAGTCTTTTTTTTTGACTACCTCCTTCTCCAAAATAAAGCCTAAAGAAGGCTTAATTAAGAGTATGCTTTATATAATGAAGGGACAAAAGGAAAAGCTGGGAGAACCAGAGGCAAATCTCATTTCTCTTGAATTTTGTTCTGTATCAACTTTTTTTACTGTGTACCTTGAACAGAAGTTTTCATTGGCTTCCACTGTTCAGAGTCAAGTCTCAATTCCTAACAATAGCATTAAGTTGCTTCATCAAATGCCCCTACCAAACTCCTAGTCTTATGTCTCCTTTTTTTTTTCAGATTTTTATTAAAATATAGCTAACGTAAAGTATTATATTAGCTTCAAGTGTACACCATAGTTATTCAATATTTATATACCTAAAGAAGTGATCACCATGATAAGTCCAGCAACCATCTGACACTGTACCACACTATCACAATATTATTTACTCTATTCCCCATACTGTACATCACATCCCCATGACTTATTTGTTTTATCCCTGGAAATTTGAACCTGTTATTCCCCTTCACATTTTCCTCCCCTTTTTAAATGTTTCAATTACAATTGACATTCAGTATTATTTTATATTAATTTCAGCTGTACAACATAGTGGTTAGATATTTACATAATTTAAGAAGTGATTCCCCTGACTAGTCTAGCACCCACCTGGCACTATACATAGTTATTACCATATTATTCACTATATTCCCTATAATTTACTTTACATCCCCATGACTGTTTTGTAACTACCAATTTGTACTTCCTAATGCTTTTCACCCTGTCCCCCAAGCCCCCTTGCCTCTACACCCCAATAAATCTAGTACCCATCTGACACCATACACAGTTATTACCATGTTAATGACTGTATTCTTTATGCTATATACCCTACATTCTCATGAGTACCTTTTAACAACCAATTTGTACTTACTAATCCCTTCCCCTTTTTCACCATACCCAACCCCCCTTTTGCCTGGCAACCATCAAAATGTTCTATCTGTGAGTTTGTTTCTGTTTATTGTTTGTTTATTTTGTTCTTCATATTCCACATATAAGCAAAATCACATTGCATCTGTCTGTCACTGTCTGACATAGTCCACTCAGCACAATACCCTCCAGATCCATCTGTGCTGCTGCAGATGGCAAGAACCCATTCCCTTCCATGGCCAAGCAATATTCCATTGTATGAGTATATGTACCTCCTACTCTTTTTCCATTCTTCCATTGACAGACACCCAGGATGGCTCCACAGCTTGGCCATTGTAAACAATACTGCAATGAACATATGGATGCACACATCTCCTTAAAGTAGCATTTGGGGTTTCTTCAGATAAATACCCAGAAATGGGATTACTGGGTCCTTCTTTGTCACTTGTTATAGCCTTTGTTTTAAAGCCTACTTTGTCTGGTACAAGTATTGCTACTTTATCTTTTTTGTTTGTTTGTTTGTTTGTTTCCATTTTCATGAAATATCTTTCTCCCATCCTTTTAATGTCAGTCTGTGTGTGACTTTCAATCCGAAATGAGTCTCTTATAGGCAGCATATGTAAGGGTCTTGTTTTCTTATCAATTCAGCCACCCTGTCTTTTGATTGGAGCATTTAATCCATTTACATTTAAAGTAACTGTTGATCGATATGTGATTATTGCCATTATATTATTCACATTTTTTATTTTTACTTTTTTCTTCATCTTAAAGTAATCCCTCTAAGATTCCTTGTAATACTGGTTTGGTGGTGGTGAACTCCTTTAGCTTTTCCTGGTCTGGAAAGCTGTTTATCTGTTCTTCGATTCTAAATGATAGCTTTGCTGGTTAGAATAATAGTGGTTGTAGGTCCTTGCTTTTCATCTTTTTGAATAATTTGTGCCAGTCCCTTCTGGCCTGCAATGCTTCCGTTGAAAAATCAGCTGACAGTCTTATGGGAACTCCCTTGTAGGTAACTAACTGGTTTTCTTTTGCTGCTTTTAAGATTCTTTCTTTGTCTTTAAACTTTGGCATCTTAATTATGACGTGTCTTGGTGTAGACCTTTTGGATTCATCTTGTTTGGGACTCTCTTTGCTTCTTGGAGTGTATGTCTATTTCCCTCGCCAGGTTGGGGAAGTTTCCTGTCATTATTTCTTCAAATAGGTTTTCAATTCCTTGCTCTCTCGCTTGTCCTTCTGGCACCCCTATGATGTAAATATTAGTATGCTTGATGTTGTCCAGAGACCCCTTAAACTATCCTCATTTTTTTGGATCCTTTTTTTCTTTTTGCTGTTCTGTTTGGACTCAGATATGGCAATCACCTGCATTTGCACAATGGGAGGGGAAGAGGGCTCAACAAAGAAACAATGGCTTTGTGTAGAAAGCTGCCCCTCTAGCCCTATGTCCCGGGGCCTTTGCAGCTGTGGCCCCAGTCCTGGAGATCAGAGTGAGTGAATCCCTCAGTGCGTAAATCTATGTGCAGGCCCTTTGTGAAGAGCACCTAGGACTGCAGCCACCTTCATCTCACTGAGCCACAATCTCTACTGGTTTTCACAGCCAGAAGTTGTGGAGACTTCTCTCCCTGGCACTGGAACCCTGGGCTGGGGAGCCTAGTGTGAGGCTGGGACCCCTTGTTCCTCCAAGGGGCCCTCCACAGCCAAGATAAGCCCTCCTGAATTTTACGGGTCACATGTGGGTGTAGGACAAACCCATTTCACATCTCCACCCCTCCTACCAGTCTCATGGTAGCATTTTCTGTATGCCCTTAGTTGTAGGGATTCAGCTCAGCTACACTTCAGGTGATTCTCAATGATGATTGCTCTGTAGTTTAGTTGTAATTTAGATATGGTCATGAGAGGAGGTCATCACAGTGTTTACCTACTTTGCCATCTTGACTGCATCTCCACCACAATTTCTTCATCCATTCATCCATCAAGGGACACTTAGGTTGCTCCATATCTTGGCTACTGTAAATGATGCTGCAATGAACATAGAGGTGCATCTACCTTTTAAAATTTCTGTTTTCATTTTCTTTGGCTAAATGCTGAATTTCTGGATCATGTGATAGTCTTATTTTTAACTTCTTGAGAAACTTCCATACTGTTTCCCATAGTAGCTGCACCAATTTACATTCTCAGCAACAATGCACAAAAGTTCCCTTATCCCTACATCCTCACTGACACTTGTTATATCTTGTCTTTTTTTTTTTTTTTTTTTGCTTTGTTTGTTTTTATTTTTGTTAATATTAACCAGACTTCTTGTCTTTTTTATAACAGTCATTCTAACAGGTGTGAGGTGATAATTCATTGCAGTTTTTTCTGATGCATTTCCCTGATGATTAGTGATATTGAGCATCCTGTCATTATCTGTTGGCTATCTATATGTCTTCTTTGGAAAAAATGCCTATTCAGATATTCTGCCCATTTTTTAATTGGATTACTTGTTTTTTGGTTTTTTTTCTTTTGATTTGTATGATTTCTTTATATATTTTGGATATTAACTCCTCATCAGACATATGATTTACAAATATTTTCTCCCAGGTCATTCTAAAGTTTATCCAGGGTTGAAAACTACTAGTGTAAATGGTAGAGTAGAATAAGACTGAATAGATAGAATATAGATAAGGCACAAGGAGCTTTTGTAATTTCAATGTTTCAAAATGCCCAGATAGGGTTTCCTGATAACTTCAACAAAGATGAGAAACATACATGGTAAGATTTTGTACAACTAAAAGAAAAAATATTACATATGTTCAGTTAATAGGGTATAATTGTCATTTCTCTTTGAGCACTTACATTGTATGTTATAGATTAAGTGTCAATTTTTCCAAAACTTTACTCTTTTTCTTTCAAAAAAAAGGGAAGATTTAAAACTTCATAGAAAGTTTACCCCTCAATGTCTCAAATGGCAATCAGGTTCACATGCCCATTCATTATCCATGGGACTCATAAAAGTATTACTAATACTACTAGCAGCTAATGTTTATTGAGCATGTAGCATGAGCAAGGCACGGCGCTGAGTAAATTGTGATCCTAACCTCACTCAAGTCCCACAATAAACCTATCAAGATAGTTACTATTGGGCCGGCCAAGTGGCACAGTGGTTAAGCGCTGGCTTGAGACGCCAGCGGCCCCAGTTCGGATCCCACATATGAGGCCAGTGACACTGCCCTCAAAAAAGAAAGAAAGAAAAAATAAAAAGATAGTTACTATTATCCACATTTTGCAAAGGAGGAAACTGAAGCTCATGGAGATGAAGCAGTTATACCAGGAATATGCGATATCAAAGGAATAGAGCATGGAGAGGGACTCAGGAGTTTCTGACTTCAAAACCTACTATTTTGACTATTACAAAAAAACTAACTCAAGAAAATTTCTTCCCATACCATCATTTTACTAAATAACTATAACAGAATAAAAAAAACAGTTTTAATTTAAAGCAGAAGGTATTTGATGGAAAAAAAAAACCAAACTGTTTATCAAGAAATGCTGTTTCTTCATGATAAATAAAAATATCATGTCCAAAGCATCATTATTGTTATAAAAAGAATTAGCAGAGAGGGAAAGAGAGATTTTTCTCCCCCTACCTTCAATAGAAACAACATAGTAATTTGTATTAGTTCACAATTAGCCCAACTTGGAGTCAGCTATTGTTCACAACTTAGTGTCACAAAACTCAATTTATAGGTGATATCAACCAGTAATTTTCAAACTGAAAATTTTACATTCAGCTAATATTTACACTTTAAGGATATTTGGAATTAAATAATATTTGGGGATTCTTGATTCAAAGTGTCTAGTCCATTTGGAGGTAAACTACCAAATAGCCCTTATATGAAAAAAATCATTTGATAAACTAAAACACATATATTCACTATGCCTATAGAGTTGTACACTTCGTGGCTGGTAGATAAAACTTGTAAGAAATTAGAATGTTGCTGATGGTCTTGCTGTGCTGAACTGCATAGAGATATCTGAACAGATGTGCCCGTAAAAGTCATATCCTCTTTTCCAAGGAGTGAATAGGCACAGGATTGAATAACATAGGTCTAGAGGATGAGTGAGAATATCACAAACAAGTCAGTGATAGTACTAATTCACTTCAAACCCTCCAGAGGTCAGCCCAAATTTTAACCAATATATGTATAACCCATAGAATCCAAGAGACCTAAGTGGCAATCAGAGAATAACATTGCAATCAGAGAATAACATTGCATTCAAGAAAAAAAAAAATACCAGAAGTAATTTTAAAAGTAACTCACATAATTTACTTGCATTTCCAGAAGACTCCATTCATAATCTGCAACAATAATTTTTAAACCCTATTTCTTCTCTTTCTCAATTCTACTGGGCCCAGGACTACTCCCAGAGACTAAAAATCACTAAATTTTCCAAAATTCTCTAGTGAAACACAGCCATAAATGGTAGGTGGCATTATCAATACACTTTCTCCTTTCTGACTCTTCCTCTGTGGAAAGAGTACAATTCTCTATACCACTAATATTAGCCTCGGCCATGTGACTTGCTTTGACCTATGGGATGAAAGCAGACATAATGCATCCCACATGCCACAACCAAACAGAGGCTTTATATATATTTGAATGATTTGATTTGGTCTTTTGTGCTCATTTATGTCTGCCTTCTGTTATGTCAAGAGGAAGCCCACCCGTCCTGAAACAAGACACATGGAACAGACCGGAAGCTGACCCAGAGCCTGGAACAAAGCCACCAGAACTGACTAGACACCTGTGAGTGAGAAATTCCTGTTTGGTTTCGTCGGCCACTGAGATTCAGTGTTGTTTGTTACACAGCATATCGCAGCAAAAGCTGATACACACTATGGGCCTTTTCTCTTTTCCTTCTGTCTCCATCAAGCAAGCACTCTGCCTCTTTGGGAGGGAGTAGGAGACAGAAATTGGAATAGGCAATATAAGATTAATTCGACTGGGAGAAGGAAAGGGTATTATCTAGGTAATGGTTAGAAAAAATAACATCACCCAGCATCAAAGAGGGCAGCCTCTAAGGCTGAGACGTAAAACCGATGGGGTCATCAATGAAACCTGAAATCAAAAGAGAAAAGCAGGGCGAGTATCACCTAATATCCAACTGGAGGGCTATAATCATCTTAAATAAAAATATAGGCCATCTTAGTTTACTTGCTTGCAAGAAAGAAGGGGCATTTGGGGCCTGAAGAATTACACTGTTAGGAACACAAGCCAAACATACCTCTGACTACTGTCCATGCCTACTAGTTTGTGCTCCGTGATCAGACGAGGGGATTGTGATGGTAGCACTAAATCTTCCATTTTGAGGTTTGGATCTCTGGTATAATTCGATTTAACAAGTAATTTAGCTTGAGGCTTTTTGAAAGCTTTCTTTTCTTTGCCTACTTTCCACCAGGCCTTGATAGCTCTGCTTGCTTTATATTCACTATGCATCCCAATGTTTCTATTTACTTCGGCCCAATGCTGGCCCTGAAACTTGGGAAAGGTTTTGCATCTGCATGGGATCCACTCCTGGTTCCAACTTAAATCTATATAACATATGCAAAGGTTATGATAACCAGTTTAACCGCTTCCCCCACCCCAACAGACAAAGCTGAACTCGACAGAAAATTCCACTACAGGCCGAAGCAATTTACATCCTGGTTAGAAAATAGAAAACTTGAGAAGAAACAAAGACTCAAGGTAGTAGTTTCCAGCAGACTCTGCTTAGCTGACTCTTCTCTTACTTTAATAAATCTTCCTTCTGTATTTCTACCTGCCTTGTGAATTCTTTCACAACCTGCGAGTGAGCAGCCACAATACTCTAGTCTGTATTGGCCTGAGAATCCTGTCTAATCCATAGTCACGACCTTAAAAACATATATTGATGTTATCTCTTATATGAAACTACATAATTTAGAGACTGTTCTGTACTAGTTAAGCCAATTGCCTTTGTACTTCCATTCTGCTGTGTGGCAGACAAAGGACCTGGGTATTAACATAGGCTTTGTCCTATGAGCAGCTTAGCCATCAACACATGTGATTCCTTTGGTACACAGTATTTGATGTTGGTAATTATGTTTTTAACTGAATTACCAATTGGGATGTTCTTAGAAATCACTGGAAGTGGGGAGCATCTCTGCCTCCAGACAGAGGATCATAAACCTTGATGAGCAAAGTAGCCCCGTGAAGGCCCACAGCATCCTCACTGATCAGGAGTCCAGGTGGGTTCTGAGAACAGACTGGCCCTTAGATCAGATCCAACATTAATAAGCCTGAATTTCTCTCAGGTTCCTAAAGATCAGTGGCAATACAGGCCCAGGGTGAAGAAACCTTCCCTGTCGTCGCTTAAGCTGATCTGTCTCAGGAAAGTATAAAATCCTTGAGAGGCTTCCCTTTGCTGGTGTTGATCACGCTAGTGCCACCAAAGAACTCAAAGCAATACAATAATTAAACTGTGTGGTATTTTTCAAGTACCATGTCCCTCGGCTGCTGTCTCAAGGAACCCTGCGTAAATGCATTTGCTTTGTTTTCTCTTAGTCCTTTCTTCTTCAAAATACCGTGTTTTTCTTACAGATTAATACAGCAAGTCATTTTTCACCCACTAAAAATTACCAAAATAGGACAACCCTTTGTAAAGAGCTGATGAGGCAATTATAAGGGATGAGGGATGAAATCTAACATT
Source organism: Aselliscus stoliczkanus (assembly GCA_033961575.1). Taxonomy (NCBI): domain Eukaryota; kingdom Metazoa; phylum Chordata; class Mammalia; order Chiroptera; family Hipposideridae; genus Aselliscus; species Aselliscus stoliczkanus. Next base: position 59,041,330 of record CM066728.1, read on the forward strand.
CATGCCCTGCCTAAATGACTAAGATTTATAATCTCTGGCTTATGGATGCAAATGTGGGGCCAATTAGTGATTCACCTGCAACTGCTAATTAAAAGGCCTGAAGTGATGGATTGCCCCAAAGCAGTCAGACTGGGGCCTGGCTGTCCGGCATCATCTATTCCTACACAAAGGACAGCACAAGGAGAGGCCATCTGAAGATTAGCTCCCTAAAGAGCCATCAGAATTTTATATCTACTAATCTGGAAGAAAAAAAAAAAAGCCATGTGGGAAGATGTAATTATAATGCAGCCAGAAAATAAAAACAGGCAAAGCAAACCAAGTACCGTTGCATCATTAAAGAAGAAAATGACCCTTCTGGGTCATTTTCCCATGAAATTCAGAACAAAAAGAAAAAAAAAAAATTGGGAAAAGGTTTGGAAGAAACCACATGTGATTCTTTCCCCTCCAATTACAACAAATTTCCATAGTTTTTAACTCAGCAAAATGTCTGAACCAAAGCTTGGCAAATAGTAGAGAATAAAGTTATTAATAAAATAAAAAATTCAGGTCCAGTCCTTCCAGACAGCTAGGATGAACAGGTTCTCGTATTACTTAAACTAACTTTGCAGATATTTATTCAATTTCTGACTTCCAGGTTCAGCTGAAACAATCTAATTAAAATTCAGATTAAAAAAAAAAAATCCTGCTCAGAGTCCACAAGCAGCAATATCTATAGCTATCCAGTTCCCTCTGGTATCAAGTGCGAGGGTATCTCTGCCTTTGTCAGTCCCTTTGGCTCAGTCACAGACATCTATCACCAAACCACTGCTGTGGTCACAGCACTTTATGATCTACCATCCCTCAAACCCACATCTCTTTGTGATTCTCATGCCTCAACCCAAAGTACAACCACAGCATCAGCTACTTGGACCAAGGGCCTGGCCTGTGACCACACTGCCCTTGCCTTCAAAGGGCTGCTAAATGCAGGGTCTTTTTTGGTCAGGAGCGTTTCTCCCAGGCAGCCCTAGTGTGTTTGGGAAGTACCGGGGTTCCTACTGAATGGCTTGCCACATATGGCACCCTGGAGGTATCAAGAGCCTAATGAGGTGTCATATAAAAAATACTCCTTGATGAAGTGACCTCTGAGGAGAAACAGCAGGTGGGCCATGTCTGTGCTACTGGCAAGAAAATCTAATAGATGCTCATTAGGTTTACCTCATCAGGAAATATCATTGCCTTGGAGAAAGAAGAAGTACACAATCCTTAGCCAAGAGATGTTGAAACCCTGGACTTTCAGCTTCACAGAGACACTATTTGAGTCTTCTATTTGCTCAGCTTTATTTATAGTCCCTATGGTGAACTCATATACTATTCAGTTTTACCCTCATTAGGTACATGTATTTACAGTAAAAATGTACCATATCTTCTTAGATTGAACCGTATTTAAATATTTGTTGAGTGCCTATTATATGTCAGATATTTCTTTCTATTTTTCTTTTAAAGATTTTATTGGGAAATTGGGGGAGGGGAACAGCGTTGGGGAATCGGGAAAGGGGAACAGACAAGTTGCTGTCTTTTTGTTCTTCAGTCTAGTTATGGAGGACGTTGCTTCACTGGCCCATGTTGGTATCGTCATTGCGCTCTTCCCGGATGAGGCAAATCGGTTGCTGGCCTCTGGACAGCCGCTCACCGTGACTATTGGCAGCTCATGCTGGCTGCTGGCCACTCACTGTAGCCTATGGCAGCCCACTGCAGCAGGGGCTGCAGCCCACACCATCGCCGGGGCTCACACAACCCAGCTCCAAGTGGAGCTGTTGTTAGCTGTAGAGGGCAGTATCACTGGCCCTTGTATGTGGGATCCGAACCGGGGCCGCTGGCATCCCAAAACCAGCTCGTAACCAATGCACTACTTGGCCGGCCCGATATGTGAGATATTTCTTGCTGCCTTCTCTCCATGAGTCTTCCCATCAACCAGAGGAGGTTATGACTTGCTCTAAGTCATTAATTGATCAGATCAGGCATTCGCTCTCCAGACCCAGCTTTCTCCAAGCCATTGCAGCTGCTACCCACTATTTGGAGGCCCATTTTTGCCCCTGGCTTTGTCTTCTATTATTTTTTATTTGACTGTGCTCCTTATTATTTTTGAAATCATATTTTTGTGGCTTTTATCCATTTATCTCTGCTTTCTTCATGCTTCTGTTTTCTCTATTTCCCTCAATTCTGTACATTTCTTTCTTTATACTTCTGTACGTTTTTCCTTCCAATCACATTCCCCTTGACACTGGGCACCCAGGATCCTCACATTACCAATAATACCAGATAAAGACTTCACATAGATCTATCATCCCTGTTCACATTTAAAGAAACTGAGTATGGGAGAAGTTAGGCAACAAATCCAAGGACCCACTCCTAGTAGGGAGTTGGATTCAGTCTAGACACTAATCTTAATTTTTACTTTCGTGTAATTTCTACCTCTGAACTTTGCTCTCATGCTCCTTGATCAAAATCATACAACTCAAGTCCACTTTGCATTACTGAATAGTATTGCTGTATATCCCAACCTCACCTATGCTGTCCTGTCCAACACTTTTCAACACAGGTGCTCCAGACTTGAGACCCTAGGCCAGAGGTCTTGGTTTATTGTCTTTGTAGCTCCAGCACTTGCCCCTGAGTTGGAGCTCCATAAGTGACAACTGAAAGAACGGAGGGGTACTGTGTTTTAGATTTCTTCACAGGTCGCAGCACACAACTTTCCCCATTCCGACCCACATTACCTAATGTCTGCTTTGCCTGGAATGCTTCCCCCAGAACCCACCATTCTCCTGATTGATTTTACTTGCATTTAAAGGACAAGCTCAAGTCTGTTCTTTCCCATGGAGCATTCACTAAGCACTTTGATTTACCTGGATTTTTCTCATCTCTGGTCTCCTATAGTAATGACCATCTATAGAGACATGAATTTAGAAATTGATTATATGCTATTTTGCTTCATTCATGTTCATCTTGTCACAAGATCTTTGGGAATAAGTGCCAAATCTTATGTTAAAATAACTTTTGTATTTAACTAGAGTTTTGTAGCTCACAGAGTACTTTCTCACACAATGTTATCTCTTTTATCCTCTTAGCAACCCCAGGAGGTAGGTAGGTCTGCACCTACCTAGTTTTGTGAGCCTCAGAGACAGTGTCCTTCCTTGATCTTGCTGGCACTCTTCCATTTGGTGATCAGTACTAATACACATGTGAATGGACTGAAAACTGATATATACATTCTGTAGCAGTTCATTTTCTCTTTAACCATAGCTTTTTAAAGGGTAGCAGAATATGCCACCCCAAAATATGCCTCAGAAGAAGCTCTGAAATTGAATAGAAGTTACCCTTTTGTAAAGGGAATTTACATTAGAAAGGGGACATGGACCAGGAAATGACCTATTACCAGAGGTGGCTTTTTCATCTGAGAGATCCATCTGCATGGCGGTGTAACCTTTGTTTTTATTGAAATATAATTGACATATACCATTCTATTAGTTGTACCACATAATGATTCAATATTTGTATATATTGCAAAATGATCACAGTAGTAAGTTTACTTAACATCCAGCACCTCGTATAGTTCCAATTTTCTTTTCTCTTATGCTGAGGAATTTCAAGATCTAATGAGGTCAACCTTTGTTTACCAAACATTTCTTTTTCTCACCTTCCTATGAATTGCTTTCCCCTCTTTGCAGCCCCAGACTTTTATCCCAGGATGGTATGTAAACCTCAGTCTTCTGGCTACCTGTTGAGTTCCATAACTTTGTGGGGCTCCTGTATGCATATATGTAATTTAAATTGTTTTTTTTTCTCCTGTTAATCTTTTTTTACAGGCAATTTCATTCAAAAACAATGAAGGGAAGAGGAAAATTTATTTTTCCTCTGCTACACTTTGACATTTTGTCCCATGACTTTCCTAATCTATATTTTTCTATCATTCACTTAATCTTAATTCTTTATTTCCTCTTTATTCCGGTAACAATAACTTAAGTGCATAATAAGGGTTCTGGATTCCTTTAACTTGGCCTGTACATCATAAATTCACTGCAACATTTAGAATTTTAGGGTGTCCAAGTCCATTACTATGTGTCTACTGTCAAGTGGATTTAATATTTGATTACTTAGGTTGCCTTAGATTGCCCTAACATGACTTAAGGAAATTAAAAGTATTTGTACTTGTTCCATCATAAGGGTAAACAAAGATGAATCTTGTTGATTGGAACTTATTTCCGGTTAGTATGTTTTCTAGGTTTTGAAAGAGCTTGGTGACAGAAGTTGAAAAGGAACTCCAAGGAGGGTTTCATCAAAGCAATTTTTGAAGACCTGCTGTCTGACGCCCTCTACTCAGAACGAATGCCCAACAATGGTCTTGAATTTAAGGCGCCTTCTACTTGGGTTGATTAAATACACACCAACATCCTCATTTTGTCAGTGGATTTTATTGCTTAGGATATCAGCTTTACATTTCAAGTCCCCCCCACCACCACCCCCTTTATTCACTAAGTATATTCTCTAACAAGAAAAAAAATATATATGTAATTGCACTTTTTATAACATGCATGCCTATACACATTGTAACATGCAATCACCATTCATACTGCTTGGTTTGAGAATGGGCTGCAGCTGCTTAAGAGAACAAAAACTATATAAGAATTTAGGTTTTTAAAAATAAAATTCTGAAACTATTCTTTTTGATACTAATAGTGGATATGTGTCATCATGCACTTGTTAAAATCCACATAATACACAGTACTAAAAGTGAACCCTGATACAAACTATGTACTTTGGGTGAAAATACTGTTTAAATGTAGGTTCATTGATTGTAATAAATGTACCATTCTGATGTGGAATGTTGATGGTAGAAGAGGCTGTGCATATATGGGGTTAGTGGCTATATGGGAAATCTTTTTACCTTCCATTCAATTTTGCTATGAATCTAAAACCCCTTCAGAAAGTAAAGTCTATTAAAAATGAAATCCAACTTCTCTTAATATATATACATACATACACATGTTTTAGAAAACTTATATTTGTTGTTTGACATGATGTCAGAAATATTCATGTATGTTGATTGCAAGTTGTTTTTACTTTAATATCATGACATTTCAATAAAAAGGAAACAATGAAAAGTGGGCTCCAACAAAGGTGCCAAGAAATCCACTAAAAGAATGAAGTCTGATTCTCAATAACTGTGGGAAAACCTCAACAGAAATTCAGCCAGCATATGGACAATTTTAAATTTAACAAATATATATCTTCAAGATTTACTAGCTCAAAGAGATGAGTTGTAGGAATTGATACTTGCACAGCCTTTTCCACTTTTGGCTGTAACCATCCCTTAGGAAAGAATGCTTTCTTTTATTTTCTGCCTTTGATCCACATGGGCCCAGGCTTACAACCTGTCAACAACCCCTTCCATGGAACCAGCAAGTGCAAACCCTCTGTCAATAAACAGCTCACACACTTGTCTACAGCCTCAGAGAAGCTTCTTTCTCAGGTTCTTCACAAGCACAAAGGACCAGGCTTTATCATGGGCAGTTCCAATAAAGTAGCTGCAACCAATTTATTAGAAAATATCTAGACAGTAATCTAGACAGAGCTGTTTCTCTGCTGTTATTATATCTACTCCTCCCTCAGAACTGGCTTTCTGAAGCTCCCAATGGTCTAATTTTTCAAGTCATTTGTCCACTGCCAACTAACCTTGATAGAAGGTTCTAGTAATAAATATATGATGACTGAACCAAGTCTTCCCTAGCTTACTCATTCACATGGAATTAATTATTAATATTCCAAACATGCTCTTCCTTAGGCCCCATTACTTATTCTTTCAACTCCAGATGCTCAAGAGCTCACATCTGCATTATCTTTGGAATTATAACCAATAAGAGGGAACATAGGATGGCCAGAAAACAGAGAGAAGGAAACCTGCTATTCTTAGGAAAAGGTCAGAGGGCATTTCTTATCCCAAATCCCTGACAGTGAAAGGGAAAAAAAGGAAAAAAGTACATAGGCTATAATTCATCACTGTAAGTATAATAAAACTATCATAGGAAGGGCTAAACTTCTTTCTGTTTTCTACAAAAATTTCTTTGCCCATCAAATAAGATTCAAGATTCTTATTTTATTGTGGTGGTGACAAGCCTTGTCCCTGGGGCAGAAGATCATTTAGAATTTATACTCAGAATTGGTCTGATTTTTGGCATCTGTATGCCTAAACAGAAAGAAAAAGCCCAGAGAGGATAAGACGTATTCAGATAGCAAAGAGTACTGAGCTCCTTTGATAGGAACCTTGTAACTTTTCTCTTTTCTTTCCATCACCAGCTCTTCATTTTATGAGGAGTTGGAGATTTAAAAAAAAAATCTTGGAGTTAATCAGAATACAGGTCCCATATACTGCATTTCACATGTCTTCTACTGATTTCTACTAAATCCTAACATATTGAGGAAAGTGGATATAGCTGCTGTACCTTCAATCTTCAAAAACCTTTTCCCCAGTCCTTAGTGAATTTGGGTTTGTTTCTAGGCCACATTCAACATTTACCCAGTTACCTAAGTCTTCAAAACTTCCCCTTCCCACAGGGGAAAGTGAATGGCGATATAGATGAAACAATGACTTACTGATATGAAGGTACAAAATCCCAGCCCCCTTATCTCAAGGGGTGTCAATTCAGTGATGTGCTTTATGCATCACTGCATAGATCAGATTATATTCCTTGAGACTGCATCAATGTTCCACTCTTTCCCCTTCCCTATAGAAGAGCAGTAAAAATTGGCCATAAATTAGTAACTGTTCAATCTGAGTGATGAGTACATGAGAGTTTATTTTACTATTCTCTCTACCTTTGTATGTATTGAAATTTTCCCCAATAAATTTTTCATAATAGCAAAAAGTTTAACCCTCCATCACCTCAGTAAAGTGCAGTATTTTAAATAAGTTCTGAAAAATATCTCCCAGAAAACACTATAGTGTCATAGTCATTCTAAATTCTGTCCCTAAGCAATAGATAGCAGAGTCCTTCCTCATCCTTTACTGCAGGTAATTCAGTTTACACTCTCTTTCCTCACCTCCACCCTATCCTTCTCTTGCACTTGAAAAACATAATCAGTTGTTTTGATTGGCGCATTGTGAATTATTAGTTCTATGCATCCCAAGGCATTTTCAAAGAAGCGAGGAAAAGCCAACCCAAAATTAGTTGAAGGACTCATTTGTGGGCAGGCCTTCTGTAACCCCTAGGTAGTAGATGCCCTTGGTGCCCTGCCCAGATTCCTTTCACCAGCCAGGGGTGTGCTGGCAAATGTTCAACAACTGGCTCTTTGTGGGGGTGAAAAGGCCCTAATTTATAGCTTTTGTTGATTTTCATGACGCCAATGCTCCCATTACGGCCAATTCCAAGCCACCAGGATGAGATCCCTGAATGGGGAGTTGGGGAGCAATGCACATAGTCAGCTCTCGTGAGCTGTATGTGCCAACTCCAACAACCACTGACTGCATACAACTCACAGTTCCTTTCTCTGGGGAACTGCCCCCCCCCACTTTCCATCCCCCTCCTACTGAAAAGAGTCACCTGTCAGGCTTCATGTTGAGATGGCCTGCAGACAATAACTAACTGATATGGAGATACAAAATCCCAGCCCCCTAGCCTCATGGGGAGTCAGTTCTGTGATGTGCTTTATTCATCACTGCATAAATCAGATTGTATTCCTGAGGCCACATTAATGTTCAGCTCTTTCCCCTTTCTTATCCTGTCTCCCTCACTTAATTAGGTCTTGGTTTTGTTTTTTTTCCCCTTAAAGCATATGTCCTCAGTAAATTGCATGCAGTTGAATGCTTGCCTCAGGCTCTGCTTCTAGGGAACCCAAACTAAGACATATTCAAAACAAACCCCAAGGGTTAAGCTTTCCCAAAATTTCCCTCCAACGCATGCCTAATGAAATAAAGAAGTAATTCTAATCCCAGGAGTTCTAGAAGTGTAACTTCAAACCCCCACATTTTTGAAATCTGCTTTTTCACGATAAAGACGCATGCAAAAATTTGAACTATGTTTTATAATACCTGTGTTTAACATTAAACATGTCTTCCTTTTTTCCAGAGTTCTTTAATGGAATCAATGCTCCAAGGTACTAGACTATAATGGTCGCACAGCTGTCCCATCCCTGAAGGTATGCATGGCCCCATCTGGGAACCCTGAATAAAGGAATGGGGGCCCTCTATCTGAGTGCTCACTTCCAACTCTGCAGTGTGCAGTGGTCTCTTCCCAACCTTTAGAAGCTGTCTCTTCAGCACCACAAGCTCCCAGCAGATGTACTCCAAACAGTGTCAGTAAATCTTAGTTGCTCCTTTAGCTTAATCAGAAAGGAAAGGAGGGAGGGGGAGAGGAGAGAGGAAGGAATTCAATCATTGATTGTTAGAGCGCAGTGATTTTTCAGTAGTCTTTCTAGTCTTCTGCTTTAGAGATGAGAAAACTGAAATTTGTGGCATGGAAGTAATTTGCTGAAGGTTAAGAAATCAATCAATGCTGGAGCTAAATTTATCATGGATTCCCAGACCAGGGGTCTCTCTCCTTGCCCATGTGGCCTGCCCTGCTTTGGAGGACATTATCAGTACAGGAACAGAAAGGTCTTGAGCCTGCGGTCACTCAGTAAAATGTCTCTGCTGATACCCCAGGATTGGGTGGTGCTTTATTTAGCATGGCAGACTTCAGGCTCCAAGTGTTTCCAAGTGGAAGTTAGAAACTGCCTCTGCATCCAAAAGGAGACCCAAATAAGAATTGTCTCATTTTTCCCAGCTATAGTCCCTTGATAATAGATGGTCTGAGAGTGCCCCCTGGTGACTTACTCTTGCGGATTCAGACAATTCAGAGATGAGATGGCTATGAGTAAGGAGGAAGAGAAGCGGACTCCTGGAAATGGTTTTCTCTCCCAAAAAATGTGACCTGAGCGTTCTATCAGCAAACTGTGACAGTATCCAACCAGAAAGTCGCATAATATCATAATACATGGTCATGTCTCTGTTGCATTTGTCTTTTGTTCTCTAACAATAACTATAATTTTTTTTAATTGCACAATGATTTCAATAGTTACTGAACTCATATTATATTAATAAAAGGCATAGAAACCATAACAAATGGGTAGGCATAAAAATCTCTAACACAATTTTAATTTAGGCATATCCTTCTCTGGTTCATTGTATAATATGATCACCATTTCCCAAGAAAAAGAGCAAAAGCATACCCCTAGGTCCTCAGAAGGAAGCCCATCTTCCTGAGGCCACTGCCACTTCGTTTTTAATGACACGTATTTGAGAAAAAGAAGATTGACATTTGTGTTCCAGGATATACTCTGGAAGAAGTGGAAAACAGCATTGAGTAAAAGTGATGGGAAGAGAGATTCAAAAGCTATTAAATGTTTTCTAGGACTATGTCCTAGACTTGTTTGTCCCTTTAATGCTTTAGACGGATCCGAAATATAAATGCTAGGTTTGAAAAGAACAGCATCTATTTCAACACTCCCTTTCCATTAGGACTCATCATTTGTTGAGTATTTGCCAGGTGTCAGGTAATATGGTAAACATTTCACATGGGTTATTTTATTTAAGTCCTCACAACAACCATAGGCAAAAGGAATTGTTGTTATATAGCTGAGAAATCTGAGACATGGAGATAGTAAATAAATTGCCCAAATTCACACAGCCACTAGTGAGACAGAACTCAAGCATGAACAAGCTCATCAACCACCAAGATCATGCTTTTGGCCATCCTGGTACACCGTCCTCACAAGTTTCCTAAACAGCCATCCTGTCCCCACTCCTCGAATTGATCCAGTAATGAGCACATCATTCTATTATCTAACAGCTCTCATTGCTTACAGAGCTTCTGCTGCCCTGTGTTTTGTACTCTTAGATCCTATCCTGTCTACTGAAACTGTGCAGAAGGCTAATTCCTGTTCTACTTGACATACATTTAACTATTTGAAACCAAGAATCAGGTCACGAGCTCCATCTCCCAGTCTTCTCTCCTCCAACCTAAACAGCCCCAGGTCCTCCGACCCTTTCTTGGATAAGACAATTTCCAATCTTTTCACTATCAGGGTTCACTCCAGCTTGTTATCACCTTTCCCCATAAAATCAAAATTCAATGTCTAGTGCTAAACAATACGCTAAATATAGTCTGACTACAGCAGAGCATAGTGGGGCCATGACTGCCTTTCTGTCAAAACTGTATTTCTTATGAAAAGGCAACTAAGGATGGCCTTACTTATCATGGCAGCTAGATCACATGGTTAGTCAGACTTAGCTCCCAGTCAAGGACACTCAGGCTTTCTCACACAGAATGTTAGACTTCACCCAGCCTGCAAATGCACACTACATGTACAACCAAAGTGAAGAATTTATTTATTTTATACTTCATGTTCTTATCTATTCATCTTTATTAATTTGTCTTCTTTATTGGGATCATCCAAACCTCAGGTCAAGTTATTGAAAACACAGGGTCTATAAATGGAGCCCCAAAGTCTCCTTCCCAAGTGCCCTTTGAGTATCACCATCAACCGGCCATGAATCCTCCTAGTTTAATTATCACCCAGCTCATATATCTTCATCTTTCCCACCATGACGTCACCAGAGACTCTATCAAATGTCTTCCTGAAACCCAGACACATTTGTCTGTGGCATTTCCCCACCAGTCTCCCGGCTCTATCAAAAAAGGAAATGAGGTTAGTTGGGCATATCTTGTTTTCAAACAAACCCACATTTAGTGAATCCATATTTATATGTACCAACAGGCTCAATAGGATGTTTTATTTCAGAAAATGGAGAGTTCCTCCAAGAGCCCTAATTTTGAACAGATTATAAAGAATCGACATTTTCACATTTTAGTTAGCAATTTTTTTTTTTTTTTTACTTTTAAAAAGCACTTGACAAAAATATATTTTCAGGACCATCAATACCATCATGGAGCTCAGTACTGATGATAGTGCAAACACCACTTAAATGCTACATTTCAAAACATTGTGGTTCAACCATTCAATTTTGACTGAAAACACATTAACCAGGATTAGCACATTTTCTGCAACACACTATCACCAGAGGGATAAATCTCACCAAAACAATTTGATATCTGGGTTGAGTTCTATACTCAGGACATATTAAGTTCCACTTTCCAGAACTTTTAGAGCTGCCGTTCTGGACATGGAAGTTGAGCTGGCACTGAGAGATTTCTCTATCATAGACAACGATTCCATTGTGCAAGCATTCCATAGGTACTAAAACCAAAAAATTGGATGAAGACTTTTTTATTTTATTTTTTTAATTTTTTAATTTTTTTTAGCTGAGCCATCCTGCCACCTGTTGGCAGCTCAACAGCAACTCAGCTTGGGCTGGCCTCGAACCGCTGTTGCTCAGAGCTCAGCTTGCACTCTTGAGCAAGCTCTTAACCAACTGAGCCACTCGGCCAGCCCTTGGATGGAGACATTTTTAAAAGATGTTACTTATCAAAAGTAATATAGCATTTAGAATATGTCAGGCCAGTTCTGAAAGCTTTACAAATGTTAACTCATTTAATTCCCAGTAATCCTCTGTGATAATTAACTCAGGAATCCTTTGCGATACTTACTCTTAAAATGATGGCACAGAGAAGTCAAATGACTTGCCCACGGGCATGCAGCTCGGAAGTGGCATGAAGCATCCATAGTGAAAATTTAAAGTTTTATGCTTAAAATTCAAACAATATCTTCACAGACATTCCATTACCTCTCTGGGCATTCCGAAAAAAATGTCCTAAATATTTTTATGTTTCCCCCTCACTTCAATTAGCAATGTCATGTTCATCTTCATAAAAGAATAGGATAAAAAGGTGGAGAATAGAAAAATTAAGTAATGTTTAGGGCCAGTCATGACTGGTTCTAGTTTAAAATTCTTGGTTCATTTAGTTTCAATTCACTGACTTTATTTCAACTACTGATCCTTATGGCAGCTCTAACGTTTGCTACACTGCCTGGTCTTGGTAGGTACTGAATAAAACTTTATTGAATTCAATTAATTTGATTTGTTTTTGAAGCATTTCCAAGCTACAACATATAAAGGCAGCAGTAACAGCCCCATCATTGATCTCAAAATAATTTCCAAGTCCTATTAGCTTACTCTTTCACTTACAAACTATTTAGGTCCATATTTCTATAAGCAGGATTTAGGATACTTGGCCCAACAAATTAGATTAAGCTTTTAAAAAGTTTAAGAGTTGCCATACATAAACCCCAATAGCATATCCTAGTGTGGTTACATTTTACGCAAATTTGAAATAGGGTGATATTTAAAAAATTAATAAAATCTCTTTATGCTCAAAATTTGAAGTAATGCAAATTTCCTAAATTTAAGTTATGTTTCAAGGACCACAAAATTTCAAAGCTGGTAGGCCAAATGAATTATAACATTGAGTTGAGGTTCTTGCCTACATGATGCTAGTTTTTAATTATGCAAACCTTCCGTGCCACATCCTTTTCATGAAATGTCACCAGCCTCTACAAGTCACTGAAGGACAACAAAAATGAAGCACTACTTTACAGTTTGGTTGCTGAAGGCCAAACAGGCTCAGAGCCCTCCAGCCAAAAAGCTGTCCTCCACCTCTCAAAAATCTGTGAGACTGTAGAGAACAAGCCAGGACACACGATGCAAAGATGAAAATTAAATGGAAGGAGTCCATGATCGATTTGCACTCCTATGTCCAAATGTCAGCGGTGGTGGCCCTGAAACAGCAGGCTCCTGGGAAGTGAGAGAACCAGTGACCCACCAGTCTCCAGCCCTTACAGATCGTGCGCTCTCGGATTTCATCTGGATGAGAAATCACAGCTCTCTCAGAAGCCACATCATTTGAGGGTGAGAAATGTTGACAGATAAACAAATCACTAAATGACAAAGTGAGCTTAGCCTGCTGTGCGCTGGAGCAATGGCTGCGAGTGTTCATGGCCAGTCCCACACAGCCAGGCAGACACATTCAGAGAGAGAGGGGAGGATGGCCATCCATCATTTCCCCGCTTCCATTACATGCTCCCTGAAATTGTCCCTGAACCCCATTCCATGGAGCCATTAGAAGGCAAGAACAGAACAAAAACCAAAGAAAATAAAGGAACTGGGGCAAAGATTCGGGACAACGATGAAAGTAATGGGGTTGGAAGTCTTTTACAAGCATGTATACGAATCTGAAATAATACGTTCCTCCTTTTCTTAGGGTTTTCCCCTTCTAGAGACCTTCCTAATTAGGAAAAAAGTAAAGCCAGTCACTTTTGGTGCTTGTATCAACCTTGTAAGACACACTAAATTCTCCCTATAATGCATAACTGTCAGCCCCCCTCACTCATCTGGAGTGGTTTTTCCAATTAAGCATGACAGGCGTCTCACTCAGGCCCCCTATTCTCACTCAGAGGCCGGTCCTGAAGAATGAGATGTCAGGCAGCTGCTGACACTTCTTTTGTCATACAAGCTGCTCTAGACAAACAATATTGACTCCAAATTTGTCAGAACTTTCTATGGCCATCAATCATCCCTGCCCTTTTGCCTTCTTGTGTGCCCCCGAATTTCCTCTCACTCCCATCCTTAAAACAAAATACAACAAGAATTTAAAATCCCTCCAAGTTGGAGTCAGTGCACATCCTAGAGGGTCAGTCATTTGAAGATTCATTTGCTATGACTAATGTACCCGCTACTAGGGAAATTAAACGCTATAAAATGATGCACTGCCTCAAAGAAATAAACACTATGGTTTCATGTCAGAATGCTTTGGGGTTTGAGTATTTCACCCTGACACAAGATCTCAGAAAATGCAAGGCAAAGGTGTAATCCACGGGTCCCAAACCCCAATATCTTCAGTGACTTGAATTATAAATTACGAAAATCCTAGGCGTAAGAAGTGAGGGACCTGTGGAAAACGAGAGTGTGCATCCCCACTCATTTTTTTTCAAACATTGTGCTAACCAAACAAAGCACATCTGAGAGCCAAATGCATGGTATGGGCTGCCAGTTTGCAACCCCTGGGTTAGCACAGGCACATGTGTGCGCGCGCGCACACACACACACACACACACACATACACACATAGTATAACTCCTTCTTTCTCTTCTATGGACACATTTGTATATTTTTTCAAACAAGGTCAGAGTAAAGGAGAAAGATCAGAAAAAGGAACCGAAACTCTCAGTTTATATTATTGTTCATACAGGCAGGGTTCAGAGGCCTCACCCTCTGCTAAAAGAAAAATGCCTCCTGCATGCAGATTCCTTGCTAACAAATCAGGATTCCTACAGGAGAAAACACTTTTATCTCTGCTTCCATCTCTACTCTGTGAAGGCTGAATCAAGTCCAGCACCCAGAGCTGTCACTGTCCCGACTTAATCCTTACATAGCCAGGCTTGAAGCTTCTCCTGCTCAGCAAAGGTCCTGACCATTCCCAGCAGCATCTCCGCAGAGCTCCAGTTAGGAGAGGGGAGGGTCCCCATATGGTGAGCTCACAGCTCAGCCCATGCCTTCTGACAAAGGGGCTGGTACTAGCACCAGAATTTCCAGTTATGGTTTCTTCCTCCTGACTCTTGAATGAGAAGGAATTCGTTGTTTTAATTAAAGTTTAAATTTTTCTTCTGTCTCCCAGGTCTTCTCAGCCATTATGCTGGTTATCTGTCAGCTCAGATGACAGAAATGAACAAGAATGGGACACAGTCCTCCCTTGCTGCTCTCCTCCCGCACCTCTGCCACTGGCAGGCACAAACTGTTCTCATATGATAAAAAAACAGCTGCTTCCTCAGCATGTTTGGGAGCTACATACACAATTACAATGCTGTTTGCAGGCCTGGTTCATAATAAAAGTTAATGTCATAATGATTAACTATAAAGCAGAAATTTCAGAGCACATCTAATTAACACAGAAGCTAATTTCATCTTTTTTCCTTTTTACTGGTTTATGAAAACTACTAGCTGCAAACTGATGTAGATTTGAAGCAGAGGGCGGGGGTGGGGGATGGATCTCAGTAGCCCTTTTGGATCCAGTGCCTGAACCACAAGGAAAAAATATCTGGCCTAAAGCCATTGGAAGAATCATCATAACAGACAATACAAACAACTTGTTTAATAGGAAAGACGTTAACCAACCTACTAAAAACCACAGGCGTGGTCTACATTTTTTTTTTTTAGGGCAGTGTCACTGGTCCTCACATGTGGGACCGAACCAGGGTCGCTGGCTTCCCAAGCCAGTGCTTAACCATTGCGCTACTCGGCCGGCCCCTGGTCTACATTTTTTAAACTTATGACCATGTGGAGAAATGTTAGTTAACTCTTTCATGTTCTATTCTTCCAACTCTCAGAGCCCCATGAGACTCAATCTGTGTCCCTGTATTTTAGACATGAGTGATGGTGCCCAAACATGCACAACTATCAGAATAACCTGGAAAGAAAGATTAAAAAAAAAAAAAAAAAGATTCTCTGCCCTCACTCCTTAGCCTACTACATCAGAAATCTACAGCATGAGGACGATTTATCAAGTTATCCAGATGAATGTATGATCAACCAGACTTAGGAATCACTGTGCTAGAGAATAAAGGGCAAATACATGACACATGAGTCACTTCTCCCACTCCTTTGTTCATGGCAGGCATTAATAATCAATCCCAGCACTCCCACTGAGCCCAGACAGAGCCTCAGAATCCTTCTCAGTGTGATGTTTCCAAGCAGCCACCATCAGTCAGTGAAAGCTGGCTCACAAACTGAAACCTGCCTGCCCTCCTGGGTGATATTTTAGCAGCCCACCAATATTCTGTGCTCCTTTAGCCCCAGCATCTCTAATAGCTCATTGTATAATCCTTTTAGGTTTACAAAGTCTTTTCAAATACCTATTCTTCTTTGAGCTTTCCAAAAACTTTGTGAGGTGAGAAGGGCATGTACTATTACAGACTGACAGGTGAGGAAGCCGGAAGTTATGGAAGCTTCATCTTGCTCAGGGTCAGAGAGTTGATGAACAGTAAGGACAGAAAATCAATCCTGATCTCCTGCTTCCCAGACCAGCATTCTTCCTTCTCGATTGAGCTGGGCATGGAGCGTTAAGGGCAACATGACTACATGAGCCTAGTAAGAAACAGAGTGAACTGTGCAGAAAAGCATATGTAGCCTTGAAAGGTTTAGTAAGCTGACAAAAGTCACAAAGCTGGAGAGCCCAAACTCTAACCAGATCTGTCTGCTTCTGAGTTCTGTGTTCTTTCTGCTTTGATCGCTTGGCCTCCCACACCAGCACAGACTAGGCAAGGTCCTTTCTTCTCGTCTCTCCCCTGCACCCTCAGTCCCTGCTCCTCCTGCCCTCCTCTCAGTCTAACTTACTTTCGTAACACTAGCATCATCCCCTCAGCCACACGTACCTCTCCACAGCCCGCCCTCTTCTTGCCCCTGCAACTCCCTTCCAAATGCAGAAGGAAACCGCCCAGCTTACTCAGAGTAGCCCCAGCCAACTGACTGAAGATAAGACAAGCACCTTGGCAGTGAGATGCGAATATAAAATTGCAAACAGCTTTTGAAGTTGCAGATCCATAATCTTCTAAGCCAAAGAAGAGGGGTTTGCCGTCTTCTCCCCCTCGTCTACATCAACACTCCAAAGGCCTGAAATGAGTCCAGCCAGCCTTCGGATGTGATCTCACAAGCCTGCCTGCCACACACATGCATTCCCAGCCTGTCGCCTGAGCAAAGCCTCCACGCGGCTTGTCACCACTTGATACAGAGGACGTGTTTCTGCTGAAATCAAAGCAAAAGGACGTGCTTTGCTGCCCTTTCATGTGCTCGCACACATCCTGGCTGACTTGGCTGGGCCCTTATCTCTTTAAGAAGCTAAGCACTTTTAAGTTTAGGAGAAGATGCTGAGGGTTTAAGAACACAGGGACCGGTCAGAAGTCCACCTACCCCTTGCTGGTGTGGAACCTTGGGCAAGCTACTTAATATCTCTCATCTTAACTTCTCCATCTGTAAAATGGAAATCTAACAATAGCGTTTTTGTTATGAGGTGATTGTATGTACTAACCATCACAGTCCATTTTAAAACTGAAACAGAAGATTCGGGACATGTATTGCATAATTTTTAGACATTAGCTGCCATCTCAATAGGTCCCTGCAGTATTTTAGGGTCACAGTAAATAAGTTTAGATGGTCAAGCATAAAACTCTAATGTTTATGTTTTCATTATTTTCAGCAAAATGATTGCATACCTAGAAATGAGTAAGGATTAACAAAATTTCTTTTAGAATTAAGTTAGCTTAAAATAACAGTGTTTGCTGAGATTATACATTAATTTTCATTTCTTTAGAGTGTATACATTTCTATACTTTTTAAATTTTCTTTGAAAAGCATGCATTACTTTATAGTAAAAAAGATTTAACACATTATAATAAAATTAACAAAATATGGCTTACAGTTATAAAAACAAACATCTACAGGAAAAGGCATCTAAAATAAATAAATACACTACAATTGCATCATGGCTTCCCCTACTGGCCCAACTGGACATTTCTCTCGGAAAGATTGAGAGGCCTAAGTCTCCAAACCCAACTGGAAATGGGCTTCAGATACTGCTCAGATATTATTGGCAGTGCTTTTTGGCTCTAAGAAAGGCTAAACAAAAAATTGTTTGCAATTGGAGGCACCTCCTAAGCTAGTTCCATTTGTGCCTGCATTAGTCTCAGCCCATGAGGCCTATTTCACATTGATCTGCCCTTTGCACAAAGACACACACACACACACACACACACACACACACACACACACACACCACCACCACACCTTCACATGCCCACCCCACCACTCAGCTTCATTCTCATAAGTCAGAAAGTGATAGTGTCCTATAAGCATGCAGATCAAAGCTTAAAACCTGATGTCAAAAACCCCACTTTGAAGTATTCATGTATGAAAGATCAGGAACGACAGTAAATCTAGTCTGCTGTTCGGATCCATAAGCACAGGGAGCCGGGTCATTTGGTATGGGACAAACGTCCAGCGGACCTCAAATGGTGGCTGCTGTTGGGTGGTACATCAGGGACTCTCAGAGGCTGAGAGAGGTCTGAGCCAATTTCAAACTTGGAAACTTAACAAATATATTTTAAAAATAAATAAATGCCAAAACACCACCACAAAAATTATGATATTTTTCATATGCTTACATTGAGCAAATAAATGCTTTTGACCCAAGAATTATTTTTTTTTGAGATTATATATGTTTTAATTAATTAATTTATATATATTTTTAATTAGCTTCAGGTGTACAACGAAGTGCAATAGTTATACTTTTTACCCCTCAAAGTGACAACCCCCCTCCCCCAATTCACCACTCCACTCCTCCCCATATCATACTATCTACTACAATTCCTTTGACTCCCTTCCACCGTATAATCCACATCCCGTGACTGTCTATATATTCAATTACAGTTGGCATACAATATTATACAACATCAATTTCAGGTATACAGTGCCGTGATCAAGCCTCTACTCCATCCATGAAGTGGTCTCCCTAACAAGACATGTGACCATCTAACACCCCACAAAATTTTAATGACATTATATTCCCTGAACTGTCTTTCATATCCTTGTGACAATACTGTAGTTACCTATTTATGCTGTCTAATCCTTTCTCCTTCTCCCTCATCCCCACCCCCCTCCCAACTAGCAACCCTGTTTTTCCTCTATATCTATGAGACTGTTTCTGTTTCTTATGCTCATTCAGTTTTTCAAATTCCACATATAAGTGAGATCATGTGGTATTTGTCTTTGTCCGACTGACTTATTTCACTCAATATAATAGTCTCTAGGTCCATCCATATCGTTGCAAATGGTACAATTTCATTCTTCTTTATAGCGGAGTAATACTCCATTGTATAAATGTACCACAGTTTCTTAAGCCAGTCATCTACCGATGGGCATTTCGGTTGTTTCCAAGTCTTGGCTATTGTAAATAGAGCTGCAATAAACATAGGGGTGCATATATTTTTTTGAATTAGCAGACCCAAGAATTATTGTAATAACCACTATGTATATCTTCTTTTGGAGATAGCTTCAGAAGTCAAATTTTGAGGTCCTTCATCAATGTAAGGCTGAAGAACAGTGGCACCCTGTCTCCACCTCTGTGACCAACCTGGGTAAACTGAGTAGAAGACAAGGTGAGAACAGCATTCCTTCGCATGCAGGACCTTTGGTCCTGTCCAAAATGTCCACTGAGACATGTGGTCCATGCCAAAATGTCCTTGAAATTTGACCTTGTCTAAAACATCCATAAAGACATTGGTCAATGGCAAAAGGTGCTTGATCCATGCTAGTGTTTTTTGTGTATTAATCCTGTAAATCAAAAGTACAAATAAACTTTATGGACTATTTGAATCCAGGGACGTTTTCTAAGTGTGGATGTTTCTGACAGGATCAAATGTCCACTAATTCATTCCTTCAAATGTTGATCTGATCTCAACTCCATCACCCTCGGTCCTGGCTATATCAGAGGTGTGGGAAGCCAAAGCCCAGAATGAAAAACCTTGAATCAAGGTCTCGTGCAGCCCTTGAGACCCTCTTTTTAAAACTTGGACTGATATGTGACATCCAAATCAAAAAAACCTATTCTGAAATAATTTTCTCTGTTCTTGAGTTATCAAACTGCCAATAGCCTCATTCTCTTCTCCCATCCCTTCTAAGTTGTAATTTTCACAATCAAAAGATCTAAAGCCCCAGCATCCAAAGGCACCAAAGAGGAGAACTCATTCCTTGAAGATGATAATGAGTAAGTCTTAACACCTGTGTTGCCAAAGCTCCTCTGAAGTGGGAAAAAATAAGATAATGAGAGCAACCTATGCAAACGTATATCCATGGGATGCAAATATAATCACACACTCTGGGCTTTATTGGGCGTCCATGTGATGAGTGTCCAATGCAAAGTACCATGAAGCACAGAAGCAGAAAGACAAAGAAAAGCCCTCTGGGATTTCTACGTCAAGCTGTAATGAAGGGCAGGCAGGGAGAATGATGCACAGGCCTTCTGTCAGTGATCTCATGACAACCTACCTCATCCCTTCCTCTGATCAAGGACATAAAGGTGTTCATTTGGCCACTGTGAATCTCAGGTTCCCATATTCTCCATAATCTGGTCTCACAATACCTGGTACATAGTACATGACACAATGCCTGGTCAGTGCAAATGTTTACTGATCTACATTAGTACATTGGAAATACGTTCGAGATTAGATTCAGAAATCCTTTTGAATTCTTGGTTGGTGAGTTTCCCACTTAGGTCTTCATGTATGTTCATTTATTTAATAGCTCGGTCTACATGGCATCAGAACATGCTGGTTATGTTTACCGACTGCTCATTTTTCCTCCTTCCCCCATGCACGGACACACACATACACGCACACATCTTCCCAGTTGTAAGGATACTGTTTCCTGTTGTTTTATTGTGTGGTTTGGATGTTTGAAAAACAGTATTTTTTTCCAGGAATAGTATTGGAGGAAAGAAAATACAGAATGATGGATCTGTTTAATTTAAGAAAGAACAAAAATAACTCTCCAAAGAAAAAGGCTGGTCTGGCATTAATAGAAGTCCATGCCCACCTAAAGGTAAAAAGCCAAATGGATTAGTTTATTATGAATATATGTGTGTTTTTATACAAGGCACTAAGAAGAGATGAAATGTGCCCTCCCTGTTCTCAGAAGAGAACTAAGGACAAATGCTATTTGGGTGAGAAGTAAAACAGGTCCACGTCACATTGCGCAAAACTCATCTCAGCAAGCCAGACTACCTACCGAGAACACTAGACCCCAAGGAAGTAGTGAGCTTCCACTCCACCTCTCTACTCAAGGGACAGAGTTTATTCTCTCCCCTCCTATACATACCCACTTCCAAATCTCAGACTCTCACCTAATTGTCTGTCTTGTGAGCAAACCTCCAAAAAAAAAAGTCTAGGTTGTTGAGAGATAGCCACATTCCTTGAAAAACTGCAGAAGGGAAGAAAGTATGCACTTTATAACATTCCCTTCAGTAGGGACTTTTCCTTGTTCCAGTACTACTGACTCAGGAGTCTCAGTACATCCACTGGCAAAAACCTGGGAAGCCCCACTGGTCCCTGGTCTCCCTCAAAATAGATGAGAGGTCACTCCAGCAGAAGAGGTTAGACCAGCAGGCCCTGGCCAGCTTATTTTGCATACACTCTGCTCTATAACCCTCTGGTCAGTACTTTTTGTTTGTTTGTTTGTTTGTTTTGTTTTTTTTTGAGGGCAGTGTCACTGGCCTTCATATGTGGGACCGAACCGGGGCCGCTGGCTTCCCAAGCCAGCACTTAACCACCAAGCCACACGGCCGGCCCTGGTCAGTACTTTTTAAAGCAGCTGGAAGCAATATTTAAAAGTGTAACAAAGGCATCAAGATGAGTTATCAGGAAGACTAGTATTCCCTGATAAAAACAATAACAAGAGCAACAATAACAGATGGTTTCTTTCAAACCAGCTGAGGAAAAATACTTTAGTTTTCTAAAACTTTGTATTTCTTTTCCCTACATCTCAAACACTTTGTATGTCCCTATTCACCAGAGTGTTGTAACTTCCTTTACATATCTGTCTCTCCCCCTGGTTGGTGGACTTCATAAAAGTCCTGCCCCTTTCTTACTTACCTTTATATTCGTAGAGCTCTCAGGGTAAGTGGAAAGTAAAACCTCTCAATAAATTTTTGATGGATGGATAAATGTATGAAAAATTAATATACACTAGAGTGCATCAGGAAATAATATCCAAAATTCTTGAGGTGAAAACGAGAGAGATCACCAAAGTAAAAATTTTCATAGTAAATCACCTAAACATTGAGAGAGGACTTCATTGTTCCCCAGCTTTCATCAGTGATTCATTACAAATAATTTCATGAGTATTCTAAAGGCTGGAATGTTGAAATGTACACTTGTCATCGACACTATCAAAAATGTCGGTCATGCCAGAAATAGCTGCAGTTCGTGTCACCAGGAAAAGAATCTGCCTAAGGACTCCGGAGGTGATAGTGTCAGACTCCCTGTGAAGTTTAGAAGTCATCATCTTGAACAGGAGGGCTTAAGGAAGCTTGAAGGCAGATTGTTCTCTTGACCCCAGGGTTAGCACTTATGGAGGGGCAGGAAATTGGAGGAGGACACAGGGTCAGACCTCTGCAATGGTGTAGAGTAGATGACATTTGTCTTCGCCTCCTCTTTTACTGCCCTGTTGTTTCCTCTCAGATCCCGATCTGTCCTCAGTAATCGAAATTCCAAACAGAGTAACTCCTACGAGGGTATACTTACAATAATTGTATAAATTTGTGCCCCGTGGTGTTTGCCTTTTCAATAGGAGGCAGTGCTATTACTCCAAGAAATAGTAGTGTAGTATTGGCATTTCTATCACCAGTAGAGCAAGGGACATACTTGAGGTATGACGGTCAGTGCCAGCTTGTAGTTGAATAGGTAACTACCCACTAAAGTAGCTATATACATTTTTTTATGCTTGGGAAGTTATAATGCTGACCTTGGATCTCCTGTGATTATGTGACTATTTCTGTTTGAAAAATAAACACTTCCACCTCCTAGAGTGGTTGATAACCAAGAGGTGATCAGGCTTCAGACATTAACCAGTGATTCTCTAGAGACCCCAAGTGGTTAGAGTAGGAACTCATTTTTGTAATGAGCAGAAAGGAGCAAGATGAGGGGATGTTAGTGGGGCAAAATTAAGACCTACAATTTGGTGATCTCTATTAAGGAAACATTTGGACCTTTCAATAATGGACAGTTTGAACCATTTGCTTTTCCATTCACTTTTGTTTCTCTCTCTTTCCTCCTTTTTTTTATCTGTGTTATAACCCATTTGCCTTAAAGACCTTTGAGGGCCCTTGTCCTTACTGAGCCCTTACTGTCCATGTTCATTCCATTACCTCAGTTGTCCACACAAAACCCACCTTGCCCTCAAAGGATCCAGTGGCTATATTTTTCTCATGCATTCCAAGGGCTCCTACATTGTGTTTCACCCTGACACTCCCTTGGTCTCTTGTTACTTGATTCTCATACCAGCATATACTCTCAGATAAGTACAAGACTATACTGTTGCTGCCTTTGATTTTCACCTTTGGTCTGCCAGAGGAGTGTTTCTTCAGGGGCATCGATGGACTATCCCAGGGGATTAAATTTTAAATGCTGGCTATCAGTTACTGCTGGTTTGTCAGTTCATTGTGAAGCTCAGGAAATAGAGACAGACAAGTTTATATATATAATATATATGTTTAAAATATATATTCTTTTAAAATATAGGTTTAAATATATATATATTTAAAATAGGAAGACTCAAAACAATGTCACGCTTTACAAGAATTCAGAGATAACCCTCCCCAA
Organism: Aselliscus stoliczkanus; assembly: GCA_033961575.1. Classification (NCBI taxonomy): domain Eukaryota; kingdom Metazoa; phylum Chordata; class Mammalia; order Chiroptera; family Hipposideridae; genus Aselliscus; species Aselliscus stoliczkanus. Next base: position 59,064,721 of record CM066728.1, read on the forward strand.
CAAATAAAAATCATTTCCACAGATATATAGTAAAAGCAACATATGCATCTATTTTAACCTGAATCTTTATTATGTATACTTTTTAAAGGCAATTTTGTTTTCTTCTCTCAAATCTTCATATCCAGCTACTAAAACTATATAGGTGTATATTACGTATTAAAATATATACTCACCAATATGTTCTATGTATATAAACATAGACATAGTTCTAAATAGCTGATTAATGGGGAGTTGTGTCCTAGACACTCTTTATTATGTTATCAAAATCCAGGGCTATGATCTTGGTATGAAAGCAAGCTAGTTTCTAGGTTGGTGAATTTTATTCCCCAAAATTCATATGTTACAGCCCTGACCCCCTTTATGATGGTGTTTAGAGATGAGGCCTTTGGGAGATAGTTAGGTGTAGATGATGTCATGAGGGTAGCATCTTCCTGATGGAATAAGTGCTCTTAGAAGAAGAGACATGAGAGAGCTTTCACTTTCTCACCCCACTCCATGTGAGGACACAGCAAGAAAGTGACTATCTGCAAGGCAGGAAAAGTGTTCACCAGAAACTGGCCAAGCTGGCACTCTGACTTCAGATGTCCAGCTTCCAGAACTGGGAAAGCTAATTTCTGTAGTATAACCCAGTCGGTCTATGGCATTCTGTTATATACAGCAGCCCAAGCAGACTAAGGCAGCCAGTTTGATATACAATGCATATGCCACCAATCTAGAACTTAATTCCACCCAGACCTTGTTTCCACTGACCAAAAGCACTGATGCAGAGCCCTTCTCCATGTAAGCACCTTCTCCCCATGGGGCATTTTGTCTTTGCTCTTGAAAGTTAAGTAAGCCAGACTTTTAAATCCTCTTTATACACATATGAATTTTAATTTTGCAAGATAAGACTTGATGTCTGGTGTTCTCACCTTTTGCCCAAAGAGCCTACAGCCTGCGACCAGCCCACCCCAGCTATACACTCCAGGATTCTGAGAAGTCAGGGAAGACTGTGGACAAAATCCTTATTCTTGGCAAGAGCTTCTGGGTCAAGCTCCTCATCTCATCTCCCCATGTGCAGAGCTCAGTTTCCTCTTTCTTCCCTAAGACCTCAGATAAAGCCAAGTGAAGCAGTTTGCTCTGACCATGCACCTCCTAGGACTCTTCCAACCCTATGACTTCAGAAGGAAGAGAGTAGAGAAACTATCACATCATTTCATACAAAAACTAACCATTTGTTAGATCCTAAAATATTTATTGAGTGCCTAATATATGAAGGCTATAATACTGAGTTTGTAAATATATATATATATATATATATATATATATATATAAAATTTCCCTCTATTGAGTGTGTTTATGTGTAGAAAAAAATTTTTTTCGTATTACCTGAAGAGTTGGCACCATAATCATTCTTAGGAAAGGAGCCACTTTTCTTTTGGACAGTCTGTTTTGGTAGAGGTAGACCTAAAGGTGTGAGGGTCATCAAGAACAAAAGCAATAAAGGAAGCAGCTAAACTGTCGGGCTAGTGCTCCCCAAGAGACAGGGAGAGGGATCCGGGGTGGCTCCAGATAGAGAGGGAAGAAGAGGAGAGATGTAGGGCCAAACAAACACCATGGGGAGCATGGGAAACATGTAAGGCATAGTAGCCAGTGAAGAATACACCCTGGTGAGCTGATTTTCAAAAGCCAGGATGCTAAACAAAAAGTAAATAAATAAGAATTGGTTTTAAAACAAGAACTGAGTAGTCAACAATGCTTTGTGTTCCTGAGGGAACCCGGCCTCACTGCCCACCCATTTACCCAATGCACACTGTGGTCGGGCGGTGGCGCCCCCTGGAGTCTCCTGGGTGCCGTCTGCAGGACTGTTCTCAGAGACCATTGTTTCTGATTCTCAGGGCCCTTTCCGGCCTTGCTAACCCAGCCCATGCCAATTGCTCAAGTTTTTATAAACAAGTAAAAAGTAATTTGGTAAATTAGTAAATTCGGTAAATTCAGCAAATTCATCACTCAACAACTGGCAAATTGGTTTTAGGCAAATAGGACCAGCTGTCTGAGTACTAGAAGAACGAAATCATTTCCAGGCGTTGGCAAGTCTGCCCACCATTACGTTCAACACAGTGCTTTGATGTGCACTCTTCCATTCCCAAATGCCAAAGTGTCTGCAATTCAGGAACCAGCCCTCATTTTCTGAGAGAACTCAATGGAATAGACTTAGGTCCAAAGAGATCATTTCTGACAAAAGCCCCTGTCTACAGGTCTCCCTTAAGCAAAAAGTTAAGAAAAAATGATGAACTAGGTTAACCCATAAGAAGAAATACCCTTAAATGGGAGATGCTACCATCAACCTGGGTGAGAAGATTACATCAGAAGTAAGGCATAAACCAGTGGTTAGAATTCATGAAACTTTGAGATCAGAAGTATGGCTCAAGGCGTGACTGCAAAGTAGCTATATATACAGATCAAGGAGGGCCTGACATTCAGCTCCACCTCTCATCTTATGAACATTGTCTGGGGAATAAAGGAGGCACATGGGACCACAGAAGAATCAAGCTCATGTGCTTCTCCTTTTTCGCCCTTGTAAATCTCTCATTGTATCATTTGAGAATTCAGTGTCAGCTGCCATGAAGGGGGCAGGGCTGAGACCTCTTCTTGGGACCTTCAGAGAGATTAGCTCCTACTCTGCCACTGAATGGGAGACCACGTTGCTCCCCTGGGGTATGCTTTTCTCACATGGTCCAGGGCTGAGCTCTGAAAAAGATCCTGGCTGTGGCCAGGTCACAGGGTTGGACTGAGCAGGGGCCTTCCAGAAAATACAGGGGAGAAGGAATGTTGATAGTGGGAGGGAATGTGAGAGAGCATCTGCTCTTCTTACCTCATACAATCCCCTTATAACCATCTCTCTCCTTCACCAAGACAGAGAAGAAAGCCAAACATGTACTGAAGAGAGATTTCCTTTTTTTTGCAGTGAGCAAGAAAACTCCAGTTGGGGACATTAAAATCACCCAAAAACACAGACAGCATGTGATATCCCTCTTGGTAACCCCCAATATTGGACCAGCCAACACTCTGCATCTTGAGATCCAAAGACACATCTGCAGAAATGCACACCATCCAGCAGCCACAGGAGAGTCCCATCCTGGGGAATGGGACAGAGGTAAGTATGTGAGTCTCCCCATCACTCCATCCACAAGACTCAAAAGCTTACCTAACACTAAGAAAGGGAAGCAGCAGTGTCAGCCTGGGCCCATCCAAGTGCGGGGGATAGCAGGATGACGTATGTACCCAACATCAAACCTCGGATGCTCCCGTAATGGGCCACCTGAGCAGCTGGGGCGTTACCTTAAGGCTGGCCTTGAATACAGAGTAGGGTTATGTGAATGAAGACCTAGCAGCTGTATTCCCAAGTTCAAAAAATGGTGTTATCATGAAGACACAAAGGATCTTTTGGGCCCTCTAATCAGATTGGGTGAGGGGATAGATTTGTACAACTGAACAAATATGGAACTTAAAGCAAAGGTCAGAAGGTTATCACCCAGTTAGCTCTCTAGCAATCCTGGGAGAGACACAACCTAATTATTAATAATACTCTGTCATTTGCTCAGGAGTGGAGCCAGCACACAGGCTGCAGGATCAAATGCTCGGCATGTAGCTGTGATAGAACCCCCAGCATCATCTGCAGCTGTGTGAGCACTTTTCAGAAACCACCAAATTCAATACCCCAAACAACCAAGGTTAAATCCTCCTCAGGGAGGGGCCGATTCAGCCTGTGGTTATTCGTGTTTGATGAGTTGCTCTGATTTTGAAAGGAGGGCTGACATTCCTGACACTGAACTGGTTGGGGTCAGCCTGACAGGGGTCAGCAGAAAAAGTCCGCTGGTCCTGTGGTAAGCCAGCAAAAGGCTTCCAGAAACAGCTTGCTCCACTGTCTCCCCAGCCCTCAGCTCCTTCTACCTCCTGGACTTAGATGAGAACAAGTCAAAGAAACAGAAATGGTTCATATTTCATCCTCCAGCTCCTGAGCTACAAAAGCCCTCAGTCATGTGGCTTCCTCCCGGAGTTCATGGAGCATGGCAGCCCCCAGATGAGCATGAATTGCCCCTCTGTCATCCCTGGTGAGGCCCTGGTGTTGTGTGTAGGGAGAGTTTACACTCTCACCCTTGTGCAGACAGCCCAGGCACAGAGTGCTTCTGTCTAGATGGCACATTCAATTTCAGTGGCTTCAAATCAAGTCACAAAAGCTGAGCATGACCTCTACCCCCGGAAATAAGAGTGTACATTTGAGAGGGAATCCAACTCTCCAGGGGAGCCTTATCGCTCTGCACTGGAAGAGCCTTTTAAATGTCTTCTAACAAAGATCACAAACAAAGTTTTCTTGGGGATTCCCTCTTTGACCACCACAGCTCCAAGCATCCTTGAAATTCATCTGAGGATCCCCTGGGTTCCAGTTCGCCGGAACTAAGAAGACTCCTGGGAGCGATACTGCAGAGTTTGGCGGGGAAGGAGACTAACTGTGGCATTCAGAGTTCCAGAGTGCCCTCACCTTTCCACTGGACACCCCCTCGCAAAGCCTGAGAGGCTAAATCCAGAGAAAGGACACCTAGCCAGCTTGTGGGTAACCCAGCTTTGCTTTCCCATGGCTGGGCAGGCAGCAGAAAGGGCAGGAGAGTGGGAAGATCAACATGGAAAAGAGCTCATCCTTCTCAGCCCAACACTGTCAGATGGGCGCCAGGACTGAGGAACTGGGCTCCTTTCACAGGAAGGTAAGTGCCGATGGCACCACTAAATCAACCAGTGAGTCAACTCATATCTGTTGACTGCCTCTGATACCCCTCACTGAGTTAAGCCCTATGAAGTAGACAGAAGCACAAGGTCTGGTCCTCTGAGGATGGCATCCACCAGCAGCCAGACACAGGTGAGGCAGGATGGTGTCGGGGTGATTGCATCGATGCCAGACCCAGTCAGCCTGGGTTTAAGTCCAGATTCCACCACTCATTAGCCAAAATTTAGACTTGCTTATGTCACCATTTTCTCATTAGTAAAATAAAAATAGCAATGGGGTCAACCTTATAAGAACTGCTGTGAGAATTAAATGAGCTGATATATAAAAGGCACTAACTTATATAAATGTAAGCTATTAATGAGATAAGTAAATCAATATTGAACATAAAGCCAATATGATAGACATAAACTGAGGTAGGTAAGGGAGAATACTTCTTCCATTTTCCTGAAATCAACCTGAGTCCAACCCAACTGCCAGTAAATCTAACACATTCGCTGTTGGGGTTCCCTGCTGCCCATGTATGAGCCTTACTTAGCTCTAGGACATAAGAAGGCCTGTTTGCCCAGCACCTGCCCTGCTCTGGTTTCTTCTGAGGTGCCTGATGTCCCAACCCACATGATCTCTTGATGTCCAGCAGTTCTGCCCCATCCTTGTCTCCCTCAGGGATCAGGAGCCTTTGTCAAGGCCGGAGGCCATGAAAGGGTCCAGCCTCCCACAGCATCCCATACAGCCGCCTCTGATATCTTTCTGCTGGCCTCAGGCCTGCCAGTATTTGTCAGCCTCTCTCTTGTCTCCTCTTCTCTTTCTGCTTATCCACAAAGGTAACCTCAGGCTCACTCCTTTCTCTCCATCCCATCCAGGACACTTCACATGATCGTTAGACAAAAGGTGGGAAGATTTCACCCTAAGCAGTTTCTACTTTCCTCCCAGAGGCAATGACTCCAAAGGGCCTGTCAGCCACCTGTTTAGAGGGAAAGTGGGAGCATGCAGCAAGCAAAATGCAAATTAATATCCAAAGATAACATTCTGTTGCAATAATACATCAAGAAATAATTGTTGAAATGCCTGGCTGATGACAGGGTCTCCAGGAACCAAGGTTTTTTGACCATGATTGTGCTCTGTATCATCTTACCTCCTGCAAGCTTGGAACAGGTAGTGCAGCTGGGTCACCTCAGCAGATATGGGGGCCAAAGAGGCTCAGATCTCAGCTTGGGGCTGAGGTGGCTTTCCCTCAGGGAAGGACTCCTTAGCTGAGCTGTAACATAAGAAAGGGAGCAATCTTGGAGAAGGGCAAGAAGGAGGACATTGAAGAAGCTAGAGCAAGGGTCACAGGGTGATAGGATAAAGGTCACAGTCCTGGAAGGGGAGGGCGAGGAGGGAGACACAAAGGCAGTTGGGAACCCAAAGTACTGGCAAAGGAGTTCTCAAAGACAGGGCCGGTTCACCAAACGAGTGTGCCGATGCTAAGCAGCGTGACCATGAACATTTCTGTCTGCCTTCTGAGACTAAGGAATGGGTGCCTGGGGGTATGGCAGGACTATGCAAAGCCTCAGGTAAAGAGCCACATGTAAAAATAGGTAATTTAAAACATTTATGATAAAGCAAGTGTAGGTTTATTAGTAACAAGAATGCAAAATCTCAGTAAATTGTACCAATAAGACAGGAAAATTGTTTCACTTATGAAGAGTATATCCCCATGCTCCCTGGGGACTGCATGGATCCTCCTCAGTCCCAGGGCATACTTCTGTAGCAAATTTTGAGAACTTTTTTTGATTGATAGCTTTTGTTTTTGTTAAATCAGGGTTCTCACTTAAAAAGGAAAAAAGAGAGAAAAAAAAAAAAAAGGAAAAAAGAGATGCATTTTCCAGTCAGGCAGTAACACTCACTCACACACACAGACACACACACACACACACACACACACACACACACACACACACTTCCAAGTTTTGCAAACATTACTTATACTCACTATGTGAGAATCATTCTGTTTCCTTTCCTTTCCTATCCTATCCTATCCTGTCCTATCCTATCCTATCCTATCCCATCCCATCCCATCCCATCCCATCCCATCCTATCCTATCCTATCCTATCCTGTCCTGTCCTGTCCTGTCCTGTCCTATCCTATCCTGTCCTATCCTATCCCTATCCCTATCCTATCCTGTCCTATCCTATCCCTATCCCTATCCTATCCTGTCCTATCCTATCCTATCCTATCCTATCCCTATCCTATCCTATCCTATCCTGTCCTATCCTGTCCTGTCCTGTCCTGTCCTATCCTATCCTGTCCTGTCCTGTCCTGTCCTGTCCTGTCCTATCCTATCCTATCCTGTCCTGTCCTATCCTGTCCTATCCTACCCTATCCCTATCCTATCCTATCCTATCCTGTCCTATCCTATCCCTATCCCTATCCTATCCTGTCCTATCCTATCCTAACCTGTCCTATCCCTATCCTATCCTATCCTATCCTGTCCTATCCTATCCTATCCTATCCTATCCTATCCTGTCCTGTCCTGTCCTGTCCTGTCCTGTCCTATCCTATCCTGTCCTGTCCTGTCCTGTCCTGTCCTATCCTGTCCTGTCCTGTCCTGTCCTGTCCTGTCCTGTCCTATCCTATCCTGTCCTGTCCTATCCTATCCTATCCTATCCTATCCTATCCTATCCTATCCTATCCTGTCCTATCCTATCCTGTCTTATCCTATCCTATCCTGTCCTGTCCTATCCTATCCTGTCCTATCCTATCCTATCCTATCCTGTCCTATCCTGTCCTATCCTGTCCTATCCTATCCTGTCCTGTCCTATCCTGTCCTGTCCTATCCTATCCTGTCCTGTCCTATCCTATCCTATCCTATCCTATCCTATCCTATCCTATCCTATCCTGTCCTATCCTATCCTGTCCTATCCTGTCCTATCCTGTCCTATCCTATCCTGTCCTATCCTATCCTGTCCTATCCTATCCTATCCTATCCTATCCTATCCTATCCTATCCTATCCTATCCTGCCCCATCCTGTCCCATCCTGTCCCATCCCATCCCATCCCATTTAACTTTCTTTAAAATTCTGATCACAAATGACTAAACTGAAATCAGAACCCAATGATGGGTTTCCTCCTACAGTATAAAAATTGCCATAATTGATGCAGAGCCAGGGAAGAGATATTAACAAGGAACTAGCCAGTTTAAATTTGTTTTTAATAAATCATTCTCTGGGCTGTGTGGAGTATGACTTTAAGGGGGATCAATAGAAGGAGGAAGATCAGGCAGGTTGCTCTTTTGATTCTTGTGGTCTGCAATGAGGGTACTGAACTAAGGCAGAAATAATAAAGAAGAGGTGATCATCAGTATTAAGGGGCTAGAATCACTAGGACTTAACATTGGCTTGGATGTGGATCTTAAAGAGTGGGAAAAGCCTCAGCACTAGGTCCCCCAGTAACGGAAAGAACGAAAGGCATACAGGTCTAGGCGGGCAAAAATGTGATTCATCTCGAATTTGAATTCCTTGAAGCACATTGGCGTGGAGATGCCCAGAAGGCATTTGTATATTCCGGTTTGAAAAATCAGAATGACAGATTAATGTTTTGGAATATGGGTATATTTCAGTACATAGGGAGCAATTAAAACTTTGAGAGTGGGTGTGATCCCCCTGGGAGACATCTATAGAAGATTGTTTCACTCTGTGAATGTGATTGCATTTTATAGATATAGATAAATATATAGTATTTTATATATAGAATTCATTGCTATCATATTCCTCCCCCCATCAGCTCTGACACACACACATTCACCCTGAAAACAAAATTAGCAAAATAACCCCTGACCTCACAGTGGAACTCAAAGTGGGAAGACCCAAAAGTTGTCATCTGGCCTGCTAAACCAAAACGCATCTCCAGTTTGGGAAATGGCTGTCGCTCCATGAGTCTGGAGACACAGCTTTGGCTTCTAGCTGCAGGCAGAGGTCCAGTCCTGTGCTCAGCATAGAGCCTGGCACAGAGTAGGAACTCAAGGCGTCTAATTATAGAATGAATGATGTAAGTTGTCCCACTTCCACATTGAACCATCACATGTATGTACTTTGAGGTTAGGATTTATGCATGGCTGATAAAGGGGAGACCTTTTCATAATAGAAGAAAATGCTTAGAGTATGAATAAATAGTGTGGATTGCTTGGAAACGTGGCTAATATTTTTGGCAAGATATAATAGAAATTTGTTCTGTATCTCAAATTGCAACATATAATGACAGAATAAAAGAATCTTCTACTATGAGAATACAATGACCATATTCCTAACAAATGTAAGAGTCATGCTTGAGAGTTAGATGAAATTCCCCTGCTGTTACTAAAACACATTTTCTTATACAGACACATGATTTCACAAAGGTGCCATATTATATAATTTTTATAAAAACTATCAAAATGACTTATTGAAAAATATTTTAAGACTTAAAAATATCTATGTTAACTATATAATGAATAATAAATTGATTACACAAATAACTTTATTTCAAAAGGTATTATTTCCATTTTTCATTTAAGCACATTACAAACAGCAGATGCCTGAGATCATTCCATATATTGTTTGATGTTAAGATAAAAGAACCATTCCAAATCTTCTAATCTGGGTTCAAAATTGTTTTAGTTTGACATTTTAGTCCTTTATGTACATATAGAAGAAGACTAATCACATTTTTACTGATGGGATCAAAGAGACTTTCAGTTCTCAATGCAATGTTCTAGTGTCTAATTTATTTGAAAATACTTGCCTATAAACAGATCAATATATTTGTATGTGAATCTTAACTAACCTGAACTCTGCAGGGGCGATTAGTTAACATTTAAAAGACCCTAATCAGGCATTCTCTGAGGAGCCTATTGCAGCACCTTTCAATATGGCTTTCTAAATCTGCACCACAAGATGTCATTTGCATAATAACGTCATTAGTGAAATAAGAGGTGTTCTAAGTATGTGGTCAGATGGAAACTGTATGCAAGCACCTCAACCTTAGAACAAATGTATAAAATTCTGCCACATTCACCTTCAGTGTAAGACCCTAGATCTGATCCAGTCTTCCACCACTTGACAGAGGACTTTGTTGCCTGTTCAAATTAGAAGGCTTTTTTTCCCTTCCAAGAATACTGTTCCATCTGCCTTGAAGTCAGTGTTCATACAAAGTGTTCGGCTTGGGTGCCTAAAAGGCTAGGACCTCAGCAAGCCTACACTTGTAGGACTGCTTGCTAATAATACATGTTAGATGATAGTAGACTTCTGCCTGAGACTTCCGAAGGGTGTTTTCCAGTTCCCACTTATATCTAACTGTTGGAGGATACCAGCAATCTCCAAAAGAAGCTGACATTGTCATTGGCTGAGCTGGCTTACATGAATTCTCAGGACTGTCGTAAAGAGGCCAGTAGAGATAGCCAGAAATAGCCTGGCTGTGTCCCTTTCCCAAACAATTTGAAGCTTAATCATTTCTAAACTCTGAATAGTCTCAGAAAAAGTGGCATATATATAGGATGAAAGGGATAGAATGACTCAACTAGTCTAACGCTCCCATTACAGAAGTGAGAACTTCAACTCACAGAGAAGAGACCAGAACTTTGCTGGAAGTGAGTGATGGCCCCACACACTGCCTCAACAGAAGCCCAAACCAGTCAGCAGAAAAGGGTCAGACGCACTCTGTCCTTAATTTAGGATCTGCTTTGACTGCTCTGGGGTGGAGGGTAATGGAAATATTTCCACTCAAAAGCATTGCTCTATGGGCTGCCATTAGTTGGCATACTTTCTGCTCTAGATTTGAAGTTTGAATAGGTGAGGCCACTAGACAAAATACCGAAACCCAAGGATGTTTGTTGAGATTAGGTCAACAGCTGAAATTTCATGATCGTGGTCAGCCCTTTGAATTTAGCATGTCTCTCCCATGCCGAAAAGATGCTACATTTATCTGGCAAACATAGCTTGAGCACCGATGATATGCCAGGCACTGTACTAGACACTGGGGACACAGAAAAGAAAGAGACAAAATCACTGCCTCAAGTTGTCACCAGTCCTGGGGGCATAGCATGTTCTCAGAAATAACTCCATAGGACTTAATTTACCTCTGGTTTTCCTAGATGACCGGAAGGACCTGGGATGATTTCCAAGCAGTTAAAGGAAAGGAGTTAAAGGAAAATGTCAAAAGGGAATAAGGAATGAAGAGATACCGAAAGAAGTTCTTTCTGGAGATAGCCTTCCCTGCATTGCTATGTTGCCTTAGAACCAACCCTAACCCTAACTGAGGTAACTGAAGTTATTACTGAGGTAAGGCTGTTGGTAAAATGCAGATCCACCAGTGGCAGGGTACCTCTTGTCTGGGAAATAATAGAAATATAATATTTCTTCTCTGAGCATTCAAGCTCTTTAATAGGTTTGCCCCAAATCCTTGCAATAAAGAGAGGCTTCTTCCTTTCCATCACCATTGACCAGATGAACTCAGAATCGTCTGGTGTTTGTACCGCACAATGTCTTCAATGAAGCAGAGGTAGATGAAAGTAAAATACATCCTGTACCTTCTGCCAAGTTAGAGTACAGGCCCAGATCGGGGCCAGATGTGTAAATCATGCCATATCATATTTTACCCTTTCAGAGCTCAGCTCCTTTGAGACACTTAGAAATGGGAGCAGGTAAAAGCTGACTGCTAAGGAACTCTTCCCTGAGAGGGAAGCAAGAAGTTTAGACTTAAGGAGAAAACCTAAATTTCCTGGTGCTGGGCATTACGTTTGCCCTTGGCAAACACTTAGAACTGCTTGGAAAAAGTCAAAAGTCTTGTTAGACATCAAAAACTCAGAACAATGCTTTAAGTGTAAATGAATCTTTGACACATATGGATTAAATTTCCCTTACAAAGCACATACTGAAACACTGAAGAAAAATGTTTCTGACAAGTCACATGCTCAGCTTACCAAATGAGTACAAACTATGTGATAGATCATCTGAGATCCCCAATTGTCTGCCATGCCATGGGACATGTGCTACTCACAGGTGGACGCATCTCAGGCCTTCACCCAATAAATGGTATCGAGAAAACTGGAAATTCACAGGCAGAAGAATGAAATCAGAACCCTTTTTTATACCATACACAAACCCACAAAAATCAACTTCAACTGGATTGAAATTGTAAGACCTAAAACCATAAAATTCTTGGAAGAAAGCACAGGGAAAAATTCCTTGACATTGGTCTTGGTGATGATTTTTTTCAAGTTCACATCAAAAGCATAATTAATGAAAGCAAAAACAAACAAGTGGGACTACATCAAACTAAAAAGCTTTTGCACAATGAAAGAAACAAGAAACAAAATGAAAAGGCAACCTATGCAATGGGAAAAAATATTTGCAAACCATACAATATCTGATCAGGGATTAATATCCAAAATATATTAGGCAATCAAACAACTCAATGGCAAATAATTAATAATAATAATAATAATAATAATAATAATTTAAATAAGCCAAAAACCTGAAGAGATATTTTCCAAAAGAAGACATACAAATGGCCAACAGATGTATGAAAAGGTGCCCCAATGGGCCCGCCAAGTGGCGTGGTGGTTCAGCGCTGGCTTAGGAAACCAGCGGCCCTGGTTCGGGTCCCACATATGAGGGTAAGTGACACTGCCCTCAAAAAAAAAAAAAAAAAGAAAAGTAAAGGTGCCCCAAGTCACTAATTATTAAGGAAATGCAAGTCAAAAACCTCAATGAGATATCACCTCACACCTATTAGGATGGTTATTACCAAAAGGTCAAAAGATAACAAGTTAAGACAAAGATGTGGGGGAAAAGGGAATCCTTTTGTGCATTGTTGGTTGTTACAGACTTTATGGAAAATAGTATGAAGCTTCCTCAAAAAATTAGACATAGAACTATCATATGCCCAAAGGAAATAAAATCACAATCTTTAAGAGATATCTGCACTCCCATGTTCACTGCAGCATTATTTACAATAGCCAAGATATGGAAACTATCTAAGTGTTTATCAACAGATGAACGGATTTTTAAAAAATTGACACACACACACACACACACACACACACACACTCACACACAGGAATACTATTTAGTCTTTAAAAAATAAAGAAATCCTGAGATTTCCAGTGAAGATTGTAGAGTACATAAACGCTGTGCTCACCTATTCTCAGGACCACATCAATTACAACTAAACTACAGAACAACCATCATTGAGAATCACCTGAAGTCTAGCTGAACTGAACCTACAACTATGGACATACAGAAAAAGCCATCTCGAGACTAGAAGGAGGGGCGGAGACATGGAACCGATTGGTCCCACACCCGTGTGACCATTAAAAGTCAGGAGGGACATCTCAGTTGGGGAGGAATGCCCCCCCCAAAAGGAGCAAGTGGTCCCAGCCCCACACCAGGCTCTCCAACCCAGGATTCCAGTGCTAGGGAGAGAAGTTTCCATAACTTTTGGCTGTGAAAACCAGAGGAGACTGTGACTGAGTGAGACAGAGATTGGCTGTACTCCCAAGCACTCCTCTTAAAGGAACCACATACAAACTTACTTGCTGACAGATTCACTCACTCTGAGCTCCAGCAATGGGGAGGCGGCTCAAAGGGTGCCAGGGACATACAGGGAAGAAATGAATTGTCTAACTTCAGGGTGAGGACTGGAGGGGCAGCTTTCTCCCAGATGGAGAAGCTGGGGGAAGTCATTGTTTCTTTGTTGAGTTCTCCCCCCATCCTGATGTGCAGACACAGGCAGTCACCTGTGACTGAGTCTCCATCAAACTGGCTATCACCTTTCGTCTGACCTACCCTAGTGATTCCCTGAGACTACACCCTACCCAACTTTTGGCCACACCCAAGCCACTTCCAGTGACTTTTCCATATAAATGGAGTGCCTGGGCTCATGCTGCAGACTTTCCAAAAATCTCTCAAGTATTCCCAAAACCGAAACAAGCAGCATCTGACTTCAGTGTGTCCTGTTCCTCTGGCTGAACAGCCCTAAGCCTGGCAGTAGAAACAGCCAGCCTCGGTTAGCGCCTTGGTCTCTCAAGGAATCTCCAAGCACAGCACAGGAAGCAGCCAGCTCTCTGGATTGCTTTGTTGTTCATGCCCTGGGCAGGGCACAGGCTGTAGCTGAACTTGGCCTGCAGCAGGTATCCTCCCAGAAGGCCCTGGAGTTGGCAGCCTCAGTCAGATTGGGCTGGAGCATCACATAGCCAACTCCAATATCAACACACCCAAGGGGCAGACTGGGCAGTCACCAGAGCACTGCCAAAGTGAATCCCACTCTGTAGGGTGAGTCCTGCACAACAGCTTCTCCACTTTAGTCACAGCCAATTCTCAATAACCTATCAGTCTGAGGGTCAATCCCTCCCACTAATGTGCAAACAGCAATTAAGTATCAATTACAACAAGTGGGAACACACAACCCACACAAGGGACACACCTGGAACACCCAGCTCTGGTGACCAGGGAGACTGTACCACTGGGTACCACAGGACACCTACTACATAAGGCCACTCTACCAAGTCCAGGAGGCATAGAAGCCCTACATAGAAACAAATACAGGGAGACAGCCAAATGGGGAGACAAAGAAACATGTCCCAAATAAAAGAATAGAACAAAGCTCCAGAAAAAGAACAAAATGAAATGGAGACAAGCAATCTATCAGACACAGAGTTTTGAACACTGCTTATAAGGATGCTCAATATTCTCAGTGAAAACTTCAACAAAGAAATAAAAAACATGTAAATACAGATAGAAAACACAAAAAGAACCAGTCAGCACTGAAGAATACAGTAATTGAAATAAAGACTACATTAGAGGCAATCAATAGTGGTTTAGATGAAGCAGAGAATCAAATCAGTGATTTAGAAGATAAGGTATCAGAAAACACCGAATCAGAAGAGCAAAACGAAAAAAGAATTCAAAAAAGTGAGGATAGTTTAAGGGGCCTCTGGGACAACATCAAGTATACCAACATTCACATCATAGGAGTACCAGAAGGAGAAGTATGAGAGAGGAAGGAATTGAAAACCTATTTGAAGAAATAATGACAGGCAACTTCTCTAACCTGGTGAAGGAAATAGACATACAAGTCCAAGAAGAGCAGAGAGTCCCCAAAAAGATGAACCCAAAGAGGCCCACACGAAGACATGACATAATTAAAATACCAAAGGTTAAAGACAATTAAAAAAAAAAAAAGAATCTTAAAAACAGCAAGAGTAAAGCAAGGGAGCCCCCATAAGAGTGTCAGCTGATTTCTTAACAGAAACTTTGCAGGTCAGAAGGGATTGGCATGAAATATCCAAAGTGATGAAAAGCAAGCACGATTATTCTACCCAGCAAAGCTATCATTTAGAATTGAAGGACAGATAAAGAGCTTCCCAGATAAGAAAAATACCCTCACCACCAAACCAGTATTACAAGGAATGTTAGAGGGACTTCTTTAAGATAAAAAACAAAATAAATCAAAAATATGAATAATAGGACCAGCCGAGTGGCGCGGTGGTTAAGAGCTGGCTTGGGATGCCAGCAGCCCCGGTTTGGATCCCACATATGAGGCCCAGTGACACTGCCCTCTTAAAAAAAAAAAATAATAATAAAATGGCAATAACTACATATCTATTAACAATTACTTTAAATGTAAATGGATTAAGAGCTCCAACCAAAAGATAGGGTGGCTGAATGGATAAGAAAACAAGACCCTTAAACATGCTGCCTACAAGAGACTCACTTCAGATCAAAACACATACAGACTGAAAGTAAACAGATAGGAAAAAGGTACTTCATGAAAATGGAAACAAAACAAACAAAAAAGCTGTGGTAGCAATATTTACACCAGATAAAACAGACTTTAAAGCTAGTTGACAAATAGACTTTAACGGCTATAACAAGTGGCAAAGAAGGACCCAGTAGTCCCACTCCTGGGTATTTATCTGAAGAAACCCAAAATGCTACTTTGAGGGGACGTGTACATCCATATGTTCTGCAGCATTGTTTACAATAACCAAGATGTGGAGGCAGCCTGGATGTCTGTGGATGAATGAATGGATAAAGAGGAAGTACATATATATAATGGAATATTGCTCTGCCATGGAAGGGAATGGGTTCTTGCCATCTGTGGAGGCATGGATGGACCTGGAGGGTATTGTGCTGAGTGGAGTATGACAGACAGATGCAATGTGATTTCAGTTATATGTGGAATCTAAAGAACACATTAAACAAGCAAACAAAACAGAAACTAACACACATAGAGCGAACATTTTGATGGTTGCCAGATGGGAAGGGGTTTGGCAATGGGTGAAACAGGGGCAAGGATTAAGACAAATAGGTTGCTGCAAAGTAGTTATGGGGATGTAGGGGACAGCATAAGGAATATAGTCAATAATATTATAATAACTATGTATGGTGTAATATGGGTATTAGATTTATAGGGGTGATAGATGGGAGGGAATTTGGGGACAGGATGAAAAAGGTGAAGGCATTCATAAGTACAAATTGGTAGTTACAAAATAATAACAGGGATGTAAAGTAAAGCATAAGAAATATAATCAATAATATTGTAATAGCATAGTATGGTATCAAACAGTTGCTGGACTTATCATGGTGATCACTTCTTCTGGTATATAAATGTTGAATAAATATGGTGTACACTTGAAACTAATATAATATTGCATTATATATATATATATTTTTATTTTTATTTTTTTATTTTTTTTGAGGGCAGTGTCACTGGCCCTCATACGTGGGACCTGAACCAGGGCTGCTGGCTTCCCAAGCCAGCGCTTAAGCTCCGCACCACTCGGTGGGCCCTGTTAGCTATATTTTAATAAAAATCAGGAATAAATAAATAAATAAATAATCAATCCTGCCATTTGCAACAACATGAATGAACCAGGGGACACTGTGTTAAGCGAAATAAGCCAGACAGACAAAGACAAATATGCTATTGTATCACTTATAAGTGGAATCTAAAAAAGTTGAACAGAACTTTTTATAGTGAGGGAAGGATGGTGGTTATCTGAAGCTGGAAGTGGGGAAAATGAAGAAATATTGGTTAAAGAGTACAAAGGTTCACTTATATGAACGAATACATTTGGAGACCTAATGTACAAGCCTGGTGATTATACTTAATAATAATGTATTGTATACTTGAAATGTGCTAAGAGAACAGACATTTAGTATTCTTGACACACACACACACACACACACACACACACACACACACACACAAAGGTAACTATATGATTAGATGGATATGTTAGTTTGATTGTGGTAATGATTTCACAACTTTTATGTATATCAAACCATCACATTGTACTTTAAATATATACAATTTTACTTGTCAATCATATCTCAATAAAGTTGAAAAACAGTAGGGGTCTAATAAAGTAAAAAATGAATCGGAATGAAATAAAATGCAAAGAAAAAAAACCAAGTGCTATTAACAATAGACTTGTTAATCCTCTTTTTTTAGATCAATGAATCTTAGCATGATCTCCTTGGCAAGAGAAATAACAGTTTGAAAGTTAACCAGTCTAGGTTCAGCCTGGGACAAAACCTAAGACTGTCTTATTGAAAAAATACTGATACATCCTAAAGGCTGCCACAACAATTTAAAATCTATAACTTTGTGACATCATAATTTGTGCTCACAAGACAGAAGATATGCCAGAAATATATGAGTTCAAAAAACCAATAGGGAACAAATTATTCTGGGAAAAAGTAAGTCAGGTCTGTATGAATCCACAGCAATCCACAATAGACAAGACAGTCAACTTCAGAAAATCAGAAACTAAGGTTTCTTTAGAAAGTAGAAATAAGGCTGACATATTTCAAACTTGGATGAGTGACTAAGTTAATTAATCTAAATTTAAATCTGGGCAAGGGTGTGAAACACATTGCCATGAGGTTTTGAGGCTATTGACTTGAGGAGCAAAAACAGCTGCCGAATTGTCCTGACTATTATTCTCTGGATTTAATGTTCATAACACTCCAACCATATATAAAAGCTGTAAAAATGCAGTAAGAAAAAAAAGTCAGCAATCCTTAACATAGTAAATGGGTTTACTGTCTCATCCTTGCATTCAGCATGACTTATTTTTACATCTTCTAGAAAAGGTAATTGTAATTATTGTTAATCCCTAGAACAGCCTGCCCTGAGAATTTCTATGATAGTTTGTTAAGAGGAAGAAAGAAAGGGAGAGATGGGGAGGAAAGACCAGTATCAAAACCAGATTGTGAGCATTTGAAGAATTAAAAGTGTTTGGGCTGCAGATAGGGCTTTATCATTAGAGTGCGTACCTGCAAGTCAGAAGATGAAAAATTCGGTGGAAAATGGAGTAGACATATAAAAGGTAAATAAGAATGATTTATTTTAGGATGGGATGAACTGGAAAGGAGTTTTAGATGGAAGAAAGAGTGGGAAGATCTCAGCTAATTAATTTTGATGTTTAAAAAATTTTAGTTTCCACACTACGTTTCATACAAATTGTAAACTGCCTACATGATTCCCAAGCTATTTTATTTCACGTTTCATCATTTGGTGATTTTAATCAGTTCCATAAAGGAAACAGAAATGATGGCCAAATAAAAATATAAACTTCAAGAGGTTGGGAATAATTAGTGAGGAGCCCCACTCAGCCTGCTCAGCTGTGGGCTCTGCAGAGAATGAGAATCTCTTCTGAACTTACATAACCTTAAGTCGAAGAATGAAAAGTGGCTACTAGGAGAGAGTCAGACTAAAAAGGACAAAATGTCACTAATTACTCAGCCAAAATTTTTCTAGGAAGTAGCAATAAGGGTTTCATGTATTTCACACTTTTCCCTACAATAAGTTTTACCAAACTTTAGTAAAGACACATGGAAAGATTTCTCTCTGGGCATTAACTTAAATCTCATTTTCAATTCTTATTTTTAGATGCCGGGTCCTGTGGTTGGCATTATAGAAGTGTTTCTGGAGGGTGGCCATGTTGCTGATGATTTTTAATGGATGCCAACGAAGAAAAAACATTCTAGCTTGGAAGGAATAATTTAGGCCAGAGAAGAAAGTATAAGGCATTCTGAATGCAAATCATTTACGTAAAACAAATGCAGCCATGCCCAAACAATACAGTTTGTGCTTCAGACAAGAAAAAAAAACAACAAAAAACATTGTGATACTTTTATGGGTTACAGAGAATCATACAAGAAATATTATAGAAATGATCCTTTTTGGCAGTGGGGGGAAACTAGGGCATTTGCCTCAAACACTGTGCTGTGGGTAGAGACCCACTCCTAGCCCCAAAGCCTTTTTTCCTTGCCAAATTCAAGCAGATACGGGAGTAGGTGCAGGTGTGGCACCAGGCCTTGGGCCCTTAAGCAGGTGGGCAGAGATGGGATGAAGTAATGGGAATATCACACAAGGACGTCCAAAGGCCTGGGATCTACTTCCATATCTGCCATTTGCTACATGTAAACCATAAGTAGGCACCCATCTGAGGCCCTATTTCTCATTAACAAAAACGGTATGATAATTCTTGCTCTCTCGAAGTCCTTAGAAGGGTCAAGTTACTATATCAATTGCAAGGTGACAGTAAATTTGAGGACTAATAAGCCCTTACATATGGAACCTCTTAAGAAGGAAACATGTCTTTCTGGCATAGAGTAGCAAGATGTAGCTTCAGCTTTCCAACAAATTGTAACAGAACAAGTGGGAGAGGTACTAGAGAGTACCAACTAATGTTTAAGAACTGGAATATTAGAGCTGGCTGAGTGGTGCATTGGTTTGAAGTTGGCGTGGGATGCTGGCTCTGAGCAGCAGGGCCCTGATTCAGATCCCACATGAGGGACAGTGATGCTGCGCCCTCTACAGCTAAGCCTGGAGCTGGGCTGCGGTGAGTCACTGGCAACTGTGTAGGCTGCGGTGGAGCTGGCCAGCAGCTGGCGTGTGATTTCCTGGACTGCTGTGTGCTGCCATGAGTGGACGTCAAGCGACTGCCTAGCCAGGAGGAGCGCGGTGATGGTGCCAATGTAGGCCAGTGAGGCGACGTCCTCCACAGCTAGATTGAGCAGGGGGACAGTGCCTTGTCTGTTCCCCTTCCCCAATTCCCCAGCATTGTTCCCCTCCGACAATTCCCCAGTAAAATCTTTTAAAAAAACAAAAAAAACAACAACCAAAAAACTGGAATATAGTAAGGGTGAAATTTTCATTTAATTACTGAACAGAGTTAATGCAATATTCTGTGCCCAAGGCACTAACAGATAATTGATTCAGCAGTTAGGCACATGCCTATGGCACTTTTAGCCTCACAGAGCATCACCTAATGCCATGTCACAGGTGACAGGGAGTCTCGCTAGACTCTCACTCAACCCGAGTCTTTCTCAGACTCCATTCTCCTCAGTCTCAGTGGGACAAAGCTCTCGGAAAAAAAGTTCAGCTTATCTTACTCCAAGAGGGTGTTGAGTTTCTTGTGTCAAAGCTCTAGAAAGAAGACACTATTCTTAGCTGGGTTTATTCAGGAAATATTTAGCAGTGGTTGTTAGCTATTCCAGGAATGAAACTGAATTTGGATGGGATCAGGTTGGCACCTCTATTAGAGGAACGAAGTCTGTTCTGGTAAGGAAGCGAGCATGGGGATTGTAACTTGAATTAGAACATTTTGTTTGTTTGTTTGTTTGTTTTGTTTTGTTTTGTTTTGTTTTTGAGGGCAGTATCACTGGCCCTCATATGTGGGACCGAACCGGGGTCACTGGCTTCCGAAGCTAGCTCTTAACGGCCGCGCCACTTGACCGGCCCTTGAATTAGAATATTTTAATCCATCCTGTGTGTAAATAGAAGTTCTTGTGCCCCAATTTCTAAAGATAACCCACCCATGGCTCTGAGTTTTCTCATGAAACCTTCCTAGTATTTCTAGTCAGCATGACCCTAACCATCCTGTTAATTGGTTAAATTCACCACATTGATGAAGTTGTTCCATTGATGAAATACAGAAACGTTAGACATAAGGAGAAGCATTGGACATTTTCCCAAAACAAACCCCAAAATGTCCCTCAAAAGCTTCCCATAATTCCTGGCACCCCGCACTGGCATCAGTGGATGACCTACTCCAGTGTCTTACAAGTCACAAGTAGATAAACTCAATCAGGAAACCAGAGGGAGAGACTAGGAAGCAAAAAACAACCTTAGGGCTCAGTTGTCATCTGAACGCAGAATAATACGTAGGCAAATTGTGCATAGTTGACAAATGTACATAGAGAGGGTTCTGCACATGAAAAATAGTATATCAGAATCCATTTTTGGGCTTTCATATGTTCACAGTACATATCCAACGT
This sequence comes from Aselliscus stoliczkanus, assembly GCA_033961575.1. Lineage (NCBI taxonomy): Eukaryota > Metazoa > Chordata > Mammalia > Chiroptera > Hipposideridae > Aselliscus > Aselliscus stoliczkanus. The sequence goes on from CM066728.1 coordinate 59,085,791, forward strand.
CTTTTATTCCCTCTCTTCAAGAAGACTCATCTATAAAAGTCCTTCATAGATGCACTTCCAATCATTGAGTCACTTAAACTAGATAAATGTAGGAGTTAATATCCCTGGCACATAGTATTTTCTATATAAATGTTTGTTAAATTAAAATTTTAAGAATTTAGTACATTCATTTTTAAACAAGTCAACATAATTATAAACTCCATGGAGCCTTTTAAAAAATTCCCCACAGGTCTATCAGCATTCTGGGAACATGCTAGACATGTAATAAACACCACTTTCTAACTGATTCATTTCAAATGTTTATTGAATACCTGTAGTGTTACTCAAAACGAATTGAAAACTTTTAAGATGTATTGTTCAGTACTTAAGTTGTGTATGAACATTTATGAACATGAAACCAATTTGTAAAGAAGCCATCACAGTTATTGCTTCACTCTTCGCAGCCTCAATGTGGTCCTTTGTATCCTCAGTTCTGAGAGGACAAAGTGGTCAGAATGTAAGGTTACACATCCCCCAAAATGAGAAGTCCCTCTGTGTGAAATCTGAGTGACTGTTTCTGAGACAGGTAGTAACAAAGTTCTATATGCAGGAGGCCAGTCTGGATCCCTTGATCCCTGGCAGTTTTACATCGAAAAGAGCACTCCTCTTTGAGGAACTTTTTCTGAGTCTTAAGTTATTCCTTTTTCTCCTCCTCAGCATACTTACCCTATTTAAAGTATAATTGTGCCTGGAAAAAAATACATATACATATATGAGGTTGGATAATTAAGTTTGTGAACTTGTTGCAATGTTGTTGCTAACCTTTTTTTGGTATCAGAGGGATTATTATTCATTATGAATTTGTACCAACTGAACAAACAGTTAAATAAGTTTTCTGAAAGTGCTGAAAAAGCTGCATGAAAAAGTTAGACGGCCTGAACTGTTTGCCAACAATTCATGGCCCTTGCATCACAACAATGCACCAGCTCACACAGCACTATCTGTGAGGGAGTTTTTAGCCAGTAAACAAATAGCTGCATTGGAACACCCTCCCTACTCACCTGATCTGGCCCCCAGTGACATTTCTTTACCTGAGGATAAAGGAAATACTGAAAGGAAGACATTTTGATGACATTCAGGACATCAAGCGTAATATGATGACAGTTCTGATGGCCATTCCAGAAAAAGAGTTCCAAGATTGCTTGAAGGGTGGACAAGGCGCTGGCATCCGTGCATAGCTGCCCAAGGGGAGTACTTCGACAGTGACTGTAGTGATATTCAGCAATAAGGTATGTGGCACTTTTTCTAGGGTGAGTTTGCGAACTTAATTGTCTGACCTCATATACGAGATTGAGGTAAATAAGGTGTCCCTTATGCTTACATTTTCATATTTAGTTCTTCTATTTGTTTCTTTCAAACATTTATCATTTTCTCCATTTGAATTGCTCATTTCTGGAACTTTCTGGTTTTCGATGACAAACAGAATTTACTTAAAGGCATTTCTTGATCTGCCCTGCTATTCTGCATGGGCCTCAGAACTCCCCATTTGGTGACAAGTCTGCCCTACAGCAAACAGAGATGACACCCTGAGTTCCTCCAGGGCAATGAGCACCCTGAAGAAATGAGCAATAGAAAGACAAAATGTTTTCCATTACCAAAAGCAAATGCAGAAACAAGAGAGAAAGAGAAACCTTGGTGTCTGAGGTTAGAGAGGTTGGTTCTGAGAACACCTGCTATCTTGTAAAGAGTATATCATGGAGGACACAAGCTTTTTGTCTTAGTGGACAGACACCTCACAAGACAGACACACAGCAGGGCCCCGAAGAAGTTATAAGATGAGAACACAGTGCAGGGGCTTAATTCAGTTTCTATTTTGACATTCAAACAAAGAAATGTGGCTGCTTGGGTGAACTCTCATGACTACAAAGGAACCATCTGGGACTAATTATGATATCCAGCCTTATTTAAAACCATCATTTCATTTTGTATTTTCAGTTTCTCTAATGTAGTTAATTAAGTTTCCCTGTATCCATACCATAATCATATAATATATATATTTCCAAAGCTTTTACAGAGTTGTGTCAGGATTACCACTATGACTGACAAAAAGTTACAAAATTTTCCAAGATTTTTTAAAACTGTAAGTCATTTTCTGTCTTCTTCAACAGATATCAATAATAGTTCCAGAATAAATCAGTGGCTTACATCATTGCAACATCACATATGGACACCACAAGAGCAATACACCCTTGTTCCTGCAAATTTGTGAGTTCTTTGCATTCAGGAAATATTGCAGATCTAGAATAAATGATGCTCTGCCCCTCTGGTCTACTGAAAAGCCTTGTGGGAGCCATGAGGCCATAAAAAAGTTTATCTCCTTCTCCCAAAGGGTCAGAGACTGAACCAGGTGAAATAAATCCTTTCTCTTGCAGGCAACTTGCTAGAGGTAAATGACTCTGTGGTGGCATTCTTCCCAAGTAGCAGTATTTCAAATTTTCTCTTTTTGAGAGAATAGCTTTAAAGAGGCATCAGAATTCCCTGAAATCCCCGTACTTCTCTTTTCAGTTGCTAACTGAAAACTGAATTTGGCCAGGAGGTAACACAACTTCGGAGGGCTGATTATCTCTTAAATCATAAGGAAAGACACAAGATGCCTTACTAAACAAGTAAGAAGACTGTCATCCTGTTTAACTACAGAGTGGTTTTCTCTGCCCACAAAAGAATTGGAGTCAATATGTTGAGAAAAATCTAATGACTGTAAGATTTCTGAATAAGTTTTTTGATTCTACACTGCTTTCCTCCTGGCCAGTTCCCTACCCCAGAGTCTGTCTGAGCCAGAAGGAGAGAGAACAACTTGACTATTTGTAGATATCTGGCAAAAAGGTTTAGTGAAGGACAAGGTTCAACCTAATTTCTAAAATAAAATTTTCAAATATTATTGGTACAAACTCAGTCTGTTCTCCATTACCACAGATACCGGGAATTAACTGTAATTTTGCTTTTATTTGATTCTCCGTAAGGACAAAACCACACTTTTAATGCCAACACATGCACATTCTAACATTACAGTAAACGTTTTTCTGACGCATTTACAGATTCACAAAAAAAGAGAGAGATAAACTGAAACATTTGCCTAAGGTTTAGTTACTTCACTGAGAATCAATAATATTTCAGAAAGTGGTACAATGAAGAAATTATTAAATCCATTCTTTAAATACCCTCAGGTTAGAGTTTGAATTACTAGAAAAAGAAAGAAATGCAAATTGTTTATTGTTTTCACATGTACAGTAAATTCAGAAATTGTACTGCTTTCGAGAACCATATGGGAGAGAGGCACTCTTTTCATCAGGAGTGGTTTTGTTTGTTGTGCCAAAAGCTAAAAAGATGTTTTTAATAACCAAAGCTAGTTTTTTATACAATCTGTCTGGATCTTACTTGTAAGAGAGATGAAGATCCCTTGGGTAGGAAATAGAGGGTGATGGGGGGAGTTTTCTGAGATGATAGGAAAGTTGTGCACAAAGCACAATTCAAAGGGGAGCATCTTTAACTCATGATTGATAGAAAAACCGGTTTGCATATATCATTGAGGAACCACGGGAGGCTATCGAGGCTCCTTCAGTCACTGTGACCACGTTCTTTATGAAGGGAAATGCAACACTGAATTGGGTGATGCAAACATGTCTCCTGAAGGATTCACCCAACAACAGCTTGAGTGTGCCTCAGAGAACATGACTGTTCCTTGAACGTGATTCTGAACCAAAGGAAGGCCAGAACCCGACCTCAGAGGCTAGAAAAAAGGCATGCTGAGAAAGAAGGGTGATCCTGAGAGGGACACACAAGTGTGTTTCACTAAACCTGTGTTTAAAAAAAAAAAGATACATCAAAAACTAATGCCAGAATAACTAAGTGTCATCAGTAGATGATTGGATAGAGAGATGTGGTACATATGTACAGTGGAATATTACTGGGCTATAAAAAAGAATGAAATCTTACAATTTGTGACAACATGGATGGACCTAGAGGGTATTATGCTAAGTGAAATAAGTTAGACTGAGAAAGACAATTACCATATGATCTCCCTTACATGTGGAATCTAAAGAACAAAAATAAAATGAACTAACAAAACAGAAACAGACTCTAAGATACAGAGAACAAATTCATGGTTGCCAGAGGGGAGGGGGGTTGGGAGAGGGGTGAAGAAGATGAAGGAATCAAGAAATACAAATTGGTAGTTACAAAACAGTCACAGGGATGTCAAGTACATCTAAGAGAATATAATCTTCAATATGGTAATAACTATGTATAGTGTCAAGTGGGTACTAGACTAATCGAGGGGCTCATTGCACAAATTATACAGAAGTCTAACCACTGTGTTGTACACCAGAAACTAATATAAAATAATATTGAATATCAACTATAATTTAAAAATAATAATTAAACCATGATGAAGTTTTCATGGTTCATGATTAAATAAGAAAATTATACGAAGGTAAGTATACTGCATTTTCCATAAAGTAAATTCATTGTAACAGCCAGTCCTTTATTGTAAGATTACATCCTTCCTATCGTTTTCAAGTTAAAATATGCTTTACTATACTACATTGAGCCACAGTAAATTGCCAATATTAAATGCGTTTGATCTATAAAAAATGGCAATTTCCTAGGTTTCAATCTAATATTAAATGAAGATGATTAGATATTGGAGCTTGTAATGGCCTTCTGTGGCAATATCTAGACCTGGCAACCATATGTCAGTACCCAAATTTGTTTTTTAAAATATTCTAGTCTATATAATCCACATAACTTTAAAGTGCCACCAGAGAGGGTCTCAACTTGCCTTCTAGATTTTGACTCGTAAAATAAAACAATTTTTTTCATAAAGGCCCAGATGCTGAATAGAGTGTTATAGACACCTGAAGCTAGCTTTCTACAAAGAAGGGGCTGGAATTCTTGAGTCTTGAGACACCAGGAGCACCATAAAGACATGTGAGGCAGGGCCCTGTGCTGAAAAAGACTTCCCTATTCCTGCTCCAGGATGATTAGGAAAAGAAATTGCTGATCATTCTCATTCATAGTCCTCCAATGGAAGGATATAGAAGTTGATCCCACACTAGGAAGCACAGGTAAAAATCTACTGGTGGCTTGGTAGCAAAGGAGTCCCAAAAATGCAAGTGGGTGGCTCCTGTCTGCAGCACATATTCAGAAGAGCAATTCAATCCTCTAGTTCTTATGAAAGATGCCTGCCCAATGTGAAGGAAAAGATATTTTTATTGACCCTACCAATTACCGTTCAAGCACACCTGAATGGACTGCAGTGGGACCAAACAGGCTCTCTGATTGGGAATTTGAATTTATGGTAGTTGAGTTAGAAGGTCATGAAGACGTGGGGCTGGGGTTGCTATTTTGGATGGGCATGATGAAGCTGTATGCGAGCAGAGAACTGAAGAGAGAAAAAGTGAAGCAGCATGCCGAAGTGATGAGAGATTGTCTACCAAAGAGGAAGAGATGGAAAGACAATAAGGCACAGAAAGTAGCTCCTTTCATTCCAGGCTGTATTCCAGTTCCAGGCCCAGTCACTCAAGAAGACTTAGCTGGGTCTTGGGATCCAGGAGACATCCCTGAGACTAATTTCTCCTTACTTGAGCCAGTGTGGGGAACTCCTGAGTAATGTAAACAGAAGACCCTGCCTAAATTGTAAGTCATCTATTTAGTGGAAGAAGAAATTGGATTATAGCCAGAACTGGCTATGAGTAATAGCCACCTGACTATATATTCCTCCTTTTAGATCTCTTTCCTTTCATATATGGTTCATCCTCTGTTCTTTCTTTCCTCTTATATGGCAGGTGTGATAACTCAGGTGTGGACGTAACTTCTAATTTGGAAATGCTTCTAACCTTGATGACATATCAGTCAAGTTTGACTGTATAACAAACCACTCCAAGACCTAGTAGCTGAAAACAACCATGTTTTAGCTCATAATTCTGCAGGTGGGCAATTAGGCTGACATTAGTTGGCAGCTCTTTAGGTCTCAGCTAGGCTCACTTAGACATCTGTAGACAACTGCTGGGTCAGCTGAGGGCTGGTGAGTTTAGGATGGCCTCAGCCCAGATGGCGTCTCTTCTCCTTCAGGCAGTGTCTCACCCTCTAGCAGGCTCTGCCTCTATCACTGTTTACTTGGCAGCTGAACAGTGTTCCAAGAAAACACATAGATGCTTAGACTCAAATGGGCCCAGAATCGCTTCTGCTGCATTCCATTGGCCAAAGCAAATCACCAGACCAGCCCAGATGCAAATGCTGGGGAAATATATTCCACCTCTTAAGGGGAGCAACTGGGCAGTTACATCACAAGGGATGCAGATGGAGAGAGGGGAAGAACAGTAGCCATTTTGCAAACAATCTACCACAGGTGGCCTCCCAACCCCAAGGGACAGTCTATGAACAAAAGACATCTGGAATAGTGGCTTAGTCCATCTCTGCTCTAACACCCCAGGAGAAGAGCTAGTTTCCATTTCCCTACAGGCTTCCTCCTGTCATATACAGTCATGAGATACAAAGGACCAAAGGACCAGACCCAGGCATGGGCTGCTCGCAAAGCTGATCTATGGGCTGAAAAGGTTGCAAGACTAGAGCCTAAAAGCTGGAAAAAACAAAGGCAGCCGGTTTTAATAGTCTAAGAGAAGACTCCATCCAAAGAACAGCACTGCAAATACTGTCAGGGTGCATTTTGGCCACGGCAATTTAGAAGTACCTCTTTAAGACCCATGCTGCCAAGAGCTCCCCCACCACCCATAGTTCCTCTGTGGACCTGAAAATGCTGGCTAGGAAATCACTGTCAGTGGGACCTGGAGAAGGGATGTAGTCTCAAGTCAGGGTTAACTACACACACAGTAGCAAGGTGCATAGGAAGGAGCTAGAGACACAGGAGACCATCAGAAAGTCAAGCTCTGGGCATGGGCAGGAATTGCATTGAATTTGCACAATTCATAGAACTGAGCATTTTGTGTGGCAGTATGACCTTGAGTGCTTAGCTGAATTACACTAGAAAGTGGCATGATTAGCACTAAAACACAGGTCTTTTAAATTCCTGGTTCAACACTCTTTCACATCACAATGTGATTTTTAGATAGACAAAGGAATTCCTGGGGCCAGGGATTTCTACCTTGAAAGACAGCACAGAGCCTAGAGCAAGGAACTGTCTAAAGAGAAGAATAAATTTTGGATTCTAATAGCTAAAAAAAAAAAAATCTCAACTATAAACTTTCAGTTATAAGATGAATAAGTCCTGGGGATCTAACATACATGTTTACAATACTGTATTATATACTCGAAAGTTGCTAAGTGATTGTGTCTTAAATGCTCTCAACACAAAAAAAGAAATGGTAATTACGTGACATGATGGAGGTGTTGTCTAATGTTATGGTGGTAATCATTTTGCAATATGTGTTTTCAGATCAATATGTTGTACACTTTAAACTTACAAAATATTATGTATTAATTATATCTCAGTGAAGCTGGAATGAAAAAAAAAATCAAAGTAGAAAAAAAAAACCAACAGTATCTCTGCTGTGTGCTATCTCAACTAACCTTCCTTGGCCATCAAAGTTTTTACTTTCCATCCCTCCAGCTTTAGGTTCAGCTGCTTTCTTTTTTTAAAAAAATTTTATTGGGGAAGGGGAACAGCATTGGGGAATCCGGGAAGAGGAACAGACAAGTTGCTTTTTGTTCTTCAGTCTAGTTTTGCAGAGGATGTTGCTTCACTGTTGGTATCATCATTGTGCTCTTCCTGGATGAGGCAGATCAGTCGCCAGCCTCTGGACGGTTGCTCACCGCGGCTATTGGCAGCTCACGCTGGCTGCCGGCCACTCTCTGTAGCCTATGGTAGCCCACTGCAGCAGGGGCTGCAGCCCACACCGTCGCCAGGGCTCGCACAGCCCAGCTCCAGGTGGAGCTGTTGTTAGCTATAGAGGGCAGTGTCACTGGCCCTCAGATATGGGATCCGAACTGGGGCTGCTGGCATCCCAAAACCAGCGCTTAACCAATGCGCCACTCGGCGGGCCCAAGGCTCAGCTGCTTTGAAGGTCTTAGTTTCTAGAGGAATGATTTCATTAGGAGAGAAAACAATGATTCTGTTGAACTGGAAGCTGAGACTGCCACATAGCCTCTTCAGGGTCCTTATGCCTGTGAATGACTGGCAAAGAAAGAGGTTCCTAGCTGAGAACAATTTTGCTCAGCGGGCATTTATAATGCCTGGAAACCCCTGTGGCTGTCACAACTGTGGGAGAAGAGTGCTACTAGCACCTAGTAAATAGAGGTCAAGGATGCTGCTAAACATCCTAAAATCCACAGGACAGTGTCCCTACAGCAATGACCTAGCCCCAAATGCCAACAGTATGGAAACCATGGATTATTCTAACAGTCTTTGTGGTCCTGACTATCAAGGGGAAACTGAACGGCCGCTGCACAACCGGGCAGAGAGGACCCTCAGGACTCCCGTGTTCTGTGATTCAAGTCAATGGGAAAGTGCAACAGGTCAATGCAGGCCAGGCTGCTTCACAGCCCAGAATCTTCAGGAATAAATGTTTAGATTACCCCACCAGGCAAGCAACTCCCACGAGCAGGAGAAGGCAACTACAAATGCCTGCTAGGCCATGTGACTAATGGCAGAAATGAGGAGTACAGTAGTCATGAGTATTTCTTCCTTATTCTGATATGCACTTCTGTGTGTGTGTGTATAAAATAGTTTTATTTTCTTTCCCTCTCCTATTCTCCTACCATTTAACGTAAGATGGGTGATGGTTGTTAATCTTATATCTTAGTATTTAAGTTACAGGATATCAAAGCAGGAGGTTGAATAACCCTATGAGAAGAATGAACATGACCAGAACCACAAAAGGGAATTAGTATCCACTTTTGGAGAAAGGGTTAGCATATTTTCAGTTGTACAGTGTCATTGTATCATATTAGGCAGAAGTATGACTTTGTTAATATATTTATTTTTAAAATAAGTTTTTCAGAGACATATATGGATGACAAGTTGACAATGGGATGTAATATGTCAATATTGTTAGGCCAAACTGTGTCTTCCAGATTCACTTCCCAGTATGTTTCTGGTAAGATGGACCATGTTTAAGAGATCTATTTGCATGAGGTTTAGAAATGTGGAATAAAACAGCAGCCATATTGTTTTTAACCTTCAAAAGGTAGAGTCAGGAGCATTTGTAGCTCAAGCACATTATCATTTGTCTGCTGACTCACCTTGTTAGCACAGGGCAGCACCCAGGCCTGCAGTTGTTCCACCTTCTCCTGGGTCCTTCTTCACTATCTTTAACTCCTGGGCCATTTGTTTAGCTCTGTGACAAGATGCACTACTTTATCAAGGTTGGAGGCAGTGAAAACTGACCCAGGTCCCAGTTCAGTCTCATGCTCCCAACTCCTCTTCATGAATTTTAGCTTGTCCTTGTTCTCCCCCATCTTACATCCATCTTCCCTTTGCAGTTGCCTGAAACTGAGACTTCAAGTTTCAGCATCAGACATCAAGACAACAGGCTCAAGGAGACTATTTAACCAGTGTCCAGAGTTGTGTGTGAGGTCAAATCTGTAAAAAGCCATCCATTCATTCATATTCTGCCTCTCTCTCTCCCTCTCTCCCACTCCCTTCTCCCCCAGCCACCCAATATAGGTCTCTTCTGTAGCCCTGGAAGTGTACCTAGCATTGTGTTCTTATAATTTTATGTTTTTGTAAGGTTTGTAAAAAATAAGCTATTGCAAATGCAGTGAACTTACAAGACTTTTAATTAGCTATAATTTGTTTTCTCTTTCTGTATAGATAATCACCTTCATGCCTAATTTATATTTGTAATTTTATATTCATTTTCCTAAAGATCTTCCAAATAGTATGTGTTTCAAAATCTACATCTGTCTCTGCAGAGGCCTTCCTGCACTTGAGGTCAGTTCAGAGTTGATTTCCCTGAAAACAAACATAAAACCCTTTCGCAGCTGCAGGATGAAATAAATGCAAACTGAAAACAAATGGAGAAGGTCAGCAAGTCCTGAGCTCTGACCACAAGGCATATAAACATGAAGTAAATTCAGCCAATTCAGCCTTCACTGAAACTTGCATTCAGGAAACCATCATGAGAAGGAGGGTTACACTGGGAAATCAGGCTCAGGCTATGCAGAACTTCAGCAAGAAGAGGGTTGGACCAGGGAGCATGGGAGCCAAGGAAAGAAGAGGAAAACTAAGTAAGGGGAGACCATTTATTCCCATCTCCACAAACATATTCTCCTGCACCCGGGACCCTCTGTAAAAGCAGAAAAATTAAGAACACATAAAGAGATTTTCATATCTCATTGGAATGACTCATTGAGGTGGGAATAAGAATACGCCTGTTTTAAAAGAGGAATTTGATACTATGGAATAGGTTTCTAAATCCAGTGTCTCCCATAAATGTGACACAAACTCTTAAGGCCAGAGACGAGTGTTACTCACAATGAGGCCATTGCTGGATAAAAGAATGAACATACTGGGAAACATTTTATCACGGTAGTATTGTTGAAAATAAAGTTTAGCTTCTTAACTAAAAACTGTAATAATATGCATTCAACAGTCAAGCATTTTGCTAAGAACAAATTTTTTTTTTCTTCATGTTTCAAAGCTTTTCTGTTATAACTTTTTATATTGAAGAATTAGTTTGTGTCTTTCATGGCCTTAACATATATACTTTTTAAACATCTTTTAAATTTTTTTAACATTGTAGAACCACATTTATCTCACCTATATAACAGGATGGATGAGTGGATGGATGATGGATGGATGGATGGATGGATGGATGATGGATGGATGGATGATGGATGGATGATGGATGGATGATGGATGGATGAAGGGGAGGGGGGAGGGAGGGATAGATAGATGTCAATAGGTGAAAGCCTGTTATTTTAAAAGTGCCTGAGTTTGACCTGGGTGGATTACAAAGAAGAATTGTGATATGGGAGAAAGACTCTTTTCATTAAGAAAAACACCAACACCATATAGAGCATGTTGACTATAAAAAGTGAGGTTTTTAAGGCCCAACCTCCAAGGCTGAGAGGAGGTTTGATGGGAAGAAAAATAGAAGTCTCCAAGATGGTAAAAGTCCAGGGTCAACAGAGAAAGATGGCCAGTGAGAAACTCCCTGTGACAGGGAATTAAAAGTCCATGAAAAAGGCCGGTCAAGTGGCACGGTGGTTTAGAGCTGGCCTGGGATGCCAGTGGTCTCGGTTCAGATCCCACATATGAGGACCAGTGACACTGCCCTCTCAAAAAAAAAAAAAAAAAAGTTCATGAAGAGAGAATTTGAAATTCTTCCCTGGCCTATGCTACAGTTAACCTGTTAGCCCCTGACTTTCCGTAGAAGTCCATAACTAACATGATGCTTGTGTGTCAGTATCACACAGCAGCTCCAGGAACTGACAGCAATGGGAGAAGGTGAGGTCACCACTAGAAGGGCGACTGTAAATCAACAGAGACAGGAAATTGGAACTAGAAGAAACACTGAGAACAGAAGTCACTACAGCTCCACCCTCCAGCTGAATTTTCAGCTATCTTGGGGAGCAGATTTATTTCTAACACTAAGGGGACTCAAGATACTTTATTAGGAGAGTAAACCCAAGGCTGACCCCAGAGGCCAGAAGACTTTGGGATACCCAGGTGGCTGGTGTCAGGCTTACATGTGATGCAAAATAACAACCATTATACCAACTAAGTTTGACCACCTACATTTGTTCTATTTTTCCTTCAAAAATTATCAGAAGGTCCAAACCACATTTTAAATTTCATTTATTTGGAAGTAGAAGTTTTGTTCTAGTACCATGTGGTCCTTATAAAATCTGTTGATCTCGGCAACTGAAAGCATAGAACAAATCTTGCAAGTTCTACTATGCAGAGAAAAATCTGACATAGATTGTCCCCAAAAGTCACAAAAAAGCTGGATCTGTTCATCTCAGTATCTAACTCTGAGGGTGAGGGCATTGAAACACAAGCAGGGTTAGAGGCAGAAGAGACAGCTGTTCAGTCTTCTCCCCAAAAGGTTGAGTCCTGTCTATGTGTCTCCAGAGAGAAAGAACAAGTGGCCTCTCCATCCCGCCCCCCAGAAGGGAATCTCTAACTTTAAGGTTTCTCTGAGGACCTTGTTCCACCAGTTTTCACTCCTCTCTGGAATATATACTACGCATATATATTTTTAACCTTTCTCTATACCCTGGTTCCTTCCTGATAACCCAGGAGCTCCCAGCTGCAGGGGCAATCAATTTGGTGGGGTGCCCATGCAGCTTATTAGCAATGATTTTTTTTAATACTGTTTGCATAAATTACAGAATATTCAATGGCTGCCCTACAATATAATACCACTCTTACAGTCCAATCTGCCTTTTTGAGTGAAAAAACCTCAGTTTGTTACCTGGGAATGGTCTGCATCTTCCTATTCCAGCCACCCATGGACCTTTATTAGCAGGGATCTCAAAGGACTACCAGGCTGTAGAGGCCTGAAAGGTGGGCAGAGAGTAACAATATGTGGGCGTGTCTATGGGAGCGCACTACACATTGAACATCATTGCTCAGAATGTCATAGCAGGTAAAGAAAAAAAAACAAAAAGACAGCACAACCTTACAACCACTGCCTTGTCCTATGATATGCTCATGTTTCTTCTATTTTACTAAAATAGCTGTTTTAAATTCTTTCTGAAAAGTGCTAGATATAAAACAAACAAAACAACGAATAAACTTCATTTGTCTGACCCTCTATATAAGTCTGATACCCAACAGGAAGCAGACACTCTCAAATTAGGATCATTTAAGGAGGGTTTATGTACAAACGGACCATTTGTTAAGGTCCCAGTAAAATAGAGGAGACCCGCAAGGAACACTACAGTAACCTGGAGCTAGTACCTGGGGACATGTTACCATCTCTGAGCCCAAAGGGACAATGGAAGAAGTTACGAAAACCCAGGAGAGAGTCATGTGGTGGCTGCCATCTCCAGAGAAGCAGTGATCTTCAGAGAAGGAATGCAAAACAGTCTAAGGTATCCCTCTGAGAGAAAACCAGGGGGAGTAAATGCTCTGAGCTGTCTTTACTCTCACTTTTCCATGGAGTATGATGCTCACCAGTGACGTCTCATTGGCTAAATCCAAAGAATAAACACTTCTTAGTTCTTTGCTTGCTCTCTCTCTAGCATTTGACATGGCTAACTATTCCCTTCATTGTGAAAGCTTTTTTGCCTTTGATTTCTGAGATACCTCTCTTTTCGTGGTTTGCCTTCTTCCTTCTGAGCTCCTACCCTAGCTCCTTTACAGATTTCTCCTTCTCATCCTATTCCATAAGGGTAGATTCCCCACGGATCTACTAGCAGCCTATCCTTTCTCCTGGGTGATCTCATTCGTTTCTCCATCACCACCATCACCTCATTTTCAACTCTCCCCCTATACTGATTACTGCTAGACTGAGTTTGGGTTTCCTGAGAGCAGATCTTGAGACAAAGATTTGAATCCGAAGCATTTATTTTGAAGGTGATACCAGGAAACATCATTAGGGGAGCAGGGAAGTAAGAGAGAGCAGAGAAGGGAGTCAAATGAACATTATCAAACAAGATACCACAATGAGCAAAAGCTTAGTCTTGCAGGAGAACTCCGGGAGATGGTATGAAATACATTCTAGAGAGGTCCAGTCAAGGGCAAAAGAGCTGGAGTATTTATACACAAGGTTGAAAAGCATTCCCAGGGGACATTCATTCTTCAGCACTTCTAGCCTGTCATTAACAGGCTAGAGCAGCCTCTGAGGACAGTTACTGGCAATGGGAAAATGGGCCATGATGCACTGAAATGGTAAGAGCCAAAGAAATGTGGGTGGGACACTGACAGCATCTGCTATGTTTCCAGTTTTCTATTTCTAGTCCAGACCTCTCTATTTTGCCCCATATTCACATATTCAATTGCCTACCTGGACCTCTCCCATCTTCCACCTCCACCCCTAGTCTCATCTGTTCTCCTTGATTACAGAGACTGGTATCCCCACCCACCCAGCACCCCACCAGCTTTACCTACCAGTTATTTGTGATTTGCCGCCTGGTTGCCAAGTCCTATTGTACCAACTTCCTAAATACCTTTTGTAGCTCCTTCCTCCCACCCCATTGACTTAGTTAGGTCCTATTATTCTTTTCTCTGAATGATTGCAATAATCTCCTAATTGGCATTTCTGTCTCCATTCTATTCACACTTAGATACCATGTAATCATCTTGCTTAAAATCTTCTCAAGGGCCTCACTATCACCTTTAGTTGAGCACAATGATCCGTTCCCTCCCTTCATTTCCAGCTTCATCTCCCTTCACTCTTCTAAATACATTATACGGGTCTGCCCACACACATGTATTCGTAGTTCTTTTCCCATGATAAAGTCGTATCTTTACATATGTGTTTCCTTCAGCCATGTTTGTCCTTCTCCACATTACCTACCTCGTCAACTCCTCCTCTTGTCAAACCTCACTTTTTTTGCCCTATTGTTCCAGACATCCCAAGAAGACGGATATTTCTTAGGCTAGGCTCCTGTAGCACCAACAATTACAGGTAACAGTCACATATCTGTTGGTTTGATAATAAAAGTATCCATGGGAATAGTGTAAATTCTTTACCTGGAGATCAGAACATACCAGCAGTCATATAAAAATGCAGAGACTGACTGACACCTATAGAATTGCTCACGATGATGCTCAGCACCAGCCACGAGGCCCACAGACCCTTTCTGAAGAGATCTCTTTTTCATTCAAGGGGCCTGAGCTATGAAGAGTCTCAGCTCTGGGAATCCACTAGGATGGCTCAAGTAGATCTTTTTAAACCAGAAATAGATTATGATTAGTAGTAGTATTCAGATGAACAACTACTTTAGTGGACTACTCAACTACATCTGTCATAGATCACTTTACCATTAAAAACATAATCTAGGGCCGGCCGAGTGGCCCTGTGGTTAAGCGCTGGCTTGGGAAGCCAGCGGCCCTGGTTGGGTCCCACATGTGAGGGCCAGTGACACTGCCCTCAAAACAAAACAAAACAAAAAAAACATAATCTAATCTGATTAACACTACTGCCCTTTCAACCCATTAAAGGTTGCTAATTGACCTCTGTTGCTCCAGGATCCCTACTGAGACTAAGGACTTCAGTTCCAGGCTCTCCTACCTTCATCTGTAGCCTACTGAGGACAGCCATTGTAGCACTTTTCAAAAAATGCTGATGCTATGTTCTCAATGTATTTTGCAGTGCTATGACAAAAGGAGTATCCTCTGGGCCTTCACAGAGGAAAACAATTATGGGGAGGGAGAGTAGGTTATACATGATAAATCCATTCCCACATCCCAATTCTCTAAGTTACTAAATTTCTTTTCTTAATATTACACCAAGGGATTTCTGGTACCATTGTTTCATTTAGTGTATGACACTGTCGAATCCAAATTTTAATCACCCAACTGAGAAAGCTTAAAAATACTCCTAACTGCTCAAACCGGCACATGTAATCCAAAGTCTGGTAAGAAAAAACTATCTCAAAAAAATTTAGCCAAAAAATAATCCAAAATTATACACCTCACTCTTTGAGTTAGCACCTCCAGAATCCATTTCCACATATATTGCCCCAAGTGTTTTGCTGCATAAATTAGCAAAACCTTGCAATTTTATTCCCCGATTTGACTTTGCAATTGGTTCCCTGGGAATGTGACTACTTGCCTAGAGCCATTGAGGAAAAGTGTTGCCCACTGGCAAGGTAACTCTCTCTGGTGAGGCCATCAAAGGGCTGGCAAGCAGGGCAGGCACAGATTCATCTCTCTGGGGTTGCTTCTACTAGCAAGAAAAACTTAGTGGAGTTTGGGGGTTCAACGTTCTTAAAGTCATCTAAATTCTCCCCAAAGTTACCATTCTTCTTTCAAAGTTCCTCTCTTTTATAATCAATCCCCCCATATTCATAGATTCCACTTGTAATATGGTTTACCAAGTTGTTTACCAATTTGCAGGATCAGACCAGGATCTGATTTTCAACTATGTCAGCCCTTTGACACGAGGTAAGGGATCCTTATAGATCCGTCATAGAAATGCCCCAGGTCTTGGACCATGCCCTAAACTGCTAAGTTAAGATCTTGAGCTATCATTTTCTTTCTGTAAGCTCTCCAGTGCAGAGAGAAAGAGCCAGCCTATTCTACAGTGTGTCTCCCATAACTGGGGTCACTATGTATCCCAGTTTGCATGGCGCCAACCTCTTTATGTCTGTTACCTTGGAATTGTTGACAGTCCCTTTCACTTTCAAAAGTGTCACAGTTTGAATAATGAATTAGGCTTACCCTTCACGTACCTATAGCCCATCATAGCAGCCATTTATACCACCAATAGACAATCAAGGCAACCACAGTGAAAATCTAATTGTTTTATTATGGAATGACATGAGCTATCAAGTTTCCTATTCCCTAATGCTAATAGAATCTCCACTAGTTTTAAGCCAGAGTCAGATAATCAATCCTAGATTCCCATTTTTTTGAAGGTCTGTTCCCTGTGGTCATCTTTGGTACTAGAAAGTACATAAATCAACACTTTTAGTTGTAGACTACAGAATATACTCCAGGTATTACAACAGAAAGGAATTCATTATAGAGTGTTAGGAGTGTTCAGAATGCTGAGAGGGCTGGAAGCAAACTTACATTTATGGCCTAGAATAATGCAGCCAGAAGAAACGTCCACCAGGAGACTGTTCTATCCGAAATCCCACAGTCATTGTCATTCGCTCATTGGTATCTAAGATGGCAATCTATTGTAGACCCATCCACACAGCTGCAGAGAAGATCCAATTTCTCTGTGCATGATCGCCAACTCCACATTCTTCCTCTCTACATTCTAAGTTTTATGCAGGGGTATATTCTTAGTACAACCAAGGTCATGTGTGAAACCCTAGTTAGGGAAATACAATGTACTTTTTATACTTCAGATCTCTTTAACACAGAAGACATGTTAGAGGAGCTTTGGTGAGCATGCAGAGTGAGCCAAACTTCAGTATCTGCTAGGAACTGAAAAAGATTACGGGGAAATCCATATTGAAGAAAGTGGTGGTAAGCAGATTAGTGGTGCTTCCGGAATTTCTAATCAGAAGAGTTTAGGAGACACTGTCTCATTAGAAGGGGCTTTAGGGGATCTGCCATAAAGCTGTGTTTGCAAAGCACGCACAGGTTCTTACTTAGCTCAGTTGTTTATTTCAGGTGCTACTCAGGAGAGCTAACAGAGGTCTCAATCAGACACGTGGGACACACCTTGGCACTACAACCAGAAGGGGAAGGGGAGACACTACCAAGATCATCACCCCTACTTCATAGATTGAGCTGGGCTGTCTGAGTGGCAAAGTGAATGACAAGAAAACCCTTGAATGAAGTGTTCTACCATATTGACAGAAGTATCCTCTAAATAGTTTTGTGAAAGACAAAAAAAAAGCTTATTTTTAAAAACAAAATTGTGACTTAATTTCTGAAAAACACAAACTATGTTACAAGGTGGGGCCGGACGAGTGGTGCGGTGGTTAAGCACTGGCCTTGGAAGCCAGCGGTCCCAGTTCAGTCCCACATATGAGGGCCAGTGACACTGCCCTCAAAAAACAAAACAAAACAAAACAAAAAAAAACCTATGTTACAAGGTATTTTCAATTTGGAACTTCCAGATAACCTTGTATTCATTATTTCTACATTTATCACATGCAAACTGGCACAGGCAAGATAGACAAAGTGTGTTTTCCCTTCTTCATATTGCATCTTTATTATTTATTATTATTATTATTATTATTATTATTATTATTTTGTCTCCCTAACTTGAAACACTCCTTTGCTTTCAAGGTAGCTCTGGGGCAATGAACAATCATATTCATCTTTGTGGAATTCCTGAGAATAATTCCCTTTTCATTGCCCCGAGTCTATCAATAGGTGAGTAGATACTTGAAAATGTATTTTGTGCATGTATTTCCTTTTCTTTTCTTTTTTTTTCTAAATCAAGCCATTTGGTGAAAACCTTGTATCACAAGTCGAAGAGCACAGACTAGAAACAACTCCTTTCGGAGGCCATTGTGGACTCTGTGAGAGAGACGGGACCTGTGCTGCTAAACATACATTTTGCAGATCTGTTGGCTTCTCAGCTCATAGCATTCAACAACCTGGCTCTTGAGCAGCTCCTTCTCTTCTGCTGCGTCTCCAGCTTTCAACTGGGGGAATGGGCCAGAGAAGCGATGAAGTCGTAGTGCCGGTGCAGAGAGCACAGGGAGGTGAGCACGTGCAGGGCGGAGGCCGGGCCCAGCAGCATGCCTGGGGAGAAGGGCGGGGTGCATCTCGGGCCTGGACGAAGCGTGCACCCCAGATGGGAAAGCCTTGGATCTGTCAGGAGAAGGAGGAGGGCTGAAGTCACATACTCTTTCTCTCCAGAGATCTACTTCCCAGGTGGGCTGGGGGTTCTGGACTCCAATGAGGCAAATTTAAGATGCTGTGACCATATTTGCTGAATCATTTAAATTTGCATGATCTCACAAATGTGAGTGTGCTTATGGAACAGTGAAACTTAATTTTAAATCAAGACTGACCCAGAAACTCCTCCAGGATATATGATTGTCATAATTAAGAGGCTCATAAAATTCAAGGCTCTTAAATAAAACTTTTATTTCAAGGCTCTGAAATAAAACTTCTTTTAATCTCTTTCTGAGGAATGTCCTCGTTCATCTCAAACCACAACTGCTGTAGCATCTCTAAACTTTAAACACACTCAAAATTTTACGTGTTAGTATAAAGGTCCCAAAGAGCTTTAAGTCTCAGTTCTTCTGCCTTTGATTCTGTTAACAGGAATTAGACGGACAGAGTCTTTTAAGGGAAGCTATCATGATTCCCAATGAGGTAAAATGAAAAATAGTAAAAGCTAACACTACTTATTGAGGGTTTTTGTTGTTGTTTAATGTATCAGATATTGCTTTAACTCATTTAATACTTGTAAGAGCCTGTAAATTACTATTTTATCCCTTGCTTATGGATGAGGAGAATGAGGCACAAAACTTAAGTAACTTGTCCAGAATCACACAGCATTAAGTGTAAGTAAAGCAGTAATTCAAACTCAGGCAGTATAGCATCCAAGTTACTCCTCAGTTTACTACTCCATAACTACTGCTGTATTCTCTCTTCGTCCTCCCATCACCTCTTTATCAGTTATGCTCTACAGATTTGGTACGGTTTTTGGAAGGGCTATATAATAGCCCCTCCTTGTGTCCTATCCAGAGAATAGAAAAGAAAGCTTTTCCATATGTGAAGACGAAGTGGTTTAATTGCTGGGAACCAGGAGAGGTTCAAATTAACAATTGGCCCCAGTATCTAAATACTGTCACAATGAGAGTAAGAGGTCTACAGAGCAATAATCATTTGTGGAAGGCAGCCCCCGCATTTAGCTGGCTTTTAGAAAATAACTCTGTACTGCATCACTTTATTCAGTCACCTAGTTGGTTTTAAAGGAACACATTAGAAAATTCAATTATCCAGAAGTGTTTTACCGAGAGTTCATTTTTATGACTTAAGTGGGTCCAGTAGCACTTTGCCATGCTAAAATGATTGTAGCCACCCATCACGCCACATACCTTACGGGCCTTTCTCGCCCAATTGTCTGTGGGCTAGACTCAATCCAAAACAGCTTGTGAAGGAGATTCTTGGCCTGGCTCCTGGGATGCTTGGCCTGCCCCCCTCATGGAAAAGGCAAAGTGGCCCTGTCTTCAGAGTGGTGCCTGAAGAGTCAAGCTCCTCACTTATAAAAGCTGGCCTCGATTAATGCTGCAACTCCAGCCAAAGAGAATGTCCTCACACTGACTGCCGCGTAATTCTTAACAAGACTCAGTTGAGAACAGGATCTGTGGAGACTGCCTGAGGATATGTTGTCCGTCCCTTTTCTGGACTAGAGAGTGCAAGTACGCTGTGTCCAGCCCACAGGTGAGTTTTGTTTGGCCCAGAGTTGTGAGCATTCTGAAAACTTCCCGTAAGAATCCAGATTTCTAGCTTCTACTAACAAGTCAAAAGATCCAACACTGGGCCAGCATGCCTACGTAGCAAAAATTAGCTGGAGTTGAATAAAATACGCTACTTGTGATGCTGGTTACACTTTTCCCAGTCCGTACAGCTGGCCTACCTGAAGCACCCGAAAGTGCCACACATGTGATGTCACCCCATGCTTTATTTCTGGAATACGCCAGATCAACGAAGCAGTATATGGGGGGAGCTGCCCTCTCTATGCACCCCTCAGCCACCAGCACCTCTCGCTTGGGCTGAGATTTGCATCCTGCCATCTGCTTCCATTAAGGTGTTTTAACAAGGCCCACCTCTGACACCCAATGCTGCACGCACTATAGAGTTGCTGTCCAAGATGCTGGCACGTGCTGCCCAACACCGGGATGATGTACGTCTCGCAAGCACATTTTCAGTAGACCTATGGATCCCATGGACATGTAACTGGATGGTGCTTTCTTATGCTGGCTGCTCCAAAGTCTCAGAGCCAAGTTACTGAGCCACCTCCAGCCAGGGCAGACAGAAGGCCTTGTGGTTATATATACCAACCTCATCAGTGGCTCTAACCGACTTTTTCTTCCTTTGTTTCTGTTAGCCTCATGTCTTTGCCCATTTTGCAAACTTATTTTTCTTGTTTGAGTATAAGTCACCTTAACTCATTTCTGGAACAAGGTGGAGACATAAATCAGTCAATTCCCCTGGTCAAATTAGGTGAGATTGTGGGTGAATTATTCCTTGTTTGCATTATTACCTCCTCATTGCCCTTCATGCCTGCCTCTCTTTTAAGGGGCAAGGGAGAAAACACACACACACACACACACACACACACACACACACACAAATGCCTTTGGAGCTAAACAGTCCAGAATTCAAATTCTGTCTCTACCTTTACTAGTTATATAATTTTGAATAATTATGTAACCATTAGAGCTCTAGTAACCTCATTTGTAAAACTGGGATAATAACTGCTACCTTGCAGCACTATGATACATTTTCAAGACAAATATATAAAATAACCACAACAGTGTAGACACACAAGAGGGGGTCACAGTAGTAGCTACTGTTAATCCATGCCTGCCACAGTCCAGGGGTTGCCACATAAATTAGGCCGTGAAGTCTTTACATCTATAAGGATAGGTCAGAAATTGAAAATTGAAAAGGTGAAGTAATTTGCTTGGGTAGCTGAGAAGTAATTTGAAGCCAGGTTTGATGGGAACTAAAGTGCAAGTTCCTTCCATACCTCAAACTACACCTCATCAACACCACACCTCTCCAAGCTGGGGGGAGTCAAGTAAATACATATATAAAAATGAATTTATTATATATTAAATACACATACACACACACACACACACACACACACGAACTTCCATTTATATATGGGAAAGATTGTTAAGTGCCCATAAAAGAGACAAGTGCCTGCTATTTCAGTGAGTTGGAAGAATAAGTTAAAGCTTTTTTCACAGGCAAACGGGACAGAGAACTTGACAGATGTCTCTCAGCCTGACATTCTGATGGTGAAAAAGCACCTCTTATGCCCCCATGCCTTTCCCCAAATATTTTCAAGAGGATCTTTGAGATATTTTTGACTCCCTGGCTGACAGTTTCATTCCTACACTAACTGCCAAAGCTGTCACTCACGCTACAGATGTACCTCTTATCTGCCCCGATAGGATCACTGCTCCACTCCCTGAAGAAAATAAAATAATTGTCTGATAATTCCTCTCCCTAGAAGGGCCTCTCACTCTCGGAAGTGTCAGTCACTGGGCTTCAGGCCACCACTTCATTCCGGCTTAGCATCCTGGCATTCTTCCCTGATAATTATTAGTGACTGCATAAACCTGGCTGCAAAAGCAAGAGGGGAGGGGGGTAGGCAGGGAGACGAAACTATTCTATTCCATTTCAGACCTTGGAGGACAAAGAAAAAAAACAAATTACAAATATTATTTTAAAGGTATCCACTCCTTTCTCTTCCTTAAACACCTATGTTTCAATCTCAGGTGTTTCCAAACAAACACTGAATTTCTTTGGCACCAAATACACAGGAGCATCTGTTTTAGATTATTACCTGGAAATCAACAAAAGTGACCTCCCACAGGCTTGGCATATCATCCGTGTCACTGGGCAGCAAGAGAGCACCATACCGCCGCCGGCTGCTGCCTGCTGGCAGTGGTAGGAGTGACTTGACGGCGCATAGATGCCAGTTGCGTTAAAAGTTGCTTGGATGGAATTATTAGAAATGATCTCGACTCGGTGCAGGCTAAACCGGCTCTGCATCGACAACTTGTTGTAATTGGTAAGGGTGAATCTGAAAATGATCATAAAACAGCATTACCCCCAAAGCACTTTTACATTTGCTGACACAGGGCATCCTCTATGAACGGTACACCTGCGCCCTCTTCTGTCAGGTAGGAGAACTGGCTCCAGTGGAGCCTTGCACTTGGCTTCTGAATAGAGCTTCCTGCTGGGTGGGAATGAGAGCCAATGACAAGGCAGCCTCCCAAAGTGAGCAATACAATTCCTACAAAAGCAAAAACACAGAAAGCTTGGCTTTTGTTCTGTTTTGTTTTTAAGAGAAATACTACCATTTTTTTAATGAATAAAAAGCAAAGACTAAAGTGTGAAAAAGGGGTGGGAAGAAAAGTCTATAGCAGTGTTTCTCAAAGTGTGGTCCCAGGATGGCACTGTCAGCATTGTCTCGGAATTTAAAATGGCACTTCTCAGAAACCCTGAGGATAAAACCCTCCAGGTGAATCTGATGTACAACACTCTTTAGGCCTTTTGTTCTAGAGGATGGTGATAGATCCTACCCACCGGCAATCTTCTTTTATTTTATTATTAGTTTCAGGTGTACAAAACAACATAATGATTAGACATTTACACCTCTCACAAAGTGATAACCCCACCAAGTCTACTACCCCTCTGACACGTACATAGCCATTACAATACCATTGCCTGGATTCCCTACGCTGTACTTTACATGCTGTGACTCTATATTTTTATTTTTTATTATGGTTGACATTCAATATTATTTTATATTAGTTTCAGGTGGCTTTTTTCTGTTTTAGAGTCAACATTTGATTTTATTACTGCAAAACAATTGAGAAAAACTTAAATGGACATCGTTACAGAGTTAGCTAAATGAATAATGGTGAAAAATAATAGTAATAGCTCTTACTATGTGTCAAGCACCCTTCTCTGTGTTTTATTTCATCTCCACTATAACACCATTTTACAGATGAGGAGACTAAGACACAGAGGGTTTAAATAACTTGGTACGTTCACTGTGAGAGTAAATATTAGAGCTGGGCTTTGAGTCCAATCTGGTGACCAGAGCTCTTATTCTCAGACATTTTGGAATGGAATATTCTCCAAACATAAAACTGTTATGATATGCATATGCCATGATTATTTTTCTCATTAAAAACAAAATGTATGATTGCATAGGAAAATATCCTGGAAGGACAGAGATCGAAATGTTAATAGTGATTACAAATGGTGGTTGGGTTAATGGGTGATTTTCATTTTTTTATGGCTCAATTTGTCTGACTTTTCTGTTGTTAATGGACATGTATTACTTGTCTTAGTTTGGGCTCCTACAGAAGCAGACCATGAGATAAGGATGTGAATACAGGAAGTATACTTGGAAGGTGATTCCAAATTTATTTGGGTATTTAGTCATTCAAAATATGTAAAACGGAGAGAAGAGAAATAACAAAAGAATGTAAGGCAGCCAGAAAGGACATATTATTAAGCGAGTTTCCACGGTGGGCCAATGGGGCTAAATGCCCACTGGGGACCAGGACAGCCAGAGTAAAACGCAGGCCTCTGAGTTAGCTCAGCTGACGGTGAGGGAGATGGGGTACTTATACACCTCTCTCAGTCACTAGGGGAGGCAGTGGGCCCCTTTGGCCAGCGAAAACTTCTAGACAAAGAAAGACTGGCCATTGAAAGTTGAATTGGTGGACTATAGCGCTCTCAAATAGAAATGCCCAAGGAGACATAGATGGAGTACAAACAGTGTTTGTCACATAACTTTATCATCAAAAAAAAAAATCATAAAGCTATTTTTCTTTTTGGAAAAAAAAGCATGATTTGAATAAAAAATATTCCCCATTTCTATTTATCAAACAGATACGTATATGTGTTTGGTCATGTTGTGGGATTCTATTTTTCTTATGAAGTTTCTCTGAAAGGTGGTGGCAGGCATTTTTCTCTGTTATGATCAGTGAAACATTAGGGTTCTGTGATAGGTAGGCAAGTGTCCTGAGGAGAGAGCTTTCCAAGGTTAAACGTGGGAAACACTAGATTAATCAAACTTACCAAGTGCAACAACCTTCTCAGAAACCTTAATATACAAATTTACACTGTGAATCTCCAAGAGAAGCACGTGGTGTGCAGTTTCTCTCAAACATGCTTGGCCACAGAATGCCCCTTTTGGGAATCTTAGAAATATTTTCACAGAGCAGAAGTATTTCATAGAACACAGCTAAGGAAAGGCTGCCCTAACACATCCTGCTGGGTTTTCAAGTAATGTTAACGACACAGCTGCTACCTCCACTGAAAGACTGGTTTTCTTATAGGAATGGAAACATTGTATTTTTATAATAATAATAAAAAATTCATGCCTTCAAATTGCTTGCCCTCTCCCCATCCTCAGAGCAGTTCCTGGCAGATAAACCACTGTGGGCAGATGCATCCTTCCATACAAAAACACAGAAAAAAGTAGGCCTGGGGTGGCTGGCAGACACTTCTTCATTATCGTTAAATGATGTGTGATTCATTGTAAGGAGCTTTACAGAAACTCACTTCAAACCAGAGCCTCAGCCCTTGGAGCTTTCAATGTATTTTATTCTTTGCTCAGAGGAAAAGGGTAACACATTCTCACATTCATGGGCTCATGTGTTCTCCAGGTCCCTCACTGAGGAAACTATAGATGCTTTCGTAAAAACTAAAGAAAGCGTTACTATAGAATCCCATCACATAACACCACTGACTTTTCAGTGTAACTAGGTAGATGTGACATTTCACATGTCAGTGCTTAGCACACAGCAGGCCCTTGATACCTACATGTTGAATGAATAAATTATATGGAGCTAATCTGAATGGCTGAGCCTATGATACTCCCAAGTGGTATCCATACCTACCTTATACTAAGACCTTTGGGATTTTCGGCATCACCAAACTTTAGAGACAACCTAAGAAAACAGAAACAACAGTCTTTCAAGATAGGGATAACCATTACTTCACACTGTACTTGAAAATTACCTTAAAATGGATCAGAGACCTAAATGCAACAAAACTACAAAACTTAAAAAAAGAAACATAGGAAAATGTTTTTGCAATCTTGGGTAGGCAACGGTTTCTTGAAAAAACACAAAAGTGAACTATCAAAAAAATGGATAAATTATACTTTGTTAAATTCAAAAAGTTTGCTCTCCAATAGGCACTGTTAAAAAAACAAAGAAGGCAAGCCACAGAATGGCAGAAAATATTCACAACACATACATAATGAACTTGTATCTGGAATATAAGAAATAACACTAACAACTCAATAAGAAGACAGCCTAACTTAAAAATGGACAAAAGACGAGCATTTCACAAAGGAAGATAAACAAATAGCCAATAAGTACCTAAAAAGATGCTCAGCATCATTAGTCATAAAGAAAATATAAAATAAAGCCATTATAAGATACTGTGGTATAGTAATTAGAATGATTAAAACATTTTAAAATACCTACTCTTAAACTTTTAATATCTATATTTATTGACATTTTCTTGAAATTTAACATGAGATTTCCTCATAGCAATAACCTCATTGGTTCCCTTTTAACCCAATTCTTCCCCATGGCCACATGAAGAGAGCCAGATATCAATCCTGCACATGCTGGGATTTGTAATACAGGTGAGGAACACCAAAATTATGAACCTGAGAGTTTATGTAGAAGAGAGATGGCAGCCCCATCACCTCCTTAGCCAGCAGAAACATTTGCTTCCTTAGTGTCAAAAATTTTCCTTGATAAGAGAAAAGGGGAGAATCCTTGGTACAGATCTCAGAATATAAGCAGGTGAGTTTCATTAGCCTGGATGCAAAGAGTTCACCACAAAGGAAACTAAGAGCTGAGGTCTAATACCACGGTGTGTAAACAAATGTCTCCAAAGGGAAGATCAGAAGCCTCCCTGGGCTTCCAAGCTCTGGAATGTCTCCATAGTCCTAAAGTCATTATTCCTTGACACGTGAATGCATTCCCCTGAGGTGGGAAATATTTTACTAACCCCAAGGCTTATCTTTTAACCCAGGTCCCAGTGAAAGGCGTTCAGAAATTACTAACCATGCAGAAATATAAAATACAGTCTCATACTGACCACACCAAGTGTTAGCAAGGATGTGAAGCAACTGGAACGCTCATACAGTGCTGGTGGAAAGGCAAATGATACAACAGCTTCAAAATGCAGCATGGCAGTTTCTTTAAAAGCTACACACACACATACTAAAATATTCCAGCCATTCCACTCCTAGATATTTACCTAAGAGAAATGAAAATATGTGCTCTACAAAGACTTGTACATGAATGTTTATAGCAACTTTATTTGGAAACTTATCTAAACACTGGGGGAAGAAACAAATTTCCATCCATAGGTGAACAGATAAATAAGTTGTGATTTATGCATGTAATGAATAAAAAGGAGCATACCTTTGACATGTGCAACAATATAGAAGAATATCAAAATCATTATGCTAAAGTTAAAGAAGCCAGGGCCAGCAAAGTGGCGCATTGGTAAAGAGTTGGCTTGGGACGCCAGTTCTGAGCAGAAGGACCTGGTTCAGATCCCACAGATGAGGGCCAGTGACACTGCACCCTCTACAGCTAAGATGGTGAACAACAGCTAGACCAGGAGCTGGACTGTTGTGTGTCACCACCCACAGAGGGGGCTGCAGCAGGCTGCCATAAGCTACCGTGAGTGGCCCGCACGCAGCCAGCGTGAGTGGCCGGCAGCCAGCATGAGCAGCTGGAAGCCAGTGTGAGCTGCCAAGAGCTGCTGTGAGCAGCCGTCCAGAGGCTGGCGACCGGTCTGCCTCAGCCAGGAAGAGCAATGACGATACCAACATGGGCCAGTGAAGCGACGTCCTCCCCAACTACACTGAAGAACAAAAGGACAGCAACTTCTCTGTTCCCCTTCCCCAATTCCCCAACACTGTTCTCCTCCCCCAATTCCCCAATAAAATCTTTATGAAAAATAATAAATAAAAAAATAAAGTTAAAGATGCCAAACTAAAAAGGAGTGTATACTATATGATTATATTTATATAAAATTCTAGAAAATACAAATTAACCTGTAATGATAGAAAGCGAATCAGTGGTTCCCTGGAGAGTGTGGTGATGGTTTCATGGGTGTACACATATGTCAAAATTGATCAAACTGTACACACTTTAAATATGTGCTGTGTAGTATATTTCATTTATATTTTATAAGGTTAAAAATAGGAAACATAAAAATCTAAATAAATTGAAATGGGAAAACATGAAAAATTTAAATGCACAAAGGATGACAATGCTATGAGACATAATATTTAAAAGTTACAAAACCTCAATATACATTATAAAACCAAAAAAAAAAGCAAAAGTAGATAGTTATAAAATATCCAATTACAAGCTTCAGAAAAATGTCACACATATGTAATCTCATTAATTTGGTTCTACTTATCAAGAAGAGAAATGTCAGCGACTGAGCTGAAGTTTATTTTAATACTATTTATGGAGGAAAGGGAGCGGGTATTTAAAATAAGCCTTATAAATATTTTTATTCCCTAACATTATAAGCTTAGCTACCTTAGAAGTACTCATTTATAAACACTTTTAAGCTAATATACTCAGTAAAGCAAGTTTTCAAGAGGAACTTTCTCTAACAATATTTTGCTAGCCTGTTACAAATTACTGAAAATACTTTAAAGAAATAAAATGCATTTCTTAAATAGCACTTTATCAATTTGACTGGTCACTTACTCTAACGGAAATTTCTCTGGTGTTTCCAAGAACTTAAAAGGGAACCAGTGTGGCTATTGCCAATTTATAGTTACCCGTGAACTGACTCTATGGCTAAGGAACTAAACCCTAAAGCGAGGCCACGCTGAGACCGCTCTAATCTCTGTTCCCTCTCCTGATGGAGCAGCTCAGTGGCCTCCATGCTTGTGGTGCCCCAAGGACTTCCTCCAGCAGTCCTAGTTTCAGTGAAAGCTGGTAACATGCTCTGCTGCAGACTGAAGAACACGAGGCCTGATTTCAACACAGCAAACTGAATGATCTGATTCAGGGAGGCTCTTTTGAGCGCCAGGCCCTGCACCATAAACTGGAAACACGAAGAAATAGCACCTACCGAGTCACTCAAAAAGGAGCTTCTTTTACTCTTCCAACCGCCTTACCCTCCCACATTCACAATGGATTCTGAATTCTTCAGACTATAATTGCCTAAATTCAAAATACACACAGATGCTAGGATTATGCTCTATTTGTAGGGCTTTCAGCATTTAAAAAGATTTCCACGGCTAATCTGTCTGCCAACAATTTGCCTTTCCCTGAACATTTTGTTTCCAAGGTCTAAAACATGGTCATCATTTTTTTTTTTTAATTTGTGCTTTTGACCTTATATGGTTATGCCTTTGCTTGGGTTTCTGACTCCCTTTCTGGTTCTTGAGAATATAAGATTTCCTAGCCAGAGCAGCAAAGGCATCTCACTAATCTGTACATTCTCAGGCACCAGGGACATTGGGTCTCAGCAGCTGGTCGCCGAATGCCTCACATCCTGGGAAGCCTCCCACGCATCCCCTTGAGTGGGCCCCCCAGGACGCCTGCCTGCACACTCGCCTGAGCAAGACTTCAGGAAGTGGACGCTGTACACTCAGTTCTTGCCCTGAGTACAATTCCAGGGCAGTGACCAAGAAGAAAAAAATGAGGTCACCTGATCATTAATAGGTGCATTGTGAAAACCAAAGCTTCACTATGCCTCTTCACCGGATAACTGGACACTATTTTACTCAAGTTATCATTAATATGTGAGAAAGGTAACCTACTACTTCGAGTAGCACTTGACAAGCTCTCACAGTTCTCACGCATACGTTTCCTTGTTTGATTTTCCCAGCCGGATGAGATAAGCCTGTGAGAGGAGGTAAAATGTCCTTGTTAAAGACGTTTTAGACCCTAGCTCGATGACGGTCCAAGCTGTATGATCTTAGCAAGCTGTCTAACCTCTACACGCCTTGACTTCCTCACCTGGAACATGGGGAATAACAGCGCCCGTGACTCGGGCTCATGCGTAATAGGATTGTGAGGAGTACCAGACACTCTGCCTGTGGAGTTTTGCACGGTACTGGCCCACAGTAGGTGCTCCAGGCCTGTGAATTACAATTATAGCTGCCATCATCTCCATCTCACAGATGATGACCCTACGGTGGCTCCAGCTTTTAAAGTCACTGAGCTCACTGGAAGAACTGGGACTAGAAGCCAAGGTTTCATGCTTTCTGTCTCTGGGTTCCCAGGAATCATTACGGTTCTAATGCCCAGCAAAAAGCTGTGGTGCCCTGATCTTCCCCACAAATATCCTGGGATCAGGATAAATGGAATCCAGGGTGGTCAATCAGCTGTGGACAGGCAAGATGATCCCCAGGCCATCAGCCTCTCTTGGCACAGCTGACCACAAATAAAGGGCCCTGTAGGGAATTAATTAGAGCCTGGGGAAGAAGTCCTGAGCTCTCAGCAGTGCTGGAGTCTCCTCTGTAATCGTGCTGTAACAGAAGAAACAAATCTGGGAGGACTCTGGGTGCTTATGATGACAATTCCCTAATTCCCTAATGAGAAATAGTTATCCTGAATAACAAGGTAGTAAGATTTGTAATATAACTTGTAAATTCATATTAATATAATCCATTTGTACCCATCATCAATAATTTTTAAATGAGAAGTTCAGAAATAAAAAAGTGTTTTTAGCCAAAGCATATAAATATAAAAAGAATACACACACAGTATGTTAGGGTTTATACAAAGCATTCTGCCCACCTAAACCAAGCCAGAACAGAATCTTCCCAAAGCTTCCATTATGCCAGCAAAAGTTGAAAGCAAGGAGGTTTATAGAAAGTAAGTGGGACATGCCAGACTTCCCCCGCACTGGACCAAGACAAATACAAGTAAAAAACTTTGTTTGGACAACTGAAAAGCAAAGAAAGGCATTGGAAACTGATTTCCTCTTCGAAAGGGATATTTGTTTAATCTGTTTATCTCAAATCAAAAGTAATTACTCTAACCATTTTGAAATATGCTAAAGAATTCTCTGAAATTTGGGCATTCAAAGGTCCACTTGCATGTTTGCAAATAACGTTCCACAGCTTCAGAACACTCCCTAGAATCAAACATCTGCCCTGACTAGAGTCGGTCATCTCTGTTTCACCCACTAGAATATGTACGACTGCTCTGTGGTGTGCAATTTCCTCCCTGGTGGACGAAGAACTTTGACATCTCACATTTGGAATTGATAATATGCATGAATCCTTTTCTCATTTTCAGAATGAGTTTGAGAACCTTCAGTTTCAGAGCCTGATTTTCCACCAGGTATTGTAACAATCAGCTAAAGGGTTCTGAAGAAAATTTCTGGGGGAAAAAAAAAAAAATTAAAAAATATTAGTTTCTGACTTGTTCTTCCACTTTAGATATTAAGCATTTCCTCAAAGATGTGTGTCAGGGTCATGTACAAAGGAGCCTACTTCTTTTTTCTGAAGTGACAGAAAACTGGACTGCCCGCTTAATAGACTATAGTGAAATGGTCAACTTACATGGCCCTTTCTTCACTGCAATTTGAGTTACAAGGATCCCCTGTTGCCTTCCGGCCAAAAACTTCGTCCATAAGGTCCAGTCAAGTCTGGTTCTTAAATGTAATTGTTATTATTTTGGCTCAGAAGAGAATACAGGGAATTCCATCCATGGAGACATTAACAGGTCTATGATGGCTGAATGAATTCCAAGGTTCTTTTTCTAAATGTTCTTGTCTGCTCAGATTGTCTGTTCAGAGGGCCTAATTAACCAAGTAAACACAATTTAAGAGATATATTAGTTTCCATAGTACAAAAGACTTCTTGGAAGTAAAACGGCTAATTCACAACCTGTTGAATCTCTGATCTCTCTAGCTCCAGAGTCCACGCTACTGTGAGGCAAAGATGAGTGGACCAGGTCATAACAAGCTTAAAATGATAGGTATACCTGAAAGGCACAAGAACCCAGTTCCACAACACAGCTAAAATGGAAAAGACAAAAAACAAACAAACAAACAAAAACCTTGCAAATAACATTATCAATATAATGACTTTAAAAAGTCACTGCTGGGGGACAAAGGGGATGAATTGGTGGAGCAGAGTCGGTTTTTAGGGCCTTGAAAACTATTATCCTATATAATACTGTAATATTATATTCTATATAATTCTGTATAATGCTGTGGATAGAGTGAAGCCTAAGGTAAACTATGGACTTCTGCTAATAATAATGTATCAATACTAGCTCATCAATTTCAACAAAAGTACCACACTAATGCAAGATGTTAATTAAATATAGGAGGGATTGGAGGGGCAGGGATTGAGGGGGTATATGGGAACCTTCTATGCATTTTGTTCAATTTTTATGTAAACCTAAAGCTATTCAAGAAAATAATAAGCCAAAGGACTGGCCGAGTAGTGCGGTGGTTAAGCGCTGGCTTTGGAAGCCAGCGGCCCCGGTTTGGGTCCCACATATGAGGGCCAGTGACACTGCCCTCAAAAAAAAACAAAAATAATAATAATAAAGTCATTTAATTTTTAAAAAATTTACCATGCCATGAAACTAATGGCAGTAATCTCATCAGAAAATAATATCATAAGACTTCAAATAATGCAGGACGTTAAATAAAGTAATTAGCATTCTAAACGAAGAAAACAGGAGGTTTTTAGAAATCAAGCATCATTCTCTATCCCATTAATTGAGCAATATTGCATATGTTCTAATCTCCAGTGTCCAATGCAGCAGTCACTGACTCTATGTGGCCATTGTGCACTGGATATTTGGCCAGTGCAACTAAGAAGTTTAATTTTTAATTTTACTTAACATTATTTCATTTTAATTTAAATTTAAATAGCCACATGTGGCTAGTGGCTACTGTCTTGGACAGTGCAGCCCTAGGTCATTTAACACATAAACTAGCAAGGTATTCTAACATCGTTCTACATTTTATAAAACCTTTGCCGATTTCCAGGAAGCCTGAGACAATGCACTTCAGTACCTGACTTTGGAGGTCACAAAGGCAGGTCTGTATCTGAAAGAAGATCCCCTTATCTAGAGCAACTATTCCATACCAGTTACTCCAGTGTGTGTACAAATGAAAGAGAAATTTAACGGGCACTGTTAACAGAAATTTAACACTGGCAATCTAAGCTTGCCAGTAAACCAAAGATAAAGTGGTACTACAGTGATCCTGTCTGGAAAGCAACAAAAGAAAAATTTAATATTGTAATGAAAATTTGCAAACGCAAGTTAAACTTTAGTTTTTCCTCAACTATAAGATTACTGTGATACACTTCCCCACCCCAAGTTCAAGCAAGAATTTTATTTATTAATAGAATCATTTATATTTTCACAATGGCTCTGACCTGATTGATATGTGTTTTAACTTTTTTTAAATACAATCTAGTTTCCTAACATATTCATACCCGTGTGATTGGTATTGTGAAATTCTGGATTGGTTTCATATTTCCATTATTCTGTTGATCTGTAAAAGAAATGACATAAATACAAAGGGTTAATGTTATTGATCGATTAACGTAATTCAGTGATAATATGCAAAGCACTGTGACATATACCAGACTTGAGCCTTTTTTGGCTCATAATTTAGAATACACTTGTTTAAGAGATTTTCACATGAGAGAATCCTGGGGCAAGCAAGGAGTGTTACAAGGAAGGCCATCGCAGAAAAAAACCATTTCTCAACCCCCCAAGGAATAAGAGCAATTACAGGTCTTTATAAGACCATTCTTTATAAGCACTTCTTTATTTGAAAATGTTCAAGACCTGAAATGAGAAAATAATGAAATAAAAAGATGCTTATCAAATAGCTACATTTCAAATTCTGTGTGAAGTTTTAAGGAGGATACAGTAATACCTTGGTTTGCGAGCATAATTTGTTCTGGAAACAAAGTACTCATATTGCAAGACATTGCTCGCTTACCACGTTAAAATGTGCTTGGTTTGCGAGCATAATTTGTTCCGGGAACATACTACTCATATTACAAGACATCACTTGTTTACCAAGTTAAAATGTATTAGAAATGTATGCTCATCTTGCAGAACACTCACAAAGCGCGTTACTCGCAATCCAAGGTTTTACTGTATTTGGGTTCATTACATCCCAGAGTAGAAGAGCAGAACATTAGCCTGTCAAAACAGTCCACTTTTTAAAAGTGAATTTATGATTTAAAAAGTAATATATGGGGCCGGCCGAGTGGCGCATTGGTTAAGCGCTGGTTTTGGGATGCCAGCGGCCCCGGTTCGGATCCCACATGAGGGCCAGTGACACTGCCCTCTACAGCTAACAACAGCTCCACCTGGAGCTGGGCTGTGCGAGCCCCGGTGATGCTGTGGGCTGCAGCCCCTACTGCAGTGGGCTGCCATAGGCTGCAGTGAGTGGCCGGCAGCCAGCGTGAGCGGCTGGCAGCCAAGCGTGAGCTGCGAATAGCCGCGATGAGCGACATCCAGAGGCCAGCGACAGATCTGCCTCATCCGGGAAGAGCGCAATGACGATACCAACAGTGAAGCAACATCCTCCGCAACTAAACTGAAGAACAAGAAGACGGCAACTTGTCTGTTCCCCTTCCCTGATTCCCCAACGCTATTCCCCTCCACCAATTCCCCAATAAAATCTTTAAAAAATAAAAAAAAAATAAAAAAAAAATAAAAATAAAAATAAAAAGTAATATATGTTCTTTGAAGAAATAAAATATTTTACAGAAAAATTTTATGCTGCATTATACTGTTAACATATTAAGCAAAAAAATTCAACCATTTTTATCGAAAAAACACTCAATTGCCAAAAAGGTATTTCTGAAAATTATAAGTTATAATATATATTCTTCCAGTATTTCACTCTACACACACACACACACACACACACACACACACACACACACACACAGACCCCACATACAATTTTCTTTACATAAAATTTAAAAACAGATTTTTATAAACATTGTTTTGGAAACAATTTTTTTACTTAAAAATATACCACCAATCTTTTTCCATGTTATTACATATTTTTCCAACGTAACTTTGAATTCTGTGTGGTATTATATCATACAAATGTATCAATTTACTTATCCAAATTCCTATTTACATTTAAGATGTTTACAATTAATAAATCATACTACATTAAACATTATTGTGTATTATATGCTCATACACCTGAGAAATCCCTTAAGATAAATTCCTAGAAGTGAAATTGCTAAATTAGAAGATACACACATCTTTTTATCATGTAACACTGCAAACATACACAAATATAAACAGAAAAATATGACACTCCTCACCAAATATATGTCCCCATCATCTAGCTTTGTAGCTCCACTATTTACTAGAGCCTATGCTTTCCTCTTTCTTGGTTTTCTCTCTTACTTTGCTGGAGTAGGTTCTTGTGAAAGGGTGTGAGAGATACATTTTCTGAAACCTTGTATGATTCTTGTTTTTATTTTGGGAAGCAAGTAGAACATTTTCTTTATTCTAGGCTCCAAAAAATTACAAGTACCTTATCTCACAAATATCAACTCAAAACAGATCACAGAGCTAAATGTAAAGGTAAAACTTGACAACTTTTAAGAAATTTACTTTCCTGGACAGCAAAAGTGAGGCTCTGATCAAAGCAATCATGTAACCATCAGAGTGATATGCTTTAGCCAAAAGATCTCTATTTAAACTCCAAACTCGGTAGTGCAAGTAAAAAGTAACTGAACATATAAAAGAAGCACTAATGCCCAGACAATACTTCTTGAGGAGCTCCAAGCTTTCTAATATCACTATAAACAAACTGATTTTTAAATTTCTTTAATTTGAACTTTATTAAAAAATCATATTTCGTGATAGAGTTCAGTATTCAATATTAAATATTAATGAACAAATAATGAAAATTATGAGATACATTTACCTAATTAAGATAAAAAAATTATCAAGTCATTTGGAAATATTTATTTAGCACGAGTTTAATGTTTACTGAATAAAAGTATATGAATGAATGACCGAATGAGCTACCATATCATTAATATGCTCAGCTTGAGACTTTGCTTCACTAATTAAAAATTTACATGTATTTACTAATGAAATCCTTTTAGTAGACAACACAGATTTTTTTTTCCAATGAATCTATGGTCATGAACATACAACAATGCTGTTACACTTTTTTTTACATAAACTGTAATTTAGATAGGCCTTGTTCACACCCATAAGCCTGAATTAATAAGATTTTATGGGAAGCCATAATCTCAACCAAAGATGAAATATATATGCATTTTTGCATCACTACATAATCTCTAGACTAAATCTCTAGACTAAACAAATCTGATTAAAATTATTTGTGTGAACAAATTGAAAAAAACAGTTTTAAAAATAATTAAAGTTATTTTTTTATAATTTAATTCTTTTTAAACCTACAGTTCAGACCCTTTTCTAGAAAAAGGAATCAATACAATACCTGAAAAGTAATCTAGAGCCCTAGGTTTGTAGTAGTTGGTGCCATATTTGTTATTTACCAGGTGTTCATCTCCCATATAGGCCTTCATGAAGGTGAAGGTAGCTCCATCATGGAAAACCACGTTCCCACCATCGTGTACAAGGCCCTTGAAAGACCTCAGCCTGTGAGCTGTGCTCACCTCATTTTACCTCTTCCCCTTTCTGCTCCAGCTACACCAACACTCTTTAGTTCCCTGTGTAGAGCCCCCTGGAAAGTGTGTTTTTATATGAGTAGAAGTGACTCCATTTGTATGAACAAGAGTAACTCCATCTTGGACACTGAGTACTGTGGAAATTCCCCATGAAGATTAACAACTTGTTTATACTAGTAAACACCCACCAGATGGACGATGCTGCAGCTGCATGGACTGATAGGAAACATGTCTGCGAGGACTGAGAAGGCCACGTCATAAGGCTCTAATGAACCCAAGACTTAGACAACTTGGAAAGCCGGTCTCGACTGAGAGGTGCCTACGCTGCCACTCTGCTCCAAGAACCCTCCACTCTGCTCGGCTCCATCAGACTGAACCTCTCTCCAGACTGAGCTCCTGAACCAGCCGTCCTTCCTCGCTCCCAGGACTCTGATTGACTTTGGGACTGGTTCGTCACTGTTTACTTATGCTATGATTATGTTATAGATTGATGTAGCTGTTGATGCTAAGGTTGTTGTAGCCCTATATTCTGGGTGATGAAAGAGCATAGTGAGAAGCATAAGAACTTGTGTGCTTGGTCCTTTGCTCGTGCCCACGGCTACCGCGTAGACTCAAGGGCTCCGGCTCTGGCTCCAGGGAACACCGAGGGTCTCCTGTGGATTAGTCCCACTGACTTGCCGGAAGAGACTGCGGTGTGGACTATGTGCTTGGCATTGCTCACAACATTCCCTAAATGCTTCTTCCCTGATCTCCTCTTCCTCCTAGTTATTTCCAACATATTCTCAGATCACAGATCAAATATCAGTTCCTCAAGAACACTGTCCCTAGGGTCAGCCAAGTGGCACATTGGTTAAGAGCTGGTTTGGGGATGCCAGCGACTCCGGTTCGGATCCCACATATG
The DNA here is from genome assembly GCA_033961575.1 of Aselliscus stoliczkanus. NCBI lineage: Eukaryota > Metazoa > Chordata > Mammalia > Chiroptera > Hipposideridae > Aselliscus > Aselliscus stoliczkanus. Next base: position 59,122,673 of record CM066728.1, read on the forward strand.
AGGGCCAGTGATACTGCCCTCTACAGCTAACAACAGTTTCACCTAGAGCTGGGCTGTGCGAGCCCCGGCCCCGGTGACGGAGTAGGCTGCAGCCCCTGCTGCAGTGGGCTGCCATAGGCTACAGTGAGTGACCGGCAGCCAGTGTGAGCTGCCAATAGCCATGGTGAGCGACCATCCAGAGGCCGGCGACCAACCTGCCTCACCCAGGAAGAGTGCAATGACGATACCAACATGGGCCAGTGAGGCAACATCCTCCACAACTAGACTGAAGAACAAAAAGACAGCAACTTGTCTGTTCCCCTCCCCTAATTCCCCAATAAAATCTTTAAAAAAAACACAAAACACTGTCCCTAAGTACGCAGACTAGTTGAGATCCCCATTATGTGTGCTTATGGCCTCCCATACTTTACTTTCATAGCATGTTTCACAGTTTATTTGTAATAATATCATGCATTACTGAACTCTCCCCAACTAGACTTAAAGCTCCATGAAGGCAGGGACTATATCTGTGTTGCACACCATTGTAGACCCAGCACCTAACAAAGTGCCCAGCTATTTAAAAGTACTGAGTATTAAAAACATGTGTCGGGGCCGGCCGAGTGGCGCATTGGTTAAGCGCTGGTTTTGGGATGCCAGCGGCCCCGGTTCGGATCCCACATGAGGGCCAGTGACACTGCCCTCTACAGCTAACAACAGCTCCACCTGGAGCTGGGCTGTGCGAGCCCCTGTGATGGTGTGGGCTGCAGCCCCTGCTGCAGTGGGCTGCCATGGGCTGCAGTGAGTGGCCCGCAGCCAGCGTGAGCAGCTGGCAGCCAGCGTGAGCTGCCAATAGCCGCGATGAGCGACATCCAGAGGCCAGCGACAGATCTGCCTCGTCCGGGAAGAGCGCAATGACGATACCAACAGTGAAGCAACATCCTCCGCAACTAAACTGAAGAACAAAAAGACAGCCACTTGTCTGTTCCCCTTCCCCGATTCCCCAACGCTGTTCCCCTCTGCCAATTCCCCAATAAAATCTTAAAAAAAAAAAAAAACATGTGTCACATCCATGAACGAACAAACAAATTAATGAACGAAGAAACTCTGAAACGGAGGTGGAAATGGAAGATGACACAGGATGTGGTGTGAGAAAAAGAGATTTCGTTTTTGTTTAAGCGCAAATCCAAATTGAGGAAGGAGTATGCAAAGGAAGAGTGGTGACCCCTACTCTCTCTGAGCTTAGGAAACGTGTATCAGTCTTATAACACACTTGCCCTTCCTAGAGACGTAAGAACCTTGAATGACTCAAAGAGTTGAAAGATATTTTAAATTTCAGATCTATGATTTGAAAGAATATTCACAAAACAGCAACGATTGTTTTATTCATGATGAATTAATATGTATTCAATTGACTATTGATTTGTGTGATTTCTAGGGTTCCTTCTGAAGCTAAGATCATGTAAAAATTAACCTTGCTTTGAAAGGAGAAATGGGATTTTTATTGTTCTTGGTATAATTTTGCCAGTGTACTAACACACATTATCAGTTGTTTCTGCATAAACCAGGTGAGGAAACATTGCTAAACTTTAAACACTAGAATACAGGTGACTTATTATTAGAAAGTGAATCTGCAGGAAAGCACTAACTGATTTAGAAGCAATGAGGGAAGACAAATAAAAAATGTCTGTTCTTATAGTTTTATCAGCTGGTGACCTAAGATTCTTTTGCGTAAGTTTGGCAGATCATCCTGCTTACCGCTGTCCTTTGTATTTGCACTAAATTCTCTACTATATTTTTTGAGATGGCACATAATGAATAATTAGGAGGTATGACATAAGTTAATTGCTATTCAGATTCTGAATATTATTCTTTATAGATAAATGTCTATATGCAACCTTATATGGTATGGGAAAAAAAACAAAATGACAAAGAAAACAGAAAAAAATTTTGCTTGTTAATTTTAAATAGTATGTACTCCACACAATTACCATCTCCTACCAGTTAAAAAGATTTAACACCTTTTCTTTGGGGTAAGGTTATATATTTCTGAGGTTTTAAATTTTTGTCCTTACTCTCTTCTCATATAATAATGGCAAGAAACTGTGAAATAAATATTTACTTGTAAATATAAAAGAAGCCAGATTCATTTTCTCAAAGATACAAACTTAAGTACATAATACAATTGTTTCTTGGGTATTCTAAATAAATAATTCTTACCTCTTATATTAAAAATTATGTTTTTATCTATATTTATACACTCAGGTTCATTGATTTTATTAGCTACTGAATGACCTAATCTAGCATATCTATTTGGAATTATATACGAATGTAGGTATGCAACAAGATAAAGAAATTACAGAATCACCTTATTTCACACTTGCACTGAAGTTAACAGATACATTGCATTAAAAAATATCCAATTACTCACCTTACATTCTTCCTACCAAATATCTGGTCCAAAGTTAGTGAAAAGCCTACACATAAAAAAAAAGTGAAAAATAAAACAAGATTTTCCTTTCCATTAAGAAATGAATCCGTTTCTTCAAACCAAGCACATCTGTTAACTCATAAATGCAAAGAGAGCAGAGGCAATACTTTTCATGTTATGTGACTGACAACATATTCAACCAATAAAAAGGCAGCTTTCCTAGGATGTATTATGTGGGGCGGAAAATAGAGGGAGGGCCTGATACTGCTTAATTTGGAGTATAGAGTGAAATCAATGGGTCTATTTAAGTTATTTAGCTACTCATCTTGATGAAAAATTATTAGGGAGCAGATTTTTACAGAAAATCGGCCAATTAAGCTGTTTTTAGAAATTGGCATTGTTTTGATATTCTAACTCTTAATAAGAATCTCCTGCTTTTCAGAAAACTGTTAAATACTCCTCTAAAATTCAAGAAATATATATTATTACATGCATTTTTCAGGTTAATAAATAAGTAAAAATCCTAACAGACCTAATTTGATGTATGTGTCCTAGTTCACAGTTTGTGCTGCATTCATGACTCTCCATTTGCTGAGAAGCATGAGTAACAATAACGAGCACTGGTTATGGAGTCAAGCAGCACACCAGTGCGTTCCCAGCCCCAGTCCTGACCACTTACCTGATATCAGGTAAGTTCCTTTTTCTCCTGAGCCTAGTTTCCTCGTGAGCAGAGTGGGGACAAAAGCACTTAACTCAAAGAATTCTTGTAGAAGCATTTTCTCAATCCATTGAGACTTTGCTTCCCAGCAATTGTCGTCAGTTTGGCTCAAATAAACACTTATAAGTTTTCTCTTAGCCTGGATGTTTTCATTGACAAGACTAACAGAAAAACTTGGATAGTGATAGCTCAAAGTTTAAAAACGACCCAAAATATATTTAATAAAGACATATAGGATGACTGCCTCCCATATGCTCACCTTTTCTTTTTTTTTTTTTTTGAGGGCAGTGTCACTGGCCCTCATATGTGGGACCTGAACCGGGGCCGCTGGCTTCCCAAACCAGCGCTCAACCACCGTGCCACTTGGCCGGCCCACCTTTTCTTTTAAATAAAGAAAAAAATTCAGCCTCGGGCCAGCAGAGTGGCATGTTGGTTAGGAGTTGGCTTGGGACGCCAGCTCTGAGCAGCAGGGCCCCGGTTCAGATCCCACATGAGAGCCAGTGACGCTGTGCCCTCTACAGCTAAGATGGTGAACAACCGCTCGACCTGGAGCTGGGCTGTCATGACTCACTGGCGACAGCGTAGGCTGCAGTGGGGCTGGCCAGCAGCTGACGTGTGCTCTTGTGAGCTGCCGTGAGCCGATGTGAGTGGCTGTCCAATGGCAGGCAAGTGACTGTCTCACCTGGGAAGAGTGCAATGATAATACCAACATGGGCCAGTGAAGCAGTGTCCTCCACAGCTAGACAAGAAAAAAGGACAGCAAGTTGTCTGTTCCCATTCCCCGATCCCCCAATGCTGTATCCCATCCCCAATTCCCCAATAAAATCTTGGGGGGGGGGAAATTAAGCCTTGAAAAAATAATAATAATAATTCTTATAAAGATTAAATGAGGACTTGAATAGCCAAATATATCTTGAGAAAGAACAAAATTGGAGGCATCACAATTTCTGATTTCAAAATATATTATAAAGATAGAGTAATTAAAACAGTATAGTACTGGCATAAAGACAGACATAGACCAACAGAACAGAATAGAGAGCCCAGAAATAAATACACACATATACAGTTATCTTATCTTCAACAATGGTGCCAAGAACACACCATGGGGAAAGGACAGTCTCTTCAACAAATGGTGCTGGAAAAACTGAACATCCACATGCAAAAGAATGATATTGGACCCTTATCTCACACCATACACAAAAATCAACTCAAAATGTGTAAAACATTTAAAACCTAGAAGATAGCATAGGGGAAGACCTTCACGACATTGGTTTTGGCAATAATTTCATGGATATGACACCAAAACACAGGCAATAAAGGAAAAATAGACAACATCTATTGTCAGGACTACCTCAAATTAAAAAGCTTTTGCATAGCAAAGGAAACAATCAACAGAGTGAAAAGGCAACCTACAGAAGGGGAGAAAAGGGTTTTCAAAAGGGTTATATCAGAAAATGTTGATAAAGGGTTAATTTCTAACATATATAAGGAACTCCTACAAATCAATAGCAAAAAATAAAAACAAAAAATAAACTAATTTAAAAATGGGCTACAAATTTAAATAGACATCTCTCCAAAAAAGATACACAAATGGCCAACATGTACATATATTAAAAGGTGCTCAATGTCATTAACCATTGGAGAACTGCAAATCAAAACCACAAAGTGATATCACCTCACACCGTCAGAATGGCTATTATCAAAAGAACAAAAGAAAAGTGTTGGCAAGGATGTGAAGAAATTGGAACACTTGAACACTGTTGGTGGGAATACAAAATGGTGCAGTTGCTATGGAGATTCTTCAAAAAATTGAAAATAGAACTACCATATGACCCAGCAATTGCAATGACAAGTGCAATTACAAGTGCACAAGAACTGAAATCAGGATCTCAAAGAAATATTAGCACTCCCATGTTCACGGCAGCATTATTCACAACAAGATGTAGAAACAACCTAAGTGCTTGCTGATTAATGAAATGGACAAAGAAAATGTAATATAATCATACAATGGAATAGCATTGAGCCTTAAAGAAAAGGGAGGGGGGATTTCTGCAATATGTTTTAACATTGATGAACCTTAAGGGCATTATGCTAAGTGAAGTAAGCCAGTCACAAATACAACCTAATTCCATTTATATGAGGGATCTAAAATAAGCTAATTTACAGAATCCAACAGCGGAATGGTGGTTGCCAGGGGCTGGGGGCGGGGGAAGCAAATGGGAAACTGCTAATCAACAGGCAAAAAGTTTCAGTTAAGCAAGATTAATAAATTCTAGAGACTTGCTGTACAAGATTGTACTTGTAGTCACCAATACTTTATTGTAGACTTAAAAACTTGTTAATTTTTAAGAGGGTGGATCTTATGTTAAGTGTTCTTACCATAATAGAATAAAATTCTAAATAAGTCAACACATAAATATCATAGATAAATGCCTTTTCTTACTTCAATGCCTGGCTAAATAAAGACATCTGTTGTTATTCCCTCCTTGCCATCCTCAATCCCATCATCCCCCATACACCTAAAAAGCATGAATAAAAACAACAACAACAACAAAACCCCGATGAGTTATTTTACAAAAAAACATATGATTCAAATGCCACAATAAAGAAAGTCCTCCAAAATAAATGTCAGCATTTTTTGCAAGGAACCACTTTGATCTCTTTAAAGGCAAAGTGCTGGGAGCTGAAAGGTGCTATTTGTAAGTGACATTTCGGAGATGATGGATTATAGGAAAGCTGGGGACTTGACCCTGAAGAGACACTCCCCTTCCTCACTGCTGCTTTACACACACACACACACACACACACACACACACACACACACCCCTTCTAACAGGCCTACTAGGAGCCCAATAGAAAATGAGATTAAAGGACAATAACTGGGGGAACTGGAGGAATGTAGCGATAAGGAAGTTACTGGTAAAAATTATAAAATAGAAAAGGTCACTGTCAACGTGGCCTTTCCATGCCCCATCTTTTTCTACTTCCCATCTTATTTCCTTTCTTTTTTTTCTGTTCTTTCATTTCACCAGACTTCTACCCTTCCTCTCTCCTCAGTTTTTTGTTCTTTTTCTGATTCTGTGGAATTTCAAATAGCAAGACAGGTCTAGACAGGAGTTTAGTCTTAGGTAGGGCTTTCAAATAAAATACAGAATACCCAGTTAAATTTGAATTTTAGATAAATAATTTTAAAAATAGGTAGGCACCATGCAATATTTGGAGCATACTACACTAGTCATTTGTTGCTTATCTGAAATTCGAATTTAGCTGGACATCTCATATTTTTATTTGCTAAATCTGACTAAATCCTAGTATTAGGGACTCTATGCTACTCAATTTTTAATAAACATACAAATCAAGTGAGATCTTGTTAAAGTACATTCTAATTCAGTAGATCTGGGGTGGGACATGGGCTTCTTTATTTCCAACAAGCTTCCAGATGCCGTCAGTGCTGCTGGCCTGAGGACAGCCCTGTGAGCAGCAGGGATCTAAAACAGCACTGTTCAATTGAAACATAAGGAGAGCTACAAATGCAATTTACAATTTTTCTAGCAGATACATTGAAAGAAGTAAAAATAAACAGGTGATATTCGATTCTACACACACTGTTCCCTCTGTAGGGATCATGTGACACTCCCCTAACTCTCCCTGCATCCTATTCACTCTCATCATAGCATAGATTGCCATTTGTACTGAGACATTCGTTTTCTTGTTACTTATTCACAGCGTGTTTCCTCACCAGAAGGCCTGCTTGATGATGGCATGGACAGTGTCTAATAGTATAACTGATAGAGACCTAGAGCCTGAGATGCTCTTGGTCCAAGGCTGTGCTCAATAAAAAGTACACAATCATGAATAAATCTATCACAAAGTGTCATATAATGAATTCCCATTTCATGCCACATGGTTGTGACGCCCAGGGCTGAAATATTTAGGCAACCATAACTAGAAAAATCAAATAATTCATGTATTTCATCAAATTTAGCAGCTTGAAAGTACAAATGGACAAACCTAAGTTGCATCAGTTCATTAGCAAAATACCATAATAAGTACTTCTTGATCCTTGTGGAGGGGTGTGCCTCTGTGATGATTTGTATGTGCCACCTTGACTGGGCCGTGCGGTTAAACATCATTCTGGGCGTGTCTGAGGCTGTTTCTGAGTGCGGTTCATATTTAAATCAATAGACCAAGTAAAGCAGATTATCCTCCTCAATGTCAGTGGGACTCATCCAATCCGTTGAAAGTCTGAATAGAACAAAAAGATGGAGTCTGCCTGTCCTGGAGTGGGGACATCAGTCTTCTCCTGCCTTCAGATTCACACTAGGACTGGAACGACATCATCAGCTCTCCTGGATCTCCAGCCTGCTGACTGCATCTTGGGACTCCCCAGCTCCATAACTGCACAGGCCTATTCCTATAATTAAGTAATGGATCAATCAATCAATAAATAAATAGCTCCTATTGGTTCTTTTTCTTTGGAGAATCCAGACTGATGCTGACTCTTTATCATAAAGTTCAGAACCTAGAGCCGGCCGAGTGGTGCATTGGTTAAGAGCTGGTTTGGGGATGCCAGCGGCCCCAGTTCGGATCCCACATATGAGGGCCAGTGACACTGCCCTCTACAGCTAACAACAGCTCCACCTGGAGCTGGGCTGCGTGAGCCCCAGCGACGGTGTGAGCTGCAGCCCCTGTTGCAGTGGGCTACCATGGGCTACAGTGAGTAGCCGGCAGCCAGCGTGAGCTGCCAATAGCCGCGGTGAGCGACAACCAGAGGCCGGCGACCGATCTGCCTCATCCGGGAAGAGCGCAATGATGACACCAACATGGGCCAGTGAAGCAACATCCTCCGCAACTAGACTGAAGAACAAAAAGACAGCAACTTGTCTGTTCCCTTCCCCAAATTCCCCAATAAAAATCTTTAAAAAGAAAAAAAACAAAGCTCAGAACCTAACTGCTGCCATGATTTCTATCATTTTTCATCAAATCAACTTCTGAGTTGATTAGAATCAAGTTAGTAAATGAAATGCTTATAAGTGCTTTTGATTTAAATGTTAATGTTTCTTACTTTAGATTCCCCTTTGCCTTCTTTGAACGTGACTAATGTGCCAAATTCTTGACACATATTTACATTCTTGGCTCTCAAGCTAAACTGAGACAGGAGGCCTGCTCTTTCATAAATTTGTCCATTACACAAATGTTGATTGTCATGTCCTAGAGATGCCAGGAATACAGGGTAAAACAGTCCCAGTCCTTGCCCCCAAGAAGCTTCCAGATGGATGACGTGCAGAAATCTAAATACATAATTGCTGGTGTAAATACTTTTGGGATGTTTGCTCCAGCAAACCAGTGACCTCCACATCATGAGGTCACTGTACATCTCTCGTTACTGGTGTTTGTGAGTAACCCCAGTGCCCTTCCACTAACTTGACTTTTATTCTTTTTTTACAAAAAGATTTTTTTGGGGAATTGGGGAAGGGAACAGTGTTGGGGAATTGGGGAAAGGGAACATTGTGTTTTTCCAGGACCCATTCACTCCAAGTCAACTTGTTTTCCTTCAGTCTTAGTTGTGGAGAGTGCAGCTCAGCTCCAAGTCCAGTCACCACTTTCAATCTAGTTGCAATCTAGTTTCAATCTAGTTGCAGCCCACCATCCCATGTGGGAATCCAACTGGCAGCCTTGTTATTAAGAGGACACACTCTTACCAGCTGAGCCATCCTGCCACCTGTTGGCAGCTCAGCAGCAGCTCAGCTCAGGTGCAGCTCACTGGCCCATGTGGGAATCAAACCAGCAACCATGTTGCTTAGAGCTCACGTTCTTAACCAACTAAGCCTCCAGGCCAGCCCACTGGCTTTTATTCTTAACACAGCTTGAAATGGTTTTTTATTACTTGCAATGAAAAAGAAACTTTACTGAAAGGGATTTCTAAATAACAAATTTAGTGTGATAATAGAGGCATGGACTACAAAGGGAGGTTTGAGGGAGAACCTAACAGGCCTGGGTCTAGGGAGGAAAAGGACTCCAGCATTCTCAAAAATACTCTGACCAGACACCTGCTCTTACCAGGGTCCCCACCTCAACAGACAGTCATTTGAGTTATAATTCTCTAAAATAAAACTTGTGTTGAGAATATGCACTATCTGATGTTGCCCTATACTTTAAGCCATTATTTATAAAAAGAACAAAATGGATTCTTTGGATTAAAACAAAAAGCACTCTTAGTTTCAAAGGGAGCATTGTATACAACTACTCAGTAAAAATCCAAGATGTTGTTTGCTAAATAATTAACATAGATTTGGAAATTTTATCTTAAAACCTAAGTAAGTTTTAAAACTCATTGGCACATGTGCACATTATTCCATAGTATGAAAAATGATGATATGTATAAACTGGTTACAGATTCATTCATTTGAGTTATCTTCATAATCAGTAATGACTGTTAGAAACAAGATAAAAAAAGTACTGGTTTAGTTTAACTTTGTTATTTAGATCTTCTCCATGTACATTTTTTGTGTACTAAATTTGACAATTTTTGATAGAATTTTATTTAATGTACCTACTATAATTTTGGATTTGTTGGCTTTTTAATTTAAATACAGTGAAACTTTGGATTGCAAGTAACTTGGTTTGCGAGTGTTCTGCAAGACGAGCAAACATTTCTAATACATTTTAACGTGGTAAACAAGTGATGTTTTGTAATACGAGTAATTTGTTTCTGGAACAAATTATGCTCACAAATAAAGGTATTCCTGTACTTTGATTCATGTTTATGATGATACATAGCTATGTAAGTGCTCATGACTACTATATCTTCTGGATGGAATAAAACTTTTATTCAAAAGAAAAACAAACAAAAAAAGTAATGGTTTAAATCAGTGGAAAAATTATTCCTGTTCAGAACTCCTCACCTATTTTCTTCCACTCTTCTTCCATTTCCTACTCCTTTATTTTTTTTCCTTTCAAAAAAAAAAATCTTGTTTTGCCATATTTTAAGTTCTTTAAGCAATGCTCAAAAATTTCACCTTTACTTTTATAGGAGTTTGTAAATATATATTATAATAATTTACATATTATTACATTCTAATAATCCAGAAATAATCCTGGTGAATCTTCATTTCACTGTGAAATGCAAAAGCTTAAAGAGTGACCCCAGTCATTCCCCATCACCAAAGATCAATTGGTCCCCACTGAACTCATAGACAGCACAGATTTAGCCCATCTACCAGATTCTTAAACCTCTCCGAGGCATAAGAGTCTAAAATTTAGTATTCCATTGACTGAATAAAAGTATTGTTCTTTCCTAGTGAGAAAAATTCCCTTTCATGTCTTATAACTCAAAGGCCCCTACTGAAATAGAAGCTTATTTTCTTCTGTTGGGTTCTCAGCCAAGTTAGAGAAAACCTGGAGAATAACTTTTAATATGCATATTAGAATGATAACTCCTTTCCAGGAACTTCACAAAGGGTATCAAAGAACAGCACTGTCAATTGCCTCTAGATCCTACACAGAGGTTTAATTATAGCAAATTTTAATGATCAGACCTGAATATTAGATTATATGGCACTACATACATATTTCTTTAGTTTCACCTTGGAATGGATATGAGAATAATCAGTGTACCAAAAAAGTAGCCAGAATGAAATGATAAGAGGTCTCATTCATTTTGGATACAGGAAAAATTGTGTTTAATAATTTAATCAGGCAAAATGAAGCACTCAGCATTTATCACTAGTAGTTATACAGAGCATGTAATCATCAGTCTCATCCTTACTGCTTCTCCTTTCTCACTTAAAGCTGTTATTTTAACCTGTCACATTTCCATAGCAACCAATGCCTCAATTTTTATACTTAAAGGACTAGGAATCATTTCTAACTATTAAAATATAATTGTTAACATTGTTAAAACCTTTGGCTATTCTTCCTAAAGAGTTAACTTCTCCCCCATACAGAACAAAGAATCTGTATCACCCTTGACCTAAATGTGCTCATCAGCTGACTTAATTTATGAAAACCAATCTTTCTTCCTAGTTGGGGGAGGGGGAATCTGAGAGAAGTCAAATAACAATACCCTACTGCCCCACCTGAGTGCTAAACCAACAGAAATAAAACATGGGGTAAGACAAGTCAAGTCCTGAGGGCTTCTGGTCAAGATGACCGAGTAGGTGAAGACTGAGCTTGCCTCCTCTCACGACATCAAAATTACAACTAAATTACAGAACAACCATCATTGAGAATCACCTGAAGTCTAGCTGAACAGAAGTCCTAATAATTAAGGATACACAGCGGCCACACTGAGACTGGAAGGAGAGGTGGAAATGCAGAATGTGCTGGTCCCACACCCAAGTGTGGTGGTTAAAAATCAGGAGCAATCTCTCAGCTTTAGAGGTTCCTTCTGAGGAGTGAGGGTTCCTAGCCACACACCAGGGTCCCCAGCCCAGAGTTCCAGTGCAAGGAAGGGAAGTCCCCACAACTTCTGGCTGTGAAAACCAGTGGAGATTGGTGATGAGTGAGATGGAGGGATGCTGGAGTCCCACACATTCCTCTTGAAAGGCCCACACATGGACTCACTGGCTCTGAGCTCCAGTGATGGAGCAGCAAGTTGAAAGATGCCAGGGATATATGAGGAGGAACTGAATTGTCTGGCTTAAGGGCTGGGGCGGCAGCTTTCTGCCAGACAGAAGTACTGGCAGAAGTCATTATTCCGTTGTTGAGTCCTCTCCCCTCCCAGCATGCAGACAAAGGCAGACACTATAACTGAATCTCTATCAACCTGATTAACACTGTTTGCCCTGCCCTGGTGATTCCCTGAGAGCCTGCCTCACCCAACTTGTGGGTCCATCCAAGCCATTTCCAGTGGCTTTTCCATACAATTGACCTATTGTGGCTCATGCTGCAGACTTCCCTAAAATCTCTCAAAGTTTCACAAACCCCAAGTATCATATAGCTTCAGTGTGCCCCGTACCTCTTGCTATACAGCCCCAAGCCTGGCACTAATGGTAGCTGGCCTCAGTTCACAGCTTAGCCTCTCTCAGGCAATCTCAAAGCCCAGCACAAGTGGCAACCAACTGAAGATCACTCTGCAGCTCATACCAAGTGGCAGGCAAAGGCAGCAGCTGACCTTAGCCTGCAACAGAGCCCCTCCCAAGAGGCCCCAGAAACAATACGCCTGGTGACCAGCTTCAGGCCACACCAGAGCATCACAAAACAACACTCACAAACAACACACCCAAAGGGCAAACTAGGCAGGCACCATAGCCCTGCTAAAGCAAATCCTGCTCTGTAGGACCAGTCCCTGCACTATAGCTCCTCCACTGTAGTCACAGCCAGTCCTCACAACCAATCAGCCTGAGGGTAAAACTTTCCCACTGACATGCAAACAGCAGCTAAAGCTCAACTACAACAGGAGGGCACATACAACCCATACAAGGGCTACACCTGAAGCATCCAGCTCAGGTGACCAGGAAGACTGTGCCACTGGGCCCCACAGCACACCTACTACATAAGGTCACTCTACTAAGACCAGGACACATGGCAGTTCTACTTAATACATAGAAACAAACAAAGGGAGGCAGCCAAAACAAGGAGAGAAACGTCCAAAATGAAAGAACAGAATAAAGCTCCAGAAAAAGAACTAACAAAGTGGAGACAAGCAATCTACTAGATGCAGAGTTCAAAACACTGGTTATAGGGATACTCAATGATCTCAGGGAGAACTTCAACAAAGAGATAGAAAATATAAAAACGGAGATTTAAAAAAAACATCAAAAAGAATCAGTCAGAAATAAAGAATACAATAATTGAAAGAAAGAATACATTAGAGGGAATCAATAGTGGGTTAGATGAAGCAGAGGGTCAAATCAGTGATTTAGAAGATAAGGTAGCAGAAAACACCCAATCAGAACAGAAAAAAGAAAAAAGAATCCTAAAAAGTGAGGCTAATTTAAAGGACCTCTGGGACAACATCAAGAATACCAACATTTGCATCACAGGGGTACCAGAAGGAAAAAAGAGAGAACAAGATATTAAAAATTATTTGAAGAAATAATGACAGAAAATTCCCTAACCTAGTGAAGGAAATAGACATACAAGCACAGGAAGCACAGAGAGTTCCCAAGAAGATGAACCCAAAGAGGCCCACACCATGATACATCATAATTCAAATGCCAAAGGTTAAAGATAAAGAGAGAATCTTAAAAGTAGCAAGAGAAAAGCAGCTAGACCTACAGGGGAGCTCCCATAAGGCTGTCAGCTGATTTCTCAACAGAAACTTCAGAGGCCAGAAGGGATTGGCAGGAAATATTCCAAGGGATGAAAAGTTATTACCTACAACCTAGATTACTCTATGCAGAAAAGCTATCATTTGCAATCAAAGGACAGATAAAGATATTTCCAAATAAGAAAAAGCTAAAGGAGTTAAAACCAATATTACAAGAAATGGTAAAGGGACATCTTTAAGATAAGAAATATAAATAATAAAATGGCAAGAACTACATATCTATCAACAACTACTTTAAATGTAAATGGATGAAATGCTCCGATCAAAAAGACATAGGTGGCTGAATGGATAAGTAAACAAGATGCTGACATATGCTGCCTATAAGAGACTCACTTCAAATCAAAAGGCACATACAAACTGAAAGTAAAGGGATGGAAAAAGGTATTTCATGAAAATGGAAACAAAAAAAAAAAGAAAGAAAAAAAGCTAGGGTAACAATATATTCCAGACAAAATGGACTTTAAAATAAAGGCTATAACAGGAATCAAAGAAGACCACAGTAATCCCACTTCTGGGTATTTATACAAAGAAACCAGAAACACTATTTTAAAGGGGCATGTGCATCCATATGTTCATTGCAGCATTATTTATAATAGCCAAAATACGGAGGCAACCTGCGTTTCCATCAATGGATGAATGATAAAGAAATGCGGTACATATATACAATGGAGTATTATTACAGACCTATAAAAAAGAATGAAATCTTGCAATCTGCAACAACATGGATGGACCTAGAGGGCATTGTGCTGAGTGAAGGAAATCAGTCAGAAAAAGGGAAATGCCATATGATTTCACTTATAAGGGGAATTCAAAGAACAAAATAAATGAACAAACAAAACAGAAACAAATACATAGATACTGAGAACATTTTGATGGCTACCAGATGGGAGGGGGCAGGATGAAAAAGGAGAAGGAATTAAGAAGTACAAATTTGTAGTTACAAAGTAGTCATGGGGATGTAAATTATAGCATAAGGAATACAGTCAGTAATATTGTAATAACTACGTATGGTGTCAGATGGGTACTAGATTTCTTGGGGTGATCCCTTTGTAAGATATAATTACATATATTACATTATATATGTGTATACAATATTATATATATATATACAATATATGTATATACAATATACAGTATATATATATACAATATACAATATATGTATATTACAATATGTATATTACAATATACATATATTACATTATATATATATGCTTCTAATCACTATGTTGTATACCTAAAACTAATATAATATTGTGTGTCAACTGTAATTGAAAAAATAAAAATATATATTTTTAAAAATTAAATAAATAAATAAGACAAGTGAAGACCTCAATACCACCTTTATTACTGTGAAAGACCATGATGGAGGGAAAAGTTTTGCAGGGGCAAAATGAATCGTAACTGAATTGTAGTTGTAACTTTCTTCAGAAGACAGACATGGCAGACCATCCTGGCAGCACTGGACTCTCAAAAGTAAAGAGAAGCCTGGCCCAGAAGAAATGGGAAATGTGTTCAGTAGGCTGGATTCCAAAAGGAAAAAAAGGAAGAGCTGAACATGCCTAGATTATTTTTCCTAAATTTACCACAGATGTCACTCCTCCTCACCTGACTTGGAATGAGTAAATTGGCAGAGAAATAAGAAGTTACACTAATTTACCTCCTTCTACTGGGAAGGAGGTACTAGGAAAGAGGGAAACTACTTCCCCTTCCTGTCCCACTCCTCCAGCATTTCGAGAACCACCAAACTGGACTCTTTGTGACAAAGTGTCTATGGGTTTTCTAATACTTCTAGTAAGCCATGGATACATCAGGTTGCAAGTTATAATAAAAATATTTTAATCTTAACACTACAACTATTAGTTTTCTTGGTGTTTTCATGGCAAGTCATTTTCCATCTTTTTTTTTTGCCTTATTTATTTAACGATCATTAATTATTTTTTCTAAACTCCTTAAAAATCAAAGATCTGCCTTACAACTAATCTGAAAATCAACAATTATTTTCTGGTTGAGCAAGTTAACTTCTTTAAGTCTCAATTTCTTCTCTGTAAAATGGGGTTAATAGCAACTACCACATAGGAGTAGTTTTGAGGATTAAAATAAATTATACGTGTGAAGTCCTATGAGTGGCACCTAAATAGCACTCATACTTGTTAAAGGTCATGGTGATGGTGGTGATCATGGTAATGTCAATGATTTTACTCTTTACGTCATGATCTAACTCCAGATTATACCCTGAACTTTATGACATGTCTCTGTCTCCAATGCTCACACTTGTGCTATTGCAACAGCCCCCTCTGTGGATAACCTGTCTTCTCTTGCCCTTCTATAGCAGGCACAGTGATTTTTTGAAATGAAGATTTTATCACTCTCTTACTTGAACCCTTTCATTGGTTTCTCATCATTCAGAATAAAATCCAAACTCCTTATCCTGGACTACAGGTTGGACACGAGCTGGCCCTAACCACCTCTCTAACTTCTCCTTCCTCTATTTTCCTGCTAGTCCACTACCCTTCACCCATGGCAGCCTTCTTTTGGGGGGTCCCTTTTGAAAATTTAGGGCCCGTGGGTCAAAGAGAATTCCTTGTCTTTTCAGGCTCCAAATTAAGTTACTAATTCTTTATCAGGAAGTTAAAAATTTAAAGCTCCAAAAATAAAAGTTAATTCCTTCTTTTTTTCCTTTTCTTAATCTATAATAATCAAAATCCTTGAGATACAACACATTCTGACTTATTTGTTTGTTTTTATAATAATTAAACCCACTACCTAAATATACCATAACCCAACATCCAACTATGGTCCCCACTCCCTCCACCTAATGTCACCATCATCCTGAATACAAGATACAGAAGATCTGAACAGCATTATCAACTACCTTGGGCTAATTGACATTTATAGAACATTCTTGCCAACATCAGTAGAAAGTACTTTCTTTTCAAGTGTACATGGACAATTCACCAAGAGTGACTATATTCTGGGCCATAAAGCAAACCTCAGCAATTTTCTTAAAAATTTAAATTCAGAAAGTATATTCTTAGACCATAATGGAATTAAATTAGAAATGAACAACATAGATATTTGGAAAATCCCCAAATATTTGGAAATTAACACAATTCTAAATAATTCATGGGTCAAAAAGGAAATCAAAAGTAAAATTCGTAAATGTTTTGAACTGAATTAAAACTAAAATATAATGTACCAAACTGATAAAACTGATGGCATGCAGCTCAAGCAGTGCTTAGAAGGATCTGAGAAAAGGACAAAGGTCTCAAATCAATGACCTAAACTTCCTCTTAAAGAAACTAGAAAAAGATCAAAGATAAACCCAAAACAACCAGAAGAAAGTAAATGATAAAGACCAAAAATCAATGAAACTGAGAACAGGAAAACAATAGAGAAAAGTCAATGAAACCAAACACTGGTTCTTTAAAAAGAGAGAGAAGACACAATTTACCAATATCAGGAACGGAAGATGAGACATCACTATAAATCAGCATATACTAAAAAAATTATAAAGGAATATTACAAATAACTTTATGCCCATAAATTTGACAAGTTAGAGGAAATAGACAAATTTCTTGAAAGGAACATATTACCAAAGTTCACTCAGGGAAAAATTAATAACCTTTATAGTACCATATTTACTAAAGAAATTGTCATAGTTAAAAACCTTCCAACAACAACAAATACATAAATATATATAAACAGAGATATATGCATGTATAATAGAATGCCATAACACCTTTATGAAACAATTTTGAAAACTTAGATGAAATAGACACTCTTAGAAAAACTCTTACCAAATCTGACTCAAGAAGAAATCACAGTTTTGTGAATGGTTCTATTAACTATTAAAGAGATTTAGGCCATGGTTAATTATCTTCCCACAAAGAAAACAGAAGGCCCAGGTAGTTTAATACACTTTCAAGTAAGAAATCATCCCAACCTTACATGAACACTTCCTGTGAATATTAACTCAGTTTGTAAGTGGTCTCTTTGCTTTCTTTCAGGTGTTTTTATTGAACAGGGGTTTTTAATATGGCCAAATTTATCATTCTTATCTTGTTTAGAAATATTTCCTTGCCCAAGTTCAAGAAGATATTAACTTTTGTTTTCTATCATGAATTTAAAATTTTTGTTGTTGACATTTAGGCCCTCAATCTGTCTGCAGTTGATTTTTTATTTTTAGCCTGACATAATAATCCAATTTAATTTAGGTAAACACTTTTTTTGTGCAGCTCTGTTTAACAGTGCTCCTTTAACATATTGATCTGTCATTTAATAATATTCTATACTCAACTAAGTCCCTTGCTGGGCTCTATTATACTCATTGATCAATCTATCTACTTCCATAGTAATACTGCATTATCTTACTTACCTTCACAGAAATTTCTCATGTCTGGTAGGGCCAAGCCTGTTCAGAGTGTTCTGGCTCTTCCTGGCTTTTTATTCCTCCAGCTTCAATCTCATGGTTAATTGTACTCCTTTCCTTTCAATCACTTTTAACTCTCATGCCCTTTTTGGATTACATTCACCTGACTATATACCATCCCAAGCCTTGTTAAAACCCAACTCAACTTATTTAGTCACTACACTAATTGAATCTGAAGAACACTCAAAATCATACTGACAGATGTGACATCATAACTAGTTTCAAATGGGCCCTCAGACCTGTTCAGCAATCCTACATTCTTTTATCTATCTTCACACACTTCTAGATTAGAAGGCAAAATATATGTTGAAACCTAACCCCTAATGTGATGGTATTAGTAGGTGGGGCCTTTGGGATGTGATTAGGTCATGAGCCCACATGAACGGGATTAGTGCCCATACAAAGAAACCCCAATGTGTCAATTATATCTCAATAAAATTTGAAAAAAAACCCAACAAAACAAAAAATAAATAGAGACATCAGAGAGCTGCCTTGGCCCTTCTGCCATCTGAGGTTATAGCAAAAAGAGTCATCTATAAACCAGGAAGTGGGCTCTCACGAGGCACTGAGTATTCGAGCAGCACCATGATCTTGGACTTCCCAGTCTCCAGACCTGTAAGAAATGAGTTTCTGTAGTTTATGTCACCCAGTCTATAGTATTTTGTTATAGCAGGCCAAATGGACTAAGACATTATTCCTCAGCAAAACAAGGGTACTAATGTTATTTACCCATTAGTGTTACAAGAATTAAATGAATTAGTAAATGTAAGGCACCTAAAGTAGTATGTGACACAAAGTAAGTGCTATTTAATACTAGTATTGTTATCCTGGATAGTGGTTTCACATCCTCTTCTCCCTACTCTTTCTCTTCATTGATGACCTTCATTCTTATTTCATTAAGAAAACAGAAGTCAAAAGAGAAGTTCCACATTTCACATCAACAAATCTTCCACTTTACTTGCAGTTGTACCCCTATACTCTGCCTTCTCTGTTACCATAGATCAATTGTTACTATTCCTGAGATTGATTCCTCCACTTGGGCACTCCTCTGGTCTACTCAGAGTTTCTCATGCAATTATCCGTTCTCTAATGAACTATCCATTTTTTTCTTCTCTACTAGAACAATCCTATCAGCATACAAAAATGTCATGAAATCTGCCATCTTATAGAAACCCATCATGACTCCACAGACCCCTCCAGATATTGTCCCTTTCCTCTGCCTATTGTAGAAAAATTCTTTGCAAAAATTGTCTATAGTTGCTGTCCACACTTCCTTCCCTTCCATAGTCTATTGACTCCAATCAGGCTTACATCTTTACCACTCCATAGGATTCCCCACTTGACAGTCACCAATAACATCCACATTGCCAAATCCAAAAGACAACTCTCAGTCCTCCTCTTCCCCTCCTTTCACATTTGCTTACTTTCACATTCTTCACTTGGCTTTGGTTAAAGTACAGCATTAGCAATTCCTTTTCAATCTGTTTTGCCAGCATTGGCCACTCCTCCTCAGTCTGTTTTGCTTCACCTGCTTCTCTTTCGTATCACTAAATTTTAGCGCGCCCAGAGCTCAGACCTCCAACCTTTCTCTGCTCTATCCACAATCATCCCCTAATTGGTATCACTCAGAGCCATGGCTTTCAACGCTACCTATTTACCGATGACTCCCCTGAACTGTCTACAAATGTCCATTTCCCATCCCCACCTGATTGTATAACAGGCATCTCAAACTTAGTGCATCTGTAACAGAACTTGTAATTTCCCCTTCTCAATCTGCTCCTCTCCCAGCATTTCCCACTCAGTAAATAACACAACCTGCACCGAATTGGGCAGGTTGAAACTCATTAACTCTTCTCTCACATCCACAGTCCTTAGCAAACCCTGCTGGCTCTACCCTCAAGCAGTATATCTAATCCAGACATTTTTTACCACCTCCACTGAGAGTTCAAGCCATCATAATCTTTCAAATGGACTATGGCAACACTCTCCCAACTGGCTTCAAAGATTCATCTCTTACAGGTTCTTCTCCTCACAACAGCCAGAGTGATCCTATAAAAAATATAAATCCTATCTTGTTACTCTCCTGCTCAAAACTTTCCAGGCATTCAATCACATGAACAGTAACAGTCTTTACCATACTGCTTCACATGACCCCGTGCACCTTGCAAACCTCATCTAGCACCACACTACTCGTCAGTCACTGTACTCCTCCTCCCTGATCCTTCGGTTCTTATACAGCACCAGATCATTCTAATTATTGAGAATCCTTCATCTTGGAAGGCTCTCCCCCATATGCTTATTGGAATGGCTCCCTCTCTTTAGGATCTCAACTCAAACGTCATGTCCACAGAAATGCCTTTTTTTTTTTTTTTTTTTTTTGAGGGCAGTGTCACTGGCCCTCACATGTGGGATCCGAACCGGGGCCGCTGGCGTCCCATGCCAGCGCTTAACCACAGCGCCACTCGGCAGGCCCAGAGATGTCTTTTTAAACCACTCTATCCAGAGGAGCCACCCCCATAAGCTTGCCCTTATCAGTATGTAAAACTACCTTGATTATTTTTAAATAAGTGTATGTATTTTGCTGTCTTATCGCACCTAAAATATGAACTTTTTAAGAGCAAAATCTTTCCCTCTCTTGTTAATTGTATCCCCAGTGCCTAGCACAGTGCCTGGCACAGAGAAGACATTTAAAAAAAAATAATTGCGGGATGTACCAACACTCCAGAAATCCTTATTTCATTCGACAAAAGAAACGAAGGTTTAAAGAGTTCATGATTCCCCCAAGGTCGCACAACCCGTAGATGGAAGCTTTGGGGTTTGAGGACTGAGTTTTAATTACTAGATCACATTGCTTCACTATTCCTCCCCCCGCCCCCGGCCTCCGCAATTTCCCACGTTGCTTGTGAGTAGGAGTTAAGACTACGAAGTCTAGTTTCCCAAACTATAAGCCCGAACCCCAACCCCTACTGCAGTGACCGCTCCCTCCGCCTCCCTAACGCCCCTAAGCCCCGCCCCTGTGGGTGTGCCGAGAGCGCCTGCGCCGTGAGCGGAGCTTGCGCAGAGAGTTCTGGGATTGGTAGTCCACGTGCCTTCCGTCTTCGGCATTCACATACAAAGAATCAAACCACGAAAAATTAGAGATCGCTGAGTTTCACACACATTACATAAGACGCAGATTCTGGGACATGGCGCAAACTTGTCTTTTTCGAAGGCGAAGGGCAAGCCTCGGAGCAGGCACTGCGCAGACAGCCGCACGGGTCCTTGGCTGGGCGGGGTTTGCGCGCGGGGGCTTGTGGCTCCTTCCTGTGCTGCTGTGTCTCTCTTTAGCGCGGAGCCGTGGTGCTGGCAGCATGGGTGAGCCGAGTCGGGCAGGGTGTTTGCGATTTCAAGTGGTATTTGGTGTCTCGGGGTCGGGCGGGCGCATAGGAACAGAGCGGTGAGGAGGACGCCACGGGGAGGGCCGGTGGGGGAGGGCCGAGGAGGCCCCGCGCCCGCAGGCACATGGCCAGAGGCCGAAGGGGCCCAGGCGACGCCGAGGCCGCGGAGCTCGAGTTCCTGGGGGGCGCTGGGTGCCCACCTGCCCCGGAGCATGGGCTTGGGGTCTCATGTCTTTGGGAAAGTGCACCCACGGGCGCGTTTGTGTGCACTTCTTGGTTGGAGGAAAACTTTTAGGCCGTGTACCAAGATGTGATGCACGAGCCTGCAGGCTTGCCGTCCAGGTGAGCTTAGTGTCTTAGAAGTTGCAAACGATGATTGGGGCGTGTTTGCGGCGAAACGAAGGTGGTTTTGATGTTTAGGTAAGTGCCGCGGCCTTCGCACGGCCCGGAAGCTCCGGAGTCACCGACGGGATCAGAAGTGGCATGATAAGCAGTACAAGAAAGCCCATCTGGGCACAGCCCTGAAGGCCAACCCTTTCGGAGGCGCGTCTCATGCGAAGGGGATTGTGCTGGAAAAAGTGTAAGTGAAAAATCGCCTTTTCCATCCAGGTTTATTTTATTGGGGGTAAATCGGGACCACTCCATTTCAGGAAGTGTCAATTTTAAGTCTTTGCCTTCCCCTATTTGAAAGTTTACCATAACGTGAGGGTTTGGGGATAAGGAACCAGGGTTTTCTTTAATCTCTTAAAATGAGCTTGGAAGGAGCTCGAGTGTGATAGAAAAGAAAGTAAAAATGAAGGGACCACGTTGAACATATATGTAACCTGTTCTAAGCAGTTGGCACTTAACAACTATTTAGTCTTTGCAGTTCATCACATCCTCCTAACTTGAGAAAACTAAAGAGAAGTTACTTGCCTGAGGGATAGCTAAGGTTGACACAGGAATTTGCCAGGACTCCATGGTTTTGGCTTCACAAAACGGTAATTTCATACGGTCCAATCAAATTTAGTGGCAGGCAGGATTTAAATCAGGTTTTCTAGACTTAGTTTCATATAACTATAAATGGGCCAGAAGTTTTGCCCCATTGTGTTAATGAAACTTGGTTGAAATCACAGGAGTTGAGTAATTTAGGATTCATTGAAACAACGGTAACAGTACAATTTCTAGTCAATTTTATGCTTGAACTGAAATGTATCCCTTTTCAGAAAGCCAGCCGGCTCATTCTTGTGCTGTTATGTTTCAGAGGGGTTGAAGCCAAACAGCCCAATTCTGCCATCCGGAAGTGTGTCAGGGTCCAGCTGATCAAGAATGGCAAAAAAATCACAGCCTTTGTGCCCAATGACGGTTGTTTGAATTTTATTGAGGTAAGTGCTTCAGACTGTTGTAGACTGGTTCAGTCTTCTGTTTGCAGGGTGGTGTCCCCCCAGTTTTTTATTTTATGGTGTTTTTAGTGATTGCCATCGACACTAGTAGTAAACTGTTGGTTTTATTTCAGGAAAATGATGAAGTTCTGGTTGCTGGATTTGGTCGCAAAGGTCATGCTGTTGGTGACATTCCTGGAGTCCGCTTTAAGGTTGTCAAAGTAGCCAATGTCTCTCTCTTGGCCTTATACAAAGGCAAGAAGGAAAGACCAAGATCATAAGTTTTGATGGCGAAAACACAGTAGCAATAAATTTTCATATGCCTGAAATATGTTGTGTCTTATTTCCTTTACCAACAAGATGTGTGCTTTACCAACTTTAGGATATTGGGAAAACATTTAACTCAGGATTCTGTAGAGTAAATGGGATTCATAATAAACTTTATCCCCTCTCCATGGAATAAACACAATGGGAAATGTTGAATAAATGTACAGCATTCCTGTATGCAGGGCTTAATCTTCACTGAATTACTAGCAAGATCACCTTGGGAACCCTTGACAATGCACAATCTTAGATTCATTTCCCCGGGGAAACAATATAATAAATACTGCCCTCTAGTTGCTCCATATTCCAGTTTCTGCGTATCTATAAACAACTGGATCTATGTTGTAATTGTGTCTTCATGACAACAAAGTTTAGGCATTGGATGATTTAGAAGTCACTGGAAGTGACTGCCTGGCAGATTAAGGCACAGAGAAAAAGTTTAAGAGCAAGGGAGATCAGATATGGAAAGATAGATTTAAGTGCTCTGTCCTGAGCCGGTCAATAACATTTTGACCTTGAGGTTTATTTTTGGGCCTACAAAGGAATGGGCTTCAGACCCAAAAGTGAACCATCCTGGTTCCTTCCGCCTCCTTTGTATTCCATCACCAAGTGATGCATCATTCTTGGGTGCAAAGTTTAAGCAAAAGATCCTAACAGCTTGTATAGAAATATGGAAAGGCAATATTGAAAATGAATTTTGGAATCACAAAACCTGGTTTTAAGACAATTTGTAGCTACTGCAATTGAGGGTGTGGTATTGGAGGAGGGACAGATCAATAAAGTAGATTCAATCAGATCTCCATGTATGGCCAATTTGTGACCTAACAAGCAAATTCAATAGAGGAAGGTAGTCTTCAATAAATACTACGGACCTCCACTTGCAAAAAAAGACCTCAACCTAAATATCAGCTTACATAAAAATTAAACATCAATAAAATGTAAAGCTATAGACCTTGCAGAAGAAAACATGATTGAGGGTTTGGTGAAGTGGTCTTAGACACAACACCAAAAAGCACAGTCCACACAAAAAAACAGGTAATTTAGACTTCATTGGTTATATACAAATTTATTTCAATTTCTTGTGTCTTGAATTACTTATAAAGTAAAAAGTTTAAAAACAATGAGAAAGACACTTGTGTTACCACATACTTGCCTAACAAAGCCCAAGATCAAGAACTTGCTCTGTGATAGATTAAGAGGATGAAAAGACAAACCAGACTGGGAGAAAGTATTAGCAAATCACATACCCAAGAACAGACTTTTGTATCTAAGATACAATAAAGAACTCTCCAGGCTCAATCCAGTTACAAAATGAGCAAATGAAGAGACATCACTGAAGAGATGGCAAGCACATGAAAAGATCAATAAATCCATTGGGAAAATGCAAATTATAAGGAAACGACACTGCACCTATCAGAACGGCTCAAGTTGGAAATACAATACCAAGTGCTGGTGATCCTGGAGCAACTGAATCGCATACATTGTTGGGAATATGAAATGGTACAGTCACTGGAAGAGTTTGGTAGTTTCTTACATATGATCTAGCGATTGCAATCCTGGGTAGCTGTTACACAAATGAAATGTCTACCCACAAAATCCTGTACATGCAGGTTCATGGCAACTTTATTTGAGAAGGCGAAGAACTAGACACAACCTAAAAATGGGCAAATAGAGTAACTGTGGAGGGTATATCCATAAATGAAATACTGAGTTATAAAGGAAACTTGTTACATGTAACAACTTCTATGGATCTCAGTGGGATTACACTAAGTGCAAAAAGCCAATTCAAAAGATTACACACGTTCTATATTACTTATATAAAACTAAAAATGACAAAATCATAGTGATGGAGAAGAGAGTGGTGGTTGCCAGGGATTAAGGAATGGCGGTCAAGTTCAATCAACAGGAGGAGTTGCTTTGCGGTGACAGAACAGTTCTGAGTCCAGGTTGTGACGTTTACACAAATCAATACTTGTGATGGAATTTCATAGTCGTATGTACAAAAAGCAAGGTGCATATAAAAACGTGAAATACAAGTGAGGTCCTGAAGTTTAGTTAACAGCAAATTGTACCAATGTCAATTTCCTGGTTTTGAAAATATACTCTGGTTATCAGAGATGTTATTTGGGAAAGATGGGTGAAGGTTATACACACACTACACTACTTTTGAAACTTCTTTTGAGTCTTATTTATAAATATAAAAGTTTTTAAAAATTGTGAGTGAGTAGTTATTTGTGTTACCTCTTATATTTATTTGCCTAGCAAAACCAAAACAAATCAGAAATTGTTAGAGTAGAAAGACTGGAGATCACTCAGCTCAGTGATAGTCCCAGAACTTGGGAACATCAGAATTCCCTAAGGCATTTGCTAGATTTCAAACACTCTGGATCTTCTGGGAACCAATCTTTATGGTATTTCAAGAGAAATGTCTTTTTGACAAACTGTCAGGTAATCTTTATGTAATCATCACCTTGCTTTCTCCATTTATAAGAGGAGGGAAGAAGGGGAAGAATCAGCAAGCTACTGATCTTACCCAGCCACCTCATCCTGTAAGTCAGAAGTCCAAAAGAGGTAGTTCCTAATTATTTCATAGTATCCTTTTTCAGCATAGCTGAAATCAGAAAAACAGTCTGTCCTCTAAATGAAATTGTTCCTATAGGAGACGCATCCCACTACAAACAATACACACTGCCCTACATGTAGCTACTTAGCCAGTTAAGGCATGGATTTGTGCTGGGTGTTCAGTGAGATTTTTTGTTTTGTGCCCTTTGAAGGGGAGAAAGGTAGTAAAACATGATTAATAAATTTTCTGTGGTTTTATATGGAAATGTGAAAACAGTCCAGTGAGTGGTGTTCTTTAAAAAAATGTAAAACTCTATTAGGGAAAGATACTCAATGCCTCTATTATATGCATTTTTTTCCTTTTATTTGTTGATAACTTGAGAAACAGTTCTAATTTGACAGCAATGCACATTTGAATGTATACCTTTGCACATGTGAATTTGCTGGGAAAGTGGTGGCGGGATTTGGTCCTAATGGTCATGGTATGAAGAACATTCCTGGAGTCACTTCAAGGTTGTCAAAGTACCAAACGTTTTTTTACTGGCTTTGCGCAAAGTCAAGAAAAGAGGCCAATATCATACATTACCATATTACAATGAAGTTTCTACTAACAGCTACTTGAATAATCTTTATTTGAACCTATAAAATCTGTTTAAATGGGTCATTTAAGTATTAACTCATTTTTTATGACATTGTCGTTAGGCGATGTCTCCAGGCTGTGCTGAGCGTTCTTAGTTTCTAGCACAATTCCTGTCTACATTATTCGGTAAGGTGGTGTTTGTTAGTATGGAAGAAGAGAAAGAGAAGTGGGTATGAAACATTGTCACACTAATGTCACCACAAGAGTTCTAGAGCAAAGCATTAAAACATTTAACGATTGTTTTTAAGCATAATCTGTCTCACGGGGGAGATCACTTTTAAAGTGACACATTTGAAGGGACCCACGAGTGACAGATAACCAATATTTCCACATTTGCGCACACACAGTCTCCACCTCATTCAGGCTGTCCCTGAAGCCTTTACTATGTGGTATCTTCAAAGATGAAGGAGCCACTCACACGCAGCCCTCAAGACTTCAGCCAGACACGGTGCGCCCCACTGAAATCCCTTCCTTGAACGCCCTCGGCTTCCCTGATGACCTGAAGCTGTCAAACGCCACCTGGGAGGCCGAGAATGCCGTCTGCCTCAGGAGGGAGTGGAGGAAGCATGGCTCCACAGCGCCCCTGCAGGCCTTGCGTCAGAGAAGCACCAGCTCCCTCGGGTGTCATTACCAGCGAGCTACTAATTCATGGTAATGAGTTATTACTGACGGGATTTCTGTTCTCTAGTTTACTCACAGTGTGGCAGCTCTTGTTTGTTTACGTCTAGCTTTCTAAACCTCTGTCACTGAGGTTAATTAGAAAGACAAGGAGTCATGTTACTTGGCTGGGTTAAAAGCATAGGACATACTGAGCACGCCCACATTTTCAAGTAAGTGTAGATGATAATGAATAATAATGTTCCCTTACCTCTTTTAGCAACCAGCTAATGTTTACATGTGTACAATAGTGGGCAAAGTAAAACACGTTTTAAATAATTTTTCACTGTAATCACAGCTGAGAACAGCAAGAGAAATATTACTTGTTGAAACATGTTCTGTCCATTAACACCTGCTTTAGAAACAGTAATATGAAATAGTTTTGTGGTATCTTCCCCTTCCAACAGCTTTGTGGACTTATTTATCCAGATTGTAAGATATATATCTCTATATCTATCTATCTATCTATCTATCTATCTATCTATCTATCTATCTGACAGTTTCAGATGCTCTGTTTTGTGTGCATTTGAAGGTAAGTTACACCTGTTTCCCCCTCCATAGGTTTGCAATAGGTGCCAAGTATTTCCCTAGGCTTGTGATTCCAGTATGCAATGGTTGATTTTGTTCATTCTGTGTTTTACATTCTCTTATGACTATAATTAGGTAGTTCTTTTCCTATCCCTGTATCCCTCTTTCTCTTGCCCATGGTGTGTGTGAGTGTGTGTGTGTGTGTGTGTGTGTGTGAGTGTGAATGTGTCCTGAGTATATTAGAAGAAAGCCACTGAGAATGGGATTTATTGACCAGGATTCTTGATCTAGGATTTGTCCCATAGGTTTTGCAGGGGATCCTCCTGAAACTGTATGCAGAATTTTCTGAGATAAACACGGTATACACACAAACACACGCTCCTCGATTTATTATGGGGTCACATCCCTATGAACCCACTGTAAGTTGAAAATATCGTTAAGTCAAAAATGCATTTAGTACACTTAACCTACCAAATATAGCTTAGCTCAGCCTACCTTAAACATGCTCAGAACACTTACATTAGCCTAGAGCTGGGTAATTATCTTTGACTTTCATCTCAAGAGCAATTGCCTCCCTTTTCTTCTTCTTCCCAGAAGCAAGAGACACAGATGGGCATTTTGTAGACACGATGGGATGTGAAAACACAAAACACAATATCCAAAAAATGCTGGCAACACAGTACCTGTAGAGTACTGGTTCTTTAACCTCGTGATCGCGTGGCTGACTGGAAACTGCGGCTCACTGCTGCTGCCCAGCATCGGAAGAGGGTATCTTACTGAATATTGCTAGCCTGAGAAAGGATCAAAATTCAGATCCGAAGTATGGTTTCTGCTGAATGTGAATCACTTTCGCACCACTGTGAAGAAGAAAAATCACAAGTCAAACCATAGGAAGTCGAGGACTGTGTGTGTGCATGTGCGTGTGTGTATATCAGATGTGTGTGCACACACACATACATTTTTCTGAAAATGGGTTCTATACCTTTTTAGAAAGGTTTTCAAGAAAACACCTACTGTTAAAATCTGCATAACAGTGAGCAGATTTAGTCACATATGACATAATTTTCCATTTTAATCACAGCTGAGAAACCTCTCAGGAAGGTGTCTGTGGTGTCACCTTGTTTATGCCATGTCCCCAGGGTGCTGAGGATCTGCGGATAGACGATCCAGTCCACAGGACCTGCCAAATGCGCATTTCACATGCTGCTGTGATGGCACTGGGTCACATCAGTATGGGCAGTGGGCCACTTCAGAGAAAGCTCCCCAATGTTTGATCAAGGCAGAATCAGAAAGAGGGGTAAAGCCTCATCTCAGAATGAAAGCAAAGGACAGAAACCAAAGACTTTAACATCTAAGACTGGTGTTAAACTCGACAGAATACATCAAATAAAAACTGTTCAGTATGTACCTGCAAAAAATTAACGACATAATGGCTGTGATTTTAAAATATTTGAACAAATATAAAATAAAAAAAAGTTAAGTGATGCAAACATGGGATCAATCTTGGTAATTGCTCATTCTGATTTGTAAGTATGTGAGGGTTCATGGACTATTTAGAGCACATATGAAATTTTCCATCATAATTTTTAAAAATTACACACATATCCTACTTGTTTATCTCCATGCTTTCTGGCTGTTATCAGAACCAGCACAGGTATGGTCAGCTCCAATCGCAGTAAAATGGAGATGTGGGTAAATCCAGTGGACGAGAAAGAAGTGGGAACCTAACCTGGCAGCACTGAGAAATATAGATCGTACCAGGAAAAGATGAAGCTGTGAATCCCTGCATAGTTTAGCAAAATGGAAGAGGAAAATGTTTATTCAATAATAAGAGCAAAGTAAAATAAAATTATTTTCAAAAGTTTTAGAAAACGGTAAAACAGACTGCTGTGGGAATGGAAATTGGTACAGCCTTACTGATGAACAGATGAGCGACATCAACGGTCTGAAGACATTCCATATCCTTTGACCTGTACATTCCCTTAATAACAGTATAACCAAAAAGAAACAGAAGGTAGCAACTGTTTCTGCACACATTTCTTACTGCATTACATTCCTAAAACTCTTTAAGGCAGTGGCTTCGTCTGCCCTACTGACCACTGTTTCCTTAGCACAGGCCCAGACACCCAGGAAGTGCTCAATGAATGGATGTTAAATGAACAGCGAAGAATTAGAAATAAAATATAACCCCAATGATAGTAGAGTTAGTTTGGTACATTTTGATATAGAAGAAATACTAGTTATTTTTTCAAGGAAAATTAAATGACATGGGAAAATGTTCCAGAGATAAGGTCAACTTGGAAAAATCAGAATGTAAAACCACATACAAAATGCTCCTAATTAAATACACTTAAACTAGTATGAGGAAATACGTCAAAAATGTAACTGCAGTTATCTCTGGGTGATGTATACGTAAGCAATTTTTAAATTTTTCAAATATTAATTAAAAGAATAATTTTCAAATATTTCTGTGGTTTCCAAATGATCTATGAGGACTAAAATCTTTTTCAAAATGAACTTTTAGTTTCACAATCTATGAATAGATAGGCAGAACATTACAATAAGAGCCAAAGTCATCTTTGATCACTTCCAATCCAAGTTCCCACTCTCCACTCTCCTAGGCAAGCTCTCTTATGAGTTTGGTGTATATCCTTCGAGACCATTTTTTTATGTTTTTACATATATATATATATATATATATATATATATATATATATATATACTGCACATGCACTATAGAAATATTTTTGATATAGTAGTGTTAAGTTGCATGCATGGTGCACATCTAGTTTTTGTTTTTTGTTTTTGTTTTCCATTTTAACTCAACAATCTATGTACAAGAACTGCCCATTTTGATACAAGAAGATTGAATTCATTCCCCTTAATTGCTATACAGAACCACATTTTATTTAGCCAGTTTCCTATTAATTAGCAGGAGACACCTGGGTATTCTCTCTCTGAATCTACTGAAAGAGGGGGCATAGGAGACCAAGTCCCACTCTGCGGCTGGTGTCAGGGGGAAGAAATCTTCTCAAATGATGGAGTGGGTGAACTTCCCAAAAGAGGACAGCAGGTCTGATCCCTGGTGCCTGCAGAAGGGAGACCATGGCAGCCTTCCCTTGGACTCAGTGATCACCCACATATACATAAAACACCACAAAGATTTGTTGAGTACTGCCAAGTGCCAAGCACCATGCTAAACCCTAAAGATCGGGCATGCACGTGCAAATAACAATGCGCCAAGGGCTGTAGATACACCGAACCATGATTTCCTGTTAACCTATCAGGGCATGCTTTGTTACATTTCTGCCTTAATGGTTATAATTAACAGTGATTTGGGGTATTTGAAAAGCTTCAAAATAATCCAAAAAATCATCAAGCAGCCATGAACGTGATTTATTCTCATGTACAGTTAATTTTAATGATGGAATACATGTGAGTTTCCATTTTTTTTTTTTTTTAATAATTTACAAAATGGGACTTGGTGATATCTAAAACTCACTTTCAGCCCTAATGTTCTAGAAAACAGAATACTTGCAATAGGAATCCTTAACCACTAGGTGTCGCTATAGGCAACACAAAAGTTGAATAAAAGCAAGGGCTTTACACTACTGCTTGTGAAAAAAACACTACCAAATTCAAGAATAAATATGTGAAAGCACCTTTAGAGACATGTTCTATAAGAATACAGAGGAGTAGCTGCAGGAACCTATTCACATATTAAAGTAACCCAGTGCCATGGGCACAATAATTGGTAAGTACTTCATATATCCTTCTAGAACAATCTGCAGCAATGTACTGGTGAGAAACATGAATGAATCAGAGGGTCTCAGAACTGGAAGTGAGCTTATTTGTCCATTAGTTTTAAAATCTTTGATTGTTCCCTTGAGTTAGAAATACATTTCAATTACAACGTAGCAAGCGCGCACACACACGGATACAGAGCATATATATATATATATATATATATATATATATACACATATATATATATGTATATATATATATTGAAATATAGATGAAACCAAAGCTTCACAAAATAATAATACCCTTACTATGTGCAATGTACTTTTTTTTCTATGTGTTTGTGAAATAATAGAAAATATATATTTTGGTCTCTGCCCCTGGTTCCTAGCACTGAGCTCCTAAAACCTTTGTAATTTCCTAAGTGATAGGAGCATGAGACACATCTTTTGTTCTACTATTTAGTTTTTGACCTCAGTTCCTGACATAGATCTCCTAAATTCCTTGGAGTTTTCTGGGTGATAGGAGTGTCTTTTGTTCTGTAGAGGAGACTCTTGCTGTGCTGGGGGGCGTGGGGGGAAGCTTCAGGATGGGGGCTGGTCACCACCAAGACCAAGCCCTGATTTGAAGCTGGGAACTTTGAGCCCCATATCAATTCTGCCTAGGTGAGGGAGCCTCCATAAAAATCTGCAAAGCACAGGATTCAGAAAGCTCCCAGGTTGGTGAACACATCTACGTGTTGGGAGGGTGACACACCCAACACCATGGGGAGAGATGCTCCTCAGGTAAGACAGAACTCAGGCTTTTTCGGACTACAGGTTCTTTCTATAATGCAAATGTGATCACTTTAACTCCTTTACTTGAATGCCTTCAGTGGCTGTTTGTAGTTTTCAGGCCAATACAAATTCTCAATATGAAAATAAAGGCTCCTGCGGAAGTGGCCCATCCTGCTAGCCAGCCTCACTCTTTACCACTTCTCCATAAGCGCCTTAGAGGGCTTTCTTCCATTCTTGACCTGGCTAAATCATGTTTTTGGTGACTCTGCTCATATTCCTCTCCTCAGAACATCCCCTCGTGCCTCCCATGAGGGGATGCGTCCCAGCACACAGCCTACTGTCCCTGAACCTTCCTCTTGTCCATCTTCTTCACTGGATGGACTGTGGCATTTTCATGAGGAAGGGTTCCATCTTTCTGTTTGCTACCCCTGTCATGTAGCCTAGGGCTCAGTACATAAGAGGAACTCAATAAGTATCTGCTAAGGAAATATTTGCATATCTTTACTCAAATTTGAATCCTTAGAAAAACCCAATTCATTAGAACATCAGCTATCAAAATTATGTGAAGAGTTGGATGTGACAATGCAGCTCTCTCCATTTCCTAACATCTTGAGAGTAAGAATCCAGTTTTGACTGCTTTTTTTCTCTTCATTTTAATATATTTTTATTCGAGGTTGTGGGGGAGGCGTTGGTTAGTCTGGTATTTCTAACCTCTGGCTTGTAGGCTAGAACCTGATGATTAATACAGCTTCTGACCCTGCCACTGGGCATTCAAAGGACTGGTCCACCCACTCGAACCCCCAGGCCGAGCCTGCCCAGGATCACATATGAGGGGCAAACAGCAATTCTTCCATGCCTGCCACCTTAGAACACACCAACAGAAAAGTGGGTCATCACCTTAATTTACTTACTACCTGTAATTAAGGAGAGAAAGAAAAAAGAGTGAAAGGGTGACAACTCAATGCTAAGAAGACTACGTACAGTGAGTAACAGAGGGAGAGGTGGCCAGTGGGGATGGTGGTGGTTACTGATGGCTTGGTGAAAGCGAATCCTACAGACGAGGTTGAGAACTGGGTAGAGGGATGGGGAAGGAAGCATTTCCAGGTGGGAACCAACATTAACAGCGGCCAGATAAGGATGTGGGCAGAGAAGACTCTCCTAATCGAGGGGACATTTGTCTTGGGCAGGAGTCAGGCATGAAATGAGGTGGGAAGGAGTAGGCATGCTGGCATCCTGACAGGAGCAGGGGCCACCATCCACTATCCCCCTTTCTCCACGCAGCACTGTGTTGGTTATGAAGCACATCCAAATTTACTTACTATTTTGATCTTCTCCAACGCCTTGTTAGGTGAGCGGGATGGATAGTCTAGGCTTTTTTTTTTTTTTTTGAGAGAGATGTTAAAAGACTAAAGAAGATTAAGACAATCAGCCCAAGTCACACAGCTAGCAGCTAACCAGACTCAGAGCTCAGATCTCTAAACTTCTCGCTATTTCTCAGACTCAAGAATCAGAGTGGGGCCCCGTCACAAGTCACACAGCTAAACTTCCTCATTTTGCAAACAAGAAAAACTGAGGACCAAACCAGTTGAAGCCATTTTTCCAAAGTCACACAAAACGCAGAGTTTAAGACACTGGCTGGTAGCAGCTTTAACCAGCCTTATTTCTGAGGGAAGGGGCTTTTCGTTATGTTAGCTGGAGAGGAAACGCGGAGGAAAAATCCTCATATTCCAGAGAAAGAAGTGTTACTTTGACAAAACAAAAATTTTTTTCTAATGTTTTATAACTGTTTAATGTTTATAACAGGATAGCAGCCTGTTATATAACTCCATTTTTAAAAATGAAAATTTTTATCCATCAAAAATTATAAGTTTTTTTTAAGGGCCAGCCGAGTGGGACATTGGTTAAGAGCTGGTTTTGGGACGCCAGTGGTTCCAGTTCAGATCCCACATATGAGGGCCAGTCACACTGCCTCTACAGCTAACAACAGCTCCACCTGGAGCTGGGCTGTGAGCCCCGGCGACGGTGTAGGCTGCAGCCCCTGCTGCAGTGGGCTGCCATAGGCTACAGTGAGTGGCCCGCAGCCAGCGTGAGCTGCCAATAGCTGTGGTGAGCTGCCCATAGCCGCGGTGAGCGACCATCCAGAGGCCCCCGACCGATCTGCCTCATCTGGGAAGGGCGCAATGACATGACGACACCAACATGGGCCAGTGAAGCAATGTCCTCTGCAACTAGACTGAAGAACAAAGGACAGCAACTTGTCTGTTCCCCTTCCCCGATTCCCCAACACTGTTCTCCTCCCCCAATTCCCCAATTAAAAAAAAAAATTATAAGTTTTTTAAGTGAAAAACATTCTGAAGAGGAACAGAGTTTTTCTGAGGAGAGGGATCTATTTGGGAAGGGAGGTCTCCACAACCTCCAGAAGCATTTCAGAACTTTTTCTGCCACTGGTCAATTTTCAGGTCTTCATCAATCAGAGAAAAAACAAATTATTTTAAACTTTAAACAAAACAATACACTGGCCCCAAACTGATAGAAGAGTATCATCTCAGAATCTATTAGCAAAAGATAACTAGTATTTCCAGACAAGTACATCATCCACATTAAACATTATCGTAATATTTTTAACTCCAGAAATGACATGGCTTGAGAAATGGCTTGCTGAGAAATCTGTGTTTACATTAGGGAGAGTGGGGGGTGGAAATTGCCTTACAGAAGTTGAAAAGATATTAAGTGGTAAATACCAAAATGCCCAGCAAGCATGTAAGCAGCTCTCATCCCAGCATGAATATGTGTAGCTCAGCATTTTAAAATTTACTTGTAGCTTTTCTAGCAGTTAGAATTAACCCCTTCTCTACTTCCGCTCCCTCTGTGAGGTCAGCCCTTAACCTACAGACTGGAAGTGCTGTCATGGTCCTCTTGGATCCCCCAGCAGGTAATCCCTTCACCCTAACTGCTTACCCTAGGGGGCCACATTGAGAACAGATGACTCTTGGACTTCCTTACTATCTGGAGGTCTCAGGGGCAATGCCCAGACAAATGCTAGGAGTGAGTCCACCTTGCTGCACTTATACATAGAATTGGACAAGGCCCACTGGGAGACGAGACAATATAAATAAATGTCACACTAAAGGCGCATCCAGACCAGAGGTTCTCCAGGACCAACTGCATCAGGGTGACCCCAGAGAGACTGTTTCAGAAGGTGGTATCCAGGACTGGTACTTGTCAAAGATCCTCAGGTAATTCCAAAGTGCACCCCTAAGTGACAGACACTAATTTAGATGCTCTAAAGAGCCAGTTACATTTTTTTCTCTTAGTTTTCAGCCCCTAGCAAGTTAAAATGAAAAACGAAACAAGCAGCCCCAAACCAAAAATTCCTCCAGATTAGATTTATCTTTACACTTACTGGCTAGTAAACATATTAACAGACTGGGTGACTCACAGTCAAAGTTAAGAAAGGTGATCATTTAATGAATATTTGTATAATAGTTTACAACATTTTCTCATGTATTAATGATCTCACGTAGTTCTCACAGCAACTCTATTGAGGTAGCTTGTTATTCTCATATTAAAGATGAAGAAACATGAAAGAATGACCTGGAAGTGCCGTATGATGTCAGTATTTCCATTATTGTGTTACATTAACCCCTTGCTATTTATATTAATTGGTGTCTTTGAGGTGTTTCTTCAAACATATGGTATATCAGTTGCTGCAGATATTTGCTTCCAAGGGGGGAAAAAAATCTAGATCAAAATCTTGGTGAGCTGAAAACTCACAGCATTGGTCGTGTTAAAACCAGGTTGGGCCACATAAAGTTCCAGCATTCTTCAGGCTGGTTTCTACGCTCTTTGGTTCCATAGAAGAACCTGAAGAACAAGAACAAAACAAAACCCAACAAAATAAAAGAAGGTAAACAGACTTATTTCAAGAATATCAATTCTAAAATAAAACCACCCTGTCCTGTGGTTGTGTGTTACTTATAGCAAAGTCAAATGCTTCCTAAATGATAGGGTGCTGGTTGGTTGGAAAACCAAAAAAAGCAAGTCAGTGGTCAGCTTATTAAACATGAAAGCAAACGTGGGGACAGCAGGGACAACTTATCAAAGTGCAACAGAGACACCAGGATCTTTGTAACAGCAAAACATTCAGTCGGGGTTTCCCTTTTTACCTGGCAATGGCCATTTCATTCATCTCGAGAGGTTGCTCCGGCATAACTCAGAGGCAGATTCAGCCCAACGACTGGACCTACAATGCTCAGCCAAGACGTGATGTAGTTGATGTTCCTGGGAAATAGACAATTCTAGTGTTTCCGTTGCAGTTTGGACAAACGGTAGAAAATCAGTTACCAACAATAAAAGAAACGAGGCTTTCTTCAAAGATGTGTGTCCACCACTTGGAATCCCAGCATTTCCAAAATGTCAGCCCTGTTGCTTGACAAGGGCTCAAGCTCCAAAAAAATCTATGAGGATCAATCACTAAGGTGGTTGGAGGCATTGGGACCCCTGAGTCCCCCTAGTGATTCCAATTTTATGCTTAAAATGTATAGCATTTGCTAAGGGAGTAGAGTGCAGTGATTAAGAGCATGGCTGTGAGGCAAAATGGTGTTTTCCAATTTTCAAATCCCAGTTCCACCCCTTAACCAGCTGTGTGACCTTGGCCGAATCATTTAACCCCTCTGTGCTTTAAGCTTCCTCCTCTGTAAACTGGGTAAAATAATAGAACTTAGCTCATAGGGGCATTATAAAAATCCAATGCATTAATGTGTTTAAAATAGAACAGCACCTAGCACACAGTAAAAATCAATAAATGTTAGCCATTGTTATTATTACAAAGAATATTTCTTTTTTAGCATAGCTTTCAGAGTCACATAAAAAGATTTACACTTTTAAAATAAGAGTAAAAGCCAATGCATCTTGATGGTGTTTCGTACCTATTGATTTTCCGAGAATTCTTTAGCACAGGAGTCATGAATTCACTTGTCTTGCAGGGATGAAGTACAAAAAAGGGTTGCCCGAGTATTGGATGCTCCTGGAAGAATCAGAGTTGGTTCAGGATTGCCAGTGTGAGTTATAATACTTTCAAAAAGTTAAAATACGTAATCTGGTTTGCTCCTTTAAAATAAAAGTTTGTTTTAAGTTCCAAGTTATTAAATTAAGATACAGATAGATTGCAGTTTTGAAATATAATTCATAATCCAAACATGAGAGGAGGCTGCAAGAAGGAGTCACACACTGATAAAATAGTATAGTCAATCATAGGAGGGTACATGGCTTTGTTTACACAATATAAATTGTAGCTAAATTTTATCAGTTCCCTCTAACTCTTTGTCAGCTAGTGGTTCCCTTTGGTCTTTACTTATTCTTCAGTTTTTCCTCAAGTATGTCTGTGAAGCCCACTAGTAGCCTGACCATCTGAACAATGTTATTTTATTCATTTCTTTGTTAGTGGTAAGGGGACCAAAATCATGTGCACTTTCTTTTACATAAATTTTGTCAACATGTTAATTGTTTCAGGCCTTACTGCATTCAGTGCCAATGGACACATGTTCAGTGGATAGAATTGGGGGCCAGGGGGGAGGGAGCGGGGAGGAGAATGTCTTGCATTATTTAAGTTGTTCTCTCTGTCTGTCTCTCGTTCTGAGTTTCTCTGTTTATCTGTTTCTCTCCTTCTGTCTCTCCCAAGTTTATATGGCTGTTGTTAGAAGTTAAAAGCCCTTATGGTGGAACACCACTGTCTTTGTAACAGAAGGACTGGATATAAGATAGAGGTCAGACTGTTTCCAGGTTACGGATGTGGACATCATTTGGCAAGCAAAGGTGAGCCTTAGAAGGTTTCTATGGGGTAAGTGATCTATGCACAAATTCTACCAACATGAAAACAATGGTAGATTTATTGAGTAGTTACATTATGTATTAACCATTATGCGAGACTGCAAATTGAAATACTGCTATGGTATGAATGTTTGTGTCTCCCCAAATTCATACGTTGAAATCCTCATGTCTAGTGTGATGGCATGAGGTGGGGCCTTTGGGAGGTGATTATATCATGAGTGTGGAGCCGTCAAGAATGAGATTAAGGACCTTATAAAAAAGGCTCCAGGCAGTATACAGTATTTGTCTTGCTCTGTCTAATTTATTTCTTAGCATAATACCCTCTAGGTCCATCCATATTATTGCAAATGGCAATATTCCATTATTTTTATGGCCAAGTAATATTCCATCTCACACACACACACACACACACACACACACACACACACACACACTCTTCTTTATTCATTCATCTATTGATAGACATCTAGGTTGCTTACTTTCTGGGCTATTGTAAAATTGTAAATAAGACTGAAATGAACATAGGAGTATGAATTCATGAATATGTGGAATCTAAAACAACAAAACAAATGAACAAACAAAACAAAACAGAAACAGATTCATAGACACAGAGAACAAAGTGGTGGTTGCCGGAGGGGAGGAGAGTAGAGGGGGGTGGATGATAAAGGTAAAAGGGAATAAAAGGTACAAATTTTCAGTTATAAAATAAATAAGTCATGGGAATATAATGTACAGCCCAGGGAAAATAGTCAATAATATCATAATAACTTTGTATGATGACAGATGATACTAGATTTACTGTGGTAATCACATCATAAGGTATCTAAGTGTCAAATCTCTATGCTGTACATCTGAAACTAATATAACACTGCATGGCAACTATACTTCAATAAACAATAAATTAAAAGAAAAAGAGGCTCCAGGGAGTGAGCGTTCCCCATTCCCCCATGTGAGGACACAGTGAGAAGCTGTGACCCAGAAGAAGGCACCCACAAGAAAGGGCTGGCACCCTGATGTCAGACTTCCAGTCCCCAGAACTGTGAGAAATCAATGTCTATTGTTTATAAAGTATCTAATCTATAGTGTTTTGTTATAGCAGCAAAAAGAGACTAAAACAAATATCTGCAAAGATCATGCGGATGACTTGAAGGAGTGAGGCCAGGTAAATACACCAGCAGGTGACAGGGATCATGAGCAAAGGGAGCGAGCCCGCCGGGGCTGGGCCTGCTGCTCTACTCCAGCAAGCTGTGACATGTGGGAGTGCTGGGTCTTCTGATTTGTCAACATTACCTGGAAATCCAGATTTTAATGTAAAGCCTCCTAAATTTCAAAGTTGGCACACTTTTCTTTTCAACATAGTGTGGGCCAAATAAAACAAGCCCATAGGCTGAATTTGGAGTAGTGGCTACCTAGTTTCTTCTCCCCTTCTCAGCCAGTCCCAGGAGATGCTGAACTCAGAACTATCCATAGGAAGAATTATGTGTGGTTTTCCCTGCTACCTCCACCCGCCTACGCCCAAACATGTGTGTCTGCGTGCTTGTGCACATACCCACTCACCAGAAATGGGAAGGACAGCTCCTCTTGTGCTGGAGACACTGGGTGTGAAGATTTGGGGGTTATATGTGTGGTGAGGGCTGGGTTATCCACTGGGCGTGGGCTGGTGTTTATCTCTTCAGGTGCCATCTCCAGATGTCTTTGCTCAGTGGCCTGGTTCTTACAGCAGAGTCTGAGCTCCCTCTCTCTAGCTGTCTCCCTGATACTCATTCCTATCCCTAACCAGACCCCAGGAGCACAGCCCAGATGCATTATTCCTATAGGTACTCCTCCTGCTTACCATGATTCTGGCTTCCCTTACCTGCCTTACACTAATATTTATTAATTCAACACATATCTGCTGATCATCTCTTCTGTGTCTCCTGGACATAATTCTGGATATAGTTATAGAGGTCACAGTATCTCAAAGATAAAGTCCTTGATTCCTGGAACTTACATTCCAGGGCAAGAGACAGCTCATAAACACATACAACAAATAAATACACAAGATAATCTAGATATGAGTGAAATAAAACAGGGTAACGTGATTCTGGAGGGGTTGTGGTGATGTTTAGATTTGGTGAAGGGAAGGCCTTACACAAGAATTGATCTTTAAACAGAGTTCAGAATGACAAGAAAAAAAAAAACATATCATGTCTGGCATCAGAGTGTGGGAGGCAGAAGGATGTAAAGGGAAATGAGCATAGGAAATGCTAAAGCATTTTAGGATTATCCTGGACCAAAATAATTACTGTTTGGAGGGTTGGGATTTTGGAAACCAAGTTTAGTCTAATTTTTTTTTTTATTACTTTAATAGTAACCAATGGAAGGAATAAAGAGCTGTAACCACACCCTATTGATGACAAGACATGTTATCTTCTTTAACAAAATGAAACCTAGACCTCCAAGGATGGCACTAAATGGAAGCACCCCTCATGGGGAGTGCCAGATCAACCATGCAGCCTCTACTTCTCTCCAGGACTTACTCTTCCCTTGACATCCCTTGCAGATCACCAAAACCACTTTGAAACCTATGGGGAAACTCCTCCAGCTTTAAACACCTGAGCCCAAGCCCGTACCTGAGGTAGAAGGGACTGTTCAAACAAGACTGCACAATTGGGTCATCGGGAAAGTCATGACGCATTTTTGCCTTGAAAAACATAGAAAAACACGTCATGACTTTCCAGACAACCCAATACAATAGAAGCCTGGAAATACTGAAAGCATAACAAACACACAAAGCAACAGGACTCTTGAAGATCTAGATGTTACAATACTGGGGCTTCCAGGCCCATTTGAGTCGTATGGGACACAAGGAAAAGCCCTTGTCTGGGTCTTTCCTTCCTGGCCTACACGGTGGATGGAAGCACTCACAACCATCCAAGAGTGTCTTCCAAGCCTCTTAATTTGTCACAGTTCAGCTTCCTTGAGGACTTGGTGACTCTCATGAGGAACGGCTTCATCATACAGTCATGACCTTCCCTCTTCCTTACAGGCCTATGGCCAAACCTTTACAAGACCTCAAAAGAAAAACCATATCAGAGTAGAATATACATCCAAGAGATACACACACACTTATAGTTCAGGGGACCATTTTCTAAGCAGATATAGGCCCATGCCACACTACAGCCCTGCTCATTTGATGCTTCTGCAAGTCATTTTTTGTTTAGTCTATGAGGTCTGACGATTAAGTTTGTATATTTGTTGCAATCATGTTGCTAACCTTTTTTTGATATTAGAGGGATTATACATTATGAATTTGTACCAACTGGACAAACAGTTAACCAAGCTTACTGTTTGGAAGTGCTGAAAAGGCTGTGTGAAAAAGTTAGACCACCTGAACTTTTCACCACCAATTCATGGCTCTTGCATCACGACAATGCACCAGCTCACACGGCACTGTCTGTGAGGGAGTTTTTAGCCAGTAAACAAATAATTGCATTGGAACACCCTCCCTACTCACCTGATC
Source organism: Aselliscus stoliczkanus (assembly GCA_033961575.1). NCBI lineage: Eukaryota > Metazoa > Chordata > Mammalia > Chiroptera > Hipposideridae > Aselliscus > Aselliscus stoliczkanus. Next base: position 59,163,803 of record CM066728.1, read on the forward strand.
TGGCCCCCAATGACTTCTTCCTTTACCCAAAGATAAAGGAAATACTGAAAGGAAGACATTTTGATGACATTCAGGACATCAAGGGTAACATGACAATAGCTCTGATGGCCATTCCGAAAAAGAGTTCCAAAATTGCTCTGAAGGGTGGACTAGGCACTGGCATCAGTGCATAGCTCCCCAAGGGGAGTACTTTGAAGGTGACCATAGCGATACTCAGCAATGACGTATGTAGCACTCCTTCTAGGGTGAGTTCACAAACTTACTTGTCTGACCTCGTAGATAGCAAGAACAGTCCTGGGCTCTGCAGTTAAGACTATTCAGAGTGAAGTCCTGCTCCACTTCTTAGTAGCTGTGAACTTTCGGGTAAACTGCTTAACCGCTTTATGTCTCTTTTTCCTTATATGATACTTGGAATTAATGATTGCATCTACCTCATAGACTGATTGTGAACTTTCAAGGAGAAAATGCCAGAAAACTTTTGAAAACAGTGCCTGAGACACATAATAAGCAGTTAGTTGGCTATTACTATTCAACCCAATGAATCTAAATAGACAAGGATAATAGCATCCCAACATCCAGAATATGGTCTATGGTACCCTATAATAAAGCCATATTTCAATATCTAAAAACAGGAAGCTCCTATAAAGTTATGTAGCATAGTTAAAAATATCACTCACTAATGTCTAAATGTTTAAAAACATTTGACAACTTATTGTAACCAAAGGCAAGAGAGGTCTTAGTAAAAAGTCTAGGTATATGTATATGGCAATTAGAACTATCAATATATTAGTATTCAGGGAAAAATTAATGGAAAATAATTTAAATAAATTTAAATTAAAAACTCAGGCACTTCAAAAACACCTTAGTAATCTACAACATTTTAATATTCATTTTTCCTCAAACAATAGTCATATTAGTCATAAGAGTAGTCATATTAATAGTTAAGGTTATTCTCTAATAAAATAAAATGCATGGTAATGCTCATGTGAAAAACCTTTATTATTATTATTATTATTATTATTATTATTTTAAATTAAAGAGACTTTCATTCCTTAGAAGAGCTTTTAGAACAGCTTGGACATTTCTTCAATTCAGATTTGGCGTCCTAAAAACAAAACAAAACAAAACAAAAAAAACCTTAAAACTTTTTTTTATCCTTTACTATATTGAGAATTCATCTTTGTAATTAAACAGACTATATTAAAATAAATAAATGTCTTTAAAATCAAAAGTTTAAATTGTATTTTAAAATAAAAATTATATTACTTTCAAAGATGCTTTTGAGGGTGGGGGGTTGTCACTTTGAGGGGTAAAATGTATAACTATTGTACTGTGTTGTACACCTGAAACTAATTTAAAAAAATAAAATAAAATAAAATAAAAAAATAAAAATAAAATAAGAATAGATGATTATTTTGAAATTCATAACTGTATTATGCATTAATAGTGAACACAATAATAATCTGATTTGTATCTAATTCTATGTAATCTTCAGAAAATAAATGCTTTCATCAGAAAAAAAAAAAAAAAAGATGCTTTTGATTTTAAAGGGCCAAGCTATGTTATGTTGATCAGCTTAAATTAGGAATTACTTTGTATAATCTAAGACATATTTGTATAATCTTTTAAGAAAAGTTTTATACATAGGTAAAAATAGGAGTAGACTTCCAGCTATAGCAGAATGTAGAGGTCAGCAAATCTTCTCCTTGAAAAACAAGTATAAAACTGAAAATAAAAAACAAAAAAACTACCAAAATAACAATAATTTCTGGGTTTTAAAAATCAACCAAAGGCAAATAAAAAATTTGAGAAGTGTTTAATTCATGGAAAACTGCTAGAACTTCAAGTAAGCCACAGAGAGAGTCTGCAGCCTTCTGCCCTAGAAATACCCCAATAACCTCGCTCATCTCCACCCATTCTATCAGCGGGTAAGTTTTACCAGAGGGGTTCTGTCCTTGAGAAGCAGTGGCTGTGCTGCCAGTAGGGCTGACTTGATTTCCAACAGAGAGTGAAAACTACTGCCCAGTGGCGTTGGCAATGAAAATACCAAAATTAGTACTAAATGAAAAGGAAAAACTGTAGCTCTGCTAACCAGATGTTATAATTCCAGTTGAAGCAAGCAGCAAACCAATCAGAAATTTAATGAGAAGATCTGGAGACAAAACAGTTGCAAAAGGGCTATGTAAGTTCTCCAGGCTTCCCTGGCTGATGGGAAACTACACATATGTGCAGGGGAGATACAGGAAGACCTGATACAAAGTAAATGCTGGTGATGACTTGAACATTAACTGAATTGTGAATGTGCTTCCAACTCCCACACACATCCATTGGCAAAGGAGGGAAGATTTATGGACTTCAGGTATTTAAGCACGTCTGTCTAATACTGGCTAACCAGAGAACTCTGCAGACATAATGGGATGACCCCAAGGAAGCCAGGCTAAATCATGAAAATACAAAAAAGAAAGACATCAGTGGCCACATTTACAGGGAGGCAAATTCTGCAGATAAAGCCAAGGAAAAGTACTAAAACAAACAAACAAAAACAATAGCAACAACAAAAAGACAACATTCATGGAAAAATACTGGACTCCGCAATTTCAACTATATGTTATCAAAAATGTCTAGCTTTCAGGGCTGGCCGAGTGGCTCAGTTGGTTAAGAGCATGAGCTCTGAGCAACAGGGTTTCTGGTTTAATTCCCACACGGGCCAGTGAGCTGCGCTTGAGCTGAGCTGCGCTTGAGCTGAGCTGCCGTTGAGCTGTCAACAGGTGACAGGATGGCTCAGCTGGTGAGAGCATGTGCTCCTAACAACAAGGTTGCTGCTTTGACTCCTGCATGGTATGGTGGGCTATGTCCACCCACAATTAAGATTGAACATGGCACCTTGAGCTGAGCTGCCCGGAGCTGCCGATGGGAGGCCGGATGGCAACTGGACTTGGAGCTGAGCTAGCTGTGCTCTCCACAACTAAGACTGAAGGACAACAACTTGGCTGTTCCCCTCCCCCAATTCCCCAATAAAATCTTTAAAAATAATAAAATAAAATGTCTAGCTTTCAAAGAAATTTGAGACATGGAAAGAAACAAAAAAGTGTGATGCATACTAAGGGGAAAAAAAGCCATTAATAAAAGCTTACTCTGTGTAGAGGGTCTTGATACTGGATTTACAAAGAATTCAAAGCAGCTAATATGTTTGAAACACTAAAGAAAGATGTTTAAAGAGTTAAAAAGGAAAAATTATGACAATGACTCTGCAAATAGGTAATCTCAATCAAGGAATACAAACTTTGAAAAGAACCAAATGGAAACTCTAAAGTTGAAAAGTACAACAACACAGTGGGGAAAAAAAAAAAACAACCTTAAAAAAAAAATCACTAGATAGGTTAAGTAGATATGAGATGGCAGTAAAAACAATCAGTGGACTTGAAGATCTATTAGTAGAAATTATTCAATCTGAATGAAAGAAAAAAATGAAAAATAAACAGAGCCTCAGAGATCTACGGGACAATACCAAGTGTACCAACATACATGTAATAGTAGTCTGGGAGGAGAGGACAGTGAAGGGGCAGGCGAAATATTTGAAAAAGTACTGTCTGAAAATTTCTAAACTTTGATTTTAAAAAATTAATCTACAGGTACAAGAAGCTCAACAAACCCTAAGTAGAAACAAAAAGAAAGTCATATCTAGACACATCATAATCAAATGGCTGATAGCTGAAGACAAGGAGAGGAGAAAATCTTAGAAGCAGCAAGAAAGAGATGGCTCATCATATAAAAAGGAATGACAGTATAATAATGGCTGTTTTCTCATCAGTCCAGAAGGCAGCAGAAAGACATATCCAAAATTCCAGAGGAAAAAACCCCAGAGCTTTCAACCAAGAATTCTATCACCAGCAAAACTACCCTTCAAAAAATGAAGGTAGTATAAATATATGCCCAGGGAAACAGACTGAAAGAAATCCTTGCTATATACTAAAGTAAGTCCTTCAGGCAATAATACCAGAGGGCTACTCAATCCACAGGAAAAAATAAAAAGCATCATAAATGGTAAATACAAAAGATGAGTTAAGTATTTTTCTTCTCTTATTTACTTTAATAGACATAACATAATATAAGCAAAAATTGTAATATTGCAGTGTTGGGTTAATAACAAAAATAGATGTAATATACCTGACAATAATAGCCCACAGGAAAGGGGAATAGAAATATATTGAACAAAATTGCTATATTTTAGTTAAATTAATCAGTACTAACTTTTTTCCTATTGTTAGAATGGTATAAGGGTGTTGTTTTTGAGAGCAATTGGAATCTCAAAGCTCCTTTTTGTTGTTTAATAAACCCCTTAAATATGTTGTTAATCATGACCACTCTTCTAGCAATGTGAGAAAGGCATCCAATAATTAATTACATGATTAAATTGTGTTCAGTCAATACTCAATGCTATCTCAAATGTATCAGTTCCCCTTAGTTGTGGCAAACTAACCAAATCATTAATTACTTTTCAAATACACATGAAAAATTATTTAAAAAATACTCAAATCCTTGTTTCCAAGTATATAAGACTACTGAATGCAGGCCTTGAGTTATTAACAATATAATAATGTTTATATAATGCAGAAAAATAAAAAGTCCCTGGTGTGATTAGAATTCATATAATCCCTCATTCACTTAGCAAATATTAGGTCTTCTTGTCTTATATTTTGATAATGATTTAACTTTTACTAAAAGCAAAGCACCTGTGATTTTAAAATGTGGTCAGTCTTATCGATGGGTATCTTATTGCTGAAGCAGGGACAGAATTAGCTTTGCAGCCTGAGCCAATACAATTTTTTTCAGTTACTTTTAATCAGCTGATCCTGTAAACCAAACCATTTGTATTCAAAGTAAAATAGAAAGAATTTTTAAATAATATGAAGCATTTGATCAGCGTAGACAATCAATCTGCATAATATTCTCCAAAAGTCATATTTTTCTGCAATGGAGATTTGTTAAGGCTTATGAAATCAAGAAAGATTATCTGTGTTTTCCCCTTTCTCCTTCAGACAGCTGGAATCAGAGATGAAAGCTATCATTAGTTGGTTTAGGAATTATGTGCTGGAATTCAAAAAATATCTAAAATCCTACACCTTATTTGTTTAACATACCATTTTCAGAAATGGAAGCACATCAAAACTGTCAGGATTTTTTTAGTGACATTTCTTAGATCAATTCGGAAGGTAAATTTGTGTGAAAGTGCTACCATCTGCTGTCAGTACTAATGAACTGATGCAAATCTGTGCTGAGAAAAATGTCAGTGTGGAAATACACGCAGCCAATGAACTGTGTTAGGCTTACAACTCAATAAACACTTCTACTGGAACCAAGTTCTGCTAAATGGTTTTCCATGAAAATAGAAATGATGGGTCAGATTTCTATCTCCGTAACTCCAGAGGAGTTATATAGGCACATTCTCTTACAAAATTTAATTTAGCAATGGTTAAATGTCTCATAAAATAAGTCTGACATGAATACTGTGAATTGGCTTCAGAACTATTAGATATGACTATCGTAAGGAAATGATAATACTGCACCTTTATTCTTGCTTCTAATAAATATGATGAGTTACTTGGTTCGTTTCTTAATATTCTTGTCTCTCCAGGAGAGCACAAATATAATTTCATGTACTAAGCTTTCATCCAGTTTCATATTCCAGGCTGATCAAATTTGCTTTCCACTCTGGGTGCATTCCTTAGAAATGGGGAGGCGTATCTCCCTCACCCTGCCCCCAGCTATCCTGCAAGCAGGGAAAGGAAAAGGGCTATTGAACATGTACAGTACCAGGGACTGCAGTATGTGCTTTGCACAGGGTCACCTACCCAAATAATTATTTGATGAAGGCTTTCTTATTGCCACTTTGGAGAACAGGTTCAAAGTCATCTATGAGTATGTAGTGAAGGGCAAAGCACCTCCAAGTCCACACTCTTACACTGCACCTCCTCACCCTTCTGACCAGAGTTGGTGTCAAGGATATCCTCTGGCTTTAATCCTCTGTAGTCCAACTCTTCAAATATATACCTTCTACTTCAAAATGATGTATTTTCATAAAATAATAAGAGCAGTACATACAGAGAGTTCAGCACATCTAGAAAAGAACAAAGAATAAAAGGATAACCTAAAACTCTCCAACTCAGATTTAATCACTTTTTGGTGAATTTCCTTTCAGACCTTTTTATACACACACATTTGTAGTTGTCTGTTGCTTTTTATTCTCTGAACAGATATTTATCGAGTGCCCACTATGTGTCACTCCCTGCCATAGGTGTTTTTTGTTGATCTTCTCTAAGTATCTCTGTCTTCTGTTTTACTGATTTCTGTATTTATTTATTGTTTCTCTGCATATATTTTATTTGGATTTATTTTGGTCTTAATTTTTTTTTAATGTTCCATGGGTGCTTAAAAGAGTATGCATAAAAATTATGTAATCTTCAGTTGTTGGCTAGAGTGCTTCCCATGTGTCACTAGATCAAGCAAAGCAATTGTGTTGTCCACGTCTTCTCTATCTGTATCTTCTTGATCTACCAATTCTGAGAAGCCCAGTTCTCCCCTGTGATACTTAATTTGTCCATTTCTACTTTTAGTTTGTCAATTTTTGCTTTATATATCCAGAAGCTGTGTTATTTAAATGCATAGAAGTACATCTTCCTAGAGAATGAAGCTTTAATAGGAAATGATCACACTTATCTCTGATTATGTTTTCTGTTAAAAAGGACTTTTATCTGATATTAATATAACCACACCACCTTTCTATTTACCTTAAGCATCTAAAAAAAAATTATTTGCCTTTCCATCTTTTTGTGTCCTTATGTTTGAGGCATTTCCTCTTTAAAGAAATCTACCTTTACAATCTCTCCTAAGTGGAATGTTTACTTCATTTACAGGTTTTATGATTCCTGATATAATTTGACTTCATTTCTTCTATTTTATTTTAGCCTTTTTACTCATTCTATTCTTAGAGTTTCTTCTTTTGGTTTCCTTTTTTCCTTCTCTGTTGCTTTCTTTTGGATTGACTGAGAGGTAGGCTCAAAATGTTTTTTCTCATTGCTTTTTCTCTCCTAATTAGTTTGAAAAGTACATGTTGTATTTCCAAACTTTTAGTAGTTATCCCACAATTTTTAAGTATCATTTTACTTAATAACATCCACAGTTAATATTTTTACCTTTTCCCTAAATAATTCAAGTACCCTAGGATATTTAACTCTGATCACTTCTTCCTGATTTCTGTCCTATTGTTGTCCAGTATTTCAATTGTATCTTTTGTTTTTTAATCTCATAAATTATATATTCTTAATCTTTTGTGACTCAGTGTTCATTGAGATTTACTCACACTTTATTAATCTTTTTGTTTACCATTTTCCCCATGTCGCTCATATTTATTCTGGGGTCATTTTATTGTTGAAATATCCTTCAGAACACCCCTTAATGAAGATCTGCAGGTAATAAATGGTCTCGTATTATGAATGCTTTATTTTGCCCTCTTTTTTAAAAAAGTTTCTGTAGAAAAAAATTTTAGGTTACAATTATGTTCTCTCAGCATTTTGATTATATTATCCCATTTTCTTTTGTCTTTCTTTTTTTTTTGTTTGAAAGTCAATTATCAATCTGTCTTTGAGGTCTTTGAGATCTTTGAGATCTCTTTCTCTTTGGTGTTTTACTATAATGTATCTAGGTTTGGATTTCTTTTCACTTATCCTGCTTGGGATTCATTGAGTTTCTGGAATATAAATGTCAGTATCCTTCCAACAACCCTGAAAAATTCTCAGTATCCACTCTTTACATATTGGCTCTTTTTCATTCACTCCAGTTTCTTCTTCTGCAGCTCCTGTTAGACATGTCTGTCCTCTCTCCCTTAGATCTCTTAACCTGCTATATTGACCATCTTTTTCTCAATTTTTGCTACAACGTGTATAATTTCTTCAAATTCTTCTGTTAATACATCGATGTTCTCTTTAACTACATTTATCTACTTTTTAGTGTAGGCCCTCTAATTATATATACTTTGCTTTCTAAAAATTCTATCTGATTATTTCTTAAATTTGCCTGATTATTTTTATAGCCTCTTCTTCCTATATCATATTTTCAGTATTTTTTTCCATTTTAAAAAGTATATTCAACATATTTGTTTTATACTTTTGCACTGAAAAACTTCAATATATGAATTTGAGGGTCTGATACTAGTTTGTTGTTTCTCCTGGCCCTCACTCTTAATGGCTTGTTATGAGTTCCATACATTTAATTACGATGTATGGTAATTCTTTGAGGCTTAGTGTTAAAAGTTCATCCCTCCATGGAAGTTTACATATGCTTCTGTCTAGTGCCTAGGGGGTCAGAGGGGAAAAGAGGGTTCCAACTCCATACTCACATAAGGGTAGGCTTGTGTTTAGGGATTAGTTTGGGATATTTTTCTTTCTCTTTCTATATGTTCTATACATAGTAAGAGGAAGAGAGCAAAGTTTTAAATATATAGAGAACGATGGGTAAGTTGGTAAGGGAAGGTGCAGAGGTAACATTTGAGCAGAGAGCTGACCAAATGAAGAATGAGCCATGTAATTCTTTGCAAAATGCAACTTTTTGACTTGGGAATGACAAATACAAAGTTCCTAAGACCCTAGGGAGGGAGTGAGCTTGGAGTGTTCAGAGAACAGCAACAAGATCAGGGAGATCTGGTGAAATGAAGGGGAATAGTGCCAGGAGTTAGACTGGAGAGGTAACCCCAGAGGCAAGATCACACAGGGCCTTGTAAGGCATGAAGATTTGGAATTGTATTCTGAGAGTGATGGAAAGACTTTAGAGGACTCTGAGCAAAGAAGTGACATATTCTGATTTACATTTTAAAATATTACTCTTGATACCGTAGAAGAAAGTATGATATAGGAAGAAAAGCAAGAGGAGAAGCATGGTAGTAACCCAGACATGACATGATGGTGGCTTGTACTAGGTAATAGCAGTATGGACAGGGGGTAATGGTCAGGTTTGGGATTCATTTTGAAAGTAGAGCCAACAAGATTTGCTAAGGGATATGATACACTGTATGAGAAAAAGGAAAGAGCCAAGGATGAGTCCAAAGTGAAATGTTTGCTTGCCTATTTATCTATGAGGTTTCATAAGGGTTTTCTCATTAATTTATATTAGCTCTTCAAGACTTTTTGAGAACACTGATCCTTTTCATGCATCCAACCATCACTGCGAGCTATGCCAGGGGTCAAAGGTTAGTAAAATAATGATACATAAACAGATAACCCCTTCTCTCATATAAATTGTTGAAACATTAAAAATATTTTATTTCCAGGGTTTTATTTGTCTTTCCATTTGTTCATGATGATTTAGATGTGGACTGTGATATTAGATAATTAAATCTACACTTTTTCTCCTTTTTTATTTCTTTAATCACTTTTATGTTTTTAAAGTCCCATTCAGAATGAGAAAATTAGATATTTACCTATATCTATGTACAGTTTACCATTAAACTACTTGGTATTTTCCAAACACACTGCTTTTTCTTCAGGTCTTTGTATTATACATGCGATTCTCTCTGCCTGGAATAATCTCCCACCTTCCCTCACCTACTAATGCCCCCTTCTCTCCGACAGCTCAGCTTTATTTCACCCCAGCCCTGCGTCAGGTGCCCTCCCCGTGTGCTCCCACTGAACCCCATGCTTAAACCCACTGCTCAATTCCACACTTCTCTACAGGTAATTGACTGCTTACAGGAGTCTTCCTCCGCCATACTGTAGTCCCTTGAGGGCAGAGGAAGTCTGTGTAGTCTGGTTACTACTTTAGTCTCAGTATTCAGGATGGTGCCTTTCATCTAGTAGGCACTCAATAAATATTTTGGAATACTACATAAACAAAGACATCCTACTGTGCCAAAGTAAATGGTTTGGGGCACACGCAGCCTGTTCCATAAAGGGGAATATCTGTGTGGAAAGCACTAATGGCTCCCTACGCCACTGGGAAGACATGAAAGGGACAGAAACATTCTTTCTCTTTCTCACAAAACCAGGGACAGCACCTCATGGAGGAGTCCCCAGATAACATAAGAACTTCAATATCTGTTTTCTCAAATATTTTTTCCAAATGGTATCTAAGAGCAAAAGAGAGGGTTAGAAAAGGATGATAAGGAATAACTCTCCACATAAAAACCTATGTCAGCTATGCAATTCTAAAATCTATCTATTGATTTTCACATAAAAAATAATATCCTATATTGTCATTGAAAAAAATCGATGCACCAAGATGTAAATTTTAATTCTCTGAGGTAGCCTACTTTCTGCTACACAGCAGTGCCCCACTAAGTAAGATGTGTTACCCCGACTAAGAAGCGAGTCAAATGCTACTAAAATATATAATATATTCATGCCTTTCCACTTAATTTACTCTATTATTTCATGTGTTGTTGTTTTTTAAGATTTTATTGGGGAATTGGGGGGGGAACAGCATTGGGGAATCGGGGAAGGGGAACAGACAAGTTGCTGTCCTTTTGTTCTTCAGTCTAGTTGTGGGAGACATTGCTTCACTGACCCATGTTGGTATCATCATTGAGCTCTTCCCAGATGAGGCAGATCGGTCACCGGCCTCTGGATGGTCGCTCACCATGGCTATTGGCAGCTGACACTGGCTGCCAGCCACTCACACTGGCTGCTGGCCACTCACTATAGCCTATGGTAGCACGCTGCAGCAGGGGCTGCAGCCTACACCATTGCCAGGGCTCGCAGCCCAGCTCCAGGTGGAGCTGTTGTTAGCTATAGAGGGCAGTGTCACTGGCCCTCATATGTGGGATCCGAACCGGGGCCGCTGTCATCCAAAGCCAGCGCTCAACCACCGCGCCACTCGGCTGGCCCTCATGTGCTTTTAATGCATGCATTCACCCATCCATCCATCCATCCATCCATCCATCCATCCATCCATCCATCCGTCCATCCGTCCATCCGTCCATCCGTCCATCCATCCACCCATTCACTTATTCATCAAATATTATGGAGCAAGTTCTATGTGCCAGGCATTGTTCTATGTCCTAGAGATATAAGTGTACTCATGGCAGAAGCAATATCTGCTCTTATGGAGCTTACACTACATTCTAGTTTTAGGTACTAGAAAGATATAAAACAATATTCCATTATCTATCTCAACAGCTGAGGTTTACAGTCCAGCTGACAGCCCCCTCTGCCCCCTAGTAATCAAAGTCCTGGCTTGCATCTCCAGGGGAGAGAGTTCCAAAGGTCAAATAAGTTTGTTACCATTTACTCCCCCTCCCTTAAGATTCCTAAAGAGAATGGAAAAGCAGGTCCCTAGGAGAACAGCAATTTCATTTGGCCTGATGGGAGGTGGGCGGGTGGGGTGGTGAGTAATAAGACCTGTGACCAGGAATAAGAAAAGCTGGCAAGAGAGATGCCCTCTGTGGGAGGGATTTTTTTTTTCTCCAGCCTTTGGAGAGGAGACATGGGGAGGCTTCACATGTGAGAGAAGACTGTGTAGGGATCACAAAAATGAGATGCTCCCCACTGTAAGCTGGAGGGTGTCCTGAAGAAAGCCTACACGTGCCTGAGGCCAGAGACGAGTTTACCAGTAAACTAAGGAAAATCACAACACAGAGTTGGCCCAGGCCTGAGGCCCCAGAATGGGAAGACTCCCCATTCCCGGGAATGATACCTATAGTGAGATCCTGATTTTTGGAACACAACTTCTATTTTCACCCTACAGAGCTAATGTTTGCCGTAATTGTGCAGTTTCTGTAATGCTGTATTGAGTGCACTGCAGTTGGAAATACAAGATCGTACACAGGGTGTATATGTCCATGAGCCGAGAGGGACCCCGAGTCAAATGAAATAGGACATCTCCCCTCTTCTTCTCATCTCTCCCCGTACTTCATTAGGACATCTGCAATTCCAGGATTACAGAAATCTCTATGATACACATTAGATTGTGGATCACTGGAAAGGTACAAATCCAGGAATGGAGGAATTCAGAGAAAGGAGAGGTCCCTTCTGACTGGTGGGCAGAAAGGTCAGCAAAGACTTCCTGAAGATAAGGTATGTAATCTGGTCCAGACCTTAAAGAATGGTCAGGGCTTGGGGCAGGGGAAGAGCAGAGTGTGGAAGTAGAAGATAAGCTAAAAAGAGGCTACTCTGAGTTTAACAGGAAGGGAGTTAAAGTGAGAGCCATAGGGACTTCCATTTTTTAAGTAAGACTGAGAAGTTTGGTAAATTTGGAGAAGAAAAATGTTGAGTTTTGCTTGTTTTGTTGGTGGTGTTAAATGACTGAGGCGATCTCTGTAAAATCCAAAGTATTCTCTTTTGAAGAGTCGTTTGAAGGACAAGCAATCCTCTCTTATATTGGGTTGTCGGAAAAGTCATGACACATTATTGCAACAGAAAACATAGAAAAAATGTCATGACTTTTCTGATATCCCAATAGTTCTGAAAAAAGACAGGGTAGAATGGTGGAAAGAAGAAATTCCCCTGTACAGATTTCTATCTCTAATAAGTGAGTGAGGATATCGGTAGAAAGACAATGAGAGAATAGTAAAGAAAACTATATGGGAAAGAAATGGAAGTTTCACCCAAGTACCTAGAAAGCTCAGCAAGTTACTTCTAGTTTCTGTGACAGGCAGGGATGCCAAGTGAAGCAATGCTTTGCTCTAGATATATCTGTTGACATTTTGTGGCCAGTTAATTAAACATAAAATTCTAATGGTTTGGGAGAAAGCAGACTCAAAGAAAAAGGATGGACAGTTCTTTAAATTCATATGCTATGCAAAAGCCACCAGGTTTCCTGGAATTTTTATTAAAAATTACCGACATCACAGCAATAGTCCTGACACCATCTCCTCTGCTAACAAAACTTTCCTTTCGTGGCTCCAGAGGGAGTCCAGAAACTAATTCTCCCATCCCCACGTAAATCTACAAAGGCTCCCTCGGTGGGCTGCTGACAGTCCCAACTGTAACTCCTGGATTAGAGAGCAGAACTTGAATATATTTATAGAGTCTATATGGGTTGTTGCTTTAAGCAACACCATTAATATGCCAGAACTCTGAGTTCCCAAACTTATTCAGTTATCAATTTGCTGTACATAATTTAATACTCTGTATTTTTGATATGCAAAATGGAAATAGCACTGCTGATACTTCACAGGGTGAAAGGAGATAACCAACAAGACCATTATAAAGCTTGCTGGGGGGAAATAAAGGGCTTATGTAAATGTCTATTAATTAAACAGGAATGGCTGCACAACTAGGTCAGGCACGATGATAAGACTGAACCACCCACCCCAGCCACCAGCATCAGAAAGAAGAAATGAACATTTAATCTTTAATAGCACTTGTTGGTTTCAGTTTGTAATGAATATTGAGTTGTAATACTCTGTAACACAACACAGCATATTTCAGACCGTCCTCAAAGAATTCTTTGATAAAACATAAACTTATTAGAGACAACAGCCCCCTCAAAAAACCAAGAAAGCAAGCCAATTACTAATGAAGAACTTGTAAAAAGCTAATCAAAGCTCTCATCCAGAGAAAATGAGAAAATCTGAGGCTCAGAATAATTTTGTATATTGATGAGATTTTATATAGCGTCACAGAAAGAAAAATAAAACAGATTTAAATGAAGAAAAAAAGGACTCTAAGTCTCTGTTTAAAAGCCTTGTTATGTTCCATATCAATGTTTTTATTAAAATGTCCTGTTCCTGTGGAAACATCCCTTTTTAAAAAATACCTGATGAGTGGTACTGTCAGTAGACAGTTTTCCTGTCTGAGTATTGGGAGGGCCAGACAGAAAATCCTTCATTAGCCTCCAGCTATTATTTTTGCTCAGAGGGGTGACTTATCCAGGGTCATGGCACTCAGAAATGATGGAGCCGAGACTCATGTCCAGATTCAAGTACAGAATGTAGTCTTTCCCCATCATTTCCAAGCCTGCTAGAAAGCTAAATGTAACACTTCAGCATGAAACAACTTGCAGTCATTACATTTACTCTCTTTTTGTCTTAAAGGAAAACAATTGGGAGCTTGTGCTTACCAAGTATTAATTATTTTTTTTCCCTTCTACTGCACTATATAATAATGGTGACAATTTCGGCTTACTAAGTCTATTTCTGAGATAGTCACTAAAACAGTAAAATCACTAGAGCAAGGTATGTTGGGGTACAGAGTGGTGAATCAGAACTCAGTCAATTCAGGGATTTTCAAGCACAAACTCACAAAACAGCCTAATTTATTGATGACCAGATATTAATGTCTGGCAACTATCACACAGGAAGATGTTTTATGAGAGACACAAAATAAAATAGCAGTCTATTAGTAAAATTACTTTTTAAAACGGTACCATATAGAATTTTGAAGGAACAGAAAAACATACAGATGAATCTTCAAGATGATTTTTAAAAATCCCATAATGCTTCTCTTTAGATATATAATCAATGTAAATTTCTAATTAAAGCACCCCTGTTTACAGCTAACAGTTATGTATTTCCTTCTTGCTTCTCACCCAACTTTGATAATAGAAGGATTCTTGTTATTCCCAGAATCAGATTTCCCAGTAATTTCTTCAAGTTAAAATTAGTTTTTCTCTTTGGAAGATCCTGCAAAAGAGATTCCATAAAGAAAATTTCTAAAAATCTGATAAACCCATTACAAAAATGTGTTGTTATTCATCTAATAATGAAAAATGTTAAGTAAAAATTTAGCTATAAAAATTTAGCTACTATAAGACATTTCTCCCACTTTTTTTAGACTACTAATAATTTGAAACTAGGTAACAAAAACAATGCTACTAACAGTCTGCAGTATTAAGAAATCATACTCATCTACATAAAAATGTAATCATAATTTTTTTTTCAGACAATACTTGTATCCTCATATTTTGCAAACAAGTGTTAGAGAGAGGAATAAACTGATACATCTGGTCAAGGATGGCAGTTTATTTTAAAGGTATTTTATTACAAATGTAAGCAACTTAATGTCAGAATAAAAAATTACACTCTAATCTCATTTCCTGACCAAATCAATTTTTTAAATATTTCTCTGTAGTAACCTCTGTTGGAATTTTAAGACCCTACTTTTATAGTTTGGATCTAGTTCAGTATTTTCTAGACAAGAGAGTTTAGGAGCCTCCCCCCTCACCCCCCAACCCGAAAGAGTCTAAAACCAAAAAAAGAAACCTGGTATCAGGAAACACACAGGCTTTCTCCATGAACTCAGGAGATGAACCCTGATGTAAAGGCTGAGCTCTGAACTCACCACTATTTTCTCCCCATGGCCCTTCAGACCAGCAAAGTCAATACATTTCATGATTGCTTCAGACTAGGTCATCCTTGAGCTCTTTTTTCTTCCTCTTAAAGATTGATTTCTTCCCAATTCTATTGATATCTAACTACCTTCCTATCTTTCATAGTTATGTACACAATGACTATATAATTTTGTGATGCAACTTCTCCTCTTACCGCTTAACATTATTTCACACATACTTTCTTATATTTTGCATAATCCTTATAACTTTCTTTTTAGCTATATAATAGTTCATCTGGCACATAGATCATCATAGATTTGACCAGTATTCCACTGTTAAACATTTAGATCATTTTCCAGTTTTATTTACATTATTATAAACTGTGTGTGTGAATATATATATACACGTGTGTGTGTGTGTATGTGTGTGTGTGTGTCTGTGTATATATAATGGGTTATACATTATGTCCTTATAATAAAATTTCAGTGACTCCATCCCTACACTATATTCCGGAGTCAATGGAATTGTAATAGATATGTATGATATCGATGTGGGAGGGCAGGGGAGTGGGGAGGGGGGAGTCACTTTGTAAGGGGTGAAAAAAACAACTATTGCATTGTTTTGTACATCTGTAACTAATAATAAAATAAAATAAATAAAAAATTTCAGGTATGAGTAAAAACAATAGGGATATTTATATGGCTATTAATCTATATTACCACATTCCCCTCCAAAATGATTGAA
This sequence comes from Aselliscus stoliczkanus, assembly GCA_033961575.1. NCBI lineage: Eukaryota > Metazoa > Chordata > Mammalia > Chiroptera > Hipposideridae > Aselliscus > Aselliscus stoliczkanus. The sequence goes on from CM066728.1 coordinate 59,179,805, forward strand.
CTAATTTATATTGCCACCAATAAAAACTTCTTGACTAGTTCCTCACTGTTTAAAGTAGCACTGTCTTAGTCTGAGAATTAGACCCTCCTTTGAGATATTTCACAGAAACATCATATAGACTATATAAAGACTGTAGACAACTGGCATAGGCTTGATGTCACTTCTGACTTGGCCATAGGATGCAACCCTTGGGAATTACTGACTTGATGCACCAGAACATATGGAGAAGGGTTAGGCTCAGGGTGGGGTTGAGTGACTCTCTCAGATGCTTGTAAACACATTATGTTCCTGGATGATGATGCTATTCCAGATTGGCTGGAGCGGGATCAGCAACTTTTAGGAAATGGTATGCCAAGGCTCCAATCGCTCAAAGCAGGCCTGCATTATCCGCCCCAAGCCTCCAACAAGCTGGTGCCTAGGTCTCGAAGGGCCATGAAAATAGGCCACAACAAGTCACACTCACTAAAACTTATGCTCTCCTCAGATTCTCTGCCAGTTGGTATAAATATGGCGACAGTATTATCATATCACTCCTAAAATGCTCTACTTTCCTTGGCAAGGGTCTGAAAGCTAATGTTAAGTGTAAAAACCAGCACATAAAATTGTATATTCATTATAGTTATAACCATGGATATGCTGACATGAAACCTGCCCAGTATAAAAATGGCATCCAAACTTTCATCTTGAGGTATGGCATGAATTAAGAATGAAAACTAAAATTGTGCATGTCAAACTGATATAAGCATAATTGGAAATAAACACACCTGAGGGCATGTGCATTTTCTTCAACACTTCTCATTTTTTTTATGCAGAAAATAGTCCATTTGTAGGATGTTCTTCCTAAGAGGCCCATTCATTCTTTCTTGTTCTAGCTGGTCTCCCCCAGTAGTAGTAACAGCTGCCCTTTCTAGCATGAAGTAAACTCTCAGAGCATCCATCCAGCAGTATAGCTTCTCCATTTCTGCCTCAGGACAATAACCACTCTGAGATCAAAGGACAAATTCAGCTTCCCATTCAAAGCCAAGAGCTCTGTCTCAGGCATTACTAATCAACTTGGGAATATACTGTTGTCTCCACACCAGCCTTCTCTGTGAAATACTGAAGATATTCAGTCAAGTTAGTCCACACAAGTCAAAATGATTTTCTGCCAAGGGAGTTTCAGAATTCTAGAATTTTACATAGTTTTATAACTTGATAAAAAACACATTATTTTAATACCTGTATTTTTAATACCTAGTACTCAGAAAACAAATTGTCAAGGTAATTTTCTACCTCTACTTTTACTTACATCTTTATTCCTATAAATGAATATTTTATTCCAATGTCTTTGAACATTTTTGCTTGCACATACCTACATTTCAGACTATATATCTACATACCCCTAGGCACATAAGTTGACCGCTAAAATTTTTCATTAAATAGTTGTAAAGGATGTAATCTTCCTGTGTATTGTAAATGTTGATAATTTTAAATATACATACTATTTTACATATACCTACAATTTAAAATAATGCTATTATCTCAGTCTCTTAAATGCACTCAATCGAAAATAAACGCCACATGGGCCGGCTGAGTGGCACGGTGGTTGGGAACTGGCTTGGGATGCCAGCGGCCCTGGTTCGGATCCCACATCTGAGGGCCAGTGACACTGCCCTCAAAAATACAAACAAACAAACAAAAATGCCACAATGCTGTAATAACCACCATCATTCATTTAAAAAAAATATAAACAATTGGATATTTTATATTTTTCTCCTTGAATTCATCTCATCTGCTTCTCTCAAAGAACTGTATCCTAATGTATACTTTATGCTTAAAAGATTTTATTTTGTGCTTAAAAACTTTTTATTGATCATATTCTTGCAAACAAATATATATATATATATATATATATATATATATATATATATAGAGAGAGAGAGAGAGAGAGAGAGAGAGAGAGAGAGAGAGAGAGAGAGAGAGATAGGAGTTTATTTTCCAAAATTTCCTGTGACCATTTTGCTCCGTTAACTAAGATGTCTGAGTTGTCACTATAATTATTAGTAGTATTCGGTTGATCAAAACAAAATAAATATATTATAAAATTTAATAAACAAATAAACATAAAGTGAAATATTTTAGGAAATCATGAGTATTATAATAGCATCATTTAGTATATACTATAAGTCATACTTTTTTCATATGTGTATGAGTCTCCACTTTACCCTCCAATACCCTGCTATTATTATCCTGTTTTTAGATGCAGAAACTAAGGCTGAAAAAGCATAAATGGCTCCTCAAGGTCACAGAGCCTGGATCCACAGACAGACTCTCTGGCTCCAGAGCCCAGGTCCTTGGCCACTATCCTATACTTCCTGACTCTTAAACATATGGATTGGGGTTGGAGGGGCGTTCAATAAAGGGGTGTCAAATTGTTCCTTTGTTTGGTGCCCTGGCTGAGCACCATGCCATGGTAGGGATGGGATGAGAGTGAGGTACGCCTTTGTTTTGTGCAGTGAGAGAAAGGCAACAAGGGGAGGTGGGAAAGGAAAAAAACTTGACCACGAGTGCCTTTTCCAGCAGATGGATTCATGGGAAGGTGCATGTGGTGGTAGAAGATATGAGAATTAATTCCTTTAAAACTCCCCATACCAACATAACCTTTGGGAAGTCCTCACATACACTCAAGGATGCATATACTCCAGTTTGAATGCTATCGTTCTACTCAGCCTCTGATACAGTAAAAATTAAAGAAGGCTGGTGAGATGTTTACAGTGTTTCAGAAACAAAATTTAATTAAAATTTAAATTATTTTAACCCTTGAATTTTATTTTAAAATGGCAGTTAATTTCAATAATTTGAAGGACACAAATGCTAAACTGTAACAGGATAGTAATACGCATAACTATAATCTACATGGTAGGTTCATAATGATTAGATGTAATGCATGAAAAGCTTGCAGGTCAGTAATAGAGCCATGCATAAAATGCTCCTCTCAAAATCTTTATTTGCATTTCTATTACTGAAATCATTTCCTAATAATGAAGTTGCCATGAGAGAAGCTCCATTACTAAGGAATCACTGTTACAGAAACAACATTATTAAGGCATTGCTACATACAGGAACTTTTATTAGGATGATACTAGTTATATATCACTGTAATAAAGCTTGCATTATAATCCTAATTGCATAAAACTGTGTTTGTGGATAGCAATGCTAGAGCTGTAGGACTTTTAATAAAGTATCAAAATAATGCTTTGGTAATAGGATTGTTTAGAATACTAATACTTCAGGGAAGGCTGAACTGACTAATGGATGTTTATATTACTGATTATACATGCTCTACCAAGAATTAAAGAGAAAAGATGTGAAAAGAACCCTCATGTACCTAGCATGCAGTGTGAAAATGTATGTGTTGAGGCATACAAACCAGCTCTCTTTAATATAGCAACTTAGTATGTCCAGTTCACTTATTGGTGCAATAGGATAGAAAGTGACTGAAACGGACATTTGCAACTGTGATAATTAAGAGGCTTAATGTTCAGATATACAGAGAAAGGGAAGTCAAATACTTTACACAATTAAATACACCCAATTCCATCTTGGGAATTGCCTGTTAGAAGAACCATTTGAGAATATGAGTTTTTCATGTGTTTTTGCGTGTGTGGAGGGGGGTTGGAGGGAGGGAGGGAGGGAGTGAGGGAGTGAGGGAGAGAGAGAGAGAAAGAGAGAGAGAGAGAGAAGAGAGAATATGTTTAAATATTATATGGATAACTCACTCTTAGATGCTACTCCATATTACATATAAACGATATAGTGATCCTTCTGAGTTATAGGTAGAAGTTAGTATCGGACTTAGGTTCAATTTTTTTTTTGGTTTTGCATTTGTTCTAAAGGAGTCAAGTATTCGGCAGTTCCCTCAAAGCATATATAATATTCACCACCAGAGACCGCCAGAGAGCCATCCAATCACCCAGTAGGCAAGGAATGCCTCTGAAATATATAGAAATATATACCTGCTGTGTGAACACGGACAAGGAAGGTTCCAGGCCGTCTGCAAAGGAATTCAGCATAGGCTACAGCACGAGAGGCCCTAACGGACGGCTCTGACACATCCATATTCGCTGTCAGGTAATGGGGCCTAGGTAATTCTGGTTTTGAAAACACTTATGGCAGTTGGAATGACTTGGAATCGGCTTGAAAAGCAAAGTACTTTTTACCACTGAAGACAGTGTATACTTCCCACAGTTCCCCTTTGATCTCTGCCTTCCAGATGTGATGAACTGCAAACAGTTGGGTGGGGTTAACTTAAGGCCCAGAAGGACACCTACTGACTCAGGTGTCCAATGGCAATTGGGAACAATCCCCTAAGGTTTTTATCACCTTTGGTGAAGGCACAAGGTTTTTTTGGTTTGGTTTTGTTTTGTTTACTGTAGGGTCTGATGGAATATGTTATTTTTCATGATTCTAATATTCTCTCATTAAATATAATCAACTCAAACTAATTTGTAGTGAGACAGTGAGCGACCCTATTTTTGAAACATCTACAAAATTGAAGTCTCTTGACTTGGGAATATGTGACATTGACAGTGAAAGGGCTTCATTATCTAATTGGTCAACTAAACACCTGCAAAAACAGAGGCACCCAAAATATTTGAAAATATTTTAACTTCCATGAATTTAACCAAAAACTTGAATTCAGATAATTTTGAAAGACACTTTTTGAATTTTGGCATTCACATGAGTTTGCAGCTTATAATCATTGGTGTTCTTATTTTTAATAGGTGTGTGTGTTGGGGGGGGCACCCCAATCCTTCCCCTTCCAATCATGCCTTGGAAGGAAGGTCTCCCTTCTCATTGTGACAGGAATAGAGAGAGTCCTTGCATGAATGCCTTATCACAAAGTGTTGAAGACTCAAGAGTCTTGAATAAATAAATGTTGACTGGTTGATTTCTTCAGAAACTGATTCTAACTTGACTGCCATCTTCTCCACAAACATTTTGTCAGTGTCCCTCAAAGCACAGATTTCATTTAAACACCCCCCCTTTTCCTCAGTCTCCTTGGAGATAACCAGTATCACACGTGGGGCCGTCATAGCCATCGCTTTCCTTCCAGCCTGCACAGCCCTTACCTGGTTTCCTTCGCTGAGAGCGTCTCCACTCTCTCCCTTGGCCTGAACAGATACCTGATTCATCATATCAATTACCAATTTTAGTTCACTCTCTTGCTCAAAATGATTACTCACTGCTTATTAAGCAAAGCTCAGTTTGGGGGGCAGGGCATAGACCCCTTTCAATATCTAACTGGAGCTATGGACCTTAGAATAATGCATAGTGCACGCAGGTTTTTGCCTGTGATTCAAGGGGTTCATATATATATGCTGAAGACTGGTGATTTGTAGCACTAGGTTAAAAACCCAAACACACACACACACACATACACACACACACTCAAAATTTGAACTGTGCAACCCTCTATTCAGCTTCTCTGCAAGCTGGAATCAAATTATTTTTCTAGCCTTCTATCAGAGTACCCCTAATCACACAGACAAGACTGAGTACCCATCACATTCCAGGGACTATTCCAAGCCCTAAATTCACAGCAACAAACAAGATAATAAGGTACTTTGATTGCTCTTATTCTATGGATCTGTAGTTATCCTGGGCCTTGCCCCGTCCTGACCTACCACTGCATATCCTCAAAGGTATGCAATTCCCAGCTTTAGAAACCTGGTTTTCCAAGTATTTTATACTCTTGTTAATTAGGTTTGCTTTCTCCTGCCAGTATACTTTGTGTTTCCTCACCTCCATGCTAGTCCCCTACCTGGAATAATCCTTCATATCTCTCCTCACCTACCAAGTATTCAAAGACAATCTCAAGCCCTTCTCTCCTTCTCCCTCTCTTTCTCTCCCTCCAGGAGGTCATTCTAGAACCATTTCAGGTCACAATTAACAAACTCTCTTCTTATAATCTCTACCAGTGATCTGGTACTTTTTCATATATTGCCTGTAGCACTTCTTTACAGTTGTCTTATTATGTAGCTTATTATTATTATTATCATCAATTTTTATTGGGGAACAGCCATGGTCATGGGTTACACATTGCTTTCATGCTACAATGGCATAGTTGACACTTTAGGGAGGGCGCAGCTCACAGTGGCCCATGCGGGGATCCAACTGGCAACCTTGGTGTTATCAGCACCACACTCGAACCAACTGAGCTAACCGGTCACTCCTGTAACTTATTATTATTGATTAATTCTTCTATGTAATCTGTGCATTATCACCCCATCTTTGGGAAAAGAGACCCTACTATGGATTTGTTTCCAGAGCAATACTGTCCATCACAGTGCCTGTTACACACACCACCTCTAAACCTCTATTTGTTGGTTATTACTGATTGATTGCAAAAGATGATGCCACTGAGATGATGAAATTGCTCTCTAATTTTCAAGGCTGGTCCAGAGAAATTTCAAAGAACTTTTTTCAACTCAGGGATTGAAAATATGACCAAAGTGATACACAGCTTAGCAAACCCACAACCACTGTTATTCATCATTCCGACTGTGAGCTGCCTGTGTGCAGCCATCGGCATGCGGACAATGTGCAAGAAGGTTGTTAATATTCTAAATAATCATTTGTTTTTTCCATCTACATACGGTAGAGATCGAATGCATTCTTATCTGACCTAACCTTCATGCTAGTACCTGAACTGCTATCTTTGAAGATAATAAAGGGCATCTTAAAACAAACAAACAAACAAACAAACAAACAAAACAGATAGCTGATGAGAACAGGTATACGGAATGCCGCCTTGTTCGGTGCTATTAGTCACTGTAAATGTATTTGCTATCTTGTTTGCATCTATAACTCTCACCATCATTTCCTTGAAGAGTAAACAAATGTTGCTTATAAACTTCCCTACACAGTCTGTCTTCGCAGGATTTTCTAACCCACCAATGTGCTGAACAGAATCAAATGCCTTGTTAAAACCAAGGATATGGCATACAAATTACAACACTATTCTCTGTCAGGGATGGTGTGACTACATTTCTTAAGCATTAAACTTGTTTTCTTTGAAATCTGAAAGAACAATACGTCCTGATTGTTATCCTGGCACATACAGTTCCACTCATGCCTATGCAGCCACACAGTCGATGTACCTTTGAAATCCTAAAGAACATCTTCCACCTTCCAGAGCCCGGGGCAATCTCCATGTGGGTTGCTGTTTACCCCAGTGGCAGATTTCCATAAAGCTATAATCACTACCAGATGGTCCACAAAATGATGATTGTTTGACGGCAAAACAAATATGAATTTATCTCTATAAAAGCATGATGTTATTTGTTATTTGAGCTTATGTCCTATACTAACCACTGAGTAATATTAATTTTGAATTTGGTGATTAATAAACACCATATTTTTTACTATCAACTTGAGATTCAGGTCATTAATAACAGTAATACTTAATATTTATTGTGTGGTATTGTTGTGTGCTGGAACCTGTACTAAATATTTTATACATGTGATTTTGTTGAATTCATGTAGCAACTCCATGGAGTGTGTACAATTATTGTTTCACCATTTTGCAGATGAGGAAACTGAGGCACAGAGAGGCTCAGTCCCTTACTCTAGGTTTCACAATGAGTTTGAAAAAGCCAGCATTTGAATCCAAACAGTTTGGCATTAAATCAGCTCTCCTTAACCAATATGTTATACTACTTCTCATTTATTTAATTCTATTCTTTTTCCCCCCAGGTTTATTGAGCTATGAGTGACATACAGCACTGTTTCAGTTTAAGGTATATCGCATAATGATTTGACTTATCTATGCTGTGAAATAATTACTACAACAAATTTTGTTAACATCCATCATCTCATATAAATATGAAAAAAAGAAAAAGAAAAAAAATTGGCTTTTTTCCTTGTGATGAGAATTCTATTCAGTTTCATTCTGCAATTAGGAATTTGAGGTACCACTAACTCTAACCTGTCTTGCCACATCACAGGAAAATGGTGTCAGATGTTCATCGTGACTCCAAATACACAGTATGCATGTCAATGGGATGACCTGTGGGTCTGGTATCACCGTTTCTGAGTTGCCCTCCATGGAACCAGGGAACCTCTACCTCCACAACAAAATGTGTTCCATGCCATGGTTTGTATTATGGACTTTATACTGACTCACAATTTGTCTGACTAGATGGTTAAAGCTAAAATAAGCACAAAATCACCAAGAATGGTGCCGCTCTTTACACCACAGTGGGGACAGGGTGCTGGTTAAACCAGACATTTTCCCTAGAGCTTCTGTTTCTCCAACATAGGAAGAAAGGAAGGCACTAATCCTTATCACAGTTTGGCCTACCTCAAGCACGACCTTTAATGCAACTCTGATAGAAGCTAGCTTCTCCGTTCACATAGTCACTAAAAGACAAGGAAAGCATTTCTTTGGTGAATATCCTGATTAGGGTGCAGAGTTAGGATTTCAGACTAGGAATTAATGCTGAGTCTAACTATATACTCAAGGCCTATTGGCCTTCTGTAACTCCTTTATATCCTTCTAGCACATAACAGTGTGAATCATTCATTTGATTCTTATCATCCGTATGTGGCTATCATTATTTTTATTTATTTGCATCTATATTTTTGCATGCTACGTCTTACATTGCCAGCACGGGGTCCTTGAATCATCTCCACACTGTGGACTCTGAGTTCTGTCAAATGCTGCCTTAGCTATTGGCTTCTCTGGCTGTTGGAAAGGCCTCAGGGTGAACAGACAACAAGACAAGTGGCAATGCCAAGAAATGTTGCCAGGGTTGCACTGTCCCTGTGATTAATGACATCTGGGTATCTCCTAAATTATTACTGCACTTGGCACCTAATTCGCAACCTGAAGGCAAAAAATGTACATATGTAGTACTTGTATTTTCAAAACCTCTCAGATCAGTTCAAGTCAATGAACATTTATTAGTCCTTTACTTATGCAAAGGTTACCTACTGTTCATGTATGTCACATACAGCAAAACAAAATACAGCGCCTATGGTAGAGGAGGTTGCATTCAAGCAGGAGAGATACATCCTTGAACAGTTTCAGTTGGTTTCCTCACTAAAGCAATGCAGAGACAGAACAAGGGATAGCCATGTTAGCTCAGCGAGGACCACTAGGCCAGGTGGGAATACTGTTCCCGGGCAAGACCCACAGAAGAAAAGGCCTGGAGTCATCATGAAGCAGCGTGGTGTATGGAGGGGGCCATAGAGAGATAGAGATCCCAAGAAGAAGAAGTTATGTGGGATGGGGGCAGGGTTGCATTATGTTTTTCCTCAGCTTGCCCGCCCCCATCCCCCAGCTCCTTCACCAAGTTGTATATTTTCCCTCCTAATGGTTCTCTCTAATATTATTCCTTTTTCTCCGTCCCTCTTTTTATTGGTCTGCTGCAGTAGTCTGCCAACCAAAATAAATAAATAAATAAATAAATAAATAAATAAATAAATAAATAAAGTTTTAATGTTTCGAAAGAAGTTGGAAGAACAAGCTATCCATGACAGGGCCTCTGTTCACCTGTCCTGCTCCATCTCTGATGCTCTCCTCTGCTCCCAGGCACCAGCATGAAAGGACTGATTGGCGCCTGTTCCCTGGTCATGCCCCTGGAACCATGCACTCGTCTCTCTCTCCCCGCTCCCCCATGAGTATTTCCAATAAACTCTTCTTCAGCTGGAGCATTACTCCATCTATGAGGCCTCTGCTCCTTCTCCCAGGGAAAAAGCACTGCACTTGTTCCTTCCCTAGCTCCTTATGCAACGTTCAAGGTGGTTCTTACCCTGCTGTTTTGCAATTGCTTGTTAGCAGAAATATTTCTCCACCAGAATATAAATCCCTTGAGGGCAAGGACTGTGTATTAACTGTGTCCTAACCCCAGCTTCTTACTCATAATAGGTACCCATTTAATGCTTGTGGATGAGAGAAAGAGAAGGAGAAAAAATGAGTAATGTTGCCTGACTCCCATGGCAACAGAAGCCTCAGCGAAAGTAGCCAGTGTAAGTGTCTTCTCTATCTACAACACCACAGCTAATCAGAGAGGACTGTGTGGACACAACCACCACATGCCCAGATTAGGTCTATAGAACCTACTAAACAGTCAGCGTCTATTAAATGTTTACTATTAATACAGCTTTTTCACTAAAAGAGAAGGGAATCAGTGGAACCACCATCCTAGCTAATTAATTTTCTGTGTGAAAAGAAGTACTAATCTCCATTTTAGAGCATCAGTCATGGAAAATAAACTGAAATGTGACCAGATTTTAAAATGTTGCTTGTTCTAAAATCAGATGTAAATGAAAGCCTCCAGGATTCTGTGAGAGGCGATTATATGGTACTAAGAAACCCCATTTAAACTCAATCTTCTAGGAAACTTTAAAATACTTTTTACCAGTTTTAAACTGTTCCCTAATATCACCCTTCATATGCTTTCCTTGTCAAAGAAGCTTTGCTCTAAAAAAACTTCTCCCGATTTCTAAGTGAAATATTACAGAATTTCCCAGAAGCATTAGCGATGGTTTCTTAGCAACTGTTGATATGTCTCAAAACAACCTGAGACAATCTTCTCTGAGACATGTAGTTTCTCTCTCTCTCTCTCCCTCTGCTAACAGAATTCCACAATATGGCACAAAAGATTCATGTGGTTAAAAATAGCTCGGGACACACATTTTTAAAGTTGCTGGCGTCTTAATGATTTAAATCTCCCATATCACAGCTTTGGGTAGGTGTGCCTTGACAATAGTATATCAAAGAGTTCTATGCAGAGAGACTTTAGAATCTTTTTCTTTTTTAATCACACCATTAACACACTTGACATTTCAGAAATAATGTTTATTGATTTTGGTGTTAGCACTCCCATAAATTAAGAGATGTAATAGACGGAATTACTGTGGTACTATAAAAAATGTGTCATTCAGATTGTTAACTACATATTAGAAAAAGCACAGACTCTGGATTCATGTAAAAATAGCTCCTGATGTGGGTAGTAAATAGGAGATGAAGGAAACTGATATATTCCAGTGATGACGGGTCTATCTCCACCATTCTATCCTGCCTGTTGTGTCAAAAACAACTGAACTTGTTTAATAAAAGCAAGCTATAATAGCAATTGTCATTGTGCACACACACACACACAACACACACACCACACAACACACACAACACCCCCCCACACACCACACAACACCCCCACACACACATAACATACACAACACCTCCCCACACACACACCACACAACACCTCCCCACACACACACCACACAACACACACAACACCCCCCCACACACAACACACAACACACACAACACCTCCCACACACCCCCCCCACACACACACACACAGCTCAAAGATGAAAAATAAGACACATGAATTTAAGGTTATTCATCCCAAAAGGAGTCAGCATAATGAAAAGTATTAGAAATTGAGAAAAAAGAATTTAGAACCTGTAGCAGAAAAGAAACACATGGTACAAAGAGCAAAAATGACCCCTAATAATCTATGATTACGGTTCTGGGGTAAGAGTAGGTAAAGTTCAAAATGGTGAAATCACCATGCAATGGACAGACTGAAAGACTTCCTCTGTGTGTCTATCTGCATGTTTAATAGGACATACATGGGATAAAAATTGTATTTACACCTCATAGGGTTATTGTGAGGAATAAATGAGCTAACGCACATAAACATATCATAGTACCTGGTAAGTAACAAGTGCTTAATATGTTTAGCTGCAATAATCACCATCACCATCACCATCACCATCATTTCTCCCATTTTGTATGCGAGGACACTGAGTTTCCAGGGAAGTTAGGCAAATTACTTAAGGTCACACAGCTACCAAGGCACTAGGCAGAGACTGACATTTAATTGCAAAGCTCATGACCTTTCCAAGTTCACTATTGGTGTAAGCATTCTTATAGAAGGGTCAAGCATTTTGCTTCTATGAAATGGGTTTCAAGTGAAAAGAAAATATAGTTGCTGCTACCATCTTCATTTTTATAATTGTGCACTCAAATAAATCTAATTAAAACTACTCATAGCATGAGTTTTATTGACTAGGCATATTAGAATAATCTATTGCTTGGCTAAGGCATTTCCTGGTCATAGGTTAAGTATCTAGAAGTGGCTTTTGCTGAAGTCATTGCCAGTCTGTCATTGATCTCCCATTCTGTACACATCCAATTAGCATTCTGGAAGTCACACAAGTTGCTGAGGTGACTAACTTGATTGTTGTTTTAAAACAATACTATTATTGGGGATATAGTGAATAATTTTTCCATATGTGAACATCAAAATTCATTCATTAAAGAGTTCATCAAGGGCCGGCCGAGTGGCACATTGGTTAAGAGCTGGTTTGAGATGCCAGTGGCCCCGGTTCGGATCCCACATATGAGGGCCAGTGACACTGCCCTCTACAGCTACTAACAGCTCCACCTGGAGCTGGGCTGTGCGAGCCCTGGTGATGGTGTAGGCTGCAGCCCCTGCTGCAGTAGGCTGCCATAGGCTACAGTGAGTGTCTGGCAGCCAGCGTGAGCGGCTGGCAGCCAGCATGAGCTGCCAATAGCTGCGTGAGCGACCATCCAGAGGCCGGTGACCAATCTGCCTCATCTGAGAAAAGTGCAATGACCATACCAACATGGGCCAGTGAAGCAACGTCCTCCACAACTAGACTGAAGAACAAAAATACAGCGACTTGTCTGGTCCCCTTCCCCAATTCCCCAACGCTATTCCCCTCGCCCAATTCCCCAATAAAATCTTAAAAAAAAAAAAAAAAAAAGAGTTCATCAAATACGTCTGGATATAAATTAATAATGTGTCTGTGTTCTGGTTTGGAGATGAAGAAAGAAAGTTACTTGAAAATAAAAGGGCAGGAGATTTATTTTTAGCCCAAGACATACTCAGAGTTAATAGTCTTAAGCCAGTATGGCTCAGGGCCAGAGCAAAATTCACTAATTTGAATCTCTTTTTGTCGCCCTTCCTCTTTGCTCTCAAACAGACAAGCTAATAAGCAATGGGGACATATCTTGGATCTACAGAATAATTCTACAGTTTCTATTTTCTAAATCATCAAGCTGTTCTTTAGTTTTATAGAGCAGTTTTTCAACTGTTGAAGATCTTTCTGCAGGAAAGCAATTTGATTTCTATCCTTGGCTTTTCGATTTTACATTCCATTATCACTAAACATTGATTAAGCCTGCTATAATACACTCCCTTGTATTTCAGTCTTTGAATTCTCAGAAGGTCATTATTTATTGCAATTTAATCTAGAAATATTTTAAAAATATGGTTAGTGCAGGTGCTGTATTTATTAGTGTTAACCTTAGTTTTTTATTCCAGGAAAAAAAATGAATTGATGTTTCTTAACAAATATGGCATGTTGAATTCAGATGCTTTTTAAAAGATATATAAAAATTAATATTCTTTTCATGAGAATATTATTACTAAAGAAAACTTAGGATCTGATAGGCAACTTCCTAAAATGGCTCAACAATCCTTATCTCTTGGTATTCATTCTCTGTGTTATCCCCTCTCCCTGCATATGAGTTGGACCTAGTGACTTGCTTCTAATGAATGGAATATGACCAAACTGATGGGATGTCACTTCAATGATTAGGCTACAAAAGGCTGTGACTTCTACCATATTAGCACTCTCTGTCTTGCTGGCACTCTCTTGCCCTGCCTTCTCACTTCCTTGCTCTGATGGAGCAAGCTGCCACGTTGTGAGATGCTCTATGGAGAGGCCTCAATCCAACAGCCTGTGAAGAACTGAGTCCTGCCCACAATCAAATGAGTGAGAAAGTGGATCCTTCCCGGCAGAGTCTTGAGAGAACCAGAGGACCCAGGAATGTCATGCCTATTTTCCTTGCCCACAGAAAATAGAAGATAATAAATGTAAAGCCACTAAATTTGGGGGTCATTTGATATATAACAATAAATAAAAGCGCCAAAATACATAAGAATCATCAATCATTCATACTATGTAGTAAATATTTAACAAGCATCTTATGTGCCAGGCATTGGGCTAGGTACTGGGAATGAAACACATATGGTCCTTGTCCTCTGGACCCAGGAGAATATTACCCTGTCTGCTGTTCCCTGGCTGCCAATTTTCATTTGATTCCCCAAAGGAACTTTGATGAGTGTTGACTGCCATTTTATGAGTGTATCTTTTGGTGGAGAGATACACTCCTCCACAGAAGGCCTTTGGTAAGCCATAGCTGGGTCTGAACAATGATCTCCCATTCTGGGGGGCCAGCAGTCCTCTTCTCAGGAACAAGAGTCCTGACATATGTAGGTAGTGATACTTTACTACTCAGATTCTTTACACAGGAAGGATAAGAACAAGGCTTGAATACAGTTTTCTCATAGTAACAATAAACCTATCCCATTAATCTAATCATAATAGTAATTATAATTGAGACCCAATTATAATTGTTGTAACAACAATGAACTGCAAATCTTCTTTAAGTTAGTAGTCTTCATCTGCTTCTGCTAAATTATTCCTATCAACCTTACAAGATACCATACATTTATCGTGCATATTTTTTTATGTTCTAGTCAACTTTATTTACATTGCCTTCAGATTTTGTGCCACATTCTTTTGGTGGTAAATCTTTATTCTTTAAGATCAGTACATTTTTAGAAATATCTTAAGTCATTAATATTTAAATATCTGTGGATTCTGAAGTAGAGTTCAAAGATTACTTTGTGGAAGTCCATGAATATGAGCAGACATCTTTCTCTTCTAGCTTCTAGACACACAGTTGGACCAGTGAGTCATTTAGGCAGTACATAGAAGTGACAGTGAAGCAGAACTTCATAATGAAACTAGTGGAATAAACCCCAAATGTTGGGGATAAAATTTATTAAGTTACTCTAAAAGACAATATCTAAGGCCCAATGTGGAGAGAGCGCAACTCTGGTTGAATAACTCAGAAAGAATGTATCAATAGAAGAGAGAGAATTAGCAGAGATCAGGGAAAAATGGGGATCAGAGAGCTGACTTTGGCAGTACTCAGGAAGCACAAGCCAGGACAGAGAATTCTGGGCATATTCACCAGTGTGCTAAGGACTGGTGAATTACATGGTGAGCACAAAAGGTATGACCCTGCTCTCAGGAACTCTACATTCTAGTAGACCCGATGGCAAAGTGCCTAGGCTAGTTGGCAAGAATATGCATGGAAGAGCTGGCTAGATGTTACCTTTACAATCACCTAATTCTTCCTGTTGTGCATCTAGGCTCACCAGGTAATATCATTATAAGATGCTTTCCAATAGACTTCCTCAGTGATGACCAGTTGACATAAACTTTCCCATTCACTTGCCAGTTACAACTCATAACTTAATACATTGGCATTCTAAGTTTTCCATATCAGTCACTTATGAGTCTTGCTAGCATTCTTTCTGAGAATCACCTAAAAAGTTGATGCAAAGTAGCAGCCATCGAAGAGAGATCACCAGGCAGGACTGGGGAGAGGTAGTTGGAAGCAGCGAACATGGGGAGAGATGATGAGCCAGGACCCATGGTCAGGAGGGACCTAAACTACTAGCCGGGGGAAATGATAACTTGTCAAGTGCTAAGGCAAAGTTTAAGACAGAAATTGGAGAGTGAGAAGCAAAGTGAATATCTTTGAGTTAAGATAAGTTAAAGATGGAAAAGAGTCAAGGAATAAATAGAGGTGAACAGTTCAGGACTAAGGGAAATAAAAGGTATTAGTTTTTTGGGTCTGAGAAACTGGGAGGATAGTGGAATTATTCATTGAAATGAAAAAGACTTGGTGGGAGGGAGTGGATTTAAGGAGGAGGAAAATCAATCCTACGTGGGCCACCTTAAGTTTGAGATATCGTCACACTATCACATAGACTGTTTAGATAAACTAATCTAGACTGTTTAGATAAACTAATCTGAAGTGCACAGGAGTCTCTGAGATGAAGGTTTAACTTTAAAGTCACTGGCTTATAAAAGGTACTTCAAGACATGGAACTGGATAGAACTACTTGGAAAGAGAAGGTAGATACAGAATGTCTACAAAGCGCTGGAGGGACTCCAACACTTGTAAGTCTAATGCAGGATGAACTTGAGAAGTGGGGCCGCTAGGTCAAAGGGCATATACATTTAATAATTTTTCTATATACTGTCAAATTGACCTCCATTGAGGTTGTACCTCTTTGCTCCCAATGAAAATACCCTCTCTTCAATAACCTTCTCAATAAGATGTTTTCAAATGTTTCTATCTTTGCTAATTTGGTAGGTTAAAAATGTAACTTCAGTGTAGTTTTTATTTATTTTTATTTGTGAGTAAGCTTGAGTATCTCTTCAAATATTTAAGAGGCTTGTTTGGACCTACCTGTGACCTGACTATTCATAATCCTTGATGGGTAGATTTCTCACGATAGGTGAAAATAAAGATGTTTGTATAGCAATGGGAAGGATTCTGTGGCAGGGTAGCAGGGAGACATGATGAGGCAAGAGAGAAAGGATGTTGCTGCGGGATTCATCCCTAAAAGGGAAGAGGGTTCAGGATCCATGGCACAGGCAGGGGTTAGGGGGAAGGGGGCAGGGACACTCTTCCCACGGTAATGGGAATTAAGGCAGAGTGTGTGGGTACAGATGTCTGAAGACTTGAGCATTGGTGCTGAGAAGATGAGGTGGTTCTCCTGATTCTATCTATTCTGACTGTGAGGTATGAGAGGGGAGGAGAAGCTGGAGCCATGAGAGGAAACTGTGAAACAGTGCCCTGGAGGACTGGAGAAGTGAACTTACTAGAAGAGTGGCCAACGGTAGCCTGACAATTCTGCATGTCCTTTTGAGATTTGAGGTCATCAATTTGAAGTGAGTCTTGACAACATGGTTGGGTGATTTTTCTCCAGAGATGTTCAATTGCTTGGATATAGGTATAACATGAGAGAGATACAAGATATTAAAGGGTTTAAAAGATAATGATTGTTGACCTAGGCCATGGAACCATGAAACCACCAGGTACGGAGAGCTGAGGTGGTAACAGTAAAAAGTAGAGGGGTAAATGGATTGAAGGACTCCGTGAAGTTGAGGGAGCTGCTAGAATAGGAATACATGAGTATGTGAATGGGGAGAGTCTTAGGAGGTGGTACCTGAGAGTAATAAATAGAGTCGGCGGTGGGTTAGCCCTGGCCCAAAAGGAGCTGGAGATAGTACACAAAGATGAAGGAGTCATGAGCCTACAAGAGCAGTTTGAGGTGTGCAGGCGAGAAGGCTGTAGGAGAAGCAGGATCCTCCTGAGAGAGCCAAGATTCAGCAGAGGACGATAGCTGAAAGAGTTGGAAGCGTTTCCCCCCACAGATAGGAATTCTAGAGAGCTCAGTGAAAAGCATGGCATGGAGGAAGAAGTGGGAAACAGAACTGGGGAAAGAAAAAACAGAAGAGAATAAATATGAAGATCCAGGAGCGGTTAGATGAGTGCAGGCACTTACACCATGAGTAGAGAAAAATCTAGAACCTAGAAGAAATAATGAAATCATACAGTCTAAGATATGACGAAATTAGGCAGTTTCCACAAATGTGTATTATACAAGGATCTACAAAATAGTAAATTCCTAGCACATAATATTGCAACTGGTTCCTTTTGAACTTAAGATTTTTAGAATCCCATTGTGCATTATAGAAAGAAGCTGTTCAGTATTTTACAACTGGGAGCTATTGTGCTGAAATTAAAACCCAGAAGTTTTCTTTATGATGATAAGCCTCCTAATCTTATAGGAGAAATTTTTAAGTTCTAATTAAACTTCTAAATTAACCTAAATGGAGGCTTCAATCATTTAATAGAATTCTAGAAGTACAAATTACATGGAAGCTTAGATGTCATCTAGTTCATCCAAACTATCCTAAAGAAAAGAAAAACAAACAAAAAAACACCCATCTTTTATATTAACGCCCCCCTTCCTCCAAACTCTAACTTTCTCAGCCTCTTCTCAGCATAAATCCTTTAATTCTTGTCCTGACTAAAATCTGACAGCCCCTAACAACTCTATTTCCCTTGCAGCCCTCTCAAATAGAAACTCAGTGCCTGGAGGTGGGGCAGGTGTGATCCCTCCCCATTGCCAGTTCCAAAGGGTTTCCCCACTGACCTTCAAAACCCTCAGCTCAAAAGAGTCCCATGCCCAGCATGCTTCCCACTAGGAACTAGGCAAGCTGAAAGACATTTAACAATCTGCTTGAAGGCATCAGAGAGATACAAAAACCTGGGATAGTAGGACAAAGAATCAGGAGAAGAAGGAAGCCTGGCATAGTGAGCCTGGTATTTGGAGCTGCCTTTCCTTTGTGGGGGCTGACTCTGAAATTTCAGGGTCTGCCATGGAAGAGTGGCCCTGGTAAACACATGAGGGTTTTGGATGGGGTTTGGAAGGACTACACTTCACAAGTAAGGCCATTAAAAACAGATCAGCCAACACAGCGACTGAAGACCAGCTTAAAGACATCTCAGGCCTTACCTGGATGAATGGTATCAGAAATCGCTAGTGCCCTAAGCTAGCTGCCTGCTTGAAGCAGAAATAAATCCTTTCTGGAAAAAAAGTAACATTTCACAGAGCCTTAAATTACCTCTGTAAATTTTATATACACAACATCTGGCCCCTATTAAAAAAAAAGATAGATACATATATAGAGTTGACTGAAACCCAAAAGAAAAACACACAATAGAAACAACCCAGATGATTCAGATAAAGGAGTTTAGCAGACATGGACTTCAGACTTCTAGTAATGTTTTCAAGACAAGTTTGAGCATTTTGGTAGAAAACTGGAAGTTTTTTTTTTAAATTAATTTATTTATTTTTAATTAGCTTCAGAAAAACTGGAAGTTTTTAAATGAATTAAATTAAATTGCTAGACCCAAAAATACTGTAACTCAAATTTTGAACTCAATGAAAGGCTTTCAGAGAAGATTTACATAGATGAAACTGGAAGATACAGGTTATTAAGAAAAAACTCCAGAATGAAGTACAGAAAAACAACAAAAGCTGGGGGAAAAGAGCCCATGAGATATGGAGAGGAGGTCTAAATACCTATAATTGGAGTCAAAACAAAAGAGAGGATAGAGAGTCAGGGGCAGAAGCAATATATTTAAAGAGAAAATGGCAAAGAAGTTTCAACAACCAATGGAAAACATCAAAGGGAACTGTGAATTTCAGGGAAGACACATATAAGAACTATAATAACACATAGATATATGATAGTTAAAAAAAACAAGAAGTTAATACTGAAAGCAATCAGAGAAAAAAAAGAAAGACTACCTTCAAAGAACCCACGATTAGACTGATAGCTGAATAGTATCATATCTATTGAAGGTATCAAATTTATTATTAAAAACCTTCCCATGATGGAAACTCCAGACCCAGATAACTTCACTGATTAATTCTCCCAAACATTTAAAGAAGAAATAACACCAACATGACATAAACTCCTCCACAGAACAGAAAAAGAAGATTCCTTCCCAACCCACTTTATAAAAGTAACACATGTTTGATCTAAATTGACAAGGACATTATAAAAAAATTACGGGCCAATTTTTCTTATGAATATGGATGAAAATGTCCTAAGCAAAATATAGCAAACTAAATCCAGCAATATATTAAAAGAATAGTGTATTAAAACCAAGTTGGATTTTGTCCCAGGAATATAAGGTTGATTGAATATTTGAAAATCAATCAATGTAATTTACCATATTAAAAAAGTAAAAAAGAAAATCATTTGATCATCTCAAAAGATGCAGATAAATCATGTGATTAAAAAAAATCAACATCTCAAAAACACTGTGTAAACGAGGACTAGGAGAAAACTTCCTTAATCAGATAAAGAATATCTACAATAAAACCTAACGGAAACTCCATACTTAAAATATTAAAACTTTTCCCTCTGAAATGAGATGCCCATATGACCATTTCTAATTCAGCAATTCACTGAACACCCTAGACAAAGCAAGAAGCTAAAACAATTCAACAAAAAATATGCCAGATCTATAAGTAGAATACTATAAAACAATATTAAAAGAAAAAATTGAACTAAATTAATGAAAGGATATACCATATTCATAGGTTGAAAAAGTCAATACTGTAAAAATTCCCACTTTTTCCAAATTGATATATAGATCCAATTTAATAGCAGAGTCCCAGCATGATTTTGTAGAAACTGACAAGCTGATTCTAAAATTGAAATGAAAGTGAAGAGTCAAGAACAGCTAAGAAAAAGAAGAATGAAATTAGGCAACGTTCTCTACTGCATATCAAGACTTACTATAAACCTACAGTAAAGAGTGTGGTATTGACACAAAGTTGGACAATTAAATGGAACAGAGAATCCAGAAACATACTTCAGTATATGTGGAAAACTTAATATGTAACAAAAGTGACAGAGCAGTGTGGGAAGAATGATCTTTTTGATAGATGATGCAGTGCCAATTGGAGATCTATATGACAAAAAAACGAAATTTAACGTCTACCTCCTACTATCAACAAAAACCTATTCCTAGTAACTCACAGAAACTATCTGAAAGGTAAAATAATAAAGCATCTAGATAACAAAGCTGCCCAACATAACAATTAACAGCCACATGGTGGCTATTTAAATTTATTAAAATTAAACAAATATTAAAATCAGTTCCTCAGTCACACTAGCCGTATTTCCAGGGCTCACTAGCCACATGTGGGCAGTGACTATTGCATTCAATGGTAGAGTACATTTGCATCTTTGCAAAAAGTTTTATTGTACAGCGTTGGATATTGACTATCTTTTTAATCTTGGGGTAGACAATGATCTCAAACGTGCTATAAAAAACACAAACCACAGAGAAAAAGATTCATAAGTTAGACTACATTAAAACTAAAAACTTCTGGTTATCAAAAGACCACAGTAAGGAAATCAAAAGTCAGGGTGCCATGTAGGAGAAATTATTTGTTATACATTTATCCACTAATGAACTCACACCCAAAATATAATAAAAACTCCTATAGGTCAATAAGAAAAAGACAGGCAATCCAATAGAATAAGTGAACAGGTGCTTTGTAGGAATGTATCAATCTCATTAATAATCATCAGGGAAATCAAATTTAAACCACAATGAGATACCAAAAAACACATCCACCAGAATGGTGAAATTTAAAAAACTGACAATATTGGGCCACCAGAGTGGAGCACTGGTTAAGAGCTGGTTTGGGGATGCCAGCGGCCCCAGTTGGGATCCCACATATGAGGGTCAGTGACACTGCCCTCTACAGCTAAGATGGTGAACAACAGCTCCATTTGGAGCTGGGCTGTGCGAGCCCCGGTGACGGTGGAGGCTGCAGCCCTTGCTGCAGTGGGCTGCCATAGGCTACAGTGAGTGGCCGGCAGCCAGCATGAGTGGCTGGCAGCCAGCGTGAGCTGCCAATAGCTGCGGTGAGTGACCACCCAGAGGCCGGTGACCGATCTGCCTCATCCGGGAAGAGCGCAATGACGATACCAACATGGGCCAGTGAAGCAACGTCCTCCGCAACTAGACTGAAGAATAAAAAGACAGCAACTTGTCTGTTCCCCTCCCCTAATTCCCCAATAAAATCTTTTAAAAATAAAAAATAAAAAACTGACAATATTGAACAATGGTCAGAATCTGGAGCAACTGAAATGCCTATGCTGTTGATGGGAGTGTATATTGATACAATAGTTTGGAAAACTGGTATTACCTACTGAAGTTGAACATATTCATAACGGCAATTTCATTCTTGGTATGTACCCAAGAGAAATACATACATATCTGTATAGAATGATCATAGCTAACACTTGGGGTGGGGGAAGAACCCATATGTCCATCAAGGGTAGAAAGATCAATAAATTGTGACATAGTCATACAGTAAAATACTGTACTATGTAGCAATAAAAATTAATAAATTCCTGTTATATGCAAAAACATGAATGAATCTCACAAACATTGCACTGAAGTAGACTGAATTAAAATAATACAATACATAATATATTATTCAATTGATATAAAGTTCAAAAACAGGCAAAACTGATTAATATAATAAGGTTTGAGAAGTCAAACAACTTTCATTTATGGAGAAAGGAGAGAAAGTGACTGGAAGCAGGTATGAGTTGGGAACTTCTGAGATTTTAGAAATGTATTTCTTGACTGAATGATGCTTACACAGGTAGAATCACTAGAAGAAAATTAATAATTTGTATGCATACGATTTGTGTGCTTTTGTGAGTGTATATTATACTTCAATAATAAGAAGTATTATTGGTTCCAAAATCAGTTCCTTTGATGTATGTGCCATGGGGTTCTATTGCGTTGTTGGAAAAGTCGTGACCCATTTTTGCAACGAAAAACAGAAAAAATACATCATGACTTTTCCAACAACCCAATAGTACCTCTACCTCCTCCTATTACTATTACTTATTGATCCAGGCTCTGTAAGACTTTAGCATTTGATTCATAGCCTTTCCTTCTACCTGACGTCCCACTATCATCCAAGGTGATTTTCTATCCATGTGGATGACCATGCAACACTCTGGCTTCTCTTTCTTGATTTCTGCTTCAGCTGAGCACTCCCAACAGCCTCACTGAGGAACTGATCAACGCCAAAGGCAACTCTCCCTCTAAAACCATTCTAAGACCAAAATATCCTATCTCTTCAGATCTCTTAGAAGAGCCTCAAGATTTATGTTCTTCGATCTCATGAGAACTTCTAGTCCACATTTTCTACTCTTCCTTTATTAAACTTTAGCTTCTATGTTTTGTCACTTCAATAATTTTCTTACCATTATTCTCAAATTCCTTGCTTGCTGTCTTTCCATTTTAACACCTGGCAAAGTTTCAATTCTAACTAACTCTATTTTGCACTTAGGTCCAGGTTGCCAAACACTGCTGGAGAAGATCGCATAACTTGGCATACCTCAAGTGGACCCTCTATGCCCCCTTTTCCTGACCTACTTCTCTAATCTGCTGTTCCATCCCCCATGGAAGAAAGTATAATCTCCATTCTTTCTAAAGTGCTGAAATCCCTCTCTGTCAGCAGATGAGTTTTCTTCCAACGTCACAGAAAATATAGAAACCAAAAAAATATCCTTTTCTTGCCAAACTAAAAATACATCTGAATCTATAACCATATTTTGTTCTCTATAAGTTCTGTTAAAAAGAAACAGCCATCTCTTGTCCCTCCATCACCCCCACCTTTTCTGGGACTTTGATCTTTTAATTCTCTTCTTCCTGAGTTTTCCCTCTCTGTTGGCCCTTTCCTATTAGTGTCTAAAATACTCAAGTATTTAAAAATAGTCAAGTAGTTAAAAGCAAACAAATCAATTACATTGAAAAATAAAACCACTCTTCCCCTCCATTTTCCTCTCCATGAATAATCCTATCTTCCTCTCCCAATTAATGAAAGGATTATTAATTCCATGTCTACTTCCTCATCTCCCCACTCTGGCCTCAAACCACAACAGTCTGGCTACTCACCACAAGGACACAAATGACCCTGTTGTTGCAAAACCCTAAGCATTTGTAGACTTTCCTTACGTGGCTTTTCTGAACACCTGACATGCTCACAGTGCACTCCTCCCAAGGCTCCAGGTGGCTCCAGGAGTCTCCTCCTACACTTTCGGCCCCCCTTTCTGAGTGCCTTTCACAGACAGTCTTCAGCTCATCTTTTAAATGATGGTATGCTTCAGAATTCTCTATTAGGCCAGTTTCCCTTTTCATTTTACATATGCCTGGTTGACCTCATCTATTAACAAGGCCTCAATTATGATGTATAGCGGATGACTTCCAAATCCACATTTGTATTCCTGGCATGTATCGTGAAGTTCAGAGACATGACACTTGGATGTCTTGTGTGCTCTCTAAACTTAGGATCTTGAAACCTGAACCATCCCATCCCACTGCTGAATGGCATCATCCATCACCCAATTTCCACAACATTATCAATTCCATCTCCTAAAACATAGTTTCTCTTTATCTCTAGTGTCATCTTTTATTTCCATACACCTTCACCCTCATCTAGGTTATCACCATATTCTGTTTTCTTGTTCCTAACTCATCTCCCACCTCCCTTCCGATCTCTATACTGTTGCAGCAGGGAGCTGAGATTGTTTAAACTTTTGTCTTATTAAATTATCAGATTCATGAGAATAGGGACCATGTCTATCTTGCTAACCTATCAATTACCATAGTGTCTGGTACATAGTAAAATTAAAGAAATATTTGTGGAAGAGATCAATAAATTGGCAACACTGACTTAATTTAATATGGAAATAATGTTGAAATAGCCTTGAAGACTTCACAGGGATGCCATGTCTATTTCTGCTCCCATTGTACCCGAGTCTAGCATAAATCTGACCCACATGTGTTGAATCAACGAGAATAAAATTAAATATATTAACATACTTTGCAAAATGGCATGTAAAATGCTATACAAATGAAACATGCAAAGAATAAGGCAGTGCTATTTCTCATACAGAAGAGAACTGGTCAGTTCACCCTGCCAACTCTACCCTACCACTGTCTTCCCTATCTCCTTCCTTGCTTTATTTATTCCAAGGCAGTTTTCATCTCCTATGAAATTCTATAATTTACTTATTTCGTTTATTGGTGTCTCTTCCACTAGAAATGTAAGCTCCATAGAGCAGTAATTTAACCTGTTCTGTTATTGAAGACATAATAGGTGCTCAGTGAATATTATTAAATTAAATTGACTGTACCTGAGACTGTGTTAGATATGTCGAATATTTTATCTTAATCTTTTAAAAAAAATCTAGTAAGATCCCTTTATCTCCACTTTAGAGATTTAAAGAAAGGAGTCTCATAAAAGGTACATTATTCCTTAAGATGTAGAAGAATGCTATAGGAGGAAACCAAAAGGTAAGACAAACAGAAGCACAAATAAGATGTAGGAAAAAAAAAATTCAAATATGTCAGTCATCACAATAAAAATACACAGATTAAACTCTCTCATTTAAACATAAAAATTATAGGCTAGATTTTTAAAAGTACAGCAATATGACAAAAAATATATATATAGCACTTAGACATAAGGACACTATACTTCTTGTGCCAGCCAAGATGCAGTAAGCCCACTACAGCCTTTCTCTCTCATTGATTAAAACAAAAACACCAGGATTAAAAAAGCAACTACCCTAGAACTCTGAAAAGTTAGCAGTAGTAGCAGATTGAGAGAGTAGCCAAAAGTTGAACAACTTCCATGGGAGTAAGTTCCCTGGTTTTTCCTCTTTTCTCTCTTAGCTTTGACCCAGGGTTGCCCCACTGTGGAACTATGCAAGGAGTGCAGACAACAACATTGGGAAAAACCCCTGACCAGATAACCAGGGAACCGGGTCCCTACGAGTTGAAGAGGGTGGGGAAGATCCCCGTGACTTTTTCTTTCTTTCTTCCTTCTCTCACAGTCCTGCCCCAAGGGTGGCCCTAGTCTTTCTAGCCTGAAGACCAGAAAAAGGAGCTTCTGGAATCTAGAAAGTGTGGGAGAAATTCTTGAATGCCAAGAGCTGGAGAAGTGGATGCCTTCACTTTATATACGACCTGAGAAAGCCCCGTGCTCACCCCCAAGTGTGCATGTACAGGACAGAGCCGCCCGGCCTAGCAAAGGCTTAGAGACCTGAGCTGTAACTTAAATATTTACCCAAGTCTCAGAGTAACCCCTGAGAAGAGTGCACAAAGGGGAGAAGTAAAGGACCATAGCAAGTGCTTAGAAAATTAAACTGGCATTAGAACTACCACAGAAGATAAGACAGAACTTACAGTCTGAAGCTGAGTAGGTTGATGACAGGCTAAAATAAACACACAAAATCAACATTCGCTTTAGGATCTTAGCAGGACCCAGATTCTCACAACTTAATCGTCAAGTGACTGGGATATAATCCAAAATTACTTAATAAACTAAGAATTAGGAAAATTTGACTCATTCTCAAGGCAAGAGACAAATGTCAATCTCAGAATGTCCCAAATACTTGAATTAATATTAGACCAAGACACTAAAGCAGTTATGGTAAACATGCTGCATGAGGTAAAACGAAGCTCCCTTGAAATGAATTTAAAAAAAATAGAAGTTCTCCATAGAAAAATATAAAAAGGTACCAAATGGAAACTTTGAAAAATACACTATCTGAAATTAAAAATTCACTGGATGGGCTCTCTGGCAGACTGAAGATGACAAAGGAACAAGTTAAAAAACCTGAATACATATCAATAGAAATTATCCCCTCAGGAGAGGGGTTGGGGGGGGGAGAGGGAGGGAGGGAGGGAGGGGGAGAGAGAGAGAGAGAGAGAGAGAGAGAGAGAGAGAGAGAGAGAATTTTAAAAATAAATGGAACATGTAGGAATATATAAAAAGGTCCAAAACTATTCATGTCTCCAGAAAAATATCAAGGAAAAAAAAAGCTAACAAACTATAGATTAATATCTCTCACAAATATTACTGCAAAAATCCTCAACAAAACATTAGCAAATCAGAGTCAAAAATACATAAAAAGGATAATATATCACTGCCAAGGGAAATATATCCCTGGATTGCAAGCCTGGTCCAATATTCACACATTAATCAATGTAACTCAGCATGTTAATGGACTAAAGAAGAACAATCATATGAGCACACAACATAAAAAAGCATTTGACAAAACTGAACATCTATTCATGATTTTCAAAAATTCTCATCAGGTGAGGGAAGGAAGGAATTTCCTTAGAGAGTGTCGAGAAAAGGGCATCTACAGCTATTATATTGAATGGAAAATATAATTAATCATATTTAACATAAAAATATTAAATGTTTTTCTTCTAAATCAGGGGAAAGTCAAAGATGTTGATCAGGGTTCTCCAAAGAGATGAAACCAACAGGATGTTTGTGAGCATGTGCGTGTAGATGTGTAGATAGATAGATAGATAGATAGATAGATAGATAGATAGATAGATAGATAGATAGAAAGAAACAGAGAAATTTTACTTTAAGAAATTGGCTCACACGATTGTGGAGGCTTTGGCAAGTCCAAAATCTGCAGGTAGGCCAGCAGCCAGGAGACACATGGAAGAGTTGCATGTAGGGTTCAAAAGCAGTCTGCTGGAAAAATTTATTTTTACTTGGGGAGGTCAGTCTTTTTCTATTAAGGTCTTCAAATGATTCAATGTGGCCCACCAATGTTGCTTTACTCAAAGTCTTCTGATTTGAATGTTAATCTCATCTAAGAAATACCTTCATAGAAATATCCAAAATAATATTTGACCAAATATTTAGGTACCATAGTTTAGCCAATTTGACATTTAAAATTAATCATCACAGCTCTCACCATCCCTATTCAACAACACTCTGGAACCCCTAGCCTGTGCAATATAACAAAAGAAAGGGAAAAAAGACATACAGATTACAAAAGAAGAAATAAAATTGTCTTTTTTTTTTCATAAATGACACAATTTTCAATATAGAAAATACTCACTCCCCCCAAAAAAATACAACATAGCTCCTAGAACTAATAAGTGAATTATTAGTGGCAACATGGATGGACCTAGAAGGTATTACGCTAAGTGAAATAAGTCAGTCAGAGAAAGACAAATACCATATGATCTCACTTATATGTAGAACCTAAGGAACAAAATATTAATAAACAAACAAAATAGAAACAGACTCATAGATGAAGAGAACAAACTGATGGTTACTAGATGGGGGGAGGTTTAGGGGCTGGATGAGAAAGGTAAAAAGATTAAGAAGTACAAATTGGTAGTTACAAAAGAGTTGTGGGGATGTGAAGTAAAGTATGGGGAACATAGTTAATAATATTATAAAAACTATAGTGTCAGATGGGTACTAGGCTTATTGGGGAGATCGCTTCATAAATTATATAAATGTGTAACCACTATGCTATACACCTGAAACTAATATAAAATAATACTGAATGTTAACTATAATAAAAATAAATATATAAATATTTAGTCATGGGGATATAGTGTACAGCATAAGAAATATAGTCAATATTATTGTAATAACTATGTACAGTGTCAGATGGGCAATGGATTTATTGGGGCTATCACTCTGTGAGGTATATAAATGTCTAATCACTATGTTGTTTTGTACACCTGAAACTAATTTAGAAAAAAAAATGAATTCAGCAAGGTCTCGGGATATATGGCCAACATGTAAAAATTAATTGTATTTCTACATAAGAGCAATGAATGATGGAATTTGAAATTTTAAAAAATACCAACAAATTACAATAGCATCAAAATCTGAAATATTTAAGTAAAATTTTAAGAAAATAGATACAGGATCTGTATGCTTAAAACTATAAAACACTGACGAAAAACAGCAAAAGAGGCATATAAAAATGGAGAGTTATACGTTTTGACATACAGGAAGACTCATTACTAAAATGTCAGTTCTCCCCAAATTGATCTATATCCAACACGATCTCAATTAAAATTCCAATTTTTGTAGATATTATTGATAAGCTGATTCTAAAATTTTTATGTAAAGGTAAAGGAACCGCTGACACAATTTTGAAAAAGAAGAATAAAATTGAGAGATTTTCATTCTGATTTCAAGACTTACTATAATGCTACAATAAGCATGAGAGAGTGTGGTAATGGTGAAAGGATAGAAACATAGATCAATGAAACAGAAAAGAGGTTCCAAAAATAGATTTAGTCATATATGGTCAATTGATTTTTGACAAAGGTACAAGGCAACTCCATCAAGAAAGAATAGTCTTTTCAACAAATTATGATGGACCAATTGGATATCCATGTGCAAAATAAATAAAATAAAATAAACCTGAACCCATACCTCATGTTTTACACAAAAATTAACTCAAAGTGGATCATAGACATAAGCATAAAAAATAAAACTATAAGCATATAAAACTAAAACATATAGGAAAAATCTTTGTGACTCTGTGCTAAGCAAAGATACAATACTAAAAGTATAGTACATAAATTTTTTAAAAATAAATTGGACTTTATATAATTTAAAAACTTTTGCTCTGTGAAAACACTGTTAATCGAATAAGAAGAGAAGTCACATACTGGGAGAAAGTATCTGTATATCACATATCTGATAAAGAACTTGTATCTGAAATATGCAAAAATCTCTCAAAACCCAACAATAAGAATATAAAGCATCTAATTAAAAAATAGGGTAAACATTTTAAAACACTTCACCAAAAAAATAGGAATGTCAAACAAGCACATAAAAAGATGTTCAATACTATTAGTCATTAAGTAAATGCAAAATAAAAACCACTGTGGGGGCCGGCCGAGTGGCTCAGTTGGTTAAGAGCTCGCTCAAGAGTGCGAGCTGAACTCTGAGCAACGGCGGTTCGAGGCCAGCCCGAGCTGAGTTGCCGTTGAGCTGCCAACATGTGGCAGGATGGCTCAGCTATAAAAAAACAAAAACAAAAACAAAACCCCACACACTGTGATATTACTATACACTAATTGGTACGGTTAAAATAAATTGTAAAACTGACAATAGCAAGTGTTGGTGAGGACATGGAACCGGAAGTCTCAGAAATTGCTGGTGGGAATGCAAAATGGTTCAGACACTTTTGGAAAACAGTTTGGTATTTTCTTATACATACCACGTGGACTAGATGTCTTACTCCTAACTATTTACCCAAGAGCAATGAAAACTTATGTCAACAACAACAAAAAAACATGTTAATAAATGTTTATAGAAGTGCTATTCTTAATTAACGAAAAGTGTAAACAACCCAAAGGTCCTTCAGCTGGTAAATGAACAAACAAAATGTTGTACATGCATACCACGGAATACTACACCTCTCAGAAACAAAAAATTACGAACTATCGATACATATAACAACATGAATTAACATCAAATGCACAAGTGAAAGAAGCAAGACTCAAAATGCTATATATATTGTATGACATTCTGAAAAAGGCAAAACATAGGTGCAGAGAACAAGGTTTGGGATGGAAAAAGGGCTGACTACAAGGGGCGCACCAGGGAATCTTAACTGTGGTCACACACACACACACACACACACACACACACACACACACCCCACACACGAATTTTACTATATATAAATTTTAAAAAATAATGTTCGATTTATTGGAGGAAAAAAACAGAGAGAAATGAATAATTAAAGGGTAGAGAAAGATTTACAGACAAATACTACCCAAAAGAAAGTTGGTGTAGCTAAATTAATATCAGGCAAAATGATTTTGGGGTAACTTGCCCTAGGACATATAGCTCATAAGGGGCAGATCAAGGCTTCAATCTACCTCTTTCTTGCTATAAAGTCTATGCTTTTTAAAATATATTTAATGGCTCACATTCTAGTTATTAAGACTTGGGAATTTATTAATTAAAAAGAAAAGTTTGAGACAATCCCTCACAAGCACACAAATTCTACCATGAACTAAATGCAGTGTTCATGTTTAAGAAAAATCAGTAAATACTAACCCAGAAAAAAAATGTATATTTAATTAATATTGGTGAAACTTATGGTAGAGATCTTACCTTGTTTTTTTTTTTTTTTCAATAATAATAGAAATCACCCATTACTCCCACCCAAAATTTCAAAAAAATTTTCCAGGCTTCTTTGTAAAAAGAAATCAATATTAACATTTAGAATTGAAGGTGGCAGAGACAAATGATCAGAGGAACCTGCCTGCTTTTAACTGAAACATTTTCAGGAAAAACTAGAGGACAATTAGCTACATAATGTATCATTGTAAGAACTGAATGTGCACATATACCTGGAAATATTAGGGCACATCTTGCTCCTTACCAAAAGTTAAAGTAAATGATCATATTAACCGTTAAGTAATACTTCCACTGATAAAATCAGAATGTGCCATATTAAGAATAGCCAATGTGTAAAGTCAAGCAAAACAGCAATTAAGTAAAGTTTCAAGCAAATCCCCAAATCCCAAGAAGCTATTCTAATTCTGCTCCCTTCTAGGAATTTTTTTTTTTTTCAGTTAAAATACAATAGCTGCCCGTTCTCAGAATGCTACTAAATGAAAGCAATAACCTCTCCAGCCAGCTTCAGGTTGTAATATCTCTCCTCTTGGGATTGAGTTTAAAGTTAAGGGCAAAACTACAGAAAACGTATAGAAGAATGTGTATACTCAGCCTAGGCTTCTATTTTGTTTATTAAATGAAAATCTAGTTTCTTCTGCTCACCTACATGCAGTCCAATATTACTTAGTTAGAATGTCTACAAATAAAATCTAATATTAGGCAGGTGAATTAAATGAACACCTCAAGGGAAATACACTGCATTACCAGCTAAATCCTCTTAATCAAACTCCTCCAGCCCCATTTCCACCCTGCCTCCCAAATCTCCTCATATTTTCCCTTTAAAATATGTAAGGGCTTCTCTTTTCCATGGACAGAGTGTGTAACATCATTTATTAACCAGGACTTGGAGAGAACATTCATAGATTAGGAAATGGACTTTACTGCTTGCTAAACTATAGTGCTGAGAAGTGTTCTCAGGATACTCGGGCTCAACTAAGGTCAGTCATCCAAACCCCGAAATGTGAACGTGGTATGGGTGCACAAATCATTTTATTTATAGACACAAACAGCTGGACATAAAATAGGGAGCCCTTGAGATTTCCAAGCCCTAGCCTGGGAAGTGACATGTCCTTAGGCTGGTTTGGAGAACCCCCCATCTCAAGACGACTTCAGATTCCTTTCCTGGCTGAAGTCTTTGGGATGGATGGTTAGGTAGATTCTGCCAAGGTTAGGGAGGGAGTGTTGTTAGTGGGCCAGACTAAGACAGGACACATTTTCTTCAAGTAGCACAGGGAAACGGCCAAAGCCAATACTGGCTAGAGAGACCGGAGGTTTGTGCAAGACCACTCTCAAATACCCAGGTCAGGGGACCACAAAGTGTCAATGCCAGCGTTACACAGCCAAGTGTTTCAGATCAGGCAGGAATGAGACAGAAGTGAAAGCAGATGGCACATGACCCAGGAAGAAAGGACGCCCTGGGTAGTTTTCCCGAGCTACCTTGGTGTGTGTGCAGGTTGCCCATCATTATCTAAGGTATGAGTTAGCTGACCTGGCTTAAAGTACAAGGAAGACACTATTGGCAGCTATAGAAAATTGAGATCCTTGATTTCCAAAGTGAACTGGCTACATTTTCTGATTCGAAGGGACCTTACAGAACATACCCAGAGGCCAAAAGTCCATCTCCCATAAAGTGCCAGGATGAGAGCTAAATTCAAGTACCCTGATCACCTTCCTCTGGGTCATATCATTAGTTGTTAGAAGTTGCTTCAGATAGACAGAATGAACTGTAATATCCAAGACTGTGAGATCTAAGAAGCATTTATTCAATCACGTTAGCAGATGCAAAGGTAGGCCTGGCCACACTGATCTCAGTTAAGACAAAAAATATTTTTTTTTCCTGAACAATCTGCTAGAAACAATACAGATTTATATATTCCTGTTACAACTCCCTCAAAAGATAGACCTGACATGTCTCAATACTAAAATTCCTCTTGTCGAGGAACAAGGTAATATTATTTGCCTTGCTTTAATTTGACAGTCTTTTGAATTATATCAACAATATGTCCTCCAGCTCAGATGGTTTCAAGCATTTTAAAGCAGCAGAACACTTTGCAAATAAATCCTTACAAGGAGCTGAAAAACAGAAGGAAGTGGTGGTACTTTGATTGAAGTAAGGTGGAGGACTCCAAAGGCCCATTTACATATTTTGACCCCTTCCAAATATGTCCCCTTTTCCTACCACACCCTCACGTACACCCTAATACACACATAGAAGAGCCCCTAGATGCCTCCACTCAACCATGGGGCTTTCCCGAACCCAGGGTGAAACCCAAATTAACTGGTAACTGGCACAGTAGTTTCAGATCAGTGTACATGAAATGATAATGGTTTCATTAAAGCTCCAGCAGAAGAAAGACCTGTTTTCTCAGATGAGAAGATTGTTTCCCTATGGTCCACACCTCTAGCCACAGCCATTTTGATGAATGGGGGAAAATAATGGCCACACTCGTGTATAGTTATAACTTAATTCTCGTAAATCCAACACCAAGAGGAAACATCATTGACATATTTAAGAGACCAGCACTATTCGTCATTCAGCTTTTTCTGGTGGTGATAAAGGCACTGATGGCAAACATGCCTGTGAAGAATTGGACTCTTAAATGTATCTTCTCATTTAACAAATGTTCACAATTAATTTGATTGTGTGATGACCTCCAAGTTAAGGTGGGAGAGGAAGGCTTTAGGAACTTGTAAATGGGTTACATAAGCAACCTTCTAAGGTCTAGGGCATTGGCTGTTCTGGACATCTTCTTATGGAGGTTTCCCACTGGCTGTATATTAACAAATCTAAGTTTGAAAAACCTGCCTGAACTGCTCTGAGGGTGGGAGGGTCAGGCTATCGCATTCTTGGTTATTAAAGATTAGTTGAGGGCAGGCCAAGTGGTGCGTTGGTTAAGAGTTGGCTTGGGACACCAGCTCTGAGCAGCAGGGCTGGGGTTCAGATCCCACATAGAGGGCCAGTGATGATGCACCCTCTATAGCTAAGATGATGAACAACAGCTCAAACTGGAGCTGGGTTACTGTGAGTTGTAGGCGAAGGCTTAGGCCGCAGTGGGGCTGGCCAGCAGCAGGCACGCGCTTTCGTGAGCTGCCATGTGCTACTATGAGCCGGCAAGCAACTGCCTCATCCGAGAAGAGCACAATGATAATACCAACATGGGCCAGTGAAGCCACATCCTCCACAACTAGACTGAAGAACAAATAGACCGAAACTTGTCTGTTCCCCTTTCCCCTGATTCCCCAATGCTGTTCCCCTCCCCCAATTCCCCCATAAAATCTTAAAAACAAAACAAAACAAAACAAAAACCTAGTTGAATATTGTTTGCATGTGGTAAGGAGACAGCCTGGCAGAAAGGAGTATATTGATTAGAGGCGGCAACTTAAACATGTATTCAGCTCATTTCCTTTCACCAATAAATGGTTTACAAAACTGACTACAATATCTATAGTGTTCAATTCTAGATGTTTTGTAGGGTATGTTCAGATATATCTTTATCTGAACAGGAAGCTGCATGTTTAGCGATAGGTCCAAAAACAACCACAGATTATAGAATGCAACTGCTCATGACATGGCTCAGAAAGAAGTGTATGCAGATGGATTTTCATGGAGGCCCAAATGGGCTACTTCTACTGCTCATGCAGTCTTGGGACATCCCTCCCATCCCATTAAACACAGCACTCTGAAATAGCCATCTAAAGCAGAATGTCTTTCCTGAGGAAGGAGATTGCTATCAGAACTTTTTAAAATCTTCTTTTGAACGAGGACTACAAAACTCTTTATCTAGTGTACTAAGTAAATATAACTCCCAAATACTGTACTCCAGCTTCGTTCTTCTCCATAAACTACCAGCCTAGGCCTGTGAATATTCTGCTCTAGGAAACTTGACACTCAACATTCTTCTATTGACCACTACAGTGGTACATTTTATACAGAAAAGAAGACCCAAGAGTCTCTGACTTCTGCCCCAAACTCCCAACCTATTGAAAAATGGTCCTTGGGTGCAGCTATATATTCCTGTATCAGTCAAGAACCTGTTGCACAAAACAGAATCTACTCTGACTAGTTGAAGCTCTTATTGGGGACTGAATAAACAAATTCTAGATGACTACCAGGGACAATTCCCAAAGCCACACTGGGGAATTGGACACTCTGAGACCTAATGCCTCTTCTCAGATCAGGAATCTGCCATTCTAGAATCATGCTTCCATCCCCATGCTCAGAACCCTGCCTCTGCTGCAGTCACCTGCAGCACCACACCACACGTGCTGCAATTCACACCAACAAAAACGATTGCCCCATCCTCTGCCTCTTGACACTCCCAGAGCTAGTGACTGACACTGAAGCCACACAGACATTGTCCATGACCCACGGAGTTTCTACCACGTTCAACCTCCATACACTTCTGCTTTCCCAATGCATCTGATATGATAAACCTAAATCAAATTCAGACCCCTCTCCATGAGAGAGATGGAGAGCTGTGCTTTAGCTTTCCAGAGTCTGCAGTACAAGAAGGGCACAAGAGCAGAAGGAGGGAATGGGGATTGAGTTCTACTCCACTGTACCCATTGCAAGGTCCTAGGGACGGGCCTCCTGATTCGGGCTGCCAAATTCTGTGTGTCTAGGACCAGGTTCCAGAGTTTTCATCAGATTCTCAAAGGGGTCCATGACCCCTAATGGATCAGACCCAGTTTAATATGGTATCATTCACATAACACTATCTTGAGAATAAGATTAGCATCATGGAAGGAGATAGAATATATTGTTGAAGGATGTGAGCTCTCAAATACAGCCGAGTTCCAAACCTGATTCCGTAACTCAGTAGATGTTTGACCTTTAGCATGTTATCTAATTTCTTTGTTCCTCAGTTTCTCCTTTTCTAAAATGCAGAAAGTAGTATCAATCTAATACAGGTGTTCAGATGATTAAGTTAAATAATAGGTATAAAGTACTTAGAAGAATGCCTGGTACTTTGGCGATGCTTCCTAAATGTTAGCTATTGTTACTGGAACAATCTTTAGACAAGATAAGCTCTAATCTTTAAAGGTTATATAATAGAGTTGTATTCAAGCCCCACACTTTTAAATTTATTTCCAATTTCATAGAGCTTTTAGAAGAAGTAAGAACCTGATTTCCTGTGACAGCAACCAGAAGACCAGGCACTCATCTTTATGGTGATGACCTGGTTCTACTTAGAGAATACATTAATCTAGTGGCCAGTTACTGCCGGGAGGAACAGCTGAAGGACAGCTGTGCCAAAACCAAATATGTCCGTTTTAAAAGATGTTCCTCAGGACCCAAATGGATAATGTTTTGAAAGTATTCAAAATGCTAACTAACTCTAATTGTTTGGAGGGGGTGTATTTATAGTTACCTTATCTTGGCAGTCCCGCTTCAATGCAACTTTACTCACTCAAATATTCCAAATAAGTCTTGCTATCTGAGTGAGGTGGATGACTGATAATGCCAGCTCACAAAAACCTTTGAGCCCAAGATCCTATCTTCCTTGCTTAGAGGAGCAGGACTTACGAGTTTCCACAGACTCTGTTCAATCATTTGCACAATCTAATGAATTTTATAAGGAAAGGCTTTGGCCCTGCTGAAAGGTCTCCTGCAGCCACCTAGGGACAACAGAAACAATGCTCAGTCATGGCAAGAACGGAAATCAGATCCTTGAATTCTGACAGTACATCAGCTTTCCCAGTGTCTAAAATGTATGTGCCAGTCAACTGCAAGAACAGCCACATTTCAGTTATTCATCAGTAACTTCAGTGTTAAAGTGGTTGATACATGACTCCAATTAGAATCCTCATTGACATCAGATTGTAACACATTAAGAACAATCATGACCGTGTCAGCAAGCTCTTAGTGTTCAAATGGGCCCTCTAACACACTGCTGGTCGGAGTACACCTTTTCTGAGATTGATGTGGGTATATCTAACAAAATCTTTGAAAGTGAATACTCATTGACTCTCCGATTCCACTTCCAAGAATTTATTCCAAAGAAATAACTTGACAACTGCATGAATTGCATGTACAAGGATGTTCACTTAGGAACTATTTGTAATACAAACAATTGGAAAAGAAGTCAATGTTCATAACATAAAATTGGTTAAAACAATTACAGCATGGCCTGAGAATGAAATTCTATGCAGCCATTAAAGGGAAAATTTAGATGTATGTATTTTATTTAAGTATTGGCATGAAAAGTTGTCTAGCATGTAAATTTTAAAAGCCAGGTGCATAGTATGATCTCATTTGTGTTTGTGTATACTTATATATAATATATATATATATATATATATATATATATACACACACACACACACACACACACAAGTATATGTGACTATTTATAATTATTCTAGAAAGCTGTGCACTGATAGATTAGCAGAGGTAACTTTTAATGTTTGAGATTATGAGTAATGTTTATTCTTTATTTATGCTATTCTGTATTTTATTTAAAATTATCAACATGTATTACTTTTTTAATCTGAAAAAAAGTTATTAAAAAAAATTTAAGCAGAGATGATAGCACTTTTACTTGAGGATAGTCCAAGATACATACTTAGATGCATACATTCAGAATCATACAGAATCTCTAAGCTCTTTCTTTCTATCTTGTATCAATATCAGAATTGGCACACTCAAGTGCCTTTAGAAGACAGGCAGACAAAGTAAATAAGTGAAATAGACAGGGTATGAGGCAATAGGGAGGGAAAGTGACCACGATTAAGTATAGAGCACATACCCAGTCTAAAGGTATTCAACTTAAAAAAATTTCCAAGCTCTCAAAAACCATCTGCAGGCTCAGGATGAACAGTAGTTTGTTAATTAAGACCTTTAAAGTGTAAACCTACACACACACATTACATTACTATAACTCACACAATGACAACTGAATATTACTCCCTCCTCATCTCCTAAAGCTGGTTTAAGCAGTATTTATGAAGGAGACAATTTTTCCATATTTGTAAAATTATTTTTCAAAAAATTAAAATAAACTTTGTCTCTCCTGATAAACTTGTTTGCTTCCTTCCATAGCAGAATGAAAGCAATGGATTTAATTCACTTTTTGTTTCTCTTTTTTGTTGTTTTAGAAAGCTCAGAAATTTCCTTAGTCTAAGTTTAGTGTTGCTACTGTCTTTCCTCCCATCCCTTAGTTCTGATTCCCTTGCTTTGATGGTTATAGTATATGT
Source organism: Aselliscus stoliczkanus (assembly GCA_033961575.1). Taxonomy (NCBI): domain Eukaryota; kingdom Metazoa; phylum Chordata; class Mammalia; order Chiroptera; family Hipposideridae; genus Aselliscus; species Aselliscus stoliczkanus. Next base: position 59,217,562 of record CM066728.1, read on the forward strand.
ATTCATCTTATATTAGAGTGTATGTATATACACCAATTGAAATAGTTTTGAAATTCAGGTTGGACAGAGGGAAGTAGAAATAAATTCATAATATATTGAAAAAAATAAAAACAGCATACAATAAAATAATTGTAATGACTTGCACAAATACTTTGCATACTTTGGTATTATCTCTATTTATTGGCCTAATTGTAAACTATAAAATATAGAGTGCAAATGTAGTATGAGGAATTTAGCAGCTGACATGGGTAAAAATCATCAGAACAACAGGTAAAAAGAGAAGCTGAAGGTGGTAGGGAACAGAATGAAAAAAAAAGGTGCAATAATTATATTGTAGAATGCATATGTAAGTGCAGCAGCCATTGTGCCAAACAGGATAAAACAAATAGCATTTTTCTTAGGAAGCTTATGGCAGTACAAGGGACTCAAAACCAGTCTGCGTAAGTGTGTCTGCAGGGCCTGTCCCCCTGCCTGTCCCGTGGGCCCAGGCGGCCCTACCTGCCTTTAGCCGCTGCCTTACTGTAACCCACCCATCAATTACCTCTTCCTCAAAAACTTCAAATGAGCATATAAATACTCCTCAAACTTGACGTATTGGAACTAAGGTGTTTATTAAAAATTAAAAATCGATGGTAGGTAATTATCAAAATGAAATGTGCTAAGATGAGTAATATTAAAATGAATTATTAAATATTTTAAATGGTATTTAATTTTTACATTTAAAAGTTGTTTCTTTTCTGGGACTAGAAATTCCATGGATCAATGAAATGCTGGGAAATTCTTTAAAGAAAACTTTTATGTAAATTTAAGGCATGTGCTGAGACAAAAATGTAACTTTGATGGTAAAAAGCTTAGCAATGTCCTGCTCAACCAGATATACATATAACAGAACATTAACCAGGCTGTTGTTTTAATTATCTCATGAAATAAACTTCAATTTAAAGAAGTAAAATCCAAATACACCATTATAATCTGGTTACTTATAAGAAATACATTCCTTGTTTAATTATGTGTTTTGAATTCTCATTAAAATGGAATGAAACAAAACATCTTAAAAATTAATTTAATAAGACAAGGGTCTTAAATAATAAATCATCCCTCCTTTTACATAGATTAATTTGAACACTTAATTAGTGGTAACTGGTCAGAAAACTTTAGAAAGTAAAAGTTGGATGAGGAAGTAATATACCAAGGCTTAAATGGCATTTAGTATGAAGTTAAGACTTTTCCTAAAACACTTCTGGGTGTAAAGCCAAAAAAAAAATTTTTTTTGAAAAAAATTAATTACTCAGAAATAATAAAGAAGAAGTTTCACATATTTCTTTTTAAAAAACATATATTTCTTTTTTTTTTTTTTTTGAGGGCAGCACCACTGGCCCTCATATGTGGGACTGAACTGGGGCCGCTGGCTTCCCAAGCCAGAGCTTAACCACTGCGCCACTCGGCCAGCCCCTAAACATATATTTCTTAATGAAAGAAAAGTTTGAGAAGCAAACAAAATTTATAAAGATGTGATTTTTTTCTTCATTTGTTTGTCTTGTTCCTTTGTTGCTTTCAGTTTTGTATCCCACATATCATGAAGTCATATGGTTCTCGTTGGTAATTTCTTTTAAAAAAATAAAACATATTATGTGCCAAAAAGAAATGTTTTTTTTACCCCAAAACAAGAAAAGGACAATGGAGAGTGACTGACAGTAGACATTTCTGAATTGATAAAAATAAATATATAAATATGGAAAGTGAAGTACTTTGAAAATGTAAGATACCCACAGCATCAGCATTCAATAAATGTTAAAGGTCAAAACGCATGTGCAGATTGACAATCTCAAAATAATTACTAATAGAGACAGAGAAAAATAACACTGTCATCATTACCCTAAGCTACCAAAGAAAGTGAGATACAAGGATGAAATCATTTCACTCTCCTACGACAAGAAAGTGTGGTAGAATCACTGAGAAATATTAAAATATTGGAAAGTTTCTACAAAAGTCTGCAAAATGGACACATTTACTGTGTATACACAGTACACATTTCTACATACATTTACATTCCCAAAACTACCCACTAAAGTGACTTATTAATGTCCAAGATGAATACCTAGAAACTCAGAATCAACAAATTAACAGCAAATTACAGAGAAAACAATCACATGCTGTCTGTCTGCAATTCCATTGAAATAAAACTTTACCACAAAAGAGCCATCAATGGAGCTGGCAGTGATTTTGAAGCAGCAGCAGCAATCCATAAAAGCTTCTTAATTTTCTTGTCATTTAAGAATTAAGCCACTTCCAGTTCACACAGATCCTACCAGGTGCACTAAATTGATGTCATTATGAGCCATCAGGAAATACCCACCGAGACCCATACCAACATGGAGAAGTTTTGTTAAACAGCTGTGTGTTTTAATTGATTTGTATTATTTAAAATAGAAACAGTTAAAAGTCAGTTATCGGATGTTGTGTAAAAGAGAAGCCTAAAGACTCCAGGGAGACCGAGTTCAGAAGAAAGCCAATCACTGGAACTTCACTCGAGCACTTAAGATTATTACTAGAGGAAGCACAATTAAATCATCAGTTTATCAGCCATCATTATAAATCACCAGGCAACATATCAAGCTTCATTATTTAAGAATCCTTAACCAGTGACTTCCTGCATCACTGAGAGTCAAAAGCAATGTATTCACCAAAAGATACCTAAAGAGTTTTGTTTTTAGTTGAGTTTTGATTTTTTTTTTCCCTGAGAGATTCGTCATGGAAATATAACAAAAACTCACTAAAAGTAATTATCATATTTTTGCATGCTTCAGAGATGCTAAAGTCTTCAAAATGAAATCAGTGGTATTTAGGATATTCAAAATGTGTATTGCACAGGCTCCTCCTATTTCACCTCCTACAAATATTTAACCTAGTTTTGTCACAGTAGTTAAATGGGATCATATGAAAAAAAATAATCAATGGATTTGTTTCCACTTTTATCCTCCCAACACCATTCATTGACTTGTATTTAAAAAGCCTTGCCTAGGCAGGTGGAATCAGAAAACAAAGTTCCTCAATAGCCTTGGTTTCCAAATTCAATGTGCAAGTTTCAGGTATTAGAAAGAATATATTTGAAAGCAGAGATGACATAGGTTGAGTTCTATATACAATGCTCTTTCCTTTGTCTTCCCACCAATTCTCTGTAGGTGCTACCATTATCTTTAATCAACAAATAAGAGAATCTTCCTAGTTTGCCCATGATCATTCATGCAGCTAGTAAGTGGGGGTTCTCAGAGTCAAATCCACTCCCTCTGGCACCAGCACCTCGATAGAAACTTTGAAAGGAAGCAAGCCTCCTTGGCAAATGGCAGACCTCAAGTCTGGACAGGAATTGTACAACATGAACGTGCAACAACTTGTCACACCAAAAAACAAGAAGCCAGCAAAGCTACTTCAGCTGTACCAAAGTAGCTCAGGTGCCAACTTAAAAAGACTGGCCAAAGCTAAGGTAGATCGAGCATCAATAGAGATAGTCACTACAATGAACTGAAATGAATAAAAGATTTATATCCATGAGTTCATAAAGATACATAAAAAATACTTTCTTGGTCACCTTCAGAGGATGCTAGAGAATCAACTGAAAGCTAGAATATAAAGAGAAAGAATCAAGCATCCGTCCTGCCTTTTCTATACAAAGCACACCTCAGGCAACTAAGCTGGTGGGGGAAAATATGTCATTAAAAAGTAGTCCAGCTCATAAATAATGAATGACAAAATTAGAACATCACCATTTTGCAACCCCTGGTGAACTAATGGATCTAGGCAATGATCAATGACTGCTAACATCACAAAAAAAGAGTGATAACCAGATTTTGTGTGCCTTCTGATGGACGTATCCAGAACCCATGATATATTCTTGCCCAAAAAGCCTGAATCTGATGAAGCCTCAAGATCTAACTACCAGTTTATAGAAAATATAGGAAGAAACACTAAACAACACAATAGAGATAGAGTTAGAAAAAAAAAATCCACACTGCAAATACTGTAGGACAAACAACCTCTTTCTTCAACAAAAAACTGTACAGAAAAAAAAATAGGGAAAAGTGGGAATCTTACATTCAAATTGCCTTAAGAGATGTTTACCATTTTTAATGTGCAAATCTTATTTAGAGCCTGATCAAAGAAAGTGTAAAAAAATAAAACAATTTGGGAAATTTAAACTTTAATTGCTTAAAGATATTAAGACATTTCTAGTTTCAGTTGTGATGACAGAATTGTGGTTATATTTTTTAAGAGTCTGTACCTTATTTTTAAATTAAACTATTTTTTTTTTTGGCAATAGATTCACATGCAGTTATAAGAAATGTACCATTCACCCAGCTCCCCCAATGGTGACATACTACAAAACTACACAGTACAATATCACAATCAAAATATTGACACCGATACAATCAGATACAGAAAATTTCTCTCATGTTGCTTTTTCCAGCCATACCCACTTCTCTCCCACCCACACCTCCCTCTCTAAACCCCTGACAACCACAAATCTGTTCTCCAATCTAAAATTTCATCATTTCAAAAATGTTAGATAAATGGAATCAGATATTATGTAGCCTTCTGGGATTTTTTTTCACTCAGCATAATTACCTGGAGATTTATCTGGGTGGCTGAGTGTATCCATAGTGAGTTCCTTCGCATTGCTGAGTAATAGTCCATGGAAAGGATGTATAGCAGTTTGTTTAACCATCTACCCTCTCAAGGATATCTGCATTGTTTCCATGGGCTAGTATGAATAAAGCTGCTACAAACATTTGTGTAGAGCCCTCACTTTTAAAGATATCTCCTTAAGTATTTATGGATGAGATAACATGATACCTAGTATTTGCTTCTAAAAAACTCCAGATTGAGTGAGATGCCAAAAAATAAGATCAGCTATGAGTTTGAGCATATTATACTATTATCTCTACTTTTGTGTGTGTTTATAAAAAGGAGACAGTAAGAAAAAATTACTTATCTAACTGCTACACACATACACACATAAATGCCACATACATCAACACATACATCTTCAAGTAAAATTGAAGGTATACGCATTTTTATCTAATGACTTTAGCCAGTGCTGAGATCACAGGAACTCTTTATCTAAAACACAGAGCCCACACTTTCCAGTGATCATCATTGTAATATTCACTCTACTAATTTAGGCAGATCCAACCTAGGCATCTGTTAACTTCCTTTTGGAAGTTCTTTATTAGGCTACAAGGTTGAGATAATAGGTAGTCTGCAATGCTGGACAAAAGCAGGTGAGTAATCACCATAATCAAATGTATGAGATTCATGAGTGGCTTGTCTTCAAAAGAGAGAGTTTGTATCCGACATGAGCAGGTCCTTATCATCAAGACAAATGCTGAGAGAACAGAAGTGTGATTACTAAAGATGAAGAACAACAAACTATGTGAGTACAATCAAGCCTGAAAATGAACTGAAATGCATTTTATATTATGCAAAGGCTGCTTTTGTTTTTAAGCTGCTCTAGAAGACAGGATATTTTTATCATGTTCAGTCTGCAAGTTAATGGTTCTTTAGTATAAGTCTGTAAAATGTATCTACTATTTGGTGCCACCAAATTAGCTCATTCTGCTCTTGTACTTTATGACATCCTGCACTTCACTCCACTATTTTTTTTTCTATGCACAGGGCCTTACAAAAGTGAAGACCTACTCTCTCAAAGACCTCCAGCAAAGAAGAACACATAAATACCAACCCATTGATGGGTCTGAGATTAAAAGCCAAGACCTCCAAAGGAAATACTCATGATGACTTTAAATGCCAGGTAGTGCAATGGCAACAAATGGGCGTCTCTTGCTAAGTCTCTATGGCCTGTCCATGCACTGTGATAAGCAAGGCTAAAGCTTAAATAACATCTTTTATCAAAAGAGGAATAGCTGTAGACAAATAGATCCCAAGACAAATTCCAAAGGAACATGCAAATGTTATAGTTGTATTGTAGTTTGGTTATATCAAATATCCCTCCTATTAAGTGGGCCCCCACTTGATGTTAGAAATAGTAATGCTTATTGTGTTAGGATTTATCATTATTATTATTATTATGCTATAGGTAGGAAAAAATGTTCCATTAATAGGCTATCTGTATGACACCTAAATGCCTATAAATTGAAAGATATTAATCAATTCCGTTAAAAACAAGTAAGATATAGATTGATTCATTTGATAGGGTTAGCAACTTAGGGGTTCTATTAATGGAAAGATATCTATTTGTAACACCATATTAGGAAATGAAGAAACTACAGTTGAGCTCAGAATCTTGTTCACATGGCATGAGTCAGAAGAGAGAGGTGTAGAATTAAAACCCAGAATGACATAGCCCACAAGGAATGGTGCTATAGGCTTGCATTGAGGAGATTAGTAACACGGCTGCTGGAGACAGAAAAAGGAAAAGGAGAAGAACTGGCCTCATGAACATAATGGAAACATAACCGAGAAGGAGCTGAGAAAAAAGACAATAAACCTAAACAGATACAAGCATGTATTTTTGGATGCTCTCTTCCTCTATCCTTTGTCATCTTCCTTTACAGTCACAACCAAACATTTTCTGGGCCCTGTATGTAGATTCCGATGCTACAGTATACATTTTTAGATGGTGTGTGGTCACTGATAAGACATTGGAAGTTGAAATTCTTAGTACTCACCTTGACGTACTTAAAGATTAATCTAAAATACTTCGCATAATATGACATGCTCTTGCCCAAAATCTTTACGGCTGATTTGCTTATATAGTTCATTACCTTTTATCTCAGCAGCCACCCATGCCTTTTCTACAGAACCAGGACTTCAGAAGGGGCCATTCTTGTGAGCTGAGGGGGTTTCAGGGGAAGGAACACAGGAGAGAACAAGAGGTGGAAATACAAAGACAGAACGAAGGCAACAGGGAAGGCACCAAACCTGGAAAGAATTCCAAGAACAAACAAATCGCACAAGATGGCTTCAGGGGATGAATGGTTATGTGCTGCAGGAGCTGAGGCTGTGCAGAGTGGGGTAGAAGATAGGTATGAAAAGGCAGGTCGAGGGCCGGCTGAGTGGCTCAGTTGGTTAAGAGCTCGCTCAAGAGTGTGAGCTGAGCTCTGAGCAACAGCTGTTCGAGGCCAGCCCGAGCTGAGTTGCCATTGAGCTGCCAACAGGTGGCAGGATGGCTCAGCTAAAAAAAAAAAAAAAAAAAAATAGAAAAGGCAGGTTGAGTGGAGAATATCTACATTATCTTGCCCCTGCATAAGACATGCCTCATTATGTAAGTTCCCTTAGTAAACTAGATGTTGAGAGAGAGAGAGAGAGAGAGAGAGACAGACAGACAGACAGACAGACAGACAGACAGACAGACAGACAGACAGGGCAGGTTGGAGTCAGGGAGTGGCACCCACTGAAGCTCAGGTGAGGCATTTAGACCACATGCCATAGATCCTTGGGGAGCTATCACAGGTTTTACATGCCGCAGAGGGTTATGAAGACATGACTAATGGTAAGGGGCAGAAGACCAGAGGTAGGAGGCTTTACTAATGGTTCCAGGTGAGGCTACAGGGCTTGATCTAGGAGATTGCAAGTGTGAAGGGCAAAAAGAAATTTAATTTGAGGGTCACTGTGAAAGATACATACACTTAAACCTAGTTTTGTCCTCAATTAAAACCTAGAAAATGGTCATTTGTAATCATTGCCAAAGAACTATTTATGAAATGCCAAGGATCCTATCATGATTATGATCAAACACATAAGAGGGTGTGAAAATTCTAATGGTTGATATAGTCATTTTTAAAGGAAGCTTTGATTAAGCTTAACAGAGCCTTGAAAAAATAAGATTTTGATATAAGTAAAAATTATACTTAAGGACTCCATGATTGGTTCCAAGGTGATGAGTATTTTTAAATTTCTAAAAAAAATTAACTGCTGATTTTAGCAAGGCAATAATAATTAATTACATGACTGACGGATTTATTTTGTTTGCCTTTGCCAATCTGCTTTTTATAATTACATTCACAGATCTATTTTCTCTACTGTCTCAGATCACTATTGCACACCTATTACTAATCAAAAGGTAATTTTTTTCAAATGCACCTATGAGTAAAACTTTGAACTACTACAGGTCACACCAGCTAAATCATCTATTTTGTAGTGTATATGCCACCTTAGTTTCTATTCTCATTTACTCAGTACATTTTTCATTGAGCTTCTATTATATTATAAGTACTGTGCTGGTGCTGGGTATACAATGAAGGATAAAACAGACATGGCATGTCCACTGAGAGCACACAGTATAGTGGAAAAGAGAGACGTTAAGTTTTCTAAAAAAACACCCAAATAGATCATTTAAAATGTGATAAGCACTGTGAAAAAAAACTAACAGGGTGCTATAAGTGCTGATAGCAAGGAGGCTCAACCCACAGGCTGGGTCTGGGGAGGTTTTCTAAAGGAAACTGTCTTGGAGTTGAAATCTGAAAGCATGTAGAAGCGTGAAACAGGAAAAGGAGTAAGGGAGGGAGAACCAGATAAAAAAATGAGCAGAGGGAAAGGACTGCATATAAGAAAATGAAAGTACTCTCTAACCTGCTGGGTAATGGTGTCCCATGGTCCCTGCTGCAGCCGTGTCTTATAGCAGTCATGCACGCCTTCCCATATGTCCGTCAGAGCTAAAGGTCTTCCATCTGGGACAGAACAAGGTAAAGGCAGCCGGTTAGGAATCCGTGCGACACAGTGGTGCTTAGTGTCTATCTAGAACTATCCGATCCGAAGAATATTAGGACTTTTAAAAAATCCTTACTAATATATATATTATTTATATATCAAAAGAGTGCTATAGGGATTACTATTTTCTTCCTGAGGGAAATTTAAACATTCAAGCTTCTCTCCTTTGTAACCATCTAGCAATTAAATTATCTGCTCCTTTAATGCCTCTATGAATTTTACAAAATAAATAAAATCCAAATGTGTTTTAGAGAAAACTAATAGGTACAAGCACAGGCAAAGGACCAGGTAGGCAGACTCCCGTATTCACCAGGGTGCATTATGGAGGCCTCTGAAGCATTTTTTTTCCCTTTATTATTAGTTTCAGGTGTACAAAACAATGCAATCGTTAGACATTTATACCCCTCACAAAATGATAACCCCCTTTCCCCAATCTACTACCCCTCTGACATCGTATATAGCTGTTACAATTCCATTGACTGTATTTCCTATGCTGCACTCCACATCCTGTGACTATGTATATATTAAATTATAATTGACATTCATTATCATTCAGCTTCAGGTGAACAGCGCAGTGGTCTGGCATCCGCACCGTCCATGAAGTGGTCTCTCTAATAAGACAAGTGCCCACCTGACAGCCTACAAAATCTTTACATTACTGATTATATTCCCCAAATTGTCTTTCATATCCCCATGGCAATATTGTGGTTACCAATTGGTGCTAATTCCTTCCCCTTCTCCCTCATCCCCACCCCCCTCCCATCTAGCAACCTTCAGTATTTTCTCTATATCTCTGAGACTGTGTCAGTTTAGTTTGCTCATTTATTTCTCTGAAGTCTTAATACGTCCTGTAGTCCTTGGAATCAGAGACCATACACATACTTCTCTCACCTTCTCATTGATTGAGTAATGTTCAGGACACTCTGTTGGATACCATGTGGAACAGAGAGAAGAAAAACACAGTTTCTCCTAGTGAGGAACCTTCCATCTAGTAGGGAAACTATGACAAGTGTATCAACAACGAAAATACTGGGGAGAAAAAACCATCGCTGCAAAGGAAAACTGCAGGTCTCTGACAGCCCCAAGAAAGAAGACAAAAACAGGCCAGTGTTTGTGGCAGACGGAGAAGGGGATGTTAGGGGTGGGATGAAAAGACATGAGAAGGGATCGGCATGAGGAGATTAGCAAAAGATTTAGTGAACAATAATTCTCCTTTCTTTGTTCGAACAGCTTCAATTATTCACCTGTATCCTTCACCTCTCAAATAACATACTTTATGAAGACCACTATGGCACAAGATAAGTAAAGTGGAAAAATAGGTAGACAGATCTACTTTCAGGAAGAATAGCAGAAAGAGGGATTTTACCTAGAACTGTTTGTTATACCACACACCAGTGGAGAGAAGGTGGACTAACCGCTGGAATTTACTGAAACTTGGCCCATTCAGACCTACCAAGTCCTTCAGACTTAAGGCTGTAATATTTTCCTTGGGTAAGTGCAAAATAATTCAAAGAAAGCCCATCAGTATATTAAATCAGTAGATACAAAGAAATATTTGGTCATCAAGTACAACAAAATTTGGGGAAATAATCTACTCAAACTACCCAACCCCCGCAACAAAAACAACAACAAAACAGCACTGTATTCAGACTTATGGAGTACAAGTAGAGATGTGAACAGGGAGGAAAAAGAGTACTAGATTTGGAGTCCAGGCTGAGTTTGAATCCTAGTGTTGGCACTCACTCTTTATGCGACTGCAAGTTTTTCAGCTTTCAACTTTACCTGTTAAATAAGGATAGTAATCCTTTTCAAATCTTGTTCTCACGAGGCTTACATCGGTGAACACACTCAGGACTGTGTCAGACACATAATAAGAGCTAAATAAATATTAGGTGTCTCCTCCCAGCCCTCGCTGCACTATTCCAGCAACACTCATAGTGAAAAGCAAAAAGATTCATTTATAGACCATTATTCCTTAGAATTTCCCCATGTTTCTATACCGTGCACATTGTGTTTGATATAGTAATACACTATTACCATAGGCAGAGCATTTCTCATGTTTGACCTGATAAGTTGAACTTTTCCTCAACCTTTATTTTCAATAAATAGCAATAGAATATTTTGATACATTTTCAATAAGTATCTTCATGTTGGCATTTATCTGGCGGCAGAAGACCATTATCTTGTGATAAATAGTTTTATTCCATTGACATTTTCATGTCTGTAAAATGAACAAGATTTATTCATCCAATTAACATTTGAATGTCATGTTTAGCTACAAGATAAAAACAAGCTGCCTTCAGTATCTGTGTTATATTGTTTTCTGAACACATTTACAGACTAGAGACAAACTTTGCCCTTACGATAAGCACTAAGCCCTACACATATTCAAAACATGCACATGCACACGTGTGTGCGTGTGCATGCCTCTGCGTGTGTGTATTGGTATTGGAGGAGGACAATAGGATCTTAAGTACTCCAGTGTCAAATAGCAAACTAATCAAATTATAAAAAGATGACATGCTTTTAAAATAATTTTCAGATGTCAAAGCTAGAAGGAATCAAGCTGTACGATAATAAAATATTAGAGCTGGTACAATTACTAAATTTCATAAATAAGGAAATATACATCTGCCAAAATTATGCAGCTAGTTCAGGACTTCACTGGAGTTAAAATTCCAGGTCTCAGGACTCACAATTCAGTGCTCTTCCTGCCATGCCATGTTGCCTGTGAAAGCAGAGACTGCGTCCATCCTTTCATCACTGCAGTCCCGCTGTGTAGTTCTAAGCCTCACTCACACATTGCAAATGCTTTATAAATATTTACTGAATAAATGATAAGTGAAAGAATGCCTTCCCTAACTTTATTTCCTCTAAGTCAGAGAAAGGCTTTGCAGATCTAGAGAAGAAAGCTGGGCTTTATATCTGGTAATCAGCAATGCTTTTAGTTTTTTATTCCTGAAAATATTTCAGTCAAGATCTAAGGATGGAGTAAATGGTTTCAATATTACCACTGTCAAAAACCTGCATGCTCTGCAGGAAACAATTGTACCAAATGCAATAATCAGCAGTGTAACAACAACGTGGAGAGGGCCAGAACAAAGGTGAGAGAATATTTTCATCAGATTTGATGTTAGAATTGAGGGTGTGTACCATAAGTTTTCAAACAACACCAAATTTAGAGGAAAAAAAAAGATTTAACACTTCCAAATATAGGAATTAAAAAATGATGTGGTCAACTTAGAATAACAGATCATCATGAGGAGTTCAAAATAAGTTCAAAACAGAAAAAAATGCATGACACTCCTACGTGCATGTGCTACCACTGGCTATAAAGAGAACAGTGTATTTTAAGAGAATGAATGTGAGTACATTCTCTAATGCATTTACAGAACTGTTTAAAGACACATGTATTAATGATAGTTAAATGAGTGCTTGTGCAAGCCACCTTGACAAAAGTGTCAATCTCTCCTGTTGCTGCTAAGTGCTTACACGATAGAAGATTTGGGCGATATAGCTTTGTCTCTCACATATAGATATGACAATAATGATTTAATAAAGTACAATGTGGGTTCTTTTTCTAAGCCTTCATCAATGCTTTGCTAATCATAGCTCAGGCCTCCATGATCAAACACATACAAAAGTTAGTTTTGCATTCTCTTATACAAAATTTTAAAAAAATGACCCCATCAGTAATGTCTTCAACTATGCCATACACAATTGATATCTAAAATATATTCAAATATGATTCTAATTATTCCAAAAACAAAATGGAGCTTTCAGAAATCCCACAGAAATCAATGAACTGAGAGTCAAATATACAAAGAACCACATTACAAAAATGGAGCTTAAATATGGCAGACACTTGAAGAATTTCATAATTTTGTACCTATCTACCTATCTACCTTGTGAAAACTGAAGACCCAAATTTTAGTTCAAACTTAAATGTGGGCATAAACAAATACTTGGCTAAGTTCATTAACACATCATGTGCCTTCATGTTCAGGTCAAGGTATCTTTAATCAGAAACTTGAACCCCTGTAAGAGGGTCTATGTTTTCTGTCTGGGCTCAGTCAGAGGAGGCATTACCATGTGCAATCAACAACTCTCTAATTTCAGACCCTAGATATTTGACAGCACCAATTTGAACATGCTTAGAAATCTCATTAATCACACAGAGGCTGAGAATTTCAGTAAAATCCCTTGCATACTTGAAAAAGTGAAGTAGGAGCTGAAATATTTCAGCAGTAACCCATAAAGTGAATAGGGTAAATAAAGGTCATTTATTTCACAAGCATTTATTGAGTGCCTACTATGTGTCTCTATCACCTGGAATGGTAATACACATTTGAGCTAAAGGACTATTCTGTCAGCAACCTAAAATGTCAATGACAAAAGAAGAAGAGACATTGGATGAAAAATGGAATAATTAAAAAGTACAATCTTTAGCAACTGCCAGTAGCATTTAATTTAACATTTTCATATAAAACTTCTGGATTGAATAATAACCTACCTGTCAAGTAATCTATATATTACTCAAAATGTGCAGCTTTCTAAATTAAATTTCTCAAGGCTATTAGTTTTCATGAACCAAACACCAGTGTGGGATATTTCACTAGCCCTACCTCACTCTAGTGCAAAAACGTTCAAATCACCTTTATCTAACTGTGCACAGTTTGATGAAAATAACACTTACAATGAAGACTAGAGAAAGTATACATTATTTAGAGCAAGTTTAAGAATAATGTTCTTAATGTGGTCACTAGAAATAAAAAGGAAAGAGTGGATTTTTCAAAATGAACTATGTCATTATTCAATATATTGTCTTCAAGAGAGCTTGAAAGATATAAAAATTCATATCATACTCCACAGCAAGGCAGAGATGATGCTCCACCAAAGGGGAAAATTCATTTTTGCTTCAGTGACAAAATTACATTGTGATATGAAATGAGTGTTAATTGTTCATGTGCATTCATATCAGCTACTATGCTGGCCATTTTCGCAATTTTTATTTATCCCTACTTACAATTTTAGCATTTTGTATCTCTCTTAATCTCAGGAAATTGGAATGAAAATTCCTCAAATACAAATTCTTGTTACTTATGTATGACAACAATTAATTAACTTCACTCATATGTTCCTTAAGTTTTGGTTGCTATTTGAATTACAGCATCATGCAGTAAAATAAATAAATAAACAAACAGGCTATGGACTTTGAGCCTCAACTCCTTCGTTTTCTATACGCTTGAATAAATCATTTAACCCCTCCACACACTCAGTTTATATGCCTGTACAAAAGGATAATAACAATTTCTACTTCACAATGTTATTGTGAGAATCAAGATATATTTAACTCAGCTAGCATTGTTGAAAGGTACTGTATGTCAAGTCCCATTTCATATATTAGCTCACAATCTTCAAAACACTATGAAGTTGGTATTACTATTATTATCTCAGGTTGTTTTTTTTTTTTCAGATGATGAAAGAAAGGAAACCAAAAGTTCAGTATCTTCCCCAAGGTCATACAGTTAGTAAGTAGCAGAGCTAGGAATCAGAACCAAGGCTTTCTAGCTCTGACCCAGCACTTTCATCACTACACAGTAGGTCTCCGTACCCAGGAGCTCTTTGTAAACTGTGAAGTGACATACACATATTAGTTGTGGTGGTGTTGTTGTTGCCAAGAGTAGTCTCCACTGACACTGCCTAACTTAGGAGTGTAAAATTTTGCCTTTCTGGGTATTCTTACTGGACCTGGCCTGCCTTTTCCCTTATCACTACATGGACAAACCCAAGGTCCAGCCAAGGCCTCTCATGACTACTCCAGCTCAAAGTAATGCCTGCCCTCTGAGCGGTGGTAGCAATTTTCCCCCCAGCTTTATTCAGATATAATGGACATATAACATTGTCATAAGTGTAAGGTGCAGCACATGATGACATGATACACATATATACTGGGAAATGATTACTACAATAAGGTTAGTTAACACATCTATCATCTCAGATACCTTCTTCTGGTGTGTGTGTGTGTGTGTGTGTGTGTGTGTGTGTGTGTGTGTGTGGTGAGAACATTTAAAATCTACTTTTTTGACAACTTTCACCATGCTGTACATTAGATCTCCGTAGCTTATTCATCTTATAACTGATAGTTTGTACCCTTTGACCATTTCCCCATTTCCTCCAGCCCCAGCCTCTGGCAAACATCAATCTATTCTCTGTCTGGTGGCAATTTTTACTCTCTGATAGCCTTTAACACATTCTACTTGTTACCATGGATTTCAGACCTGACTTAGTTCCCTCACTAGACTGTAAGCTTCTTGAGAGCATCCATCATTCATATCTGATTTCCTTTATTCATCTCCGCATTCCAGAAACATCTTCATGCTTTGTACATAAATATTTTCCAGTAGCTGGACAGATGAACATTCAACATTAACCCAGAACAATAAGCACAATTATTACTAAGAATAAAGACTGAACAATCATGATTAAAAAAAAATTCATTGGTTAAATGTTTTGTAATTATAATTTTAAAATTCATACTTATATATAAATCCACAGTAGTAAGTAGATTCAGCTGTAGTGGATACTTATTTTACTTTTCAATAACCAAACAAACTTCCAATTTGGGAGAGAAATTCCAAAGTAAGTGGAAGATGGGGCTCCTATTCTCACCATTAAAGCCTAAAGGCATTCCTTCATCCTGTTATTTACATGCCTTTGGTTGACTCTATGATCTACCCTTCCAATAAGTCCTTTTTTGCGTATCATGGTCAGGTTTTGCAATTAAGTATAACTAACTATTATAACCCAAATAAAATGTTTAAAAGTCTTGCTTAATAATCATCTTTTTTCAAAATTATCAGCCTCCAATTTTTAAATGTTATATATTTATCTATTAATTTTGAGTAGAAAATAAATACAAGATATCTTTTAATGCATGAGAAAGTTGACGAATGTTACAATTGATTTTTATGATTAATAAAATATGCCTAACAAACAGCACAAAGGGGAGTAATTTTGAGCCAATTTAAACTGCCCACACACTGTTAAGAAATGTATAATAATGCAAGTGATGCTCTAACATCTCATTTAAATTAAGTTAAACACTTATCCTAGCAGAAATACATACAAGACTTTCTTGGGGAATCTCTCAATCAGAGAATGTCCCAAGGGAAGCAGCATTAGGTCCACAAGATACCTGAGACATCATCTCTGAGATACCACTCTTCATCAGAACTTTGAAGACCATACCTGCCACCAGGTGAATACCAATGTTTGGCTGCAGGTTCTAAAGCAATAGACCTATACTTTCAATCCTATCTACAGTGTGCTGAAGTTTAGATTCCAGCCTCTTAGTCTGACACCCCAGTACTCAGCATTTTGGATTGCTGGCTCTCTCCTGACTTTCTTACTCCCAAGACACTGACCTATTCTGCCTGTAGCAGCACCATGACTACCCTTATTCCACCATTCAACTTGGTCTCGTTCCCAGGGAGCATGCAGTCTCCCCCTTCTCAGCACAGCACCTAGTACATGGACTTGAAGAACTCTGTGACTTCAAAGGAGGAGAAAAGCAATAAACTAGTTTCAAGTTGCACAGTGAATCTTTTCAGCATACTTTAAAAATAGGCTAATGAGTTTTGTGCTATACACACGATTGGCACTCATTCGTCTATTATTTAATGGATGTTTTGAACAGGGCTGGTTCGGCTGAGAGTAAGCCAAGCAGTGTTTCTTCCTTTTGGACCACAACACAGACACTCATGTGTGCAGGAACACTAATGTGTAGTCTCTTGCAAGTAAGAAAAGAAATCACTTGCCTTTAATGGTCTTTCTGACCCCTGGATCCATTTAAAATCTGTTTTTTTTGTGTGTGTGTATGGTGTTTTGTACTAACACGGGTTAGAATAAACCTCTTAGCTAATTAGCTGTCCTTGTAGTTTTGGTTCACATTTTTCTCACACCTTTTCGTCAATACACTTTTAAATCAGTATTTGATTTTTCAATGAGATTCTTTTCCCATTTTATGTTCTAACTCAGCATCTGACTTCTACCAAAACTCCCCACAATGTTTCAAACATTTACATGGTTCAACAAATAATTCTCATTAAATTCCCTCTATTATTTGGACTTTTCAGTTTGAATATATTTTTAATAGTTAAATAATTTTTCATTATTTTTCTTAATAACTTTCACTGTTAAGTGAAAAAAAGGGTAATAACTTCAAATTTCATTTCAATCCCTAGAATCTCTTTTTAATCTCTCAAAATTCATGTTTCATTTCATTATTATGATGTTGGCTAGATTTACTAACTGTTTATATAAGTGTAAGTGACATACATAAACTTTCTTTAGAAAATCTCTAAAATCAAACAAGACTCTAAATTATCTGTCAAACCCTTTTCTATTTTCTGCTAATTGTAATAATTAACTAGAATCATTTTTGCCTCAGTCTTTAAGTACCTCTCTAATCCACTTTTTTCTTTTCCTGTTCAATAAGCTGCCTTAACTATCACTCTACTGCCAATGGTAATTTTCCCTAAAAATATCTTCTTTCCAGCTCATTTTCTTTAAGAGGTTATTATAAAAACATTAAAATGATGCTATCAACAATACAAAAAAGAATTCCTTTTCCTAAAATCTTATTCTTCATAATTTCTTCTCATCCTTCATTTATTCCTCTGTTTTACTCAGTTGTGACTTCAGTTCTAGGAATCCCTCCACTGGTCCCATTCACTCCTGCTCAATCTCCTTCATTTTTTCTTTATATCCTCCAATCCCTTCTCATTCATGATCTCTTCCATAATTGGAAGATACGGACCTCAGTGTACCTTTTCAATCATTTCCTCCACAACCCATCGGAAGGGAAACCCTACTCCAAACTGGCTTCTCACGGCTCCCCAAATGCGCCACACTCTCTCTAGCCGGGCACACACCCTTCTCCCCTTCTCCAGCGCTTTCCCAGCCTCTTCTGAAAGGTTAGCCTGTTTCCTTGCCTTGCCAGTTGTTGGACAGAGCTGCGCATATTTTACTTTCATTCTCGAACTTTCTCCAACCCTCATCTTTCCTATGTTCCTGTCATTCTCTTCTTTGCACTCCGAAGATCCTCCTTTTCAAGACCATACACAAGCCTCTTCCTCCTCCTACTTGATGATTCATACACTGCTCTAATTCCAAACTTCCCATTATTCTTCCTTTGTGCTGACCTTTATCTGGATCTGGTTTATACTGCCTCTGAGAAGGAGTTATTATTTGGCTACTTCTTCTGCCCTGTTTCTCCATGAGCATCAGTTAGGCATGTAACAAGTGGACCAATCTTCCACATGAAATATCTAGGTTACGTTTTTAATTCTATACCCTGGCTCCCTTGGCCAACAATAGAATGGATCCACAGAAAGAACAGACATTCAGTCACTGAATGGAAGAAATGTTTCCTTCCCTATTCAGAAACGGCTCCTCTGACTAATTAAAGAAATATGTCAAAACGGTTCCTAAGAAGAACCCAGATGTCAGCCAAAGAATTAAATATTTTGAAAATGAGAAGAACCACTTGGTCTATTTTTCATAAGAGACTGAGAACAAAGGAAAAGAAGTAGGACAGAGCAGAAATTAATAAGAATTCAAGCTGAAATAAATATAGAAATCTCTAGATATAACAAAGGGGGAAATATATAAGCTTAGGACTCTGGTGAAACCAAAACCGTTAGTACATACCTAAGGTTTTTTACTACATTTCTGCTATTTTTCCATTAGCTTTTGACCAAAGCCAAGCCCCCAAAAGGGAAGATGGGGCATAAAAATGTGACGGAATGGTGGGGAGTAAATAGAGCCTTTTAGCATGGTACAAATCATTCTTTAACACAGTGTGATTCAAAAATGGTGGAAGAAAAAAACAAAACAGTGGGCACTTGAAGATATACATGCTTTGTGAGAATGGACTTCACAAACTACAAAGTACTATTTAAATGTAGGCTATTTATTATTACCTGACGTTCACTGCCTCACTCATTGCTAGGTAGCAAATGGTATTAGCCAAATCCTACCACCAATCCCAAACCTGAGAAGACAAGAGTAGTTAAGGAAAGAAAAAAAAAATGAACACTGGAAAGAACTTACATCTTTTCTTAAATTCATGTTACCCCCAAGGGAACTGAGTTCCTGTAAGGCTAAGTGGCAGAAATACGAAGCACCCAGAAGCAGAATCTGTTTCAATGTGGCTATCTGCCTTCAAGGATCAAATAAAAATATGTGTTTATTGAAGAAGGACGGCTGCTAGTTGGTTTGGATGCCCACCTTTGAGTCTTCAGGACTCCCCGTTTTGCATAGTCAGCTCCTCCCACAGACTCCAAGAAATATCAGACTAAAAAGTAAAGATGTATACATGGTTTGGATCCTGAGTCTCATGGAGACAATAGCATTACTTCCTTCCTTTATAACCCATCAGAGCAGTTCCAATAGGGTACCACTACCATGGTTTCATTTTGGAGCTGTATTCAGAAATGGTTAGAAATTCTTCCTTGGTTCATTCAATAAATACCTGCTGATGCTGTGCCACAGCTGATACAGTGGGTACCAAAATGAGTAAGTCAAATATGTAATGTGTCATATATATGTCATATCTGTATCACACACAGCCATGAATAAAGCTTATCACTTTGTAGGCTGTAGGTACTCAATATTAATTTCCTTCTTCCCTCTTTTTGCCTTAAAGCCCTACTTTCTAGCTTAGCATATTATAGGGGACAAGTAAACAAATAATTCTGTTATAGTACAACCTGTGATATGATATGTGATATGATGTGATGCGATACATGTGTGATATGATATGATGTGATATATGATATGATATGATATGATATGACAGGAGAGTGACAAGATCAAGTGGCATGTTAGCTGAGTCTCAGGCCGTAGTTGGTCTGATGGACATTTGACAATGTAGAGGAATAAGAGATCACTGCAGTCCAATGGATTTGCATTTCAAGAAACAGAGTTGCACACCTGAAACTAATATAATATTGTATGTCAACTGCAATTGGAAAATTTAAAAAAATTATTTTTAGAAAAGAAAGAAAAATAAAAGCATCTCATTCCAGCAACTTCTACATAAAGAAAAGGAAAGAATAAAGATTTTTTCTGAAATCTAAGCCAGTTGATAAAAGAAAAGGTAATGTCAATTTAAATGGTAATTAGTACTTGTTTCCTCCTCCCCGCCCAAAAAAAAACAACACAAAACAGATACTGGAAAACAATTCAGAGCAAATCAGAGAAACTAATTTTTACTAGCAATCAAATGCAAAAGAAATTCTAAATATCTGTCAAAAACAACACTAAGTAAACTTATTTCTAATCCAACAACAAAAAAAGAGACCCCTGGGCAAGAGATTTTATAGTTATCCTCCTTTCTAGGTCGGAACTCGCTTAGAAGGAGACAAAGAAAAATCTGGACCTGGAATAAGAGAAAGATGTTAGGAATCCATGCACCTCACTGACAGAGATTTGTTTAACAAACAGATGAAAAACCAGAGAAATCAGATATCACAGGAAAAGGGAGTGGATTGGGAGGAATAAATTAAAAAGTATGATTCCAGCGTAAAGGGCGATACATTTTTAGAACACCCATTAAGTTTAGTTGGGTGGAAAAGAGAAAAGAAATTAAAAGAATATGATAAAGGAAAGAACCATTTTTCAGGTTTCTTCACAGGAAAACATTCCGTATGCTCTGCAAAGATTAAATTTGATATTTTAATGTACCTGAACAAGCACTACATGAATTCTGGAATTAAAAAAAATTTTTTCTAATGCTCATTCTATACAACACAGAATAGGAAGCGGGGAAGGACAAGGAATGCTTCCTCACAAAATCAAACGACTTGTTTTGGTTTTTCTTTAGCAAGCATAATAAAGGAAATCTTCAACATATATCAATAGAACCCAAGAATACTAATTTTCTTTTTTTTAAGACATAGAAAACCATCATGAAGAAAAGATCTTAGGAAGTATACAAATTTCATTAAAATATAATTGGACTTGCAGGAACAATTACTGTGCTGTGCTGTAAGGGGTGCTGTTGGCACATAAGAGCAAAGCACACGTCTGCACTCATCCAGCAGCCTGGGCAAGACCCACTTCCAGCGAGAAACAGTCATGTTTCAACACCTCCAATTCCCTAATGCTGACAAGCTAAACAACTTGTTTTGTCTCTGGGAGCTCTTCTCTGGTGATTAACTGCTTATGGTGAATACTAATTATAGGAAAGTACAGTATTGAAGAAGTGGTGTCCTATTTCCTCTACCTGCAGCCTCGACACATCTTTGAATCTAGAAGGCGCTAGGTACAGCCACTGTAAACCCAAACCAAGGAAGACATTTTCCTCCCCTTCCCCAGTAAAGAACTCTTTCTACTTTTTAGAATAACAGCTCACTGACAAGGAGCTGCCTTTCACCTCTGGGCTCCAAACCCAATAGACTTACAATCAAGTGAGTGTGTGAAAGGCCTAGAATAATCTTACGGATAAATCTGCAGTGAGAGTTTGTGAATTAGTGAACTCTCAGTGTCCTCAATTCCCTATGTCCCATGTTGAAAATTTACCCCAAATTGTCAGTTCTTAGGAACTGCACCTCAGATTAAAATCTTCTCACTGGGGAGTCTATGAGAATTTGTTCTTGTGTTTTAAATCCTAAGTGCTTTGTTAAACCGCCAACACCGCAAAATTAGAGACCATTAAACAATATAAGGCAGCAAGTGATTAAATCTACCAAATACACATTCAAAGCAGCTTAAGCTACTTTTTAATTAAAAATAAAATATCACTGGCTAAATTCAGATGTCTTAGCTATCCAGACAAAGTTAGAAGGCTGCTCGAAATGCCAAGTGCTACTGATAAGGCCAGGCAGAAACGGAGAAACGAGACAGGGGTGGCGGGGGAAGTGGATCCCCTTGTCCCAGGGCCCCAGGAATGGCAGGGCCTCGAAATGCTGACCCCAATGGGTTGGAGGACATGAAGGGGAAGTCACACAGCCCTGCAGGGTTAGGACTCCATGCGGTTGATGATTAAATAAGCTTTATTAGCAGAGGCCTCCAAGGAGACAGGGTGTTCCACCTTCTTGGCAAGGGGAGTGAGTTGAGTAACAGCGTTGCAGGAAGCTATGGCACTGGAGATGTATAGGTGGCCAAAGGAAATATTAGTGCTCTGTTTAAGGAGAGCTTCAATTCACTGATCAACGGTTCTTGAAATAATTATTAACATGGGGGGAAGAAGGCGTGAAGAGCTCTTTTTGGTAATGGGATCCCTTGAGATGGAAAGAAATTTTTTACTGTAAAGTTACAAGTAAATAAACATTGTAGCTTTAAGTTGTTCCTACTTGTTTAAAGTAAAGGGGGAAAAAAAGGGCCAGGGGGCTTAGTCAATGTTAGGCAGGAGGCCAAGAATCTGAAGATCAGACTTAAGGCTGGGATGATATCATTCACTCTGAAGCCTTGATGCTCTCTCCCCAGCAGGAGAAACGTTACTGGTAAAACCTGACCTCACCCACAGTTTTCTTCTTTTTAACTCTGTTTTTCTTTTTCAAGGATCATTTTCCAAATCTGCTTTCTGCCTTAATATGTGAACATTATGAATTTACACTAAGCTCCCAACATGGCCTTACCTAACAAGCTTGCCCTGAAGTAAAGCACGGGCACTTGGTAGCTACAGGAATATAAGACATGATACTCGTATTTAATCACTTCGGTTGCTGCCGTGGTCTCAGTCACTTCAAAATCATCCTGGGGTAACTCTAAAGCATCCTGAAAAAAAAAAGCAAAAACAAAATCAAATTGTGTTTGTCAATTAAGATAAAAAGTAGACTAACATTAGGAGAGAGAAAGACGGGTTTTCCTTCTTGCAGAACAACAGTTAAATAAATATAGAACTATGAGGTAAGGGAAAGGGAGTTTCCCGCATTAATGTTTAACATTTGAGTCCTGGATAAATAGTAAAACCAGAAAACATTAGCATTAAGTAATTCCAGATTGTTTTGGAGAGACAAAGCAGGTCTGGGTAAAGAAACAGGAAGGGGAAAAGAAAGAAAGATCTATTGCAACGGCAACTCTGAAAAATCTTTACTGTTCAATTTTAGCAACAAGATGATAGGTATACAAGCTACCTTCTTCCTTACCTGTGAAAGCTAAAAACATCATAACAATTGAACAAGAGGCTGTGAAATGTCCCTAAAGATTCTATTGTACTTGCCAAAAGATGATTCATTGTGAGCTGAACAATTCCCAGTTCCATTTTGAATAAGAAAGTTATTTTGCAAGAGGTTGAGTTTGTTAAGTACATTTCAAAACCTGAGCTGAATCTGTTTTCTTTATTATTGTGCTATCTTTGGTCTATTTCTACAATAAATCTTTATTTATAACAGAGTAGAAGGCAAATATTAATGTCAACTTAAATGGGGTTTCGTGAGCAAAGATGGTTAACGCCAGTTCATGTCTCACCTAATCATTCTTTGCTGGTTGATTTTTTTATGATGTGTGGGGGTTTCTTAAGAATGTATCTTAATGTTTAGAAGCAATTACAGAGACATGTTGAGTCTGGTTCAACCCACATTCGCTTATTTATTTGGATTGAAGAATTTCCTTTGAAATTAAGTGAGTAAAAGGAAAGAAGCAGGTTGGTTTGGTTCATTTCTACCTCTCATTAAAACTGTAACAATGACAATGAACGATTGGAATGAGCTACAGGTAAGATTTCAAACTTTATCAATATGAAATAAGGTTTCCTGTGAAGATAAGTAAAGCCACCGACTGCTTTCCAGATCTGTCTCTGCTTTACTAATAATTCCCCACTCACCATCAATTCATTGGGGGAGATACTACACTAGATTAATCACTACTGGAGATAGTTACAAAACTGTTTTTCACTAAATTCCAGTAATACTATCAATTAAACATGATGAATTAAATAATCAGAGGGAAATTACTCAACGAAATATTCCAGTACAGAAAATTAATACAGTAGCAAGAAAGAGGTTTTTCTGTTTGTTTACTTAAATTTGCATTAGGCAAAGGTATCTATACCATCTTTTAAGGCAACCCTTTTAACCAAATTCTTTCTTTTTTGTTAACAATTGGGTTGTTTAGCATTTATAATTTCTTCTCTTTCTTAACATTATAAAACATTACATTTTTGTGATAAAAAAATCATTACAAACACTACACAAGTAAATTAAATTCCCCTCAACCCGGCAGTTCTATACCTCAGATTTGTAACCATTTTTAACAGATCAGTATGTATTTTGCCAGACTTTTTTTTTTTTTTTTTACTTCTTAGCCTACAATTACACTTACAGACACACACACACACACACACACACACACACACACACACACGTGCGCGCATGCGCCCCTACCACCAGTTAAATCATGCTGTATATACACCTCTGTTCCTTGATTTGATTTTTCACTTGTGGACATCCTACCATGTGCTGCCATGTCAGTGCTGTAGATTTTGATCCTTTTAATGGTTTCACTGTATTTCATTGTATTACTATGCCACAGGTTTTACTTCTTTAACATTTCTATATTGCTGATATTTTAGGTTGATCATAATTTTCTGCTACTACAACTAATGCTGCAATGAGTATCTTAGCACATATATCCTTATAAACCTCTGTTTTTCTATGGTGCAGATTCCTATAGGCAGCATTACTGTATCAAAGGGTATATGAGGGTATATGCATTTTAAATTTTGATACTCCCAATCTGTCTTCAGAAGAAGGCTGTATCAATTCATATTCTCAACAAATGAGAATATGGGAGAAAGCTTTTTCCCATATCCTATATATACTGAATGTTACTTGTGTTTTTCATTTTTGCCTATTTGAGGAATTTTTAAATGTCAATTTTTCATTTAATTTCTAAGTTCTTGATTACTAGTAAAAGTGAACATCTAATCATGTTTATTGGTAATTTGTATTCTTTTATGATTTGCCTGTTCTTATCCTGTGCCTATTTTTCTGATATTCAGTTTGCATTTTCCTAATTGAATTATATAAATTATTTGTATTTTAGAAATAATAACTCACCTGGGGATAAAGATATAAACAGGTATGCAAGAATGTGTCATAAGTATATTATATGTGTAGTGTATAAAACATTTTCACTCAGGTTTCTTTCAACTTTGTTTCTTGTACATTTTATCTTTTTTTTCTTTTTTCTTTTTATGTAGTTAAATCTGTACATTTTCTATTTGCAGCTACTGAGTTGCCTGTCTTCATCAAAAGGCATCCTGCTATGAAGTCACCTCATCTTTAAAATTTATAAAAATGTTTAACTCCTTTATTCTATACACGTATATACTCACACAAACACATTTTATTAGTTTCAGGTACACAAAACAACAAAATGATTAGACATTTACACACCCCACGAAGTTATAACCCCAAGTCTACTACCCATATGACACCCACACACGTTTTAAAATTTACATTTAGATCATGAATCCATCTGAATTTTGCTTTTGCATATGGCGTGAGGTAGGAATTTTTCTCAGGTGATTTCTAATAGTCCAATGGTTCATTTTTCCCATTGATTTCTAATGCCACCTTTACTCTAAATTAGGTGTGTGTGTGTGTGTGTGTGTGTGTGCGCGCGTGTGTGTGTATTCATTCCCTATTCTTCTTTATTGAGATATTTCTTTATAGGTCATCACTGCCCAGTTCTTAAGTAAATACTGAATTGGGTCATTAATTTCTGAAGAAAACTACAGGCATATACTGCCTGAGACTCAGTCCTGCTAGGGAGGATAAAATTCCTGGAAAGAATGTCCCTCATCCAAACTCAAATTAAGCATTCAGGTATGTGTTGGGGTTGACACTAGGTAGTCACAACTGGTGATCAATTAGACATAGATCTAGGCTCTCTGGAACAATTAGGAGGTCCAAGGAATAAGAGACAGGGGACAGAACAAGCTTCCTGAAGAGCCTATTAGCAGTCTCACTCCAGTCAGTGTTCTCACTGGCAGCTGAGTGCCTCATGGGATTTGAAGGCTAGAGTGCTTGTCCTCTAATTGAGAGTGCTACTGCGTTACTCAGCCCCTTGTTCTGGGCAGCCATCTGTGGGAAAAGACATTTTTGCATACTTAACTCATATTCAATGAATTTGATCCTTGGTCTGTGTCTGCTTGGCTCTCCCATCATTTGTGTTCCCCTTTATGATATACCTACGCAAATATCATCCCCTGAAGCCATGCAAGTTGGAAACTGCAGACTTCCACATATTTCCTGCTTCCCTTTTCAAAAGTGTCAGATAGTTTTAGAACTTCAAGACTAAGATTCTTCTCTTATTTATCTTTGTATTCCCAGAGACTCAAGCACAGAAGCTGAGAACCATAGTAAGCAATATTTTCTACTTTGGGAGCAGATCTGTTTCCTCCCTCTAAGTATACTATTACACACTTCATAGGTAATTTGCCAGCAACCCCACCCCCAGCCCAAGTCTGAAAATAAGTAAATGGTGGAGTAAAAATGCAAAAAATCACAGAAGATGACGTACAAATGACAATAAGCATATGAAAAAGGTGTTCAACAACTTCTCATTAGGGAAATGTGAATTAAAACTACAATGAGATAACTAATACTACATATCTATCAGAATGGCTAAAATAACAAAGAGTGACATCTTCAAATTTTGGTGAAGATGCAGAGAAACTAGATCACTCATGGAATATAAAACCATATGTCAGTTTCTTAGAAAACTAAACATGTACTTACCACACAATCTGCCAATTACATGCTTGGGTACTTATCCCAGAGAAATGAAAAATCTGTACACAAATTTTCATAGCAGTTTTATTCAGAATAGCACAAAAACTTGAAACAGTTCAACAGGTGATGGTTTAAACAATGTGGTATACTGCTCCACACTACTCAGCAATGAAAGGAGCAAATTTGATACACACAACCACCTGGGTGAATCTTCCAGGAATTCCAAAAAGAATAAAATACTTAAGAATAAATTTAACCAAGGAGGTAAAAGACCTATACTTGGAAAACTGTAAGATATTGAAAGAAATTGAAGAAGATACAAATAAATGGAAGGCTATACCATGGTCATGGATAGGCAGAATTAATATCATTAAAATGTCCATACTACCCAAAGTAATTTACAGATTCCATGCACTCCCTACCAAAATACCAACGGTATTTTTCACAGAACTAAAACAAATAATCCTAAAATTTATATGTAACCACAAAAGACCCTGAATAGCCAAAGCAATATTGAGAAAGAAGAACAAAGTTGGAGGTATCACGCTACCTGATATCAAACTATATTATAAGGCTATCATCATCAAAACAGCACAGTATTAGCATAAAAACAGACACAGATCAATGGAACAGAATACAGAGCCTAGAAATACGTCAATGCCTATATAGCTAACTAATCTATGATGAAGGAAGAAAGGATATACAAAGAATCTCTTCAATAAACAGTGTTGGGAAAACTGGACAGATGCATGCAAAAATATGATACTAGACCACTTTCTTACACCATATACAAGGATAAACTCAAAATGGATTAAAGACTTAAATGTAAGACCTGAAACCATAAAAGTCCTAGAAAAAAACATAGGCAGTAAAATCTTTGACATCACTTTTAGCAATATTTTTTTTTGATATGTCTCCCCAAGCAAGGGAAACAAAAGAAAAGTAAACAAATATGAGTACATCAAACTAAAAAGTTTTGCACAGCAAAGGAAATCATCAACAAAGTGAAAAGACAACCTACTAAATGGGAGAAGACATTTCATCAATAATACATCAGATAAAGGGTTAATATCCAAAATATATGATGATCTCATACAACTTAACACCAAAAACAAAACAAAATGAAACAAAACAAAACAAAACCACAATCTGATCAAAAACTGGGTAGAGCACCAGAATAGACATTTCTCCAAAAAGAAAGACATACGGATGGCAAATAGACATATGAAAAGATGCTCAACATCACTAATTACGAAGAAAATGCAAATTAAAACTACAATGAGATATCACTTCACACTTGTCAGATGGCTATCATCAATAAATCAACAAACAAGTGTTGGAGAATGTGGAGAAAAGGCTACCCTCGTGCACTGTTGGTAGGATTGAAAATTGGTGCAGCCACTATAGAAGACAGTACGGAGGCTTCTCAAAAAATTAAAAATAGAACTACCATATGACCCAGCAATTCTACTTCTGGGTATTTATCCAAAGAAATCCAAAACACTATTTCAAAAAGAAATACACTCATTGCAGTAATTACAATAGCCAAGATATAGAAGCAACCTAAGTGTCCATAGAGGGAGATGATTAGATGAAGTAGTGGTACATATACACAATGGAATATTTCTCAGCCATAAAGAAGAATGAAATGCTGCCATTTGCAACAAGATAGATAGACCTAGAGGGTATTGTACTAAGTGAAGTAAGTCGGACAGAGTAAGACCAATACCATATGACTTCATTTATATGTGGAATCTAAAAAAACTAAACAAATGAACAAAACGGAAACAAACTCATAGATACAGAGAACTAATTGGTGGTCACCAGAAAGAAGGGGATTGGGGAATTGGGTGTAAAAGGTGAAAGGGATTAAAAAGTACAAATTTCCTGTTATTAAAATTGTCATGGGGATGTAAAGTACAGCATTGGGAATATAATCAATAACATTGTAATAGCTATGAATGGTGTCAAATGGGTACTAGACGTATTGGGGTGATCATGTGATACAATATATAAATGTTTAATCACTATGGTGTACACTGAAACAAACAGGATATTGTATGTCAACTGTATTGAAATATAAATTAAAATAAAACCTTTTGGAAGAAAACAAAAAGTTTACAGACCGTATGGTTCCATTAATATAATATTTTTGAAATAAGAAATTTAGAAATGAAGAGCAGAGAGAAGATTAGTTTTGGAGAGATAGTATGGAGGGAAGTGGGTATAGTTACAAAAGAGCGACCTGAGGACTCCTTGTGGTGATGGGACTGCTCTGTGTCTTGACTGTGGTAGCCCATACCTGAAACTACATGTGATAAAACACTGTAGAACCAAATACACGCACGCACACACACACACACACACACACACACACACACAAGCAAGTAAAACTGGAGAAATCTGAATAAGATCAGTGAATTGTATTCATGCCAATATCCCAACTGCTATTACACTCAAGTTCTGCAAGATGTTACCACAGGGGCTGGGGGAAATTGGGTAAAGGGTACACGGGATCTTTCTAATTATCTCTTATTACTGCATGTAAGTATACAGTTCTCTCAAATTTTTCAATTAAAAATTAAAAAGGAAAGAAATAGTGAAGCAATTTGAGGCTTGTTAAACACAAAATAAAATTTCTAAGACCTCAAGTGCTAACAGTACAGATGGCAGAGGGATTGTGTTGATAAAGAACGTCTGAGGTCTGGGATTCGCTTTACAGTCACACAGGAGAGGGGCCAGAGAACGCAGGTGTGGGAGGGGCATGACTGGCCATGAGCTGATGATGACAGAGGTTGCTTGATGGGTCCACAGAGGTTCATTATCATACTATTCTGTCTACTTTTGTGAATATTTTCAATTATCCAAGATAAAAAAAACATAATAACGAATGTTTCTGATTCCATGTTATAGTATACAGAATCACAGAACTCTACTAGTGAAAAGAGCTTGAATCATTCCATCTAGCCACAGTTACCTTGCAGATATGAACAACAAGGCCCAGAAGGGTTGGGGGTTTACCCAATGTCACCCAGGTAGTTAGAGGCACAGGAAGGTATATAACCCATGGCCACTGACACTAAAACCATTGTTCTTTGTACTACAGTATGCCACTGCTTCACTGTTACTATACTCAATTTGTTCCGATGCTCTGGACAACATATTAACATTTTAGGTAAGTTTGATAATATTTTATTATTTTTATTCTTTTATTATGTTTTTAAAAAGATTTGGGTGTACTTAATTTGATATCAAGAGTTATTAGAAAAAGAGTCACATATATATTTATTTTCCTCAAAATGTGCTATCTCATTAAGTGAAAAGATACCTGTGTTTAGAAAATTACATTCATTCAAGGAGCGAAAAGATTAAGTGGTTCACATTAATTATAGAAACCTTGATTTTATTGAATTCAATTAACAATAAGTTGACAGTGATCTCTCACTTAGAAAATCTGATATGAATTAAGCTTTACAACTAAATCCATTAAACAGGGATCATGCTGGAGACATTTCATGGATATTTCATTGAAAGCAAACCCAAATAGTATATTGGGCTTATGAAATGAGATCCATATCTCTATTTAGCCTGCAGGTAAAAGTAATTGAAAGAAGATAACTTTTCTTCTATGACTAAAAATCTCTATTACTATTACTGAGCAAATGTAAGTAATGAGCTTTATTCATATTGTCCCTTGAGGGAATGAGAATCTGTTTGTTTATCTACTACCAGTCAGGTCTTCAGTTCAAATCTAACATTAATGGACCAAGAAGCCAGAGTGACAGAGGGGCAATGCTGGTCCTGACAGACTCTTTTTTGTTTGTTTGTTTAAATAATTTATTGGGGAATTGGGGGAGGGAAACAGCGTTGGGGAACTGGGAAAGGGGAACAGAGAAGTTGTTGTCCTTTTGTTCTTCAGTCTAGTTGTGGAGGGCGTTGCTTCACTGGCCCATGTTGGTATCGTCATTGCACTTTTCTTGGGTGAGGCAGATTGGTTGCTGGCCTCTGGACGGTCACTCACAGCGGTTCTTGGCAGCTCACACCCCAAGCCGCTCATGCTGGCTGCCGGCCACTCACTGTAGCCTATGGCAGCCCACTGCAGCAGTGGCTGCAGCTATGCCGTCCCCGGGACTCAACAGCAGCTCAGCTCCAGGTGGAGCTGTTGTTCACCATCTTAGCTGTAGAGGGCAGTGTCACTGGCCCTCATGTGGGATCTGAACCGGGGCGGCTGGTGTTCCAAGCCAGCTCTTAACCAACACACCACTAGGCCAGCCCTCTGAGAGAGTCTTTAGCTGGACACATATGCCATCTAATCACAATGGTAAAATGGAATATGTAACAAACTTTGATTTTCCTAAGCCAACAGCCTAATATTTTCAGAAGTTAGGAAGACTGCCGAAGCCTTTGACAAACCATTGAAAAAACAAAACAAAACAATGCCTTAAGAAAGAATTTTAATTATTAAAACATTTAAAGTGAATTATAAAAATAACCTATGTGAGACTTTCCATAAGCAGGCCCTTTTTTGTTTCACATGTTTATCCTTTGATATAGGGATGGTCTTTTCACTATCTTTATTCCTAGAATAATCTCTGTGGCTTTAAGTGACTGTCACAAGAACCTTTGCAAATGATGGCATTCTTTTAGCAACTGTGAATGTAGTATCTTGCAGATAATAGAGGGTTCCCCACAGTCAGCCATGAGTCTGACAGCATCCAGGTGACAGTGAGACAACAAGGGGTGTTCACCAAGATGATCCCTAGAATAGCACCTCAGTGAAAGTTCCCCCTTTCCCAGTAATGTTATCACTACTACTTCTGATTTTTGAAAAAAAAGGGGAAAAAAAGAAGAACCATTCTTTGCTCCCCCAGTTCCATCAGAAAGAAGTGAATTAGCATCAGCATGGCCAATATGGGTTCCCACTGAGAAGAAGAATCTGTCTCCTGTGAGATTAAATCCTTCTCTCCAGCCTGGCATGCTCAAGGGCAAAGCAGGAGGGAGGGATGCACAAACCCATCAAAGCACATCTGGCAGTTTTCTGCATGTTTGTATTGGCTCCAGTGTGCTTCTTAGGCCGCTCCTTAAGAACTGTGTGGGAGACAGAAAGACAGTTTGGGCTCAGAGCTGGACAGCTAGCAAACAGGTACAGTACACGTGGCCCATGGAAGAGGCTGCCTCTTAGATTCCATGCCAGAGACACAAGCTCCCTGGCAGGAGGAAGAGTAATAATGCTTAACAGTGCCTATCACATGCCAATGACAAGTAGTCCATAAATCAGAAAAATAGATAAAAAGAATTGTGTTCCTAGAAAAAAAATCAGAAGGGCTTTTTAAAAGAAAAGTTAAGTTCTTCTTATCTACTTTTTAAGACTCCTCAGCCATTAAAGCCAAAGAATTATCAGGGTAAGGGATTTGAAAATCAGAAATTCCTTATGGAAATCATGACTAACTAAAGGAAGAGGGAAAGACTTGTACCTGGTAGTCTAAGCTTCGGAATCAGCCAAACGTTTTTCTATTTGGAGCTCCCTTTGTATGTTACATCATAAAGAGCAGCATCAGTTACAAGGGTTTATAGTTTTATAAGCACATTTATGCACATTATGTCATTTGCACACCTGTTCTAGGAGGAAAGCCCATGGTCACCCAGCAAATAAGAAACTGAGCTGGGGTACTGACCTAAGCCCCAACCCCTAAGCCCAGCGCTCCTTCACTCTTCAAAGCCCATCAGATTTTGGGGGTAAAAAAATGTTAAATATATGTCTTTTCGAGTTCCACCCTCAAACTTCTGCTTTTGAATTCAGTAGTTCTGGGATGGGACTTAAGAATCCACTTTGTTTACAACATTACAGGTGATGCTAATACAGGTGGTCAGCTGACCACTCCAGGAAGCCTTGCCTCACTTAGATGTGGAAGGAAAGTCTACTTTGGGATTCTTTTTTTTAAGCTGAGCCATCCTGCCACCTGTTGGCAGCTCAACGGCAGCTCAGCTTAGGCTGGACATCGAACTGCCATTGCTCAGAGCTCAGCTCGCACTCTTGAGCGAGCTCCTAACCAACTGAGCCACTCGGCCAGCCCTACTTTGGGATTCTTTACTTAAGATAACACACTCTATGGGATCATAGCATTGGGAAAGCCCAGTCACCAAGACTCAAAATTATGCCCTAAATCAGTGTGCCTTCCCTGGCTGCTCATCTGTGTCTTCAGGAGTATCACCCTCTCATTTGGTCTCCTTTCGGGCCGGCCGAGTGGCTCAGTTGGTTAAGAGCTCGCTCAAGAGTGCGAGCTGAGCTCTGAGCAATGGCGGTTCGATGCCAGCCCGAGCTGAGTTGCTGTTGAGCTGCCAACAGGTAGCAGGATGGCTCAGCTTAAAAAAAAAAAAAAAAAAAAAAGTTCCTTCATTTGGTCTCCTCTCCATGGGATTCCAGTGCACCTCCACTAACCTAAGACATCCGCTTGTCACCCCCACTCCAGCGATGGAGGATCTTTCACTGGCCCTTTATTTCCTCCTATCCAAAAAACCCTTCATTCTTTGATTGATTGATTAATTCCTGCTAAAGTATCAATGGCCCCTAATACCTTAGTATGTTACTCCATTATCAATTATGACATTCAGCAGCAGATTTGTAGCTGATAACCTTAATCAAAAGGAGTAAATCTGGCACCATGCATGCAACCACCAAAGTATAAGACTTGCCTTATAAGCTACTCTAGGTTTTAACTCCAGAGCCAGAAAATTCTTCCTTGTGTTACAGGGTAAATTGGTTTCCATTAGGTTTATCTTTGCACAAAATGAAGAAACAAGAGTCATTTTTATATAATATCCTCTGAAAAGTGTGAACCAATGTACTGTCTTCAGATTTCTCTTTTCCATATTAAAAAAACAACTCCTACTCTTCATTTTTCTTATATTCCTAGTTCCAGGGTTCTACAAATATTTTCTTAAAGGACCAGCCATATAGTAAATAATTCAAACTTTGGGGGCATAAGGTCTCTGCCATTGTAGCATGAAAGCAGCTATCAGCAACAAGTTAACAAAAGGAAGTGGCTATACTCCAGTGAAACTTCATTTACAAAAAACAAGCTTCAGCCAGTGGGCCTCAGTTTGCCCTCCCCTACAAGTTCATCATAAGGCCTTCTTTAATACCATTTTATTGTATTTTTAGAAGTAGTAAGCAGAATCTTATTAAAGGACCTGTGTCTCCATTTGGTGAACTTTTCCTCCCTTTTCAATTTTTTTTCTATCTTCAGATGTCACATTAGATTTCCTGAAGGGATGATAAATACTGAGCCTTAAAAGAATGATGATAATTAAATCCAATAGGCTGAAGTTTGGCTGCAGTCATTTTCCAAAGTAAGAGAGAGCACTACCCTCATTTAAACAAGTGAGATTTTTAAATGTCTTGATGAATAAACTGCAAATTCCTTCAGGATATAAATAAACTTCTATACTCAAATACACAAGTGAGTAAATTTCACTGCCAAAGAGTAGAAATGATAAGGTCTTGATAACTAGACCAAACAGCATTCACTGTCGTAATTCAGGGCTGTGGATCCTACAGCATGAACTCACTGTGGGCACAGGAAGCATCACGTCTAGGAGCCCACAGAGAACTATCCTGAGGGATCGCGTACACTGTCAGCTGCTTCCCCTTCCTCAAAACTGTCTCCAGACTATGTGGATGTGAATGGGGCTTTACTACCAGGAGGATCCTTTAAAGAGTTCCACGAGACCCAATCCATGCCAGGCACTGTGCCTGGACCAGGACAAAGCTGTGGTGTGATACAAGGTGTGATCAAAAACTATGGTGAATGTTTAAATTAAAAATATATAGATTACAGTAAAAGATACATTGCTATTAATCCCCCTCAAAATATGTGCCTTCGCTTCAAACACATTTATCCCATCATTCTTGCCACTTTTTGAAGCAGTTCTGGAAGTCCTCTTTCTTGAGTGTCTTTAGTTGCACTGTTGTGGCTGCCATGATGTCCTGAACTGATTCAAAATGTTTACCTTTCATGGTCATTTTGACTTTGGGGAAGAGCCAGAAGTTGCAGAGTGCTAGATCCGGTGAATAAGGTGGATGAAGACACACCATGATGTTTTTATAATATTTGACAGAAATTTCCATACCAGAAGTGATGTGTGACATGGAATGTTGTCATGATGGAAGATGAAGTAAATACACTCATGAAAGAAGACTTCCAGAACTGCTTCAGAAAGTGGCAAGAACGACGGAATAAGTGTGTTGGGGGGGTCAGTGAGAGGTGTATTTTGAGGGGGATTAATGACAATGTGTCCTTTATTGTTATATATATATATATATATATATTTTTTTTTTTTTTTTTTTTTTTTGAGGATAAGTATGGAGGCATGGAGGAAGTGAATCCCAGGCAGAGCAATTGGCAAGTGCAAAGCCTCCAAGGCAGGAACATGCCTGCTGTGCTTGAGGAACAGCAAGGCGGCCAGTATGGCTGGAGAGGAGGGAGCAAGGGGGAGATGAAATCAGAGAGGTGATGAGGAGCCTCATAGACCTTTGGAAGGATTTTGCTTTTAGAAGGGAACCGTGGAAGGATCTGTGGTCAAAGAGTAGCATGATCTGGCTTACATTGCTGAAGAGTCACCTAAAATGACTGATGAAGGGAAAGGGCTGAAGAAGGAGTAACCAACTAGGAAGCACTTGCAATCATCTACCAAGAGGTGATGGTGGCTTGGACCAGGGTGGTAGCTGTGGACACGGTAGAAGTGGTCAGATTTGAGATATTTGGTGGTAGTGCTGACAGGATTTCCCGAGAGATGAACCATGATACATGAGACAGAGGGGAAATCAAGTGTGGCACAATGTTTTGGGCCTTGGCAACTGGAAGAAAGGAGTTGCTATTTATTGTGAGGGTAGGAAAGATTGATTTGATTTTAAGTCAGCATCAGCATCTCTCATTTTATAATGGAAGACTTAAAAAAAAAATCATGTGTCTAATGCACGATTCTAGAATCTTCTATATAACCTTGCAATCATAAACTGTTCTAGAAACTGTATGTCCATCATTGCTTATCCCAGCAGCATGTGGTACCATGTTGTGAGAATGCCGATTTTACATTTATTACTATATGATGCATTCTGTCATACCTATGGTGTAATTAGTGATAGCTAACAGTTACCAAGCACTTCTTGGGTTCTAGGCTGAGAGGAGAAGTTTGTCCCAGCTCACATAGCTAGTAGTTAGCAGCGCTGGGATTTGAACTGGTTTGCAGGACCTTGAGTCCCCCCAACTCTTTGACACACTGTGGTGCCTAATCGCAAAACTGAATGTTGGGCCACAACAAAAAGAAGTGCTTGATAATAATCCTGAATTATCCATTCTCATGCTTCAGAAGGATAGACTCAGTAAGTTATTTGCTCTTACGGCAGCTGAGTTTTTGTTATATATATATATATATATATATATTTTAAATTTAAGCATTCATGGTGTCTTTTGGTCACTCCTTGTAAGGTTTTTCATTCAATAAAAGAATGATGGAAGGTCTCATCTTTCTACTGGGATGTAAGGATACACTCAAAATCTCCCATAAAAATATTTCGATATTAGAGAAGAACAGTACATTCAAATGTGGCAAAGGGCATGGAATTTGGAGTTGGACATGTGTGCAATTCGTGGGTCTGGCACTCACTGGATGGGCAGATCCCTTACTCCCCCTGAGCCTGTTTCCTTACTTGTTCAATAATGGCACTTTCTTGCCACTTCCTCCTTGTTTACAGTGTATTAAACAAGACAAAGTGTAAAACTTAGTAGGTATATTTGGTTAACTTATTCATTCACTCATCATATGTTACAGGGTATCTTCGATGTTCTAGCCCAGGAATCGACAAACATTTTCCTAATGGGCCAGACAGTAAACATGTTAAGCTTTGTGCACTGTATGTGTCTGTCAAAACCACTTAACTTTGTCACTGTAGCATGAAAGTAGCCTAGACAATATGTAAATTAATGAGTGTGGCTTTGTCCCAATAAAATGTTATTTATGGACGCTAAAATTTAAATTTCAGATAATGCTAATGTCACGATACACCATTCTTTTGATTCTTTTTCAACCATACAAAAAGTGTAAAAACCATTCTTAGTTTATTTAAAAAAACAGGCAGCAGCCATAGTTTCCCACCCTTATTCTAGACACTGTCCCAATGGCTGGAAACAGAGGGGAGAGCAGACATCGTGGCCCTACAAGGAGGAGATGTGTTTAAT
Source organism: Aselliscus stoliczkanus (assembly GCA_033961575.1). Classification (NCBI taxonomy): domain Eukaryota; kingdom Metazoa; phylum Chordata; class Mammalia; order Chiroptera; family Hipposideridae; genus Aselliscus; species Aselliscus stoliczkanus. The sequence continues at coordinate 59,254,274 of CM066728.1, forward strand.
AATCACACACAAAACAATTAAATTATCATCACAGGTAAGAGCTACTGGAAAAAAATGCACCGCAGAGTATACATAATTTTATATATAATTATAATATATAATTTATATTTTATAAATAGTCCCTGGAGTATACATAATTTTGCCACATCAATAAATTTGGTGTGTGAGATTTTAACCATTTTTATTTCAGCTCTTTCAAGTATATACCAGTTGTATGTAGCACTGACACTTTTAATATCCTAATCATATTTCCCAAGGTTTATTTTTAGCTCAACAATCATACCATCCACCCAGATAGACTTTTTTAGGAACCCTTTTATTATCCAAGTTCACCAGACTGCCTTATCACCTAGAATCTGTCACCCCTGTTACCTTGAACAGCCCCACACCTCTTCCTAACCAACTCTTCCTGCAGCCCACTGAAGAGTCTCCTTGTACACTTTGTTTTATTCACTGTATGTCCTCCTGCCCTCAGCAATGGTTTCTGCTTGAGAATGCCCCTCAAGTTTCTTTCTCAGCTGTGCTCACACTTACACATGTGTGCGCACGTGTGAGCCGTGTGTGTGTGGCCAGAGCGCATACACATTCGTTCATGAATGGTCCCTGAGCAGCTACTGCGCTGGGTATGGTGTCGCCACTGGAGAGAGGCCAGGGAACAAAACAGACGCAATCTTTGCTCTCACAGAGCTTATAACGAGAGCGAGGATAAGGGGAAAATCAAATCATTGCATAGACAATTATTCAATTATATTGCTGCAAGTGCTATAAGAAGAGTGTAAGGCTGCATCTTTGGGCTCACCTGGTCTGAGGTCAGGGAAAGGCTTGTCCTGCTAGGCCCTAGGGCAGACACACAGCCCTTAGAATGGGAGTGCAGTGCCTGGACACCAGGGCTCATGCCTGTCTTACTCACTCAGGGATTCCAAGCATCCTGAACAGCGCCTGGCAGTTAGTAGGCATTCAACCAGCATTTGTTAAGTGAAGTACATAAACAGGGTGAGTATAAACTGTTGCCATTTCTATCTCCAATAAATCAGAGGTCTATAAACTGTTTTGACTGTCACTCGAGGAGCCAAAAACTGTAAGCACTTATCTTTAATATGTGTATATTTACCTTTTTATCAATTATGAGCCTATATTTCTGTATAATATACGATGTATATTATAAAACATGTTAACATTGAAAACTTAAAGGACAAGACAAAGATGAAGGAAAAATACCTTCCAAGTCATTATTTTAGGTTAGTGACGACCTGGATACAGACAGCAGTAGCCTTCCCGCCCTGCTCTTTGCTCTGAGCAATGAAGTCTCTTGGCTGGCCCCCTGCCCTCATGCCTTGCAATGGGCCTCTTGCCCATTTTGCAGTCAACTTTCTGGTCTAGTGGTTGTGGCTGAATACCGTTGCAAACATGTTGATTTTAAAGTATCTGTTGAAAAAGTTAACGCTCAAAATAGTCACACATGTAAAGAGGATGCAAATGAGCACCCAGCTTCCTGCCTTTCACTGGGCTCCTGGATTCAGAGCCAGTGCAGCTGAGCAGCCCGGCCTGATCACAGACCTAGATGATCAGACGCCCAGACACCAAATGCCTGGATCCTGCCTGCTGAGCAGCCCTGCCTCTCTCTCCTACACTTAGCGGCGGCAGTCTTCATTCAAAACTGACTCTGGAGGGCCACAGGTGATTTCCTTCCTCTTGTGAAGAACCCCATTCTAATCTGCACATAGACAAAGAGCCCTGGGTTCCAAATGTGTAAATCAACACAGTAAATAAAGTATTACAGAAAATAGAGTTATTTATTAATGGCGAAGATACTTTTTCTCCTGTAATATTTTAATGAAAGCAGTTTGGCTGAGTATGCTGCACTTTTTTATTTTGTTTTAAATCTTAATTGTGATACAGGATTTCAAAGGTCTGCTTTCAGCTCTTTTCCTTTCTTTTTTCTTTTTTTATAGTGATTGTAATGGTCACAACAGCTAAGAAAGATCGACAGATCCACATGGAAGAGGTCTGTCCCTGGCTGTGCTTAGTAAATCATGATAGTCACATTTCAGTGCCCTTCTTTAGTTGCTAGAGTTTGGTCTTCATGTTCTAGATGCTTTTCGATGAGTTGCTAACCAACATAGATAGCTTCATACTATGGTCAGGCATAACACACACACAGGCTGAGGACTCATTATTAACAATAGTAAATATGTATCCTATCTCATATAATCTTAATTTCAAATTTGGAGAGCCGATTTTTTTGAAAGATTTGCTTATACTGTTGGTTTACATATGGCCACATTTTTTTTTCATTACTTTCATTTTCTTCCTTTTTTTTTTTTGCAAGAATCTTTAACGCCCCTAGTCTGACAAGTAGGAGGTATGTTAATTTAAACTGGATGATAGCACCCAGGTTAATGCAGGGCAATAACTGCAATGTGTAACAAGCCCCTGAAGGAGTGAGGCTACCCTTCCGCTCCTTCCTATTGTCTGACACCTACTGTTGCCTTTCAGTAGCCTTGAGTAATATACGGGATTACTGGTCATCAGACAAATGAACTGTGTGAAGACCCAGTATGAGCCCATGTTTACATGTCAGTACAGCTTCATTTAAAAAGTAAGTTATCAATAGCCATCCTGATGTTATTTCCCACATGGCAGTGGGTTGTTTTGCAAGCCCTCTAGGTGCATGCATTATTTCGATCTAAAGACTCTATGCTGTGGCTCAGACCGTTGTTAAACAAAAATCATGAAGAAGACAAGACTGATCTTTGGCATCTCCTACATCTATATTCTCATGACCTTGTTTTCCTCTTTCACTCAAAGCTCCCAGGTCCAACCCTTTTGATCCGATCTTCAGCGGAAAAGGCCCTGATACACTTAGCAATAGGAAATGTCACCGGCTGGACATGTGTAGCCAGCCAAAAGTCTTTGTCGTTGAGGAGAAATTTTCCTGCACAGGAAAATCTTAATGAATTACTGACCATGCAGATTCTGCACCAGAAAACAGGCCAGGGGTGTGAGGGGGAGGAGCGCGCAGCATCTTCTCTGGCACCCTTCGGACCTAACCCTATGGACAGCTGCCCTGCTGTACGGAGGAGGCCAGCCCTGCCAAGGTTGGTGCAGAGGGGCATGGGGACATCACTAGTGCCTCACGATCTGTTGCTGAAGAGACAGAAATTGCTCCTGGAAGGAACTACATTTGATTTCCAATTGCTGGACTCGCAGGTCTCCTTGTTACCAATCCTGGTCATTCAATCCCTTTTTCTATTTATAATGCTAATGATAAATCAACATGGAACAGAAGTTTCCAAAGAAAATCAAAGAAGCTTATGTTGGTAATGCTGAATTAATGTATTTTTCTGGTTACTTATAATGGTAAAGAATTATTTGCATAGTAAGAAAAATGCTAATGTTATTAAAGTGCTATTAGATAAGGCTTTTAGACTAACTTGCATCATCCTAAAAATTATACAGAATGACTTGATTTGTCAGTTCTGACCTCTTTGGAATCGTTTGCCTGCACAGTTGCCACACTTGAAGGAAAAACCAAATCCAGAACTGACTTGTTTCCTAAATGAATTGGGAAGTTGTCGTTAAGAAGCATCTGCTACTTTATTGCAGTCATGTAAAAGCATTCTTATGCCGCCATAACGGACTCTAGAGCAGATGTTTTAGAGCACTATACCCATAGCAATACGTGTATCATAAAAAGGATAAGGAACTACAACATAATTAATGATTTCAGTTCCTCTATAAACAAATTTAACTTTTTAAAAAATGGATTTAAAGTTGTGTCAAAAACTTTAACTTTTAACTCACGCAAGTCAGTTGCAAGAAAGTGAACAAAAATCATTTATAGCAACACATAACAAAGGGTCAGACTCAGCCACATACTCAACATGATAAAATCTGACGGTATAAGAAAGGCATCTCCAGACTACATCACCCTGCCAGCTCCCCACAGATCAGCCAGAGAATTAGCCATTGGTGATGGATTTATTTGTGTCTTAAAGCCAGGAGAATAAGCACTGTCACTGAAAATGGTAGCAAACACTTAAAATAATTATCAGCTAAGATTTTGCAATTCGTAGCCAAGACTTTCAAACCGACAGTGGGCTCCCAGTGTGGGAAGTGGGAACAGGAAACTGCAGCCACAGCAGCAGGGAAGCCAGCAGTATGTACAAACATGAACAGTGGCAGTCATAAATTGGTCACATGTTCTTCTCATTCTAATAAAATCCCGTAACTCTAAGAAATTTAAAAATATGAATTACAGTGGTTAACAACCACATGCAAGTCTGTAAGAACACTGTTCTTTAATCCCAGATCTAGGCTCTATGAGGGGTTCATGTCTTAGCGTGGGTTAAGCCCAGAGCAGGCCTTGAGAGGAGGATTTGAGTGCAAGCAATCTACATAGTAAGTGATTTCAGGAGTACCTATAAGGGAGTGGGGAAGTGAGGTAGAATGGGAAAAAAAGCAATACAGGGTACATGAGTCATCAGATTACCACTGTGGGTAACTGGGGCTGCTTCCCACTGGGAACATGGGGAGACTAGAGGAAACACACTGCAGAGTTGTCCCACCGGAGGGGTTCAGAAATTGGGGTGCAACTCCCACCTGCAACAGAGGACTGCTCCCTTTGGGCTGCTACCCCCGGGAGTTGCGGGGTGCCTCACACTGGAGCACAGCATGCTCTTGTTGCTGTGGAATGCCTTCAGGCAGAGCCACAGTGCAAGCACTAGACACAGGGGTGTAGAGGAACAGAAAATGTCATGGGGACATGGACAGAAATGGAGACCACTGCTGCCGATCTGGGCAAGACCTAACAACAGTGCCCAATCCCTTATTCACAATTCTGGAATCCAGAAAGCTCTGAAATTTTTTGAAAATATATTTTCTCATATGTTTGGCACCAAAACTCATTTGGTAGCAATTCTTACCTGAGTCTTTGTAGTCTTTATTTATTCTGTTTTTTAACGAATATTGTTTCACTAAAAATATTATTATTTTTGAGCATGGGGATGCTGCCCAGACACTACTATACATGTAACATGATACAGAATTTACTTCCATAAAATTACATTACTTATCTAAAATCTTTAAAAAATTCTGTATTCCAAAACACATTTTGGCTCAAGAATTGTGAGAGTGTAGCTTTTTTTGTGCCTTCTACCTTTCTGTTACATTTGTGTTGAGCATAAACAAAATAATATAAATAGAAGCGTTTCGACCTCCTTGAACAAAAGACACTGAATAAACCCTTGAAAAATAATCAGATTGAGAAATCTGGGAAAAAGAAAAAAAAAGCAGGGAGAAGAGGAAAATGAAAAAGAAAGAAGGGGATAGAAGAAAAGAAGAGAGACAAGGCACACTACGATAAAAAGCTAAAGGTATCAATAAAAAGTGAGAGCTAGATAAAGACTGAACAAAATAACAACACAAACACATTTTATACTGCTATTCTCCAACAATATTGTTGCCAAAATCTAGTCCCCAAAACTTTGATACAAAAAGATAAAGAAAAGACAGAAAGGAGACAGAGACTATATATATGGATGAAACAGATAAGAACTGCTAGAGGAATCTGATAACAGACAGTAATCAATACTCAAACGGGGATCAAACAATACACACCAGCAGGAATAAATCATCCCTATTCTGTAACCCCATTGCACTCATCAGCTATATCTTCCTTCTGATTCTCAACCATTCTTGTGCAAGAATAGTCTCCCTTCTCCATTAGAACACAAGGCTTTCTCCTTATTAAATTTTGGTTTGAAATTCCTCTGGGCTAGTACATCTTCACCAATTAAACATCTCAGTCTAATGTTTGACTAAATCTCCTTAACAATGAAATTTTGCAATTATTATATTTGTATGGTCAAGTCTCTGTGGATTGGGCTTATTATGGAATGGCAGCTGTAATTCCTAGCAAAGCTTATTAGCTATATGAGTATTTTTATTCACCAGGATTCTTGGGGCCCTCTCTTTATCGTGGTCCATCATATGAATTGTTTTAATATTCCCATTTAAAGTATCAGAACTCTGCACTTCCAAAAATTCCCCCAGGAAAACCAAAACCCAATGTAAATGTAAAGACTTTAAAGTATAAATATCAATAAAGGCCTCAGTCTTTTTAAAAAGGTGATCTCATTAAATTAACACATGCATAATTTCCTTATCAGCTTCTAAAGCTCATCCTTCAGAACCCGAACTAGGGCTGGCCGAGTGGCGTGGCGGTTAAGCCCTGGCTTCGGAAGCCAGCGGCCCCGGTTCGGTCCCACATAAGAGGGCCAGTGACATTGCCCTTAAAAAAAAAAGAAAAAGAAAAAGAAAAAGAAACCCGAACTAATTATCCTAATTATTGAGATCTACAATCACAAACATTTATTCACTCAATAGACATTAACTGAGCATCTGGTATACCTAAGACAGTGTACTGAGTAGATTTAGCAAATAAAACAAGAAAAATAAACATCACAGTTCCGGTTGTGGAGTGGCAGATTCCCTGGTGCCCAGCAAAATGGAGCTGGAGGCCATGAGCAAATACACCAGCACAAGGAAGGAAGCCAGCTGTCTGCCGCCATCTGACTATGGCATTGTTGGCCATCGGCATGTTCTTTACCACCTGGTTCTTTACGTATGAGGTCACCTCCACCAAGTATCCTTGGGAGCTACAAAGTGCTCCTCATTTCTTTGGTGGCCTTGCTCTTCATAGACTTTGGGGTCCTCTTCCTGCTGCTCTGGGTTGGTATCTATGTATGAGCTCCCAAAGATCCCAAACAGGTAGCTTCACAAATCCTTGCTTTTGGAAATTATTTTTTTTAAACTATTGCTGGAAGTTCCCCACTGTTGCTCACAATAAAAGCAGATGTGTGACCAAAAGAAAATAAAATAAACTTGGTCACCTAAGAATTGTGTAATTAGGTGAGAGCCAAGCCATAGGAGTGATGTCAGAAAGATGGTGCCATGAGGGGTGCTCCTTGATATCTCCCCTGGAAATTACAACAAATTAAACATCTATAATTCAACCAAAGTTTTCCTGTGCCACATACAAACATATCTGAGTGATCCGTGCATCGAAACATATGAAGGTGGGCAAATCGGGGCAAAGAGGGGAAGAGGGAAAGGAGAAGTGCAGAGATGGGGGCCACAGGACCAAGCCCGGAGCTCCCTGCAGTCCCGGGAGAGGACTGAGACTGCAGGAGCATTTTCTGTGGCCCCAGCAATCCTCCCTGAGGGAATCAGCATATGATACTGCTGACCCCAGCAAATGGGGCAGAGACCTTGGGCCAGAGACCTTGGGGTAAAGACCAAATACAGAAGGGCTTCGACAGCTGCGGTGCCTCCCCACCAAGCAGAAAACAAAGCCATGGAGCCTTGCCACCTTCCCCCACCTTCCCAGAGCTCCCTGGTTTGCACCCTCCCAGTGCTAGGAGCAGACCCCAGAAAGAAAAAAAAAAATGGTAGCAGTGTCAAATTAGAGAACAAAATATCTATAGTCCTGAGAACTGGAGAGACTGGAAAGATAGTTTCTGAGTGGAGGTTACACAGCGCAGTGCAGCTTAGTCCAGCGACAGGGAGGGAGCCATAGGGATGAGGCAGCTGTGATCTGACAAGTTACCATTTCTCAGAAGAGGGCAGGGTCACAGGCATGCCTGCCAACTCTCCCAGCCCACCAGAACCCACTTTTCTAGGCTGATCGCAGCAGGGGTACCCAGGGTGCTGAGATGCACAGCTCTACATCGGACTGCAGTGCAACGCTGCTACTTCAGAGGCTCAGAAGCCCATTGCCCACCACATCCTCCCACCGGGATGGTGCCCTGAAACCAAGGCAACCTGGTCACAGAGGAGAAACTCATCTCCCAAGGAAATCTCACACCCTGTGAGAAGCCGAAACAGTGCCAGAGGGAGAAAATAAAATATTCCAGCACCACATACTGGAAAGAAAAAGAAAAACCTCTTCATATCAACCTGCTGCAGAATCTACTCCTGTAGATGCCCAAGAAGAGAAATAATAATTCATTAATTGTCACGGATAAGCAAGGTAACAAGGCAGCTCAGAAAGAAAATGAAAAATCTCCAGAAAATGAACTTAAAGACATGGAAATATGTGACTTACATGACAGAGAATTCAGGACTGCAGTTCTGAAAAACTTCAACAGGATGCAAGAAAACTCAGATAGGCACTTTAATGAACTCAGAAATAAAAGGAACAAACAAAATGAATATTTTACCAAAGAAATTAAAAATTTAAAAAAGAACCAAATAAAAATTCTGGAGCTGAAGAACTCAATAAAAGAGATGAAGAATGAAATAGAAGCCTAGAAAACAGAGCTGACCAGATGGAGAAAAGAATTAGTGATATCGAAGACAGAAATCGGGAAATGACACAGTTAGGAGAGAATGACTTGAGAGTTAAAATAAATAAAAGAAGTCTACAAGAACTATCTAACTCCATCAGAAAGATCCATATAAGAATAATGGGAATACCAGAAGGAGAAGAGGGAGAAGGGTACAGATAGTCTATTCCAACAAATAGCTGACGAGAACTTCCCAAACCTATGGAAAGAATTGGATCCTTGAATCCAAGAAGCAAACAGAAGACCAAATCACCTCAGTCCCAAAAGGCCTTCTCCAAGGCACATTATTTCAAAATTGTCAAAAATTAATGACAAAGAAATAATTCTCAAGGCAGCCAGGGAAAGGAAGGCTGTAAACTATAAAGGAAACCCCATTAGATTATCATTAGCCTTTTCAGCTGAAACTCTGCAAGCCAGGAGGGAGTGGAATCAAATACTCAAACTATTGAAAGAGAGAAATTACCAGCCAAAAATAATATATCCTGCAAAGTTATCCTTTAGGTATGACGGAGGAAGAAAGACCATTCCAGATATACAGAACCTGGGGGAATTTTCCACCACAAGGCCTACATTACAGGAAATACTGAAGGAGGCATTCGACCTGAAACAAAAAGACACAAAGATACAAAACCATGAGCAAGATTACCAACAAACAGAAGCAGAAAATGGCAACTCCTACACAGAATAGGGCACTATACACTTAAACATAACATAAAGGGTAAGAACATAAAAACATAAAAAGAGAAAAACGAAAGAAAGACAATTTGCCACTGCAACTCAGAAATCAACTCACAGCAAAAATAGGGATAATTTATGACAACAAAAACATAAAAAGGGAGGGAGTAAAAGGGAATTTGTACGGAGAATGGAGAAAAGAAAACATGCTGAAGAAAAAGGACTATTGTGTATATAGAACTGTCTTTTACATAAACAAAATAGTAATCACTCAAAAAAAAAAAGAAAATCCAGAACTACACATAACATGAAAAAAAGAGGAAACAAAGGGAAAATATCATAAAATACCACCAAGCTAAAATAACAGACAGAACCACAAAGGCAGAAAAACAAAGGAGACACTGAGCTACCAGAAGACAATAGGTAAAATGGCTTTAGAAAACTCTCATATATCAATAATCACCCTAAATGGAAATAGACTGAACTCACCAATAAAAAGGCACAGAGTAGCAGATTGGATCAAAAAACAAAATCCAACCATATGCTGCCTCCAAGAGACACATCTCACCTACAAGGAAAAATATAGACTCAAAATGAAAGGGTGGAAAACGATACTCCAAGCAAACGGCATTCAGAGAAAAGTGAGTGGAACCATACCTATATCTGACAAAACAGACTTCAGGATAAAAAAGGTAGCAAGAGGGCTGGCCTAGTGGGTTAGTTGGTTAAGAATGTGAGCTCTGAGCAACAGGGTTGCCGGTTTGATTCCCACATGGGCCACTGAGCTGCTCCCGAGGTCAGCTGCCAATGAGCTGCCAACAGGTGGCAGGATTGCTCAGTGGTTAGAGCACATGCTCCTAACCACAAGGTTGCAGGTTCAACTCCCACATAGGCTGGTGCGCTACGCTCACCTGCAACGAAGACTGAACATGGCACCTTGAGCTGAGCATCCGTGAACTGACAAGCGGCAACCAGATTGCAACTGGACTTGGAGCTGAGCAAGTTGTGCCCTCCACAACTAAGACTGAAGTTGTGCCCTCCACAACAACTTAGCTGTTTCCCTTTCCCAATTCCCCAACACTGTTCCCCCTCCCAGTTCCCCAATAAAATCTTAAAAAAAAAAAAAAGGTAACAAAAGACAAAGATGGACATTTCATAATGTTAAATGGGATAATACAACGAGAAGACATAACACTTATCAATCTATATGCTCTCAATCAGGGAGCACCAAAAAATATAGAGCAGCTACTAACAGAAATAAACGGAGAAACTGACAAAAACACAATTATAGTAGGAGACCTAAATGCCATTGATAGCTATGGATAGATCATTCAAAACCAGAAAATCAATAAGGAAATATCAGTCTTAAATGATCCATTAGATCGAATGGACATAATTAACATTTATAGAGCACTTCATTCTAGAACACAAGACTATACATTCTTTTCTAGTGCACATGGAACATTCTCAAGAATAGACCATATGTTGGGACACAAAACTAGCCTAAGTAAATATAAGAAGATTGAAATCATACCAAGAATATTCTCTGCCCATAAGGATTTTAAATTGGAGATCAACTGCAAAATAAAAGCAAGAAAAACCACAAATATGTGAAGATTAAACAACATGTCATTAAAGAATGACTAGGTCAAAGAAGAAATAAAAGGAGAGATTAAAAGATAAATAAAAACAAATGAGAATAAAAATACATTGTATGAAAATTATTTGGATCCAGCAAAAGCAGTATTAAGAGGGAAATTTATATCATTACAGGCCTATCTCAAGAAACAAACAAACAAAAACCCCAAATAAACAGCCTAACAATACATCTTAAAGGACCAGAAAAAGAAGAACGAATGAAACCCAACGTTAGCAGAAGGAAGGAAATAATAAAAATTAGAGCAGAGCTAAAAAAAATACAGAACAAAAGACAATAGAAATAAATTAATGAAAAGCTGATGCTTTCACAAGATTAATAAAATTGGCAAACCCTTGGCCAGACTCACTAAGGAAAAAAAAGAAAACAACACAAACAAAATCAGAAATTAAACAGAAGTTATGATGGATACCACAGAAATAGAAAGAATCATACAAGAATACTATGAAGGACTACACCACCAAATTCAATAACCTATTGGGTTGTCGGAAAAGTCATGACGTATTTTGTGTTTTTCAAAGGTCATTTATTTATATAAAGAACAAAGATCAATCAATGATATATCACCCGTTTTGTTAGATAACCTTTTGCCATCTTTCAGTGAGCTTGATAATTCCTCGTTCATGGAAGGACCTGTCTTTATTTGAGAAAAACTGAACAAGTTGCTGATTTACAGCCTCATCTGAAGTGAACGTTATACCATGCAAGGAGTTTTGAAGAGAGCAAAATAAGTGGTGGTCTGACGGCGCAAGGTCAGGTGAGTATGATGGGTGTGGTAACACATCCCATCCAAACTCCAATAATTTTTGACTGGTGATCAAACTTGTGTGTGGTCTTGTGTTGTCACAATGGAATACAACTCCTTTACAATTAACAAGCTCTGGACATTTCTGGATGATGGATTTGTTCAAACTGTCCAATTGCCAAAAGTACACATTCAAATTGATTGTTTAGTTCCTTGGTAGGAGCTTGTGTCTGCTTTCAATGTCATTTGAGGCAAATCATCATCAGGACCAACACCGTTTTGAGCACCACATTGTTGTAAACAATCTACTTCTCATCACCAGTTATCAGTTGCTTCAAAAAAGGATCATTTTGGGCCAGCCGAGTGGCACAGTGGTTAAGCACTGGCTTGGGAAGCCAGTGGCCCCGGTTCAGGTCCCACATATGAGGGCCAGTGACACTGCCCTCAAAAAGAAGAAAAAAAAAAAAAGATCATTTTTCTCATGTTTAAAGAGCATATCGCAGATGTTTATAAGCACCATGAAATGAACTTAGTTGAGTTCATGAGGAACCCAAATATCGAGCTTGCTTACGTATTCCAGCTTCTTCAGATGGTCATGAACGCTTGAATGACGGATGTTCAATGTTCCTGCAGTCTCTCATGTAATGTAACATGGGTTTGACTCGATCAGTAGCTTTATTTTGTCATCATCAATCTCGGTGGGTCTCCCTGACCAAGGAGATTATTTGAGATCAAAATCACCAGCATGGAATTTCATGAAACGTCGTTGCCACTGACATTCTTGTAGAGCACTGTCACCGTAAAATTTACCAACTTTTCACAAGCTTGACACAAGTTCTTCCCTTTGTGGAAGCAAAACAGTAAGATATGGCAAAAATGTAGTTTGGTCTTCCATCTTCAACTTGTAAAATCTCCAAAACTCAACCAAATTGCTGAATTTTTTTTTAATGATTGATTTTTTTTAGAATGAAGCTAGATTTGTCAGCTATCAAGTGAAATTGCAATAACATAGATGCGAATGACTCTAGTACTTCTAAAAATGAACTATTGCTATCTGTTGCAAACATGCATCATGACTTTTCCGACAACCCAATAAAAGAAAAGGACAAGTTCTTAGAAACATTATATAACCTTTGTAGATGGAATCACAAAGAACTGGAAAATCTAAACAGACCAATCAACAGTAAGGAAATTGAAACAATCATCCAAAACCTCCCCAAAAGCAAAAGTCCAGAACAAGAAAGTTTCACTAGTGAACTCACTAGACATTCAAAGATGATTTAATACCTGTCCTCCTCAATCTCTTCCAAAAAATTGAAGAAGAGGCAATACTTCTGAACTTATTTTATGAGGCCAATATTACCCTGATCCAAAACCTGGTAAGAATAACACACGAAAAACAAAACTACAGACCAATGTCTCTGATGAATATAGATGCAAAACTCCTAAACAAAATCTAGCAAATCAAATACAACAACAACAATATATGGAAAAGATTATATATCACAATCAAGTGGGATTCATTCTAGGGACACGAGGACTGGTTAACATACGCAAAACAATCAAATGTGACACACCAGACAAATACAATAAAAGATAAAAATCGTACGATTATATCAATATGCAGAAAAAGCATTTCAAGATACAACATCCATTTATTATTTAAAAACTTAATAAAATGGGTATAGAAGGAAAGTATCTCAACATAATAAAGGCCACATATGACAAACCCTCAGCTTATATCATACTTAATATTGAAAAGTTGAAAAGTTGAAAGCTTTTCCTTCAAAGTAGAAACAACATAGGGTTGCCCCCTATTACCACTGCTACTCAGCATAGTATTGGAAGTCCTAGCCAGAGCAATCAGGGAAGAGAAAGAAATAAAAGACATTCAAATTGGTAATTAAGAAGTTAAATTGTCACTTTCTGCAGATGACATGATTGTTTATATAGAAAATCCTAAGGACTCCATCAAAAAACTATCAGAAACAATAGACAAATACAGTGAAGTTGCTGGATACAAAATCAATGTACAAAAATCTATTGCAGGGCCGGTCGAGTGGTGCATTGGTGAACAGCTGGTTTGGGACGCCAGGGGCCCCGGTTCATATTCCACATATGAGGGCCAGGGACACTGCCCTCTACAGCTAAGATGCTGAACAACAGCTCCATCTGCAGCTGGGCTGCTGTGAGTCCCTGGAGATGGCATAGCTGCAGCCCCTGTTGCAGTGGGCTGCCATAGGCTACAGTGAGTGGCCAGCAGCCAGCATGAGCTGCCAAGAGCTGCTGTGCACGGCCATCCAAAGGCCAGCAACTGATCTGCCTCACCCGAGAAGAGCACAATGATGATATCAACATGGTCCAATGAAGCAATGTCCTCCACAACTAGACCGAAGAACAAAAGGACAGCAACGTGTCTGTTCCCTTCCTCAGTTCCCCTCCGCCAATTCCTCAATAGAATCTTAAAAAGAAAAAAATCCATTGCATTCCTATATACTCATAATGAAACTTCACAAAGAGAAATGAAAAAAAATTCCTTTTGCAATTGCAATTAAAAGGATAAAATACCTAGAAATAAACTTAACAAAGAATGTGAAGGACCTATACATGGAAAACTATAAGACATTGTTAAAAGAAATTGAAGAAGACACAAAAAATGGAATGATGTCCTATGTCCATGGATTAGAAGAATCAACATCATTAAAATGGACATATTAACCCAAAGCAATATACAGATTTAATGCAATCCCCATCAAAATCCCAATGGTATTTTTTTTCAAGAGGTAAAACAAAAAAATCACCAGATTTGTATGGAATCATAAAAGACCCCAGATAGCCAAAGCAACCCTAAGAAAAAAGAACAAGGCTGGAGGTATCATACTCACTGACTTCAAGTTGTACTACAAGGTGACAGTAATCAAAACAGCATTTTACTGGCAGAATAACAGATACACAGACCAATAGAATAAAATTGAGGACCCAGAAATAAGCCCACATATACATGGGCAGATAACTTTCAACAAAGGAGCCAAAAACATACAATGGAGAAGAGAACGCCCCGCCAATAAATGTTGCTGGGTAAATTGGAAAGCCATGTGCAAAAGAATGAAACTAGACTGCTATCTGTCACCTTATTCCAAAATTAACTCAAAGTGAATCAAAGACCTAAACATACAACCTGAAACAATAAATTACATAGAAATTAGGTACTATAAACCTTTGATTCATACTTTTGAGATAGGATTTCATGAATTTGACCACGTTAAGGGAAGTAAAAGCAAAAATAAATGAATGGGACTGTGTCAAACTAAAAAGCTTCTGCACAGCAAATGAAACCATCATTTTCAAAGAGGCAAACAAACTGAATGGAAGAAGTATTTGCAACAAACTCCTCCGATATATATAAAGAAATATATATAAAACTCATACAACTCAACAACAAAAAACTAACAATCCAATTAAAAAATGGGCAGAGGACCTGAACAGACATTTCTCCCAAAAAAAACATACAACAGACAACAGATACTTGAAAAAATGCTCAACTTTGCTAGCTATTAGGGAGATGGAAATCAAAACCACAATGAGATATCATCTCATACCTGTTAGAATGTCTATCATATACAAGACAAATAATAACAAGTGTTGGAGAGGCTGTTGAGAAAAGAGAACCCTTATACACTGTTGGTGAGAATGTAAATTGGTACAGCCACTATGGAAAACAGTATAGGGGTTCCTCAAAAAGTTAAGAATACAATTACTATACAGTCCAGCAATCCCTCTCCTGGACATCTACCCAAAAATCTGAAAACATTTATCCATAAAGATATATGTACCCCAATGTTCACTGTAGTGTTATTCACGGAGGCCAAGACATGGAAACAACCAAAGTGTCCTTCAGTAGATGATTGGATAAAGAAGATGTGGAACATATACACAATGGAATATTACTCAGCCATTAGAAACAATGAAATACTGCCATTTGTGACAACATGGATGGATATTGAGATCAGCATGCTAAGCAAAAGAAGTCAGACAGAAAAATTCAAGAACCATATGACCTCACTTATATATGGGATATGATATGAAACTTAAAGTAACAAAGGAACAAGACAAAGAAACAAAGGAAAAAAAACAACAACTCATAGACACAGATAACAGTTTAGTGGTTATCAGTGGGTAAGGGGGAGGGGGTGGTAGAAGAAGGAAAAGGGGTTCAAATATATGGTGATGGAAGGAGAACTGATTCTGGGTGATGAACACACAATGTAATATGCAGATTATGTATTATAGAAATGTACACTTGAAACTTATATAATTTTACTAAGCAATGTCACCCCCAATAAATTTAATAAAAAAAGATAGTCATGTACATTGTAGCCACAAGTGAGTATAACCCAAAACAATCTGTGAAAATGACTGTTTGAGAAGTATATTGTACATGGGATTACAGATAAAGATCTCAATCCCAACTCTATCCTGAAAGGATGCAGAAAGTCTCAGTTTAAAAGGTGTCCTTTAGCCTAAATAAAGAATTACTGCAACTGTTAGAAATGAAGCATAGGGTATTCCAGGCAGAAATGATGGCAAGATCTAATGTGTAAGATGCTAAAGCTCATGGTCAATTTAGCAAGTTATCCCATCTGTCTGGAACATACGATATATATACGTATAACACATAGTTAATGCTCAAATAGTGGTAACTATTACTAACGCCATTTCTATAGTCAACTCTCTTTAGATTTTGTCTTACAACTTCAGTGGCCTATAGGATTCTGATGTCTTAAGTTAGTGGCTCCAAAACAGTACCTGCTAATAATGTCCCTTTTACTGTTAATGACACCATCATCTTCCCAGTTATCTAGGCTGAAAACTTTGTAGTTGCCTGATAAACAGGGGCTTGTTTTGGGCCCCTTACATTCAACAGCAATTTGCTTAAACTAACAAGTACTCTCCAGAACCATATCTTTCATTGGTTCCCTCTTTCCCAATACTGTTCCCAATCTTTTTTTTTTCTTAAATCTCTCATGACCTCTTTTGAGGATTGTTCTATTTAAATAGGCTTCTAATTTATCTCTCCATGTCTTCTCTCTCTAATTTGACATCTACCCTTAAGTTCATTTCCAGATTATTCTATTTAAAGCAAAGCTTTAATCATATTGCTTTACCACATGACTAATCCTCATAATAATCTAACATTATTATTTTCTTTCATGCTAAGCAATGTACTAAATGTTTTACATGGATTATTTCATGTAGCCCTACCAAGAACTCCATAAACCAGATATCATTATCATCTGTAGTGAACAAATGAGGAAACTGAACCTTAGAGAGCTTGATTAACTTGTGATGTCACTCAGCTAATCAATAGTGCAATCAAGTTCCTCATCCAGGCAGAGTGACTCCAGAGCTGACTCTTTTAATTTGTTCGACTACCTCACAGCTACGTTCTTAGGATCCTTGGCATCAATCAAGCATAGTTTAAGTTCTATACTTCAATCTTCCACAACGTGACTTCAAGCTAACACTTCTAATCATATTTCTCTTACTCGTATTATAAACTATGCATGTCAATGTCATAGGCAACCTGAAGGGTTAACAACACATTATTTTACCCAAACTGGGTCCTAAAGATCCTGGCTACACAACTTGCCTATGATTACAATTAGTAAGAGGTGGAGCCAGAATTCTGCCCATGTGTATAACTTTAAAGCTTGGAGATATTTGGGATTGGAGTCATCAACATACAAGGACTGACTGGAACAACTGTAGTAGATGAAATTTCTAATGGAAGGAAAAAAGATAAGGCCAAGGAAAAATCTTGTGGAATGCCATATTTCAGAAGTAGGAGAGGAGGAGCTAGCAATGAGAACTTCACAGACAAGAAGTAAAATAAAGAGATGAGAATGACATGGAAGTCACAGAAGGAAAAGCTTCCAGCAGACTGTAATCAACAGCCTTGGAAGTTACAGAAAAAAGTCTGAGGAGAACATTCGAATTGATGTTTCAGTTGTCACTGGTGTCTCTTAAGAGAGAACTTTCAAGAACACAGAGAGAAAATGTTCAAGTGATGGGGCAGAAGATAGAACCAGTGCCATGGGGGAGTTGAGCACATAATATAAGGCTATCCTGTGGGCAACTGGGGTCTTTTATGCTACTTTTTTAATGGCTTTAGAGTGTGTGTGTGTGTGTGTGTGTGTGTGAGACTGCACACCTTAATTAGCCTTTCAGATTATAAAAAAGTATATGAGAATGATCCATTAGGCCAAAAAGGCTACTCTGAACAAAGGAAGGAAATTCCTAACTCTTAGGCATAAATTTTATATATTATTTCCTTTTTTTTAAGTTTTAGCTAAAGGAAGCTATATTTGTCAGAAACTCTGGGCATTTTGCCCAATTTAGCTTAATTTTTCTTTTTTTTTTTTTTTTAGCTGCTATCCTGCCATCTGTTGGCAGCTCAGCAGAAGCTCAGCTCGGGCTGGGCATCGAACTGCTGTTGCTCAGAGCTCAACTCGCACTACTCTTGAGTGAGCTCTTAACCAACTGAGCTACTTGGCCTGTCCCAATTTAGTTAAATTTTTTTTTCACCTGTTCAGTTTTGTTTTTTTTTGGTGTATTGTGACTGACACTTATAAATAATAATTTAGTATGACCTTTTTATTTTTATGCCCGCTTCCAAAATAGGATTATGACTGAGACTAGAAGGGACTATTAAACATAAAATACATTTTCTGCACAGTCCTTAGATATTTTAAGTAAAGGACACATCAAAAATTGAAACCTCAAAAGCAATTTTCTTTATTAGCTTAATTAGTAATGGTTGTGTTCAAATCAAGTGTATCAGTTCAAGAAACCCTCCAAGGCTCTAGATTTTGTATATAATTACAAGGAATTGGGTATTTTGAAACATTAGGTAACTTCTAAATCTTGTCAACAATCAATCTTTCAACTCAAATTTATTGATCATCTAGTGGGAGCACAGTACAATATTGATGGGGTCTATTTACAAGGAATTCTCTCATACTCAGTGAGTAGTAACCCATCCAAATTTTAAATTCAGAGCTACAAAACAAATTTTTATGGATATATATATATATATATATATATATATATATATATATATATATATATATATATAAAATCAGCAGTGGATTCCTGCAGCCAAATAGTTCTTCAAATGTTTCTATTTCCAAAGGAAGTTGTTGTGGGTTTTTTTTTTTTTCCTGTCTTTTACTTCTTTCTGATTGGTTGAATATTAAGAAATCTAGTCTATTGCTAAAATAATTTGTTTTTCCAAAGAAAATCAGAAGAATAAAAGCAAGATTGTGATCTTCATTGTGGTTTCAAAAAATTCATAGTAACTCAAAAAGCCTTACAAATCAAAGAATTACAGTTTCCCCATTCTACCACACAAACTAGTATATGAACAAACATTATAATAATACCCTTAGGCATTAACAATCATTTATAATGGCTAGAAATTCATTTGTCTTTTAATTGCTTTAAAAGTGTTATCACAATTGAAAAGTAAATTTATTCAAGTGAAAAAAGCAATGGACCATGAACATGTGAAAATTAGTTTAGAGCACGCACTTCACCTAAAAGTAGATATTTCTTTTCAAATTTTAGTCTTTCCTCTTGCAGTTTACAGTCAGGCAAGAAAACTCAGGCTTTATTAAATGAATAATACTACCATCGAGGGAATTTTATTTGGATTTCATAGCATAAGGTAGCAGAAAGTCTTCACAGTTTAGAGTAATTTGGCCATCAATTAAAGAGCTAAGACATAAATTCTGAGACAAAACAAAAGATAGAATACTTCAGGTCTTTTGAGCTTCCTTTGCTCGGCCCACTCCAAATTCTTTGGAGTGTACTTTCTTTTCTAATAATGGCCCTTAAGCCATTCTCTACTACTGTTTGGACCTGCTTCTGTTTCTTTGAAATGTATTTTTTCTTCTAATAAACTGTCCTTTTCTGCAACTTTACCTCTCTGGTCCGTGTCTCCATCTTCGGCTCCATGAGACCACGATCCTGGCATATATACTATCACATATCAAAAAATACTGTTTCACCAAGAAGCAAAATCTCCATGGATTGAGAAAATGCTCCGCAAAATGGCAGTTTACAGCCTACTTTATACATAGAATCAAAGGAGGGGACTTACATGAAATCTACTGGTGGCAGACTGAGGGGGTGGGAGAAAGCAAAGCAGAGAGCGGGGATAGAATCCTTCAGGAATCCTCCACCATCCTAGAACTCTTCCAGGGATTCGAATTTCACAAATATTATATCCCAAGACATACTCCTCCTTGAAATTTTCTTTTCATTTCCTTGATGACAACACTGCACCCTGATTTTTCTCCTAAAATTCTGGACATCATTCTCAGTTGCTATAGTTAACTCTTCTTTCTCTACTGTACCTGTTAAATACTTGTATTCCCCAGAATTCTGTCTTCAGCCATTACCAGGCCTCACTTCACTGACCCTTTCTATTAATCTCAAATATGTCATGGCTTCAGGTTTCACTTACATCCTAAATCTGAATCTCCTACCAAGATCCCTCTTTTAAAGTTTAGACAGATTCCTATCTCCAGCTGGATGTTCCATGGCATGTCAATTCAATGAGTCCAACATATAATCCATTATCTTTTCATGGAACATGCGCATCCTCATGTACCTCATGTTTTAGTTAAAGGTATTAAAATTCATCTAGAATGGTGCCAGGTAGTAAATAAAAATTTATTAAGTGAATGAAATAAGTCAGTTGGTCAACAATAGCCAGACACTGCGTCATGTACTAGGGAATATAGATATAAAGATGAAGTCCCTTCCTTGTGGAGTTCAGTCCAATGGAGAAGACAGACATTAAATAATTATAAGTGTGGTTAATTTTTTACATTAATTATAAGTGTAATGACAAAGGAAAAAATAACCCATCTAATCACTGAAACCAGAAAACTGTAAAATATCTTCAATTTTTTTCTTTCCCTCACACTCAATTTCCAATCAGTTCCCAAATCTTATTAATTCCATTTCTGAAATTTTTCTGATTTATTTCTTCTCCTCCATCATTACTGTCTTATTCAATTCACGGCTTCATTATCTCTTTCCTTTAACTGGTCTCCCTGACTGCAATCTCTCTTCTTTATGGTCCAGTCATGGCACTATTATACTTCTACAGTATAGATGTGACGGTGTCACAATCCTCCTGAAAACCATTTATGGGTCCCATCTGGCATGAAGAATAAAGGCCCAAATCCATGATATTCACGGTTCTCACAGTCCAGCCTTCATTTACCTTTCCAAATTTATTACATCCCACCCAATCCCCTGCACCCTGGTCTCTAGGCATTTCACATACACATTCTTTCAGACCTTCCTTTTCTAATCTCAGAAAAATACAATTGGCTGGAAGATACTGGAGTTCTGGTTGGATAGGGTTCTCAAGATTTGCCCAGATCATGTGAATGAAACTCCTCTTGCTGAAAGCTGGAAGAGCTTTAGGTCAAAGAAAAGAACAGCTAACAGAAGCAGTGTACTTTGAGAATGCCAAGTCAGACTAAGAGTATATAGCTCAAAATCAGGTCATCATCAAAAATGGATGGGATGCCAACCAGGATCCAAAGAATAAAACCATATTGCAGATAGGACAGAGATCAAAGTTTGCAGAAATGTGTGTGTGTGTGTGTGTGTGTGTGTGTGTGTGTGTGTGTAGCAGGCAATGGGGGAAATAGAACTCGAAGTAACTTCAAAGCTAAAAATAGATAACATCTATAGGTTTTCTTAGAATCTCTTTTTCACAGTTGCCAATATTAATATAATAGGAAATATAATCAACCCTAATTTATTCTTCAAGGTTCTTCTCCATGAAAACTATCTGTACCCCAACCCCATTCCATCTCCTAGCTAATCTTTTACTTCATAACGTTCCCATAGTCCTTTGCATATGCCACCTTTATAACTATCGGCACACTCAGTCACAATTACTTACATGTCTCTTTACTCAGCTAAAATATGAGCATGTGGGTAGGGGCTATGTTTTATTCATCCTTTTGTCCTCAGTAGTAACATAGAGCAAGTTTATTAAATTAATAAACAAATATAAGGAGATAACAAATGAACGAACAAATACATATAGTAGTCTTAACTTAATCGTACGTAATAAATACAAAAATCTGCTATTAAACTTAGAAACTGACTTTGGAAGCTGTTGCTTTTGCCTGTAGAACAGTTTGAGTACAGGAAGAGAAATGTAATATTTTTTGTTGGCTTTAATTAAAGAATTCAAAAGTGGGATTCAACAAGAAATATTCAAATAGCCCAAAAATATGTAAATAAGTACAATTAGAAAATTATCACAATGCCAATATTGTGCTGTTCAATAATGTTTTCTTTTACTTTACTTTTAAATAGTTATATCTTAGTGAGGCAATGGTAGAATGGTAGATATACCACCCACTAGTTTATTCCTAAGTCTTCAATGGCTTTTTTGCTGAAACCATTCCACCACTTCCCCCTACCTCCCATTCCTGGCATGAAATATAAAACATGAACACTTGCAATATACATGTAAAATGTACACTATGTGCCTGTCCATTTATTGATGGGAGAAACTGGTACTTAACAACAGCCCTGAGACCAGAAGCATAGGTGTCAACACAATCCATATATTGTGATTCACAAATTTTATTTTATAAATAAAGGTATTCTTCTCTACTTTAACCAATTATCAGTTTAACCAAGTATTTTCATTACTTGAATAATCATCAGTATTATCTACTCATCTCAAAATCTTTTTGAGGGCATACATAACTGAAATGTTGTAATCCTTATGGCACATAATTCAATATCAACTATGCTTTGGAAATGCAATATGAATTTGATACCAGTTAGGAATAAATGGGTTGAATTCGATGACCTCAATAGCACTTTCTAGATAAAAACTCTATTATACTATAACTATTTTAGATTAAATAACTAGAGACTATCAGGTATAGTGGTACATGGGTTTCACAGTGAGGAATGCCAATCTGGTTGTTTGCACAGTTAGCTAACCTGCCCTCGAAATATGCAGCCATCTCCCTATAAAAATTAGCAGTCAGCAAGCTTGCTTTCTACACAAACTATGCTTGCAGCCTTTTTACTTTTTTATCCATCTTATGACCCATTTCAGATCTCTTAGCAATTTGACCCGGCATCCTCTTGAATCTGCTACTGCTACTGCTCCTTTAGTTTCCTCTCTAGCTGCTGTTTGTATTACGCCCTCAAATCTGGATCTTGTAACATCCTAGCCTGACCTAGCTTGCCATATGAAAGACTCTACCCTGTGCTGACCTAGCTCTGCTGCCAAATTTGGCCTCACCTGCACAGGATTGGACAAGTGGGATGGATAACCATGTATCTAAAATGTGATATGGTGTGGGCCGGCCGAGTGTCGCATTGGTTAAGAGCTGGTATTGGGATGCCAGCGGCCCCAGTTTGGATCCCACATATGAGGGCCAGTGACACTGCCCTTTACAGCTAACAACAGCTCCACCTGGAGCTGGGCTGTGCGAGCCCTGGCGATGGTGTAGGCTGCAGCTCCTGCTGCAGTGGGCTGCCATAGGCTACAGTGAGTGGCCGGCAGCCACTGTGAGCGTCTGGCAGCCAGCTTGAGCTGCCAATAGCTGCGGTGAGCGATCATCCAGAGGCCAAGAGACAGATCTGCCTCATCCAGGAAGAGCGCAATGACGATACCAACATGGGCCAGTGAAGCAACGTCCTCCGCAACTAGACTGAAGAACAAAAAGACAGCAACTTCTCTGTTCCCCTTCCCCGATTCCACAACGCTGTTCCCCTCCCCCAATTCCCCATTAAAAAAAAATCTTTATAAAAAAATAAAATGTGGTACAGTGTAATGTCATAGAGAAATTAGTAAAACTTGGAACTGAATGACAGATTTGAATCCTAACTCGGCCATTTAATGGCTGACTAAATGAACTTGGGCAAATGGCTGAAATAGATGATGTACAAGGACCTCTCCCAATTCAGCACTGTTTATTATGAAAATTTTCTATCACATACGAAAGTATTAAATCAGTATAATGAATCCCATATGCCCTTCAGCCAGCTCCAGGACTGTGAACACTGGGCAATCGTATCTCATCCACTCCTCTGCCAATACTACTTTCCCTAAAGCAAATCCTCGGTATCACATATTTCATCTAAAAACTTCACTGCTGTATTTAAATAATACAAATCCATTGTTATCATCACACCTAATAAAACGAACTCCATAAAGTCACCTAATGCCTAATCCATGTTCAAATTTCCCAGATTATCTTAAAATTGTCTTAAACTTTTCATAGTTGTTTTTCTTCTAAACAGGATCCAACTAAAAGCTACACATTCTAAGACTTTTTTATCAGATAATAAGGGAGAAAGTCTCGAACAAGTTATATATATAAATATTTATATATATATATATATTTATTTTTTAGCCAATTTATACACACATATATATGTATAGGGTTGTCGGAAAAGTCATGGCCTATTTTTTCTGTTTTTCGCTGCAAAAATGAGTCATGACTTTTCCGACAACCATATATATCTATATATAGATATAGATAAAGATAATTTGTAAGGGAATCATTATCAATAAAACTCACAGTCCAACACTGGTAAGTACTTATAACTTATTTAAGCTAAGCAATAGAAAGGATTTCCCTGATTATTCCCTCCTAAATCACAGTCTCAAAAAAAAGAAAATTTTATATAATGTAGGGTTGGTACAGGTCTTCAAATCTTAACAATAAAGAAATCATAGACTAAAAGATTACTAGGTTTGACTATAATTATTTTTTAAATTATGTATGTCAGAAAACACTGCAAATGAAGTTAAAATACAAAAAAAACTAGGCAAAATATTTACAACACATACAACAAAGTGCTAACATCCTTAACTAATAAAGAATTGCATAAACCAGTAAGAAGTGAGTACCATTATAGAAAATGGACAAAAAAGGACAAGCAATTTGTAAAGGAAGAAATACAAATGGCTAAATAAACAGGAAAATTTTCTAACTTCACTGATAAACCAAGAAATACACATTGAAACAGAGATCTTTTTTTTTTCCTATCAAACAAGTAAAAAGAAGAAAATAATAACTTTAACTGCTATTCTCCAGCATTCATTCTCAGAGGACGGTTTGCTGGAGAGGGCAGAGCTACTCACACCTCTAAGATACAACTTATATCTTTCTCAGCTCCCTAGAAAGAATGAATATAAGGCACTTGAAATGAGTCCTCGCCCCACTGAAAATGCAAAATGCATCACATAAATATAAAATACCATTTGCAATAGTAATGATGGATAATTTTATTAAGGGGATGGGCATGACAAACTGAAAAACTTGACTTTTATATAATATTACTTTACCTCTCTATTATATTTCACATTAAGGCATTTTAAAGGCTTTTTAGTCTGCTAGTATGCATCTTCGCTACAGTGCTTCTTGGCATTGACTCATTAAGTATTCTTCATCTGATTTGAGGCAAAATATGCTTCTGATCAAATATGCACTCACATGCTCTTTGGCAAGCTGCAACCAAATTAGAAAAATCATAAATCTGGTGCTAAATGTTCTGGAGGGATGGTATATGCTATACCTTCCTTATCAGAAAAGCACACATATGGGTTGCAATATGTCAACAAACTATGCCTGTGATTTTTCTCACTCCTAATTTTAAAAATCATAGAAAGATCAATAAAACAAGTGATATTACTGTATTTCGATTATTAACTAACAAACCTACCTCCTTACTTCTCAAATGGAAGTCATTCAAAAATACTTTGAAATGCACTCAAAATGTACTTGAAATGTACATTTTAATAACTATGTCTGTGTAAAAGTTAAAAATAAATACATTTGATATATCAAGACTGATACCCATTTTAATATCACTAATCAGTTACACAATATGGTTCTCCAAAGAAAGTTTGCTGTTAAACAGCCTATGAAATCATTCTATGCCCCATCATTTAAGAAAAGCTTCGGTTTCCTTATTTAAATTAACATAACAATAATAATCAATTATCACTAACCTCTAACCATATACGCAATGTGTATTTTCATGACACAATTTTGTCACTTCACATTAAAATCATTGTAAAGTTTCTTTTCTTTTTTTTTTTTTTTAATAATTATGGCATCAATGTCCAATAAACAATGTACATAGTAAAAAAATTGCAGGTCATAGGAATCAGGGTCTAAAAATACAATTCTGTATATGATCATTTATGAAAATTAACAAAGACCACATTTTACAAAATGAGATTTCGATATAAACTACCCTACAAAACAATCAATCTTCCTATTCAAGTAATAAAATGTGATAATCAAAATTCTAAGCTTGGGGCCTGGCCGAGAGGCACGGTGGTGAAGCGCTGGCTTGGGAAGCCGGCAGCCCGGTTCGGGTCCCATATAAGAGGGCCAGTGACACTGTCCTCAAAAAACAAAAAACAAACAAAAAAAAAATTCTAAGCTTAAGATAGTCCTCATAAATTTAAAAATCTAAAAACAAGATCTATCTTCATTACAGGATCTATACAAGACCCTCTCAAATATATTTTATAAAATAATGGTTAACAAACATTAATTTTAAAAAATTCATTACAATTGTTATTCAGTAAATATTTATTTTGGGTCCAATATACTCCAAGTTCTGAGCTATGGGTTATGGAGGGCGGAAAGATGCATAAGACATGTTTCTTGGACGTATCAAGGAGAAAACAATCTAATAATAGCAAGGATAAGACATAAACATCTCAGAACCATGGAATTTCACAGCTTGAAAAAATATTCAAGTTTATTTAATCCAATATAGGCAACTACTCATGAGAAATCCTGTGTTCAAAACAAGAAAATTCCTTTGATTTCTTAAAAGTTCACCATTATTTCCTAGCAGTCTTCTCTTGAATTTTTCCCCTTGTGAAAAGCCTCTGTGTGTCCTTTACCAACTTTTCTTTTGTAGTGTTGGTTTTATCATGAATAAAACACACATACGCAACAAACATCTATCATCTATCATTTGTTTTGAATATTTTACCGGTTGTAATTTTTCCTTTAATGTTATTCATATTTGGTTGGGTTTTTTTTTATGCAAATCAAACCGTAGATTATTTCTTCATGGTTTCTATCTTGAGGCCATTCTTAGAAAGATTAGAGAGCCACCAGAGTTTTCATCTATTAGTTGTATGAATTCACTATAAAATTAAATTATTCAGCCCATCTGGGATTTTATTCTGGAGCACACTGTGAAATAAAGGTTCAATTTAATTCATTTTCCACATGCTTATAACATTAAAGTTGAATAGAGGACACCAAAACCCCCCAAAAAAAAATTTTAAGAGAAGAAAATAAAAAAAAAAGGAAATTACACATAAAACCAAGAACAATTAAGTCAGCGTAGTTCTCCACTGCAACTTTCAACACCAGAAGACACTGACCAGTTTTGCAGCGTTCTGAAACATAGAAGCCATGTCCCAAGAGCTGTCTGCCTAACCACTATGTCTGCATAGAACACACACAACAAAGACATCCTCAACAATGAAACAGCCCCCCAATAAAACCTTCCTGATGAATTCTGCTTAATGATGGAAACTAAACAACTAAAGTATAAATCAAAATTAAAATTCAAGGATGGAAAAGTCAAGGTAAAAAAGAAATCATAATGAGTACTGCATTCCAGTTAATTATATTTCAGTTAAATACAGAATTAAAATTAAACAATTATAGACCTTAATTATAAAACAGAATGTAAATGTTTTAAAGCTCAAATAAGTAAGAATAATCTTGTAACAGTCAAAAATAGGGAGGAGATTGGAAGCTACAGTACATGTATATGTGCATTTTTCAAAGCAGATCAGTGTAGATGATCTAAATAGAAACATATGTCTTAAAACCATAACTCTCACCTCATTATGATTTTCATAATCTCTTTCCTTAACTTTAGACAAATATTCTAAAATATATCTACCTCTTGTAGTGAAGTACTTTATTTAGACGTTCTATAATTCTTTTAGGTACTTTTAGTTTCTTTCTTTTTTTTCTTCTTTCTTTCTATTTCTTTTTTTTTTTTTTAATCTCTTCACCTCCTCCATCCCAGCCTCCCTCCCATCTAGCAATTATCAAGTTTTTTTCTCTGTATCTCTGAGTCTATTTCTGTTTTGTTTGCTCATTTATTCTGTTCTTTAGATTCCACAAATAAGTAAAATCATATGGTATTTGTCTTTCTCAGTCTGACTTATTTCACTTAGCATAATATCCTCTAGGTCCATCCATGTTGTTGCAAATGGTTAAGATTACATTTTTCTTTTTCCCCAGTTCTTCCTTTTAATGAAGGCAAATATTGTGTGTGTGTGTGTGTGTGTGTGTGGAGGGGTTGGGGCTACTTGTGGAAGCATGCCTTGTCCCAACTCTTTGTGTAAATAATTTTCCTAAATTTAATGTAACCTCCACTATACATCAAGTTTCCACACAATGGTCTTTTCTTCTAGCAGATAAATGTCACAAATAGTATACATACCTTCAGGGTTTGGAGGAGGAGGTCTTAATATTTTTATACCACTACTGTCTAATTGAATATGCCTTAATTTAACCTTAGTTTCTTGTAAAAGGGGCTTAATTATAAAAATATGCAGTCGTTACTATTTTTCAAATGAGTCCAGCATATCAGAAGAATATATTTTTGCAAATACTTTGTGTCTTTGGACTATTCAAGAATATAGACTTTCAGAGAAATAATATATCAAGCCCTCAATAAACAAATGATACAGTTAATATTATAATACAACTGAGGAGCACATAAGAGAGACCACTTGTACATGAGTGGCATGAGGAGCTCCATGGATAGTTTCTCTAGTGAAACAACCACAATTGGTGAAAATAATTTTTTAAAAATGGCAGTCATGTAAAATCTCTGGAAATTGCTCTATGGGCATATTACAAATAAAGAAACATATGTGTAAAAAAATCTATTAAATCTAAGGATGATGACAGCGGATGGTACTTGAGCCAGGACCCCTTCCCTTCCTCTTCTGCACCCTCCATCTCAGCATGATGAAAGCTCTACTCTGGGTGGGTATGGC
Organism: Aselliscus stoliczkanus; assembly: GCA_033961575.1. Lineage (NCBI taxonomy): Eukaryota > Metazoa > Chordata > Mammalia > Chiroptera > Hipposideridae > Aselliscus > Aselliscus stoliczkanus. The sequence goes on from CM066728.1 coordinate 59,282,824, forward strand.
CAAGATGACAGCGCCCTCTCTCAGTTAGTCAAGAGCTATGATTATCTCACCTGGAAAGGCAGGCTACCACCATTTCCCATACTCATCCAAAAGAAACAGTTCTTTTCCTTTTTATATATTTGAGTAAAATTAAATTTAGTCCTTTTTACTTAAAATAATAGGCATAGTGTGATCAACAGATCAATGGGATGGAAAAAAAAGAAGGGATGGAGGAGGAAGTAGAAAGGAAAGAAAGTTGTATTTCTGGTTATCTAATGTATTATTTGTGCTGGTTATTTTAAGGGGAATTTTTAAATTTCTTTGGATTTTCATTTTTCATAATAAACTTATATCATTATATGAAGATAACAGTGACATTTTCTCTGTTACAAAAAAATCAAATAAAAACTAGTTATAAAGTAAAGATAAATAATCAAGGTTACAAAGACTCTGTGCGTCTTTTGGAAACTATAGAAGTGAGTTTGACTCACAAACGGCTCACCTGGATCTCAAAGGTATAGTCCACAGACTGTGATCCAAGTGGTGGTCCTCTGGAACCTTTTAACTTCACATAGAATTGTGAGGTGGAAGTCTACATTGTATTTTAGTACACAACTACAGCTCTGTGCATATTTAGGAAACCTAATCTCCTGAGTAAACAAGTCTGATGACCTCCTGTCAGTGCCCATCCTGAACTGGCCTCCACGGCAGTTGACCGCCAAGACACCCTCCTTCACGCTCTGGACAGAGGCGTCAGTGCCTTGCACACAGCAGCCATGCAAATATTGTTGAGTGATGAATGGGGCTTTCTCCTGACTGCTCTCCTCTCCGTCATTGTCTGTGCAGGCTCCTTCCCACGCTTCTTCCTTTCCTCACCCTCCTACATGCAGGCATCCCCCACGGTTTGGTTCTCACTTCACTCTTCTTCTCAGTCTAATTTCCCTGGATTATCTCATCCACTCCCAAACTCTAACTCTGGCTTCGCTTCTGAGCTCCAAACCTAAAATTGGAAGCATGTGCTAGACAGCTCTACAAGGACATCCTCCAGCATCTCAAATTTGACATGCCAAGTCTTCTCCCTCCCCTCTCCCTCCCACCTGTCTGTCATCCCACTGGCCAGTCACGTAAGATCTCACTTACATCTTCAGTGGGGGCAATGGCAACACATTTGGCTTCCTGGTCAGAAACGGAAAACTTGGAGGTTGTCTTTGACTCCTTCCTGTCCCTCAATCCACACCTTTAATACCTCCATAATAGCTCTCACACACATTCCATCCTTCCCACCGACACTGACATCATCTAATGCAAAAGCAGCACATTATAATGGAAAGATTTCCAGGTTTGGACTCAAAAGACCTAGGATTTAGGTACCAGCTTTGCTCTGAATTTATTTTGAGACCTTGTACACATTACCTAACATATTTTAGTACAAATCTTTACATCACAGAATAACTCTGATGGAGATAGATAGATAGATAGATAGATAGATAGATAGATAGATAGATAGATAGATATAGACATATATGATTTAGGAACAGTATTACTGTATATACTGTATATATGTGAAAAATATATACATACATATATAGAGGTGTGTGTGCATATATATACATGCACACACACACAAATATGTATGATCTGTATACATGCAAATATAAATAAAAGGTATCATCATCATCATCATCATCATCCAGGCTGCTACAACATCTCACCTGATATGGTACAAAAAAATGTCTAATTTCAATCTTTCAGTTCTCCAGGCAATGTTTTACCCTGAATGAAGGATTATCTTATTAAAACATCATTGGTTTCCTCTTAATCGTCTCCAATTTAGTAACCTTTGCCAAAAAAAAAAAAAAAACCAACTCTTTAGCATGGATTTCAAGATGCTCCATTATCTGATTCTACCTTAGCTTTCTGACCTCACTTCCCAGTACATCCCTTCATTACCCATGTTCTATAATTTCCTTTTCTCACATACGCCCTGCATTATTCTATTCTCTCCTGTCTAGAATTTCCAACTTAGGAAACCTCTCCTTCAAGGTCCAATTCAAATATCACTTTCTCAGTAACACTTGCATGGATTCTTCATCAGGATAACTGGTCCATATTTTACCTTGCAAATGGAAGGATCTTTATAGTTCTCTTTCTTCAACTACATTATAAATTTCTGAAGGACAGAGGCTGGGGAGTATTCACCCTGGACTCTCCATCAAGTAGCGAGTCTTATGTACATTAGATATTTAATGGATGTGTGTAGAACTGAATTGCAAAAATAAGGTCCCTTTAAATCTTTTACTTTCAGATAATTAGAAGCACACAGAAAGTTAAAGCTATATAGTGAAAATGTATAATCATTAAATGATTAGTTGTACATATCTTTTTAAATGAAAATGGAGAAAGAAATATTAAAAATATATTAAGCTTTAAGCTAAACAAAAATATTGTTTGGTGCTCCCTCTGCTGGCTTTGCAGCAACACCTTAAGAAAGTTGAACAATAACACCACAAAGAAGTAAACAGAATCAGCTTATCTGCTCCCTGTATGTATCTCTAATAAATAACCACGAGAAATTTTTCAATGAGTTCATTTGGAAATAATCCTATCTGAAAATAAAAAAAAAAGGTTGGTCTATGAAAATTGTTTATAAAGAGACAAAACTGATCTTACAATTTTGGTGCTAATTCCTGTCAGAATTTCTATGTAAACTTTTGTTCTCTAACTAAATCACCAACTTTATGAATAAACAATTTTAAATATTAGCTGAAACTACTGATAAAGCAGGATGAGGTCTTTTTGTTTTCTCATTAATCTATAGTTTTTAAAAAATGATTAGGAACATAAGAGGTTAAATTCTTCTTGTGTTTCTAAACAGAGTTATTCTGAGTACCCCGAAGGCATTTAATTCCAAAACAGGAAGCCACAGAGAGGAACACTTGGTTACACTAATGTTATGCAGATCTTTTGGAACATATTTTCCTAAACACTTGCTGAAAGAACCTTTTCTATACTGCACGCTATCGCTTGAAGTTGGAGAAGGGTCCCACGGATACCACAGTGTACTTGCTGCTCAAATTGCCCTTTATCACTTCTCTATTTTCCTCCATTTTCCTTACTTTAAATGGTCCCCTGCTTAATCATAGAAAGAGTGGTAAGAAAATCAGGATGGGAGTCGGGGAATGTTTTTCACACACTATAGTTTGGTTCTTTCTGCATATATGTGCACAGGAGCTATGATATGGCATATGGCAATCATTTTTTTTTTTACTGGTGTAGAACTGATAGGAATGGTAACCCAAAACCAGCAAAGACATCACTGTTAAAGACAGTGTCCTTTCTAATAAATTCCTGTTTTCTATGCTTTTCACTGTACTGTAAAATCTCTTTAATCTAAAACATGTTAAATGAGCTCTCACCCTTGTCGCCGAAACAAAGAACAATAGTAAACCACAGACAAATGGAAAGGGCCATGGATTCATGTAATTAAGTCGTGTGGATGCTGGAGCTATCTCTGTTACTGAGCAAATCACTTAATATGGCCAGCTCTGTTTCTCAACCTCTCAAGTAAGGGCTCAGACTACCAGTGATCAGTAAGGTGTTACCTAGGATTCTGTGACTAAACATGTGAACTAGACCCAGGTCCACTTTAAGTTATAGGTAGGTGTTTTTTTAAGGCAGGGGGAAAAAAAAAATCCCATCAGGATGAATGCATTTTTCATATACCACTTGATTTCATATACCATTTCAATGCCATGTTTAAAAATAGCTTTTTTTTTTTATGTTTCTGTCTTAGTTTATATTCAGTTATGTTTTAAAGAAAGTAAATGATCACTGAGCAATTATCCTTCTGTGCTGGAAATTAAGGTTTCATGCACATTCTTGATTATCCATAAAAATGAAGTGCAGTAATATTAAAAGCACTAATCTAGTTGGGAGAAGTCAAATAGGAAAAACAGTCAATATATTTGGATCTGCTTATGGTTACTTTCAAAGAATTTATGAAAATATTTATCCTATTCTTAACATTTACGCACTAAGAATTTGGTGGAAATCAGCTATGAGAATGTCAAAATAGTATTTTTAATCCATTTCACAGAGCTTGGAAACGATTCTTTCTTAAGAAATCTCCATGTGAGGAATAAGGGTTTAACCACTACAGTGTTATCAGCCACCTCCCACCCGCATTGGGACTGCTGAGATGGGAGGCTATTGGTGAGCTGGTGAGCGGGGGGCCTGCCTGTTAGGGCCATAAGACAGTGGCAGCCAAGCAGGGTCAGAGCACAGACTGATAGTCCCGGGCTCACCCTGATTGTGCCATCCAGTACATGGCAGCCTCTAAAATGTTGAGAGGCTGTCTTTTGAGCAAGGCTGTCAAATTGTTAGACTTGGTTTTGGAATTTCAGTTCATGAATATATCCTCTAATGTTCAGAGGGCATCCTCATTGAAATGTACAATTACATACATGACTGTAGCAAGGAAACCCTTACCTCTCAAAAGATTTAATAGCATTCTTCATCACATAGTGAGTCATTTCACTTTAAACTATTGAATGCCATATTCTGAAATGATACAAGCTTTCAGGGCTGTAAATTAACTGGTAGTTACACAATACCTAAAAAAAGACATTTTGATGTGCAGAGGAAAAATATTCAGAATATGTGATTCATTTTCATTTAACATAATATATACCCAATGATGAATGAACACAGGAAACTTATGATGTGGTTTGTTGCAATATGGAAACAGTAGTATCCAATAAAAGTTATGATTCTTCCATTCCTTATGTTAATCCGTTTACCCTATTAGCCAAAACCAGTGCGGTAAACTAGCAAACAATTTCTGAACATTTCTTAAGAGAAAATTTTATTTCTGAATGAAATTACTGAACATTTGCCATAGAGAAAATATCAAGGAAGGCTATTTATCAGACTCCAGCTGTGCTGATGTCATTATATGCAAGTGTGTGACATCAAACAATAACATTATTAGTGTTCACCGTAAAAGTTCAGTCCTTTGTAGGCTCTATGACCCAGTATGAACTCAATAAATCAGCTCATTTATGTCACATTGATTTCAAAACACCTACATCAATAAATACTAGACAGTTTGAAACAAAAATACATTTAAATGAAAATAACTTTATATTTTAGATGTTTTTCCCCTAGAAAACAATATGTAATAAAAGACTTTATCTATGATGATTCAATATAATCTCGCATAGAACTTCAACAATAAAACTTAATTAAGTCTGTCTCCCCTTTAGATCAGCAGGTCTCTAAAGGTATACTTTCTTAGATCCTTGCTTAAAAGTTAATTTAATAAAATAATGGTGTTTAAGAAAGAATAATAGGGATGGATGAGTGGCGTGGTGGTTAAGAGCTGGCTTGGGATGCCAGCGGCCCCGGTTCGGATCCCACATATGAGGGCCAGTGACACTGCCCTCAAAAAAAAAAAAAAAAAGAAAAGAAAGGAAGAATAATATTATTAGTTTTATTTTGTTATAACGCTATTCTATTTATCGCCTTCGGCTAATCCCAACATGGCAGCCAAAACTACTAAAGAACCTGGTTAGTTAACATTACTCCTAAGTTTGACTGCAAAAATCAAATGTTAAAGCAGTTTCTTGACTATTATACAGAAAAAACAGATTACCTATATTTATTTTTTAATATTCATATTTTATTGCATAAAGCTTGATCTAAAACTGATAGAAAATATTTTAACATTACCTAAAAATTGACAGTTAATTTTGAAGAGAGATGAGAAAATTTCAATATAGAAAAAATCTACTTTACCTTGTAGACATAGAATAGGCTTTTTCGAAACTATTAGGCAAGTGGGAACGTAAATTGTTATAATTAGCTAGGAAGATTGTTTGGTAGAACCTACTAAAGATAAACATATATATCTTACGGCCCATCGATTCTACTCCCAGGTATATAACCCAACAGTAATATATCCAGATATTCACCAAAAGAGGTGTATATGACTGTTCATAGCAGCACTTTTCGTAACAGGGAAAAAAAAAAAAAGTAAAGAACCCAAATTCCCACCATTCTGTGGTACATTCACACTACAGAACTGCACGAACCAAGTAGAATGAACAACTAACTACATACAACTTGGATGAATTTTACAAATATAATTGAACAAAATAAGATAGACAAAAAGAATATGTAAAGTATGATACATTTATATAAGATATAGGAAAAAAAAGATGAGATGAATCTAAGTATTAGAAGTCAGATTAGTGGTAAGCAACGCTAAGAAGCAGGTGGTGACTGACAGTGTCAACAAGGGGTCCTGGGGTTCTGGTAATGCTCTGCTTCCTCACCTAGGCATTGGATACATGAATGGGATTGCTTTATGAACATTCATTGAGCTTTAAAAAAAAAAACCCAAGGCCGGCCGAGTGGTGCATTGCTAAGAGCTGCCTTGGGACGCCAGCAGCCCCAGTTCAGATCCCACATATGAGGGTCAGTGACACTGCCCTCTACAGCTAACAACAGCTCCACCTGGAGCTGGGCTGCCAGCCCTGCAGACGGTGTAGGCTGCAGCCCCTGCTGCAGTGGGCTGCTATAGGCTACAGTGAGTGGCCGGCAGCCAGCATGAGCGGCTGGCAGCCAGCGTGAGCTGCCAAGAGCTGCTGTGAACAGCCATCCAGAGGCCGGTGACCGATCTACCTCACCTGGGAAGAGCAAAATGATGATACCAACATGGGCCAGTGAAGCAATGTCCTCCACAGTTAGACTGAAGAACAAAAGGACAGCAATTTGTCTGTTCCCTTTTCCAGATTCCCCAATAAAAATCTTTAAAAAAAAAAAAAAGAAAATGAATCTAAAAAAAAACAAAACACCTGTAGGCAGAAGCAATAGAAGAGCCACTGAATCCCACCCCAAGCATACACACACATTAATTTAGTATGGAATTCTGAAGGAAAGATTAAGTATTTTGAGGGGACAGAGATCGGCAGGACAAAGCAGTGGGGAGAGGGAGGAGAAGCTGTGGAAGGGACCTATTAACAAGTCACAGACAAAAGGTAGAGAAAGAAGAGAAAGGGGTATGTAGGTTTATGTAAGAGTGAATCCCAACCTCACAGGCACAACGTGGAGAGGCCCTTGGAATAAGGGCAGGGACTATCAGCTCAGTGGGAGGCCCTGTTATATTAGGACCTCCTTTTAGAATGCAAAGGAAATCAATTATTGATCTCTATATAACCAGGTACTGTGATAACAGCTTTACAAAGAAATTATTTTACATTTTACTAGACCAAGAATACAGAAAGAGCTCAGAAGATGTTTATTGAATTTAACTTAATTGCCATAATCCTTACATAACAGGTATTATTATCGTTGTCTGCAGATAAAGAACCTGGGGCCTAGATGAGTTATTTGCGCAAAGTTTTACAAACAACAAGTGGTAAAATAAGTTTGGTCCTTTTTTTTTCCTTGTAGAGGAGTTAGGAAGAAACAAGAGACAAAGGTAATCAATCCCTAGGTTTAATTTAATGCTTCCTCTGCAAAATAAGATGTAATCTTTAGAAAGCATGGCTCAATCTATTCAACACAGTGTATATCACATTAGTTAAGGATTTCATCTGAGGATCAAGTTAGGATTCCTCAAACTACAAGTATTCAGATTGGGTGTCAATTAAGGCTTAGATGCCAAAGAAAAGGAGACCCAAGCTGGGATCCAGAGCTGATTCCACAAAGCAGAGCTAAGCTGTCTGATAAATATCAGGTAAGGCACCAGTTATATGCTCGGGGGACGGATTATCTCCCTAAGACCTCCCCCAACCCAGTCCTCTATGCCTTGCACCATAAAAACTCTAGGTTGAAGCAAAAATGTTTTCTAGAATTGTTCTCTGTAACTAAAACCAAGATGTATGTGTGTCTGTGTTTGTTTGTGTGTGTGTGTGTGTGTGTGTATACACACACACACACGCCAGGGGTGTAAAAAAATGTATACACATGACTTGTATTCATCTTTTGTTATCAATACATATTGAGTATTACAATTTTAATGAACTTTTTTCCTTTCTTAAAATGTATATACAGGGCCGGCCGAGTGGCGCGGTGGTTCAGCGCTCGCCTGGGAAGCCAGCGGCCCCGGTTCGGTCCCACTTATGAGGGCCAGTGACACTGCCCTCAAAAAAAAAAAAAAATGTATATACATTTTTTGGCACTCTTTATATATAATCATACACACACACACACACACACACACACACACACACACACAAATCAAAACTATGCCTTAAGTGCTGGCGGGGCTGTGGGGAAAAGGGGACCCTGCTGCACAGTTGGTGGGATTGCAGATTGGTGCATCCACTATGGAAGTCAGTATGGAGGTATCTCAAAAAAAATGGAAATGGAACTACCTTTTGGCCCATCAATTCCACTCCTAGGTATTTATCCTGAAAAACCCAAGACACTAATTCGAAAAAAATGTATGCAACCCTATGTTCATTGCAGCACTATTTACAATAGCCAAGACTTGGAAACAGCCGAAATACCCATCGGTAGATGACTGGATTAAGAAACTGTGGTATATTTATACAATGGAGTATTACTCCGCTATAAAGAAGAATGAAATCGTACCATTTGCAATGATATGGATGGACCTAGAGACTATTATGTTAAGTGAAATAAGTCAGTCAAAGAAAGACAAATACCATATGATCTCACTTATATGTGGAATCTAAAAACTCAATGAATGAGCCTTACAGAAACTGTCTCATAGATATAGAGAAAAAACTGAAGGTTGCTAGTTGGGAGGGGGTGGGGATGAGGGATAAGGAGAAGGGATTAGACAGCATAAATAGGTAACTATAATATTCCCACAGGGATCTGAAAGACAGTTTGGGGAATATAATTAATAATGTTGTAAATATTTTGTGGGGTGTCAGATGGTCACGTCTTGTTAGGGAGACCATTTCATGGATGGAGTAGAGGCTTGATCACTGCACTGTACACCTGAAGCTGATGTTGTATAATATTGTATGCCAACTGTAAGTGAATATATAGATAGTCATGGGACGTGGATTATACTGTGGAAGGGAGTCACAGGAAGTGTAATAGATATATATGATATGGGGGGAGGAGTGGGATGGCAAATTGGGGGAGGGGGTTGTCACTTTGAGGGGTAAAAAGTATAACTATTGCACTGTGTTGTACACCTGAAACTAATTAAAAATTAATTAATTAAATAAAATTTAAAAAAATAAAGTTTACCTTTAAAATAAAAAAAAAACTATGCCTTGAAAATACATAAGCCAAGTTATGTGTGATCTATATTTTTATGTTCTGGAAAATTCGTTATGTGTCTAAAAGAGTACAATATAACAGTGTTTATTTACCATTGCATTCTTACTGATATTTGGTTTACTTATTTGGAAACTTGGAAACAAAGTTTCTTTTTTTTTTTTTTTAAAGATTTTTCTTGGGGGAATTGGGAGAGGAGAACAGCAATGGGGAAGAGGGGGAGGGGAACAGACAAGTTGCTATCCTTTTGTTCTTCATTCTAGATGTGGAGGACATTGCTTCACTGGCCCATGTTGGTATCATCATTGAGCTCTTCTTGGGTGAGGCAGATCGGTCGCCCGCCTCTGGACGGCCGCTCACAATGGCTTTCGGCAGTTCACGCCAGCTGCCAGCAGTCATGCTGGCTGCCAGCCACTCACTGTAGCCTATGGCAGCCCACTGCAGCAGGGACTGCAGCCCACACCATCACTAGGGACTCACAGCAGCCTGGGCAGCTCCAGGTGGAGCTGCTGTTTAACATCTTAGCTGCAGAGGGCAGTGTGACTGGCCCTTATATGTGGGATCCGAACCGGGGTCACTGGCATCCCAAGCCTGCTCCCAACCAATGTGCCACTCGGCCCGCCCCAAAGTTTCTTTTTCTGGGGGGAATTGGGGAAGGGAACAATGTTGGAGAATCGGGGACTGGGAACAGACAAGTTGCTGTCCTTTGTTCTTCAGTCTAGTTGTGGAGGACGTCGCTTCAGTGGCCCATGTTGGTATTGTGATCACTGCGCTCTTCCCAGGTGAGGCAATCAGTCTCAGGCCATTGGACAGCTGCTCACAGCAGCTCACGGTGGCTCACGGTGGCTCACGGCAGCTCACAGCAGCGCACTGCAGCCCCACTGCAGCCGACGCCATCACCGGCGACTCATGGCAGCCCAGATCCAGGTCAAGCTGTTATTCACTATCTTAGCTATAGAGGGCTCAGAGTCACTGGCCCATGTGGGATCCAAACCAGTGGCCCTGCTGCTCAGGGCTCACGCTTCCAAGCCAAATCTTAACCAATGAGCCACTTAGCCAACCCCAAAGTTTTTTGTTTTTTTTTTATGATATATTTTTTTAATTCTTTTTACTGAAATAAGCTTCTTTTTTTTTTAATTAGTTTCAGGTGTACAACACAGTGCAATAGTTATACTTTTTACCCTCAAAGTGACAATCCCCCTCCCCCAATTCACCACCCCACTGCTCCCCCGCCCCATATCATACATTTCTATTACAATTCCTTTGACTCCCTTCCACACTATAATCCACATACCGTGACTATCTATATATTCAATTACAGTTGGCATACAATATTATACAACATCAGCTTCAGGTATACAGTGCAGTGATCAAGCCTCTACTCCATCCATGAAGTGGTCTCCCTAACAAGACATGTGACCATCTGACACCCCATATGATATTTTCTAATTTGGAAGACAATAGATATTCTCCTGTTTCTGATGGAGCAGGTACCCAATAACTATTGTGTCTAACCTTTGAAGTATTATCCGTGTCAGCAAAAATGAGCACAGGCCTAGAAGTACTGGAGTGTTTTTTTTAGTTACTTCCTATAGACTCATGGTGTAGGCAGGGTACTACAGTCTAAAATTACAAAACTCCTATCTTTAATATGTTCTATCTCTTAATTATATAATTGTGAATACAAATCCAAAAATACACACGACATCAACATCTTAATATTTTCTGTAGAAACTCATGTAATTGAAACACTAAAGGAAAATTTAAAAATCCACCACAAAATAAAACTGAAGCTATACATTTCATGTGCTACAAATCTTAAAATATATCTGTAGTATATAGCTATATTGAGTGAACTTTGGGTCAATCAATTGATCAGTATTTCCTGTAGCAAGTTAATCAGTAACAAAATTCACGAGGCACAGAACTTCATGTATCAGAAGTACTGCTAAGTGTGTGAAGTCATTATACGTCCACAGAAACCTATTATACTAGTGCCTTCCATCAAAGGAATACGCTGGCTTCTGAATAACATGAAAACAAGACTAGTGTACTAAGTATTTGCTTTAAGGAACATTTGTCATTATTGATATGTAGTAAGCAAAAATCTAATTTTATTAAAATTTCTTATAAGAAAAGTTAATCAAACTAAAACTCGGCAAGGCCTGTGCACACATATATGGAAATGGTCACACATAGTATTGAAAGGAACTGTACATATCAGATTTCCCCCTAAAACTTTCCTGACAGGCAGTTTCCTAGTTGCTTTTGAATGTTCAGTGACAATGACATCAGTAACTCTAAAAAAGCCAATTCAATTAAGGGCAGATAAAGCTATCAGGAAACTCTATTCTATATTTAGTAAAAGTTTCCCTTTTTTAAACTTCTACTACTGGTTCTACTCTGCTTCCATAGCAGCCCAGTGTGGCCATGAAACTAAGCTGTGGCCAAAAAAAATGTAAGTGGAAATATTTGTGGAAATGCTGGGAAGGTTTATTTAACAGGAGAAGGAATAGAAGGTGTGCCTTTTCTCCACACTATACCAACCCTTGTTCCTGCTGGCTGGAATAGAGATGTGACTGAGGACCACCAGCAATTTACCATGAGGTGATCGAAACATGGAAATAATCATTCATTGAAGGTATCTGAGTTGGAGTCCTCAATGATTTCATGGAACTGCTTCTCCAGCCCTGGACTATCCATTCCCAGACTTAGTTTTCACAAGAGAATAACCCGAAGTGCATACTCTTGTTACCCATAACTTCGGAACTTAATTCCTCCCTCACATACTGAGTCTGCAGATACATTCTCAATATTTGAAGAGCAACATCACATTCTATCTAAATCCTTTCTACCTTAAACTTAACATTTTCAGCTTCCTCATCATCTTAGTCAGCCTCTTCTATACAGGTTCAAGCGATATTATCAGAGTCCTTAAAGGCGTCAAAATAGAACTCAATGCAACCCACCAGATGTGATGTGACCAGTAAGAACAGAGAAACTATTAACTTCCTTTTGTTTCCTTTCCAATACAGCCTTATGTTTTGTCCACAGTCCTCAAGACTAAGAATAGTACTGCGGTTCTAGGCAGCTAGAAAAATCTAGCTTTTCACTTTGTTTTGTTATGTACTGGAAGTGCTCTTAATCCAGGCTTTCCCTATCTTGTAAATATTCAGTCATTTGTTTTTTCTCTTTTATCTAAGTGTAGAACTCCAAGTTTCTTCCTATTACATTTCTGCTTAGTTATAATCTACTATTCCACACAATGGAAAAAACTTAGAACCCCAATTCTGGTATCCAACCTAATTAATTATCCTTCTTAACCTCTATCTTCTGCTTATTTGGTTGGTAAGAGTTCTGTGTCCTCACCAAGTCATTGGTAAGAACTTGACATAATCAAGGCAAAAGACAGAGAGCCCTTTAGTGATCCACTGAAGGCAGGAAGCACATGGTCAACACTCCAGGGATGCTAGTCCAACCAGCTCTGAGTTTCAAAGATCTGTTCCTTCTTTGAAGAGCTCATTGCCAAGGGCAAAGCCACAGGTCTACAGGTCACTCTCAGGAAGCCCTCATTCCTGACTACTACCACCTACAGATAGCCAGGCAGCATGGGCCAACTCACTGTGCAGGTGGGTAAATGTGCAGAGATAGGTGATGGGGGAAAGGAGGTGGCCAAAGAAATAGCTCTCATTTATATAACAAGTGCTTAGATAAAAGGAAGTTACTGTCTCTTTAAAAAGAAAAAAAATCTTAGTACATTGAGTGTAGGGCGGGGACTCAAGCAGTGATTGATTGACAAAGCAGTGTAAATTTCATAACCACCCCCTTTGCATAGATATTGGTTGCACTGGGGTTCAGAAGACTGGTGAAGCTGCTTTTCAGATTTGAAATGAGTGTCTCATATCTCAGCCCTACAGAAAAACCAAGATAGCGAATGTTAAAGAACTTAAATATGCAAGTGTGAAAATGTATTAATGATTAACGATAATTTATTAAGTGTAATACTGTGCTAAATTAATATATGCAGAGCAAGACTGACTTTTGCTGATGGAATTATCTTGTTTATTATTACAGCTATTAACTTTAAAAGAGCTACCTCACTGTTTTCTGAACAAGAGGCCATACACAACACAAAACATTTGGATATTGACTCTGTGGTATGATAAAAAAAAAAATGGTGAATGTTTAAATAAGAACTTATTACAGTAAGAGACACATTGCCATTAATCCCCCTTAAATTACTCCCCGTCACTTCAAACACACTTATCCCATCCATCTTGCCACTTTCTGAAGCAGTTCTGGAAGTCCTTTTTAGTGTCTTTACTTCATCTTCCATCATGACAACGCTCCATGTCACACATCACTTCCGGTATTCAGCAATTTCTGCCTAATAAAAACATTATAGTGTGTCTTCATCCACCTTATTCACCTGATCTGGCACCATGTGACTTCTGGATTTTCCCCAAAGTCACAATGACCATGAAAGGAAAACGTTTTGAACAGATTCAGGACATCAAGGCAGTCATGACAACTAAAAACACTCACGAGAGAGAACTTCCAGAACTGCTTCAAAAAGTGGCAAGAACGATGGGATAAGTGTGTTTGAAGCAAGGGGGAGTATTTTGAGGGGGATTAACGGCAATGTATTACTGTAATAATTTTTTTTAATTTAAACATTCACCATATTTTGTGATCACACCTCGTACACTGTCACTGTTAATTTGATGTAGTCACTGTAAATTAAGGGTTCTCTATATTTATAAATGTTATTCCCTTGATAAAAAAGAATATACAGAAATATTTAAACATACATTTATTATTTCTGATTAAAAGATAAACATGCAAAATAAATTATACTTTATCAATTAATAATTATACCAATATCTCTTAAATAAGTAACATCTTAACTGAAGTAATTCAATATATATTGCATTAAATCATTGCTTCAAAATTATTCATTTGGTCCGGCCAAGTGGTGTGGTGATTAAGCGCTGGCTTGGGAAGTCAACGACCCCAGTTCGGTCCCACATATGAGGGCCAGTGATATTGCCCTCAAAAAAGAAAATAAATAAATAAATAAAATAAAATTATTCATTAAATACTGTTATCAATTGATGTACTTCTTATATTTATTAAACTACCATGAAATAGAGAACAAACTGCATCCATTCTTTTCTTTGGGGAGCTGAGGGGTTTTTTTCCAATTAAATAACTTACTCAAGTTTTTCTGACAAATATTTAGATTTTTCTGGGTTCCTCCCCCCCACCCCCAACAAGTAGTCTGAGAAAATAAAAATCTAGTGAGGGTGCAATGTGAACCACTCTGATAGTTTTTTCCATTCCTTTTTGGTGAAGGAAAAAATATGTATAAATCAGTATGGTTTTGTCTAGTTTTTGGTTCATAGTTCATGTCAGTTCAAGTCCCTATTTAAATCTAAATTAAATTATATTCAAGATGTAATGCTGTTTTATTGCTCTTATATGTTTCATTTTTCTATTTCACTTCAATGCTGTCAACAAGTCTGTGTGTTGTGGGTGAGCTGGACAAAGGTCTCTGCAATTTGGTCAGGCTGGGGACCATTTAAAGGAGAACTATCTATTCAGTCCTTGTGAACTCATATTGTTCCTACAGCTGACTAGGACTGTTTCAATAAATCTTATTCAATTCTAAATGACCTGAAAATGTTTCACTGGTCCTATTAGCTAACAGCTTTGTTTTTGGGTCAAATCAAGTATGAAAATCTGGAAACAATGATCCCCCTTTATTTGCACAGTGCTAATTAAAACTAACACTAGCAAATAATTTAAAAGAACAAGCTGAGCTCAATTTTTAAAAGTTCACTACTACCATCTATTCAATTTCTTTAGATATTAAAATACTAAACTTAAGGAAAAACTTAAATGTTTCATTCTATATCTCAAAATTGATTAACCTAAATTAAAAGTATTCAACATCTTTACCTGGACTTAGCTTTTGAAAACCTTGGCTGAAAGGTAACTTTATTGACCATGTTGAATAAGACAAGCAAGACTACAGCAGAATCCAAACTAAATGTCACAGTGGAAAATAAGAATTCCTTAGAGCAACAATTCACCCTTTTCCATGTGATGTCTTCACTTTATTGTTGCTTTGATGTTGATGTCCACTCTTTTTCTTCTAGCACTCTAACTTCATATACCAATTCTTTC
Organism: Aselliscus stoliczkanus; assembly: GCA_033961575.1. Taxonomy (NCBI): domain Eukaryota; kingdom Metazoa; phylum Chordata; class Mammalia; order Chiroptera; family Hipposideridae; genus Aselliscus; species Aselliscus stoliczkanus. Next base: position 59,298,256 of record CM066728.1, read on the forward strand.
CTAGGCCCACACCACTATAAATGGGGTATGGTAAACAACACCCCAATTTTAAAAGATTGCTTTGGTTTTCTGAACAATAGGAATAACAGTTAAAAAAAAAATTCCTAGTAGAAATACGCCCATTATTTGGAACTCTGTAATCTGGCATCTTCAATTATTAAAATGGAGCTAATATAATGGGAAATAACTAGAAATTCATTTTTAAATTATATGAGGAAAATGATTCATGTTTCTAGTTTGCGTTTAGTTTTTAAACATGGCTATCTTGTTGCTGAGGTTGAAATTTTTGCAGCACGAGTGTATTGTAATTTCTCTTGAGACTGCATTGGGCAAATATTATGCTATAATTTAAGATGGTCCTAGACCTTTGGATAAACTTTTTCACATAATTCAAGCAATTGTGGAAAAGACTTTCTAAATACTTTGATAGTTTACTATTGAATCATTATAGCTCTGTGACCTTTGATATTTGTTCAGGAGTCTTTGGGTTTGGCAAAAAGAAGTTGTTTTAAATTTTAATACTAATGTTTGTAAGGATAAAGGTTATTAGCATCCATAAAAACAATAATACTTTTTATTTATATAATGTTCTTTCTCAAGAAAAAAGAGAAAATTCCTTCTTTAACAAAAAAAGTCAAGGTTGACTGAAAATTCTGTTTTACAAAACCAAAACAAGTTTAAGATACTTTAGATATAACTTGCAAGGAATATATGGCAGATATAATTTGGCAGGGGGTTTACTTTTGTTCAATTTAAAAATAGAATGTATTATTTCTTCAAAAAGCATACACTTGGGCCGGCCGAGTGGCTCAATTGGTTAAGAGCTCGCTCAAGAGTACGAGCTGAACACTTGGGCCGGCCGAGTGGCTCAATTGGTTAAGAGCTCGCTCAAGAGTACGAGCTGAACTCTGAGCAACGGCGGTTCAATGCTAGCCCGAGCTGAGTTGCAGTTGAGCTGCCAACAGGTGGCAGGATGGCTCAGCAAAAAAAAAAAAAAAAAGCATACACAACTATTAAGAAAGTGCAGCTAATTTATTGTAACCTTGAGGTATCAAGATATTTCTATGTGGGCAATTCACAGGTTTCCCTTTGTAAGTATTTCTTTGTAAGCAGTTTAAGAAAAAAATATATAATAATATGAACATGAAAGCCAGTGATTAAAAGACAGAAAATATTATTTGATCAGATGATTTTGCAAAACAAAATTAGGGCAGTGGGATGTGGCAGAGCACAGTATGAAGTATATGGAATTATTCATTAGTGATTTCTTTCTTTTTTTAAAAAAAACCCACAACTTTATTGGGGAACAGTGTGTTTTTCCAGAGCCCATCAGCTCCAAGTCAAGTAGTTGTCTTCAATCTAGTTGTGGAGGGTGCAGCTCGCTGGCCCATGTGGGGATCAAACCGGCAACCTTGGTGTTATGAGCCTGAGCTCTAGCCACCATGAGCTAACTGGCCGCCCTCCATTAGTGATTTCTTTTGTTAAGTAGGGACGTAAGACTACATAATGAATTCTTAGACGCTTTCACTTTAGGATGCAATGGTAAGTTACCAGGCCAGCTCACACTTCTCACTAGGATGCTAATCTCAGCAAGCAAAAAGTAAAATGTTTTGGATAGAGAGGCCCCATCATAATCTCTCAAGACTTTAATAATACACCCAGTCTACTTAGCCTATAACCTGTGGGTCCCTCCTCTCAACACCTGGGAGCCTGGCACAGGCACTCATCAAGGAAGGAAGAGCCAAAGAGCTAAAAACCAGCAAAAGAAATTGCAAAACAGTGTTGATGTCATGGACTGTAAAAGATTGTGAGATATTGAAATAGCAATATTCCGACAGGGGTATGTTTCCATTTTGAGCTAACATTGGATTTAAGTCATTCCACAGGAAACACATCTGAGAGATAAAAAAAGAGGTTACAGGGTTTAAGTTGTTCTAAAATAAATATTAAGTTAGACTTATAAGAGCTAACTTTTAAGCTGCTCCACTAATATAGCAAAAAATGGCTGAAATTGACATCAGCAGTAATGTTAAACCTAAATCGTCTGACAAAACAGACAAATCTTTAGAAATAGATGTGTGAGTGAACCTGCTTTTCTCACAGCAGTGCATAAAAATATTCCAAACCCAGACAGACTGTAGAACTGATGCTTTACAGGTCTTTATTTGACTATAAAATGATACCCATGTGATAGCTGATGTTCCAGTGTTTTCATTTAAAAGATTAGCAATAGCTTTGGTAATAAACCCTGGTTCCTATTCTACAACATTAGTGGCAAGAAACTATATTTAATACAAAGGAAAGAATCTGATAGACCTCTTGCCTCCGTGAAGTCTCCAGAGTTGGGCTGTCATAAGGGTGCACAAGGGTAAAGAAATGTTTTTATTAGATAAGTTTAAGATCATTAACGTCGATTAACTTTCCTGCTAAGTAATACACTTTGCTTTAAGCAACACAAGGTTCCTCTTGTTCTTCAGAGCCAACCCTTCTCTAGTAGTGAAGGAGTGGTTAGAGAATGATGGAAGGGCCGGCCGAGTGGCGCGCTGGTTGGGAGCTGGCTTGGGACGCCAGCGGCTCCAGTTTGGATCCCACATATGAGGGCCAGTGACACTGCCCTCTACAGCTAACAACAGCTCCACCTGGAGCTGGGCTGTGCAAGCCCCGGCGACAGTGTAGGCTGCAGCCCCTGCTGCAGTGGGCTGCCATAGGCTACAGTGAGTGGCCGGCAGCTGGTGTGAGCTGTCAAGAGCCACCGTGAGTGGCCATCCAGAGGCCGACAACCTATTTGCCTCGCCTGGGAAGAGCACGGTGATGGTGCCAACATGGGCCGGTGGGGCTATGTTCTCTACGGATGGACTGAGGAACAGGGGGACAGCAACTTGTCTGTTCCCCTCCCCCAATTCCCCAATAAAAATCTTAAAAAAAAAAAAAGAAAATGATGGAAGGCTGAGAGATCCCCATGATGAAAAGCACCAAGTCATTTGGCAGCCTTCTTCAGCAGTGATAGAAGCCTGTGCACTTCCTGTCTAAACCCCACCCCACCTTCCCTCACCCCGACCCCCAGCCAGAAGTAGCCAAGCAGGAACCATGGTGGGCTGTGACACACTAAGGGAAATAGGACAAGAGGAACTACTCGCTGCAAGTACAGATGCTACTCCTGGTTAAAACAAAATGAAACAAATAACTCTAGGATTCTCTTAATTGAAGATCACATTTTAGACAAAAATTGAGTTTCACTGAAATTAAGGATGGCAGCTCTCATACAGAGATAATTAGTATTTGCTCATTGCACCATGATAACAATAAATTCATCACATCATCCAAGTCGATTTTATGTCTGGTAAACATGATTCTTATCCCTTATCTTACATTATTAAAAATAATTTTAAAGAATAAACTACTCTTTGTTGAGTGTTTATATTACCTATGACAAATATAGTAATTATATACTACAATTTGAAAATAATGACTGTTTTAAAAGCAAAGATACGAAATAATCTGTCCAAGATCGCCCTACACCTAAAGGAAAGAATCAGAATTCTAACTGAGCTCCTGCTTTTTCTAACACCGGACATTTCAACTGACAAAACACAAGTTTCATCTCCATTTTAGAGCCTAGTTCTATGAAACCTTCTAAGACTTCTCTGTGAGGGTTTCCTCCCTGGTTTGTTAAAGTTTGTTTCTGTTTGTAAAAGCTATGCATGCCCATTATTTTGAAAATTAAAAAATGTAAGAACAGAAACTAGAAAACAAAAATCACCTGTAGTTATACCTTCCAGAGAAATATTGTGTGTGTGTGTGTTTGTATGTATGTATATTTCCCATAGTATTAGTTATACATACTAGTTTATAATTTGCCTGTTCACTCAATCTATTGGAAATATATTTTGTGCTAATAAATATACATCTACCTCATTTTTTATAATAGGAAAATAGTGGTATCCTGTGTATATACTCTACGTTCATACACACATTTAACAACTGAGGAAATAATTGCAAAAAATTGAAAGGATAATTACTGTAGGATTTAAAAATAAATAATTACGGGCCGGCCGACTGGCTCAGTTGGTTAAGAGCTCAGTCAGGACTGCTAGCTGAGCTCTGAGCAACAGCAGTTCAATGCCCAGCCCAAGCTGAGCTGCCAACAGATGGCAGGATGGCTCAGCGAAAAAATAAATAAATAAAAAATAAAAACAAATAAAAATAAAAATAAATAATTGTATATATAAAGATTAACTATTTGACTAATAATTGACATTCAAGTGTTTCCAGTTTTTATCAATAATTCTAAAATAATTTTTTTTTACAAACTTATGGAATTATTTGCTGTGATAAATTTCTAGATTTGCAATTGCTAAAACAAGTAATTATTTTAAATTTTCATACATATTAACATGTTGCATTCCAGAAAGGCTGTGATAATTTACATTCCCTTAAATGTATTATAATTGTACCTGTTTTGCCACTCAAGCGTATCATCATTTGTTTTCTTCCTTGACAATATGATAAGTGAAAAATGGTATCTCTTAGTCATTTCAATTAGTATATCTTTGATTAGCACTGAGACAGAAAATCTTTTCAAGTATTTATTGGTCATTTTCATTTCTTCTTTTGCCAACTGCCCACTAACAAAAGCAAATAAACAAGTAAACAAAAATACCTTTTTTCTTGGGCCGGCCGAGTGGTGTGGTGGTTAAGCACTGGCTTGGGAAGCCAGCGACCCCGGTTAGGTCCCACATATAAGGGCCAGTGATACTGCCCTCAAAAAAAAAAAAAAAATACCTTTTTTCCATTTTCTATTGGGATTGTTCATCTTTTTCTTATTATTTACAAGACCTGTTTATATAGTGGGACTAGTAATACTTAATAGTACAAATAATTACAAATATTTTCCCTGGTTTGTCATTTGTCTTTCAACTTTGTTTAGAGCGTGTTCTATAGTATTATTTATTTATTTAAATATAGTAAAATATAAGTATCACTTGCCATCTAAAGTTATTAGGCTTCTGAAAACCTCCACTTCTAAAGTAACAGTGAAGAGATTTATCTTGCCACCTGAAACAACTCAAAAACTGGACAAATTATATGAAAGAATGATTTTTCAAGACATTGGACATCAAGTAACAAAAGATAGTGATCCCTGAGACATGGGAAACAAAGTTAAGCCCAAGCTTATTGCCTAGAGAGAGTTTTCAGTCCACAGTGAAAAAGGCCTGACAGTAAATAATTTAGGCTTTCCAGGTCATAGAGTCTCTGTAACAACTATACTCAACTCAGCCATTGTAATGCAAAAATCAGCTATAAACAATGTGCTAACAAATGGGCATGGCTGTGTTCCAATACAACTTAGTTACAAATCTGGTAGGCTAGATTTGGCTCCTAGGCCATCATTTGTCATTCCCTGAGCTGGAAGAAAGTTTGTAAATATAAAAGATATAAAAAAAGACCCAAATCATATTTCTAAAGATGAAAACTATAATGTATGATAAAGACTAGACATTGCAGAAGAAAAATAAAATGGTTAACTTGAAGACACAGCAATCAAACTATCCAAAATGAAACAGAGAGAAGAAAGACTAAATAAAGAAGTGAACAGAGAATCAGTGAGCTGTTGGGACATTTCAAACAGACTAATATACCAATAATGCAGTTCCCAAAAAAAGAGTAATGGGGGAGGCGGAGACAAATACTTATAAAGCTATAAACCCATATATAAAAGAAGCTCAATGAACTCCAAGAACAAGAAACATGAAGAAAACTACAGCAAGGCACATACATGATCATCAAATTGCTTAAAGCCAGTGATAAACCTATTTCATTTATGACTTAGGATAGTGCAAACATAGTTGGCAAGTTCTGAGACAGAGGTTACCACATAATCCAAATCTATTTATGTCGTAAGTTTCAGATAGTGAGTTCCAGAGAGTTCAAAGTTTCAGAGAATAAGGGATTTCTCTAAAGCTTTACCCAAATCTACTTGGTTCCTGTTTTCAGGCAGTGTCTAGACAGCAAGAAACACTGAGGAAAATCATTATAATAATGGTTCCCAATAAATTATGCCTCACTATGCTTGCATCCCTTTGCAATGTAATACTGCTGCATAAGAAGTGGAGTCTATTTATTTGCCCCCTTATAACTGGTTGAACTTGCAACTTGTTTTGACCAATAAATTGTGGCACATTGAGTATGAGTTCTGAAGCCTGGGCCTCCAAAAGCCTCATAGGCTCTGCCTTCACTCTCTTAGGACCCAGCCACCATGTAAATTAAAGAAACTTGGGCTAGACAACTGAATAAAACACAGCAGGGAGGAAGAGGTCACAGGAGCTTAGACCCTTCAGCTCTGGCCAACTCACCAGACAAAAGCAGCCTCATAAATGAATCCAGATGAGACCCACAGAACAACTGCTAACCAATGTACAGATGCTTGAGAAATAATAAATCGCTGTTGTTTTAAGCCACTAAGTTTTAAGATTTTTCTTTTATATATATAAATAGATATCAGAAACATACCTTTTTGGTTATGTTTTCTAAACATACATGTTTAGAAAGTTCTTGCCACTTCATATTATAAAAATATAACCCTGCATTTTCCTCTTGTATTTATACATTTAGCAGTTCAATTTGTTTTGGTACATGATATGAAGATGGTACCCAATCTTGTTTTTCCAGATAGTTATCTGGTTATCCAAATAACATTTAATAAATAACCATCCGAATTTCCCCCTATTAATTTGAATGCTACTTTTACCATAAATTTTGAGGACACCTTAATGGGACAAATACAAAAGAAAAATGTTCAAACCCACCTTCAGATACAGAATCTATTAAACCAAATTAGTAGTATTTTTACAAAAATTCCATATTTCTATTTTATTATAAATATTATTCTTTATTTCAAGAATACTTTATTATAAATATTATTCTACATTTCAAGAAGAAAATCAGAAACATGTATTTTCCAACATTTTGTCAAGTAAATAGTCTTATTCAGAAAGCTTTTCAGTATCATACTCACTGTAATATGATTTTACTGGTACTAATTAACCCTGGTCTTATAATGTGGTTTCTACAGTTCCCTGACTATGTATTAACCAAATGACCTTAAGTCAGCACTAATCCAATGGAAAATTGAGAAGTTGAGAAGCCTTCAAATATGAGATATCTACAATCTACAAATATGAGATAAAGTTCATGTTAATTTTTTCCACATTACAAAAACATGGGAAATATAGATGTTGTTAAATTCCAGGTAAGACATTGTCAACATGCAGGTCTCCTGGGAGTTTCTCAGTCCCTTAAAGTGAAATCTGTAAGAAGGTGTTTTTTGGAAATTATTGTAGTGGCAGGATTAAATCCTATGTCCCTACCAACAAAGCATGCTAACAATGCTAAAAGAGAAATCCAATTCCTAACTTCAAGTATATGTTCAAATGTTCATTCGAGTTGCCTCCTTTCAGCTCTATTCCACTGTCAAATTTTCCCTTATGAGTGTCACAGAAGCCATTGAATTGGAGGGAGGAACAAAAAAGCTTAAAAACGCAGAAATAGCAGAAAAGCTGACTTCTCAATGGAGTCCCTCAAAAGGACAGCCTACCCAGACATTAATTATTCCCTCTCCAAAAAATGTCCCACATTGATAGTACTGCTCCACTTGATTTGGTCATGCTGCCTGAAATCATATCAATTAGAGCGTCATTTCAGTCAGTAAGTTTTCTTTCTAAAATATACAAAAATCTCTAGTTATTTAAGTGCTTATCGAACATCACATTTAGGTTAATTTGTTCTTTCATTGGATTTTTCTAATAGATTGTGGAAATCACCTGCATTAAAAAAGTGGGATTTCCCTAGTTATATTAAAAATCACCTTCATTCTCCCAGTTATTGGCTTTGAAATCTAAAATCATTTTTAATTAAACTTTTAATCTTGATATTATTATAGACACACATGTAAGATATATGCGTATTGTAAGAAACAGTACAGTAAGCATAGATCCTTTACCCAATTTCCCCCAGTGGTTACGTCTTGCAAAACTATAGTGCAAAATTAAAACAAGGATATTGACATTGATACAGTCAAGATACAGAGCATTTCACAAAGATCCCTTTTATAGCTATCCCCATCCTCTCTTTAACCCTGACAACCAGTTATCTGTTTTCCAATCTATAATTTTATCGCTTTAAAAATGTTATATAAATGAAATTTTACATTACAAGACCTTTTAGGATTGATTTATATTCACTCAGCATAGTTCTATGGTGATTCACCCAGGTTGTTGTATCAATACTTTGTTCATTTTTATTGCTGAATAATATTCCACAGTTTTTTACCTATTTTTCACCAGACCATTTGTTAAGCTTTGAGAGTTCTTTATATATTCTCTGTTGTCCAATATGTGGTTTGTAAACATTTTCTCCCACTCTGTGATTTCTCATCCTCCTAACTAGATCTTATTCAAAGCAAAAGTTGTTGTTGTTTTTTTAAGTTTGAGGAAGTCCAAGTTATCAATTTCTCCTTTTACACATCATGCTTTTGGTCTGAAGTTGAAAAATTCTTTGCCTAGTCCTAGATCCCAAAGATTCTCTGTTATTTTCTTCCTGAAAGCTTTATAGTTTTATATTTTACCTTTAATTCCATGATCCAGTTTGAGTTAATTTTTGTCTGAGATATGAGACAGATCAGCATTCATTTTTTTTTTTTTTTGCCTATGGATGTCCAATTGCTTAGCACCATTTATTGAAATGTCTGTCTTTCCTCAATTGAATTGTTTTGTGCTTTTGTCAAAATTCATTTGGATATATTTGTGTGGGTCCATTTCTGAATTCTCCGTTCTATTTCAGTGCTCTATGTGTCTATCCTCCATTAATACCAAACAATCTTGGTTACTATGACTACATAATAAGTCTTAAAATTAGGTAGACTGATTCCTCCCACTTTAATCTTTTTAAAAATGGTTCTAGCTATTCTAGTTGCTTTGCCTTTTCATATAAATCTTAGGACAATATTGTCTATATCTACAATAAATCTTGCTGGAATTTTGACAGGAATTGTATAAATCTATATATCAATTTAGAGAAAATTGATATCATTGCTATGTTGAGTCTTCCAATCCATAAATAAGTATCTCCATTTATTTAGATTTTCTTTGATTTCCCTTATCAGGGTTTTGTAATTTTCAGCATACAAGGCCTATGAACATATTAGATTTATACGTAAGTATTTTTAGTTTATTTGGAGCAACTTAAGTGATATTTTTAATGGCCTTGTCCATGTATTTATTGCTAGTATATAAAATAAAATTAATTTGTATATGTTTATGTTGTATGTTGTGGCCTAATCTCACTTATTGGTTCTAGATTTGTTTTTTGTTTTTTTAGATTTCTTCGACTTTTCTACACTAAAAATCATGTCATTTGCAAATAAGGAGAATTTTATTTCTCCCATTCCAATATGAATGCCTTTTAATGCCTTCAAATATCAATGCACAGGACCAGAACTAGGTTGAGGTAAAGACGTACTTAGGGCAGAAATTTTTTTAAAGTACTCATTCTAGGTGAGTACACCTCTCTTGCCTCACTCTAGTCCCAGCCTTGTTCTTCCCCATCACTCCTTTCTACTCCTGCAATCACTCTAATTCACTCCTTCTTTCCTATAACCTGGATATTTCAACAGCTTTCTAATTAGTCAGTCTAATTACAATCACTCCCTGGTCTAACTTATCAAGGTATCTCCAAATCTTCTTCAAAACAACTTTCTGTCTGGTCAAAAACTGCCAAGAGTGCCTCACTATTTACAAGATACAGTTCAGATCCCTAAGGGGCGGCCAGTTAGTTCAGGTGGTTAGAGCGCGGGCTCATAACACGAAGGTTGCTGGTTCAATTCCTACATGGGCCAAGTAACTGCACCTTCCACAAAGAGACTGAACACAACTATTTGACTTGTAGCTGATGGATCCTGGAAAAACACCCTTCACAACTAGATTGAAACAGCTACTTGACTTGGAGCTGATGGGTCCTAGAAAAACACACTGTTCCCCAATTAAAAAAAAAAAAATTCTAAAAAAAAAGTTCCTTAGAAAGAGATATAGGCATATAATACTGTTTTAAGTTTATTGGCTACAAGCAAAAAAAGGAAAAATAAAAACTGATTGGTGCTTAGTTAAGCAAAAAAGAATTTACTGAAAGGATGGGTGGTAGTTGCCAGAACTTAAGGAAAAACTTAACAGCTATGCCTGGGAAAAGACAGGAATATGTTAGCTCTGAGAATATGGATGAAAACAACTAACAGACTCACTCTTCAAGACACCACTATCAGAATGAGTCATTTCCAATCATTTCCCATCCCTGAGCCACTCATGTACTCATCTTAGGCCAGCGAAGCGGGGAGCATTTTGATTCAATGTCTAACCAAAACAATTCCCAGTTGGGGAAGATGGGGCAAGATTCCTGAGGGCAGGTCTTTAATAGAGCTATCACCCCTGTACCTCCAGCATATAGAACAGTCTAAAGCATAGTATGAGCTCAGTAAATATTCGCCTAATGAATGAGTTGAGAGAAAACACAAGTACCTACCTAATCAGAAAAGTAGAAAACTAGTACTAAACAGGGAAAAATAATGGATGCCATTTGCAAAAGCTCTCAACAATCTAGTCATACCTTACATGGTTCTGTTCCATTTATTAGGCGATGGATACCTTAAGTCCCATTAATAAAAATTTCCATTATTAAATAACACTTTTCAATATATTGAGTGCTTCTACACATTCAAGTTGCCTCATCCTTGGACCTCTCATTTACCGAAAATTTTGTTCATTCTTCAGTCCATTGCTTAGTCTCAACTCTATTTTGAAAACTTCCTGAATAATTTCAGACCATGTTTATTTCTCCCTTCCTTGAAAATCTGTGTCACTACTGTGCATTTCTATTAATATTTGACTCCTGATGTGTAAACCTTGTCTCAAAAACTAACATTTGCTTGGGTGCTGAGTCTTGTAAGGCAGGGTCTCATAATTCCCTATATCTTTCACCTAATGACTTTCTCCTAATGACCTTGCACCTAGCACATACTCAACATAAATTGAAACAAAAGCATTAAGGCACTTCTTTTTGTTTTTCTCATTGCAACTAAAACTCTTAGTATCTACAGATGCAAGTATGTTTTGGTTATAAAACAGTGTTACTTATAAAATTAACATGAATTTTAATTTTAGAAGTATGCTGATACAAACTTTATATGCAGTGAAATGATTATTATGCATTATAAATGAATATTACACATTGTGGTAGCTAATTTCTAAAGGTCCCCCTCTCCTCTTTCTCCTCACCTCTCCTCCCTCCACAATAAACTATGCCTTCTGAATAATATGCACATCCTTGGGTGGTTTCCTGCCTTTGAATCCGGGCTGGTCCTGAGACTCACTTTTGACCAAAAGAATGTGGAAGGGTAATGCTGCATGATTTTCAGGCTGGGTTATAACAAGCTGCGATCTGAGTCTTTTGGACCATGTGCTCTAGGGGAAAGGTCACCAGCTAAGAAGTCCAACTACCCTGAAACAGCCATGCTGGGAGAAGCCCAAGATGGCCACATGGAAAAGAATGCAGAGACAGAGATGACCTGCCAGCCCCAACTATTCCAGTCATCCCAAATGAGGTGCCAAACACATGAGCCAAAAAGCCACCTTGGAAGTCCAGCCCTGTTGAGCCCAGGTGCCTCAAACTCCATATTGTTGACCACATTTTGCAGTGGTTTTTTTTCGGCAGCAAGATATAACTAAATAAAACACATACTTAAAACATAATCACTCAGGAAGAAGAGGATCATAATATTTTAGTGTTTTTTTTTTAATTTATTTCAGTCATATCCCTAAAGCTATTATTATTTTGTCTTTTGTTGTTGTTTTCCATGGTTTTATTTTGTTAATTCTATTGCCACTCTCAATTTTATTTCATTATTTCATATTATAAATTACAATTGTCTTATTAATAACAGTAACATAGTAACAAAAAACATTTTCTCTTATACAATCCGCTCACTTGTTTATTAAAATATGTAGCTTTTAAACTTTTTTTTTAAAGTAGGGATAATGTCTTGATTATTTTTCACAAAATAGTACATAGTAGTTATTCAATAAAGGTTGAGAATTGAATTAGTGTGTGATGGGAAATGATTCTTTGGTGAAAAATGTGATCAGATGTATTGTACTAATTTAACATTGACCGAAATAAGAATTTTTAAAATAAAGAAAGTCTTTTTCTTTGACATCTATAGTCACATCTGTTTAAAATTCTTAAGTTTTTATTCTAATTCAATAGTATTCATTTGAATTCATTATTACTCCAAAATGCATACTGTAATTAACCAACATCAATTCACCCATAAAAATAAAATAATTTGACATTTTAAATGCATTTAAGGTGCTAAAATGAAATAATTAGAAATAAATACAATAGTCCTTTAATATCTCTTTTGAACAAGCAAAACCTCTTCTAAAAGCCTTGTTCAAATTTTTTACCAAGTTTTTGCAACTATCTATATTTTTTTCCTAGCTCAATGGAGTAAGTTTCTTATAAATTTAGTGTGTTCCTACTACAATTCTATATTCTCTATATATCATTAATCATTTTTAACTTTCTACTATAATTGTTTATAAGCTTAGTTTATAAAAATCAGTTTCTAAGAAAACCTTAATTATAACTACCTAGAAAAATTATAAATATACCTCTATTTACTAAAACCTCAGTCTTCCATACCTCTTGATTTCCTTGCTACTTCATGAAAGTAAATGGATTTCTAATCATTTCAGTAGTTTGGTTAAAAAAGAGAATGAAAAGTTACTAACAGTTGGAATAAAAGTTACTAACAGAATGAAAAGGTACTAAAAGTTACTAACAGTTACTAAAGTCTGAGAATTTATTTTAGTCTCAATGCACTCATAGTGTACTTTTACAAGAGAAAATCTAGAGTCTATCAGCCAGAAAATATATTATAAAACAGATTTAGAATAAATTTAGCATGTTCAAAACCTCTCAAGAATGTCTTCAAAATGAAGTTACCCAAAAGACATGACATTATTCAAGTCATTTAAGAAAACAAACAAACAACAACAACAAAACCACTCAGCCTGGGTAAGTGCCTGTTTACTGAGATATTTCTGGGTTCAACAAACAAGACAATATAAGAGGATAGGCAGTTAGGGGTTCCTAAATTATACTCCTCATAATTTTACTGCCTTCTTCAGAACTTCTGTTACTTCATTGAATTCCAGGATATATGGATTATTACAAATCACTGTGGCAAAGGGGCCTGGAAAAAAAAAAGCCAGCCTGATTTCTACCCTTTTATCTTCATAAAACAGAAGTTTAGAGATTAGGATTCGAAGTCTATCAAGAAAACCAAATGATTGGCTTAGTTCAGATAGCATCATAGAGCATCAAACCAAACTGTGAAACAAAGGGAATGAGGCTAGAAATTTGAATCCAATTACATGGGTGAGGTTAGAAACAAATGGAGGTTTATACAGGACCAAGCATGAGGAAAAGCAGAAAGATGGGGCAAACAGGGTACACCATTCAGACTCAGGTTAGGGGAAGTAGGTCGGGAATATTGAGTTCAGATCCCAGAGTCAGAAGGTGAGGCACTGATGTCTGGAGACTCCAACTGACCCAGCTCCCCGATAGAGAGAACACTATCTAAATGGTCTCTGCAATATACCAAGTTGCACCTGATATTAGTTCCACTTCCACCCAACTGGTAACACATGTGTTTATCCCTAAACACCTAGCCCCAGGAATCCCAATATAGCTTTTACACATTTTCCAGAGTCAAATTGTTGAAAAGTTTGCCCTTGGTGTTCCCACAGCAGTGTCAGAGAAGACAAATGAATGGTTGCACTTTTATATGATCCTTAGCTATAACTTCATATGTAGGAAAATGACCAAGTTAACTCCAAAGAGGTAAAGTAATCATTTTATCTTCTAAGATTTCTGGTTTCTTCTTCTTTGGATATATTAATAATAACACACACTTAAAAACCTTCACTGTACATTAAAGTAAAAAAAATTTAAAAAAGGGAATTATTAATCTTAGAAAGCAGTATAGATAGTAGCTAGACATGAATGTATATCCTTTGAATAATATAAATCATAAAACCTTATTAGCAAAGACCCTTCTACCCATTGAGATGTTTGGAAAGATTATGATGGGAGAAAATTATTGTGTTACACTCAAGTTAGAGAGTCAGTATTTTTCCATTCTTATAAACCATGATCCCAATGCACTAAGACCTTACCCCCTAATAATGATTGATCAAAGGAAAGAGATTTTACTGCTTACTTGTACTGCAGTCAGTGAAAATTCAGCACCTTTAAGAACCTGCCAACAAAATACTCCAGACAAGTGCAAAATGTATGAGGTATATGGAGTATATGCCCCACACTACAAAGAAAAAAAATCTTACAGCTTTTTCTAAAGCATCAATCACATCAGAACGAAGTGCCACAGAGAGGATTTTGCTTTATGAAGTGCTGGCTTCCTTCAAGGTCATTCATGACAGTGACGCAAAGATGACTGCAATACTGTGCTTTTAGTCTCAGCACTAGAGAACTGCCTAGGGTCCTTACTTAATGAGTTTACTAGCTGAGCTTCATCTTAATAGAAGCAGTTGAGTTCTAAAAAATAAATTATTTTTAATCTCAGCTCAGTGCAGTGTCTTTCACAGCTAAAAAAAAATAAACAATATACTTATTCTAAAGTAATGAATACTGAGTTAAAATAAATGTGACATCCAAAGAGTCAATAAATATTACAGATGCCACTTTTTCTCATTTATTCATCATTCTGCTCAAAATCTATAAAATATTTACCTTTTGACACTGAACCTCATATCTGTTGCTCTCCTTTCACCCTAAGACCTTTCATTTACTAAACTTCAGATCTTTAAAAAACAATCCAAGTTACAGAGGTTATAAAAAGCCTTAAACCAGTGAATTGTGAATCAAGATTAGGCAGCAGATAAATCTGAAAATGTAGACTGAGCATACAATTTTTTTTTTAACTATCAGAATGTACCTGCATCTCCGCATTGAAAAGGAAAAAGGATCATTGAGTACTCTGCATATATTTAATATATTATCCTATTACTACACTACTGAGGGAGTTCAAGTTTGTGTATTATTCTATTGATAGAATAGAATTCTATGGTTTTTTTTACTTGATAATATAGTCTGGCCTTCCAATGTAAGATACATCACTGATGACCACCTATATATTTCCTAAGCCCTCTGGTTAGACTTAAGTACTTCCATGCTAAAGTCGCTTCTCTGAGAATACTATTATACTCAGAGTCCCTCAGGAGAATCATATCTTGCTTTTTCTCTAAGATTCTCCAGTCACACTCATAGGACAAGAACTATTCAGCTATGAAAACCAAAAGTAAATTCCTTACTAAAGAAGACTTGTGTCTCCTCTTATGACAATCCAGCATTATAAGAAGAAGCCAAGAGACTCTAGGTGTCTCTTTAAGTATATATCCATAAAAATGATCCAAATAATACAGTTTAAAAGAATTTTATATCATTCTTAATGGGGAAAAACTATAAGCTTTTCCTCTAAAATCAGGAACAACACAAGGTTGCCCCCTGTCACCAATGTTATTCAACATAGTTTTGAAAGTCCTAGCCAGAGCAATCAGGCAAGAGAAAGAAATAAAAGGAATCCAAATTGGGAATGAAGAAGCTAAATTGTCACTGTTTGCAGATGACATGATTCTTTATATAGAAAATCCTAAAGACTCCACCAAAAAAAATCTATTAGAAACAAAAAGTGAATACAGGAAAGTTGCTGGATACAAAAATCAATGTACAACAATCCACTGCATTTCTATTACTTACAATGAAAGTTCAGAAAAAACAAATTTTTTTCTATCTGTTGGCAGCTCAGCGGCAGCTCAGCTCGGGCTGGGCATTGAATTGCTGTTGCTCAGGGCCCAGCTCGCACTCTTAAGCAGAAAAAACAAATTTTAAAAAAGAATTCCATTTGCAATTTCAGCTAAAAGAAT
Organism: Aselliscus stoliczkanus; assembly: GCA_033961575.1. Taxonomy (NCBI): domain Eukaryota; kingdom Metazoa; phylum Chordata; class Mammalia; order Chiroptera; family Hipposideridae; genus Aselliscus; species Aselliscus stoliczkanus. Next base: position 59,314,308 of record CM066728.1, read on the forward strand.
AAAATACCTAAAAATAAACTTAACAAAGTCTATGAAGAACCTATACACGGAAAACTATACGACATTCTTAAGAGAAATTGAAGAAAACACAAAGAAAAGAAAGGTATTCGTGTTCATGGATTGCAAGAATCAACGTAACTAAATATTACCCAAAGCAATATACAAATTTAATGTAATTCCCATCAAAATCTGAACAGTATTTTGTTCAAGAAATAGAACAAAAAAATCACCAAATGTGTTTGGAATCACAAAAAACCCTGAATAGACAAAGCAATCCTAAGAAAAAAGAACAAGCCTGGAGGTATCACACTCCCTGACTTCAGTTTGTACTACAAAGTGACAATAATCTAAACAGCATGGTACCGGCAGAAAAACAGACACACACTAGTGGAACAGAATTGAGAACCCAGAAATAAACCCACATGTATATTGGCAGATAATTTTTGACAAAGGAGCCAAAAATATACAATAGAGAAAAGAAAGCTTCTTCAGTAAATAGTGTTGGGAAAATTGGAAAGCCACGTGCAAAAGAATGAAACTAGACTGCTATCTGTCACCATACACCAAAATTAACTCAAAATGAATCAAAGACCTAAACATAAGACATGAAACAATAAACTGCACAGAAGAAAGCATAGGTACTAAAAGTATGAACCTTGGGTTCAAAGAGCATTTTATGAATTTGACCTCAAAGGCAAGGGAATTAAAAGCAAAAACAAATGAATGGGACTATATCAAACTAAAAAGCTTCTGCACAGCAAAAGAAATCATCAGCAAAATAAAGAGGCAACCAACCGAATAGAAGATATTTGCCAACAACCCCTCTATTAAAGGGCTAATATCTAAAATATATAAAGAACTCATACAACTCAACAACAAAATAAGCAACCCAATTTAAAAAGGGCAGAGGACATGAACAGACACTTCTCCCAAGAAGACATACAAACAGCCACAACAGATATATGAAAAAATGCTCAATTTCACTAGCTGTTAGGAAATGCAAATCAAAACCACAATAAGACATTACCTCACACCAGTTAGAATGGCTACCACCAACAAAACAAATAATAACAAGTGTTGGAGAGACTGTGGAGAAAAAGGAACTTCTGGTCGGAAAGTAAATTGGTACAGCCACTATGGAAAACAGTATGGAGTTTCCTCCAAAAATTAAGAAACAATTACCATATGACCCAGCAATCCTTCTTCTAGGTATCTACCCAAAAAATCTGAAAACATTTATCCATAAAGATAGATGTACCCCCAATGTTCACTACAGCATTATTCACAGTGGCCAAGACATGGAAACAACCAAAGTGTCCTTAGATGATTGGATATAGCAGATGTGGTAAATATAGACAATGGAATACTACTTGGCCATGAGAAAAGATGAAATACTGTCATTTGCAACAACATGGATGGATCTTGAGATGATCATGCTAAGTGAAATAAGTCAGACAGAAAAAGTCGAGAACCATATGACTTCACTCATATGTGGGATATAAAACTGACAACAACAAAGGAACAAGACAAACAACCAAAGAAACAAAAACTCATAGACACAGACAACATTTTAGTGGTTACCAGAGGGTAAGGGGAAGAGTAGTAAAAGAGGAAAAGGATTAAATACATGGTGATGGAAGGAGGATTGACTCTGGTGAAAACACAATGCAAGATATAGATAATGTATTATAGAAATGTACACTTGAAACCTATGTAATTTTACTAATCAATGTCACCCAATAAATTTAATTAAAAACGATTTTATAATTAAAAGTGCTACAAAAAAACTAAATAATAACACTCAGTACCAACAATCATATTCTATCTTAATAATAAAGAAAACCTAGAAAACGTAAAACAGACCATAATAATGCCAGCAAAACTATTTTCATTTTCCAAACTCTCTTGAGAAGTATGTCACTACTTCCTTGAAGTGCTTTATTCCTTTTGGTATCTTTTAATACAGAGCCTGATGCTCAATGCTCAGAAATATTTGTTGAATTAATCAGTGAGTTACAAAAAAATTAAATTAAGCAAAATATAGGCACTAACTCCCTGACAGTAGTGGAATATCATTTAATGCAGTAATAATACTTCACATATTACTTAAAGTACATATAACCAGAGAGCTCAGCATATATGGATAGTCAATATTCAGACATTTTTATTTCGAAATACATATTTCAATAAAAAATTTGTAATTTATTTACTCCGGTTACTTTCTTACTGAGCAATAAACTATACAATACCATAGAGATGTTTATAACTTTATAGATTAACAAATTTTAAATCTACTAAATTTAATACATAATATAGCACAAAACCTTCAAAATGCAAACAACTAAATACAAGCTATAGACTTTCTTCATAAACTAAAACATAATGAAAATATTTAACCCCATTATTTAACATGGATGTTGAATGCACACTCTAAATATCCTTTCATTTCTCACACCTACATATTTGTAAGCACTGAAAAAATCCTAGTCTAACCTCTCTATGCTCTCCTATGCAAGCCCCTTATATGTTGCCCTCATGGTATTTTCCAACTGTCTGCCTTAAACAAAGAGTCCTTGCTGGCATTGGCTTGTTGCTTGTCAGTATTTAGCTCTCCCTTTCTGTAGCTAAGAGAGAGCAACCATCTGCTTCCCACAGCTTTTCATTCCTATGATAGCTTTCTGTTCTTTCCTCTTCCAACTCAGAAACAGAAAGCAAGAGATAAAACAAGGAATCTTAGGTCCACAAGAAGCTGCAGAACACCCAGGAGAGTTTCCTCCCAATCGGAAAAATGCTTCCTTAGCAACCAAGTTACTAAGGCCAATTAACCACCTTCTCTATCAATATTCAATTTACATTGAAGCTTTTTCTGGTTAAGCCCTTCAGTTTTACAATGAGCTTTCTGGCAGAGAAAAAGGTGCTTTTGTCTTAAAAGACCCAAGCCTTTTCTCGTGAATGTACAATAATTGTGATTTGAACTTAGTGTTGTTAGGTGATTTCCTAAACACATATAAGGGGCTGAAAACATAGAAATGGCATAGATATTAAGTGCAATCAACCACCATAGTCCTACAGTGAGACTGAAACATTTCAAAGCAACCATAGACTGGGCACGAGGGAGACTAGGAGATGTGGAAAAAGTGCTTTGTAGCTGTCAATTCCTCATACTTGCCTTGGCTGATTTATGTCCCTTCCCCATAACCAACAAAGCCCAGGTTACCATTAAATAATCACAATATCAGTAGAATCCTAGAGAAAAGATGAATGGAAGAGAAAAGCACAGACAGTATCAAACCCAAGGAATTTCTGTGCAGGTAATAAAGTAAAAAAATTAAACTAGTAAGGAAATAGCATTTCAAAGTCATGAGCTAGTTCCAAAGTAGTAAAAACTATAACATTTAAAGAAAAGAAGGTGGTTTTATAAAAATGTACAAATGTCCAATGGAAACTCTTCTCCCTCCCGAGATTTCAAGTTGTGAGATGGAGGTTATATTTTTCTGAGTCTCACAATTAAATTATTATACTGTAGTCCAGTTAAGGTAAAGAAAATGGCAAAAATATTATATAACAGGTAATTAGTTGTTTCCTGGTGTTCATTTTTCAGGTCTTGATGAAGCAAATCCTTTGCTGAATACGTTTAATGTTTTTTTAAATTCTATATATAATGCAATATGGGACAACTTGTGTATAGTACTTTATAATAGGTACTGTAAATCATCCTTCGGCAGCTTTGTAGCAGCTCTCCAGTATCAACATGCAATTCTACTCTATCTCAAATCCTTGCTACTAACAGTCATAATACAAAATTTCAGAGCCAGTTTTGTTTCCTGGTGTTATCACTTACCTTCTGTGGGACTCCATCCCATTTCACGAAGATGTATTCTGAAACAGTAAAGCTGCCTTAAAGTTGCACTAATGAAAAAAACATTTGTTAATCCTTGGCTCCCATTATCCTATTTCATTCTTATAACCACCCTGTAAGGCAGAGATTGTTACCATACCTTTCTCTTGTTGAGGTCCTTGATGTTGAAAAAGAGTGGGGAAAGGAATATAAACTTTATAAACCTTACTGCAATGGGTGTATTACTTTCACAGCACTGGCCAGGTATTTTCTTCATATCATTTAATGCACACATGAACTCCTCCCGCTGTCCACACAGCACCCAATTCCCCACCTCCTCACTCCCTTAAGTATTTGGAACCTAGGTTTACAGGTGAGGAATTTGAGGCTCAAAGAGGTTCAGTAGCATGTTCAAATTACACAGTTAAAATGAGGAAAGGGGGAGATTTTGAACTACATTTGCTCAACTCCAAAGCCCTTGCTCTTTCAACCATGCCACACCACCTGCTCTCCCAAAGCCCACAGCAGCCCCATTATGCTACTCTCCGAATCCTTTCCACTGACGTTAGCAGTCACCAAAGGTCTAAGTTATAGTTTCCAAATGTGAATCATGAGTCATTAGCAGGTTCTGAAATCAATCAGTAGGGTCAACTAGCATTTTGTTTTTACAAATAAAATAGAGCAGAACAGATTTAAAAAGTAGAATGTATCAGAAAAAATAAGAATTGTTTCACAAACCTTGGTTTCAGGTATGTGTGTATAGAATGCACTGGATCTTGATGTCAAATGTATTTTTTTGTTGTGCATTTATATCAAAAATATTTGAAAGCCACTGGTCTGAGAGGATGCTCTCCCAGACTCGGATTACGGAGAGACTTATCAAGGGACTGGAAACTACTCAATACTCAGCTCTGCTCACTTTAATAACACCAGGAAGCACCAGACAGGAAGCCTCTTCTCAGACAAGGCAGAAAAAGGATTATCTAGAATCAGCATAGTAGGAGGATGCTGATTGTATAATTATACACCTCCTTCACAGCAGCTCCAGTCCATCAAGTAGATAGTATGGTTTATTTTTTACAGCACTAATTATGTAATTATCCATAACATTAAATCAGTTCTACCTGATTCAGTCTATCACAAGTTTCCTGCAACATTCATTTGTTTATTATTTTTAAAAAGAACACGAAACTACCAATCATTGTATATGCAAAAGTTCCAACGTGGAAACTGGTAAACTTTTCTTGAAAAAGATCTTCTGTCAAATATGACACTTTTGGTCCTTTGGGATAAACGGCAATCGAAATTTCATATTAATATACCTTGGAGCTGCTGCAAACAACAGATTTCAGCCAAGTATGTACTCATTTTTTTCTTCATTATTTCATAAAAATGCCTATCGTAGAGCAATAATGCCACATTCGATGTTTTTGCAAGAAGCTTTTCTATAGAATAAAACTAAATTGTTCTTTCTAATACTTCTTTTGGTATGTCATTCATTTAAAATAATTCCCTGAGAAAGTGCTACAAAAATAAATAATCTATGGATCCTGCACTCAAGGAACCAGCAGTTTACTGGGGGAGATATTGGCTTCCACTCAGCTTCTTCCCACCACATCTGAGCAAAGCTATAAACAACCCAAGCTACAAGCCAATACCTGCAACGGCTATAGGCCATCCAGAAAGGCTCACCAGATACATTCTAACAAGCAAGAGACTAAATCAAGGAATAAGGAATACACAGACAAGGACCAAGGCCAGGGCAACGCATGCAAATTATGGACCTCACCTGGTTCTCCTACCCACATATTCACACTGGCTCTAAGCTCTGCCTAAGCCCTTAAACCTGTCTGATACAGTTGAATACCATTCATCCATACACAGCAAAGAAGATCCAGTACACTCCAAATCGGCTAGGGAAATATCACTCATGATACTCCCTTTATCCCCATCTAACGTCACTGCAGTCTCATCTCTGCCTAACTTCAAATCCATGACACCATCATTCTCTCTAATTCTTTGGGTCAATGTTTTGTACTAGATATCCTGGTGTTTAAATCTCAGCTTTCCTTAATAGATTCTGACTTGGTCTGTCTCCCTGACTCTCAGAACCCCCTACTAAATTGAATGGAAATCCCAGATTCAGAAACCTAATAACATATCAGCAACCAGGCTAATGCCCTAGCAAAAGCAGCCTAATACTACTACTCCCCCAGGACAGGAGATTTAGACAAACCACACTAAAAACTCCAACTATTTCTCAGACCAATGTAAAGTCAAAAGGCAACATTCTCACATTCCACCCAGAGTTCTTTTCTTTAGTGCAGAGGCCTTCTTGCTTCCCCCAACTACCCTCCAAACCCACCAACACTTATGTCCCCTACAGCCATCCCCAAGTACCCAAAATGTTCCTATGTGGTTTGCCTCCTGACAACACCGTGTGTCACCAAATGAGTATGATGTAGAGAAACATTTTTTGGAAGTTGGTTTCCCACCTCAACAGTGCCCAGAATGTACTTCAGCCTCTCCTCAGTACTGAGAGACTGCAGAAACTAAGGTTGGTTGACAGGTTCATAAGTCAGTCAAAGGTACAGATGGAATCCATCCTCAGCCCTCAAGTTTCGTGTTGCCAGATTCCAACCATGGGTTTTTAAATCAGTCTGACTTATCAGTATGCCAGCTGTCAAAGTGAAAAGCTATGGGCACTTCAGCTTTATCTGAGGTAATTGCCCAAGCTCTGATTAGCTCTCCAGTCATGACTCTTGACTCGGTTTCTCATTTTCAGTCCCCTTTCTGCTCTCGTATTCACCTTGGTTGGCATGGGTTGACCTTCACTACTTCCCAAGAGCTCTGACTTAGATGTTGGAACTACTGCCACAGTGAAATGACCTGTTAGAAAGGGAGAATAAAAGGAATTAATTGTCACCAGTATCACGAAGACAAAAAGAAGAGAGCATTTCAAGAAGAAAGGACTTAGTCCATAGTGTCAAATGTTGCAACGTGGTCAAGCAGAATTATGACACTAAATGTGGTGATTACAAGGTAACTGATACCTTACAAGGAAGCAATTCCCATAGCTTGATTTTGATAGAAGTCGAAAGAAAAAGAGCTGAAGTCGAAATGAGTGACAAAAAAGTGAAGGTACTGTAGATTACTTATTCAAGATATGAGGTAGTACAGGAAGAAAAGAGACAGAATTGTAGAAGAGGATTGAGAAGTGTCAATATAGGTATGGCATAAACATATAGGGCCAAAAGCCATGGAACCTCAGTGTTGTGAGAATTACTAAGAAGGCTCAAGTCAAGACTAAGTAAGGAAGCGGGAGAAATAAAACGGGACTGATGTCATTGAGGGTCTTGCGATAAAAAGAGTGAACACAGCATACTCAGAGAGAGGTATAAATATAGCTGAATATAAGGAGGTTATAAACAGAGAGGAAGGCTTTAGAGTTTAAGATCATTATTGTATTTTTTCCCTTTTGCTTCACATCTAACAAACTTAAAGGGAAGCTGAAGGTAAACTACTTCACAAATAATTATTAGAAAGAGAGCATTTAATAACATCACTTCAAATTAGTCAATTGTCATTTTAATGATCTCATCCAAAAAGTCTGGTCACTTTCAGATTACAACTACTTTTCTATTCCTTCAAAATAAAGTAGGGTCAAACAACCAATCATAGAAGCCAGGTTTCATTAGCCAGGCTGCTGTACCCTCTGACCCACTAGCCAAAGAAGGCATTCTTTCAGGCATCCATCCAGATGTTCTTTTTTTTTTTAATGGCACAAGAATTATTGATTGTTTGAAGCTGCTAAGTTTGGGGTAATTTGTTATGCAACAAAAGATAACTAATATACTCCAGGATCTCCAATTTCAGTCCTTCATCATGGGGTTCATTCTAGGTTTCTCTCTTTCCATATTTGTAACTCCTTTCTCTGATGATGAGAAACGTGGCTACCATTATCCTTAAAACAATAGCTTCTTTGTCAATGCCACCTCTACATAACCAGTTTCCATTGCTGTGTTATCCAGCTCTCATCCTCCATATTTTCATCCTCCTCACCCTTCAACACCCCTCATAAAGTGGCTGCAGGCCCATTCATACGCTCTTTATGTAACACTGGCAGCTTGATAGCTTCACAGCTTTCCTACTCTTGTCAATCCATCTTAAACTATAGCTGAGACAAACCTGTGATCTCTATCCTAAGGCTTGTTTGAGGTCAGCTAGAAATAGATGTAACTTCTCTCAATGCATACATATTAAATCTCCTCTCACAAATACATAAAACCAACGGTTTGCTATGAATGAAGAAGACATCTAAGACAGCAAATTTACAGGTGCCAAATGGAAGAACATTACTGAAGCTACATATCCCGTTTACCCAATCAAAAACAATACTGTTAAAAACATTTTCACGCCTCATTCTTAAGAGTTTTTCCCCTTAGCTTTTCATTTTGAAAACCTTCAACACAGTCCAATATTTGGTTATTTCCATTTACTTTAAGGTAAAATTATTATTCACCCTTAGGCACATACCTTCAGAAATAAGCTTTAACAAACATTCCTGGACACTTCATTTAATAAGCACTGTTTACTAAATAGACCGTAAATTAATAATGACAAAGTATTTATTCTAACTTTTTTGACTTTTAGTTCAGTTAGCAGTATATTGAGGATAGGGGAAATTCTAGATAGTTTCAATTCAGAAAAATCAAGATACAGGCTATGTTAGTTTCTGGCACGTATGTGTCAGACGCTGGCTAGATGCTAAGGACACAGTGGTGACTGAAGTGATCTAACCAGGTCAGTGCTCGGAGTCCAGTCGTACGGTGCAGAACCACTATTCAGTTGAAAATGTTTTGTTCTCTTCCCATAAAATAATTCACTTGCATCTTTCATAAAGGCTCTTCAATAGTGAGCATTTCGGGTATTAATGGGAGAAATATTGGGATTTATATGTCATATCATGCAAGTAACAATCTATATGTACTATTGTCCCTTGTTGTGGGCAATGGATTTGTAGTAAAATAATATTCTATATAATAGTTAGTCTTTATTTGACTATTGAAAAAAATCCTGACAAGTAGCTAATTTCATGCAAGCTACCAAAATAATAATAATAATAATAATAATAATAATAATAATCAACAATCTTTTAAATATCTGAAGATTGCAGTTTACCATGAGATTTCAAATTTCAACAGTAACATTCAATTCCATCAGAATATATGACAAGATTGATTTGAACCCTGCATAGAAAATTATGCTCATCAAATTTCTTTCACTCCAGAAAAAATATACCTTTTTTTAAATTGGGGAACAGCCATGGTCATTGGTTGCACATTGCTTTCATTGCTTTCATGGCATAGTTGACTCTTTTACAAAGGGCGCAGCTCACAGTGGCCCATGTGGGGATCGAACCGTCAACCTTGGTGTTATCAGCACCATACTCTAAAAAGCTGAGTTAACCGGTCATTCTCCAGAAAATATTTTTTAAATAAACATTTCAATTTAACAAAGGAAGAAACAGAATTTGAAATATAATTAATAAAATAATTATGAAAAGTCAAATATTTTAGATTCCATTTACTCTTCTGTAAGATCAAATCTCTTTGTAATATATTCCACGCAATGCATCCCTCTCCACACATGGAGTTTCCACTGACTTTAAAAAAAAAAAAAAGAAAGAGAAAAAAGAAGTACTATATAATGGTTTTGTTTTCATTTGTTTTAGATTTGATTATAAAATCAAGCAGGCTCAGTAATTCTCCATGTAAAAAGACCCACATAAAGTTTGAAACCCAGTAAGTGTTTTTTTTTTAAGCTGTATTATGAAAAATATCTCAAACTCATTAAAAAGCAGAGGAGGAATATAATTAGAACAATGAAAATAATGCCCTAAGTGTCCTTCCTCAAACAATTGGTTCCTGTTAGACCTTTACAACTGGATATAAGCATTCTACACTGAAAGTCAGATTTTCACACAGAAATATCAGCTTAGTATTTCTCAAGTCCACAGCTGCTGCTAGAAATGATCTTACTTTTGATTTAAAAAAACACATCTCAATATTATAACTATATATACATAAAGGAAGCTTTCTGATATAACTCGCTGCTGAGTTGAAATACAACATGTATGGCAGGTGCCTCTACAAAGGCTTTTCTACTAGCCCAATAATTAGAAAGAGAATTAGTTACCTCTCTGTATTGATTCAACTCTAGTTCTCTCAGAATAATAGATTCTCTCTTTGCTGTGCAAAGGAGAACAGAGCATAGAGAATTTCAAAGGTAGACATAATCTTAAAAACCCATTTAGGCTATAAGTTTCTCACTAAACCTAATACACTCCCTGAATTTTGCAAAGTGCTATTACTCAGATATCAAGGGCCTAGAGAAAAAAGATTCAGGAGAACATGTAACATGTCCCTGCCACTAAGATTTCTTGGCTTCAGCACAGCATTGGGGAATTGGGGAAGAGGAACAGGCAAGTTGCTGTTCTTTTGTTCTTCAGTCTAATTGTGGAGGACATCGCTTCACCAGCCCATGTTGGTATTATCATTGCGCTCTTCCCAGTGAGCAGTCACTCGCCGGCCATTGGACAGCCGCTCACAGTGGCTCACAGCAGCTAACAAAAGTGCATGTCAGCTGCCAGCCAGCCCCACTGCAGCCTACGCCGTCGCCGGTGACTCACAGCAGCCCACCCCCAGGTCGAGCTGTTGTTCACCATCTTAGCTGTAGAGGACACAGCATCACTGGCCCATGTGGGAATCGTACAGGTGGCCCTGTTGCTCAGAGCTGGCGTCCCAAGCCAACTCTTAACCAATAAGCCACTCAGCCGGCCCCACAGAACACTTTTAAGACCCCTAAGATTTAGTTAGATAGTTCAAATGATTTTAGTGCCAGATCTTTGTATGTGGCTTCTGATGAGTTCTAAGCATAAGTAAACAAATACTTTTGCCATATACCAGTTAAAGAAATACAGTTTGTATAACACTATATCTAGTACAATAGTTGACAGTTTTGTTTGAACTGCAAATCCTAATCAGATCTGATTGGTTTTCAGAATATCCCATACTCTCCCCTCTCAAACACCATACCACACTGTGGCATATACTTACACTGTAAATTAAATAAAATTAAGATTTACTTTGTCTTTGAACTTTTTCACCATACCTCAAGTAAAATAAAAAAGTGAGACTGGGGTTGCTGTATAAATAGCTATTTTATTTATTTATTTATTTATTTATTTATTTATTTATTTATTTATTTTAACTGAGCCATCCTGCCACCTGTTGGCAGTTCAGCTCAGGCTGGGCATCGCACTGCTGTTGCTCAGGGCTCAGCTCACACTCTTGAGTGAGCTTTTAACCAACTGAGCCACTAGGCCGGCTCATGAATAGCTATTTTCTTTAAAAATCCATATATTTATTAGCATGAGATTCATCCTATCCGTGAAGAAATACTGGGTCACTACTTACATGCACTTCCACTTGTATCTACACACATTAAATATAACATACTTTCTGGTATTTTCACATGGCTTTAATAATTACATTTGCAAATAGTAGGGATTTCATGCTTATTGCTCATCATTTACAATTATCAACATGTCTATACTTCCATCTAAAAATAGCAGTTGCTTTAAAGGAAAATTGTTCACACTAACTAAGAACTGTGCCTTGTCATTTATTCCATTATAAAAACAAAAAAACCCACAATATTCTGAGCTATGAGTCTATTTTGGACATATAAAACAGAACTTATCCTAGAAGCCACTTAATAAAATCCTTAGGGCAAATGAGTATATTTGAAGATCATTCTCTGAATATGTTCCTTTGGCAATCGAGATCATCTTCTGTTACTGCTTCTCAGCTTTATGCTTCAGGGAATCTATGACAGGTTGTTCTTTTCTGAGGGCTCACTATAATATTCTACCTACCCTGGACCAAGGAAAGACCCAGTTAGTGGACCACAAGGCCCTAGGACAAAAAATCCTTTTTATCCAGTAGTATACTATTGCTATTTTTATGACTCTATCATTCTCATAGTTTAAAAAAATGTAATCTGAAGGTGTAACCTGAGGCTCTAAAGTAATGAAGATAGTAAATGAATAAATAAAATATGCTCAATACCCATCTCTGATACCTTTACAAAAGGAAGAAATGGAACTTCAGTAATCTAACTTCAGACAGAAAAATCCAAACTTCAACAATATAAAAATAAAATAAGCATCAATTATCACATTGTGGAAATAAGAGTTCCATATAATAAAATACACCAAGAACTAGTGTTGGTTACATTGACCCCTGTTGAATATATTCATTTGTATTTAGACAATTTTAAATTGGGGCAATGGATTTCTTTTGGTCACTGGTGAAGAAAATGTCCTGTTCAAAAACTGTCATAGTCCTGTTTGTTATTTCACACCTCTGAAAGGCCACAAGCAAATCACATTAACTGCTCTCAACAATAAATGTCCTATCTAACAGGATTAACCTATACGAATTCCTGTTCCCCAAAACCAGGTCTAAACTACACCAATATATTTAGTAGATTTCTAAATATTATCTCATTCTTTTAACTATTATTTTAAATTGTATTTTAAAATTTCAAAAATGATATAGATTATATTTTTTCACAAATTACTTCAGTTACATACTCCATTATATTTCACATTAATTTTGAAAATCCTATTATTATCTATATACCATTGTAGAGAATCTCACAGGCATAAAAATCATGAATCCAGCCATCTTTCTATAATCAAGACTACCAGATATGGTTAGAATAAGAAAGTGAGTTGATTTCCCAAATTATACATGATCAAATTTAAAAAAACAAAAATTTTGAAACAACTATTAGCAGAGGCATTCTTTTGGATATCTTTAATAGGGAATGTGATGTATGGACATGAAATATTATAGATATAGAATATCTAGCCTTAAGTTTTAAAGAGAATCCGGAGGTCCCCTAGCTCAATCTTCTATACAATATAGGACTTCTTTGCAAAATATTGGGAACTAGGTTATATATTGGTGGGCTGAGGACCATTTAAAGCACATAGATACAGTCTATTTGGCCTTAATAGATTTTTTTTTTTTTAAATTATACCAACACAGAAAAATCCAGATCATTGCCTTTTCTTGAAAATCCTCCTGGGGCTGCATGCCTACTGCCCCTTTGGATGAGGCATGCCTTGGCCTTTTCTCCACAGCTCCCATCACATCCCACTAGCCCACTTCAGTCACTCATCATCTGCTTCGTGCTTTAAGCATTTCAGTATCTCAGTGGGGGACCACTGTTCCGGAGAGAGGATTCTCCACTCTGTAGATTACCATATGCACGAAAGGGGAGAGAGCTTACAACTTTACAAGTTAACCTATTTCATTGCAGCCAACTCTAAACATCAGAGAGATTTGTCTAGAATAATTTTCAGACACAAATTAGTTCTATCCTCAGAAACAAAGTACAACTACTATCTCTTCCACAGGAAAGTCTTCTATAATAGATATATCTGAAGACAGCTAACCTTCCTAGGTCTTCAGTTCTAGTTTAACATCCCGGGCATCCCCAAATATTCTTCATAATAATATGGTTTCAAGCCCACCCATGGCCCTTGGCATGCATCGTTACATGGATGAATTGTATTTATAAATCATTTTTAAACTATTATTTACATATTAATTTACTATTATTCTAGTTATCAATATTCTTCTTCACATGTAATAATGTAATATTCCTTAATCTAGATCAGTGGTTCTCAAACCTTTTGGTCTCAGGACCCCTTTACACTTTTAAAATTCACTAAGTATTCCAATGAGCTCTGGTTTCAGAGTTAAATCTATTGACATTCACTGTATTAGAAATTAGAATTGAAAATTTGAAAAATACTGATTAATTCATTTAAAAATACATATTAATATATTTCTATGAAAAATAAAACATATTTTCCAAAACAACATAAATTAGTAAGAAAAGTGGCAAGGTTTTATATTTTTGCAATTTTTTTAATGTCTGGTTTAATAGAAGACAGGTGGGCTCTTCTATTTCTGCTTTCAATCTGTTGCAATATCATAGGTAGCCTCTGGAAAAACCAGGGAGAATAAGAGTAAAAAGTGTAAATAACATCTTAATATCATTACAAAAATAGTTTTGACCTCGTGGACCCCCTGAAAGCATCTTTGGGACTCTTCCACCACCACCACCACCACCCCCCGAGGAGTTGCCAGCTCATATTTGGGATCCATTTAATTAATGTAACTTAGGTTCTAGTTTTTCTAGTATCCATGGCATTCTTTTCACTTATCTTGAGCTTATGGTCAAGTAAAATTACCAGCTTTTTCTCATATAAATTGCCTCACTCTTTTCATCTAAATGTAGACGTTGTGCTTATATATCTCCATAGATCTCATTTTGCAGGTTTCAGGTTACTCTTTGGTAGTGAACTCTGTGGGTGATGCACTCAGGTCACCTTAAAGCTGGTGCACCTCTCCCTACTCAGTTGTTGTGACTGTTGGATGATAACACACAGCCGCCCTCTGAAGAACTCAGTAACACTGGAACCACCTTACTTGGGAAGCTATGTCCACTTTCAGTTCAGCCAGTGGCTGACTAACAAGTCATTGACTGTCACAGAGTACAAAAGGCCACTTCAAGGACACAACGTAAGACAAATCCTGGATGGTTTTGTGCTCCAGAGCTTCCTAGAGGGTCAGGCTAAAGTTAATCGCTAAAGGAGACCACATCCTTCCTTAGCTTTCATCCCTTGTTCTGTCCTGTTTCTGTCGCTCCCTTTTTCCTAAGAGCACATTCCTAATACGTTACTTGAACAGAAATCCCCATCGCAGGCTCAACCTAAGGAATTTTTCATCCTGGCAAGATTATTGCAATATCAACTCTATTCTATATCAAATTAACTAACCATCTCAGCTGTGCAGCATCTTAAATATGGTAAGCATTCTATTACAGAGCAGTGCAGTGGTTCTCAAAGTGTGATCCCTAGACCAGCAGCATCAGCATCACTTGGAAACTTGGTATAAATGCAAATTCTCAGGTCCCATTCCAGACCCACTGAATAAAAAAAATCTCCATCATAGAGATATGCCAGAATGAACTAAATTATTACTATTGTATATTTCAGTTGTTTCCATTTTTTCCTACTATAAATAATGGTGAAACGAATACTCCTGCAGGTAAATCTTTGTGCACATTTTTTATTATTTTATAAGTATTTGTCTGCAATTTACTTTGATGTAAAAATATTGCATCAAAAAAGAAGGTGTATGGATAGATGCATAGAGGCACTGATATACATACAATAAAGCAACCATAGAAATGTGAGTGGTAGAGTTTAAGTGATGAGTACATGAATGTTCACTGCAAAATTCTTTCAACTTTTTTCATATGTTTGAAACTTGGTGGGAAGTGTTGAAAATGAAAATGTTGGAAAAACTTATATTTTATGAAGCTTAATTCCTAGAATTGGAATAGATTGTTCATAGTATGTACTCATCTTTAAACTTTGTGAAGTTAAAACATCAACCAGAAAGTGTCAGTTCCCTCATACTGTCAACACCACTTTTTTAGTGCTTTTCAAATCTCTGCCAACTTGTTAGGCAAAAGCTGGTAATTCATCTTCTAAATCATCATTTCCATGTGCATTTTTTAAGTTAATATATAATGAATTGAAAAGTTTCCTAACATGCTAGGCTCCAGATTTGATTTGATATTTGAACCATGAAACAGTAATCAAGATTTGAGCACCCACCAGGGCCACTTTATTTACTACCCAGCACAATACCCTCAAGAATAACTTGCAAACCAAATTACATTGGTGAGACTTACTTCCAGGCCATTATCATACACAGGCAAAGGGGGTTAATGCCAGATTGCCAAATGGATCTGACTTAATAGATCCTGAGCAAAAGCTTTTTCTTCTCAAAAAAAGTGGCTTCTCACCCATTTTATCAGGATTCTCAGAATTCTAAGTATTAGTGATATCTTGCTCTGTGTTGAAGCAATTAGATACCCACCAATTCTATTTTAGAATTCAAGTATTTTACTTCAGTATGGGCTCCACATAATTATGGTACATCCATAGGATAGAATGTAATAGACCCATTTAAATAAAATGATGAAGTTCTACATTGACTGACATGGAAAGACGCCCATGATATACATGTTCACTGCAAAATACAGGTATGTCTGTGTGCGTACATGACAGAAATTTGTGGAAGGGTATTTATTAAAATATTAATAGTGGTTACTTCCAGTTGAAGGATATATAGGAGTTATTTTAATCTTTTCATATAGTTCTCTATTGTTTATTTCTACAACAGATATACAAAATTTTTTTATTAATAATAACAAATACAATAAGGCTATTTGCATTACAATAAAAATTAAATTGAAAATATCCCAGAAAACCACTAAGCCATTATCACCTTATTAAAATTTAATTTAGTAAGAATTTCAAGTCAAGGTTAAAGTCCCCTAAGGAATGAGACCCAGATCTAACACATCTTAAGGGGGATACGGGAAAAGAGTTAAAGACAGACTAGGCAAAGAGGTCTCTAGCCAGGTATTAAGCAGCCAAGGGACAGGTCTGTGTTATGTTTTCCTGGGGGGCTTTCACAGGAGAAAAGTCAACAGGCAATGGAAAGTATCTGTGGGCTTCAGATCCAGAGAAACCCAAAGACTGAAGGCTCACGACACTCTATACAGACTCAGAATGGATCTCAAGTTTGCCACAATTCCTGTTTTCAATATTATAGAAGAAAATACCTCCTGACAAATGATGTGCACTTCTCCCCCAACAGTAGGCCCAGGATCCAATGGCAGTTATTTTTTTTTAAATATATATTTAACAGATTTACATGTTTAAATTTATACTTCACAAAAATTGAAAAGGAGAATATGACATGTTAAATCACTCACCTCCATGGGAAGACACATCTGTACATAGGTAGATGTTCCTGGATGTGACATCGTTGTCCCACTTTTAATTTGAAAATGTGTTTTGCACATGTAGCCTTCAGAACAGTCCTGTGTTCCATCAACCAAAGAATACATAAGAAAATCACAATTATTTTAAGAATTCATCATTCTAAGAACTACAGCTTCTCGTAAGTTCCAGACCAAGCAACGAAAAACTCACTATATTAAATGAGATGAGATAATATGGATAGAGAAACTCATCCAAAAACCCTGCACATAGTAGGTACTCAATAAACAGAAGTTTTAATTCCCCACCTTTCTCACTTAGTAATGATGTTCTCTTTCTTAGGTTAAATCCCCCCACTTTCATTTTCCCAAAAACAGGAGTCACAGAGCAAAGCTTTAGGTTGGCAGCTGCTAAAATATATATCAACTTATAGAAGTAGTTTTGTCAAATAGTTAATATTGATTTTCATGACATATATAGAAAGAGAAATTTTAGGAGAACTTGCAATAGATCTTGAAACTGGAAGGGATCTTCCATTTCAATTTCTTGTTCAAGGCAAGATATCCATTAAAATGTCCCAGGGAGGAAATTATGCAGCACCTGCCTGGGCATTTCTAGGAATCTACACTTTTACTCCCTTACTCTACTGCCACCTCCATTTTCATACACGGTACATTGTTCATTGAGAAGGTTTTGTCTTACGTTGCATTGAAATGTTCCTCTTTAGCCTTAACTCACTGGTTCTAGTTCTACCCTCTGGAATCTAAACTCTTTTCCACAGAGCTATTCTTCAAAGAGTCGAAGACAAACTTCCAAATGTTCTTTAAAAGAGATGATATCCAAGATTTTCACCAGTTGCATTTCTCTCCTGATTTTTACACTTGCTCTTAAATACACTAATGAATGATGTTCATTTAATTGTGATCAGTTCTTTTTTTCTTTTAATTCAAAAGTTATTTGATTTCAATAAAGTTATGTGTAAAACTATAACACCTCCTCATGCACAAACATACTCACATATTAATGAAAATTACTAATAATCCACCAAATTGTCATACTAACATTCACATTTTAACATATTTAAAACAATTATGATTAAGAAAGATGTTGTTACTTAATCTGATGCAGTTAGAAAATTCAGAGTAGAATTCCAACTAAACAATTCACAATTCACTTAAATACTTTTACTAAGGTTCAAAAATACAGTTTTCAACTATATAACAAGAAAAGAAAACTTTTATAGTGTTTGTGAGCCATTTAATATTGAATATATTTTACAATTTGTGTCATGCCAACTATGCTACATCATTTGATTTTAGATAACTACATAGGGTAGGTCCTAAATCCAATATGACTGGTGTCCTGATAAAAAGAGGGAAATTTGGCTACAGAGACACAGTCACACAGGGAAGAAGGCCACAGAAAGATAGAGGCAGAGATTGGCGTAGTGTATCTACAACCCAAAAAAGGACAAGGATTGCCATCAACCTCCAGGAGCCAGGAGGGGCAGGGAAGGATTCCTCTCCAGGGGCATCAGAGGGAGCATGATCTTGCAGACACCTTGATTTCTGACTTTCAACCACCAGAATTAAAAGAAAATAAATTTCTGTGTTTTAAGACACTCCATTTGTGGTACTTTGTTATGGCAGCCCTAGGAAACTAATTCAAAATCCATATTTTTTGAGAAATATGGAGCGACCTTTACAATGCCTCCCAGTTAGCTGGGCTCACATCCTGCCAGCACCCATAGAGGGACCATGCTGTTTGATGGTGATTGGCACCAGCTCTAATTGGCTGGACCCAACTCATTCTGACTGATTGATGTCACTCCCACAGGCTATGAAATATTTTGATTACTATCCCTGCCTGTAAAGTAAGCAATCAGGTATCCAATACCACCATCTTTTATTAATTCACTAAGGTTCTGCATTTTGTAGATTGAATCATTGTTTTAAATTCCAGTTCTATGTGATCCAACCACACAACATACCTCCAATGGCCTTCTACCACTGAAAGTTTTGTATTTAGACAATGTAAATTATTTTTAATATTGGCTTACATGGAGAAAGAGTTGCGCAGTTTCTACTGCTGTTGCTTTTTTACATCAAATATCCATTCCCCTTCCTTTAGGAATAGTAGCCACTTTTCCTCTAAGGAATTATCCACTTCCCCCTTATCAGTGTGGACACGGCCCCCAAGCTCTAGGAATAGTCACAGGTGCTGATCTGGCCAATCAAGGTACCAGCCCTGCTGCCCTCAGAGACACAGGGAGGCAAATGATTCAATCAGAGCCAATAGGTATGATTCAGGACTTTTGGAGTGTGGGGTGGGGTACAAGGCTGTTCTCTTTTTCACTGGATTTAAACCAGAAAGATAAAGCCCTGGCAGTGTTGGCAGCCACCATATAATTAAATGAAGTCTGAGAATGACGCCAATGCTGAGGAAAGCGAGACCATGGGATGCAGAGTCGAGATCCTGATTACACTATTTACACCAACCATACCTGACGCTAGGTATACACTCAAATTTTGTAATTACATAGCCCCCAAAATCCCTACTTCGCTTCACCCAGTTTGGGCTGGGTTCTCTGTCACTTACAACCAAAATAATCTTTCTATTAAATGATATGTATTGTGGTTATTAGTTTAAAACTAGAAGATTTGCTACCGTATTATATCATCACTCTTGTTATGATAGATCATTGATAGTTGATTATGTACAAGATTTACCACATACAATAAAACCATAATAGTATGTGTTTGTGAGATAAAGTACTGACAGTCTGCAATTTAAAAATAGTCTAGCAAGTTAGGATCCTTAGTACAGAATTCAGACTGCCATTCCACATAAAAACCTGGTCCCCATGGAGATGAAAAACACCCTGGACCTGTCTGGGAGGAGGCAGGAATAAAAGGGACGTTATGGTTTATCCAGTTCAGTCGTCCCATTTCAGAGATGACAGGATGAAGGATGGAAGCCCTTTAAAGAGACTTGTCTTAAAGTTAATTAGGGGCCGAGCTGGAAGCGGAAGCGGAAGGCAGGCCTCTTGACCCCAGTGTCCTCCTACACTAAGCCAATTCTGCCACAGAACATCATCATGGCAGAAAAGTGCTTCGTGACTCATGTGGACTGGCGTAAGCCAGCACTCTGCACACTAAGGAACCAGCTCAGGCCACTTAAGTGTGGTCTGGGGACAAGCAGCCTCAATGTCCCCTGCGAGCTTGTTGGATGTGCAGCCTCACCTCAGACCTCCTGAATTGGAATCTATTTAACAAGCTCACAGGTGATTCCCACACACAGCTGGAAGCGTGGAGGCAGCATGCACAGCAATCCCTGACTGGAAGGGATTGCAAACTGATCGCATTCAACAGTAGTTTCCAACTCTAGCTGCACATCAGAAGCACCTGGGGAGTTTTTCAAAATTTGTTGCTGGGGTTTCCCCCTCTCACCCCCCCAGACCAGTGAAGTCAGAATCTTCCCTGTAGACACAAAGGCAATAGCCAGGGTAGAGAACCACTGCACTGAATGCACTGGAGTCCCTCATTTGAAGTCTAGGAACATAGTTAACCCAGAGCTCTGCAGTGGCCTCAGGAGAAAAGGCCACAGCAACCCCACACCTTCAGGAACACCCTGGCTCTCTGGAGCTATCCATGTGCTAAACGCGCCTCTGAGGATGTTCACCCTGGAGCTGTGACTGTGCTGAAGACTGCTTTGTAAGTGGTCTTTACCACCATCTCAAACCCCACTTTCTGGCAACTTACCCAGCCTTGACCCAGTCCTATGTAACTGCCATTAAATCATAACTGAAAACTGTTGTTGTCCCATATCCAACTATGATACGTTTCCACCATCAGGCCTCCTTGCTGCCTAATCCACCACAGAGCAAGTGGCTTCACTCTATCACCATAGAAGAGAAACTAATATGGAATGCCCAGGTGCTATAATCCAGACATCATTAATAGAAAAGAATACTTCCTCACAGTCAAAACTCCTCAAGTTATATACATAGGATGCCCTTCACCTTACACTAAAATAAGGAATAGAGATTTAAATGAGAAAAACAATTACTATATATAAATGTGCTATATGAAAATATTGGAGACTATAAATACATACATATAGTATTAAAAAGGCATTTAAAACATAAACAAAAACCTCAAAGTTATAATAAAATATTGATAAATCCTACTATATGGGAAAATTTCTTAACACTATAAAGTGAAAGACAAATACTAAAATGTGAAAAAAAGATTTTTAGCTCATATCATAGAAAAGGACTAATTTTGTCAATATATAAATGGCTTTAATTTCCTCAACATATTAACAATTCCAACAAAATAATAGAAAAAGACCAACAGTCCAATAGAAAAATGAGCAAAGAATATAAACAGATAGCTTACTAAAGAGGAAGTACATATGGGTATTAATCATATAAAAATATGTTCAGTGTTACCCATAAGAAAAATGTAAATTAAAATTATGCAATACCATTTTTTTACCTATCAGATTGGCAAAGATCAAGAAGCAGGAATTATGCTGTGTAGACGAAGATGTGGTTAAAACAGGTAGTCACTCTCATACATTGCCAGGGGCAGGGTGGTTTAAATTAGTATAACCTCTTCAAAGAGTAAGTTGGCAATAACTATCCCAATTAAAAATGCACATATCTTCCACCTAGAAATACTACTTCCAGGAATTTACCTTACAGATATAGTTAAATATAAGGTAATAAATTTCAGGCAATGATATGCCTTAAACTATTGTTTTCATAACACAATATTAGAAATAACCTAAATACCTATCACTGAGGATTGGTTACATTAATCATAGTATATCCAAATAATGGAATGCTATTCAACCATAAAAAAATGAGTAAATTCTATAAGTATTAATATGGAATAATAATCAAGGTAGGTCATTAAATTTAAAAAAGGTATGCAGAACAGTATGTATATGTGTATATTATGCTACCATTTGTTTAAATACAAATATATATACTTGTGTATGCACTGAATATATCTGGAAGGACATCCAAGACACTGGTATTGGTGGTGGATTTAGGTGAGGAAGGTGGGAGGATTAGGAAGGAAACTTACCATTTTTAGTGCACAAACCCTTTTGTGCCTATAAATAAATAACACTTCATGTTAAACAAATATTTCATTGATTGCTCTTTGAACATATGCCTCCAGGCCATCACACTGCTGCAACAGATTCCAACCTTGAACTTCTCAGGAGAAAATGTCCTAAAGGCTTTATAGAACCTTAGAGAGAGAACCAAGTTTTCCAGTGTAACGCTGACTACATATTGGACTGAGATCCAAGAATTTCCTAACAAAACATGTTTGAGTCTGCTTTCTGACAAGCTGTCATGGACTATGCCACCCAGGCAGCTATGTTATATGCCTGTTGGAATCCAGCTACCAAATAACTATAGGGCTTCTGTTGTTGAATTTTAATAAGCTTTTAACGATCTTCTCTAGAAGAACACTGCTATCTAAAATAATTGGGTGGTCATCTAAGGGCCTTAGTTCTACTTTGGAATAAAGCATTGCACATAGGACTTAAGCTCAAGTTAACTGCTCGGAATGATCAGCTTCAGGGAAAGGCAGGCAAGGCCGTAGGGGAGGAATTAAAACAAGTGGAAATTTCTAGGTCACTACCCTGATCAAACAGGACTTTCATGGTCGGTGGAACCCTGAGGAACAGGCCAAACCTAGGCCACAGATCTCAAATGGTTGTTCTTTTCTCTTGGTAAAACAAAATCAAACCAAAACTCCCAGTAGCTGCCCAAAGCTGATTAACCATGGGCGGGGGGTGGGGTTGGGGGGGTGGGGGTTGGGGGGTGGCAGTAAAAACTACTGCTGAAAAGCAAAGCTTACACTGGGTAAGTCAGACATTAAATTCATATCTGTCAATTTTTTTAAATGTCAAAGTTACACATAGATGGTGTAGGAAATTAACTAAGGAGTTAGAGATCCTTCAGAACACAGCTCTGAATTTGGTACTATGTCCCTACCCCCATTACCCAGCTAATCTCCCTAACTCTGGTTTCAATTTCTAATACTGTTACACCTCCCAAATGCAGGTGTGGGCCCTGGCTAAGGCTGCCTCTGACGTCTCTCAGTCAATATCAAGAGTGACCAGGTCCAGTCAAGGTAATTCACGGGTAACTATTGGCCTTAGACTCACTTAGGGAAAAAACTCAAAAGACCCAAAACTCAAACACCCAAAAGTGAAAGTAAAAATATAACATATTTCATCTTTGAAAAAGACCTTTGTACATCTCTCATTTTCCCTGGTCTTGGAGTCATAAAACATGACACAGCCATTTATTAAATAATCCGCCCATACCTCAGAACTTTCTGGGTGGGGGTTGGAGATAAACCTCAGATAATAATAAGTTGCAGCTGAGGAAGCTGGGGGCCGTCCTTCCAGGAAATAATTAAATCTTCTGGATGTGCCCCCATCCAATAGAGTCCAATAGCCCCTTGTTTCCCCGTTTGCACATTACCCATAATGATTATTGCTTTTATCTGTGTGACCTAACATGTGAATTCCTACTGAACTCGTTTGTTCACCAGCTGGGAATTAAGCCACACAAAATCACTGTGACCATCAGTCCTTGGTTGGAGATTCTGTAGCTCTGTCCAATTTAAAAGAGCTTTCTTTGAAAGTATGAAACTGAAAGAGAACTTGTAGGATTTCGACTTGAAATATTCTCTGCACAGCAGCAGTGTGTCAGAGGGTCAGCCGCCTTCTACCACCATACTTAGTTCAGCAGCGAATCTTATTTACGTTAGCATATTCATTACATACTTTTATTAGGTTTAAATGTCTAATCAACCCATAAACAAAGCACAGAGGACTAATTATGGTTACTGAACATAATCTTAATATTATAAATCTTGATGCCGTAAAGATAATAATATAATTAATTTAAAAATCAGAAGGATGAACAGGAAGGAATGTGAGAGATAGTATAAGTACACTAAATCCCTCATCTACCATAGCAGGAATCAACAGTTATTGTTCAAAAATGAGAAACCAAGTTACAGGGATAATTATGAGAATAACTAAGGAGTTATTCTTCATCAATAAGGGTTCCATTAAACACATTTAATGGAAACAAACTTGATGAAAATATAATTGAATACTATGTAGCTATTAGGAATGAGATAGCTCAAAAAGAAAGATGTCTATGATGTAATGTTAGGTGGAAACAGTAAGTTACAGAACAATCCATTTAAGTATATATATTATAAATGTGCATGCATATATTTATATGTGCACAAAAAAACAAACTACAGACGAGTCAAAGGAGAGGCAAGAAACTCCTTTCATCTGTCTTTTTTACATCTGTGTATTATTAGACTTTTTACAGTGATCGTGTATTGTTTTTCCTTATAAAAATTAAATAAAGTAAAAGAAAGGCAAAACCCATGAAAGAAAAAGTAATATTGTGTTAGGGAGACTGAGTAAGGCAAGTTCATTGAAGTTTTCCTTCTACTTTCTGCGATCAATATTATTCTAAGAACCATAAAATTAAAAATGTTCTTGCATACAATGTTAATTTTTGGTTTCATTTTTCTCTCCTTTTTAAAGTAAACATCTAGTTGCTAAACCAAAACAACAGCAATCCTTCTTACCTAAGTCATTATCTAATAATACTATACCATCTCTTAGTTTTTCAAGTGGGCATTGTTTTATGTGGCGTAGGCCCTTTAATATTCAATTGCATTCAATAAAGACATGCTAAGCACCCCAGCGCTGCGCGCATTTGTATAAGACGTTTGTTTACTTAGAATATGCCTGCTCCTTTTTTCTGGCAGGACTTAGATGTACCAAGTCCTCCTTCTTTTCACCTCCAACCCCTCCCGACTTCCTAGATGAGCAGAGCTCTCTGCTCTCCACTTTCCTGAATGCAGGTCAAAGCACAGCAAGGGCAGGGCCCCCGAGGCATAAGGAGCAGAAGAAACTCAGACACTTAGCAGGCCAGAAAAGAAGGTTACTGGGCCACTGTAGAGACTTTATATGCGGATAAGCACACAAGTCTAAGTAAACTCAAGTACTTACACAGCCTGCGTATTTCACACGAGTTTTTAAAAAGGGGTTCCAGTTTACACGATGTTCAATTCCTTTCCTGTCTTGGAACTAGAGCATCAAAAGTAAGTTTAAATCACAGTGGTTCCATTTCCCTTATTAATACTTTCCACAAATATCACTACACTGTTAGGTTTCACTATTAAGCATTTGTGGGATTTCATTCGCTTTTCATTCTTTTCGCTTTTTAATAATGTTTGGTTTTCGGGTTTTCCAACTTGCCCATTTTGAGTTTTCAATTTTCAGTTCATAGATGTGGGACCTTTGTATGTGCCCTCATATTTTTTTTTATTATATTAAACAATTTGGTTTTGACTCCCAGAGCAGTTCTGCTTATTTGTGCCCAAGGAATGGCCAATGGATGCTATAACTGACTGGAGAGGATATGGGGAACGGGCTGTAGTAAAATAATTTTTTTTCCCCTCTTTGTTTCCACTTCCAATTTAACTTTGTAGAGATTTTGCCATATTTTGTTTGCTTTAGTTGAAATGTTCTCAAAGGTTTATCATTGCTTTTCCGATATTGTAGATTAAAAAAGAAAGAAAGAAAGAAAGAAAGAAAGAAAGAAAGAAAGAAAGAAAGAAAGAAAGAAAGAAAGAAAGAAAGAAAAAGAAAGAAAGGAAGAAAACATATAGAGGACCTAAGTTTGGAACTTCTCCATCTTGATTTCTGGACTTAAAGTTACTCTAAATCGTATTCCTTTCATAAATAAATTATTTCTTTTTATAACATTACCATTATAAGAGAATTGTTCAAGAGATTTAAGAGTATTAAACTAATTTTGCACTTAATAAAGTAAATTGAAAGAAATTTGATAGTCTGACAGCAGAAAATTATCAAGGTAGCACGCTCTCATTTTGATATCAAAGCACTATTCTTGCAAAGCAGTACAAATAATTTATTAACTTTCCTAGTTTTTTGTGGAACGAAAGGGGCCTGAGCTTAAACAGTTTTACTCAAAGAAGGATAGTGCTATAAGTGTGAGAAGAAGGAATGGGGAGGTGAGAAAGAAAGGCCTTCCTGGTATGGGTGCCATACACAGTACCACAAAACGGATGGCTTAAAACAACGGAAATTTATTCTCTCAGTTCTAGATCTGGAGGCTAGAAGTCCAAAATCAGCTTCCCCAGAAGAGCTGAGGAAGGATAGGGTCAACAGTCAGTGCTTCAGAAGCTGTTCCAGCCTGAGGACGCTAGGCCAGGTCCCCATGGTTGTTGCTGGAAAGCCAAAGGGCTTTAACCCAAAATGGGGTACTACAGCTTTTAGAGTAGTATGGTAGTTCGATCACCGCTTTTTATCTATGGGGTCTGGATGATGTGAGATTGAAGACTTTATTGGAGTTATTCTACTTGGAAAGGAGTATTCAATATCTATTATTTGGATCAATAGCTGACACAGGGCAAACTCACACTGTAGGCAGAGAAGAGGGAAAAGGAGAAAGGAGAAAGGTAGGATGTTACCCACTCAGCCTTTGTTACTAATGTAACAAAAGTTTCCTGATATATTTCCCAGAATGAGTCACAGTCTCTGTCCTCATGGCCATTTCCATTCGGAGCCTGTGCATGTTTAAAGCACTTATACTGAATGCACGCCCCTTCTATGCATTCAGAAGTCTTCCATCACAAGTCCTGCTTCCCATACCTTGCCATTAGAAAGTCTCAGAGGCATCAAGGCAGGGGCATTGTGAAAGCCAGGCTGACACAACGTGATAGTAGAAGGAGAGGAAACACAGCACCTCATCCCACACTTATGCTACAAATCTTAGGGTCTCTTCCTTTAATTTCACTTCTCCTTCATTTCCATGAGTTTCCCCACTGCTGTGTTCCCAACTTGAAAATTGGAAACAGGCCAGTTGAACTGTTGATCATATATATAATAATGTCTTAGCCTAAAATCTGTATTTATTACATTTTACATTTCATATAATGGGGGGACACACTGGTACCCTCCAAAAATTTTTGCATTGTTCTAAGTATTGGGTTCTCAGAAAAGTCATGACGTATTTTTTCTAAGTTTTTCGTTGCAAAAATGCATCATGACTTTTCCAACAACCCGATATTTCTTTGGTCTTCTAGCCATGACAGACTAACAGAGACTATATTTACCCTCCCATCTTGAACAACTAGAAAACCACACAAAAACACATGAAATTGGGGTTTTCAGATATTGGACACAAGCAATGAAGGACAGTGACCTCTGAGAAAAGGGAAATAAACAGGTGAGCTCAATAAGTGTTCCAGCTCACTGCCAGGGGAAAGGTCCTGTAAATGAAAAGATAAAATGGTAGATGATTTCATTGTTTGCTTAAATAATCTAAAAGAATCAACAGAAAAAGTAATAAAAATAAATAAGAGTTCCAGAGGGTAGCCAGGAAAAATAGCAACAGATAAAAATCAATAACTTTACAAATGTAATAATAATTAATTAAAATCATAAAGATAAAATGCATTCCTGATATGAACAAAATTGTGAAGGATCCAGGAAAATACCTATCATTATGCCAAGAAAACTCTACAACTTTTACTGTTGAAAATAAAAAAAACCATAGTTTTTCTTTAATAAAACTTGTAAAGTGGTTCTAAAATTTATGTAAACAAGAAAATATACAGGGGTAGTTCATTTTTTAAAAAAGAATGTTAGAATTACCAGATATCAAACTCAACTAAAGAGAACTAATAATCATTAAAATCTGTTACTATGACAGAGAAGAAAAACAGATCAGGGATTAGGATATGGAGTCTAGAAACAGACTGACTTGTAGAATTTAATATATGATAAAAAGAGAATTTCTGGGCTGGCCGAATGGCTCAGTTGGTTAAAAGATCACTCAAGAGTGCAAGCTGAGCTCTGAGCAACAGCAGTTTGATGCCCAGCTCGAGCTGAGCTGCAGCTAAGCTGCCAACAGGTGGCAGGATGGCTCAGCTAAAAAAAAAAAAAAAAAAGAAAAAAATTTTGGATCATTGATGGGAGAATAGATGAGTCAATAATGATTATTATTAATGAACTCAACTGGCTCATCATTAAGTAAAATAAATTACATAACACATCATACAATCTCCAAAATAAATCTCCGGTGAATTAAAGGCCTAAATATAAAAAATTACATAATAAAGTTCTAAAGGAAAATACAAGAGAACATTTTCATAATTCAAAGTTAAGAAGGATTTCCTGAACAAAAACAACCCAGAAGCCATAAAGCAACAGACTGGCAGATTTATTAAAAATTAAAAACTCCTATATGACAAATGATACTATTAACGAAGTTAAAAGAGAAGTGACAGTCTGGGAAAAAATATTTGCAATATTTATAGGAAATGAAGGATTGATAGTCATAATATATAAGATTCTCCTACAAATCAATACTACAAAGATAAACACAGCCTTACACACAGTAAAACAGACAAAAGGCATAAACAGGAAATTCCTAGAAGAAATATCAGTGGCCAATAAGCATATTAAAATATGTTCAACATCAGTGTAATGAGGAAAATGCAAATCAAAACATTATATCATTTTTCATCTTTTAGAATGAAAAAATATAAAAGATTAGTAATATCCAACCTTATAGAGAGTATGAGAAAATGGGCATACTCATATACTTTTTAATAGCAGTATAAATTGCTATAGCTTGGAGAGAAATTTTGTCCATGTTCTCTCTCATTCATTCATTCTTTCTTGCATTCATTCAATAAATGAATTAACACCTACTTCGTGCAATGTGTCCTACTACATAGGCCCTAGGGATACACTAGTGAACAAAATAGACAAAAGTTCCTGCCTTCATGGAGCTTGCATTTTGAAGAACCAGGGTCAAGGGCAGAGAAGATAACAAATAACTAAATATGCAGAGCAGCTGTTTTTAAGTGCAATAAAAATAAATAAACTAAGGTAAGGGGATTGAAAGTGACAGGATTAGGAAGAAGCTATTTTGTGTAGGATGGACAGGTAGAACCTCATTGATAAAATGAGCGAAGATCTAAAGGAAGTAAGGGAACAAGTCAGAAAACTATCTAGGGGAAGAACACACAGACAGTTGGAATGGGAATTGCCAAGGGCCCATGGTTGAAACTGCAGGAACTGGCTGGTAATGAATGAAGGAGCCGTAGAATGGATGAGTAGAGTGGAAAGGGAGTGGGAACCTTTTAGGACTGGAAGTTATGGTCAAAGCTTTGGATTTTACTCTCCAATTAAAACTGGAATTCATCGGGGGTGGCTGGTTAGCTCAGTTGGTTAGAGTGCAGTGCTCATAACACCAAGGTCGCCAGTTCGATCCCCACATGGGCCACTGGGTTGCGCCCTCCACAACTAGATTGAAACAACTATTTAACTTGGAGGTGATGGGTCCTGGAAAAACACACTGCTCCGCAATAAAATTTTAAAAAGGAAACAAAAAACTGGAAGTCATTGTAAGGTTATGAGTTAGAGAGTTATATGAGTGGACACACATTTTTCAAGATCACTCTAACTGCTATTTAGAGACCAGATTCTAAGCCAGGTGAGAAATGATGGCAGTCTGGGCTAAAGTGGTATAGTGGGGGTGATGAGTAGTGGCTGATTATGGATATATTTTGAAGACAGAGTTAATAGGATCTACTAACAGGTTAAACATGGGATGTAGGAGAAAGAGGGGAGTCAAGGGAAACTCCAGATTTTTGTCCTGAGACAATGGAAGCTAATATTTACTGAAATAGGGAAATATGTGAAAGAGGCAGGTTTGGGGGCATAAGGGCAAGTTTAAATAAAAATGAATTAAATATGCCTTGTAGATATTCAAATGGAATGTCAATTAGTTTTCTAGATATAAAAACCTACAGTTCAGGGACATGATAGATGCTAAAAATATAAATTCAAGAGTCATTGGTGAAATATAGTATTTATAGCCAAGGAGCTGGATAGGATCTCCGAGTGAGTGAGTCTAA
The DNA here is from genome assembly GCA_033961575.1 of Aselliscus stoliczkanus. Lineage (NCBI taxonomy): Eukaryota > Metazoa > Chordata > Mammalia > Chiroptera > Hipposideridae > Aselliscus > Aselliscus stoliczkanus. Next base: position 59,344,111 of record CM066728.1, read on the forward strand.
CTAGTGAAGAAAAAGAATCCAAAGATAGAAACCTGGGGCACTCCAGTGTTTAGCTGTTGTGAGATGAGAAGGAAACAGTAGAGGAAGCCAAGAAGAAGCAAAAGCAACAGAAAGGTAGAAGGAAACCAAGAGGTGAGTGTCCCCAATGCCAAGCAAAGAGTATTACAAGAAGGGAGTAATAATGTGCCAATTTTGCAGTATCTGACAAGATGTAAGGTCAGCATACTCGGTCATTCAGCAATTCTATTTTGAACTACCTATTCTACAGAAATATACATGAGGAAGTACACATAAAAATTGTATTATATGGATATTTACTAAAGTATCATTTGCAATACTAAATTAAATGCCCATCAATAGGTGAATGCTTAAATTAGGTGGATAATTTAAGGGAATAAAATGCAATAATTAAAAATAACCTGCAAGAGGTAAGTTATTGACATGGAATGACTTCTAAATATTATGTTAAAAAAAAAAACCAAACTATTGGGAGAATCATATAGAATGATTAATTCCAGATATATGGAAAAAGAGAACATGTATATATATGTTACTTGCAAAGCAGGCAGGATCTGGTGATGAGAGAAAGCCATGAGCTCCTAATCAGACTTCCTGGGATAGAAATTTGGCTTGCCACCTTGGACAAGTTTCTTAACTTCTTTTGACCTTCCTTTCCTCTTCTATAAAAGTCCTCAAAGGGAGGTTCTAAGTATTAAATGAATTAGTATCCCAAAAAGATCAGTTTCTGGCCCATAGCAATCACTCCGTAAGTGTTAGATATTAATGATGCCTTAATAGTGTATATTTTAATATATAATAACTCCACATATAAGTGCATAACAAGAAATTTTGAAGTTTACCCCCCAAACTGTTAGCAATGGGTTTTTTTGTTTGTTTGTTGGCTTTTTTTTTTTTAATTGGGGAATTGGGGGAGGGGAACAGACAAGTTGCTATCCTTTTTGTTCTTCAGTCTAGTTGTGGAGGACGTCTCATCACTGGCCCATGTTGGCACTGTGATCATTGCCTCTTCCCAGCTGAGGCAGTCGGTCGCCAGTCATTGGATGGCCGCGCATGATGGCTCACGGCAGCCCACTGCAGCAGGGGCTGCAGCCTATACAGTAGCCGGTGACTCACAGCAGCCCAGCTCCAGGTCGAGCTGTTGTTCACCATCTTAGCTATAGAGGGCGCAGCATCACTGGCCCTCATGTGGGATCTGAACCAGGGCTCTGCTGCTCAGATCTGGCGCTCCCAAGCCAACTCTTAACCAACGCGCCAATCAGCCGGCAGCACTGGCTTTTTTTCAGAGACGTTGGGACTGGGAGTTGGCAGAAGAGGTGAGAGCCAGCTGAATGGGGCTTAAACATTTTGCCATATACACATCTATATTATTTTAATGTTTAATAATATACTAATGCAAATTCTACAAAAGTACACATGCATTTCTTGTGAAATTTCTTTTTTTTTTTAATTGAGAGAGGGAAAGAATAGTAAGTTTATGGATCTCAATGGCTATTTCTGATGATTTCTATTCAATGATCTATGGTTTAGCTGACACCAAAAAGATAAATCAAATAATTGGGATAATGTGAAGCAGGGAATATAACATTTTCTAGCCATTTACAAGAAAGATACACAGACACTTGGCAATAAAAATAGAAAAGACAAGAGAGCCTCAATAAAATTAAATAAAGGGAAGAGAATGCAATAGAGCACACATTCATAAACTCAGCCTAAGCATCAGGCAAATCAAAAACCCCATCTATCACCCCTGAGTGAAGTAGTTACCCAGCATCTCCTGCCACCTTTCCAGCGACATAGGCAGCATGTGTTATTAGTCAGTTACACCTTATATTAACCAAACATAGTCCCTCATTGTTCCTAGTTGTCTCATCGGAAGCAACATGGAATTAAGTCTCTTGCTTCACCAAGACTGACTGCTGGCTACACATCCTGGCCCTACTACATTGTCTGGGCGGGCCCAGCCCTGCCCAGTGTGGGCAGAGAGGGCAATCCAAGCTGCAGGCTACTACGCTGCTCCAAACCTAAGACAAATACAGCTAAGTTTCTTTCCCTACAGTGATGCCAACAGGTAGAATGTTTGAGACAATGTGGTTGTACAACTGTATGGCTTCTGACTTGGACTAAATTCTGCTTGAAGAAACAATAGGTATTTGCAGGAGACACATGCTAGAGTGTACTCCATGCAGACTCAGCTTAACTCTTTACACATAACCCTAAGTCTTTCTTTCATCACCTCTTTCTTTGTCTCCAGTACAAACCCTTCACCAGCTCCTCCACAAACCTTCCCAAGGTGGAACTCACTACTCCATGTATGGCTCTGCTTCTAATTACTATTTACTGCATTTGCATGTGTTTTTTTCTCATTATAATGTCATTAGCATTCAAGGGAGCCTGGTTGCCCCGGCAACCAGGAGTGGTGAATGCAAGGCACAGCCTTTAATGAAAACTTAACCCTACTTCATTTAATTCCCACTGTGTTTTTTGGCTCACTTCACTTTTGTGGTTACAAGAATGGAAATATCCTGCAGTTACCCCTTCTTATGTGGTGCTGCCCCAAGATCTTGGGAACCTATGTGTGTTCCCCTGAACATGAACAGCACTGTATTTCTCATAACTCACCTTAATAACTTCCTCTGATAACAATAAATTCTCCTTCTGATCAACACGACTCACTCAGCACAGTCCTTTGACTATAAAAATAGTCTATTTTTCCTCCAGCTTAAATATTCTCAGGTTCTTCAAATTTGATACGATTTCTACAGTCCTTACTAACCTACCTGCCTGCCCCTGAAAACATTCTAAATGATTAGGTTGAGATCAAACTCACTACTTCTATACCATCATGCCAATCTGACAACCTTCTCAAAAGGAAATAAGAGATTAGTTCGACAGGACTTTTTTTAGCCAACCTACAAAGGTATGCTTATCAAAGCTGAGTAAAATAATAACAATAATGGTGATGAAATCAAGATTTAATAAAAAAAATTTTAAAAACCTCAGTTACAACAGGCAAACATGAGATGATACTCAGTGTGGATAAAAATAAAATCCTAAAATTAGGTTCCAAAACCCAACTACAAGATAGAGGAGCTCATGCTTAACAGTCATGCACACTTTAAGCCACCAAGAGCTCTAGATGCCTTCAAGTTCAATAGGAGCCAAAGTGTGACAGGTTGTCATGCAGGGATTTCCTAGAACTCGGTTCGTAATTGTTATACTTGCAGGATAAGGTAAGGAGAGCAAGGTCAACAGTATTACGGAACTGTTTTAAGAAGACAAATTTTCTATGAACCAGCAACTAACGACCACAAAAATCTATTATTTTCTGGTACTGCAGTCTTTCACAATATGAGGAATGACAGAATCAGCGGGGGCCCACCACTGAAGTCAGGCAGCCTGTGGAGTTAGCAGCCAATAGGAAATGAGCTCTGACTTCTGATGTAGTGGACTTGGAGAATGCTATTGGACAATAAAACCAGCTGTGATGATGGAAATGTTCTTTGTGCTGTCCAAAACAAGGCAGTAACCACTTGAAACATGGCTAGTGCAGCTAGAGAACCAAATTTTTTATTTTATTTTATTTTACTTAATTTAAATTTCAATTTGAATAAGCTACATGTGGCTAGTGGCCACCATATTCTAAAGTACAGCTATGTACATGATTTGCTGCTGCAGAGTACATATTCTGATAACAGTTTAAGATCAGGCTCTACTCTCAGCTTTGCCCCAGAAAAGTAACTGAAGCAGGGCCCAGCAACATTAGAGGTTTAGTCTAGGAGGAGACCCTACTATACATGTATGTCGCGTGCATTGGAGGCCACAGCCTCCACAGGAGAGGGACCAGGCCATAGGAACAGTGTGCCTTGGGACCAGGGGTGGGAGTTTAGAAGGAGATGGGTGGTTAGTATTACTATGGGCTTGAAAAGCAGTATAGCTTCAAGTCAAGTACACAGACTGCCTGAGTTTATATCCCAGCTCTGCAATGAATAGTAATGTGTAACCTCAATTACCTCATCTGTAAAGTGGGCATAACAATGACTACAATTACCAACCAGTATGAGGATAAACCGAGTTAATACATACAAAACACATAGAATACAGCCTAACCCAAAACAATTGCTTATGAGTAGTTTTTCAAAAAAATAGGTTTCTTCTTCAAGAGTTAACTTATTTTGATCAATCCCCATGAGTGAACCAGAGAAGACAAGAATAACCTATTTTCCTCCCAGGACTTTATTCCTCTACATAATTCAGAGGCCGCCTGGACAGCTTTTTGCCTTAATCCAGCTCAGTCTGGCTCACCATCCTCCTGCCACCCACCCATCCCACTACTGCTAGCCCTTATCCCCCAGATCAGTAAGACTTATGGGACAGCAGACCCTGCCCCATCACGCCAAGCCCAATTAGTAAATATGTTTCCTGAACCTTGACCCTCTTCAACCCTTGCTTTCTACTCCATTCTCTGAAATCTATTAGTTATTGAATTTGGGACCTGTCACCGTTAACGTTCTTGCCTCAGCCTTCCAAATTGTCATATGATTCAGTCCACTGCTTTCTAACCCGTTTCATAACATGACACACATAAAAATTCATATTTGAAAAGTATAATGGAGTAAAGTAGAGGGGATTTGGTGGTGGTTATATGAAACTTTGTGAAAAAATCTTACATGCATTTTTTGTAATATTATATAATCATTTCAGTCAATCCCCATTCCTAACCCCAGCCCCAGGCTAATCTTTCTGTTTCTATAGAGAAAAGTATTTATCACTTTCCTCCAAATGATGGAAACTCCTTTCTCACCACTAATCAGAATATGGATAATTCAAATCTAAATTATACTTCAAAAGTGCCATCATTCAGTAAGTTGAATAGATATTCTTTTACTTTCATCAACAAACGTAATGTGAAAATTTCTTACAAATATGAATAAATTGTGAATACAACTGAAATCAAACACTGCAAACCAACGATGCAGCTTTCTCTTAAGTACACAAGATGTTGCTCTACTTATCTTAATAATCATTCTTTATTGTTCAAACCATCACACAGACTAAATACCACAAGTGAACTTTTTTTCAGACATTTGAAATACAACTTTATGCTGATTCTAAACAAAAAGGAATTGGAATGACAGCAACAAACAAGATTTTACCGCTGACTGTGATTGTAGCAGTCTTACGTTTGAAACTCAATAAGGAAACAACTGCGTTCCAAAACAGCTAAGTAGGCAGGTCCAAAAAATGAAGGTATTTTTCAACTGCCACATTCACTCTGAAGCCCATTCATCTCCATCAGCATCCCAAAGGTTAAGCACATGTCTGCTAAGCTATGTAATAAAGTGGTACACAGTGCACCACAGACATTGCAGGCCAGTTGCCTATAAAACTGGACTTCTGACGCGAGGCTCCAGCCTCACTTTCACAGGTCATCATCCTCATCATGGAGAACAGATGTCTGAGCAAACTCTAGGTCATGCCGGTACTGTGCTGCCGGAGTGGGGTCTATGACAACCTCTGGTGTGGCAAGAGCAGGCATGGCAACCAACTCTACGTTAGGCTCTCTAATTAGTTTTCTAGCAAGCCAGAGGGAGGGCTTGTCAAAATTGTAGTTACTTTTGGCAGAAATGTCAGAGAACTTCTTTTGGTGGAAGACAACTGATTTTGCTTTTACTTTCCTGTGCTTAATATCCACTTTGTTGCCACACAGCACGATGGGGATGTTTTCACATACTCATACCAGATCTCTATTTCAGTTTGGTGCATTCTTGAAAACAAACAGCGAAGTTACATCAAACACTAACAATGGCACACTGGGCTTGGGTGTGATAGCCATCTCTCCATCCGCCAAATTTCGCCTGACCAGCTGTATCCCATACATTGAACTGAACCTGTTAAATTCATGAACACAAGGGTATGGACTTCAACACCCAACGTAGCTACATACTTCTCAAATTCACCCGTCAGATGACTTTTCACAAATGTAATTTTTCCAGTCCCACCATCACCAACCAATTCAAGTTTGAACTGAACTTGGGGTTCTCCTTGAGCAGCTATTGTGATGTTAGTTCCAGAAGCATCTTGGGGCCCATATGACTGAGGCAAGTGAATCTTTTTTAACCCCACATTTCCAAGGCCCAATTTTTGCCTTCAACCCATAAGTTTTATCAGTACATGTGAATACATTATCATGAAGTCCTGGCAATTTTCTATTAGGTTCATTGATTCAGCTAATCATGCTATTTTTTTTCAAGCCTATAACTACCTTTTAACAAATCTTCCGAGTAAGAATTGTTTATCAAAAAGGCTCTAATTCTCCTTCTAGATCATAAACTTTTGACAAAATTCTCTTTAGATGTCCATGGCCTTTCAGTATGAAAGAGTAAAAGTTATATTCCAATCCCATTTGTATACACGAAGCTGAATCTGACATGAGCAAAGCAGCTTCGGTTATATTCAATTTTCCGTTTAGATACATTGGACTGTGTGAAACTCATACACAGGCAAACTTTTATACAACAGCATTTCTCTGTGAATAAAACATCGTAGTATTTGAATCGTGGTGTTTTCACAACAACTCCTGAGGTGCAGCCATCACACCTTCTTGTCAGTGCAGTCACTCCCTCAGCACACAAATTCAAGCATGTTTCCATAGTACCTTATTTGTTTCAAAGTATGAATTTACTATCTTCAGTATTTCATCCCCAGTAACTTATTTGGGTACTTCTTTACAGAGAGAACAGATATTCTTCTCAGCATGTCTCTTTGGGAATTCTAATTGTGCTGGAATTTGGCAGTTTCTAACATGGGTAGATGCATCAATCTGAAATAAATACTTGTTTGATTTAATATTATAACAACCTGGATTATTGTTGTCTTTTGTCAGCCAACACATCATCAATACATTTACAAGTATTATTTGAGAGTGCCACCTTTTCCATCTCTTCTGATTTGTTGGCCTCAATTTCTAGGCTGGCTGGTAAAATGAGGGCTTCCATCCTTGTGTGAAGCAGTTTGGCTTCAGCTTTTAACGTTGTGACCTTGTCACTGGTTTATTTAGCTTAAGCTATTGAAAAAGCTTATTGTTAGAGCTTTGGTTTTTTTCTGCTGCCTTTTTTTCTGCCAAACTTAAAAACATTCCAGTGTTTTCCAGAACAGGATGAGTATTTGTGGTAAGGTGCCAGTGCATTTTGCTCGGTACTTTGTCTTCATCTGATAACTTTTCCTGCCAGTGAGGCCAATTTAGGCTGAGAGGAAAACAGTTACCAAGCACACACATCCAAGTTTGGGATGATTTTCATTTCATTACCTAACTAGTGACTTCAATTTTTTTTGATACTGTGCTTGTCTGTGAAACTGATAGCTTTCCAGCTTTAATGAAGTTATCCATTAAGATCAAAAAGTAAGTACAGTATCTGTAAAACTTAAGTATTTTTCAATATAAAAAATTAATGGGGCCTATAGACTTTTAAAACTACATAAAATCTACTTAAAAGAGTGGGGAATCTTCTGTGTTCATTAAAATGTTTTAAAATTTCATGAAAATTCAAACAATTAATCACACTGATTTTTGTTTACTCCCAAAAATAATAGTTTGAAATATTCACAAAGTACATATAATGCATACACTGGTGTATTATTAAAAATATTTTGATAAATTTATTTTATGAAGATAAAAAGCCATTTAATGAATCAACTTTGTTAAATTTTATTCAATTATTACTTGATTTTAAAAAATAAATATTTTTTTAATTTCCTAAAACAAATAATAATGATTACAAAATTCTGTCAAGAATGTGACTTTGGCTAATTATTAAAACAAAGGCAAAAACTAAAGTAAAATAAGTACATAAATCAAGAAGTAGCAAAATCACTGTTTTATTTAGCAACACCTAATATTAGAAAATGGTAATAAAAGTGACAAAAATAATCATACGTAAGTTCGAAGATAGGAAAATGCTAAAATAATGATAATGATAATGAAAATAGAAAATGAAATTGAAATTAAAATACAAATAGTTTACATGCATTAAAAAACAAAAATTTTAAAGCTAGAAGTAACCCAAATCCATCCACAGGTGAATAGATAAGTAAAATATGTCATACACACACACACACACACACACACACACACACACACACAGGAATATTATTCAGCCTTAAAAAGGAAGGAAATTCTGACACATGCTACAATATGGATAAACTTTGACAACATTATGCTAAGTGTAATAAACTAGTAATAACATGACAAATATTATATGATTCCACTTACATGAGGCATCCAGAATTCATAGAAACATAAAATAGAATGGTGGTTGCCTGAGACTGGGGGGCGGGGCGAGTTGTTTCATGGTTACAGTAGCTCAATTTACAAAGATAAATAAGTTCTGGAGAAAGATGGTGGTGATGGTTGCATAATAATATGAATATATTTAATACTACTGAACTGTACTACTGAACCACTTAAAATGAGTTAATAGGGCACATTTTATGTCATGTATTTTTTTATATAATTTTTTTAATTTAAATGGTTAAAATGGTACATTTTATGTTATATATATTTTACACAATTTTAAAAATTGGAAAAAGAAAAGCTTACTTAGGATAAGGATGTCACAAGGTAAAATCAAACTGATTCAAGGTCCAGTATCAAGTGTAGGTGGTATGTGATATGGCTATTACAGAGAACTTCCTGGCCACAGATGCCATACCTGAAATTTTTTGGACCAAAATAAGTAAATTTAAGGAGTTTACATATGGAGCCATTCAAACAGTGCTCAAATATCATGTCACTACTATAAATTTCTGAATGGCTGTCCAAAACACTGTTCATGTACTATGATCATTAGTATCCTGAACCCACCTGTAGCCTGTTCATGGCACAGCAATGTGACATGGCATAGCAATTAGGAAGCTCTGATCTAGTACTCAACGTCCAGCTTTCTCCCTGATCAGCTTTTTGTCTCTCTCTCCCAAACTTAGGGTGTTCTTGGAAAATCCTCTGAATAAGTCTCGTCCTAGCTCAACCAGAGCTTCAGACCTCTGCCTTTTCAATGCTATGCACAGTATATCTCCCTTTCAGCACACTTCATCCTCATAAGCAGAACTCCTAGAATGGCTACAAAAAAAGCTAATGCATTGTAAGCAGCCTTAATAGAAGCAGTATCTGGAACAAGGTGAATTATATGACCTTCTAACTCTAAACCTCTATTTCTATGACTCATGAACATTTTTATGACTCAAGGTTATGTAACACATAAATCTCAACTTTATATTCTGATTGCTGGTCCAGGTATCAGCACTGAATAAAATGTACACCAAGGAAGCATGGCTCGTAGTGATTTTTAGTAGCACTAAGATATGCTAGGTAAAGATGAGAAGTGAATGAAACTTGTCATTGATGTGCTCCCATTTCTACCCCTACTTTGTTGTCAAGATCCTCATAATGTCACACGGTGGTCCAAAGTTTCTAACCCTTCCAAAGTGCCAAAGCACATAACTCAGCTTTCTGTTTCCTTCCCTTTCATCCACCTAAAACCCTGCCCTAATTTTTAAAAAAAATCTCAGTTTGGCAACAGCAACCACAAATCCAGGTCTGACTTTCTGATTTTCTCAGGAGAATGTCAACACCAACCCTCACTCAATGGCCACTAGAGCATAGGACAGCCCCTTCATGGGAAACACAGAGTCTCTCCACTTCAGGGTCTACTATCCAAACCCTTAGTTCGTTAACCATTCTATGTCATCAGGCTGTTTTGTTAGGGTACTGGGATTATAAATGATGATCTTTTCTCTTTATTCAAATTTTAATGGCTAATGTTATGTAATGGAGCAAAGGGACATAAATCAGCATTTGAAAATCTCATCTTAGACCAAATGCTTTACAAACCATCTGTAATAAAAGATCAGGATTTTTATTTCCAATCTGTCATAGACATACTTTTGTGAAGAAAAAAAAACAAAACACTAAAAATGAATTACTAGAAAAAAATTAAATTTAAAAAAAATCAAAACACACAAAATATAAGCCCCAACTTAAAAAAAAAAAGAAAAACTTCCTTTTGTAGAGCCGTTTTAGGTTCACAGAAAAGTTGAGAGATTTCCCATATACCACCTGCTCCCAACATGCACAGCTTCTCCCATTATCAGTATCAATTTTGAATTATATTTGACAGATATAAAATTACTCTGTCAAATTGCTTACACATTTTAAGCACTCCTTTCCAATTTCTGTTCTTATCTCCTTGCACTGGAACCAATCTAGGACCAATCTAGTGCCAATCTAGGCTGAGCAACACTGCCTCTCTCATCCCAACCCAAATATCCACCTCTAGCTTGTCATCAGAGTCAATCCTCTCCATAAAGAAGCAGCAAGATACAGAATGTCGCATGCTATGGTTAGAGAAAAAGTTACTTGGGGTACAGCACATCTACCATGTATAGATTTCTAATTCATAGAAGCTGATCCTTTCTCATAATCTATTCACCAATCTAAATATGCTTTCAGGTTTATGAGAGTTACATGCGCTTCGCATCACTTTGAACCTCTGGGTGTTTTTTTAATCTTTTTTTATTTTTTAGGGTAGTTAAAACCCCTATTCTGGTTCTTGATTATTTACATAATAAAGATCAATTTAAATGCACATGCACTCCGCCCTCCTGCAGCCAGCAGGAGGTGAACAGGAAGATCTGAAAACAAACTTCTCTGTATGTGTACAAAGCATGTCTCCATTGTGCAATCACTTTACAAATAAGAAATAAATGCTGGGTTTATAAGACTTGGAAGGAAAGGTTTACGGCTTTGACTGTTTTCCATTACTGGAAAATTTACACGCTGAAAAGTAGCAAAACCCAGTGCAAAAGAATAAACAGTGGGTGCACTTCAAGGGCTTGTTTCTTTCAAGAATCACGAGTAAAATTGGGTTTTATTAGCTGTTTCATTAAGTTTTACTTTGAAGAAAAACAAACAGTGAAAGCATATGTGCAACATCTGATGAAAAAGGATTTTATTCTAAACAGTCTCTGTACAAAGCTCATTAATGTAACATTAAATGTGAAGACTTGTCTAGCAATTTAAGGATAATTTTACTCATTTTAGTTTATTTATAATTTCTGACACAGTTTATTTAACATATTCTAATCTTTAAATCACCATGTGTACTAAACTAATATATTAAATCTGTCTTTTCAATGACATTGTGCAATAAATATCTACAGCAGCTGTTAAAGGCAATTAGTATATGAAGTTTGTATCAAATTTAACACCTAATGTAAAATAATATAGCTGGATTGATAACTTGGAAAATTCATAAAAACAGGTCAGTTTTTCTCACTCAAACTTCTAATTGTAAATGCTTTCCTTATACTACAAGTATACTTTTTTAGAAAAACCTAAGTATATGTACTATTGTAATCCAATATCTGAAATCTAAGCATCTAATATAATATGCAAAGTATTAAATAAAAATAAATATTTTTTTTTCCTTAGGGCAAATTTAAACAAGCTGGATATTCATCATATTTCCACTGGAAGAATTTACTCAATTGCTATTTTTCCATTTCGAGACTAGATGCTGATAAGAAGCAACTAAAGTTTGTTAATGGGGAAAAAAAATACCTATGTTTCAATTCCATTGTGTTGGCTACATAATAGTGTGGGCCTCTGGAATGGAGCAGATTAAATCTCAGCTTCTAACTAAGTGGATGAATTCAATATTAAACTATGAGTTAGGGGTTAAGGCGTAGTTTTTGGAAGCTGACACACCTTGATTTTATTCTTGACCCTGCCTCCTAAAGATGATATAACCTTAGACAAGTCAGTTAACTTCTCTAAGCCTACATGTCTCATCTGAAGTAGACATAATAACAGCTAAATTATTATGGACGAAATTAAATGAGATACATGTAAATAATATCACAGTGATGGTGCTTTGATTTGGACTTTCCTTTTAAAAAATATATTACTTATTTTAATCACAGCAATATAGCACATAGTTTAAAAAGTCAAATGGCACTAAAATACATATATATATATATATATATATATATATATATATACCAAAAATCAGCAGCGTCTTTTTTACCCCTCCCCATACTCTGGTTAGCCTACCCAGATGCAACCACTTGCAGCTTTCTCTGTTCTACCTACAGGCTTTCATCCCCAAATCCATATATCTTATGTATACAACTTTCTCCTGATACATCAAATTCAGCTCCTACCTATTTACTTATTATGTAGATTATATATATTCAACTTCAGTGTGACACACCCTCCAAATGAAAACACCAGGAACATTTTAAAAATGGCTTGTGTTAAACTCATACATTGTAAAGAATGTACAGTAGAATCAGTCTCTGTCTTAGGAGCCTAAGTAGTCCAAGTCAACTGTAATCTGTTGATTCAGGAGTCTCCTCAGAGTATGAAATGTTTTTATTTTTCTCCAATAACTGTCCCTAATTCTTCTGTGTGGAATCGCCTTTCCCACCTGGTAAGTGGGGCAAATTGATTGCGTTAGTGACCCAACTTTTCACACCTTCCTATATCCTTGTTTGGCCTTTCGTGGTACCCTTTCACACTGACTCTGAGCTTGGTCTCTAAGAAAAGCTCAAGTAGCAGTCCAAAAGAGTGCTTGAGTGTTTCTATTCTTCCTTGGGCCCTTACTACCACCATGAAAACAAGCTCAGGCTAGCCTGCTGGAACATGGAACCAAGCTGAACCATCTAAATTGAAGCCATCTTAGACAAGCCAGTTCCCAGCCAACCCTCAGCTCATAGCTGCATAAGCAAGCCCTCTAGACATCGCTGGGCCTGATCAGCAGAATGGATCCAGCCAATGTGTAGGTCTCTAAGAAATAATAAGTGTTTGTTAAAACCACAATGTTTGGTAATGGTTTAGTACGCAACAATACCAAAGTAAGATATTAGGGATCCTTAAACAACCTAGTCCCAATCTGTAGCTTCTTAGATGCTTTCAGTTATTAGAACTCGATCCTTCAGATAATTAAGACTAAATCTTATTATTATTTTTGTTATTTTAAAGACTTCAGACTCAAACTAAATCAATTTGAAGCTCTTTTCTCCATGTAGTTCATCCCATACGCTTGCTTAGAGAAACTTCCCGCCCCTCACTACTTCTCTTAAGAGCCTATGGCTGGAGAATTGGAAGTAGGGAAGGTCACCCCCTTGCTTTAAATGGATGCAGTCACAGTCCTCTCCTTGTTTGCTGCTGCTTCTCTGGCTGACACTGACTGCATACGGATGTGTCTGCACGAGGCAGGCATGCAGCTGCCAGCTATTTCATAGGGTGATTGCATGGGCGCTTCAGAGAATCCCACAGTTAGACCACCCCAGGAACATTTCCCTGATCTAGGCAGTCACATCATCTACCTTCTGCCACTTCTGAGGTCCCTTTACCTCCTGGCTGAGAGCCTTCTTGAGCAGGACAATGGAAAAATAGGTCAAGCCTAGCTACTCTCTCAAGTGACCATATTAAATAGATTCAACAGTGTCCTTTGCACCCCAACACCCCACAATCACTCTCAACTTCTGTTTAGCGCTGCTCCATCAGAAAAGGGCATATCAGCAAGTCCATGGCTACACAAATGCCCATTAGGCAATGAAATGACCTCCTTGACTACATGAAAGCACCCCATAATATTTACAAATGGTTTTTGGAGAAGGAAGGGAGGCTTTGGCAGGGAGCAAATCATTTCTTATTACTAACTCTGCACTTCTCTGTTGAGTCCTATATTCATATTGGGCTGGGGTGGAGGATCCCGCTCCTTCAGGAAAGTCTTTGCAGACAGGTTTCTGGCCCAGTGGCTAGTAGATTATTCATAGCAATCCAAATATAGAAAATTAGTTACTTAGAGTATTTTTCTTCCATCTTGGGACCTTAGCTGCAATTCTGGAACAAGATAAAAAGGTCCCACTCAACATACTGTTACTGGTTATTTTAAAATGTAAAGTCTGCATTAAATTCTATTATACTGCTAATCATTACAGAAAAATTCCATTTTTACAGAAATGCCAGTTTTATTAAAAAGACTGCCCTGGAGAGGTTATTTGAATGATACTTATTAACTTTTTATGTAAATTTTATGGTGTTTTCACAAATCCTACTTCATCAATTAAGGGATAGAAGAGGAATGCTGGCTTTTTTAAAAAGTTTCTCATATTTTTTCAAATAAAACTTTTTGTCTAATAAAATTCTCCAGAAAAACTATGAATGTTTTTGGTTTTTTTTGGAAAATCAGATATTCAATCACTCAGTTAAAAAGTATTTGTGTATCTACTTTATATCCAATGATAGTCTAGTTGCTTTGTGTATATCAACAAACAAAACAAAGACACCTGTCCTTATAGATTAGGGAGGGAAAGAGAGACATTTAAGAAATAAACATAATAAATAAGTAATTTACAGAGCATTTTAGAGATGAATATATATGGGGAAAATAAAAAGTAGAGTTGGATAAAGGGAATCAGGAGTGCCAGGAGTAAGGCTAGTAGGTGGCAGGACCAAGTTGTTTGAAATGGTAAATAGGGTGGTTAGGAAGGCCTCAGTAAGAAGGTGACATATGAGCAACAAGTGAAGGATGTGAGGAGAGGAAGTGAGTTAGGCATATCTGGAAGAAAAGTGTTCTAGACAGCAGAGAGGCCAGCCAATTCACCACACAGAACTTTACAGTCAATTTTACAGAAATACAGAGGAGGAATATCTAGGCCAAACTTGGGGGGTCAAGGTTGCCTATCTGAAGGATGTGATGCTTAAATTTATCTTGAAAAAAATATGTCATAATTATGGGCAGAGGCTCCCAGGCATGAGTGTTTGTCTAGTATGTTTGAGGAACAGGGAGGAAGTCAGTGTGCCTGGAGTTGTGAATGAAAGGAAGGGAAATGGAAGGTGAAGTAAGAATTGATGGTGGTTTTCACCAGTGTGGCAGCGAGGGAGATGAGAAATGGTCTGATTCTGGATATTATGAAGGTGGAGGCAACAGGATATTTGAATGGATTGGATATGGGGTGTGAGAGAAATGCAGAAGAATAACTCTAATAGCTGGAACAACTGGAAAAAAATGCAGTTGCTACCAATTGAGAGGAGAAGGTTAATTTGGATGGAATTGGGTGAGCAAGTTTTGGGAGGAGGGAGATTAGAAGTTTAATTCTGAACATGTTGACACAGGACCTAAATGAGGATATCACAGTAGAAATGTCTCAAGAATGTGGCCTTATGAATCTGGAATTCAAGAGAGCAGTCTGGGCAGGGGATATATGATTGGGAGTAATTGGCACTTCTTGGAATTTAAATCATAACCTCCATGGTCATGAGAATAGTGAGAGAAGAGAATAAGATAGGACAGTTTGGGCACTAATATTATGAGGTTGTAGAAAAAAGAAAAAAAAAACAGCGATGGAGACTGAAAAGGAGTGAAGAGTAATATCAAATGTAAACCAAAGAGTGAGGACATCAAATGAAGGAAATATATCATAGAGAAAAGAATGGTCAATCCTGTCAATTGCTACAAGATCAAAAAATTTACCAATGAACTTAGCAGCAATGAACTTAAAGATCACTGATGACATCACATAATAATATTGAGCCCATGGACTCATTCCACTAAAAAGGAATTTTACTATTTAATGAAAATTCTTCTAAAACAAATAGGTTTTTAAACACTAGTCAATGACCCACTTATTTCAAATATATAGTGTACAATGAAATAACATACAATAAAATGTATTTATACCAATAAAAAGCTTGGTAAAACGCTTTGCTGTTTACATGATTTTAATTCAAGTCAGCAAATGCACACAGGAGGCGTCCTCTGCTGAGCACCAAGGATATAGAAGCAAAAGCCCTGCAGCCAAGCTTTCCGACTGCTATGGGGAATCAGGCAAGTGCACAGATAATCACCGCACAGAACTGTACAATCAATTGTACAGAAATACAGTGGAGGAACATCTAGGCCAAACTTGGCGGTCAGGGTTACCTATCTAAGGGTGGTAATGCTTAAATTTATCTTGAAAAAAGTATGTAATAACTATGGGCAGAAGGCTTAACCACACAAATCACAAAAGAAACTTCTAAATAACTATAAACATATGAAAAGGTATACAAATGAACTAGTTTTCGGGGAAATGCAAATTAAAATCACCATGTGGCCCCAGTAGGCAAGACTTCAAATCCTCTTCTCCAAAAACATAATTTTGAAACTGTTCAAAATTGTTAAAAACAACCATTTCAGGGATCTGGCAATCTACCAAAGTCAAATAATATATTAAGAAGCACTCATTCATGAAACACTGTTGAAATTTGGGTGAGAACACTAGGAGTCTGTGGCTCTCCTGTCTGGGGCCATTGCTGTCCTTCCCTGGTGGTCAGGGTGGGGGTTCTCCCTGGACTGCAGGCTGGCACAATTTCATGGCCAGAGGGGCTCAACTGAACTGGAGCCCAAGGTGAAAATATGCTGTTCAGCAGCATCACCATTAGCAAGGCTGAGGAAGCCATCTCTGTTGGGCCAACCAACCAACAAGCACCAGAACCAGAAAGGAAATAAAGAGATCCTGAAAGTGAGAGATCCACAGAGGAGCTTGAACTCAGCAAAGAACCCTGGTTGCCTTCCACCCACATACCTAGCGGAAATCAGTTTGCCCTCATATCCTGCACTGATAGTGGGGCTGCATACATGCACAGAGGACAGGGCAGACACTGGAAGGCAGGGCAGACCAGAAACATGCCTGAACCATGAATGCGCTCCCCAACCCACACACAGATCCTTCAGGAAGCGTGGAGGTCTTATTAGCGCAGGGTGTTTGATCATAGCCTCTGACCAATCACCGGCCACAAAACTATGCATAAATGTAATGTTGAGAGAAAGAAGACAGACTCCAAAGAATACATCTTTTTTAGGCAATGAGCTGTGTATGCTTATCTAAGGAAACTGTACTATGTCCTGAAATAATAGAGAATCACTAAAGGATTTTAAACAGGGAGTAATAGATTAGAATTGCATTTTATAATAAGATCACTTTGGCAAGGTATAAGATAGGTTGGCAGAGGGCAAGATTAGAGACAGAAAACGGAAATAATGGCCTAAACCAAGACAGCGGCAATGGGGAAAAAAAAGGGGGAGAGGACACAGAGGTAAGCCAATTTGAAATTTTTTTTTTTTTTTTGAGGGCAGTGCCACTGGCCCTCCACATGTGGGACCTGAACCAGGGCCACCGACTTCCCAAGCCAGCGCTTAACCATCGCGCCACTCGGCCGGCCCTTGAAAGATTTTTAAAGGTGAAATAAACTGATATAATGATCCATTAGATCTATGTATTGAGGAGACAGAAATGTAAAAGCCTTCAGGTTCATAGCCTGAGCCAGAAACATGGCTACTAATGCAAAGAATTCAACTAATAGGAAGTTGAAAGATGATGAGCTCAGTTTTAATCATGTAGAATTTGAGTTCTACAGAACTTCAACCTATGGGATTGATTACGTAATTAAACTTGGTGTAAAATCTATTCTTTAGAAAAAGATATGGAGGATATGGAAATATGGGATAGTAGAGGTCAAATGACCTGGGTTCTTGCTCCAGTTCTAGCTTAAACTTGGCCAAGTCAATTGTTATCTTGGTACCTAAGCTTATTCATTTATTCAAGCTATCTTGATACAGAATGAAGAAAATAAGACTGCCCTATATAATTATACAACTGTCATGAGCATAAAAGGATGCTGTAAAACAAGAATACACATGATTGCTGCTATAGCATACAATTTGTTCTAGAAATTGTAACTAATACAACATGACCAAAATGCAGCCATAAATTTTGGAAATTAAACCACATTTTCACTATGTCAGATGACACAGAAAGCACCAAACAAGTATTTTAAAAAGTACTAGAAGTACTAAGACAATTCATTTAGGTAACCAGTTACAAATCATACCTAGAAAATCAGTCCTTAAAGTAAACATATGTTGCGCTCCTAAAAAGGAAGACAATGTTGTAGATACGTAATTTCTCTCCAAATTTATAAATTTAAAAGAACAACCATTAAAATCTCTATTGGGAAATACAACACTTGTTTATCCAATTAACAGTACCTAAAAATGAAAGCCTTCATATGAGGGAAATTCAGCAAAACAACCATATTTTATTAGGATATTGTGATTTTTGATGATTATTTTCTATTTTTATAAATATTCACGATCATAATAATTGTTGTCTGTAGTTGAGGGCCTTTTCTAAGACTTTGGAAATAATCATTTTCCAAGTTCAACCATGAAATTAACTCATAATAGATCAGAGCAGGTAAGCAAACTGCCCTAAGGAGAGAAAATTTATTCTCAGTCTGTAAGATTTAACTGTAATCTGATGGGAACCAAAAGAGATTTTGGTCAGTCATTACACTTAAAAAAAATGAGTGAAAGAAACACTGGCAATATCCATTACACTGTTCAAAGAGAGAGATTCTTACCCTACAAACTTTAAAAGTCTTGAACTAAATAGTAAGACTACCCCTACTGTAGAACAAGACATACGAGGTGCAATCAAACAACGGTGAATATTTGAACAAAAAAAAATTATTAGAGTAAAAAACACATTGCCATTAATGCCCCTCAAAATATTCCCCTTTGCTTTGAACAAACTTATCCCATCATTTTTGCCACTTTCTGGAACAAAGTCCTCTTTCATGAGTGTCTTTAGTTGCACTATCCTGGCTGCCTCAATGTCCTGAATCGATTCAAAACATTTACCTTTCATGGTCATTGTGACTTTGGGGAATAGCCAGAAGTCACACAGTGCCAGATTCAGTGAATAAGATGGATGAAGACACACCATAACGTTTTTATTTGGCAGAAATTGCTGTACCAGAAGCAATGTGTGACACAGAGCTTTTCTGTTGTGATCAAAAAATACGGTGAATGCTGCTGCCGTGTGCCATCCAACAGAAAGGCAGGGATCTTCAATCTGGGAAGCAGTGCATCTAACCTTAGTAACCATGTGTGACAAGTTTCAACTAGTTCAGTGCAGTCAGTCAGGTGTGAGCTACGGTTGAGAGAAGGTGTGTTTTAAAGTGCGCCATAAATCATCATCCTGCATCGTGACAATGCTCTGTGTCACACATCACTTCTGGTACAGCAATTTCTGTCAAACAAAAACGTTATGGTGTGTCCTCATCCACCTTATTCACTGAATCTGGCACCATGAGACTTCTGGCTCTTCCCCAAGTCAAAATGATTCAAGACATCGAGGCAGCCACGACAGTGTAACTAAAGACACTCACAAAAGAGGACTTCCAGAACTGTTTCAGAAAGTGGCAAGAACAATCGTATAAGTGTGTTCAAAGTGAGAGGGAGTATTAGGAGGGGAGGTTAATGGCAATGTGGCTTTTACTGTAATAAACTGTTTTATTTAAACATTCACTGTATTGTTTGATCACAACTCATATGATGCCACCCTTAGATTATGTCATTAAATATTTTTTCATTCATACAACTACACATGAGAGTTTGTACTCATTCTGTGCTCACACGACTATGATTTGCTCACCTACAAAACAAAAATGAATCACCATGATGACAGGGGCATTCCAGTTCATTTGACAATTCTATTTACAGGTACTATAAATTACTAAATTACTAATGAGATTTTGGTATATATATATAGATAGATAGATATAGATATAGATACAGATATAGATATAGATATAGATATATATACCAATATATATATATATATACCAATACCATATATATATATATAATTACTTGATGTGGATCCCTCTTTGAGAGATAGCTCCATTCTGATCTATCTGAACCTGAGGGTCAGATCCTGGGCTTAATAAACTCAACAGTGTAAAGATAACTTCCTACAAGGCTTTTTCAAATACAGCCTGCCAGCCTGCCCAGTGAACCCAAACATCACTGTTAGGCAGGAATGTGTTTTTAATTGTTTGAAGTATACAGTTACTATCATTATTTAAATTTTAATTTATAAGTTTATAAAATATTATCACTTTTGTTTCTCTAATACTCTTGATAATCTTTAAAAATGGTATTAAAATAATATTGAATTCAGAAGTGACACAACCTGTCCTTCTTACAATGATTGCTTAAGATTTACATATGCTTAAGTGACAAATCATATCATAGCACACAATAAATTATGAATGAATAATCTAGTGCAACTGACTATGATTCAATGTTTATTACAAAAATACAGCATGCTGCTCTAAGTGCATTTTTCTCCTAATCTCCAAAGATAAACTTAAAAAAAAAATCTACTCTAGTCTAATCAAGAGACTATATGAGTACAATATATTTAATCTTTATCCAGTGGCATTTGGAGCCAGAAATGATATTTGATTAACTCACAGTAGATGGCTTAAACAAATACAGCATTACACTAAAACTAACAGCAGTAACATGCTCATAGCCCCCCAAAAAAGATTATTAATATAGAGATATATTTAAAATTTTTAAATAAGCTGGAAGAAGAAGAAGAAAAGTGAAGGAAAAATTAAGTATTTCAAACCAACAAATGTATTTGTTACTCACATAAAGCAACATTATATCTAAGCAACCTGTGGGAAATGTCTATTTCTTTTAGTAAACCTTAAAATTGTCACTAAATTTTAGCAAAGAATCTATCTACTCATATTACATACACAGAGATCAAAAAATTTAAGTAGATATTTAATATTTCACCTTTGAAATAAAAATAATTACTTTCAACAATTTAGTGTATAAACACCACCAAAGTGAGTGGGTAGGAAAAGTAAAGTAACTGTATTTAACATATTAATTCCATTATTTACTCTAATTTGATTATGTTTCTGATAGAAATATCCACTTGGGTTTATATATTATCAGTAAATTTGAGGCATAGTGAAGAACTTGTCCTGTCTGATATATATGTATAACATTTTTAATCCTCCTTAATAATGTGCTTCAGAAACAAATGAAATCTCTTAACAGAATGAGGCTATGTAATTCAAGATGTTGTCATCTAACAGAAATTCATTCCCAATTCTCTGTTTAGCTCTCTACTTCATAAAAATCCTAAATCAAAATTCATAGAAATAATGGATGAATGTGGAAGACTAATTATGCTAAGTGAAATAAGCCAGTCACAAAAAGATAAATACTGGGGCCGACCGAGAGCCTCAGTTGGTTAAGAGCACAAGCTCTGAGCAACAGGGTCCCGGGTTTAATTCCCACATGGTCTATCTAGTGAGCTGAGCCCAAGCTGAGCTGCCGCTGAGCTGCCAACAGTAGGCAGGATGGCTCAGCTGGTGAGAGTACATGCTCCTAACAACAAGGTTGCCTGTTGACTCCAGCATGGGATGGGGGGCTACGCCCACCTGCAACTAAGATTGAACATGGCATCTTGAGCTGAGCGGCCACAAGTTGCTGAGGGGTGGTCAGACGGTGACTGGACTTGGAGCTGAGCTAGCTGCGCCCTCCACAACTAGGACTGAAGGACAATAACTTGGCTGTTCCCCTTCCCCAATTCTCCAATAAAATCTTTAAAAAAAAAAAAGATGAATACTGTACGATACCACTTACATAAGACACCTAGGGTAGTCAAATTCATACAGACAGAAAGTGGAATGGTGGTTGTCAGTGGCTGAGGGGAGGCGGAAATGAGGAGTTGTGTTCAACGGGTACAAAGTTTCAATTATCTAAGACAAAAAAGTTCTGGAACTATACTTACCTTTACTGAACTGTATACTTAAAAATGGTTAATATGGTAAATTTTATGTTATGTGTATTTTACCATAATTTAAAAAATAAATAAAACTTTGTAGAAATAATATTTTATGTCTTTAGGGTCTTTTCCTGAGTTCATTCAATAATTTTAATATCTAATGGTAAATAAATTTAGAGTACATTTGAAAAATCCATAATTTTAAGACATAGTGGGAGAAAAAAAGAAAGCCAAGTTAATTAAATTGAGATATATTACATCACTTCATATTTGCCACAGATGCCCTAAAACAGTATGTTCCTGGCTGTGAGTTGATAATTACGGGAGTTGGGTGATAGATACATGGGAATTTATTATACTATTCTATTTACTTTTATACACTTGGAATTTTTCATAACAAGACATTTAAGATACAATTGTGCAAATAAACAACATATGAAATTCAGCAGGGCAGCAGGATTGATGGGAAGAGTAAGGTGGTTTTCTACCAAGAGAGTGTTGAAAGCGAGAATAAAATAAAATATGGAAATATTTTAGAACCTATTTTAGAAATATGAATTTCATGTAATTAACATAATGGTGAGGGTTTTAAGAAAAGAGAGACGGCTGAGTGGCGCAGTGGTTAAGTGCTGGCTTGGGAAGCCAGCAGCCCCGGTTCGGGTCCCACATATGAGGGCCAGTGACACTGCCCCCCCCAAAAAAAAAACAAAGAAAGGTGAATTAACCAAATAGAAAGACTACTGGAAGGAAAAAATTTAAAAATTAGTTTAAATTTCTAAGAATAAAATTAAATTTTAAAATTTTACTCTATTTAAACTAGGACATAAGCCCTTTCAATAAGAAGTTTCTAAGTTGCAAAAGAAGTAAACAAAATATTTCTAGTGTGCTGCTATATAAATTTCAAAATACAATCAAGTAGGTTTAACTGAAGAGACAGGGGTTAATGGGAGGACGGACTTTCCTTCTGACTAACAATTTTCAGACCAAGGAGTAGATGTCCTAGATACACCAATGATGTTCAATGAATTAGGTTAGGAGTCTGTTCTACTCCACTTTCTCTTGTGTTCTCTCCCCATTACCGCCATCAGCCCCATCAACATTATGAACTCATGGGTTTTTAAGATATTTAATTTCTTACAAATAATTGCATTCCTTGTCATTCACCATCTCCTGCTCCCACTTCTTATCCTAGAGAATAATACACCATAGGCAGTACAATATATTTAGTGCTAAACAGACTTTGCTAGAGTTTTCTGAAAACCTAAGTACATTTTCCTTTACAGCACTATTCTATAATAAAAAACACTAAATATTTCAAGCAACCAACTAAAAATCGTAACCATACTATGGCTTTCTACATGCCACAAACTGTACTAAACTCTTTGCAAATCTCATTTAATCTATACAATAACCATGTTAGGTGGATATTATTGTTATCCCTGTTTTATAGCTAAAGAAAATGAAGTTTAGAGACATCAAATAATTTGTCCAATACCCAGCTAGTAAATGGTAGAGCAGGGATTTGTACCCAAGTCTATCTAACTCGGAAGCCCATGCTCTTAAACTTGACCTTTAATGTGCTGGCAGACCGTCATGTCAAACAATGGCTCTCAACAAGAGCATACCACCTTCCTGAGGGGTTTGAAAATGTTGGGGGTAGGGGAACAAGAAAAACGATCTTGCCCAGGTGCCAACAGCATCCAGCCCCAATGAAAATTAATAATTTACAAGTATTCTCCTAATTCTGCATACCACCAGATACAAAAGTCAGAACTGTTTTGACTATTTTTAGAAACTGTTTTCTGTTAAAATTTTAAAAATTATTACGTGATTCATTAATTCATACTGCTTTTCTCATCAACTTTGCAGGAAAAATGTTTGCCCTTATTTATAAAGTTGAATGTTACCAATTCTCTACATGTTGTTATGATTCTTTTAAAATTAAAAAATTAAATGGATGGGGCCAAAGTGAAGAAACCTGAAGATATGAGTGACAATATGTATATTCTTTAAGGAACCTTTACATATAGGGATAAGATTTTTTTTAAAAAACTTTCAGTGGCAAGAAGGGACAGAGGGAGGTATTACAAAGATGGACAAGGAACCTGTTGGGGGTGATGGATATGTTCACTTTCTTTACTGTGGTGGAAGTTCACAGGTCTATAAATATGTCTAAATTTACCAAATTGTACACTTTAAATATATGCAGTTTACTATTTGCCAATTGTGCTTTAATACAACAAATTTTTAAAAATAAAAACACATTTCTGAAGCCTAAAGAGCAAAAACAATACTGTTAAGTACTGTCTCCAAACAGTCCCAGAAAAAGACTGAGATACTAATAGAGATGGAAGGCTTGAGGAAAATAACCAAGTGACTAATTCACAATATCTTTGAAAGTGGTACCATAAAACTGGTATAGGACTGCTGAAATTAAGTAGCAAAAACACTTAACATCCCAAAATTCAGAAGGGAGGGATCTTTTGCCTGGAGCCCTTTTACTAATTCAACAGTATGCACTGAGGCAAGGCAGATGAAAAACCATAGTCAAACCATGCAGACATCCAATCCCAGACGTCATCAGTTGGCCACACACAGACCCAGTCATGACACATCACTGGCACATTGGGTTTGGTCTTCACTATGTATGAAAAATACCTTTCTGAATTCGTTGCCAACATCTGAAAATTTAGAGACTTCTCCCCTCAAATCTTTTTTTATTTGTCTTGGAAGATTTTCCAACCTGGCAACTGGCCAAGCTCTCTGGTCAGCCACAAGCCACAGGACTCAGTGTCCCTATTGTCGTGTACCTGGCAGCTGGACCCATTTACACTACCACACCTGGTCTCAGTAGACATTAGAGTTTGTAGTCCTTGCCCTAAAGCTATAGAGATTTTCTCTCAACAGTGTTTTGTTTTGTTTTGATGCTATCTATGGGTTCACCCCCACATTAAAAAGAACTATCCTTAATTAGAGGTGCAATCCTCACTCCCAATCATAGGGAACTTTCCTAACTCAGCAGGCGGTGGCAGCAAACAAGAAGCTAGGTTTAGCCATGCCCACCCCTAAAGCAGAGGCCAGACTAGGAATAAAAACAAATCCTGGAAACTGGTTCTGAGGGCACTAGTTTCAACAAATTCAGTGAAGAAATATCTGACACATATAATTCCCCCCACCTCCAGAGATCTTTCCTCCCCACAACATATACACACATACATATAAATGCATGCAGTCTAGTCCCAGCTCCCTCCCTAACCTTCTTATTGTCCATTCTCCTAGGTCACAGAAATAGTAACAGAAATCTGTATCAGCTTAAGATAAAGAAAAACTCTTTTTTAAAAAACCTGGTGAAAAGGGAAAGCTCCCAAGGAGTAGCCACACAAATTATTACAGGTCAAAAGCAGTCAGAAAACTTTACTTCTTTAATAAATAAACAACATTTTATTTAATCATTATATATCACAAGCATTAATATTAAGATCAGGATGAAGACAAAAAGAACTTTTATCACTATTATTTAACATTTTTCTAATTAATTCATAAAAGAATAGAGAGAAATATTATAAAGAAGGCAACAAACAGCTCTTCATTTGTAGATGACCTCACTCTACCTAGAAGACACAAGGGAATTCACTGAAAAATTATGAAAACTAAAAGGAGAATTCAGTAAGATGACTGAATAGATACAAAGTTAATATACAAAAAATGTATATGCTCTTTTATGTCGACAATAATCATAGAAGAAAGAATATGAATAAAAATTCAGACAAAATAGCAAACAAAATTATCATGTACTCAGGAACAAACTTAATCAAAGGTGCCAGTAAGGTCACGTTATCCTGGAGCAGGAGACACCCTGGAGGTTTACTGACTGTCCAATCACTAACTGAGAGAGTGAAGCTGGAATCTACCACAGGAAATTGACTCTACATGTCTGAACCATCCCATGAGCCACCCTGCCAAAGCGTAGCCAGCATATGACCCAAGAGGAAATGATGGCTTCTCTCCCAGTGATACTTAGACCTGATCAAGACCTCCACGTCCCTGGCCTAGTGCTGAATCATAGGAATCAGATCAAAACTGTTCATGTTTCTCCGATTGCACATAGGAAACAGCCTATCATCAGAGAATCGAGATTCATCACTTTTTTAGGAATCAGATAAGATGTCAAGTAGACAAAACTTATTCTCTAAAAAACGGGACTTTAAAGAATTCTAGCTTTTGGCAAAGAACTTTACTTAATATATGTGTGAAAATAAGTGAGTACATAGACCTTTTACATTATTATCACTGAATAGAACCAAGAGAAAGAATGTTTTGGAATTTAGTTACATCATTAAGAAATTCCCAATTAACATAGCCCTTAATATTGCAGAATTTGTGATTGTTTGGCTGTTTGACTATGGTTTGGGTTCAGGGTTATCTTTTCACTTTTGGACAAAAGTAGTTTCCTATGAAAATTAATAATGTAAACAAATGGTTTGAAGCATCTGTTTATTTTCAGATAATTTATTTGCTAAGTATTCCTGTCCATTAAATTAAAGCAGGTCACCTAACGACTTCTAGATAATACCTCATTAGCCTAATTATAATGAGCATATATAGTTGAAGTAATAAAATGGACATCTGTTTCAAAATTTAAACCTTTTATGAAATCAAGTTAACTTTCAGATATTAGTTTCAATTGCTAAGGTTTTACATGGAAAAACAAAACAAAACAATCAAACAAACAAATGAAAAAAAAACAACCTCCATTTAAATAGGAAATAAAATTTTCTGTTCTTACCTTTGAAGTCCTCCACTCCCAGCCATCACCTATCTGTTGTGAATGTTTGATGAATTCTGCACAATAACGCTGGAATGCCTTTTCTCCAAAGAACTCATCTTCTTCCATACTAAATGATAACTGCAATATAAAAACTAAGTATTAGCATCAACTGTCGAAAGAATATTGAAAGGAATTCTGCTAATTTACTTATTTCTTTAAGCAAACCAAAATTTGAAATGTAGAATAGAAAAATAACCTCAGAGCCATTCCAAAGAAGTTTGTTTTTATCTTTCTCATCCTATCCTCATTTTTAAATCAGAAAGAACACGTGACCAACATGAAAACCCAAAACCTAGATTTATAACAAACACACATCCATGGTTCAAAACGTTTAGTTTGTCCATAAATCTAATTTCAAGAGTTTTTAGCTCACTTCTTCTAAGTTAATGTTTCCAACCTCCTCAGAACTTCCTTCTCTACCTCCTACTTTAGCTCTTATGTAAAGAGCATAACAATGATGAGTGGAGCTGAGCTGCTCTTCACACTTTATTAGAGAGTTCAACTCACTAACAAATAATGCTCTAAAGTCTAAAAATATTTGTGTTTCAAGGTGTAAGGTTATGATCACCTAGTTAGTTGCCTACTCTACTGTGTCTACAAATGTGACAAATCAAGGAATAACCATATATTTATTATATAAATCTGTCCAAAGCATAAAACATTGTTGATAGAAAGAGAATTTTAGAGCTAGTAGGAAACTCACAGATTATGTTGTGCAAGTCTCTCAATGAGAAAAATATGGACCAAGTGAATTCCCTCTTTCTGCTCATTAGTGACAAGCATCATCAGGATAATTAGTGCTTGTTGACCGTTTACTTTGTCAAGTACTATGCTAGACACTTCACATTCCCATTCAGTCCTCACTCAATCCAAAAGTCGTTATCCCCATCCCTAAAGTGAAAAAGAGAAAGTAATCTGCTCAAGAATGTACATGAGAAAGGATATAAATCTCAGTTTGGCTCCAGGGCCAATTATCTGTCTGTACTAGCTGATTCCCAGTCCAGTGTTCTTTCTTTTTCTTTTTTCATTAGTTTCAGGTGTTCCAGTGTTCTTTCTGATTATTCAAATTTAGTATGACCTATATAAGAACTTGTTCATTCATCCAACAAATACGTATTGAATATCTACGAAGTAGTAAGTACTGTGCATAGGTGAAGGTTAGATATGAAAAAAATAAGTAGTCCTTGCCTTATAAGAACTCATAGAGTAATGAAGGGTCATAAGCAATAAAAGTAATCAATAGAAACTCTCTTAACCAACTTCCATTCAACCAATTTTGCCAGATTAATCAAAATAATGTCCAAAATAATATTCACAAACCATATTCTTGTATTATAAGTATACTTTAACTAAATGCCATACAAACCAAACCAATGAAATATAAGTAAGAAAAGATAGACAGCTATTATTTCTAAAATAGAATGCGTTGGAAAGGTTTTATGAAGGTAAGTCTCCGTAAGAAAAACAAACTATTATTGAACTAGGTATGGACAACGTAACTAAAAAAAATTGGTGGTGGGAAAATCATATAATTCTGCACTCAGATTGCTGCACAACATGGTTTAAATTCTTTCATTTAAACCAAAACTGTCATTTAAACCAAAAATCCAGAGGATACATTTTGGGCTCCCTTTAATCAAAGATGAACAATGAATTCCAATCACATATCCACATTCAAAGACAATGCCTTGGTCACATGGGAAAAAAACTGGCAAATGAATGTCTTTATATATTTTAAGTTGAAATAAACTATTTCAAGTATGCATGAATTATTTTTAATTCTGTCTTTAATCAACTTCCCCAAATAACTGCTCAACTCTCAATTCTGACAGCACTGGAAAACAGGGCTTCTACTTAAAGTCTATACAATAACGAAGACATGCACAGATTAGAGTAGGCACAAGAAGGGTCCCTCAGAGAGAAGGGACAGTTTGGGAGGGTGTATGTCATGCAAGAGTTTGGACTATTTCCACAGGAAATAGAGAATCAGACCTTGAAGCTGAAAAGGTCAAAATAATAAATTGTTGGGGGCTCTGTGGAGGATGATCTGAGGGGTGCAAGCCTGAAGGCAGGGAGAAGAGTTAGAGTCTATTGCAGTGGTCTGGGTCAGAGGTCATGAGGGCCTGAACCCAGGCAATGAAAGAGAACAGAAAGAGTATCTGTTTTTTATTTATTTTATTTTTTATTTTTTTGAAGGCAGTGTCACTGGCCCTCATATGTGGGACCCAAACCGGATGCCAGCGAGTAACCACCACGCCACCTGGCCGGCCCAAGAGAACAGAAAGAATATGCATCTTAAGTTATGGAGAGAAGCCAAGACTGATTTAAGAGATTTGGAAGTTGTCTGTATAAAAGAGACAAATGAAACCATGAGGATGAATATCCCTCAGCTATAATGTATTAATACATAGCGGATTCTTAATATGGCTTCTAGTGGATCATGCAAGTTTACACTAAATTTTGCATGTACGTGCCTATCTATATTTGGTGGGAGAAAGAGTCTATAATTTTCAACAGATTGTTTAAGCAGGCTTAACCAAAATGTTAGGAATTTCTAGGCATAGTAAGAACAGCGGGCTGAGAAAGAAATCTTCAGAACACCAGGGCATCTAAGGAACCTATAGAAGAAGAGGAACCCACAAAAGAGCTAGAGAATACACAGTTAGGCATTAGGAGGAGATCCTAGCGAGGGCAGTGAGATAAAGGTTTCACAGGAGTAGAGAATAACTAACAAATAACCAATAATGTAAAAATTAAAGAGAGGCCCGTTA
Organism: Aselliscus stoliczkanus; assembly: GCA_033961575.1. Taxonomy (NCBI): domain Eukaryota; kingdom Metazoa; phylum Chordata; class Mammalia; order Chiroptera; family Hipposideridae; genus Aselliscus; species Aselliscus stoliczkanus. Next base: position 59,373,433 of record CM066728.1, read on the forward strand.
AGAAAAAGACTTAACACATCCAAGGAACTGACAATGGAACAATCATTGGTGCCTGTGCAGGCAGTTTCAGCAGCTGTGAGAGAAGCCAGGTTGTAGTGGGTTTAGGAGAAAACTTAAAAGAAAGAGTGAAAACTTTGTAGACCCCTTTTTCCAAAAGTTTGGTTGAAAAATACATACAGATTGGTGACAGAAGAGGTACACAGGCTTAAGGAAGGATTTTGTTTTACCTAAGAAAGGGGGATATCTGAATATGTATTTGAGCTGAGCAAGGGGGTGGGCTTGAGATGAAAAAGTTGAAAAAAGGTGAATGGATCTCCTAAAGGCATTGGGAGGAGATGCGGTCAAGGGCACAGGAGGATGAATATGAACAATACAATGGACACCTTGCCCCTTGCAACGGGAGAAAGGCATTTGAGGATGAATATTGAATACAAAATTTAACGTTTTCAAACAGGTCCCAAAGTTAAGGAAGACAAAGTCTGATACTCACAAGATTTTCTTGATGCAGGGACAGGCAAGATAGGCTAGAGAGTGAGAGAACAGTGATGAAAGGAAAAATTTAAACTAGTGTTGATTTGAAATGCTGGTGAAAGCAATGAGAGGATGGCATTTAAAGATAAGTGAACAGAAGTAAAGGCCCAGCACAGGTGGCTGAGCCTGAATTTGTAGTGCGATACTCTGCAAGGTGTGATTGCCTTCAGCAGTGCTCAGCTCCTCAAGCATGGGAACCAGCAGAGAAGGCAACTTGACCACGCATGTAAAGTTGAAGTTTTTCTGGGTTGATTCAGTGGAAGAACCAGGTAAAGAGGGAACAGTATATGCTAGTGAGATTAGCTCAGAGGTCCAGATTAGGTGGGAATGGAAACGATGCCAAGGGAAGGTTTAAGGGGATGGGCAAATAAGGCAGTTTCATGGAATATTAGATATGAAAAAGGGCTAAGAACAACTCTAGTGAAAGGAAGGAAATGAAAGAATGGGGAGACTATGAGATTTTAGAGCTGTGGCCATGGAAGTGAGTACATAAATAAACTTGGAGCTGAACATTGCTGGAGTTTAGGAAGTTAAAAAAAACAAAAAAAACTGAATCTTATAATGTTTGCTGTTTTCCACATGGACACTGAAATCACTTAGGATTATCCTGAGAGTTGGTGGGGATAGAAAGCTCTTTAAAGAATATGGAAGATCAACTGGGAGATTTGTAAATGAAAAGGGGCAAATAGTAGAAGATGGAAGAGCACAGGGATGGTAAATGATACATGGTCTACAGCGCCAAGTCCATCAAGGTCATGAATAAACTAACACACGTGTTCCTGATGAACTAGAACATGTCCTTGGATTCCTTCTCAAGATGCACTAAAAGCAGCCACGGCCAGTGGAAGGGACAGCACGTGAGAAAAAAACCTACCCCACCATATCTGATAGAGCTGAATTGCATGAGCCTCAAAGGAGAAGGGATATTTACATGAGGCTGAAGAAGCAGTGACCAAAATTTTCGCTCTGGGGATGTAGAGGCTGTTGGCAATCTCAATGCCCTGAGCCTTGAAGGGTGGAAGAAAAAGCAGCTTCCATTCAAAGGGTTTCAGGCTTTTTTTAGGCCAAGTTTCCTTTAAAACTAGTTGGTGGAAGCACTGATCTGTGAAGATGTTAACATGTGAGATAGAAGTATGGGAACTGCTCAGCACCCCCACCCTGGGTATTCACAGTGCACACTGTGAGGAAGAAACTATTAACTCAAGATTTCCCATCTCTTTCGCCTGTAGATTTCTTTTGGGGGGGCGCGCTTTTTAACAGCTTATTTCACAGAAGGCAGTAAAGGAAATAATGGGTTAAGGCTTTGGGTGACTTTGTTTACTATGGATGTGTGCTCCTGAGATCATAATGGAAAATCTGAGGAGCTGGGAGAACAGGTTTGGGAAGAGAAAGCACCAAGTACAGGAATGTAAGTACAGAAGGGATGATAAACTGCAGACAATAAACTACTACAGAGGCAGTCCTGAAATGTTTCTGAGATGTGAGATCTCCAGGTTACACACAGACTCCTGGTTGATAAGGTGCTTCAGTGCAGATACAAGTTGAGAAAGTGACATCTAAGAACAGGAGCTAGCTAAGCAAATGGGGGAAGGTGAAGGGAACAGAACATGTAAACGTCTGTATGTAAGAAAAGGTTTATTTGGTAATTGAAGAGCTCTCATTTGACCTAAATATAGGGGTAGAAGAAAGGTACCAAGAGAACTAGTGCAGATATAGACAGGAGGGCCTTGTAGCCCAAGGGCTCAAGAAGGGGTTTGAAAGTGGGAGTGAACTGATCAGATCTGCATTCTGGCTTCCAGTGGAGGCAACAGGCCTTGCCTGGCTGGATAAAGACCAGTTAAAAGGCTCTTAAATTAATCTGGGAGAGACATAATGATAGTAAACAAAGATTGGCAGTAGGGCAGAAGAGGGAGGGATTCAAAAGACTTCTTTATAGTATACTCATTAAAACAATGGGTAGAGCTTAATATGTAAGGGACAGGTGAGAGAAAAGATTCAAGAAAGATGCCCGGCTTTTTGCCTGAGGTGATGGTACAGTATGCTGACTTGAACAAGGAACCCTGGAGGAAGAAGAGGTTTGGGAGTGAGATGAGTTTAGTTTAGCCATACTGAGTCTCAGTTTTAAATGCCTGTGGAATACCCAAACGATGATATCTAGCAGCCATTCTCACATGGATCTGGAACTCTGAAGGAAAGAGAAATGTGGGCTGCAAATACTGATTGTAAATCAACATTACACAGAGATAACAGCAAATTTGATCACCCAGGGAGTAGATACAAAATTAGAATAGGAAGAATGAAATGGTGCAATCAGAGAAATAGTTTTTCCAACTGTATGATGACCCTGAATTTATTGAGAAGTATTCAATCAAAGAAAAACTGAATTTAATTCATAAAGAATATTAATATATTTTGAAATATTTTATAAAATCCAAACAAACCCTTACTTAATAACAAAATTGAACTAAGTAAAAACACTCCATTCTCTAAGCCCTCTGGTTACTTGAGGTTTACTGAACTATTCAAAATGTTAGTTGAAACATAAAATCTCACTCAATAGCCATAGTTTATCTAATTAACAGCACTGTGCCACCAGCAAGATGACTGAACATCAAAGCGCTAATTAATATTTGGTTGAATACTTTTAAAATTATCTAAGGATTAGGTTTTGCTGAAGGGTGTTACATACAATAATAAAAACACTTATGGCTTGATTACAAAATTAAGAACTATACTATATTAAAATGATATCCATCTCAATTCAAATCATGATAATGTGTCATAATGAAATATCACTGAACAATTATCCTCTTCGCTCAAGTAAGAATATTTCAACTCATTAAAAATGAAAATATAACATAATCAACATTTTAATATGTACTTTTCAAGTTGCAATACTCTCAGGTACTCTACCAAGTTCATAGACTAGTAGAGGCAGAAATTAGAATCTTAGAACTTATTATTATGAGATGGCTGAAACTAAGGTCAAAAGTGGAAATAACCACTACTGCAGCTTATTAAACAATAATGACCAGAATAATCTTTATTTTATAAATGAAAAATCTTAGACATGAACTGACTGTTTTCAGACTTAAACAGAACACAGGTGAACTCTCAGTAAAAGGATGAATTCTTACTCTCATCTCATCGTAAACAATGAACTTTTCATTTCTTATTATAGATAAGAGTTAGAGATGAGTCAGAGCCCTTTCGTGTTGTAAAGTATAAGTTGTTTATACATCTATTTTGCTTGAGTCTCTGTGCTAAACAGCTGTTTGATATACATATTTTTTAAGCTCAATCAAACCCTTTTTTTAACTTCTTCAGCAGGGGCTACAGATTAGAAAGGTAGAATAATTTTTTTCCCCCCACCAAGTGAAAGAAATCCTTCTAAACTACAGGTTACCCTAAGACTAGGCGGTGTAAAGAAGCTTAGTCTATTGCTATTAAATATATCTTTTCAGGAAAGCAACCCCAGTGAATTCTAACACCCTGTATAATCATTGTTCAAATGATCCTTATTTAATTAAAAACAATTTTTTTCACTACCACTCTCTGCATTTTTTATGTGATTTTTAATCTAATGCGTGGAGAACTGATACTTTTTTTTTTGGTCAGAGACATTTCTTTTGATGAATCTATAAATCAATGTGTATCAGAGTCATAATGAGACTAAAACACTTTAAGAAATGTAACTAAATTTCCCAGAACTTAAGATCATTTATAAAAATGTGATTATCACAGAACATGCTATGCACACCTTTAAACATTAAGGATCATTTTTAACTAATAAAAGTAAGCAACTTCTTGTCCCTCCTTGCAGCAATTTCACATTATAACTTTAGATTTAGATGCTTTCCTAACAAAACATGCAATTACTCGCTAGAAAGTTAAACTGAACCCATTACCTTTATGAGAATTTGGCTTGAATTCATTTAATTAGTTAATCGCTTACCTAGCAGGGTCCTTGGACAGTGGTCCTCAAATTTTAGAAAGCAAAGAAGCACCCAGGGTACAAATTTTAATGTGGAATTCTAGGCCCAGAGCAGAAAGATTACCTCATTCTGAAGGCCCCAAAATTAGCATTTACAATTAGTACCAGAAATGACTTTTAAGTAAGAATCATGTTAGAAAACTGAGACAAAAGATGGTTCATTTTGTTGGGGCTAGTGAAAAGTCTGGATTTCAAGGCATTTGTCAGCCAGGGTGGGGCACAGCAGGCATGACCCAGGTAATCCAATAAATAGGGAAGCCGCAGAAGAGAGGCAGTCTGTTCAGTCACGACAGCAGCAGGCTCACTGCTCCCTGCTAGTCTTTCCCACTGAAACACATATCCCAAATCAAAGTTTTAAATGGATGCGACACTGTACCTGGACTGGAATTGAGGGGAGCTTTATTGTTAGCTGAGCTTGCCCCGCTATGACTTCTGCAGCAGGAGCTCCAGTTAGGAAGAGGGTAAGAAGGCATCTCACTGTCTTCCACTCTATATTTCCTTCAGAGAAATGAACCTGAGCTGCCCCCCACCCCTGACACACACACACACACACACACACACACACACACACTGGCTTCCAATGCTCATTGGCAATTTTCTTTCAAGGCAGTTGTCTTTCAGTAATGTGATGCTGTGGCCAGAGGTGGAAGGTGAAGCTACATGGAGCACTGCATATGGTGATGTAAAGTCAGCCACAGGATGAGCCTCAGAATAGTAGTCGCAGCATTACCCCGTGCCCCAAGCCCCTGAACCCCTGAGCACTATAAAATATTTCAAATCACACAAAAATACCCCCCTCATTATAGACATAGGAGCGAAAGATTAAACAATAGGAAAGGAAGGGCCTTTCCTGAGTACAGAAAAGATCTTTGTAAATTTGGTTGAACCAGTCAACCTGCTTGCTCTCCAGCCTAACACTGAGCGAGCGTAAGAGTCGTCTAGCATCTAGGTGTATTGAAGGGGATGAAGGGAGCTCGCGCACTCTGAACAGGTCAATATCATCCCTACACAAGTCCCTCCTCTGTCAAAATGAGAAAACCAAAAGCATCAATAACAGTAAAGGGCCAATAAGAAGCTCTTATACCACAGGAAAGAGGAAGAGGGAAAGCTTGCTTTGAAGTAGGCTCACACTGGGAATCAGAAGAAAAACTTAGGAATTATCTACTTTATGTTCCCAAATGAAAAAGAAAAGGGAAATCCAGCCTCTAAAAGCAAGATATATTTAACAAATAGGAAGGTAAAGAAAGTGATCAACACTATGTCAGAAGCTATAGACTCACTGCTGGTCTAAACACAGATTAGAGCTCTGTGTTTTTAAAATATACTACCAAGTACCATTATTTTGTTGGATATAAAAAAAGCAGTTGGACATTTTTGTAATGGAAGTGACATTCCCTTTAAATGTTTCTTCTTGCAAAATCTTCATTGAAAACTAGATTAAATTAATGAGCCTTCTTATTTCCATAAGCTTTTCATTAATTCAGTCAGCACCTACAACATCCTAGCACTTGCTGTGTGTGTCCTTACAGAAAGGAGTGTCAAATTTTTCCTGGGGAAATCAGAGAAGCTCCAAAAAAGGGAGTTTGGAAGACTTAAGTTCCATTCTTAAAGAACAGAATTTTGAAAACTGAATAAGGGGCTACCAAGTGGAGACAATGGCATGCCAAAAAGACGAAATAGATCCTACAAGACAAGGCCTGAAAGGAGTATGCTAAATTAAAAAAAAAGAAAAAAGGCAAAAAATGGCAGTAGATAGAGCATAGGTTGAGTGAAGTATAGGCAGATAAGATCCAAAGGTTACTAGCATCAGAAGGGACTGATTTCAATGGGGATGTTTAGAAATGAGTGGGATCACACTGGGTTATCACAAAGGGGTTGTACAATAGTTTCTTATTGCTGTTTACTGCTCAGGACCAAGGTATAATAGGCATCTTACAATGTATGAGACAGCCTCATAAAAATGCTAATTAAGCTCCATTTGAAAAACTTTGGGAAGTAGGCTGGGGTTTTAAAGGGTCTTAAAAACTTAACCCTAGGGTTCCTAAGCTTATCTGTGAAATCTGCATTCACAATCTGCATTTCAGTCACTAAATATTTACTTCCAAGGAAGCTGTGTGTCTCCTGAGCAAGTGATATGTTGCTTCTTTATTTTAACTATCATAGAGCTCAGAAGTTAGCTGTGTTTCACCTTTAACAATTGTACAACTTTTCATAGTATATATTGCAGTATAACACATTCCAATCTCATCTATCAAAGCTTCATATTTTCTTTATTTTATATGTTATTATATGTAGTTTATAAGCTAACTCTAATACTTTTAGAACCACATAGGGTATAAATTTAAAAATATACGCAAGAGAAATAAAATGGAAAAGAGAAAGAAAACTAGAATCATCATGGGAGTACTTTAAGAGACTTTTAAAAAAGAAAATATATGGTATTTGCCCTCAATAGTTTGTAATCAAATTTGTAAGAAAATAACATTAGAGAATAAAAGACAGCAAAAACTAGTGATAAATTGTATAACCGCTGTTTAAAGAACTAATACGGATTAAAATAATTATAATAGCGGCCCGGCCAAGTGGCGCATTGGTTAAGAGCTGGCTTGGGACACCAGCGGCCCCAGTTCGGATCCCACATATGAGGGCCAGTGATACTGCCCTCTACAGCTAACAACAGCTCCACCTGGAGCTGGGCTGTGCGAGCCCAGAGACAGTGTAGGCTGCAGCCCCTGCTGCAGTGGGGTGCCATAGGCTACAGTGAGTGGCTAGCAGCCAGCGTGAGCAGCTGGCAGCCAGCGTGAGCTGCCAATAGCTGCAGTGAGTGACTATCTAGGGGCCCGCGACTGATCTGCCTCATCCAGAAAGAGCCCAATGATGATACCAACATGGGCCAGTGAAGCAATGTCCTCCGCAACTAGACTGAAGAACAAAGACAGCAACTTGTCTGTTCCCCCTCCCTGGCTCACCAAAGTTGTTCCCCTCCCCCAATTCCCCAGTAAAATCTTTAAAAAAATAAAAATAAATAAAATAATTATAATACCATGTGTTAAGCTCTTACTATCTGTCAAGAACTATGTTAATTTGTTAAATCCTCAAATCCCCAACTCTGTTCCCCTCCGCAATCCTCCAATAAAATCTTTAAAAAAAAAGATACTTACATACTCGTATGCTGCCTACAAGAGACTCCGGTTCAAAAGACATACAGACTGAAAAGTAAAGGAATGAGTAAAAGATATTTCATGAAATTGGAAGTGAAAAAAAAAAAGCTGGAGTAGCGATACTTATATCTGACAAAGTAGACTTTAAAACAAAGGTGACAACAAGGACTTAGTAATCCCATTTCTCAGTATTTATCCGAAGAAACCCAAAACACTACTTCGAGGGAACACATGCATCCTTATGTTCATTGCAGCATTGTTTACAATAGCCAAGATGTGGAGGCAGCCTGGGTGTTTCTGAGTGGATGAATGGATAAAGAGTAGGTGGCACATATATACAATGGAATATTGGTTGGCCATGGAAGGGAATGGGTTTTTACAATCTGTGGTGGCACGGATGGACCTGGAGGGTATTGTGCTGAGTGGAGTGTCAGACAGAAAAAGATAGATGCAATGGGATTTAGCTTATATGTGGATTCTAAAAAACAAAATGAACAAACGAACAGAAACAAATTTACAGATACAGAGAAAATTCTGATGGCTGCCAAATGGGAGGCAAGTTGGGGGATGGGTGAAAAAGGGAAAGGGATTAAGAAGTACATATTGGTTGTTACAAAGTGGTCATGGGGATATAGGGTATAGTATAAGGAATATAGACAATATTGTAATAACTATGCATAGTGTCAGATAGGTACTAGATTTACTGGGGTGATAGATGGGAAGCGGTTTGTGGGGGCAGGGTGAAAAGGTAAAGGAATTAAGAGGTACAAATTGGGAGCTACAAAATAGTCATGGGGATGTAAAGTAAAGCGTAGGGAATACAGTCAGTCAATAATATGGTAATAAGTATGTATAGTGCCAGGTGGGTACTAGACTAATCAGAAGGACCATTTCTTATATAAATGTCCAACCATTATGCTGTGCACCTGAAATTAATATAAAATATTGAATGTCCATTGTAATTAAAAAATTAAAAAGGGGGAAAGGTGAAAAGGAATAAGGTTTAAATTTCCAGGTATAAAACAAATAAGACATGGGGGTAATGTACAACACAGGGAATATAGTCAATAATATGATAGCATGGTATGGTGTCAGATGGTTGTTGGACTTATTATGGTGATCACTTCTTTAGGTATATAAATGTTGAATAACTATGGTGTACCTGAAACTACTGTATTTTATGTTAGCTATACTTTAATAAATTTTTAAGATGACTACAAACAAAGAGTCTGAGAGTACAGATTAAGAATAATACAAGAAAATGGTGGGGAGGAGGGCGAGTTTATAAATAACTTTAAAACTCTAAAGAGATTCCATTTAAACATGGGCACAAGAAACCATTACACAATAAGTTCTTTTTTGAGAATTTTTATGAGTTTGAGTCAAACTGATGGCATATGCCAGGGAACAAGACCTCAAATGCTCCTGATTGTAGGTTGTTGAGTTCTGGAGAGATGATCAAGTTTTCTCCAAAAGCTATTAAATGACAGTGATAGGAAATACCCCTAACTTCAAATCTAAATTCATAGTAGTAAGTATTCCTATGAGATCAAGCACTTTACAGCCTGGGATGCCAGGTACATTCATGAAGCTGTGGGGCCTCTGGCTCTGCATAGTGTTTAGCAACCTCTCCTTAATGATTTTGGGTAGGATTTATTCTCCATCCCCTACTTTCCAATTGTTTTATATCTAGTCTTCTCAGCACAAGGCATTTGTTTCCAAGGAGTAATCACCAAATATTCTCTATGGCACTTTGCTGTTGTGATGGCCCTTGACTATGTTTATGATTCAAACACTCTGCCTGTCAAGCCAAAGCATATCGCTAGGCTGCAAAGATATTAATAATCAAATCAAGCCTAGTCTTAAGAAATCTACTTACATAAACTTTACCTTACTTGCTTTCCCTAAGGGGTTTCTTATCTTTCTCAGAATGTTATAAGCTTTAGGAGCTGCTATCAATTTATAATTTTCACAAAACATTATGCCCAACTTGACTGCCTCATCAGGAGCAAAATCTCAGTTAACCTTATCCTCAATAAAAGAAGGGAAGTGGGGAGTGGAGAAGCAGACAGGGAAGATCAGCTTGTAACATTCTACATCCAAAGGAATCCAGTTTAGAACGAGTGGAAACTGTTGGCAGTCATTTCTTTAGTGTCCTCCATTAAAATGTCAGTAACAATTCTGAAACCTTGTGACTTCAAGAATTGAAACTTGGATTTCTCAATACTCAACATTTATTGTTTTGGTCAAGTTTTCATTTTGTAGATGTTTCCTCTTGTCCATATTTGCCCCTTCAAAAGCAAGAAGAAAGGATTCTACCTGGGGTCCTAGCATAGTGAGTGTTACACAGAGCCTATGTTCTCCATTCGTGAAATGTAGAAACGTAAGCTTTTGCCACTAAAGAGTGGAGGCCATTGTCAAATTGTAATTTTTAAAAACTTATAAACATGATTCATACAAAGTAAACCTGTGGCAAAGATTTATTGAACTCAAATATGAAGGAGCAAGCCGAATGGTAAAAGTTATAAAAATCTTGGAGTAGTTTGTCTCCCAGTCAGAAATAAAAACACTGCATCTCAATTAGACAAAAATTGTAACTGCACAGCTTGGGCCCTAATCAATATTAACGTCAAGCAAAAACATAGTCCTCTATATAATTCATCCTCAGGTGGGCCTGTTAGACAAGACTTTCCATTTTGACTTTGTAAAGACATGTGGCTATCTTTTTGCCTTTTCTGAAATGTTTCTAATTTTTACCATAATGAATGTTTCCATACATTCGTTAACTATTCTTGTATCCCCCCACCCACTCACCCACCCCCACTCAGGGTTTCAGAAACTCTGAGAACATAAACTACTTGGGAGGAAAAAAAAAAAAGTCGGTTATAAATATTAGGTTATTCCTCTTGGTAGTGAATCTGACACCCCAGGAATCCGTAATTTCATACCCGTTGTTTTGAGGTTACAGGGATCAAGATTTGCTATGCCCGTGCACGCTTTAAACACATGGCAGTGGCTACCTCTGTGGAAGGTGAGCTCTCCGTAGTGGCCCAGGAATGCCCATGGCAGACCCCGACCCCAGGGGAAGGGGTGGCACCGACCCTTCCCATCCCCCCCCGCACCCCGCAACTGGGAGACCCCGAGCTGCAGCTGCAGCTGCAGCGCGACATCAGGGACCAGGCCGGCATTTCCCTGGTGGGAGCCCCTTTTCCCCAGCCTTTTGTTCAGGACGGGCTGTTTCCCGCCCACCCACCCCCACCCTTCCTCTCCACCCCAAGAGTGGAGTCAGGACGCTGCGGAAAGCAGAGCCGGGAAGAGGCGGCCAGCCAAGGCGGTGGGAATACTCACCCCGCTCCGCTCGGCCCCTGCCCCGCCGCCCAGCCCAGAGGGGGCGGGGCGACGGGGCAGGGGGAAGGGAGCCGGGCAGAGATACCCGAGCGGAAGCCAGCTACCGCCCCACCAGCAGCCTCCGGCAGGAGTGGGACGGGCCCCCCGGAAGCCTCTGGGGCGACAGGGGAGCCAAAGCCGTAGGAGGCCCACTAGGGGAGGCGCCCGGCCCCTCCCGCTACCGCCGAGGTGGGGACCGAAGGGGAGCATGCGCATGGGGCCTCCGCGCGCCCTGGGGCCGGGCTCGCGCAGGCGGCTGGCGGCTGGGGCCCAGGCCCTGTAGGGGGCGTGGCCTTCTTGCTGCGGGCCACTATAGTCTCCAAGTCCCCCCGCCCATCACCTCTCTCTCAGTCTCGGGAACCAAAGGGCGGTTGTGCCCTCTGCTAGGCCCTGAGGCTGCCCACTGAGGGAGTCAGTGGGTGGGGGCGGTTTCAAGGGCGTCGGCACACTCTCCTCCAACAAATGAGCCAAACAGCTGGAAAATTAAAAGGGTGACCAATGGAGAAAGGGGAGAGCTAGAACAGGGCTGCACTATGCGGTGCCACTAACATCTCTCCACGAGATTGGAGAACCACGCAGGCTAACCTATGCACACTGCACAACTGTAAACACCACCACGATTAAGCACAAGCACAACTACCCCCGTTAAAAACTAAAGGACCAAAGTAAAGGACCGAAGCAGAAGTTAGGAACTTGAGAATTGACAGTAGTACCTTCTATGGCACATAGCTCAGGGAAAAGAAAAAAAAATCTAGTAGCATAAATTGGCGGAAACTGTGAGATAAAAGACTAGAGAAAGATGTAGGAATATTAAAGGTGATGGAACTGAAATAAGGGAAAGGCAACAGCATATATCAGAGAAAATTAGCATCTGCTCCTTTTAACAACAGTTAAACTTGTGTGAAAAAAAAAGTAAACACAGGCAAAGAAGTGAAAGGAAAACCTGCCTTCAAATGCAGTGGATGGTTTCGATCTTGTAGGACAGTTATATAAAAGTCAGCATTGGAGAAAGCAAGGTGATGGGTATACAGGACTCCAATGTACTGTTTTTGCAATTTCCTGTGAGTCTATATTTCAAAATAAAAAGGTCTTAAAAAGCAACAGAATACTGATCAGTGGTGACCAGGGAAAGGGCTGACTGAAAAGCTTGAGGGAAACGGGGTGGGAGGTAATGGAACTGTTCTATATCTTAATTGTTAATTATTATACCACAGTTATATTTAGCAAAGGTAATAAAAGGGATAGATTTTACTGCATGTAAAATAGTTTAAAACTATTTTTTTTTAAAAAGATACTGCTAGTAAAGATGAATTTCCTAACATGTTAGAGCAACTATAGATATACACATTTTGTGATCAATACGGAAATAAAACTTGTGTTCCACGACTATAATTCTATATCACATCCCTTAGCTTAGAGCTTGTCTTAGTTGATGATTCTAATTTAAAGAATTTTTGTTGCCAAATTTAACATTTTTTATGTGTTAAAAAGGAATAATAGACCCAAAATGGAGTCACTTTTGCTAAGCCCACCAATACTTAATACCTAACCTTAATGCAGTTTCAGGAAAAGGTAATCTTGCCAAAATAATCCACTCTAACTTTCTTGTCCCACCCTCTTTCTAGCTATAAAAACCTTTCATTTTGTACAGCTCCTCAGAGAGTCCTTCTAGTTGCTAGATGGGATGCTGCCCAATTCATGAATCACTTAATAAAGCCAATTAGATCTTCTAATTACTCAATTGAATTTTGTTCTTTAACATATGGAATTAAACATTTTTTGGAAATTACTATATGTTTCATTTGACTTTTAGTAGTAGGCATATGTACTTACGATATATAAAGTTGGAGACTTTGGCATGACACTCAAGGATTCCAGTATTTGTATGAAAAACAAAATAGAGGATTGTCAATTTTTAATAACAATCTATAATGCTACAATTACCTGTTTCCTAAAAAAAAAATTTAGAAAATTTTTTGAAGGTTACTGAAAATTAGTTATAAAAGTCTTAATAGGGGCCGGCCGAGTGGCGCGATGGTTAAGCGCTGGCTTGGGAAGCCAGCGGCCCCGGTTTGGGTCCCACATATGAGGGCCAGTGACACTGCCTTCAAAAAAAAGTCTTCCTAGCAAAGGATAAAGTTAATATAGAATCTCAGCAGCATGGTGCTATAGCTAATAATGAATAGCAGTGGGATTGTGTAACTGTGCTGATACTTTGAGGATCCTATTCTTCTTGAGGGTCTAGTTTGTACTATGAAGATTATGAAGATTACAGCGTGTTTCAAGAAATAATACATTTGAACTGCCTGAAAAAAAAGAATGAAGTATTTTAGTAAATTTTGATGTTTACTGTGTTGCTTTTCCACTATTCTTGGTTGGATTTATTTTATTTTGCATTAGAGGACATATGGGAACTATAACCTGTGTTTTAAATTTGTTAGGGAATTCAGTGTTTGAAAGGAACACTCTGCCAGTGATCTGATGTCACTTGGGATGCGTCTCCCACCCCCGATTCCCGGTTCCCCACTGGAAATGGTTGGGAGGACCCTATGTTCTTTTATTTGGGGATGTATACAAAAAAAACTATGCATGTCTATGGCATATCATTCTGGGTTACTGGATTTTAGCCTTGTTCATTGCCTTTAAGCTATTTTGCTGTTCTTTGTAAATTGTAGGTTACAGATATATATGTAACTTCTGTCCTATCTGGTAGTGATTATAATTGACTCCTCCATACTACCCATGGAAAAAATCAATTATGTCTCATTTTGCCTAGTTTCCTCATATTATATGAATTAAGATAGATTCTTTAACATGTATCCATTTTTATATCTGTACAAAAGTAATGACTTCATCTTTTTAAAAAATTATATTTTAATAGAGTCCTCAAAATTTGTACCTAACAACCTCATAGATAAATTCACGCTGTGGACTTTCCATCCCAAGTCTCACTGAAGTGTCCATGACCTCTGAAAGGAAAGACAGTCCAGGGTCTTTGGAGGCATAAGAGGACAGTTGCCAAGCAAACCAAAATCTTGACCAAGAAGGTAGGAGGCCCAAGAAGAAGAAATAAATGAGAAAGTAGATCAACAGAAAACTGTGATAGGAGAATATGCAACACCTTTGGAATATGTGGAGGGAAAAAAGAGTCCAACAGGATATTTGCAGCACTCTATATCCAGACTCTATTGATTGGAAAGCAAAGGGTGGAGAATACAGATGTAACTACAGAGTCTCATACGCTCTTCAAAATTTTTGGTTCAAACACTCTGTGCATTTCTAGGCCCCAAGTTAGATTCCTTAGAACTACACAGCAAGATGTCCTCCCCTGCTAGACTTTCCTCTTGCCAGCCAGCCAGAGAAAAATACCAGGCTGTAATGAGACAAGACCAATGTACACACCCAGAGTCTGCCATTATGCTAGCAAGAATTTGAATGTCCTTGTTTAATAATGACCTGTTTTCTTTAATGTTGTATGGCTATCTTTACTGATCAGGAATTAATTCTGATTGTAGGATTCACTTGTACATTGACATTGGTGTGTTATAATGATTTTTTGCATTAAGACAAGTTCAGTCTGCAGCCCAGGAAGCCTTTGTGCAGATTTAATTCAGGAAGCTGCCCTACATTCAGACCAAATCATAAGTTGCTCCTCAGGCAATGACTCCCTTTAGACTGCCACTTAAAATAAATAACAATAACGTGCACTTGCCCAGCCCCTTCATCTGCATTATCTCATTAGAGAGACAGGAGGCATGCTGTGGAAAGGGTACCAATTTGGAGTCAAGAAGTCACAGAACAAACTTAATTTCTGACACTTGCTTGGCATGTAAATTTTGTGCAGTCACCTAGCCTCCCTGAACCTTAACATCTATATTCTATAAAATGGAGTTAGTAATAATCCCAGCCTTGCAGAGCTGTGGAGAACAAAAAGATATACATTTTCAAGTGTTGGATTAATACATACAGGCACTGGAATAATACAAACATTAATTTGATCATGTAATCTGTGTTTTCTAACATGAAAAGGCCAGGTACAAAACAGCATGTTAGAGTATAACCTCTATTTATGGTCCTGTAGAAAAATGGTAAAAGGTCATAACCAAAAATCAATAATGGCTATTCCTAGGTAAGGGCATTATGAGTGACTTTTCTTGTACATACGTTTTTTTGATATTTCAGATTTAAGGAAAACTAATATGTTATCTATGTGTTACTTTCTATAATAAAAATAAAGAATGCTATCTCCATTTAAAAAAAAAATTAACATTGATGTCTGTAATTTTAAATGGGAGCAAATTATTTATGATCTTAACATTACTAACTATGTAACTGACACAAAGAATGGAACGTTATCTGGATATAAATTATATCCTGTTGTTCTGTAAAGGGAATAACAATGGAGGTAAAGAGGTCAACTTCAAAGGGAGAAAAGCCAAGATGTGATGGCTAGTGAAGGTTGATTATGGGACATTCCAAACGTGCAATTTCCTACCTTCTGCAATCCAGAGTTGGCCGTGGAGAATGCCCCTGCATGGCTCAGTCTTCCTCAAATTAGGGGGCTGATAGTATAAATATGAAGGCCTATATTGTAGAAGGATAAAGAGACATCTTATTCTATATGTACTCAACATACATTAAAAGGCATATTATGGAACATAAATAATGACAGGAAGAAAGAGGACACAGTGAAAATGTTCAGTTCCATTGTAATTACATGCTGTTGTAGTGCTAAATGTGGAGTGAGACAGCCACAGTTAAGTAGTGTTATGACATTTTATGTTTCATTGTTTTGTATTATGAGGCTCTTAAATATTTATGCAGTTTCGTTTGTATGATAAAAAGGAGGTAAAGCTTACTGTCATATAGACTTGTCTCTGATATTGTCTCTTAATATACACATCATGCCCTACTTGTAACAGTCAGATGTTCAGTGGGAAACATCTGATCAATGGGGAAAAAACAGGATTTTGCTCCACTGATTCATTGTGGTGGCCTCATGCTGAAGGCCTAAAGGATGATGTAACAAACAGCCCATGGGTGAGCCCAAGAACAGCACTCGAAAAGACCAGAAAAAATTGCAATGCCTTCTTAGATGCTTAGGAGTTTCACTAATTTCAATAAAACTGTTCAGCCAGAGGTTAATGGCTCGTGTGATGCTTGGCCTACAGATTCCACCAATCAGAAGCTGCCTATGGCTCTAGCCAGGCAGACAGTGGTCTGGGCAGCTGAATGGTGCTTCCTGGAATAAGAACATGAACTCAGGTGACATGAAAGCACTCTACATGTGAGCTACAGCCTTGTCACATCACTGTATGCCTCCAATAAATGCATTTGCTAAGTAGAACGTGAGTTACCTCATTTCATCAGCTTTCAGAAATCTAACTAAAACAATCTGGACTGGCATAGCCAAAAGGCGACATCTAGTCAGCAGCTTAGTGTAGAAGTCCAGAACTCAAAGAAGAGGTCAGGCTGAATATGTATAAGTGGAGTTATCTCCTATACTTACTTAACTTATATTCACTCTACTGCGTGTGCTTGGCAGAAAAACAAAAACATATTTTTCTTATAACATGGCCCTTAACTGCAAGCCAACAACTTCATCTGGTATTCAACTCAAAAAACAACCTTCTGTTCCAATAGCGGAGGAAAACTGGCGGTGTAGGATTTCTTGATTGATAGCACATATATTCAAAATCATGTATACAGTATTTTAGAGGAGATTTTTTTAAAAGGTAATTTTAACTCTACTTTATTTTTGCCATTCACACGGACTTTAGATTCTAACCCCCTCAAAAAAAGGTACTGCTCTATATTTGGGTATCGTTGATACACAGGTGACAGTTGCAGCTATGGTCACAGAAGATACTATTCAAGGAGAATACATAGAGTGAGAAAAGAAGAGATCTGAGAGTGGTATCTTAGGGAACATCAATATTTTAAAAGGGGATTAAGAAATACAAACTTCCAGTTATAAAATAAGGCACAGGGATATAATGGACAGCATAAGTAATATAATCAATAATATCGTAATAACTTTGTATGGTGACAGACAGTTACTAGACTTATTACGGTGATCACTTCATAAGGTATATAAATGTTGAATCACTATGTTGTATAGCTGAAACTAACATAACATTGTACGTCAAGTATAATTTTAAAAATATAGTCAAGGAAAGGCAAAAAAAAAAGGAAATAACCCACAAAGATTCTAAGAGAGTTAGGAGGGGGACAGGAAAGACTAGTACAATAAAAAATGAAGAGGAAAGCTTCCAAAGAGTGGTTAATAGTGTCAAAAATAAAGTAAAGAAAACAAGGAAGATAAATACTGAGTAGAGCGACTATTGGATTTGGAAATTAAAAGACATTGGTGACTGGGAAAAGCAATTTTGATGGTATAGTGTGGTCTAAGTCAGTGTCTGATGGGTTACAAAGTAGAGAGGGAACAGCCATGAACATTGGTTATTACACATTGCTTTCATGCTACAATGGCATAGTTGACTCTTTAGGGACAGTTCACAGTGGCCCATACAGGGATCGAACCAGCAACCTTGGATGGCTCTTTGAAACAATAAATAAAAACAACAAAAAGGACAGTGGCAAGGAGATGGAGGCTTCAAGCTTTTCTGTGAAGAGGAGAAGATAGGGTGGCAAGGAGAAGGGAATCAGAGCCAAGGAAGGACACTTTGGTATTTCATTTTTTTCAGTGAGTGTTACTTGACCCAGTCTATAAACCAAGCACAAGAAATAAGTGGAAAGAGGAGATAATTTAGGCAACACAATCCCTGAGGAGAAAGGAAGGGGTTTAATCCCAAGTACTAATTTGCATGCATTGAAAGAAAGGCAAAGGAGACAGATGTAGCCATCAGAGTGGAAACAAATGCCTTTGTATTTGGGAGGTAAGAAGTGCTCTGGAGGAGGAGTTTGGCAAAGATTGTTTCTACTTCCTCTCTGAAATGGGAAGTTAGCAGAGAGGATTTTCTGAAAGTGAGAGAGGGGCTTGAAAAAAAAAAACACATTTGTAACAGTCTTCAAAGGAAATAAGAGAAGCTGATAAACAGGATATTGGATCTGAGGATACAGTTAAGACTGGTTCCTATATTTGTGCAGGTACTAATTCCTGTATTTTGTGTGTGATTTTTTTTTTTCCTTTTCCAGTACCACTCTCTCAACTTGGATGAGGAAGAATAAAAGATGAATGGAGACTCCAGAATTGCAGGCTTTCAAGATGCTGAAGAGAATTGAAAGGGTAGGGTAAATTAAGGTTGCTGGTAGGAGAGTGATTGAAGAGAGATTCATGGGGTCTGGACTGTGATTTTAAGGGGACCAATAGAATGGGGGGAAAGTTAGGAGTCCAGTAACTAAAGATTATTACAGTGTTAGTAAGAAAGTATGTTTGTAGAAATAGGAGAGGACTGGCAGAATACAAGGGTATGTTTGAAGAGGAGGAGATTGATGTGTGAGATTCCAAGTGTATTAGTTAGTTCCAGGTAAGGACAAGGCCCAAGAGATCAATCCAAGGTGTGTTGCTGAAGTAGAGTGGAAGTGAAGCCATAGCATTTAATAGATCACAGAACTCTGACACTATCATAGTTGATGGGTCATTCATGAAGGTATTAACCTTTCTGTAGGAATTGGGTGGGAGAGAAAGACAGTGAGCTTGGTACCAAAAACCTAAATGAATATGGAGAATTAAGAAAAAGATGGTGATGAAGAGGGTAGGAAATGGTACAGATAGATTGATATAGAACCAACTCAAGAGAAATTTTGGTTGATGGGGAAGTAAAATGATATGAAATTGGCACCTTGGAGCTAGGAGAATGCCAGCAATACTTCTAGGCTATGAGGAAAGGAACCAGGCTAAAGTAAAGTGGGGCCCTTAAGGAAACCTATGTTTCACATAGTTGGGTGTATTAGTCAGGGTTGCCCAGAGAAACAGAATCAATAGGACATATATAGGTATGCAGAAAGAGATTTATTATGAGATTTATTATTTATTATGATATGGCGGCTGAGAAGTCCCACAATCTACTGTCTACAAGACAGAAGGTCAGGAAGCCAGTGGTGTAGTTCTAGTCCAAACCCAGAGCCTGTCGAGTCAATGGTGTAAGTTCCAGTCCAAGTGCAGAGGCCCAAGAACCAGTGGGCTGATGGCCAAGGAGAAGATGACCGTCCCCTCTGAAGCAGAGAAAGCACATTTGTCCTTCCTCTGCCTTTCTGTTCTATTTGGGCCCTCAGTGATGCTCACCACAGCGATAAGGGTGATCTTCTTTACTCAGTCTATGGACTCAAATGTTAATCTCTTCTAGATGCACCCTCACAGACACACCCAGAAATAATGTTTTATCAGCTATGTGGGTATCTCCTTGCCCAATAAAGTTGACACACAAAATTAACCATCACAGTGGGAGTATATCATACTGGCTGTCTCTGGAAAATGGAACTATTAAGCCTGTTAACATTTATCCATTCTTTTCATAAACTTACCAAGAATCTAATATTTGCCAGGAACTGTTCCAGGTGCTGGAAATACCATAAACAAGACAAGCACTGCCCTTGCCTTAATGCACTTTAGTGTCTTTAGTCATCAAGATCCCAGACAAATAAGCAGAAAAAACTTTTTAGCCTGAGCATTTTATGAGGCTGTGTAGATCTGGTTGTTGGAGGAATAGTAAAAGATAAATCAACCAAAGCTTTCCCAAGAAAAAAATATATGTACACAATCTGGCACCATTGATAGTGATAATGTTAGTAAGCCTTCCCACCTCTTTGAAAATGTCACTGATAGAACTGTTTACTAAAGAGCAAACACTAGTTTACTGTATCCTTAGGGGTTATTTACATTACAACAAGGCATAGAATCGATTGATATGGAAATCAGTTAAGAATGCTTTAATAGTGAAACAACCACAGAACTGTATAATGTTATTCCAAAACATAATACCTAAGAAACATGAAAGTTAAATTTAAATGTTATATGCATGCAAGATGGAATTTCCTAGATTTTTTTAGAATCATTATTATGAATTGCTATTCTCAGTACCAAATGATAAGAGCAGTGAAAAGAACTAAAAAATGAATTCTAGGTAGATTATATGTGACTCATATGTAATTTACATGTAACATTCCTTTGACACTTGGCAAGCTTTACCACAAAATAGTATTTCCAATTACAATCAGTAAATTTCAGAGACCAACATTAAATCATTTTGGGTCCATTTTGAAAAAGTTTTCTTACATAGTTAAATCTACAAATACAATCAATGTATTAAAATTTTTCTATTAAAAAATAGTATTATGAAGATAAAATGTAAACTAACAATGTCAAATTATCAGAGATAAAACTTTCCATAAATAACTGTCATAAAATGATAAGATAAAATTGAAAACAAAAAAAACCCAAAACCTTTAAAAATGGATTATAATGTGCTGTGGGAGGTGAGTAAATAAAATGGAAGAAGGAACATGTAGCAATAAAAACTTTTCACAATATATCCATATTCCTAGAGTATAAAACTGTTCGAGCCTCAAATCCTGAAGCCAGCAGCTCCCTTTAGACTTCTCAGCACATCCTCACAAACCTGAGATTTTAGCATAAGCTTCTAGGGCCCAGTAAAGTCTTTGAGAGGTTTGCCACCCCCAGTTTCCCTGTGAATAAGGCTCAGTGAACAAATACCAGGCTGAAACACAAGCTGTCCTTCCCTTAAGAAGAGGGATTTGGCTTAGGATGTGTTTCAGGATTTCAATCCTGTGTTTGCTTTCCCAACCTCCATGTGATTATGCCAGAAGCCCCTTACCCTCCTGCTGCACTGCAAATTTGTCATTGGTACCACTTGTCTTATAGAATATATGCATTCCAGAAAATGTTGATTAATATTTCGTAATATAAATGTTCTCCTGTCTTATATTAAAGAAAATCAGGGATATGGTCCCACAGAAAACATACTTGGGCCAGGTATAAAAAATGATAGCCACTTGGGCATTCAACAACTACTTATTCAATAAGCACAAAGCACTTTGAGCAAAGCAGTATAAAGATGAAGTCCTGGGTCACAAGTAATAGAAACTGATGGCTAATTTTAGCAGGAAAGGAATTTATTGGCAGAATATCAAATAGCTCATAGAATCAACAGGAAGACTGAAGAACCAGGCTAAAAAACCAGGCAGGAATGAAGGGCAATCAGACATCAGGGACCACAACAAGGTCACATCCAAGCATGGACAGGATACTACTTACTGCTGACCCACAGGTAAAGACACTGCTAGACACTGTGCTGGACCCGCTGGCTGCTGGGAACATGTTGTAACCACCCTTATCCATTTAAATTATTCGTTTCAGATGCAGATTCCCAATTCTGATTGGCCAAACCTGGTTTTCATGCTCACATCCTCACTGCTGGGGTCAGGAAGAGGGAATAGCTGGCTAATTTTGGGGCTTTTGGAGGGGGAGTTACAGCGCTGGTGCTTATCAAGACTCACACAATGGGGAATTTCCTTCAAATAAGAAGTGAATTTAGATGCTCCATGGCCAAAGAAATTATAAATGCCCACTTCAGTCCACAACTTGCACCATCTTAGCATACACTCTTTCCCGTGTACTTCCCCAAAGAGACACTGTGGGCATCACTGCTACAACTTGTCAGTATGCCATATTTTTTAAAGGGAGGTCAGCATGATATACCAGATAATATTCTCATTATTCCCCCTCTCTCCTCTTAGAAATTAATTTGTTCTCCATAAAGACATTTGCTACTGATGCTGATTTTGAGGTAATATTAAGGTAGATCTTCTATATAGCATTAATATTGGGGAGATGGTTATTATAATGAGGCCATGTTCCTAGAAGTGAAAAGATCAATTAAAAAGACACACTTTTGTTCAAGGTAATAAAGAATATAATAGCAATACATAAAGTGGAAAGACCAGCCTAAATTATGCAATAAAAAGAGTACAAAAGGGTACTTATGCTAGCATTGCATTAGAATCGCAACGATAAATAAGATAGAGTCCTTGCCCACCAAAAACTTAGAGGATAGCAGAGTGACAGACATTTGAATAGGTCTTTGGAATGTAGTGTGAGAATTGCGGTAATGGAAATATATACTGAGTCTGATGGAAGCATGTAGGAAATACCCTAATCTCAAATGTGGTGGGCAGGGAGGTGGGATAACAGGAAAGACTGACTGGAGAATGTGAGGACATTACAACTTGAGTTGTCTTCTGAAGGATGAGTAGGAGTTAGCGTCTATCTTGCTAGTATATTTTATATTCAAGAGCAATAAATCACTCAGACAGCAATTATGCTGCATCTTTATTGAGAACAGCTCCAATGGCACCCTTTATTTCACCTATTATAGTACTTAACATGCTCTATTGTAATCACCTATGTGCTCCTGTCTATCTCTCCACCAACCTTTAAGTTCTGCGGTGATAGGGAGGGACCACATCATTCCTGGTCATACTGGTATTCTCACCTTCTAGCACATTGCCTGGCACAGGGTGACAAATAAATGTTTGCTAAAGGAAAGAACAACATCAAAACATTTTACACATGGACATAGAAATAATTGCTGGTGAAACAATCTCAACAATTAAACTACTGTTAAACTTCAGAGGCAGCTTGTATATAGCTTACTTTTAGTTGGTACTTGTGATGGTAAAGTCATAAAACTAGGCTTATATCTTTGATCTGCTGCAAAAGATTCAGGGATTCAGCTACTGCTTACTAAATAGAAATGCAAAAGAGATTAAGAGTAATGGTGTTCATATCTTTTTTTACATAAAAAGAAGGGCTAACTGCCAGTCTTTACTTTCCCATTAAGCTAAATGACAAGGAGTCCTTAAAAAGAAAACCCCAGATGTTTAAAAGGAAGTACTAACATGTTGCAACATAATAGGAAAGAGAAGTTGAAAGGAATCTAATAGTCCTATTTTAGCTAAAGAAGCAATGAACTCAACTTGAGGGTTAATGCTTTATGATGCACAGAAACTTATTGTGGTCACATGGAAAACAACGTCCTACTCTATAAAAAACATTGGTATTTATAATAAATTAAATCCTCAATAAATGATACTGATTTGTTTTGGAATTATTAAAATATTTCTGGGCTTCACCCCCCAGAGTTTCTGATTCAGTAAATCTGGGATAAGGCCATGAACTTGTACCTCTAACAAGTTCTCAAGTATGTTGATGCTGCCTTGAGGGACTATACATTGACAAGTGGACTACAGCAATCCGTTGCTTTTTACATAGCGTTAGTGATTTCACTCATTATTATATCCCTCCATTCTTCATTCAGGT
Source organism: Aselliscus stoliczkanus (assembly GCA_033961575.1). Classification (NCBI taxonomy): domain Eukaryota; kingdom Metazoa; phylum Chordata; class Mammalia; order Chiroptera; family Hipposideridae; genus Aselliscus; species Aselliscus stoliczkanus. Next base: position 59,396,807 of record CM066728.1, read on the forward strand.
TTAAGCATCTCTCCCCATCTTAGAACATTCAAGACTTCCTTTCCTTTTTTTTGAGAAATTTTATTCGGAAACAGTGTGCTTTTCCAGGACCCATCAACGCCCAGTCAAGTAGTCGTCTTCAGTCTAGTCGTGGAGGGCGCAGCTCTACGGCCCATGTGGGAATCAAACCTGCAACCCCTGTGCTGTAACCACCTGAGCTAACTGGCCACCCCTCAAGACTTGCTTTCACCAACTTTTCTTTTGGGAGTCTTTTAGAAATGCTTCAACACAAATAGCCATGGACCATTGTAATAAACATACATTTTCTTTTTATTGTATTCCCTTAATAACAGGAAGGTGAAAGTTCATAATATTAGAATATGATTTTATTAGGGATCTCCACAGTAACAGAGCCAATAGGATTGATTGATTGATTGATTGATTGATTGATTGATTGATTGACTGATTCATTGATTTACTTACTTATTGGAAGAGATTTATTGTGAGGAATCGGCTCACGGATTACAGAGTCTGAGAAGTCCCATGGTCTGTATTCGGCAAACTGGAGATTCAGGAAAGCTGGTGGTATGATTCTAGTTCAATCTCAGACTCCTGGAGCTGATGGTGTAAACTCTAGAGCAAGGACAGGAGAAGACCTATGTTTCATTTCAGCAGGCAGGCAAAAAGTAAGAGGGGTGAATCTCTCCTTCCTCTGCGTTTTTATTCTAGTCAGGCCCTCAACAGATTGGCTGATGCCTATCCACATTGGAGAGGGTGATTTACTTTATTGTGTCCACTGGTTTCAATGATAATCTCATCTGGAAATGCCCTCATAGATACAACCAGAAATAATGTTTAACCTGGGTGCCCTTGTCCAAGTCAAGTTGACACATAGAATTAACCATCATAATGATGAAACATTAAAGTCAAGATTTGGTATTTCCTTTTCTGGAAATATGACAGTTGAAATAACCTGAAGACTCTACTATAAGAAATACTGGGGGCCGGCCAAGTGGCGCGGTGGTTAAGCACTGGCTTGGGAAGCCAGTGGCCCCAGTTCGGGTCCCACATATGAGGGCCAGTGACACTGCCCTCAAAAAATAAATAAATAAATAAAGCTGCAAAAAAAAAAAAAAAAAAACTGGAAAAATATTACTTTAAATCCATAATTAAAAGGCAGTTTTTTTTTATGATTAAAACTCAGAACTTAGAGTCACAATGTGTAGATTTGAATCCCAGGTCTGCCAATTAATAGCTGCATGACCTTGGGCAAGTTAACTTATCTGTGGCTCAGTTTTCTCATGTGTAAAGTTGAAAAAATATTATTATATAATGTATGGAGGTTTATATGAGGATTAAATGTAAAATGCTTAGAACACTATCTAGACCATTATATATACTCTATAAAAATATTAGCTGTTATTATTGTTGTAGTTGTTATCATTATATTGTTATCTGTCAAGAAAATATGGGAAATATACAGGTATTCAACTAAAATAGAAAAGAATATCCAACCAGGCACTATGATCTGCTTGTCTCAGCAATCTAAGAACTTGAGTTTTTTACACCTATATAGAAAGATCTGCCTAAAGCTGTATCCCCAATAAAAGAGTCAACAAAATTGCCACTTACCAGATAAGAAAGTTTATTTACATTGGGCTGAGATCCAGATAGAAAAGTCTCCCTCAAAAATCTAAAACCAAAGGCCTTTGACTTTCATGACTATGGAGTTCAAATTTATCCTACTACATGCTCCTGGAGACCTTCAAATAGAGAAATTAACATAAAAATTAATCCTAGGCCACTGATATCCCTAGGATACCTCAAAGAGGAACATATAAAGCCTTTGGGAAGAGATACACTTTAACCGGACTGCCCAGGATTATACAGATTAAACCTCTCTGAAAATGAGTTTAAAATATAAAGTTACAAAGCATGTATGAAAATAATCCACCATTAGATAAAGTCAGCAGAGATACAATAAACATCAAGATTTAGTACTAAGAATTTGATATCATTAAACAACCTAATATAGTAATCTATAGTATAAAAATATGACTATATTAAAGATATGAGAAACTTCAAATTCTATTTTTAGAATTGAGAAACTATAAAAAGAAAAAATTGTCTTGAAAAACAGAATTTCAAGAAGTGAAAAATACACTCACTAAAATTTTTCACAGTCATAGCTAAAGAGACAATTAGTGAACTGGAAGATAGATTTGAAACAATTACAGAGAATGCAGCAACTACAGAGATAGGAAATACGAGAAGTTAGCAGTCAGATGACAGACCATCCTGTTTTGCCTGGGACTTTCCTGGGTTTAGTACTGAAAGTCTCATATCCCAGGAAAGTCCTCAGTCCCAAGCAAACTGGGTAATTGGTCACCCTACTCAACAGATACGAAGAATATAATGAGAACGACTGACATAAGATTTCCAACATGAAAGAATATTAAGAATGGGAGAGAGGAAACACTTAAAGAGATAACAACTGTGAATTTTCCAGAATTGATGAATATGAATTCTAAAAATAACAGAAAAAAAAAAACCCTTAAGATTTAGCGATCACAGATACCAAGAAAATTTTTTAAAAATTATACCCAGGCACATTACAGAGAAATTGCAGAACAGCAAAGACAAATGGTAACTAATCTGAGTTACCATAGAGAGAAAACAGATTATCTACAAAGGAATAAAAGGCAGAGTGCCAGGAGGTAGATAATATAAATATTGTACAGAAGTCAATGACAATAATTGCAAAGACCTGAGATGAAATAACTCATTACCAAGAATTTACACTCAGCCAAAAATTACAAGTTAAGGCAACACCCTACTCCTACCCCATGAAAGGCTACTCTCACTCTCACTGCCATAAAGGGAGGCAGCACTCCTGGTTCTGGCCCAGCCTCACCGTGTATCCTACCACACCCCAGACCAAGCTTGCCTCTTCACCAGAGAGCCAGAGACCGGGAGCTCATGTACCTGCCGACTGCCTTTGCCAAATGCTGTTGCTGGCGTTCACCTTGAGCCTCTTTGTACAACCAAGGGAAATCCACAGTAACCAAAGTTGAACAGAGAGCTGAAACCAGAGTGGTAAGGAAATACCACAGACTACTCTGAGTTATTTTCCAATAAAAGGAACCTAGAGCCTCATGATTAATGGCCACATAAGAGACAGGAGAAACCGTGAACCCATGGCATAGAGAGTCACAATTGGGACCTTTACAAGCCAAGATCTTAGAAGGGCTATTGTGAGAGGAAGAGAGAGAAGAATCTCGGCTGGAAAATAGAATCATTAAAGGAAAGTTGCCTTTCCCAGGCCTCATCATGGGGTAAAGGAGGGGGAAAAAAAATTATCCAGTGAATTCATAAGCACTAATCTGCCCACACATGGCTTTGGTATTCACATTAATTTGTGTGGTCTAGGAAAGTTCATGCGAAATGCTTCTGGTTCAATAGTGCCCTAGGGCATCAGGTAGAAACGAAGCAAATCCTCACTACAAAAATCCACCTTCAGTTCAGGCTTTGCCAAACTTAGTTCTTCCACCAAAAATATAAAAGTGTCGTGTGTGTGTGTGTGAGTGTGTATGTGTGTGTGTGTTTTACTCATGTAACTTAATAGCTCTTCTGATGAGTATTATGAAACTTTGCTATTCAAGCAGCTTAGTATATCATTAGAGCTAAAATTGAATTCCTTTTAGAATTCAGCAGTTACCAGCCTACTTGCTCAGGTATACGTTGCTAAAATTTCTTGCTCCATATTTTGAAAAGGCATTATACGATGTTCAATGAACTCTTTCATTTGTGACAATTCATGTTTGACATTCTAAAAATTTAAGTCATTTGACTTACAGTTTTTATAAAATTATATAATTCCCTGGATCTTTAATTATATACTTTCCAAGCACTATATAGCAATCTTTCCAAAAGGCTTCTTGTATTCAAAATAATAATCTTATTTTTAGTGTTTCCTCAACAACTACTAGCCTCTAATAAAAGTTGTCATGATTGTTGGGTTTTTTTGTTTTTAGTTATATTCAGATACCCCCTTTAAGAACTAGCACAGTATGAGTCATGTGATGAATTGCTTAATGTCTATATGACTAGGGAAAGAGAAGGAAGGAGGAATTCAGGGTATGGACACGTATAGAAAGAGGTTGTTGTTCTGGTTGTTAAACATTGGCTTAGATCCTGAAATGTTTTGGAACTATAAACCAAATGTCCCCAGGCCTCACCTATGTGGCTTCAGGATGCTATCAACTTTCATAACAACAAGACCTCAGCACCTTGCCAGTATCTCCCTCTACTTTGAGCCATTCTGGGAGCCCCTGGGGTAATTCAAATACATTAAAAAGCCTATAACCTGTTGTTTTTATACCCAATCTCTTCAGTACATGCACTGTGTCTGCAAACTCCCGTGGACCCCACAGCCTCCACTGGAATACTTTCTCTGCTCTCCAGAAGGAAGCTGCCCTGCCTAGGATGCTATCTCCTGTGACAAAGCCTTTGAGGCATCACAGTGACACCTTCAATCCTCCTTACATTGATCTAGGTTCTTTAGATGCAGAAATGAGGAGAATGACCTTTCCACAGAGATTGGTCCTGACCTCTGGGCAGGGCTGGAGGGTCAGATGTCACTGTGTCCCCTCCATCTCATTGTTGCTTCAGTCCCTGGCCCCAAACGCAAAGAGAACTCCTCTACTTACTCCTCAAATCACTTGGTAAATTAATGCATGCATTCCAGTTTAGGCTCAACTGGGATATCTACTTGCAAAATGATTTCTGATTTATATATATTTAGTACCTATTTTTTTGTACAGGGTGATGGGCTAGGAGTTGTGATAGACTTAAGGAATTAGAGGCAACTACTCAGGCATGAGATTGACATGTTTCTACCTGAAACAGATGGCCAAAGAGTCCAGTTGTAGCATCTTCTTTTAAAGAGTCTTTTGAATCCTAATATCAGCCCTGTTACATTTTGAAATTTGATATTTAAAAATCTGACTTAGAACAATGGAGACTATGCCAAATAACGAAAAGCCTAAATTGCTCCCAAAGGTTAATGAAATGATGGTGAGGTTTATTATTCAGGAAGATAAATAAAAATCCAAAGCAGTTTAAATTGAATACATGCCTGAGGAGCCATCATCTCCTGGTGCTTAAGCTACCACGGAGTCATTAGATACTTTTGGAAGCTGCATTAATTCTTTTAATAAGTTTGTGCCTTGAGCAGTACATGTCTAGGACTGAAAGATCATGGATCCTTTAATGAGCATACCTTATCACCTTGTCCTATGATTGCAGATGACAAGATAGATGACCTATGATAGAAGATGACAAGAGCTCTGCATGACTGTAGACAAACAAATGATTCATATCAGAACAGACAACTGGCCAATGATTATACAGGAGAAACTTAAGTCATAATGCTGACACCTAAAAGAGTGGTGCTCTAGCAGAGGGAGAAAAACCATGACAGAAGTAGTTTCTTATGGTATGGGAACATACACCAGATGGATACATCTAACATTACAAAAAAAAAAAAAAAAAAATTCTACATCCTGGATTGCTCTTCCAGTTCTAAAAACTGTGGGATGCATATCCAGATATGGGTGTTTTGGACCTGTGCTGTCCAATACAGTAGCCACTAGCCACATGTGGCATTGAGCATGGGGAATGTGGCTAGTCCAAACTGAAATGTGCTGTAAGTGTAAAATAGATGCCATATTTCAGAGACTTATTAAAATAAACAATGTAAAAGATCTCATCAGTATTTTAAAATATTGATTACAGTTGAAATCAGGATATTGTGGATATTTTGGGTTAAGTGAAATATATTTTTAAAAGTAATTTAACATGCTTCTTTTTTTCATTTTTAAATAGGGCTACTAGAAAATTAAAAATTACATTTACATCCTGCATTATTATACTATTGGACAGCACTGGCTTAGATATAACTATATTTACTGTATTTAAAGATAATAACCTGAAGCTGGCCCTTTTGTGTTTAGATAAAATGTCCACTAATACCACATCAACACGGTTATTCTCATAAGCAAGTGTCACTATTCTCAGTGTTCAAGGAGACAGATAAATAGAAACTTGTGCCATTGATAAGACCAATGTTCCATCATTGCCCTGGAATTCAGAAGAATGTCCACCATGGAGAAGCCTACACAACAAAGCCACTTACAACTTTCATGCCATGACTTCAGCTACATGAACTAGCAGAAATCGCTAAATTAGATAAATTCTAGAGATGATCCCAAAAATATCCTATGGCTACTAAAGAACTGGTATTATTTGACTCACTTTGAAAGAAAAATTCCACAAAAATGAAAAGAATATATTTGTGAGCTCCTGGAGTTAGAAGACTGAATAACAAGGTCAATGGCACTGAAAACACCTTTGTTATAGACCTAATTATGTTCCCCTTCCCAATTCATAGGTCAAAGCCCTCACCCCTAGTGTGACTGTGTTTGAAGACAGGGCCTTTAAGGAGGTAATTAAAGTTGAATTAGGTCATAAGGAGGGGCCCTAATCAAATAGGCCTGGTGTCCTTAGAAGAAGATGGGACACCAGACCAGGCCTCTCCCTTCTACCCCTCATGACTCCAAGTGAGTGCAGAGGAAAGGCTAGGTAAGGATGTAGCTAGAAGGTGACAGTCCACAAGCCAGGAATAGAGTCTCACCAGAAACCAAATTTGCTGGTACCTTGAACATGGACTTGGCGACTCCAGAACTGTGAGAAATAAAGTTTGTTGTTTAAACTAGTCTGTGGTATTTTATTGTGGCAACCCAAGCAGAATAATACATCTCTTAAAGGGAACTCTGGGAAGTTTGTAAAATCAGTCTCTTGGGTCTGGAACCACCTTCTTTGGTTGCTGATGTGACACCACATAATGGATATGTGTCCTGGTGTCTTAGCAAAGAAATACTAAAGAAGTCAGCAGCAGTGCTGGTGAGGTTGTGGAGAAAAGGGAACCCTGGTGCACTGTTGGTGGGACTGCAGATTGGTGCAGCTGTTACGGAAATCAGTATGGAGGTACCTCAAAAAACTGGAAATGGAATTAGCATATGACCCAGCAATTCCACTTTTGAGTATCTATCCAGAGAAACCCAAGACGCTAATTCCAAAAAAATATATGCACCGCTAGGTTTATCGCAGCACTATCTACAATAGCCAAGACTTGGAAACAACCGAAATGCCCATTGGTAGATGACCCGATTAAGAAACTGTGGTACATTTTTACAATGGAGTATTACTTGGCTATAAAGAAGAATGAAATTGTACCATTAGCAACAATATGGATGGACCTAGAGAACACTACAGTAAGTGAAATAAGTCAGTCGGAGAAAGGCAAATACCATATGATCTCACTTATATGTGGAATCTAAAAAGCCTTATGTGGAATGAATGAGCAAAGTAAACAGAAATAGTCTCAGAGATATAGAGGAAAAACTGATGGTTGCTAGTTGGAAAGAGGGTGGGGATGAAGGAGAAGGGGAAGGGATTAGACAGCATAAATAGGTAACTACAATATTGCCACAGGGATATGAAAGACAGTTTGGGGAATATAATTAATAATGTTGTAAATATTTTGTAGGGTGTCAAATGGTCACATGTCTTGTTAGGGAGACCACTTCATGAATGGGGTAGAGGCTTGATCACTGCACTGTATACCTGAAGCTGATGTTGTATAATATTGTATGTCAACTATAATTGAATATATATATAGTCACAGGATGTGGAGTATAGTGTGGGAGTGGAGTTAATAGATATGCACGATATGATGATATGGGGGGAGTTGGGGGTCAGATTGGGGGACGGGAGTTGTCACTTTGAGGGGTAAAAAGTATAACTATTGCACTGTGTTGTACACCTGAAACTAATTAAAATAAATAAATAAAAAAAATAAAACTACCCAAAAAAAAGAAAAAACCCAAAAGAAGTCAGCAGCACTCCAAAGTTCAAGTCTGGTAAATTTCTCATCCCTGAGAGGATATATTTTGAAATTTTCAAATTGCTGCAAAAGAACTGCTATGATATCTATATGTTCCATGGGACCTTTCTAAAATTTTTCTTGCTGAAAAAAGACCTCAGAATATTCAAAGAAACATAAAACCTTAGCTGTAGATGTCATTCTAATATAACTATTAAGAGATTCTAATCTTGTTCTTTTACCTTGTGCTCAAACTAGCCCTTAATTTAATATATCTTCACCTAAGTAGTTCTCATTAATAAGAATATGCTCTAAAATCAGGTTATTATCTATACTAAATTAATGCAATGGAGCATTTATTTTAATTCTAGACAGGTGGGTATCAAACTTCTCTGGCCCTAAGAATCGTGTGTGGAGCTTATTAAAAATGCAGATTCTGGGTTCGCATCACATGGGGATTTTGACTGGAGAAGTATCTGGGGTGGGGCCAGACCTTTATATTAAAAATACACCTTAGGGGTTCCTGATCTAGACATTCCCTAGACACATGTGAGAAACAATAGTCTAGGTTTCAAGCAAATTTAAAGCACAAGTTATCCTGAATTTAAATGGAACGTACTTAATGTTGTCAGCATGCTTGCCATTCATGTAGTTATACTTTGAAATGCATGCAGGCCCTCATTTTTCACTCTCCGTTATATCCCCAACAATGGCAATTTTACTGAAAAGGTTATGTATGTTAACTTTATTTACTGTTTCACACACAAACTATGTTCTAAAACTCATGTCAATACTTCATCTGAAGGGGTATTATTCAAAAGGTGTAAAGAATATTTGCATTCCACAGTACGTTTTGATCTAAAGTGAACAATGAAAGAATCAGGGAAATGAATATTCATTCACACAAGTTTATATTTGTGATGACATTAGTGAAATGCATTCATTTAGACAACAAATACAGGTGTGTGATATTGTGCTAGTGTGAAGGGAGAAACAGATGCATTAGAGAGAGATCTGTCCTCAAGGGGCTTCCAGTCTACTGGGGCAGATAAGGCATGGGCACAGATACTGACACGGAAGAAAAGAAGTGCTACACCATCAGAAGTACACATTGAACACTGCGATTTTAGGGAAGGGAACATTCAGTATGATTGCAGTAAAGGCTGAATGTGGGGAAATGGCAGAATATGAAGCCACAGAGGTAGGCAAGGGACAGACCATGAAGAGTCTTGTTTGCTCAACTAAGGAGTTTGCTATTCATCCTAAGAGTTATGGGGAGCCACTGGAAGATTTTAAGGGAAGAGGTGACATGCTGTCACTTCATCAGTAATTACTGAACACTTGCTGCATATCCAGCACGGAGGGAAACCAGTTACCTGTGGAGCTTTTAAACTGTCTCTGAGCCCAGTCCCTGCCCAGACCTACCCAAGCAGTGGATCTTCAGAAAAGCCATGATGTATGTTTGCAACAGATGGCACTAGTTCATTTTTGGAAGTACTAGGGTCATTTGTATCTATGCTATTGCTATGTCATTTGACAGCTGATAGTTCTAGCTTCATTCTAAAAAAAAAAAAATTTGAGTGATTTGGTTGTTTTGGAGATTTTACAACAAGTTGAAGATGGAAGACCAAATGTTGCATTTTTGCCATATTTTACTGTTTTACTTCCATAAAGGGAAGAACGTGCATCAAGCTTGTGAAAAGTTGCATCAAGTTCATGGTGACAATGCTCTACAAGAACATCAGTGCCAACGATGGTTCACGAAATTCCGTGCTGATGATTTTGATCTCAACAACGCTCCTCGGTCAGGGAGGCCCACCAAGGTTGATGACGACAAAATAAAGCCATTGATCGAGTCAAACCCATGTTACACGACACAAGCGATTGTAGAAGCAATGAATATCCATCATTCAAGCATTCACGACCATCTGAAGAAGCTGGGATACGTAAGCAAGCTCAATATTGGGGTTCCACATGAACTCAAAGAAGTTCATTTGACGGCGCATATAAACATCTGCGATATGCTCATTAAATGTGAGGAAAACGATCCTTTTTTGAAGCGACTGATGGCTGGTGATGAGAAGTGGATTGCTTACAACAATGTGGTGTGCAAACAGCTCTTGGTCCTGACGAGATGATTTGCCTCAAACGACATTGAAAGCAGACATTCATCAGAGGAAGGTTATGCTCTCAGTGTGGTGGGATTTTATTTTATTTTTTTATTTTATTTTATTTATTTTATTTTATTTTATAATATTATTTTATTTTATTATCTGAGCCATCCTGCCACCTGTTGGCAGCACAGTGGCTGCTCAGCTCAGGCTGTTGCTCAGAGCTCAGCTTGCACTCTTGAGAGAGCTCTTAACAGACTGAGCCACTCGGCCTGCCCTGTGGTGCAATTTTAAAAGAGTCGTGTTTTTCGAGCTCCTACCAAAGGAACCAAACAATCAATTGGAATGTGTACTGTGGGCAATTGGACAGTTTGAATGAATCCATCACCCAGAAATGTCCAGAGCTTGTTAACTGTAAAGGAGTTGTGGTCCATTGCGACCATGCGAGACCACACACGTTTGATCACCCGTCAAAAATGATCAGAGCACGGGGCCAGCCGAGTGGCTCAATTAGTTAAGAGCTCAAGCTCTGAGCAACAGGGTCACTGGTTCAATTCCCACATGGGCCAGTGAGCTGCGCCTGAGCTGAGCTGCCGCTGGGCTGCCAACAGGTGGCAGGATGGCTCAGCTGGTGAGAGCATGTGCTCCTAACAACAAGGTTTCTGGTTCAACTCCCGCATGGGATGGTGGGCTGTGCCCAACTGCAACTAAGATTGAACATGGCACCTTAAGCTGAGTGACTGCGAGCTGCCAACTGGCAGTCAGGTGGTGACTGGACTTGGAGCTGAGCTAGCTGCACCCTCCACAACTAACATTGAAGGACAACAACTTGGCTGTTCATCTTCCCCAATTAAAAAAAAAAATGATCAGAGCTTGGGTGGGATGTGTTGCCACACCCACCATACTCGCCTGACCTTGTGCCATCAGACTTCCACTTGTTTTGCTCTCTTCAAAACTCCTTGTATGGTATAACGTTCAATTAAGGTGAGGCTGTAAATCAGCACCTTGTTCAGTTTTTCACAAATAAAGACAGGTCCTTCTATGAACAAGGAATTGTGAAGCTCATTGAAAGATGGCAAAAGGTTATCAAACAAAATGGGAAATATATCATGGATTGATCTTTGTTGTTTATATAAATACATGACCTTTGAAAAACATAGACAAAATAGGTCATGACTTTTCCAAAGACCCAATAGATAGGGCTGGTGAACAGTACTGTGCTGTTTAAGATCCCTCCCAGTGATTCTGATACATGGGCAAGTTAGGCAACAACCATCGAAGGGTGTATTTGAATATGTACATATGAAAAAAATCTTTGCCAAAGGTGTCTTCACCTGGAGAGCATTTAAGCAAAGTAATTGAGCTAATGATAAAAGTACTTATGTGGCAAATGTTGCTAAAATCAGCAGGGTAGGAGGCAGCAGCAGAAAAGCTGGAAGGTGAGGTGGGTCAGTTGACTGGGTCACTTAATTCTCAAACACGGAAGACACTCCAAAACAATTATTTTAGGGGACTGTTTTGTCTGTGATGTCAACTAGAAGAAGAAACTGGAGGCAGAGACACCAAGAAGAGCTGGACACTGTAATTTAAGCGTAGGATTATGGCAGAAGGCTGAGGTGATGACTGAGGGGATGGAGGAAAGTAAATGAATCTGAGTGACAGTGTTTGGAAACTGCCACATGGCCTATCATGTGTGCCACTAGTGAGAAAGGAGAGAAACACAGAGGAAGGGAGGAGGAAATAAGGCAGGAGAGAAAGAGCCTGGAGGAGGTAACGATGAAACTTGCATTGTAAGACGTGACAGTGGTATCTAGAAATGTAAACTGCTAGTTGTTTGTACAGGACCTGGAATATAAAGCATGTGAAATTGCATTGAAAGTGGCCATTTTGTAGATGGAAAACTTAAGCATAAAATGGCAAATATTCTAAAATGTCAAGTAAAAGTGGCAACTTGTGACTCACACTTGAGGTTTATTATGGGTATTATTTAAAAAATAAATACCATACCCGCAGTCTTGTTACTATTTTAAGTTATTAGTATAAATTATTTATAGTATATATTCCTTTTTTTTTTTCATTAAAAAAACTAAAACTATCCCTCTCCGCTCCCTTACCCCTTGCTTTTTGGCTGGAAGTCAATTATGATAACAAGGGTGAAAAGGAAATACGGAGCCTCTAGCCAGGGCCTCCTGCCAGGGACAGATGCGCTCACTCTCTGGTGCTTCCGAAGCACAAAGGACACTGAAGCTTTAAACTAGAAGCCTGAAAGAAAATAAGGCTGAATACATGTGTGCAGGCTGTGCACTGCGCTGCTCTGGAGCGCTGTTCACCTCTGTAGATTTGTATATTCAATGTCTGGCAGATGGAATTTAAGTGTTTGAAGAAGGGGTGCTTTCTTCATATTCTCACTAAGGCACTTCATTGGCTAGCCACAATGCTGAAGGAAATCCCCTTTTTTTTTTCAGTGTTTCTCAAAACATGGTCTTGGGACTAACTACATTAGAATCCTTTGTGAACTGACTTAAAAATTTAGATTTCTGGATCTCGCATCAGATGTCTGTTGTGGTCCTTGAAATCTGCATTTTTCACGACCATTAGTAAATTCTCACATTCTATTTCAATAGAATTTTTTAATTACTTGGCAGATGACCTCATCTTCCCTCAAGCAATCATAATAGCATAAAGAAGTATATATATTTTAACCATTTTACTATAAAAATAAAAGGGACAGCACACCAGTGCCTAATTGCTCTTCTGTCATAAAATAAAAATGCGGGAATAAAACTAAAGATGTAATTGGTGAGAAGTGAGGCTACAACAATTTTAATGTCAGAGATACAAAGAGGTGCCTCAAAATAATGTAGGAAATGACTTACTGGGTCACATGTTTGATCTGCCCAACCCAAAATGTCAAATTTATCCCTCTTCGTGACCTTGAAGTCTACACTTAGTATTTTTCAAACATCCCTAAACTTGCCCATTATGAATCATTGATGAATACTTACAGACACTCATCAAACATATTCATATTTCAGTTTGCACAACCCAGGAAACAATACAGTTTTTCTTTATTACCTAATGTGTAAAGTTCCACCCACCTTTCTGTGTCCTGAAGGAGCTTTGTAGAGCTTTAAATGGCATTCGCAGCAGCTGCACCACGGACTCTGCTGGACAAAGCAGTGTTTGCCCCAGACTTCTCATCGATTTATAGACTGCAGTCCCAGCCATTTGCACTATGAAGAGCCCTGATCATTTCAGTCTGTTCTCATAATAAATATTGCCATCGCTTTTTAGTAATATTCGCTGTCCTTATAAGGATATATATATTTTTGTAAATCCATGTTTTTTTGTTTTTAAAGTCTGGTTACCTGAAATATACAGTAGTCTCCTGTTATTAGCTGTCTTGCTTTCTATGGTTTCAGTTACCCACAGTCAACCATGGTCCAAAAATATTAAAAAGAAAATTCCAGAAATAAACAATTCATGTTTTAAATGGTGTGCTGTTCTGAGTAGTATGATGAAATCTGGCTCCTGGGGCTTCTCCCTGTGCAGAACATGAATAATCCATTTGTCCAGGGCCTCCATGCTGTGGAGGCACTCCACCTGTCAAGTCACTTAGGAGCCATCTTGGTTATCAGATCAGCTGTCCCAGTATCTCAGAGCTGTGCTCAAGTAACCTTTATTTTACTTAATAATGGCCTCAAAGCTCAAGAGTAGTGATGTTGATAATTTGGATATGCCCAAGAGAAGCTTGCAAAGTACGTTACATGTTGTCAGAAGACAATAAATAGTAGGCTAACACTACGTCACAATGCCTATGTCATTCACCTCACTTCCATTTCATCACATAGGCATTTTATCATCTCACATCACAAGGAAAAGGCTGAGTACAATACAATAAGACATTTGAGAGAGACCACCTTCACATAACTTTTATTGCAGTATGTTGTTATAATTATTCTACTTCATTGTTAGTTATTATTGTTAATCTCTTACTGTGCCTAATTTATAAATTAAACTTTATCATAAGTATGTATGCATAGGAAAAACACATTATATATAAGGTTTGGTACTGTATGCAGTTTCAGGCATTCACTGGAGGTCTTGAGATACAATCTCTGTGGATAAGGGGGGACAACTGTACACAGTTGTCTGTATATATACATATACACCCAAGTTTTCTCACAAGCATAAGATGATATTGCTTCTAATATAATTTCTCATCATGACATTGCTTTCTTGACCTTTTGAACTATCATTTGAGACCTCAAAACAATCCCAGATATTGAAATATTGGATATTAAAATTTGATAAAAAATGGAAAATTATCCAGGTAGCATAGCTAAGATGAACTGAATAACATTAGCCAGCTGTTTTTCCCTGAGTGACATCACCTTCCATCTTACCTAAACTCACCTTCAGCTGCTTGGCTTCTATCCAAGTCTACATTTTGGCCCAGAAGGTCCAGGGCAGAAAACTGCACTGCAGGGACCTGCACAAAGAGAAGCATCTAACAAAGCGTCATCTGGACAGTGATGATACTGCTTCTTCCATATGCCTCATGATTACTTAAAAGATCCAGATCCTGACCTCTATGACCATTCATGCTGGGAATGTGGGTATTGAAAAGTCCTGCTATTTTGAGGGAGCGGGGGATAACCTAACGCCCCAAGCCAGGTGTTTTAAAGCCTTGACTTTCAGGGAGGTGCAAACTTGGGTGCCATTTATGTTAACGGTCCCTGTGTGTCGTGCAGTCGCCATGCAAGCCAGCTGAAATTGCAGCAGTATCACTGTGAAATCCCTTATCACAGTGCCTGACTCTCCTCTCTCTCACTTTTGCTCACACACTGTTCTCATCTGGGTTATTGGTTCTTCTGACTGGCTTCCCTTTAAAGAAACCCTCCACTTCTTTACTTGATTTCTCCTTTTGATCTCCCATCTAGTATGACTTAGGAGGCTTTCTTACATAAACACCCACCCAGGACTCCACTGCCTCTGCCCAGGCTGCTGCTGCCCAAATCTCAAACAAAGCCTCCAATGAGCAAATGCACTACCTTCGTCCACTTAGCAGTCCCATTTCCCCTGTGTTTATTCACTTCAGGGTACATCCTTTGGATGCTGCCTCTGAACCAGGAAGTGGGCTCCCACCAGACACCAAATCTTCTGGTTCCTTGATCTTGTACTTTCTAGCCTCCAGAACGGTGGGAAATAAATGTCTATTGTTTATAAGCCCCCCAGTCTATGGTGTTACTGTTGTCATAGCAGCCCAAATAGACTAAGGCAGATGCTCAAAGAGGAGAATTCAGAAAATTAATCTAATGTGGAAGGAGGGGTAAATCAGAAGCAAGGAGATCCAATAGGAAGTGAAAGCTTCAAGGCAGTGAATTCAGATAACGGCAGTGGGAATTGGAGGCACTTTTAAGAGGAAGATCCTAGGAATGAGTCCCATGCTACATAATCAGCACCTTTTTTTTTTTTTTTTTTTGAGGGCAGTGTCACTGGCCCTCATATGTGGGACCTGAACCGGGGCCGCTGGTTTTCCAAGCCAGTGCGTAACCACCATGCCACTCAGCCAGCCCCATAATCAGCACCTTTAAGGGTTAGTCTACAACCCTCTCCCAACCTCAGTTTTAGTCAGCCTTACATTTTGTGTTTTCATCTGTTTCTGATGTCTTCAGCACCAATCCTTTGCATTGTTGCCTTTGTATACCTCTCCCTCACCCTTTGGATTTGACCCTCAACACTATTGCTCTGGCTCTGACCTCTGATTCTCTCCATCACTACAGTTCACATTGCCTCACCCAGTTGAGCACTTTCTCCAAAACCCAGCCTCAGCTCAGGCTACTTTGACCAGCTTTCTTTCTAGGACTGTGCTGGTTTCAAAACCAGAACTCAGTTGCCTGACAGATTGGTTGGGCATGAGTGATATGCCATTAGGAGGGAGGATGTGATCCTGGAGGTAAGGACCTAGGGTTGAGGATTGATTGAATGGAGTCTCTCTATATGGAGGCGGAAATGTGGGGGAAAAGTCACTAGTCTAGGAGGTAAGGTGAGATGATCACTTTTCACACAAAAACTAAGGGTGATAATGGGAAATCCGAATGAAAATGTCCAATGTGCAGCTTGACATGTTGGGTGGCAACTAGGAAAGAGGTCAGGACCAGAGTCATAGTGTACAGACTCAGAAGTTGTGCACGGCATAACTCCAGGGAGTGGCACTCACAGAGACTATGACACAATGGTGCCCCTGGAGTTGTACAAAACTAAAATCATGGGCAGGACAGGAAATTACCAATGGAGGAAGCAGATGAAGCCAGAACATAATAAGCCTAAGGGGGAGACCAAATTGGGAGAGGAGCACAGGGCTAGGATTGCACTTTGGGGAAAATGTAGGGGGCAAAAGAGAATTTCTATATCAAAGGACGTAGAGGAACTAAGTGGTATCATGAGTTAAGTAGGATTTCAAGGAGGAAATAATCATCTCAAATGCCACAGAAAGGTTATAGAAGAGAGGATCCAGAAAAGAACTTAAGATGAAGTATAATGTGGTGAAGAGAGGATTGATCTGTAATTGAGGAATCAGGCTTCCAGCCTGGGCATGGCCACACCTTAAGCAAGTCTCCTTATATCAGTGTAACCTTTTCTTATCTGTGGGTTGTTACGTATAAAACAGTTATCTTTCATTGAAGGTTTCTACATGCTAGGCCCTTCTATAAGCACTGTATGTGTTAACACATTTCTTCTCCACAATGATTTTATTGTAGTTTTCCAATATTATTCCCATTTTATAAGTAAGAAGCTGATGCACAGAGAGCATGGAAGTAAAGCTTGAAGTGCCACGGCCAGTCAGTGGCAGTGTCAGGGTCTATAAAGTGAGATGGCTTGTCCTGGAGTGGGAGGACCGTCTAGCTCTGTTATTTTAATATATACAAATGAGAAGGTTGCTAGTGACCTTTCAGGATGAGCTTCAAATAAAGTTGAGAGAGAGAAAAACTTAATGATAATTTAAGAAAGGAATTTTGGTGGTAAAAAGGAGAGAAAAAAGAATTGTGAGCATTTAAAACAACAGGATTAAGTAATGACTGTTTCAAGATAGATAGGACCTGTGTAAAGTGTTGCTTGAAGGGAAGGAGCCAATGAAGAGGAAGAGATTGAAGATGCTGGAGATTGAAGAAAATTGATAGCTGGATTGTAGAGGAAATGAGCTAGCCTTAAAACGGAGAGAGCACCCAAAATGGCATAGAGGCACAGATTAGGAAAGATGAGAAAATTCATGTCAGATTCTTGCACTGAGGAAATGAGAATTGAAAGACCAATCAGCTCAAAGCAGATATAAGGTCCGTGGAAAATTTTTTCATATTTTTTTATATTATAGAAGTAAAATGTGCTATAGAAAATTTGGAAAATTGCAGAAAAGTGGAAAGAAACATCACCTAAGTCCTAGGACACAAAAATAACCATTAGAGTTATTACCTTCCAGACATTAGGTGTGTTTTTATTTCCCTTCACATATTAACATTTACAATTCCAGTTATTATTTAGCTTTCATAATGCTCACATTTACAGTTCATTTAATATTCTACCAAGTGAATGCGGTATAATATCCTTAACCATTTCCCACACTTGAGCTGCTTCCAATTTTTCACTATTTCATAAATAAAGCTGCACTGAATATCCTTGCACGTAAAATTTATTCTGGATTTAGAATCATTTTCAAAAGATAGAACTCAGAAGTATAACTACTAAGTCAATGACTTAGTATAATTGCAAACATCTTTAAGGCTTCTGTCAATTCTTCTGTCAAATACCACTTTACATTTTATCAGCCATGAATAACAATACAATTTTCCTACACCCTTTCCAGAATTAATCATTAAAAAAAAATGCTGTTAGTTTGATAAATACTCGTAAAAAAGCAGTACCCTATTATGTGACATTTACTACTAGTCAGGCTGAATAATTTTTCATATATTTGTTAATTATTCCTTTTTGTAAAGTGTTTATTTTGGTCCTTCGGACATTTATCTTTTGGGTTCATAGCATTTTACAATTTTAGGAGTTATTTATAAAACAATGATATTAATATGTTCCCATTTTAAACCTCTCAACTACTATTGTAACTTTATTAGTTTTATAAAATTTATTAATTAAAATTGTTCCTTTATTATTATAACATGTAGTATGTATTCTGAGCCTGGTTCTTCAATCTCCCTTTAATTACACAAACTCGCCCATTGGCTTCTATTCAGTTCCCTTGAGTTGGTCAGAGATGGTGTCTGTGATCTACAACAAAGAGCCTTAACAAACCCAGCAATAATCAACTAAGGGGTGCAACAAAAAGAAGTTGATATACGTGTTTGTTAGCAGTCAGGACCATAAAATATCTAGGAATAAACTTACGAGCAAGCATGCTAGACCTCCAGGAAGAAAAACGTAAATCTTTGCTGAGGACACAGAAAAAACCTGAATGGAAAAAGAGCATACCATTTTCCTGGGGAGAAGGACTATTATGAAGACACCAAGTTCCCCCAAATGCTTGTGTAAATTCAATGCCATTCCAATGGAATTATTAGGAATATGACAAGTTGGTGCAAATCTAGAAAAAAATGATATGAGAGCAGGCAGAAACTTGAATGTTACAACCTAATGTAAGGCAGTGATTGATGCAGCACTTTGTCCTTAATGCAGAATAAACAAGTTAGAGTGGAAGAGTCTGGAGATAAACGTGGGTAAATATGGAAAAGAAATGTGATAAAAGTGGCATTTCTGATCAATGGGGAAAGGGCTATTTGTTCAAAGCACTGCATTTTGAAATAGTTACCTCATGACTTCCAAGACCCCACACTCACTAAACTTTCCTTGGATCTTGCTGGCTGCTCCTTTTCTGTCTTATTTATTGGCTTCGCCTTCTCCATCTAAGCACACCAGAATTTGAACATGGACTGTATTATTTTATTTTTTTAAGATCTACCTTATCTAGGATTATGGCTTTAAATACCAACTCTCTACCAATGAGTCCTAAATTTTCTCTCTAGTGTCATACGTTAAACTTGACATTCCACTTGAGATATCTAAAACTTAATATATTCCTAAACCAGAACAAGTAATTCTCCTTCTGTTATCACCCTCCCCACACCCATCCCTAGATTATAGTTTCCCTAATATTTGCAATCTCATTTGATACCACCACTATCCAACAACACGTTCAACCCAAAAACCTAAGTCATGTCTGATTCATATCTTTCCTTCAGCCTTCAACATTCACTCTGCCAGTATATCCATGGACTTTGCTGAAGAGGGAATAAAAATAAGTGCTTAAGAAATGAGCCCTGGAACCAGGCTATCTGGGTTCATCCCATCACTAACCAATTCTGTAACCTTGGGCAATCTACCTACATTTGATCAAGTGGTTATCTGTAAAACAAGGATAATGATATCATCTAATTCATAGGCTAATGATGTGGAGACAGTTTTTAAGAGATTAGCACAGTAGCTGTTATATATGTTCAATAAATGTCAGTTATTATTGTCCTCAAAACATATCTCAAATATGTCAAATTCTCTCCATATTCATGTGTACCTCCCTAGTTCAAGCCACCAGCATCCCTTTTAACTGATCTCTCCACTTCCTGTATCGCCCGAGTACAATTCGTTCTCCACACTGTAGTCAAGGGATCCTTTAAAAATGTAAGTTATTATGCTCCCCTGCTTAATACCTTTCACTACCTTCTTTAACATAGCCTGAAATTTCCTGCATGAACTAGATCTGTCCCAACTCTCTGCCTCATCTGGTAATTTTCTCCATCTTACTCACGTCACTCCATCCACAGGAGTTTCATTCTATTGTTTGAATACACTAAGCTTGCCCTGGCCTCAGGGCCATTGTCTGTGCTTGCCCTTCTATTTAGAACATTATTTTATTGGTTCTTCCAATGGCTAGATCCCTATTGTTAGGTTCCAACACAAATGTATCATCTTAGAGAAGCTTTCCCTAACCATAGTATCTAACAAATCTCTATTACTCTCCATCATATCATCCTGTTTTATTTCCTTCACAGCACTTCTAGCTGTCTGAAATTACCTTGCTTACTGATTTAATTTTTTGTTGAATCTCTCATCCATGTAAGCCATATAAGAACAGGGATCTTGTCTGGTTTTTTACAGTTGTATTTACAGTGCTAGAATGATGTTTGGCTCTTCTCAAGTGTTTAATAATTTTATTGAATGAATTTTAATAAAGTGATGAATTACTGAATGAATTTTTTTTTAAAAACTTGCCATTTGGTCTTCACCTTATAACTTATATAAGGTAAATTCCCAACTGATTAACTCTATAAACACAAAAAATAAAATTAAATAAATGATCATATTAAAGAAAAACAAAGGCAAATAAGTTTATAGTCTTGGAGTAGGAATGATATTTCTAGGAAGAAAAAATACTATGAAGCCATAGAAGAAAACACTGACCAGTTCATTTGCATAAAAGTTAGAAAACTTGCATAGCTAAAGACACAATGGAGCAAGTTAAATAAACAAACAGACTGAGAGAATGTCTCTAAAATATAAAAGACCTCATAAAAGTAGATGCCAAAATCCTCAACAAAATACTAGCAAACCAAATCCAGCAAAACATAAAAAGGATTATATACCATGACCAAGTGGAATTTACCCTAACAGTACAAGGTTGGTTTAACATATGAAATTATTCAATGTGACACACCATATTAATAGAATAAAGGACAATGTGTATATATATATATATATGTATATATATATATATATATATATATATATATATATATATATATATATATATAACTCCATAGACAGAGAAAAGCATTTGACAAAACTCTACATACATTCATGATTTTTAGAAAACAAAACCTATTAACAAACTTGGAATAAGAGAAAATTTCCTCAACCTGACAAAAGGGCAGCTACAAAAAATTCCACAGCAAACTCATTCTTTATGGTGAAAGATTGAACAGTTTTCTCCTATGATCAGGAGCAAGGCAGGGATGTCCTCTTTCACCTCTTTTATTCAACACAGGACTGGAGGTTCTGGCCAGTGAAGTAATGAAGCAAAAGAAATAAAAGGCATCCACTGGAAAGGAAGAAGTAAAGCTATCTCTATTGCTGATGAAACATTCTTACAAAGAATCCTAAGGAATCCACTAAAAGACTAACAAACAAAAAAGTTCAGCAAGGTTGCAGGATACAAGATCAATATATAAAAATCAATTTTGTCTACACACTATCAGCAAACTATCCAAAAATAAAATTGCCCTAGGCAACCATTAACCTACTTTCTGTATTTATGGATTTGCCTATTCTGGGCATTTCATGTAAATGGAATTATACTTTATGTGGTCTTTTGTGACTGACTTCCTTGACTTGACATAATGGTGTCAAGGTTCTTCCACCATGTGACATGAATCAGTTCTTCATTCCTTTGTATTGCTGAGTGATATTCCCATTGTATGGATATACCACATTTTGCTTATCCATTCATCAGCTGATAGACATTTGGGTTTTTTCCCACTTTTGCAACTACGAATAATGCTGTTATGAACATTTATGTAAAAGTTTCTAGGTGGACATATGTTTTCAATTCTCTTGTGTTGAAGTAGAAGTGGAATTTCTGGGTAATATGGTAATTCTGTATTTAACTTCTGAAGAACTGCCAAACTGTTTTTTCCAAAGTGGTTGCACCATTTTAAATTTCCACCAGCAGTGTATGAGGGTTCTGATATCTCTACATCCTCACCAATATTGTTATTATCTGTCTTTTTCATTATAGCCATCCTAGTGAACGTGAAGTGGTATTTCATTGTGGTTTTGATTGAATTTTCTTATAGCTAATGATGTTGAGCACTTTTCATGTATGTTTTGGTCATTTGAATATCCTCTTTAGAGAAATCTCTATTCAGATCTTTCATCCATGTTTAGCTTACATATATCTTTTTTGTTGTTGTGAATTCTTTATATATGCTTATCAGATATATGATCTCTAACATTTTCTCCCATTCTGTGGGTTGTTTAGTCACTTTCTTGGTGGTGTCCTTTAAAGCACAAAGAAATGAATTTTGATTAAGTCCAATTGATATATTTTTTTCTTTGGTAGCTTGCACTTTTGATGTCATATCTAAGAAACCATTAGCTAATCCAAGACCACAAAGATTTACTCCTTTTTTTTCTTTTAATAACTTTATAGTTTTTAGTCTTACATGTAGGTCTATAACCCATTTTTAGTTAATTTTTGTAAGTTGTGTGAGGTAGGGTCATTTTTTTGCATGAGGATATTTAGTTATCCAGGCACCTTTTGTGGAAAGGGCTATTCTTTCCCCCATTGAAGTGTCTTGGCATTCTTATTGACCAAAAATTTCTACTTTAAAAATTTGATATTTTATTCTAATAAAAAGTGGTAGGATAACAATGGGTGTCCTTTGGCCTCTTGGCAATTTTCTGATAGTTGTCATTAACAGATGCATAGTTGCCTATAGATGTATAGTTGTCACAGGTGTGATCAATATCTGTAGATGGTTTTCATATAGAAAAACTGCTAATCCTATAACACATCTAACTGCAATGGGATTTTAAATAGGACTCACAAAAGAGTTGATAAAAACTATCTCATTCTACTCAAAAAAAGAGATTAGAGAGGCCAAAAGAGAAGATGGAGATACACACACACACACACACACACACACACACACACCCTTCTCAAAGGCAGGGGAAAACTAATTCTACAAAAAGGGTTTGAAATGAGGGAGGGTACAGAAGTAAAATTGTATCTGTGTATACTCTAACAGTGCCACTTGTTCAAAGTATTCATTCCTGAACTATCAAAATCAGTAAAGCACAATAGGGAAAGTAGCCATGTCTCTTTATGTCAGATAATACCATTTCAAGAATTTCTGTAAAAATAACTTTGATTCAATTCAAACAATACTTTAAGTAGTTCCCTAAAGAAATAACTGTATGAGGGCTGGCAGAGTAGATCAGTTGGTTAAGAGCTCGCTCAAGAGTGCAAGCTGAGCTCTTAGCAACAGCAGTTCGATGCCCAGCCCGAGCTGAGATGCCGCGGAGCTGCCAACAGGTGGCAGGATGGCTCAGCTAAAACAAACAAACAAACAAAAAAAACCCCGACATAACTGTACTGTAATTTGGACATTGATAGCTGTAACATGGTTTAAACATGGCTTCACTTATTTGTCTTAATAGGATTCCACCCACTGCATCCTTCTGTGTGTTGTTTTTATGATCCTGTCACTTAAGGCTCTTTGAGCTCAGTTTTAAGGAGTCAACAATGAATTAAATGAACTCAGCATTGGGATACATTTTCAAGAATTCTCCACATAGTTTGAAACCATCCCATATAATTCCATCATTCTTGATTATAACATGAATAGAAACAAACAAAAAAGCTAGTCATGACATAGAAACAACTAGATGTCAAATAATGTCAATGAATGAGCCAATTTAGAACACTCTGAATTTACCTAGCCTATTTGAACATCCATAAAGGAGACTTAGCAACAACAGTCTTTCCATATGCCAGGTGAAACCCTCAGAGGGACTAGGCCTCAGTTTAATAATGAAAGAGAAGGGAAAGGGCTGATAATTATTCTGTCTAAACAGTGTTTTGTGGCCTAACATTGATTGTGTCTTGAAATCTCCTTTGGGAATGAAGCAGGCAGCTTTTCCTTTGCTTTCACAAACCTCATGCAAATTATTTAAACATTTTTGCAATTATTTTCCTGAAACTGAGTTTTGGCCCAATGCCTAGAAACACTAAAAAGTGACATCATACCATACCCAAAGATGCAGGTTCCAAAATATTCTCTGGGGATCCTTGCAACTAACTGTCTTGGAGGCCAATTTCCATATCACCATGTAAACATGGGAGTCTACTGATTCTTCTGCCCTGAGAGACTCCAGGACACGAGTAAGGGAACATTTATGCAGTTTAATTTGGTTATCTTGCTATAACTTGCCTGTATATGCTGTTTCTTTTAATGTTCTTTCTAAATATCTGTGTGGAAAATATTTCTGTTGGCACTTTCTTAAATTCTTGATGTGTCTATGACCCCCCTCCTTTTAAATCTTAACCACAGAAAGAAGCTTGCTCCCCTTTTTCTCTCACCCAGACCTTATAACTGGTTATTCAGAAGGATAACTTTATAATTAATGCAGATGACTGGCCTAAAAATGATGACCCTCTTTTGTACTATTACTTCATGCTGAGGACAAAGAGGATACAGGAAAATTACTCCTTGGCCCAGGAAGTTTATTAAAATGCTAAATGAAGGTCTGGCGGCAGCTCAAAGAACTTTAAATAACCTTGTGGTGGAAAACCTCCAAAACCTCTTTTCACCGTCAGCTTAAACTAGGCTGGCTGTGACAAAGAGTAAGAAAATAAGTAGTTTCAAGAGTGCAAAAACACATCTATTTTTAAAAGGTAGGTCCATCCAATGGTGGCAAGCAAATGTGACACAGCCTTCTGAGGAATGACGACAACAGTTTATGGCATCGTGGTTTTACATGGTTCACAGCCAGCCCTGGACAGACTCCACATGTTAGGCATGTGCAGAAGGAAGTGTAATTAAGTCATGGTCGATCCAGTGTTCTCTCGTTATTCAGTGCAAAACATGCCACAGACACATTCTGTGAATAACATTCTTGTGGCTAAACTTCCATGGAATGAAAACACAAAACTACATGATACAGAATGACAATTGTTGCTCCAATTAATTCCACTCTGGTACCTGGGGGGCTCTAGCTCCATATGTGGTTTGGCTCTGCGTTGTTGTGCTGGAACCTTCAACATGCAACATGTTGCAGACTATCTGAAAAGTAAGAGTCTCCAGGGAAAAGTTGTTGAACTATGGTATCTGTAAATTATTACTGGGCATCTGAAATCTGTGTCAGACTTTTCAGGAAACCCATAGGGATCAGAATACCACGTACAAATTGATGGGAAGAGAAGCTAAACCTTTTAGTGGGGTCCCAGGGAGAACAAACGAGGTAGATCTACAGGCTGAGAAGAGCCACCAAGGACAGAGGGAAGGCAAGTTTTGCTCGGAGCCCTCATATGGAGTACCTGCACGCTTTCTTTCTGGTCTGACTTCCTGACACACAGATGCACAAGCTCAACTAACTCAGCTTGTCTCCTAGGGCCTTGTTCCCAGCCCCTGAAGTTGCCCTCACTGGGGCTCCCTAGTCCCCATGTGCAGCTATTCTGTCAACCCGTTCCCTACAACTGAGCTCCTCATGCCCAACCTTAGTCAGGTACTTAAACAAATTGAGCCTGGAAGTCAATGCCTGCTTTAGTTCTGATACCCAGGCTTATAAGACCTGCTCCCATCCCATTCACTGGTCATGTAACTGCAGCCCTGCTATGTTTCTTCTCCCTGTCTTGGTAATTTACCTATTATGAGTCCTTTTGGAACTAAAACCCGCCTTGACCCTATTTTTAAGTTCCCAGGCTTTCTCCTAAATCTCAGGCCAAGGGCTAGAACTCTCAGTCCCTGAAAACTTCTGAACCTTTCCTTCAGAATCATGCCCCAACCCTGGCAGCCTCCCAACTGGACAACAGCCAGGTCAGATACAGAGTTCCTTTCCTCCTACAGCTGGGCCTCTGCCCCCCACTGCCTCCCAAGCCTAAGGGGCAGAGACAGGTCCTGAACTGCCCTTTCCAGTCTATCCTGCCTCACTCGGGTTATCTAGGACATCACAGGATGTGCCCCAAGATCTGAAGGCTTGAGCTCACGAGACTGACTTCCCTCTGCTGAGCATTAAAGGAAGCAAGAAAAATAACTCCAATAGCTCGCTGTATTAAGATTGATGCTTCTACCTTGGTAATTTCCATGCTTTTCAAGCTTTATAGACAGTTAATGTCATATATGCTATTTACTAATCAAATTAAGACTGTTATTACAGAGTCACTGAAAGTCAATTTTGAAAAATATTTCATATTTTAGGAAAATAGTCATGATTTAACATTTGGTGGGAAAGCAGAATACAAAGTCATGTAGAATTTTATGAGCTCATTGTGGCATATCTCATGAGGGATTTGGGTTGCTCAGCATCTAAACTCCCGTGTCAAGTTTGGGTAATTTCCCATTCTGTGATTTTTTATGTGCAGTGAAGTCCTCCTACTTTTATAAAGACAAGGAATTAAGAGTCTTTCTGTCACTGCTCCCTGACATCTGGGGCAGACATATGGCCTAGACTTTATCAAGCACCCAGACCCACACAGATTTGGAATTGGGAGCCAGTGACCCACAGAAGCAAGGATAGTGGAAACTCCATTCCATCAGCGAGGGCAGCAGAACCGGCACAGCCAGCATCTGTGTTGGGCCAGCAGTGGCAGAAGTACCAGCTTTGGTGAAAGTCTTTAGCGCAGGAGACTCACTAGAATAATTCCACGGCATTATCTGGCCTCTGGTTCTGGCTTAGCAACCTCCCTTTGTCATTTCTACACCTGTTGTTTTACAAGACTGTTTCTCCAGGCTTTCCTGTGAATTTCCAAGCTACCAAATATCTATCTTTTCAATAAATTCTTCTTTAAAGGAGTGACAACTCTTTCTATTGCTTGCAACTAAGAATCCTGACTAGTATATCAATGTTATTTGAAATGCAAAAAGAAAAGACTTGATATACACCAAAAATTAATAATGATTGTCTGTAGGTGTCTGGGATAACAAATCATTTTAATTTTCTTCTTTTCTCTGATGTGCAATTTCTAAAAATTTTAATAAAATGGTATTACCTTAGTAGTCAGAAAAGAAGTAAGTTTTAAAATTTGAGATTGCTTTGGATCTCTGATGTTTTTAATTGTTGGAAAATAGTTAATTTGATTATTCAAGTGGAATTCATGTTGGTTGTATTAGAATGAGGTACCTTGTGACTTTAGCCTTGGCCTGCGCAAATCATAGGTATGGGGGTAAAAGAAATGCCAATATATTTTGTAAAAAAAAAAAAAAAAAAATTCCTTGAGACCAATTCTTACTTCTCACTTCTGACCTACATATATTTGTTATTTTATTTAGAACTCAATAGTCCTTTGAAGAGTAACCAGAAAACTACACAATATTTAGGGAACTTTAAAATAATCCAAAACAATAAGGATTTTCTTCTTAGCATTGATGTTCATAAAAATGTGTATAAACACAGGAATGCTGCTTTTATGATTCTTTGTTGGTTTCTCTTAAACAGAAATTCCACTAGTTTTAGAATTCTAAAAAGAATAATATTCTAGACACTATGGTATTGAACCTAACAGTCATTTATGAATGATAACCAGCAATGATGTGAGTAGCACAGAGGAAAATGTATAATAGTCTCCTTCCTTAAAACAAAATCCCAGCAACCAAGAGAAAACAGAGGCCATCATTGTTAGGAAGTAGTGATGGTCGTGTTTCTTCCTATAAGAGCACACAGAGATTTTCTGTATCCCAGCCTCATACTAGGAGACTACCTGCTTTTGACCATGGGTGAAAGATCAAAATTACATGGGATAACTGAGCCTCCCTCAATACTACTGAAAAAGTAGTCAAGGAAGCTCTGTGAATCTAAACCAGCTGTGGACACTGGGTTGCTGCCACCCTTAGAGAGTGGGATCCCCATAGATCATGCCAACTGAAGCAGCAAAGCACAGTGGGGTGGAAGGAGAGTGGAATTTAGTCCAACAGACTTGGTGTTAGATAGCAGGACAAACATCCAAAACTGACTGCAGGAGTTACTGGACCTTTGTGAGCCTCAGTTTCACCACAGAATACAGATAAAAGAAACATCTCAGGGTGTGCATAAAACTCAGAGCACACTTTCTGGCTTATCATGGGCACCAAGTAAATGGAAGTTCTCTTCCACCCATGACTCCTGCCCCCGTCCCCTTATTTTTCTGGGAAACTCTTTATCTTTTAGAAAGATTGACTTTCGACGCAATTTTTGCAATCAGATAGGGAATTTCTTTAAATCTCTCTAGTCTGGTAAAAGGCCATACATAACTACCTTCTAATTGTTCCCTGGAAAGAAATGTCTTGCCCAAACCATGAATAATTGTTGATAGAGGGAAACACTCTCTATTAACTGAGCATGATCTATGTCACTATTCCATGTGACAAATGGGTTGATATTTAACGTGTAGGAATCAGTCTTAAAATTCAGGAAAAAGGAATTAGAGCGCATGAGGTTAAAGAGTGCAATTAAAGGGCCGGCTGAGTGGCGCAGTGGTTAAGCGCTGGCTTGGTGAAGCTAGCGGCCCCGGTTCGGGTCCCACATATGAGGGCCAGTGACGCTGCCCTCAAAAAAAAAAAAAAAAAAGTACTCAAAAGAGTGCAATTAAAGAAGAATTGACGTTTGCTCAGCTAGCATGCCAAGCTTCAACAGATAACCAACATTCTGTTCTGTTTATTGAGTAAGGGAAATACTCCATATTGAGCAAAAATGCCCTCATAAATTGTTTAGGTGTGGCTAATTAGCCCGAACATTAAGATACAGCTTCCCAAGTCCTTCCAAACAGCATTTTTCTTGCCAACACGTAAATGGGACTCCAGGCTCTGAGAAGGTGACACAAGAATAGAAGGGCAGAAAAGAAAGAAAATCAAACTGGAGAAGAAGCTCTGTCAAAAAACAAAATCAATAACTTTGCTACTGAGAAATTGCTACCATCTTTATCCAAGAAGGGGTAGAAAGGTCAGACCAAGCTAACTTGTGTGATAAATGAGTTTATAAAGTAGCCTGTATCAGGAGACTAATTTAATTGGCTGCTTTAAGTGTAATAATATACCACACTTCCTACAGATTTTTTTCCTTTATTAAAATCTTATAATTAAGCTGAGTGTAAGGCACACCATGTCTACCTTAATGGTACAAGTAGCACCAACTGCTGCAGGGGCAGAAAAGCATTCATTTTTATTATTACCAATATCTACCCAAAATATTTTTTAATGAGATATTTTTTTCCTTCTTGACATTTTAGACAATTCCAAGTCATACAAGGACAAAGAAAAAATATTTTTGTTCCACTATCCCCCAGGACATTTGGAGCCTTATTAAACATTTACTGTTGCTGCCAAGTTGTAAATTAAACAAAAATTTAAATTAAGGAGTTTTGGTTATATACATTTATAGATACCTAGGTGTGCAGTCTCAGGTTTAAAACTCAGTTTTCCTTCATTTCCACTAGTTATATGTTATCAATATAGTTTATATTCCACTGGCTGTCACTTTCTATCTTAAGAGACAGATTATTTGGAAGATATGTCAATTTTAAACAATTTTACACAAGCTCCCTACCTCTTTTGCAAGAATAACTGTTAGATGGAAGAGATCTGGATTAGGGACACATTAAAAATACCATAGAACAATGTAATCCAGACATGTGCCACCCAGAATGTTAAGAGAAGAATAAAAGGAAGTGCAAGGTTAAATTCTCATGAAGTCCTCATGGGGGACTCATGAGTCTTGGGGGACTCAGGTAAAATCTTGAGCTTAGGACCTGCAAACCTAGCTTCTATATGTAAGGGGAATAAAAGAGAAAGGGAAAGATCCAATGCAGTATTATATCATGTTTTCTGGTGATCATTGATAGAAATGGTAATAGATGTTGTACAAAACAACCAGAAAAATTAAAGGCCAACTAAGGTTAGGAAACTGTTAGGGTGAAACATGTTTCTTTCTCTCTCTCGCTCTTTCTCTCTCTCTCTATTTTTTTTAATTTCAGTAATCCTCCAAGGCTCTAAGAAGTTAAGGTGCACTGAAATCTTCAAAACATGTAGCAATAATTATATAGTTCTTCTTATGCAAAAAAAAATCTAGGTTTACATATTAAAACAGGAGTCCGCTAAACACTTCCCTGAATTTTCCAAACTTTCTATCATGAACGTGTATTAAATTTTTCATCAGGGAAAAACAAAAACCTCTCTCTTTTCCTTATCCTTATATTCAATCCAACAGTCAGTCCTGTCAGCTCTACCTCCAAAGCATATCCTGAATCCAGCTACTTTTTAGGAGCTTTCAAGACCACAAGCATAGCCAGAGCCCCCATCTTTTCACTCCTGAGTTGATTTAACACCTAAGTCGTTACTGCTGCCACTCTTGCCAACCCTTAGACCATTTGATTCCTAAACTAGAGGAATCTACCTGAAGCATAAATCAGATGACATATTTATTTCCCCTGCTTGAAACCCTCCAAAAACGTCTCTCTGACCCAGAATAAAATCTGGACTCCCGTTCTTGATCTTCAAAACCCTACTTGATCTGGCACCTGTCTGTCTGTCTGCTTTCACAGGCCACCTGCTCTCTGGCTCCTGTGCTGTACTCACAATGACTTCGCACTGTTTCTACACAAATCAGGTTCGTTCGATTTCCTGGGACTTTCCGCCACAGAAAAGCTTGTTTAGGATCCTTACTTGACTTTCTCGTTTTTATCTTTCAGATCTCAACTGTCACCTTCACAGAGGGCTTGTCCCTGGCCACCCATTTAACTAAAACAGCCCCCGTCCGTTAATCCTCTTCATTAGTACTTATTGCAACCTGCAATGATCAGATTTATGAGGTTTACCATCTTTTTTACTAGAATATAATCTCCTTGAAAACAAGGACTCTTACTCAGCCATATGGCCACAGTGCTTAGTATGAAGCATAGAACACACTAGGTGCTCATTGCATCTTTGAAAAGGGAAATGTGGAGAAAAGGGTATTTATTATACCGAATATAACACAATCCTAAAACCCTGATCCTCTGCACAGACTTTTCATTTGTACGTCATCCTCACTTTACGAAAAGAAAAACTAAGATTAAAAGAGGTTAAGCAACTTGTCAAACGTATCACAGCAAGTTTCTGTATGTTGTATCAATAATAACTGGGGAGAAGATATGTACTTAAAAACTTCGCTTTATAATCCCCCAAAACCTTAGCAATGTAAACTCCCCAACCACTAACAACTGGTACCACAACAAAGCCTGCAGTTTCTCTATCTGTTGTTGTATTGACATTTAATTTATCAGGCACTTGACTGTTCTAAATAAGTGAATTTTTCAGATAACTAAAGCTTACCCGTTAAATGTCAAAACTTCATTTATTTACATCATGTTTGGTAAAATGTTATCAAGAGGTACTGTGTATTTCTCAGTCTTCTCAAACAAAATGGAGCTAGCAGAATTTCACGTTTTCTGCATAATACATCGTAATTTTTAGAAACATCCGTTATTATAATGAACAAGAACTGTCCATTCACTATAGTAGGATTGGCTATAAAATGTGCAGGGCCCAGTGCAAAATAAAAATACAGAACCTCTTGTTCAAGACTTAATAATGGGCCGGCCAAGTGGCGCATTGGTTAAGAGCTGGCTATGGACGCCAGTGACCCCGGTTCAGAGCCCACATGAGGGCAAGTGACACTGCTCTCTACAGCTAAGATGGTGAATAACAGCTCTACCTGGAGCTGGGCTACGCGAGTCCCAGCGATGGTGTAGGCTTCAGCCCCTGCTGCGGTGGGCTGCCATAAGCTACAGTGAGTGGCCAGCAGCCAGCGTGAATGGCCAGCAGCCAGAGTGAGCTGCCAATAGCCGCAGTGAGCGGCTGTCCAGAGGCCAGCGAGCGACTGCCTCATCCGGGAAGAGTGTAATGATAATACCAACATGGGCCAGTGAAGCGACCTACTCCACAACTAGACTAAAGAACCAAAGGACAGCACTTGTCTGTTCGCCTTCCCAAATTCCCCAACACTGTTCCTCTCCCCCAATTCCCCAATAAAATCTTTAAAAAAAAAAAAAAAAAGACTTAATAAGAATTTTAAGATAATGACAGCAGAACATTAAACCACACCCAGGGCCCTGATTGGCTGCACAGGCCACGTGCCATGAAGCTGACCCTGCATCATACCCCACATAGTAGCTTCTGCATAATAGGGACTCATAAGGATTTACTGAATAACGAATAATATCTTTGAGGCTTAGTGAGTGGTGTAGGGCTCATTTCTCTAAATGAGCTCAAATGTGATACAAATAATAGTGATGGCATTAATTATGTGTCAGGCATTGTTTGTATATTACATGCATTATGCTATCTGATCCTTAGAAAATCCTATGAGATTCATGTAACAAACTCAACTGGAGTGGCTTAACCAAACACAGGTTTTATTTTCATATATTTGATAACTAGTATCCAGAATATATAAACATATAAAGAACTAACAATTTGTATCAGACAGGGTTTTCCATAGAACCTTAAATAATAGGCTATATATGTATATTGTGTGTACACACACACATACATACCCACTTATACACTGGGGTACTGGGAATGCCAAAAAAATGTATACAAGTGGACACTTGGGTCACCATTGCTCAAGCAGTAGTTCACAATAATCAGAAGTATCTGGACGCTGATGGTAACCACTTTGAGCACCTCTTGTAACTGCAGAAGTCAAACATGACTTGTATTCATCTTTTGTTATTGGTATATATTGAGTATTACAATTTGAATAGTTTTTTTCCTTTCTTAAAATGTGTATATATTTTTTTGGCACCCTCTGTATATATAACATGATATATATATATATATATATATATATATATATATATATATATACACACACACACATACTTACATGTAAGTAATACATACATATATAATTATATACAAACACACAGACACACAGGAAGAGATTTATTTTAAGGAATTGGCTAATATGATTATGGGGACTAGCCAGCAGACTGGAAACTCAGGCAGGATTTCTAGCCTTGAGGCAGAGTTCTTTCCTCAGAAAATTTGTTTTTGCTCTTGAGGCCTTCAACTGATGAAATTGGGGTCCACCCACATTATCAAGGGTAATCTCTTTTACTTAAAGTCAACTGTAAATGATAATCACAGATACAAAATATCTTCATAGCAACATGTAGACTACTGTTTGATGAAACAACTGGGCTCCATAGCCTTGCCAACTTGGCACATAAAATTCACCATCACATAAGTAAAGAATAAAAAGACAGACAACTCAATTTTAAAAGGGACAAATAACTTAAATATTATTTCTCCAAAGAAATACACAAATGGCCAATAAGAATATGAAAAGATGCTCAATATTGTTAGTAATCAGGGCATGCAAATTGAAACCACAAATGAGGTACCACTTCACATCCATTAAGATGACCATAATAATAATAATTTTCTTATAAAAGGAAAATAGCAAGTATTGGATAGGATGTGGATAAATTGTAACCCTCATACAACACTGATGAGAATGTAAAATGGTGTGGCCACTGTGGGAAACAGTTTGGCAATTTCTCAATTAGTTATACATAAAATCACCATATGACCCAGCAATTACACTTTTAGGCATATAACTAAAAGAACTGAAAACAGCTATTCAAATAAATAGCTGTTTGTACACAATTTTTCATAGCAGCTCTAATCACAATAGCCAATAGGTGGAAAAGACCCAAATGCCCATCAAGAGATGAATAGATAGGGCCGGCTGAGTGGCGAATTGGTTAAGAGCTGGTTTTGGGATGCCAGCGGCCCCGGTTCGGATCCCACAAATGAGGGCCAGTGACACTGCCCTCTGTACAGCTAACAACAGCTCCACCTGGAGCTGGGCTGTGCGAGCCCCGGCAACGGTGACGGAGTAGGCTGCAGCCCCTGCTGCAGTGGGCTGCCATAGGCTACAGTGAGTGGCCCACAGCCAGCGTGAGCAGCTGGCAGCCAGCGTGAGCTGCCAATAGCCGTGGTGAGCGACCATCCAGAGGCCGGCGACCCATCTGCCGCATCCAGGAGGAGCGCAATGACGATACCAACATGGGCCAGTGAAGCAACGTCCTCCACAACTAGACTGAAGAACAAAAAGACAGCAACTTGTCTCTTCCCCTTCCCCTATTCTCCAACGCTGTTCCCCTCCCCCAATTCCCCAATAAAAGCTTAAAAAAAAAAGAGAGACGAATGGATAAACAAAATGTGATACATCCATACAATGGAATATTATTCAGCTATAATAAATGATGTACTGACATATGGTATAACATGCATAAACCTTGACAATGTTGTGCTAAGTGAAATAAACCAGACACAAAAAGTCACATATTGTATGATTGCATTCATATGAAATGTCCAGAGTTGGCAAATCCATAGAGACAGAAAGTAGATTAGTAGTTAGTTGCCTAGAGCTGAGGGGTGGAGGACATGGGGAATGACTGCTAATGAGTTTCGGATATCTTTTCGGGATGATGAAAATGCTTTTGAATACATAGTGGAGATTTTGCACAGTGTGCATATACTAAAAACCATGGAATTATACAGCTAAAAGATTGAATTTTATGACATGTGAATTATATTTCAGTAAAGCTGTTATAAAAAGAGTCACAGGTCTAAACATCATGCACAACATTTTGAAAAGTTTGGGAGTTTAGAGGTCTTCTTTGTTCAGCTTCTGGGTACAACAAATATGGCATTTGACTAATATAAATGCATAAGGGGGCTCAAGATAAAGGAGATTTTTCAGAATAATAGCAGGAAACGCAGAAAGAAGGGGCACGGAAAGAGAACAGTTCCCTTTGTTGGAGTTCTTGTCTCTGCTCCTCTAACTTCTCTAATGCCCTCAGAACTGCCTGTTGCCCTTTCCAGGTCCTAGAATTCAATTTGAGAAACATTGGTCAAAGCCATTTGGTAGAGCCATGAAAATGCATATCATTTAATCTGATGGACTCTAACAGGTCATCTGAAAGCATTAGAAAAAGTCTTGTCTTGTTTGACACTCTTGTCAGCTACCTAGTGACGGAGGAAGACATGTTGAAGAAATCTAATTGCCTAGAGGTGTTAAATGATTTTGTAGATAAATACCTTGGTCCTATCCTATACTTTAAAAATAAAGCAACCTGCAAAATCTTTCACAAGCTTCATAGAGGAACTTGCATGAGCTGAAGCCCAGTGATATTGCTAGAGACTTACAGCATATGAGGAAAAAGAGAAGCTCAAAGAAGTGGCTCATTCCAGGGAAAAGCTCAGAAAAGATCATTGCTTATAATGAGCATAAGCTTCTACACCAAAACCAAGCTCAAGGGGAGAGGCCTGCATCATCAGGAGAGAGGTGTGGACTGGAAAAGTCTTCCCTAGGAGGCTTACTTCTATGTAACAGAGTAGCTTTTGATATGGGGCAATCCTGTTATTTGCAAATTAGAATTAAAGCAATTTGAAATTACGTAATATAAAATAAAATCTTCATACACAAAATGGGGGAAAAAAATGAAAATTCTGAAACTGTTTCTAAATTTATCAGGAATCTCAATTTCCAAGCTGGTATGTAAGGGGTTCATAAATTGGGTTTATGCAATTACTATAGTATTGCCACTTTTAATGCTAAGTAGGAATAACTATCCTGTTTTTTCACAATTAGTGAAAATTAGAAGAACTTTGAATTATACAAGATCTTTAGAAAGACCCTTCTTCTAAAGTTCCTCCTTCATGAAATGTTAGGAGTAACAGACTGAAAAAATGAACTCACATGGAAAATGCATATGAAATAGTTAAACCAAAAAACAAAAGCTGTTGGGCTGGAAGTAGTCCAGTCAATGGGTCCTGAGGGCTCCGTGCTACGCTGTGACAGACAGAGAACCCGTAACCAGGTCACAGGTTAGGGGGGGTGCTTATTTCAGGGTTCATGTTTTTCCCTCTGCCATCTTTATCAAGCCCTGTTCAGATTACAGCATGATGTCTACATTGTCCCAAGAGAGGTAACACGTTAGATTGGCTTCCTTCTCAAACACTCCTCTCATGTTACCAGAGAACGCTCCTCCCAATAGCTTAGATATTTGTCCAGCTTAAGGTTAAAATTTCTTCCTCTGTACCATTTTGATACTAATTACAAACTCCCTAGCCCCATTGCATCTGGCAGTGTCCCAGTGATTGTTCTGTGTTCCTGAGAGAAATCCCTCCAAAAATGTTTTCCTCACACGATACTTCTCTCCTGGTCCACCCCTGGCTGGATGAGATTCCTTGGGCCTAATCTGGTGTGTTTCAGGGGTTGGGTTTCATAAACCTGCATTGCCCCACACACCTTTGGGATGAGTCTGAACAGGCATCTCTGTTCTCTCCCTGGTCTTATGCACCTATCAATTCTCCATTACAACTCATATAACGGAGCTGTTGTCCCTTTCTATGTATGGGTTCATTTAGCACAGATTCCACTGATGCAATGGTTAGTCCCTTCCGCACTAGCTAGCCTCCTGGAGTTTGGAAGCCATTAGGGAGCCCCATCCTCAGACACCTGTCCCCTCCCTCCAGGCCTTTTCCAGCTCTGTCTCCTAGTTATAGTGAAAGACTTTTCTTCTCCAGCTTGCAATCATGTCCCAAGGCTTCTTTTCCACCCTGCAGTGGGCTTATCAAAACATCTTCTCAACAAAGGCTGGTCTCTTTCCACCTGGGAATCTCTCCTGGCAGCATCTTGGGAGATTGAAAACTTTTTTCATTCGGTTTCTGTCAGAACTGAATCAGATCAGCTCATACCTCTGATTCCCACTGGTTGGCCAACTTCTGCTTTGCTCAGTGTCCAACTCTTAACCGGCTCCCTCGCATCAAGTTCTCCCGCTCCCTCTGCTGCAGCAACGCACTTCCTTTCTGGGCTCCTGACTTCTGGCAGTTTCCTGTCCCTATCTTTATAGGTCTACCTTAACCTCAACCCGAGCTGTCACATGCTGCTACCGTAATACATTCTGTGATAAGATTTATCAGCAGTAAAGAGCTGTCACTCAAACAAGACAGCAAAGCAACTCTCCAGGCATGTCATTCTCTGTAAGAAAAGAAACTAAGGAGTTCATTTATTTTGAAATAATTAGTTTTTCCCATCCACTATCATCAAGGTTATGGCTAACACTTTCCACAAGCTATCTCCTGGAGCAGTCTGGTACAGTTTTGGATTTCTTCATGGTTATCTTGCTAAATTCTTTAATTACCTTAGATTCAACTAAATCTATGACCATTATACATCCTCTTGGGGAACCCATAATGCAATTGTTCTAGAACTTTACATTGCACAGGAATCTCCTGGAGACTGTTTAAAAGGCAAATTTCCAGGCCTCTTCTCTATGATTCT
Source organism: Aselliscus stoliczkanus (assembly GCA_033961575.1). Lineage (NCBI taxonomy): Eukaryota > Metazoa > Chordata > Mammalia > Chiroptera > Hipposideridae > Aselliscus > Aselliscus stoliczkanus. Next base: position 59,433,935 of record CM066728.1, read on the forward strand.
GCTTCAGTAGATCTACGAGTCTGCCTCTTTCTCTAGTACATACACCTAAGTGATGCTCAAGCCAGAACAGGAGGAATACATTGTTTCCCAAAGTGGACCATTCCTACTGTGGTGACCCAAGATGTTTTAGTAGTTACGTGTTCATTTTAATTTACATTTAAAAATCCATAGAATAACAAAACATGATTTCATAGATACTAGTTAGAAGACTAAATAAAAAATAGTGAGTTAATTTAAATGATTAATGATTAAATAATAGTGGAGGGAGAACTCACCTGATAAAATTATGAAAGTGGCAGATACACAATGAAATTGGAGCAGTAGTGCTTCAAGGACTAAGGCTGCTTCTATAAATATTTCACACAGTTATATTTTAAATTTCCAGAATATTTCTTTTATATATTGCATTTTTTATTATAAAAGGCTACATTTTCACTACATAAAATTTGAAAATTTCATAAAAGTAGGTAGAAAAAACTAAAAATTACTGAGAAACCATCATTGAGAGATTACCATTTATGCCTTGTATACTGTCTTCTCTTCCCTCTCTTTCTCATGCTCTCTCTCTCTCTCTCTCTCTCTCTCTCTCTCTCTCTCTCTTTCCTTTATTCTTCATACTTTTAAAACTGGGAACACACTGCACATATAGATTTTCTACTGTATAAAAATTTTTTTAACACTTTGCCATGCCATTAGTTTTCAGAAAAGATTATTGTTATGGTTTAATAACATTCCAGCCTAGAGCACTAGTTAAGAACATGTGGGCCAGCCTGCCTGGTTTCAAACCCTAGTTCTGCCTTGTGCAGATTATTTAAGTGTCCTGTGGCTTCAGTTGTCTATTACTAACACAGGAACAGTAGCACCTAACTCATAGAATAGGAGTAAATGAGATAAAATACTTAGGACAGTGCCTACACATACCAAGTACTCGAAAAGTTTAGACCTTATCCCATGTGAATTGCCATATTTAAAGCATTATTTTGTTTTATTTTATTTTATTTATTTTGGATGTTTTGTATTCTTTAGAATGTGTGTGATTTCTTTAGGACCTGATTCTAGAGTCAGGAAATCTGTGTATGATAATGTAGGTGGAGGAATAGCTCATATGTTGATTAATTCCCATGGCCTGCCTACTTTGGCTTTTTGGTTTTTACATTTCTCCTAACACTGACTTTTTGTTGTTGTTGTTCAAAATGTCTTCCCATGCTAGATTACTAATATCTGGCTCACACAAATACGGCCATTTTCTCACACCAGAGGTAGGGGGCTGTGTCACATCATACACAGTTCTTACTGCTTTGATCCTGTGACTACAGGATACAACCAGCACAGGTGGGGATTGTTCTCTTAAATATGATTTGCTGTCTACATCTTTTCTTTTTCACTACCACCAAAGGAACTTCTTAATTTGAAGACGAGGATTATTACATACGTTCTTGGCCAGGCTCTAGGACAGTCACTCTCAATTATTCTGCTGAAGAGGGGGATCTATATTAACCACTCTGTTACACCTTCTTGCCTGTGTGAATTTTCTGATCTTGTGCCTTGGGCTGTATCTTGGTAGTTTACCTTACTTAATATGAGGATTCCCTTTCTTATACTTGGACCTTGCAAACAGGACTGGTGGTGAGATGAGCATAGAAAACACCTCACTTTTTCCTAGAGACCAAATTTTCCACAGTGGTAATATCCTGCTCTGGTCATAGCAGTTACACCTTGTGATTCTGTTGATGAGCTGTGGGGATGGCCCTGTCACTAAGCTCACTGGAATCTCCATTGGGAAACCACTGACAGAGTAAGCTCTTTCTCCATTTGGCCTTTGGCCTGTTTGGTCAGAAACCGTCTGCTAACTTTTTTTTTTTTTTTTTTACAGATTTTTTTTTTTAATTAGTTTCAGGTGTACAAAACAATGCACTAGTCATACACTTCACCCCCCAAAAATGGGATTGTAATAGATATATAACTTTTGAGTCTTAATCGGCTCGATGATGACTTGTATTGTATGATTGTTATCTACCTATTTTCTCTGGTGGTTCTCATGTCAGCTTTGTGGTCTGGTTATTTTTCCTAGCCTTCTCAGTATAGCTCAGGTTGAAGTACTGCATCATGGGCCTCTGTGACTAGCTTATTATTCCATGCAATTAGTTGGGAGGCTAGTGAGCACCCTAAGACTCTACCAGAAGTCCTGCTTGTCCCGTGCCTTGTGCCATTACCAAGGTTTGTTAAAATCTGCATAAAAGATTTTGAGGGTGCTTCTGCTTTGTTCTGCAAGAGGAAATCTTTGGTTCTACATGTTCTGTTATCTGCGGTGGTTATGGGAAAAACTGCACATGGCAAAGCAAACCTATTTCTGGATGATAGACAGAGGACAATTGGGCATGTTGGGTGGTCCAACATTGCACAGATCTGTGTAATAGCAAATTAGGAAAAGCAGCACCTAGTTATGGATATATCTTTGTTTCCCTCGCTTTTTATTTGGAAAAACTAGAAACCTACAGAAAGTTTCCAAGAATAGTACAATGAATATCCATATAAGTTTTAGCTAGGTTCCCCAATTATTAACATTTTGTCACGTTTGCTCTCTCTCTTGTTCTCTCTCTCTCAGTATGTGTGTATTTGCATATGTATATATATATATGCATATATATATATATATATATATATATATATACCCATAAACACACACATTATTTTTATTATTATTTTGCTGACACTTTAGCCCTAAGAATAAAGACATTCTCTTACAAACCCATAAGACTGGAAATTGAACATTGATATGTTAACATTATCATTATACAGGCCATATTCAAATTTCCCCAATGGTCCCTTTTAACCTAAATGAGTCCCCAGCCTTTCTCTCTCTTTTGCTTTGTATATATTTTGTTGTTGCTGATGTTTTGTTTTACAGAATGTTTCCCAATTTGGATTGATTTGATTACTTTCTCATAATTAGATTCAGATTAAACTGGGATTTTTGGGAGGTGAGGCAGGAATACTGCTAGATAAACCTGTGTGCATAAAATCATGGCCTCAAAGTGTCACTTTGCACAGCATTGGTGGCGCTAAGTGTGATCTTATGGTGAAGGTGGCATTTACCAGATTTCTCCATTATTAAAGGTATATTTTTCTCTTTGTATTAAATAAAAATCTATGGGGTGAAATTGTTTGAAATCCCATTCCTCAATGTTCTTTCACCTAGTAGTTTTAGCATCCACTGATAATTTTTGATTGAGCAATTGTAAAATGATAATATCCCATTTCTATGATCATTTCTACATTTATTAGCTGGCATTTTTCATTGGAGAACTTCCCCTTCTCTTTCTCTCCTTTAAATTTATTCCCTATCTGCATGAATTCATAGATACTTTAAAAATTTAATGTGTTTAGTCGATTCCTGTCATTGTTCATTCTGGTGCTTGGATTGTCCCATATTTGGCCAGTGGGAACTCCTTCAAGTTGTTTGATGTGTTTTTGATGAAGACTATCTACTCAGAGTGTTAATTTGGGACAATTACATTCAAAACCAAAAGGGACAGAAGAGGCTAAAGCTGGTCAGCTCTGTGATAAACACTCCACGTGCATTGTTTCACTATTTCTTACAAAGGCCTATAAAGTAAGCACTGTGTATATTTTATTGAGATATTTTTAAATTCTGCAGTTACCATAAAAGTGCTAATATATACATATTACAGCACAGATGGACATCCAGGGTAGAACACTCAAGAATATCAACAGGCCAATAAATGGAAGCTCACAACAGGACCAAAGCCAACATTTCCTTTATCTGTACCTGATAAAAATAGTCTTGCTTTTGGATATGTATATGCTTGTATGTGTTTAACCAGTTCTTAAATGATGTTAATCCAGAGGCACAAAGCATATTCTGGATTGTTAAATACACATAAGTCAGCTGCTTAATTAAGTTTATATAGTAGAAGCGCTCAACTAGTTCTACTTAACTAACTTGCTAGACTCACAAATACTCTCTAATCCCTCTGCAAACCCAGTTTTCTGATAGATACAATGTGCTGAGCACTTGAAGGCAGTAACTACCCTCCAATATACCCAAGGACTTCTACCCCCACTTTTGCTGTGCTTTACTAACCAAGAGTCAGTTGCATTTGTTCCTGAGCATATTTGGGTTACTTAGACTTGTAATTGTAGTATTTTAATTAATTAAATTAAGCATATGTTAATTATTTTGAAAATCAACAAGCTAGGAGAGCAAAAAAGAAAGTAGTTACTATTCTGAAAACTAAGTTGAATGCTTTGGAAAGTCTCGAGACTCCCGAATCACCAAAAAAATTACTGCTACAATAGGTGTGAAAAAAATAATGTTTAAAAGACTGCAATAGGAATCTTACAAGTCCTATCAGATAGTAGATTCAAGCTGCCTCAGAAATGTCTGCTGGACTTTAAACAAACTAAAACCAGAAATAGATACATTATGGGTGTAATTTATGCAAGAAAGTCTCTAAAATGTAGATCTACACTCAGAGAGGGAAAAGGCCTTGACTCTACATAAAAATATTGTCAAAGCATGTTATCTTCTAGAATTTGGGGCTTTAACCAAATTTTTGGATTAATTGACTCATTACTGCTTTTGGCCGTATCAAATAAAAGTTTCTACTATAAAGCTGTCATTCTACAAGGGTTTCAGTCATTCTTAATTATGGTTTTTGTGTCTTTAAAGAGTCTCAAGTGAAAAAATCATTTTAGGTACTGTTAAAAGTCTGTGTACTTGGACTACGGAGACCCAGCTGACCACTGTAGCCTAGCTTCTGGTGCTCAGGATGGGCAAATGGGGCACACTCTCCTCCAGCCAGATATTGTCTAAACAAGGTTTATGTGGACTGAACACACATAGCAAAAACACCCTAAGGCTTTATACCACTTATATAGCATGTTATATGGTGTATATTATTTAAAGTTAAACTTTCTATTGAATGTCTGTGTTTCAGGAATGGCTATCACCTTTTTGAATCTCCTTAAATACATAACGCTGTTCCTGCTTTTCCTAAATTAGAGCTTCAAAAAAATTAGCTGAGCACCTATTATAAATAGTGCAGTACTCCATGGCCTATCTACTGGGAAGGCCCATCCTCGGGCCTTCCCTGTTAACATGGGCTCAAGATTTTATTTGGTGGCTGGCTGGGATTGCTTCTTTACCACGAATCTAGAGAGGGACAAAACTGCTGCTGTTAATCTAGGAGGCACTGAAATATTTGCGGATGATGACTTTTTTTCCCTTTGCTTCAGAAAAATATTCAGGAGCTGAAATGACACCAAATTGCCAGGACACACAGACCACATTCAGCAGCTAGATTGTCCCTGGGTGGCAAGAGTGGAGGAAGACATTCCCAAATGACCCTTACTGTGCCGTGCCCCCCAAGTAAATCTGTAGTATAGAACCAATCTCTCCCCCAGGGCTGAAGAACCAGAGTCACCCTTTCAGCAGGCGAATGTGACTGAGTACAAAAGCATGGGCATTGGAGCATAAACAAAGCAGTGTCATGCCACATCATGTCACATTGACTTGGCTGGAGCCTCACTAATGATTGAATCTAGTCCAGACTCCTCAGACTGACATCCAAGCCCAGAGACCCCATGACAGCAGCCTCCTTTCCCAGCTTAGTTCCACCAACAGTGTATATATAGCAAAACAGGAAACTTTCCTCTCTAACAAGCCCTTGTCTTTACTTGAATTTCTCACCACCCTATTCAAACCAACCCCATTTCTGCCTATGGAAATATTACCCAGCCATCATGGCTCCAGGTCAAATACTGCTTTTCCTTGAAGCCTTCCTGGATTTCTCTAACCCATGGTCATCTCTCTCTCCTTTGAACCCTCAGGGCACAGAGCTCATTCTGCATCATCGTACTCTCATTTTTACTTACTTTCTTGGGGGCTCCTTGGAGGCAGACACTAGGTTTTACTCAGTTTACATTTCCTGCAGCATAGCTTGCCCAGTTGGCAACTTGCACATAGAAGGTATTTAACTTCTAAATAAATGTTTGATAGCTGTTAGTTGATTTTTATGTTCTTGACTCTGTAACCAAGTAGTGCAATGCTGGAAGTTTAGGAAATATTTTTAGCAGTTATATGGTACATAGATTTGGAATAAAAATATTCAGCTCTAAACCATGAAATCCTCTCAGCTGAAAGATAATGCTTAGAATTCAGATAGAATATTTGACTTCCAGAGATGTTCTTTTATGTATGCTATAAATAGATTAAATATTTATTCCAAGGCAACTTTGATTTACTAAAAACTAGGAAAAATATTACTGCTATTTTCTTGACACTTTTAAATTCTTGTCTTTGATATTTTTGACTCATTAATTAAATTAATTATTAATTAATTAATTTAAAAAATGACTTAAGACTGTCTATATTGGGGGGGCATTTAGTGGTCAAATACACAGTCCTAAAGATTGATATGTCAAATAACTGCAGGGAAATGATGTCAGAAACATGATGGCATCAGGAGTCCCCCTTAATCTCTCCCTTATATCTTACAACAAGTTGAATTAGCTATAATTCAACAAAGGATTCCATCCGCAACACAAAAACTAGACTGAGACCTGCGAATCAAAACATCTGAAGATGGGCAATTTGGGTGAATAGGAAAGGCGGGAACTGAGAAGTGCAGAGACAGGGGCCACCCATGCAGCCCAGAGCTCACTGCATCGGGTTCTGGGAGATGGGGAGAATTGAAACTGCAGATGCACTCCCTGTGGCCCCAAACAATCTTGCCTGAGTGATAATATGGCTGAACTCAGTGATTGGGGCACAGAACTTGGGGCAAAGACTTAATACAGAAGTGAGACAACTGCTGTCTAACAGCCCTCCCTCCAGTCAGAAAACAAAGCCAGGGAGCCTGGCCACCTCTCCCTACCCTTCCAGAACTAGCCTCCCCTTAAGTGTGAGCAGTGGGCCCCAGAAAAAACTATAGCATTGTCAGATTAAAGAACAGAATATCAACAGCTCTGAGAACTGGACAGAGAGTTCTTGAGCAGCAGACACACACTGCAGTTAATTTCAGTGACAAGGGAGGGAATACAGGGGCGAGGCAGCTGTGATCTGGCAGTTCGCATTACTTGGAGGAGAACAAAGACAAAAACACACCAGCCACCTCTCCCAACCAATCCCACCTCCACCTTTCACAGCTGATCCAAGCAGGAGCACCCAGGGCTGCAGAGGTGCACAGCTCTGCATCTGGCTGTAGGGGCAGCACTGGGTTTCCAGGGGTTCAGAACCCTACTGTTCACCATGTCCTCCCATAGGTATGGAGCTCTGAGACCAAGGTGACCTGATCACAAGGAGATGCCCACCTCCCAGGGACATCTTCCACCATGAGGGCAAGAGAAAATAAAATGCTCCAGAGCTATCTACTGGAAAATATAAGAAAGGCCTCTTTATATCAACCTGCTGCAGAATTCATTCCCATAGCTACCAAGGAAGAGAAATAATTAATCACACACCATGAATAACCAAGATAACAAAGCAGCTCAGGAAAAAAATTAAAAATCTCCAGAAAATAAACTTAAAGACATGGAAATACGTAACTTAAACTACAGAGAATTCAAGATTGCAGTTCTGACAAAACTCAACAAGATTCAAGAAGCCTTAGGCAGTTTAATGAGCTCAGAAATAAAATCAACGAACAAAATGAACACTTTACCAAAGAGACTGAAATTTTAGAAAAGAACCAAATAGAAATTCAGGAGCCGAAGAACTCAATAAAAGATATAAAGAATGAAATAACAAGCTTAGGAAATACAGCTGACCAGATGGAGGAAAGAATTAGTGATATCACAGAGAGAAATCTGGAAATGATGCGCATGGAAGAAGAGAGAAACTTGAGAGTCAAAAGAAATGAAAGAACTCTACAATAACTATCTACTTTATCAGAAAGATCAATATAAGAATAATGGGTATACCAGAAGGAGAAGAGAGGGAGACAGCACACAAAGCATATTCAAATAGCCGACAAGAACTTCCCAAACCTGTGGAAAGAACTGGATCCTCGAATCCAAGCAGCAAAAAAAGCACCTAATTACCTCAATCTTAACAGGCCTTCTCCAGGGCACATTGTATTGAAACTATCAAAAATCATGACAAAGAAAAAATTCTTAAAGTAGCTAGGGAAAAGAAGATGGTAACTTACAAAGAAAAGCCCATTATCAGATTTTTCAGCAGAAACTCTACAAGCAGGAGAGAGTGGAATCAAATATTCAAACTATTGAAAGAGAAATTACCAGCCAAAAATAATATATCCAGCAAAGTTATCCTTTAGATATGAAGGAGGAATAAAGACCTTTCTAGATATACAGAAGCTGAAGGAATTTTCCACCACAAGGTCTGCATCAAGGAAATACTGAAGGAGGCTATTTGACCTGAAACAAAAAAAGGATACAAAACTATGAGTAAAATTACTACAAATAGACAAAATCAAGAAATGGCAATCCTTACACGGAATAGGGCACTATATACTTAAACATAACATAAAACGTAAATAAGATAAAAACATAAAGAAAGAAAAAGGCAATTTGCTACTACAACTCAGGAATGAACTCAAAAATAAATAGGGATAATTTGTGACAACAAATACATAAAAGAGGAGGGACTAAAGGCCTGAATTTGCAAAGGGGAATGAAAATAAGATATTTGTTGAAAAAAAAAGGACTACTCTATATATGAAATTTTCCTTTATATAAACTTAGTGGTAACCACTCAAAAAATAAAAATAAAATCCAGAACTGAGACACATAACATAAAAGAGGAAAAAAATGAAAAAAATCATAAAACACCACCAAACAAAACTAACACACAAAAACACAAAGGCAAAGAAACAAGGGAGATACCAAGCTACCAGAAAACAAAAGATAAATGGCAATAGGACATCCTCGTATATCAATAATCACCCTGAACATAAAGGGACGGAACTCAGCAATAAAAAGGCACAGAGTAGCCAATTGTATCAAAAAACAAAACCCAACCATTTGCCGCCTCCAAGAGATACATCACAGCTACAAGGACAAACACAGACTCAAAGTGAAAGGGTGGAAAATGATACTACAAGCAATTGGCATTCAGAGGAAAGCAGGTGTAGCTATACTTTTATCTGATCAAATAGACTTCAGGATAAAAAAGGTAACAAGAGACAAAGATGAACATGTCATAACGATAAAGGAGACAATACATCACGAAGACATAACACTTATCAATATATGTGCTCCCAATCAGGGAGCACCAAAATATATAAAGCAACTACTAACAGAAGGAAAGGGAGAAATTGACAAAAACACAATTATAGTAGGGGATCTAAATACACTATTGACAGCTATAGATAGATCATCCAAACAGAAAACCAATAAGGAAATATCAGACTTAAATGACACATTAGATCAACTGTATATAATTGACATTTATAGAGCACTTCATCCTAGAAGACCAGACTATACATTCTTTTCTAATGCACATGGAGCATTCTCAAAAATAGACCATATGTTGGAACACAAAACTAACCAAAGTAAATTTAAGAAGACTGGAATCATACCAAGCATGTTTTCCAACCACAATGCTTTGAAATTTGAGATCAAATGTAAAAAAAGAAAGCAGGAACCCCCACAAATACATGGAGATTAAACAACATATTACTAAAGAATGACTGGGTCAAAGAAGAAATAAAAGGGAGATGAAAAACTAGATAGAAACAAATGAGAATGAAAATACATAATATCAAAATTATTGGGGTACTGCAAAAGAAATATTAAGAGGGAAATTTATATCATTACAGGCCTAGTTCAAGAAAGAAGAAAAATCCCAAATGAATAACCTAACATCATATCTTAAAGAACTAGAAAAAGAAGTATAAGTGAAACCCAAAGTCAGCAGAAGAAAGCAAAGAATAAAAATTAGAGCAGAACTAAATGAAAGAGAACAAAAAGACAATAGGAAAATTAATGCAACAAAGAGTTCTGTCTTTGAAAAGATTAATAAATTGATAAACCCCTGGCTAGTCTCACTATAGAAAAAAGAGAAAAGACACATAGAAACAAAATCAGAAATGAAAGGGGAAAAGTTATAATGGATACCATAGATATACAAAGGCTCATACAAGAATACTATGAAGGACTATATGTCTCCAAATTCAATAACCTAAAAGAAATGGAAAAGTTCTTAGAAATATATAACCTTCTTAGATGGAATCACAAAGAACTGGAAAATATAAATAAACCAAACAACACTAAGGGAATTGAAACAATCATATCCAAAACTTCCCCAAAAGTAAAAGTTCAGGACCAGATGGCTTTACTAGTGAATTCTACCAAACATTCAAAGAGGATCTAATACCTGTCCTCATACTCTTCCAAAAATTTGAAGAAAAGGTAATACTTCCTAACTCATTATATGAGGCCAAATTTACCCTGATACCAAAACCTAGTAAGGTTAACACACAAAAAAAGAAAACTACAGACCAATATCTCTGATTAATACAGACCCAAAAATCCTAAACAAAATACTAGCAAATCAAATACAACAATGCATTACAAAGATTATATATCACGATCAAGTGGGGTTCATTTCAGGAGCACAAGGATGGTTCAACATATGCAAATCGATCAATGTGATACACCGCGTAAACAAAATAAAAGATAAAAACCAGGGCCGGCCGAGTAGCGCAGTGGTTAAGCACTGGCTTGAGAAGCTGACGGCCCTGGTTCGGGTCCCACATATGAGGGCCAGTGACACTGCCCTCAAAAAAGAAAAAAAAAGATAAAAACCATATGATCATATCAATAGATGCAGAAAAAGCACTTGACAAGATAAAACATTCATTTGTGATTAAAACACTTAATAAAATGAGTATAGAAAGAAGTAAGTACCTCAACATAATAAAGGCCATATATGACAAACCCTCAGCTAATATCACAATGGTGAAAAACTGAGAGCTTTTCCTCTAAAATCAGGAACAATACAGGAATGCCCCATGTCACCACTGTTATTCAACATAGTATTGGAAGTCTTAGCCAGAGCAATCAGGCAACAGAAATGAATAAAAGACATTCAAATTGGGATGAAGAAGTTAAATTGTCACTTTTTGGAGATGACATTATTCTTTATACAGAAAACCCTAAAGACTACACCAAAAAACTATTATAAACAATAAACTAATGCAGTAAAGTGGCAGGATACAAAATCAACACACAAAAATCCATTGCATTACTATATAGTAACAATAAAATTTCAGAAAAAGAAATGAAAAAAACAATTCTTTTTGCAGTTGAAACAAAAAGAATAAAATACCTAGGGATAAACTTAACAAAGGATATGAAAGACCTGTGTATTGAAAACTATAAGACATTATTAAAAGAAATTGAAGACACAAAGAAATAGAAAGGTATTCCATGTTCATGGATTGGAGGAATCACCATAGTTAAAATGGCAATACCACCCAAAGCAATATATAGATTTAACGCAATCCCCATCATAATCCCAATGCCATTGTTTTGTTTAAAGAAATAGAACAAAAAAATCACCAGATTTGTATGAAATAACAAAAGACCCCCACATAGCCAAAGCAATCCTAAGAAAAAAGAATAATGCTGGAGGTATCATACTCCCTGGTTTCAATTTGTACTACAAAGTGACAATAATCAAAACAGCATGGGCTGGCAGATAAATAGACACACAGAGACCAATGGAACAGAATTGAGAACCCAGAAATAAACCCACCTATATATGGGCAGATAATTTTCAACAAATGAGCCAAAAACAACAATGGAGAAGAGAAAGCCTCTTCAATAAATGGCACTGGGAAAATAGGAAAGCCATGTGCAAAAGAATAAAACTAGACTGCTGTCTGTCACCATATACCAAAATTAACTCAAGATGGATCAAAGACCCAAAATCATAAATTGAAGTGAAACCGTAAATTGCATAGAAGAAAGCATAGGTACTAAACTTATAGACATTGGTTTCAGAGAATTTCATGAATTTGACCTCAAAGGCAAGCAAAGTAAAAGCAAAAAACAAACAACAAAAACAAACAAAAAAAACCCGAATGGGATTATAGCAAAGTAAAAAGCTTCTGCATGGCAAAAGACGCCATCAACAAAACAAAGAGGCAACCAACCAAATGGGAGAAGATATTTGCCAACAACACCTCTGAAAAGTGGCTAATATTCAAAATATATAAAGAACTTGTACAACTCAACAACAAAAAGACAAACAATCCAATTTAAAAAATGGGCAGAGGACATGAACAGACACTTCTTCCAAGATGACATACAAAAGGCCAGTAGATATATGAAAAATGCTCAACTTCACTAGCTATTAGGGAAATGCAAATCGAAACCACAATGGGATACCACCTCACACCTGTTAGAATGGGTATTATCAACAAGAGAAGTAATAACAAGTTTTGGAGAGGTTGTGGAGAAAAAAGAACACTCATACACTGCTGGTGGGAATGTAAATTGGTACAGTCACTATGGAAAACAGTATGGGGTTTCCTCAAAAAATTAAGAAACAATTACCATATCACCCAACAATCCCTCTTCTGGGTATTTACACAAAAAATCTGACAACATTTATCCATAAAGATATATGTACCCAATGTTCATTGCAGCGTTATTCACAGAGGCCAAGTCATGAAAACAACCAAAGTGTCCTTCAATAGATGATTGGATAAGGAAGATGAAGTACATATAGACAATGAAATACTACTTGGCCATAAGAAAAAATGAAATACTGTCATTTGTGACAACATGGGTGGATCTTGAGATTATCATGCTAAGCAAAATAAGTCTGACAGAAAAAGTCAAGAACCATATGACTTCACTCATATGTGTCATATAAAACTGAAAGCAACAAATGAATACAACAAACAAAAAATCATAGACACAGACAATAGTTTAGATTTTACCTGAGGGGAGAGGGGTAGTAAAAGAGGGAAAACGGAGTCAATTATATAGTGATGGAAGGAGAACTGACTCTGGGTGGTGAACATCCAATGCAGTATATAGATTATCTATTATAGAAATGTACACTCAAATCTTACTTTATTTTACTAACCAATGTCACCCCCAACAAATTTAATAAAGTTAATAAATAAATGAATGCATACATACATACATATAGGGAATTATATATATATATATATATATATATATATATATATATATATATATATATATATATATATATGACATTCCTATAATTTACTATTGATGAATTTCATAATGATATAGCTATTTCCTCCTTGCTTCTCTGACACCAAGTTGGGTAACAGGCAGTTGACAAGCACTACAGAACTTTCCCTATTAACTTTAATCCATCTTCAGGATGGATTCTGGCTTCATTTTTATCTCTGTGTGTGCGATGCACTCAGCTAGCCCCTAATCAGCCAGACATATTCCCACTTTCACTCATCTTCCTTATTTATTGAGGAGTTTCCACATGTTCCATCAAACCCATGAAGTATTTCTCAGTTTGGGAGGCAAGTTCCCTTAAATATAGTCATCAAGTGTAGATTTTGAGCATCAGAAAGTGAAATGAGTGGTTTAAAACTACAATGGAGGGCCGGCCAAGTGGCATGTTGGTTAAGAGCTGACTTGGGATGCGAGCGGTCCCGGTTTGGATCCCACATATGAAGGCCAGTGACACTACTCTCTACAGCTAAGATGGTGAACAACAGCTTCACCTGGAGCTGGGCTGCTGTGTGAGTCCCCGGGGATGGCACAGCTGCAGCCCCTGCTGCAGTGGGCTGCCATAGGCTACAGTGAGTGGCTGGCAGCCAGCGTGAGCTGACAAGAGCCCCTGTGAGCAGCTGTCCAGAGGCTGGAGATCGATCTGCCCCCCCCCAAGAAGAGTGCAATGATGATACCAGCATGGGCCAGTGAAGCAATGTCCTCCACAACTAGACTGAGGAACAAAGGGACAGCAACTTCTCTGTTCCTCTTCCCCAGTTCACCAATGCTGTTCCCCTCCCCCAATTCCCCAATAAAATCTTAAAAAAAAAAAAACTACAAAAGAGACAACAAACTATATTTTGTTGACTTTGGCATGATAACTGGGCTTTACTGCTCAAGTGAAAAATCGCTGGTCTTGAGTGGTAGCAGAAAATAGCTTAGTTAACTGTGTCTAAAATTCTGGCCCCACAACAATCTGTAAAAGGAGATCCTGTTCTAGCCTGTCAAGCTCACATGTTTATAATCAAATGAGTAGAGGTTCTGGGTGACATATAAGAGTCGATCAGTATTTCTTTGGCTCAGTGTCCCCTTCATACAAATCTGGGAATTTGAGTCTTAAATTCCTCTCTTTTGTCCTCATGGGGTTTCCAGAGCTGTCATACAAAATGGAGGACTTTGACTTTCTATTCCTTCTGCCGAAAATTCTCTTCCCACAGATAAGCACATGGCTTCCTCTCTTTATCTCCTTCAGGTCTTTGCTCAACTGTTCCCTTCCATCTCAATGGGAGGTTATATTACTTGGGCAAAGTGGTCAGCCAATTGCAAAGATTGCATCTATCTTCCTTTCCTGCTTTATTTTCTTCATAGCACTTATCACCACCTGAATGATTATATATATTTTTGTTTATAGCTTGTCTCCCCCGCCACTACTTGAAACTTCATGAGGGCAAAAGTTTTTGACTACTAACTCAGTGCTGTATCCCCAGCCCCTAGTAGATGCCCAGCACATAGTAAGTACTCAGTAAACATTTGCTTGGTGAAAATGAGTCAATTTAGTCGCCCCCCCCCCCCCCCCATTTCTTATTTGCCCCAGTCATCTTTAGAAAACATAAATCTGGTCATGTTACTTCCATGCTTATAACCTTTATGTAGCTGCTCATTGCCTACAGAATACAATTCAAATGCCATAGCTTGGCATACAGAATCCCAACCCACCTCTCCAATATTTACTCTTAGCACTTATCAGCTTGCTATTGTCCAAACTTGCCCACCTCTTCTGATCTCCACATTTTTGTGCACATTGTTCTGCTCACCTACAGTGTTCTTCCTACCTTTCTACCTGGGCAACTCCTCATCATCTATCTGGATCCCCCTGAAATCTGGGCTCCTCTGGGAGGTTTTCTTCCTCTATGCCAGGTAGAATCAGCCTGTACCTTACCTGGGCTCCTATTTTTATTATAGCACCAGTGACATGGGGTCACAGTTATTTATACATCTGTGTTCTTTTACTAAACTGCAATATTTGTCTTTGTCTTCCTTAGTCTCAATCATTAATTAAGATTATATATGTAAATCTTCACATAGTAAAGACAAAGTTGGTGCATAATCTCCCTTCCTTCCTTTCTTTCTGACCATGACTGAAAACTGAGTCTGCTCAAGCTATGACTTATAAACTCTTTAAGGACTGGAAATAATAATCTTTGAGTCCTAGTGAGTTCTATAGAGATTGACATTTTGCAAGATTTTTTTCAATGAAACAACAGATGGAAAGATTAATTGACAAATGGACCACTAAAGGCCAAAGTTCCAGGTCCTTTCCTAAGGCCTTTTCCCATTTTTTTCAGTTTTTGTGCATTCATTACCATTCTTTATTCTATGTACAATTATCCCCTCATGTGCCCAATTAGGTAATTCCACATATTTGGGGGCTATCAAGTGATTAACTTTGGAGACCTAAAGTTTATGTGTAAAAAATTAAAAAAAAAGGGCCGGCTGAGTGGCTCAGTTGGTTAAGAGCTCGCTCAAGAGTGCGAGCTGAGCTCTGAGCAACCATAGTTCGATGCCCAGCCTGAGCTGAGCTGCCGCTGAGCTGCCAACAGGTGGCAGGATGGCTCAGCTAAAAAAAAAGAAAAAGAAAAAAAGGAGGTTCATCTGAGGCCATACTGAAACCTGGATAAGAAAGATAAAAGCACTGTGTACAAAGCTGCAGCTTGTAATTTTTCAACTTCTAAATGTATTATTCAGTCTTCAGGGAATAAATAATAAGCAAAGAAAGTTAGATTTCAATGCACTGGAAATTATTTTATACTTGATTTCAGAAAAGGATTAAAAGGACTTGACATAGAATAGAGTGATATTATCAAGGCAGAGGACACTGTAGAAGAAAGGTCATAGAATGGAGCTGAAAACACAGGGACTGCCATAAATCACGTCAGCAATCAACACATCCACGATTCTATGTCCACTAGCAGCAGCCTGTGTTTAAAAGAAAAATGTAAATCCCTCATCTAGCACTAAGTTTTTCAATCCTATGCTTGTAAAAACCATTTCTTTCTAAGTCCATCCAGGGATCAGAATATAACCTGATAAATACCCCCCATTTTCTTTTAGTTATTAAATATGTACATGGAATGGGAAAAGCAACCACATTCACAGTGCATGATCAGCCTTCTGTACCACTGGTTCCTACATGTGAGACTTGTAGTCCTAGGGCCCCTGTACCTCTTTTACTCTGGGAGTCTCATCTATCACCACTTGACTCACCCTAGCCAATTCCTGGCCGACTCCTACTTCAATACGTTGAATGCTGAAATCACTCTCTCTAACCACAGAGTTTTATCTTTCCTCTTCTACCATTCCTTCCCTCCTATTGAACCCATTCTCATCAGGACCTCACAATGGAAAAACAAGATGTTTGTGACAAATAATGCCAGTTTTCCTCCAATATTATCTCCTTCCTCATCACAGTAGAAGCCCTCAAGTTTTTATCAGGGCATACAGTTGCTCACATGAAAGGCTACATTTCCTTGCTTTCCTTGCGACAAGGTGTACCCTTGTGACTAAGTTCTGGCCAATAGGGTGAGAGTCGTGTGACATGTGCAGTCTCTAGGTTGTTTCCCTGAAAGGAAAGGGCATGCCATTTTGCTACCTAGAATGTGGTGAACCATGCGAATGAGAGCAAAGCAACAAGATAAAAGGAGGTTTAGCCTCTGGTAACTTCTTCAGAGCAGAGATGCCCACTAGCTCAGTGCAGTATATGAGAGAAAAAACTTATTGTATGTAAGTCACTGTTATTTTGGATCTCTGTTACAGCACCCAAACCTATAGCCTAACTTGCACTGTCCTTCATATAGCAATCTGCCCACCAAATATATTTTTCCATGCTTGGTTTACAACTTCTTCCTTATACTCTTCATACTCAATTCTCTACTCACAGGGAACTTCCTGCTTTTTCCCAAGCAAGGTGCTCCCTTTTGTGGCCCAGTCTGTGCATGTTATTCATTCCAGCATCAATATCTCAACTTGTCAAGTCCTCACTCAATAGCTCAATAGCCATGACTCGTTTTAAATACAGCGCTGTTCATCTTTTATTGTAACTGTGTTTTACCTTACTTTGCTGTATAGTCTGCCTTTGGTTTTCCAAATCCACTCTTTATCCTTCTCCATCCTCCTCTGTGCCCAGGGGGACTTACAGATTGCATATCCCAGAGTCCCTTGACCTCTGGCTCCCAATTGGATTTGGCCAAGAGAAGTCAAGAGATTGGACGTTATGGGGGTGGGGGAGAGAAGATGTTAAGGTATTTAGTTTTCGAACATTTTCTCTGTCAGGCCACAGTTTGACAGTGTCTACATCTCTCTATATAAGAAATACAGCTCCTCTACATAGCTCCTTTCCAGCAGCCCCTCTATATGGATATCCTTCTCATCAGGTTCCAGAAACAACTAGGCAGTAACAGCTAATCTGGAGTGCTAGTCTCTGAGTGCTTCATCATATTTTGTGGTTTTTCTTAATCCTACCCTTCATCTATAAATTTAAGGTAAAATTTTTAATTTGTTTCTCCTGACACCCAGATCCATACTGTCTCATTAGACTGTCACTAGACTAAGACAACCTCACGGACAAGGACCAAGAGTGAAATATTTTTCCACCCATAATGCCTAGTTCAGCATCTAGCTCATAATTTTTGCATAGTCTTCATAGAGTAAAAACCATTTCTGATCATTCAAGATTCTTAATTTCCAAAGAGGAGGACTGTTGACTTTGGGCATAAAGTTTAACTTACATAATTCGACATTGTGAGTTTCAACACTCACTTTAATTTCAAATGAATGTAAAGGTCAATTTTTGCTTCTCCTTTATATAGTCATGTAGCAGCTAAATACCACTCCAAATATTTACTCTATTCATTTCTTCCACTTGTTTCATTTGTTTACCTAATAGCTTATCTTGTATTGATATCTTCCAATCATGTCTCTATACAATATTTTGACCAGAAGTGCTGAGCCAAGAACATGGCCGAGAACTGAGATCTGTGGGGTGCCACTAAAGATTTTCTTCTGGTTAACATTAATCTATGAATCAACACTCTTTCAGCACCTTTGATCTATTGATGTGATGCTATTGTCAGTGGAATTGTTTTCTTAGTTTCACTTTTGGGTTCCTCATTGCTAGGATACAGAAATTTAACTGATTTTTTTATATTGGTCTTACAGCCTACAACCTTGATGAACTCATTAATTCTAACTGTTGTGTGTGTGTGCGTGTGTGTGTGTGCGCGCATGTGTGTGTTTGTGTTCCTTAGGATTTTCTAGATGGAAGATCATGTCAATTGCTAATAGAGATAATCTCCTCCTTTTACAAACTAGATGCCTTGTTCCATCTCTTTGAATCCATTAAGTAACTGGTATTGCTTCCAAAATGGACCAGAATGAAAGAGTTGGAAAATAGTTTGCTAAAAATCTATTTACTTGATATTTGGTTGGAGTGGGGGAAATAGGGATATATTTCACAAGACTTTCACATATATCCTTCCCTTCACTTATGGTCTTACTAAAGAAAGCAAAGAAAGCCTAAGGATGTGACTATCCAACAAATCGCCAATGACTTCTTATATGGAATTTTTAAAACTTAGAAAATAAAGCTCCCATTGTGCAGGGTATGGTGGAAAGAACAGATTTGTAGTATGAATCCCAGCTCTATCATGTCACAGCTATATAACGTTGCATAAGATAAGTGAAATGCTACCTCCTATGACTATTATGAGAATAAAATGAAGACAATTTACATATAAAGAGCTCAGAACTCCAGCGTACACTCAAATTTCATACCCCTCCTTTCCACCTCCATTTATAAGAATGAATGACATTCTTATATAATTTGCATTCTCATAGTCATATGAGGTGAACCACCAATAATAAAAGATGCTTGATCTACCTTTCATGAAAGCCTAATTTCTACCTACCTCCCATCCCTAAATTAAAAGCAAACACCAAGAATAATCCATTGTATCAGAAGGAAAATAACTAGGGTCATGTTGTATCATTAAGAAATCCCAGGATCTAGAGGGGGAAAAGTGCTATCAAGAGCATTCAGGGACTTAAAACATGTAATCTGAATAAGTCCTGACTTACGTGTCTCAATTCTATACTGAGTCATACTTAAAGCCCTGATGCCAAAAGGAATCTTTTTAAAAAACCCATTTTTAATCTAAATCTTCTAAATGAGTTTTAATTCTCAGTTCACAGAATATGTCTCCAGATGTCTATCCCTTTCCTCTCCAATTCTCTTACTCTCTACAGATTTAGAATGAAAACCTTCTGCTCACCAAATTCTAAGACCACTTCATGAGAGCCCACAAAATATCCTGTCCATTGCCACTGTCTTTATTATGTGGATCAGCCTAACCTCCTTGGCAATGTCCTTCTCCTTTACTCCTTCCTGTCTATTGGGTCTTTTTCCTTTCTACCCATTCTCCCAATTCTGTAGTTCAAAAGCTCCAGAAACCAGGCTGTTAAAATGCTCAGCTTAGGCTGATAAAGGGTGAGAAAACAGAGGACACTCGCACACTAATAACTCTTGTCTCCATCCTTCCATTTAAGGTTCTCTTATGCACCACTCTCTTGCCTCTTCCTAAATGTCCTTAAATAAAGTTATCTGAAGAAGTCACAAATTGGGTCCCACTTTTTAATTTTCATTATTCACTTATTCAAAAATGTTTATTGAGAATTTATTGTGTGTTCTTGCAACACTGATCAATCAAGCTTTTGGAAAGAAAATTCATAAGATTTACAATTACAATCTAATCTCTTCTAATTGCTCTCTGTTCTTTCCCTCCCAACTTCTAAGAAGTCTCTGAAGGTTTCAATAGTAGATGATCAGTTAGCCGACTGGGAAGAGGAATTTACTCTCCTGCATTTCAGTAGTATTCTTCAACAGAAGATAAATTATTTAATTGGAACTAGAACAAATTGAAAATTACATATTAATCTCTGTTATCCACTGCAGATTATAAACACCTATGGATTATCTCTGGCTTAATTTGCCTTCAACTTCTATCATAGCTGCCATCTACTCTCCATATTTAAATAGTATGTGGGTGTGATGGATTATTTTATGTGACAACTTGACTGGGCCACAGGGTGCTCAGATATTTTGTCAAACATTATTTTTGGTATGCCTGTGAGGGTTTTTTGGATGAGATTAACATTTGAATTGCTGTTTAGCTGGGACAGTAACCTCTTCCTGCCTTCAGACTTGAACTGAAAAATTGGCTCTTCTTGGATCTCAAGCCTGACAGCTTTCTGACTGGAACTTACACCATCGGCTTTCCTGTTTCTCAGAACTTGGGACTCTGGAACTACATCATTGATTCTCATGAGTCTCAAGCTTGCTGATCGCAGATCTTAAGACTTCTCAGCCAACATAATTGCATGCGCCAATTCCTTATAATCTTGATAGATAGATAGATAAGAGATAAATAGATAGATAGATAGATAGATAAGAGATAGAGATAAAGGTAGAGATAGAGAGAGGTAGAGATAAGGATAGAAAAATGCTACTGGTTCCCTTTCTCCAAAAAACCTTGACTAATAGGTAGGTCTTTCTTTATTCTGCTCTAGCAGAAACTCTAAAAGACAGTGTTAAAGGCAGAACAATTAAACCTTTGTCCCTGAAAAAGTGGCATCAATAAATTGTATGGCTTTAGGCTGGTAGAGATTAGAAAAAGTTGAGTCTCGATCAGTGGTTCTCAAATTTGGTTGATTATGACTACCTTGGATGTTTTAAAAAATCTTGATGCCCAGAGCTTACTTCAGACCAATGACATCATAATTTCTGGGAGACAAGCATCAGAATTTTTGAGGTTCTCCATGTAATTCCAATGTACAATCAAGGTTTAGATGGTTTAGATGATCTGTTAGTGTCTTGAGAAGTGACAGGCTCCATTCCTAGGCTGAAGTTGAAAGGAGGAAGGATGGGAAGTAGTAGAAAGTAGTAAAGTAGATAAAGAAGAATGAAAACTCCTCATATCTCTTGATTCAGGACTCGATAGAATTATCCATTATCTTGCTTGAAGGTTTGAAAACTCCCAGCTTACCACAGAGGCCATATCTGAATATAAGTAGGAAATACATTCCAAAATAATGTTTTGATGATGTTGTCATTTACTAGTCTTGATCTTTCCATGACCCTGACTTCTTTCAAGGGTAATATAAGGTTCAATCACACAATTAACATCTTGCAAAAAATTACATAGATCCCACCATGGAGGACCAGTCACCAAGTACCCTATTGTCTGAAAAAAGGGAAGTTTACTCCAAGGAGTGACTTAGATACTTGGGAGAGTTTCTCATTCAATATTTAAAATACATAGACCACTTTTTGTTAAAATAATAGGCCCCAGGCCTGAGATATTTATAAACTGAGAGGAGGTGGTAAGGGGTTCTGAGACAGATGAAAAGAGAATGATGGTGTGGAGAAAGATGGAGTGGGAGAGACAGAGAGAGAGAGACATGCACAGAGATAGACAGTTATAGCTCTAGAGGGGCCATTAAGGTCTAATTCCCTTGCCACATACCTCTCCCTTTATTCACTCAGCTCCTGTAAATGACTTTTCTGATTTACAGAGCAAGGGAGGGGCTATTCATTTCCTGTGTATTAGTCCATTACTTACTAATATCTGAAACCATACTGAGACATGGTGTAAGCTGAATGGAAGGAGAGAGGGTAAGAAGTTGTATAAATTTATTCTTTTGGACTTTTTTTCCTCCAATGGGCTCATTTCATCTCATATCTGGTGTAACAAAAATACTATTGCAATTTATTAAATTTGTGAGGGAGGAAAAAGCAAGGTTTTTTATTTTATGTGCCAAAAGAAATAAGCACTCAGACTGATCACCTTCTATAATTTAGTAGGGATTCAAATTCTGAACTAAAATACATTGTCATCAACTTTCTAGGCTGCTCCTATGCTCATGTTCCTTCTGAAACTAATGTTTGTTCTCAGAGAATATTTAGTGGAATCATGAGATGGTATGTTTATTTCTCTGGCTAGATCCAGTGGGGGGGCTGAAGAGATGGGATTTATAAAAAATCAATTGGTCACAACCTAGATCTAGCTTCAATGAAATAGGGAATGATGTACCTTCAGCTATCAATGAGCTATAGCATGAAAAGAGAACAAATTGCAACAGCTCCTTTTGAGTTAGCAGGTGGGAGTTGATTCTGAACTGGTTCTGTTTGTATTATCCAAGCCCAGCCTAGGTTAGGAAACACATTTTTAAATGGCGTAAAAGAAAAGGCTGATGGTTGACAGGAACTGTATGCCTTGTAATTAATCACAGAACTCATACTTGGATAGGTAAGAACTTGTTGGCTCAAACATTAAAATAACCATTTCAGAGGTTCAGTGCTTCGCAAGAGAGAAAGCAACCATTGAATCACAGAGTGGACATGCTTCATGGGGGATAGAGGCAATTGGGTTTTAGTCTGACATTCTTGGCCATTGTGTGTGTGTGTGTGTGTGTGTGTGTGTGTGTGTGTGTGTGTGTGTGTTTGTGTATTTTCCGCCCCCGCTGCCCTACTGGGCTTTCTTTACCAGAATGCTACAATTCAGGCTATGGTGTTTAGAACCTCTCTTTTAAAACGTAAAGATAATATTTCTTTGAATAGGGTTCAGCTCATTAACTATTTGTATACACATAGGAACACTATTAGGGAGTTTTCCACCAGTGTCTCCACCCTCCTTTATCTTAATTATTAAAACCCTGATTTTGTTTGGTCACAATGTGCCTGGCTCCAGAAAATGAATCATGATTGGTCTGTATGCCTTGCTAAATTTGTAAAATACGGCCCTTATGTTACAGCCGTAACCTCTTTTGCTGAATATTTGTTTTCTCAGATTCCCCTGCAGTTAGTGGTGGCCATGTGGGCCAGTTCTGGCCAATGGGATGTAAGAGGGAATCTCCAGGGGTTTTCTGGGTAATATTTTGCTTTCTGACAAAAGGGATATTTAAGGAGATTTTCTTGGCATGCTCCTATTCTTCCTGTCAGAGATATTGATGGAAAGGCCTGAGGCTTGGAGCTGAAACATATATCTGTGACTGCCTATGAGTCAATACCATGATAGAAACAGAACATAATGTCAAGGATGCTAACCCAGAGCCCTAACAGTGTTGAGCCACTGAACAAGCCCTGGGATAGCCCACAACTAGGCTATTGTGAAATAAACAATAAATATCATTTTGATGTAAATTGATGTTTGTTGAGTCTTCTGATATTTGCAACCAAAAACATCTTGACTAGTACAATTCCTTTCTTATCAGGACATAAGTTTTTATTGCTTTGTCATGTGATTATGGAGATGATTCTTGTTTCCTTTGACCTTTTGGTTTATTAATCCAGTTTTACATAAATTTTAAATAATTGGTAACCTTCTTAAGAATAAAATCTTTCTTTCCATGAAATCAAATAGTACTTTAAAATATTAACTAGGGCCGGCCGAGTGGCGCGTTGGTTGGGAACTGGCTTGGGACTCCAGCGGCCCTGGTTCAGATCCCGCGTGTGACGGCCAGTGACACTGCCCTCTACAGTTAACAGCAGTTCCACCTGGAGCTGGGCTGTGCGAGCCCCCATGACAGTGAAGGCTGCAGCCCCTGCTGCAGTGGGCTGCCATAGGCTACAGTGAGTGGCCGGCAGCCAGCGTGAGCTGCCAATAGTGGTGATGAGCGACCATCCAGAGGCCGGCGACCAATCTGCCTCACCCTGGAAGAGTGCAATGACGATACCAACATGGGCCAGTGAAGCGACGTCCTCCGTAGCTAGCGTGAAGAGCAGGAGGACAGCGATTTGTCTGTTCCCCTTGCCCGATTCCCCAATAAAATCTTTTAAAATAAATAAATAAATAAACAAATAAATAAATAAATAAATAAAATGTTAACTAGCCATATGGTAGTATTAGCCATGAACACTCATTGTATTGCAGTTATTTTCTGTTAGAGATCCTGGAAGAATGCTTGAAGAATAGAAAAGCATTCTTCATCTGAATATTTGGTACTATGACTATAGCAATATTGTTCCATGTTGATGAATGGATATGTGTGTATTTGCTATAAAATAATAACTTTTTGTTAGACTTCAGATTTACAGAGGGCTTTAATTGTATTAATTACATGTATTAATTGGATCGATTTTCATAACAATTTCATGAGGCAGGTACTATTTTTAGCTCTGTTTTACATATAAGGATACAAAAACTGAGGAAAATGAAGTGACTTGCTTCTGCTAATTCAATTAATAACTGGAAGAATTTGTGGGTTTAGATTAAAACCTATGTTTTCCCCACAATAACCCGCCATGGAGAACAATCACTTGGACAGCTCCTAGGGTCTTGCTTTCAGCCATCAGCCATAGTCCTAGATCTCATGATGTACATATTATTGGTATATTATACCAAACTCATAGAACTTAAAAATAGATACTGTATCTGCCATACCCATAATAAATTGCTAGCCTAATGTTAGTTTGATAAAAGTGCTTAAAACAAAGTTTATAAAGCCCTAAAAGGGCACTAGGGTGATATTTAGAGGAATTCCTTCTCCTGGAACTTCTATAGTAATTTTTCTTACCTCCTATTATTACTGAAATCATATTTGAACTAATATGATTCTATATTAGTTGGTTTTATCTAGCTCAGTGCCTACCACATTGTAGGCACTCCATAATATTTGTTAAATAAACAATGAGTTACTGATCTAATCATTCATAGACACAGAAACACTGTCACCTTTTCTCTCTTAAGCACATTAGTCTACTGTCTCAAAAAATTGCTTTGGAGAACCAAAGCTCTCTGCAGTTTCAGGAAAGAAACATTACAAGTAGCAGCAAGGTGAAGTTTCTTCACACTTTCTCCTTCTTGAACTGGTGGAAATATCCAAAAGCAATTTGTTTTTTCAGAAGTAATGGTAGTTTCAAGAGCTAGCTTATCCATCTTCCATTAGGCCCTGTCTCCTTTCTAATCACTTTTCTCCTCATGCTGGATTAGTTTAGAAACATTTTTGCCAGAGTTTAGTGCATGCCTTTGTTTTTAAATACTGCAACCACATCACCACAGGTAGTGAAGGGAAACAGCTGGACTGAGGAAAGCTATACACCTATTAAAGTGTCTAAAGAGTGAAATTATAGCTCAGATAATCTGAATTTTCTGTGAAAGTTAAAAAAAAAAATTAAGGGAAATCCATGCTCTTGGTATGTTTGAAATGTGCTTCCATTTTCATGGAACTTAATTGCTCTCATAAAGGAAAGAAGCTCATAAGTGGAATCTAGAATGTTTGTGAATCATCATTGGGCAAATTGAGTTCATCCTAGGGGGGAAAAAACACTTTAAGACATGTTCATGCTTGGATTTTATGTTTTTAACAGTCTATTCAAATTTATTTTGGTGATCAAATCCTGTTTAGGACTAAGGGAGGATAAAATGATTAATGAAAAATTTCAGAAACTAAATAGTCTGAATTAACTTTAAAAATATCAGTTAGCTAGACAGTCAGAAAGCCCACAGGGACTAAAATATAGGCCATTCCATGACCCCAAGAAGACATGGATAGCTACAGTCACCATAATGTTAGAAAGGGGAATTTTACCATTAATATAATATGCAGGAAAACTTAGAAAAATGTGTGCTGTTATTAACCTGCTATTAAGCAACATTAGTATCCTTAAGGAAGAAACTATTAAGAAGGAATAGACCTGTGAAAAGAAATATTCCTGCTACAGAATAGTATGAATCTGATAGGCTCACAGCCATTTATACACAACAATACATGAGGCTCCCACCAGGTGAGTTTATAGTGGCTCGTTGGTTAAGAGCTGGCTTGGGAAGCCAGCGGCCCTGGTTCGAATGCCATATATGAGGGCCAGTGACACTGCCCTCTAAAAAAGAAAGAAAAATGGAAACCTAAACTTGCTTGCTTTTTTATTTCATCTCATAGCCTCTATCATATTTTTTTTCTCTTCATTTTGAAATAGCTAGGTAGCATCCTGGCAAAGTCAGGGAGAAGAATGCTGACTGTGAAGATAGCAAAAGGGGATTTTATCCCATTTTATCTACATCTGCATCTTTATCTATAGAAACACATGATGCATTTACTCAAGGAATCAATTTAAATAAAAATACACGAATGCAAAAAGCGAGTATTCTAACTCATACTAACATGGAGTAGTTGCTATAAGGAAAAATTTCAGTCATCATGTGGATGGAGAAGGCATGGTTATCAAGTTTTTAAAATATATACATTTTAACACTAAGATACTTTTCTCTAATTCAAACTTTTAAGTAGAACCACAATATATTAAAACTCAAAAGTAGTGTGGTTTGACTTTAAGGAGGTGAGGAACAATCAACTCTCTCCCCTAAGGTAGCCTTGACATGCCACCAGGAACCCCTACTCTCCCCGTTTGAAAATCACTGGAAAATTTGCATGACTTTGAAACCATGCTCTAGATGTTGCTCAGTCACCAGAGCTGTATTACTTTGGAAAAGTGTTTTTACCTCCTTCGGCTTCAATTCCTTCATTTATTGAGTGAATGATCATTAAATCTTTCTAGTGCTAACATTTTATTCTGATTTTTAAATATAACTATTCACATTAAGATCTCACAAAGAAATCATTTGGGAGTAAAATATGAAGAAAGGAACCTATGACTTATATTAGCATTAAAAGCATGTTGTTTTGAAATATGATATACTGATTTACTCTTAAAAATACAATAAAGAACCACGCAAACCCTCCGGTTACATTGCTTGATCTATAGTCATTGTGTTCCATCTCCAGTTTAAACCATAGCAAATCACTACACATCAGAGAAAACGTTTGTTATCTCACGTGTCTGCAGTCCTCTCTATTTGAAACCCTTTAAGATTACATGTGGGTATTTTCAATCTCACATTAGTAAATTGACTGGTGTCTCTTTTTCACCTGGAAAAGTTGCCATTATTGTTCTATATGAATCGTATATGATTTGGTCAATAGTATTTGCTTGGTTAGGTTACAATATAGTTAAATACGTATTCTTATTCTAAAAAGTGTACACTCACAACATTCTTTACAGGGTGATTTTTTTTGTTTTCCTGCACAGCTGTTCTATATTATGCAACTATGTTGTTCAATTTGGTATATAAATAAATGTAAAAGTACACCTGGTATAATTAGAAATGCTTTGGTGTGGAGGAAGTTGTAATAGCAATGCTGAAGTGATTGGCTAGGTTGGGAAAAATACAAATATAGTTGTAAGGAATTGGTGGACTAGATAGGGAGGAAGGAAGATATCCAGGGATTTTTACATTTTAATGTTATTCAAGAGCAATGAGAAAGTTGGAAGGGATGGTGAAAGGAGAAGACCAGAAGGCCAGGTCTCAGAGGCAGACAAGAGCTGAGCTATACGGGTAAAGACACACAGGTGCACTATTGAAGGAGAGTGAAGAAACAGATGTCTGAAGTCCAGAGAACGTGAGTGCTGTAGGCTGAATATTTGTCTGCTCCCAAAATTAATATGCTGAAATCCTAATACCTGCAGGTGGTGATCAGGTCATAGGGGAGGACCTGATGTCTTACTTATTGAGCGAGATTAGTACCCTTATAATAGAAACCTGAGAGAGGTTCCTTCACTTCTCCTATGTGAAGATACAATGAAGGCGCCAGCTATGACCCAGGAAGAGAGTTCTCATGAGGCCACAACTATGCTGTGTCTGATCTTGGACTTCCCAGCCTCCAGAACTGTGAGAAATACATTTCTGTTGTTATCAGCGACCCAGTCCCTGGCATTTTGTTAAGCAGCCCAAACAGGCTAAGACAGTGGGCCTGGAAACTTCATGGGTCATCAAGAAGGATCTAAAATGGCTGAGGCAGGACTTCGGAGTCTACACACAAACAGCTTGTCTCAGATAATTACTACCACATCACCTAAAGTGTCCAAGCACAGACCAGATGGCTACAACAGGATGGATTCCCAAATCAGGTGGGAAGTTGATGGAATAATTTCCATAGTTCCTTCTTATTCCTAAAATTCTGGTATTTCCATTAAGTTAATTTGATCTTGCACAAGGCATAAACATTTATAATTGGAGTCAACATGATTCAGAGTATATGGCAGTTAACTACAGATATGAATGAATTTAAAATGATACAATGCTAAAGATCCTAAAGTCCTGTTTTTCCATTACACAGAAGCGAAAACTGAGGCTCAGAAAGAGCACGTGATTTGCCTAAGGTCATGAGACAAGTTTGACAACTTTGGATTCCAGATTAATTTCTTCTTTCCAGTAGCCTGTGCTGCTTTTAAGCCATTTATATTTTGTGCTGATCTACCAATTGGAGATAAATAGATTTCATTAGCTGGCTAGATCAGTGTGAACAAAGAGAATTACAAATTTGAGACAAGTGAAGATAATTCTGTTTCCTAAGATGTTAAAAATGTTTTAATAAAAATATCCAGATAATTGAAGCCTAACCATTTTATGTTTAAAATATTTTTTTTAAATAATTACCTTATTCTCCATTTTACTTTACCAAATGCTCAATAAATGGAGATACTGGTCTCATTTCAATGAGGTTCCCATAATAAATGATGCACTTGAGAAGTGTACACAAAAAGAGAGAAAAGTGATCAAACTGAACATAATCAATAATGGAACAACTTTCTCATACTCTGCACTGAGAAGAAAACAGCTCTTTTGTAGTATTCTGGCCAAAAACACTTAACCTGAATGTAGCCATATGGCAACAATCAGATATATGTTGTGGGACATTTTACAAAATGATGGCTCTGGATTCTTCAGAAATATTAATGTCATGAAAGTTCTAAAAAAGTGGAGGAACTCTTTTAGAATAAAGAAGACTAAAGAGACATAACAACTAAATGCAATGCACGATTCTTGATAAAATTCAGGTGAGAAAAAGCTAAATCAGATTGGGGACTCTTAGAGAAATTTTAAGATAGACTATATATTAGATAATTCTATTGTTATCAGTGCTAAATTCCTTGAGTTTGGCAGTGGGGTTGTGGCAGTGTCAGAGACTGTCCTTACTCTTAGGAGATACATGTTGGAGGAGGAAAGGGTGAAGTGACGATGTCTGCAACTTACTCGTATTTTCAGAATATTGAGCCATAAGAAAGTGTGGTGTATGCGTGTTCATGTTGGAGAGAAGTAGAGGGAAGAAGCAAGAGAGAGCTTATATGGAAATATATTAATAACTGGTGATTCTAAGCAAAGGGTATGATGAGTTTTTATTGTACTTCAAATTTTTCAAAATAAGAAGTTAGGAAAAAAATTGGAAGCTCTGTGAGTTGTTTTTCTCTGTACAAAATGTACAGTAGTAAATAAATAAAATGGGAACCTTTATACCTTGTCCAATAAATTATTACTTGCCCTGGGCAAGCATCTATTAACAAGGCTATTACAAAGCTCTTCCTAAGTATTGAATAAAATGGTAAATAAATGATAGATTTAGTTATGTTTGTTTCCTAAGCGAGTCTCTCTCTCTAGTTATTTAGGAGTTTAACTTTAGGAACCACACATATGAGAAACGATGTATATGAGATAATCAAACCTTTAGAATTGCAGAGTACCAAAGTTCCTTAATCACATCTAACCACTCAATCAATGTGGCCTTTTCTTTCCTTTTACAAAATCCCACCATACCCAACTAGATCTACATTTAACATGTAACACATATTTTGCCCTCTAAACAAAGGAAGAGTTTCTAATATTCCTACTACATAGCGGAGGGAGGGTGGGAGTTGACTAGGGAGGTTTCTCAGAGAAAGTGATACTTGTCAGCTAATGGAAGCTGGAAAGGGTAAAAGGATTTTGCAAAATCTGGTGGCAGTATGAACAAATGCAGCTGCTGCTGGCTAATCAGTTTATCCAAATATAAAAAAAGATATATTGTTCTCCAAATGTCCGGGGAAAGAGGGTTATTTCTCCTTCTACCCCAGAACTCCTGTTTTTTGCCTTTGTTCAATGACAACAATCTAACGACTGCCTCCCTCATATATGAGTCAAGTATTTCTATGCAGATAACTAAATATTTCTGAGTTATCTTTTGACAAGAATTATCATGATTGGCTTAGAGTAGACAAATCAAGTCTCATCCTTTGGAGTTGGGACAGAGAACGATGCCAACTTTCCCTCAGAATCCTGTGGCTACTTGAGCAAAATTGGGATTCTGTTATCAAGGAAGAAGGCAACAAGATGTTTGTCAGGCAAGTGACCATCAGTGTCTGCTACAAAAAAGGAACAGACTCAATAAAGACAAGGTCAGACAAATAAGTTCACAAACTCCTCCTAGAAGAAGTGCCACATACCTCATTGCTGAATATCACTATGGTCACCTTCAAAGTACTCCCCTTGGGAAGCTATGCACCAACACCAGTGCCTAGTTCAGCTTTCAAAGCAATTTTGGAACCCTTTTTCTGGAATGGCCATCAGGGCTGTTTCATATTACCCTCGATGTCCTGAACATCATCAAAATGTCTACCTTTCATTTATTTCCTTTATCTTCAGGTAAAGAAAGAAGTCACTGGGGGCTAGATCAGGTGACTAGCAAGGGTATTCTAATACAGTTATTTGTTTTCTGGCTAAAAACTCCCTCACGGACAGTGCTGTGTGAGCTGGTACATTGTCGTGATGCAAGAGCCATGAATTATTAGTGAAAAGTTCAGGTCATCTAACTTTTTCATGCAGCCTTTTCAGTACTTCTAAATAGTAAACTTGGTTAACTGTTTGTCCAGCTGGTACAAACTCATAATGAATAATCCCTCTGGTATCAAAAAAGGTTAGCAACATCATTGCAACAAGTTCATGAACTTAATTGTCAGACCTCATATTTTGGAAGACCAAAGGTATTGGGAGGTGAAGACCAGAAGACAAAAATGGTACTCACAATTTTGGGCTTGCAACTCTGGGAAATTGTGGTACTATAAAATGAGATACAGAATACGGCAGACAAAGCAGATTTGGGAGTAAGATAATAAGTTATGTTTTCATTAAGTTGAATTTGAGATGTCCTTGGAACATCAAGGTGTAAAAACACAGTAAATATTTAAAGTTCCAGTTCATATCCAACTGGATTGGATATGCGTATATCGATTTGAGTGTGATCAGCATATGGTAAAAATGAAAACCATGGAGTATTATATGTATATCGATTTGAGTGTCATCAGCATATGGTAAAAATGAAAACCAAGGAGTATGAGGTTACCCAAGGAGAATATGTAGCATGAGAAAAAAAGTGGACAGAAGAGGAACCTGTAAGGGGGAAAGAGGAATGACTAAGAAGATTTTAGAGAGGGCCGGCCAAGTGGCACAGTGGTTAAGAGCTGGCTTGGGATGCCAGCATCCCTGGTTCGGATCCCACATATGAGGGCCAGTGACACTGCCTTCTACAGCTAAGATGGTGAACAACAGCTCCACCTGGAGCTGGGCTGCTGTGAGTCCCTGGAATGGCATAGCTGCAGCCCCTGCTGCAGTGGGATGCCATAAGCTACAGTGAGTGGTTGGCAGCCAGTGTGAGTGGCTGGTAGCCAGTGTGAGCTGCCAAGAGCCACTGTGAGAGGCCATCCAGAGGCCAGCGACCAATCTGCCACACCTGAGAAGAGTGCAATGATGATACCAACATGGACCAGTGAAGCAATGAAGCAATATCCTCCACAGCTAGACTGAAGAACAAAAGGACAGCAACTTGTCTGTTCCCCCAACGTTGTTCCCCTTCCCCAATTTCCCAATTTAAAAAAAAAATCTAAAAAAGAAAAGAAGATTTTAGAGAGACTGGAAGAGAATAGTTTCTCATTTCTCATCTTGGAATCTAGATAGAGAGCTTTGAAAAGTAACAGACGTTGTCATATGTGAAAGAGAGGTCCAATTAGCCATAGTCTAAAGATGTCATTGGATCTGACCATATGAAATCACTGGTGATGCCAAGGCAGTGGAATGAGAAAGCAGTGAGCAGAGAAGGAAATGGAAGGTAAGGAAATAGAGAGGATGATATAACTAATACTTAGAGTAGTTCAGGTGAAAAGGAAAGATAAAAATGGAGCATGTTAGAGAAGGGGGATAAAAGCACAATATAGGTTAAGAGTAAAGGACCAGTAGGAAGAGAAACGTTGAAGAGAGAGGAGAGAGAAGGATGAAATATGACATTAAGTCCTGGAAGGCACCAAGGAGGGTGAGATGGAGCAAAGGGGTAAGGGTGAGTCTTGAACAGGGGGTAGCATTGGTCCAAGAAAAAATGATACAAAACAGGAAAATGTACTGATGAAGCAGGCATCAAGGAAAACAATTGTATTGCACTGCATTTATCAGTGATTAGGAGGCAAGGTATTTTAGTTGGGACTTTTTCTTTAAAAAAAAAAAAAAAAGACAAACCTCTGGGAAAATCTGATCAAGGAACAAAGAGAAATGCACAAATAATAATGGGTGAGATGTGTCCATTCTTTTTTTTTTTGAGGGCAGTGTCACTGGCCCTCATATGTGGGACCCGAACCAGGGCCACTGGCATCCCAAGCCAGTGCTTAACCACCAAGCCACTCGGCCGGCCCCAGTTGGGAGTTTTTCAATTGCAAATGAGGGAAATCAATCTCAAATAGTTTAAGAAAAGAAGAAAATATATTAGTTCACATATTTTAAAAGGAGTATACTATCATCAGGAATAGATACTCAAAGTTACGTTATAAAGATCTTTTTCTTGTGTTTGTTGTCCTTGTACTCACACTACCTAACACCAATGATCTTAAGGATCATTGTGGAGAAAGTGTCTCCTTTCAAGTCATGCTTCCAAGGTCCTAGGAAAGATTTTGATTGGCTCACCTTGGGTCAAATGCCTATCCCTGAACCAACCACTATGATCATCCATCCAAACCACAGACAAAAGAATGATGAGTGGGAGGTTTTACTATCAAAATAAGAGGGGAATGGATGCTGAGCAAGCAATAAGAAATGTCAACTGCCAAGGTCATTAGCTGATGACAAGGGTTTTAGGAGTTGAATAGAAGACTTGTGAAAAACAGAGATTTGGCATAGTCTTTTAAAAATATATGGGAGCATTTCTGGTCAAGATGGTGCAGTAGGTAAATGCCTTGTTTACCTTCTCTCATGACCACATCAAAATTACAACTAAGCTACAAACCAACTATCATTGAGAATCATCTAAAATCTTTCTGAACAGAAGCCCTACAACTAAGGACATGCACAAGAAGCCACCTTGAGACTGGCAGGAGGGGCAGAGACACAGAATGAGTTGGTCCCACACCCATGTGTGACCATTAAAAATCAGGAAGGAGATCTTGGGTGTGGGGGTCCACCCCAGAGAAACAAGGGGTCCCAGCCCCTCCCCAGCCCAGGGTTTGAGTGCCAGGAAGATAATTCCTCATAATTTCTGGCTGTGATAAACAACAGAGATTGCGACTGGGTAAGATGGAGGGTGGCTGTAGTCCCAGGCACTCCTCTTAAAGGGACAGTGAAAGGACTTACTCACCAACAGAATCACCAGCTCTGAGCTCCAGCACTGGGTCAGAAGCTGGAGAGGAGGAAGGGACATATGGTAGGAACTGAATTGTCTGGCTTTAGGATGGGGGTTAGGGGGACAGCTTTCTCCTGGATAGAGGAGCTGGCATAAGTTTCTTTGTTGAGCCCTCTCCCTTCCTGGCTTGTAGACCCAGGTGGCCACCATATCTGAGTCTCCATCAAACTGGCTAATGCCATTCATTCACCACACCATGGTGATTCAAGACCCCATCCCACCAAACTTTCAGGCATACCCAAGCTACTTCCAGTGGCTTTTTCATACAAACTGACTGCCTTGGCTCATGCTGCAGACTTTCCTAAAGTCTCTCAAAGGTTCACAAATCCCAGACAAGCAGCATCTGGCTTGAATGTGTCCTGCACCTCTGACTGAGCAGCCCTAAGTCTGGCACTAGCAGCAGCCAGCCTTGGTTTGTGGCTTGGCCTCTCAGGACACTTCCAAGTGTGGCATGGGTGGTGGCTATATGCGGATTGCTTTGTGGCCCCTGCTGGATGGCCCCAGGTACTGGCTACAGTTGAATTTGACCTCCAGCAGATCTCCTCTTAGGTAGCCCTGGGGCTGGCGCCCCCTGTGGCCAGCTTCCAATTGAGCTGGAACATCATCCAGCTGCCTCCAAAAATAACACATCCAAGGGGCAGACTGGGCAGGCACCAGAGCCCTGCTGAGGCAGATTTTGCTGTGTAGAGAGTCAGCCCCTGCACCACAACTCCTCCACTGTAGTCACAGCCAGTCCTCATAACCAAAGAGCCCAAGGGTCAATCCCTCCCATTGACATGCAGATAGCAACTAAGGCTAAACTACAAGAGGAGGGCACACACAGTCCATACAAGGGACGCACCTAGAGTGCATGGCTCAAGTGACCATGAAGACTGCACCACTGAGACCCACAGCACACCTACTACATAAGGCCACTCAGCTATGACCAGGAGGCATAGCAGCCCTACCTGGTATGCATTGAAGCAAACACAGGGAGACAGCCAAAATGAGGAGACAAAGAAACATGTCCAAAAAAAAAAAAAAAACCAACAGAACAAAGCTCCAGAAAAATAACTAAACAAAACGGAGACAAGTAATCTACCAGATTCAGAGTTCCAAACACTAGTTATACAGATGTTAGGGAGAAGTTCAACAAAGATATAGGAAACATAAAAATAAAGATAGAAAGACCAGTCAGAAACAAACAAACAAAAAAATGCAAAAATGGAAATGAAGAATATATTACAGAGAATCAACAGATTAGATGAAGCAGAGGATCAAATCAGCAATTTAGAAGATAACGTAGCAGAAAACACCCAATCAAAGCAGCAAAAAGTAAAATGAATCCAAAAAAACTGAGGAGACTTTAAGGGGCCTCTGGAACAACTTCAAGCATACCAACATTCACATTATAGGGGTACCAGTAGGAGAAGAGAGAGAGCACGGAATTGGAAACATATTTGAAAAAAGAATGACTGAAAACTTCCCTAACATGGCAAAGGAAATAGATATACAAGCCCATGGAGTTCAGAGAGTCCCAAACAAGATGAACCCAAAGAGGCCAACACCAAGACACATCATAATTAAAATGACAAAAGTTAAACAGAAAGAGAGAATCTTAAAAGCAGCAGAAGAAAACCAGTTCGTTACCTACAAGAGACCTCTCATAAGACTGTCAGCTGATTTCTCTACAGAAACTCTGCAGGCCTGAAGGGGTTGGCAGGAAATATTCAGTGATGAAAAGCAGGACCTACAACCAAGGTTACTCTACCCAGCAAAGCTAGAGCAGACAGATAAAGAGCTTCCCAGACAAGAAAAAGCTAAAAGAGTTCATCACCACCAAACCACTATTACGAGGAATCTTAGACACAGTTCTTTAAGAGGAAAAAAAAATTACAAATATGAATAATAAAATTGCAATAACTACGAGTATATACCTATCAATAATTACTTGGATTGGGCCGGCCGAGTGGCGCGGTGGTTAAGTGCTGGCTTGGGAAGCCAGCGGCCCCGGTTTGGTCCCACATATGAGGGCCAGTGATGTTGCCCTCAAAAAAATAAAATAAAATAATTAATAATAATAATAATAATAATAATAATAATAATTACTTGGATTAAATGCTCCAACCAAAAGATAGGAGAGCTGAATGGATAAAAAAAAAAAAAAACAAGACCCTTCTGCACATATGCTGCCTACAAGAGACTCACTTCAGATCAAAAGAGATATACAGACTAAAAGTAAAGGGATGGAAAAAGATATTTTATGAAAATGGAAATAAACAAACTAAGAAAAGCTGGGGTAGCAACACTTATACCAGATAAATTAGACTTTGAAACAAAGACTATAACAAGAGACAAAGAAGGACCTAGTAATCCCACTTCTGGGTATTTATCAGAAGAAATCCAAAACACTACTTTGAGGGGATATGCTCATCCATATGTTCACTACAGCATTGCTTACAATAGCCTGGATATGAAGGCAGCCTGTGTGTCCCTGAACGGATGAATGGATAAAGAAGAGGTGGTACATATATACAATGGAATATTACTCAGCCATAAAAAAGAAATGAAATCTTGCCACCTGTGACAACATGGGTAGACCTAGAGGGTAAGTCAAATAGTGAAAGAGAAATGTTATATAATTTCACTTATAAGTGGAATCTAAAGAACAAAATAAACAAACACACAGAAACAAACTCATAGATACAGAGAACATTTTGATGGTTGCCAGATGGGAGGGGGGTTGAGGGCAGGTGAAAAGGGGAAGGGATTAAGAATTACAAATTGGTTGTTACACAGCAGTCATAGAGATGTAGGGTATAGCATAAGGAATATAGTCAATAATATTGTAGTATCAGATGAGTACTAGATCTTTCAGGGTGATAGATGGGAGGGGGTTGGAGGCAGGCTGAAAATGGTGAAGGGATTAAGAAATACAAATTGGTAGTTACAGAATAATTATGAGAATGTAAAGTATAGGGAATATAATCAATAATATGATAATAACTATGTACAGTGCCAGGTGGATACTAGTCAGGGTGATCACTTCATAAATTTTATAAATGTCTAATCATTATACTATACACCTGAAACTAATATAAAATAATACCGAATATCAACTTTAATTGAAAAATTAAAAAGGGGGGGAGATAAAAAGGAATAAGAGGTTGAAATTTCCAGATATGAAACAAGTATTAGGGATATAATATACAGCATAGGGAATATAGTCATTAATATTGTACAGTATCAGATGGTTGCTGGACTTATCATGGTGATCACTCCTTTAGCATAGGAAATATAATCCATAATGTGGAAATAACTCTGTATAGTGCCAGGTGGGTACTATTGAATAACTATGGTGTACACCTGAATCTAATATAATGTATGTTAGCTATACTTTAATAAAAATTTTAAAAATTATATATATATATATATATATATATATATATATATATATATATATATGCTTAACTTTGCCAAGTAACAAGATTGACAGGCAGAAACATTAAGGATCCATCTGAGGTTGACTAAGTCAACACAGACAAGATTTTGCCCAATAGTGCTTAGTTACTCAGGGGTACATAAAAACAATAATACTATGTATGTGCTAGGCATTATTCTTAGAGTGTGCATGCACTGACTCATTTAATTCTCATATCAACTCCATGAGCCTGATGCAATGATCAAATTGTGCAGAGCAGAGGTGGTTGATCATGGCATTGATATTTCATGAATGGATGCAGTGGAAAGTAGAAGGTTATGAGGGGATCAAGACTTCATGAAAGCCAAGGATGAAAGTAGGGTTGGAAGAAAGGGAGAAGACACCCAAGCTCTAAGGGTCTCTCTGAGGTCGACTGGGGTTGGGATTGAGAGAAAGACAGACTTGGAAGGACAGAAAGCTGTGGTCAGAGAATAGGATATTGAGTTTGAGATTTTAGGGGGATTTCCAATTCACTTCTGCTTGACTTTTACTCCTATCACTAATATCCAAAAAATACAGTCTGAAGACTCAACCAAACAAAAGTCTGGTTGAGTTCCCACTTTAGATGAGTAATTGTGAGCAAGAAATTTAATTTTTCTGAGGCTCCTATTTCTTCACCTATAAGCTAAATATGATATGATTTCATAGGTTGCATGAAAGTCACTTGAACTGATGAATGTTAGGGGCGTACATCATACTATGTCTGGTATATAGTAGATGTTCAATCTACCATATACATTAACATTCACTTTTACAGTTTTATCACCATCATTATCTTTAGCTTATACATAATTCAAATAAGCTTAAAGAAACCTTGAAGGCAACTCTCAGTGTCTCATTCATCCTTAAGACTTAGCACAGTGCAGAGGTACGAGCTGCACCCGCGTTCCCCAGGAAGCAGGGTGCAGAGCCCCGCAGCGACAGGGCAAGATCAGTCCCTGCACCCTCCCGGTTCAGGGATCAGTCTCTGTGCCCACCGGGTCCCGCGGAGCGCAGAAGCCTGAAACCCGGGAGCAGGGGAAAACAGAGGACTCGCCCGCGGAGAAGCAGCACGCGCTGGGCGGAGACGCAGGTCCCGGAGAGACGGAGCGGGGATCGGAGCCGCGTGGAAAGGTGCCCGCAGTCCCCTGAACCCCGGCGGCAGTCCCTCCAGGAGCGCA
Source organism: Aselliscus stoliczkanus (assembly GCA_033961575.1). Taxonomy (NCBI): domain Eukaryota; kingdom Metazoa; phylum Chordata; class Mammalia; order Chiroptera; family Hipposideridae; genus Aselliscus; species Aselliscus stoliczkanus. The sequence continues at coordinate 59,472,329 of CM066728.1, forward strand.
GCAGGAGAACGGCGCGGCCGCGCACCGGCTCCAAGGCAGAAGCCTTAAACCCGAGAGCAGGGGAAACACAGGACTCGCCCGCGGAGACGCAGCGCGCCAGCCGGAGTCACAGGTCCCAGAGAGACGGAGCAGGGATCGGAGCCACGCGGCACGGTGCGCGCAGTCCCCTAAATCCCGGCAGATCGTTTGGGAGAGCAGCAGGAGATCCGCGCGGGCGCGCCGGCTCCGAGGCAGAAGCCTGGAACCCGGGAGCAGGGGAAAAAGAGGACTCGCTCGGACAAGCAGTGCGCCGGGTGGAGACGCAGGTCCCCGAGAGACGCGGAGCGGGGATCTTGGCCACACGGTAGGGTGCGCGCAATTTCCTAAATCCCGGCAGACCCTTTGGGAGAGCAGCAGGAACTCCGCTGGAGCATAAGAGGCAAAGGCCTTAGCTTGAAACAGTGTTGGAACTGTGGCTTTGTTTATTTTTATGTTTTTTATTTTTTTTCCCTTTTTCTACTCTTGAACAGAAAGCAAAAAAAAAACAACAACCCAATAACTCACCCACTCCCACAAACTTTGTCCCCCGCCAAGACAGTCTTAAACTGACTCCTGAAGGGAGCAATAGGGGCAGACTAGGAAGATATCCTTACCTGCAGGGGGTTGAGAATTTCCACCCAGTAAAGGCAGCAGAGTGAGACTACCCACCCAGCCCCCACCTTTAGGCAAGGCTTGGGAGGCAGGGCAGGTTCATCTGCTGAGGCACTAATTAACAGATTCTTAGCAGCAGGCTTTTGGTAGTGAGGAATTCTTTAATTCTCCACGGCTGTCAACCCAAAGGGTGCCCAGAGACACTCATTGAGCCTTTGGGGGTGCAGCCTGCCTTGGGACTGGCAAAAGCAAAAAGGCAGTGACTTTGTAAAAACCACCAATCACACGTCACAACCACACTCAAGTACAGCAAACCTGCAGTGCCAGGATCACGCTGGGCATCAGGTGGCCTACTGTTCCCACAAGACGCACAGGAATTTTTGTACAGCAGACAAACTGAAGAGAGCTTGGTGGACTTTAGCCTAGACCAGCACGGGTATTTTTGGTTTGTTTGGTTTTATTCTGTTTTGTTTTCCCTTTATTGGCTGCTTATCTTGGTTGTTTTTGGTTTTTATTTCTATTTCATTCTAATCATATTGTAGTTTTTAATATAGGCATATATATATAGGTGTATATAGGTGAATATATGTCCATATATATGGGTGTGTAGACAAATATATATATATTTTTTTTCTTTTTTCTTTTTCTTTTTCTTTCTTTTCTTTTTCTTTTTTCCCCACCCTCACTTTCTCTCTTATTTTATTCATTCTTCTCACTGCTATACTTTTCCTCTTTTCCTTTTTTCTGCAAATTTTATTTTTTAAATTTTTCTTCCTTTTTTTTATTATTATCTTAGTTTATTTTTATTTTTTATTTTTTAGGTATAGCTAATCGGTTTCTCATGTTTATTCTATTTTTTATTTTAGGATATTGTATTTTATTTTGTTTCCTCTTCTGTTATTATTGAGTATGTGGTTTTTGTTTTGTTTCTGTTTGTTTTCTTCATTAGTATGATTGATATTTCTGTACAAGTTGACTGTAGTTTGATGGTTGGTTGTTTTTAATTGTGCGAGCATTTGGTTTCCTTTGGTGGCTGCGGAGGTTGTTCTTGTTGATCTGTTATGCTCTAAAATCACTCTGCAGCAGTGGGTCCAAACAAACAGACACAAGAATCATCATACCTGGAGGCCAACTTTAGATAAAACCAGGAGCATTTCTGGGTTTGACATACAAGAGTCACACCCAAAAGGAAGTTACTACAGGTACTAAGACCCATAGGGTCCAAGTTTCATCAGAGGGGTCAATCCTCTCACAGCAGCTCATAAACTGCAGAAGCTGCTGATCCTCACAGCTAATCAATCTGGGAGTCAATCCCACCTACTGACAAACCAAAAGTAATCAAAACTAAAACTTCAACAAGTGAGGACGCACGACACAAGGAACACCTCAGATACAAGCACAGGAGAATAGGGAGACTGAGTAATTCAAATATAAAGGACACACACCATATAAGTTTACCCAGAAAAGACTGAGAAATCTGGGGGATCTATCTGTTATATTGAAGCAAACACAAAGAGTAAGCCAGAATGGGGAGACAAAGAAACATAACACAAATAAAAGAACAGAAGAAACTTCCTGAATCAGTGGAAATAGAGGAAATAGAGGTAACCAACCTCTCGGAGACAGAGTTCAGAACACTGATTATTAGAATGTTCAAGGAAATTAATGAAAATATAAAGAAGGATAGAGAAATCATGAAAAGCAACCAGCTAGAACTTAAGAACACAATTACTGAATTAAATAACAAACTTGATGGAATCACTAGCAGACTGGATGAAGCAGAAAATCGAATCAGTGACTTAGAAGACAAAATAGCAGAGATCACCCATGCGGTACAACAAAAAGAAAAAAGAATGAAAAACATGGAAAATAGTTTAAGAGAGCTGGGGGACAACATCAGACGCAATAACCTAAGGGTCATTGGAGTACCAGAAGGAGAAGAGAGGGAGCAAGGGATTGAGAATATATTTGAAGTAATAATGTCTGAAAACTTCCCTAACCTGGCAAAGGACATTGAAATACAAGCCCTGGAAGTGCAGAGAGTTCCAAACAGGATGATTCCAAACAGGCCCACTCCAAGACACATTATAGTGAAAATGGCAAGGGTTAAGGACAAAGACAGAATCCTTAAAGCAGCAAGGGAAAGGCAGCAAGTTACTTACAAGGGTACCCCCATAAGATTATCAGCTGACTTTTCTACAGAAACTTTGCAGGCCAGAAGAGAGTGGCAGGAGGTTTTCAAAGTGATGAAAAATAAAGGCCTACAACCAAGATTGCTGTATCCAGCAAGGTTATCATTTAAAATCGAAGGCGAGATAAGGAGCTTTGCATAAAAAAATAAGTTAAGGGAATTCATTACCACCAAGCCAGCTTTGCAGGAAATGCTAAAAGGGCTTCTTTAAGTAGAAGAGAAAAACAACCTATGAAAGACTACAAACACAAATAAGAAAATGGCAATAAATACACACCTATCAATAATCACATTAAATGTAAATGGATTAAATGCTCCAATAAAAAGACATAGGGTGGCTGAATGGATAAGAAAGCAAGACCCCAGTATATGCTGTATACAAGAGACTCACCTCAGATCCAAAGACTCATACAGGCTGAAAGTAAAGGGATGGAGTAAAATATTTCATGCAAATGGTACTGAGAAAAAAGCTGGAGTAGCGATACTTATATCAGATAAAATGGACTTTAAATTGAAGAATATAACAAAGGACAAAGAAGGACACTTCATAGTAATGAAGGGATCGATCCAACAAGAGGACATAACTCTAGTAAACATCTATGCACCTAACATAGGAGCCCCTAAATATATAAAACAGATATTGTCAGACATAAAGACAGAGATCAACAGTAACACTATCATAGTAGGGGACTTCAACACCCCGCTGTCACTAATGGACAGATCCTCCAGACAGAAAATCAATGTGGAAACAGCGACCTTAAATGACACATTAGACCAGCTGGATTTAACAGACATTTTCAGAGCATTTCATCCCAAAGCTACAGAATATACGTTCTTTTCAAGTGCACATGGAACATTTTCTAAGATAGACCACATGTTAGGCCACAAAACAAGTCTCAATAAATTTAAGAAGATTGAAATCATTTCAACTGTATTCTCTGACCACAATGCTATGAAACTAGAAATCAATTATAAGAAGAAATCCGGGAAGCTGACAAATAAATGGAGGCTAAACAATATGCTATTAAATAGTGAGTGGGTCACAAATGAGATCAAGGAGGAAATCAAAAGATACCTCGAGACAAACGAAAATGCAAACACCACGACCCAAAATCTCTGGGATGCTGCGAAAGCAGTCCTAAGAGGGAAGTTTATAGCAGTGCAGGCCTACCTAAAGAAGGAAGAAAAATCTCAAATCAACAGGTTATCCTTACACCTAAGGGAACTGGAAAAAGAACAGAAAAAGAGGCCCAAGGGGAGTACCAGAAAGGAGATAATAAAGACCAGAGCAGAAATAAACAATATAGAGAACAGAAAAACAATTCAAAAGATCAATGAAACCAAGAGCTGGTTTCTTGAGAAGATAAACAAAATTGACAAACCTCTAGCGAGGCTCATCAAAAAAAAAAGAGAGAGGACTCAAATTAGCAAAATCAGGAATGAAAGAGGGGAAATGACTACAGACATCACAGAAATACAAAAAATTCTAAGAAATTACTATGAGCAACTATATGCCAACAAATTTGACAATCTGGATGAAATGGATAATTTTCTAGAAGCATACAACCTTCCAAAGCTAACGCAAGAAGAAACAGAAAATCTAAATACCCTGATTACTACCAAGGAAATTGAATCAGTAATTGACAAGCTCCCAAAAAACAAAAGCCCTGGACCAGACGGCTTCACAAGTGAATTTTATCAAACATTCAAAAAGAACTATCACCTATTCTTCTCAAACTATTCCAAAAAATCCAGAAGGAGGGAAGGCTCCCAAACTCTTTTTATGAAGCCTCTATCACCCTGATTCCAAAACCAGATAAAGACATCACAAAAAGGAAAACTACAGGCCAATCTCCCTGATGAATATAGATGCAAAAATTCTCAATAAAATATTAGCAAACAGAATTCAGCAATATATTAAGAAGATCATACATCATGATCAAGTGGGATTCATCCCTAGTGCGCAAGGCTGGTTCAACATCCGTAGATCAATTAATGTGATACACCACATCAACAAAATGAAGGATAAAGATCACATGGTCATTTCAATAGATGCAGAAAAAGCATTTGACAAAATCCAACAGCCATTTATGTTAAAAACCCTTAGCAAAGTGGGAATACAGGGATCATATCTCAACATAATAAAAGCCATATATGATAAACCTACAGCTAACATCATACTCAATGGGGAAAAGCTAAAACCATTCCCCTTAAGATCAGGAACAAGACAAGGCTGTCCACTTTCTCCTCTTTTATTCAACATAGTGCTGGAAGTTCTAGCCACAGCAATCAGACAACAAAAAGAAATAAAAGGCATCCAAATTGGCAAGGAAGAAGTAAAATTGTCACTATATGCAGATGACATGATACTGTATATAGAGAACCCCAAAGACTCCATCAAAAAACTATTGGAACTGATAGACGAATTCAGTAAAGTAGCAGGATATAAAATCAATGTTCAGAAATCAGTGGCATTTGCATATACCAATAATAAACTAATGGAAAGCGAAATTAAGAAAACTGTCCCATTTACAATTGCGTCAAGAACTATAAAATACCTAGGAATAAATTTAACCAAAGAAGTGAAAGATCTGTACTCAGAAAATTATAAGACATTGAAGAAAGAAATCATAGAAGATACAAATAAATGGAAACACCTACCATGCTCATGGATAGGAAGAATTAATATAGTTAAAATGTCCATACTGCCTAAAGCAATATATAGATTCAATGCAATTCCTATCAAACTACCAAGGGCATTTTTCACAGAAATAGAAAATATAATCCTAAAGTTTATATGGAATCATAAAAGACCCAGAATAGCCTCGGCAATTCTGAGGAATAAAAACAAAGTTGGGGGGATCACGCTACCAGACATCAAAACCTACTACAAGGCCACAGTAATCAAGACAGTTTGGTATTGGCATAAAAACAGGCACATCGATCAGTGGAATAGAACAGAGAGCCCAGAAATAAATCCAAGCATTTACGGACAGTTAATCTATGACAAGGGAAGCAAGAATTTACACTGGAGTAAAGATAGTCTATTCAATAAATGGTGCTGGGAAAATTGGACTGACACATGCAAAAAATGAAACTGGATCATCTCCTTACGCCTTATACAAGAACAAATTCAAAATGGATTAAAGACTTAAATGTAAGACCTGAAACCATAAAAATCCTAAATGAAAATATAGGGAGTACATTTGCAGACATTACCCGGAGCAATATTTTTACTGATACATCCCTACGGGCAAGGGAAGTAAAAGAAAAAATGAACATATGGGATTATATCAGACTTAAAAGTTTTTTCACAACAAAGGAAACCATTAATAAAACTAAAAGGAAGCCTACTGAATGGGAGAATATATTTGCCAACGATATATCTGATAAGGGGTTAATATCCAAAATTTATAAAACACTCATGAAACTCAACACCAAAAAAACAAACAACCCAATTAAAAAATGGGCAGAAGATATGAAGAGACATTTCTCTAAAGAGGACATACAGATGGCCAACAGGCATATGAACAAAAGTTCAACCTCACTGGTCATTAGGGAAATGCAAATAAAAACCACCATGAGATACCACCTCACTCCAGCCAGAATGGCTATCATCAACAAATCAACAAACAACAAGTGCTGGCGGGGCTGTGGGGAAAAGGGGACCCTGCTGCATTGTTGGTGGGACTGCAGATTGGTGCAGCCACTATGGAAGTCAGTATGGAGGTATCTCAAAGAACTGGAAATAGAGCTACCTTTTGACCCAGCAATTCCACTCCTAGGTATTTATCCTGAAAAAACCAAGACACTTATTCAAAAAAGTTATGCACCCCGATGTTCATAGCAGCACAATTTACAATAGCTAAGACTTGGAAACAACCAAAATGCCCGTCAGTAGATGACTGGATTAAGAAACTGTGGTATATTTATACAATGGAGTATTACTCCGCTATAAAGAAGAATGAAATCGTGCCATTTGCAATGATATGGATGGACCTAGAGACTATAATGTTGAGTGAAATAAGTCAGTCAGAGAAGGACAAATACCATATGATCTCACTTATATGTGGAATATGAAAAACTGTATGAATGAGCAAAGTAAACAGAAACTGTCTCATAGATATAGAGGAAAAATCAGGGTTGCTAATTTGGAGAGGAATGGGAATGAGGGAGAAGGGGAAGGGATTAGACAGCAAAAATAGGCAACTACAATATTGCTACTGGGATAGGAAAAACAGTTTGGGGAATATAATTAATAATGTTGTAAATATTCTGTGGAATGTCAGATGATCATAGGTCTTGTTAGGGAGACCATTTCATGGATGGAGTAGAGGTTTGATCACTGCATTGTATTACTAAAGTGGAGGTGGTATACCTACTGTAATTGAATATATATAGATAGTCACGGGATGTGGATTATACTGTGGAAGAGAGTCAGAGGAAGAGTAATAGATATATATGATATGGGGGGGTGTGGGGTGGTGTATTGGGGGTGGGGGGTTTGTCACTTTGAGGGGTAAAATGTATAACTATTGCACTGTGTTGTACACCTGAAACTATTGGGGGTGGGGGGGTTGTCACTTTGAGGGGTAAAATGTATAACTATTGCACTGTGTTGTACACCTGAAACTAATTAAAAATAAAATAAAATTAAAAAAAAAAAAAAAAAAAGACTTAGCACAGAGCCGGACACACAGGAGGGACTCAGTGAATGGACGTGGAAACCAAGTAATCTGCCACCTTCCATTTCAGAGGACACCTACTCTAATATCTTTGGGGAAAAATAGTTTTTTCTCATGTCGGCTTCTGGTTCAGTTCACATCGAAGCCTGCTTCTTTGCCTTACTTAATTAAACAAGTATGTATGGAGACCTGTTTTGTATCTGGCATTTTGCTAGAACTGGGTATATTAATGGTGCCCAAACAGACAAGGTCTTTGCCCTCATAGAGCTTACAACCAGAGAGGAAGCAGACAGTCTTACAAATTAATCTTACAAATAAATATAAAATTACAACTATGATACGTGCTACTAAGGAGAAGCTATCAAGAGGAGGCTGATCTAGTCAAAGAGGGTGGGGAAAGTTGATCCATATAAATGATAATTGAGCTGAGAAAGAATATGACAAAAAGGGAGTGGAAGAGTTCCCTAGGCAAAAGAAACGGCCTATGCAAAGTCTTTATAAGGAGGAGCGCATCAAGAATAAGACCTGTGTGGTTGGAGCAAAGAGAAAGAGAGAATATGTTGTGCTGGGTGATGCGGAAGAGGAAGGTGAAGGTCAGCGTATGCAGGGCCCAGGATGCCCACTCATTCTACCACTGGTCATTACATGGAACTACAGGCTTCTGTTTTTCTTGATTAAGTGCTGGTCTTAACCAAAGAGCAATGAAGAAAAAGCCTAACTTTATGTAATTCTCTCCCTCAATTCCCCATTCACCACTAGCCCAAGACTGCTGTGAAAAGTAGAATTTTTATAGAAAGTTTGGGGGTAAGGAAGGGGAATATATGGAACAGTTCAAATACTGAACATGTGAAAATTTGAATAACAGAGATTACTGGTCTTAACACACTCCAAGGCCATCTTTCACTCCAAACTCAGCTAGGATGCTAAGCCAAGGCCATCTACTCTGGGTTCCTACCCATAGCGACGCAGTTGCAGCCACTGTTCCTGCTGGTGTTGGTTTGGTCTCTTTAACCTGTCCAAGGGCAGGTTCTTAAGCATGACTTCCATCACTACAGATGAGAGCAGAAAGTTAGTGCATGAAGGTAAGTTCATTGCTTTGAGTTCATTTTTTCCATCACAATGAATAGCCAAGAACTCCTAGGTCGGCTCACTGAAAACCAGTCAAATCACTTTGTACAATCAAATTCCTTTTAATAAATAAAAAAGACCTGCACCATGTAAAACTTTTCATTCATTTAACAAGCATTTATATAGCACTTAAAATGTGGTATATTCCTGTGCTAGTTCCTGACATACACTAAGATGTGTCTAGTAATAGAGCTCTAACAGAGTTGTAACTGAGTTTCGTGGGAGCACAGAGGGAAGGAATTCTCCCTGGGGAAGTGGGATAGAGGAACTTGAGAAGGTAACAATTGAGATTGGGTCTTGCAGAATGAACAGAGCATTCCAGGAAGAGAGAGAAGGTGTATTCCAGCATAGAGAACATGTGGGAAGGCATGTTGGAAAGTCTGTCTGGGGAGATGAACCATGCGAGGCAGACAGGCCTTATGGCCTTAGTAAAGCAATGATGGAACCAAATCAATTTCTTAAAATGGACTTCAAAGCTCTGGAGATACCATGTGACATCATAGCTGCTTAAATTTTTTTTCCTTAGAGGTGGTATACATTAGTCAAGAAAAATTCAGCCAGTTATCTTGGGTGTGTAGAAATGATTTTTAGATTTTATCCAGATTGGCGTTAGATAAACCAATAATAGATTTCTAGTCTTGTGGTTTGTTCACCTCCCATTTATTGTGGTCCCATATCAGAGTACTGGATAGAGATCAGGAAATGACTTTCTTATACAAAATAAGGCCCAATAAAATGTAACCATGAAACTGATTTTGCTGCTTATCAATGTGTGGATAACCACTGTTTGATTTACTGAGTTTTGGTAATAGAGCAGCCATTTATTGAGTAACTATTATGTTACTCATAAGTGAGCTTTACTTATATAAATATCTATAACCCTCGTACATTTTTTGAGCTAGGTTTTGTCCCTATGGTAGCCACAAGGATATTAAATTTTATAGAGATTAAGCAGCCTTCTCAGGGCAGAGTGATAAGTACAAGGATTATTACGCTACATGCCTGGGTTTGAAACTGGTGCTGCCACTCACCTTGACCTTGGGAAAGTTGCCTGACCCCTCTACGCCAAGTTTCCCCATCTTTAAAATGGGGATACTATATCTAAACACTTAGAAAAGTAAGCAGCATAATTTTTTGCCATTAGGATTCTATATGCCCAGATTAAAACCTCTCAGTAACCTACTGCTGCCAAGGATTAATCAATGTAAAATTCCTAAGTGAAGGCAACTAGAAAGGAAAATACGCCACCAAATGATGAGAGTGCTCCCTGAAATAACAGAGAAATGATGTTTAGATGAAATCTTTCCTTGCCCTCATGATTTGGGATAATGGAAGGATGACATTATTCCTGGGCTGTGTGGCTACAGCACTCAAAATTCAGCCCGGACAAAAATCACATATGAAACTTGTTGAAACTTCAGGTTCCTGAGCATACACCTCCCTTGCCCACCTAGGATGCTGGTTCAGAAGGTCCAACATGACTGCTGAGTGTTACTGTTATGTCTTACGCAAAGAGAGAAGAAAAAAAACATGTTTTTCTGATTTTGTTTTTTTTCTTCTGTTAATTAAAGGAGCCACCAGCTGAAATCCCCTACTATTAACCTGAAGCCCATTTGGATTTCTGCAAATCCAAAGGTTAATTCTCTTCCTTGTTATCTTAGCTCCAATGCAATGTCTGGGTTCCCCAGGGTCCAGAATTCTCTAATAAAACTCAAAACTATTTTCCTTTCTCTAGGAGCAGGGAAGTGGGACTGACTTCCCAACTTTTAGCCCCTAAGAAATACCTGCAGTGGTTTAACATATCAAAAATATGAGTATACTATAGCACAGGGGGACAGGATGTGGATCACAGTGTACAATTCATCTTTTTCTTATAAACAGGATAAGCGCTAAATAGGAGAAATGAAATAAGAGGATAAGAATATTTTGCTCTTAACCTTACACTCTCAAAGAAACTTCTTGAGATAAATCCTGGGGCAAGGAACTTCTAACATTTTATAGAAATTAAAAAGCATGAGAACTCACTCTCAGAGGGCACTCCAGAGCCTAGATAAGCTGACCTGGGAATCCTGTGGATGAAGGGTTTCTCCCCAGCTGGGTATATGCCAGACTTTTTCTCCATGTGTTCTCGTGCTGGGTCTCTGTGCATGGCACACTCCCTGGACTGCATTTCACCCCCACTAGCACTCCAGGCAGAAGGAAACTCAGAATCTGCTCTACCCTGGGTTGCCAATGACAACTGGAAGCTTTAGGCTGGGGAGACAGCCTCCGGGGCAGCCTGTTTTTGCTCTTTCCCAATCTGTTCAATTCAGTTGCCTGCCGGCAGGAGTGTTCTTTTTGTGCCAGCTTTAAACCACTGAGTGCCCTGGGCCTAGGTCCGGTGTCTCTGCTGGGTCCAGCGCTTGGCCCAGTGCTTGGCACTCTGCCCAGGAGTTGTCAAGTGTTTGCACCTGGTATCTGTCCCTTCATCTGCCTCTCCTCCAATCTTCTCCTTGGAACAGTGGGATGAGAACCATCCCTCCTTGTCATTTTTCTAAGCCTACCCAAAAGCTTTTTCATGCCCTTGTGAAGGGAATGGGCCCAGCGTGGTTGCAAGCACTGGCTGAATAAGAAAGAAGGGTGCTGGGACTTGTAAAGGCATTTAGGGATGCCTTCAGAGCCCTCAAGTGATCATAAAACATTTTAAAGGTCCTTTGGGCCCTGGGCTATGGATTGTTCAAGAACCAGAGCTTGAAGGCCACCTCAGCTTGTAGGACTCTTCTAGAACCTTTCCATCCTTAAGATCCTTTGGCTAAATATAGTCTTTCCGAAGTGTGTGTGTGCGGGGGAGGGGGGGACTAGCTAATTACAGCCTCAAAGGGCTTGTATGAGAGGCTGAACCTGTCAAACTCTACCCCTAGGATACTATACAGCCATTCCACAGGATACTATACCCATTCCACAGCTGCCCTCTGGGTGCTGGGACAACACCCACCACAGGAGGCTAGCCTGAAGGGAGAGGAAGAGTCCAGTACACGGAAGGGAAAAAGAACCACCCACTGACTTGGAGAAAAGACTGACAGGACTGGAGTAAACGCTGGAGGGTCCTGCTACATTAGAATTCCCACACCAACTTCCTGAGCACAGAGATTTACGCCATAGTTAAATCTCCAAAGTTGAATGGCTTCAGAAAATTGTAGAAAAGTAAACATACTATTTAACCACTAAGTGGGTGGCCATCACATATGTTACATATCTGAAAATTTAAGTCAGAACAGCTTGAACCTTTCCATATCTAATTCCCAATAGTAGTTTTGAGCTGGATTAGTATTGTTTATTAACAAAACCAAGGCCGCTCTTACCCTCTAAAAAAAAAAAAAGGTAGTTAGCCCTTCGATATAAACCTATGTATAAAAAAATAATGCTTTGTTTCCAAAATCGTAAGGAAGAGAGCCAGGTTTTGTCCTAATTTAGGATTCTTTGTTTGCATATGTAAACAGAAAGCAGTGCCCAGTCTGGTTTTAGAAAGCAAGTTTAGTTTGCAGAATAGGCAATTAGAAAAATATCATCTGGACCTTCATATACAGCAAATTTGGAAAGAAAAGCACCAGTGGACAAAAAAAAACATATTGAATGCTAAATGTAATTGCCATGATGACTCTAGCTACAGCCACAATCAAAAGATATTCTAAACTTCAGACCCACGGTTTAGTCAACAGCTTCTTTTTCACGCCTACTCATTACATAAATCATAGAGTCAATGGTCATTTAGAGCATTATTTATCAAACTCCCACATTCACAATGAGAGACTTTCCACATACCACTTTTAAAAAGTCACTAAAAATTCTTTGGGCCACAGGAGTAAAATTAAACATCCTGCCATGGACAATGGTAAGTGAAATTGCAATATGCAGTCCTGGGTGTAAAGGTTTGCTTCACTCAAAAGCATTTCCAAATCAAATAACTTCAAATGATAAACTCGTCTTTAATATTCTTACAGACAAAGAAATTCCATCACAACTTTTGGAGGAGATGTGGGGGGGGGACAACAAACTACACTTCTATGCTTCTATGTAGTATGAAAATGCTAAAAATATTTTTTTATCCATAAAACTACAATTATTATCGAAGGCTTACTAACCTATTTAGGATTTCAGAATACTTAGGATCTAATCTTAGCATACTGCACTTTTTGGCTAAACACACAAATTCATTATAATATCAACACAGAATTTTTTTACAGTAGTGGCAGCACTCTTAAACATGTATAAACATGTTACAGGTTATAAAATAGTGGATTCCAAATGCAGTCAAAGTAATCTCAGATTAAAACTGGACTCAAATTCAAATAAACACATTCACCTACCAAATAGCACTAGAGATTGGACTGATTTTTAAAAGCGAAGAAGGAATACAAGTAGAATACCAGACTCTAGTGTAGTATGGTATGTATACACACACACAAAGAGAGAGGGAAAAAAAAAAAAATATATATATATATACACACACACACACACACACACACACACACAGTTACACACACACACACACACACACACACACATTTTTTTCTAATAGACAGAAAAACCCAGTCAGTTCTATGGGAAGCAGGAACATTTCTACCTCAGAACTGCTTTCATTTTTGACCCAAATTTGCTGGCTTGCTTGAAATGATTTTACCTTTTTCATTACAAATTTATTTGAAGCAATACTATAGAATCTTTGAATTTAGAGCATCAAAAATTATTTATCTTAAGGAAATGGATTCTGCCATTATTTAATGTTATAAACTATTTCTTTTATTTGTCATTCATTTGGTATTAAATTTTACAAATTTAGTCTAATGCCAACCAGTTATCCGCCTGGGAAACTTGCCTTAGCAGCCAGATGTCCAGATCAAAAAATAACCCATCTTTGTCGAAGAAATACACACAAAAATTCACACATCATATAAAGTAAGATTGAAATGGGTGGGGCTATTTGATTGACATCCATTTGTCACATTGACTGGAAAATTTCATGGGCAGCTTCCAATATGCTTAGACAAATTTAGATGAATGGAAGCGCTGACTAATGATGCCATTATCTATATACCAAATATAAATGAAGTCCTGAAAATCCTGAGTCATTCATGTGAGCTACTAAAATGACAGAGGAGGGAAACTTAGAAATATGATAACAAAATATCTTGAGATGGCAAATTAATCAAAAGAAATAGCATTCAGATATGTAAAAAGATAAAATATGCATAGTTTCATGAGACAGATCTAGGTCTAGTAGACAGGGTCTAGTCTTATGAATTGCAAAAATTGCATTATGTACAATCTTTTTAACAATAAAATTATTTTAACCATTAGTAACGAAGGGTTGTTATTTTAGGAGAAAAAAGTCAACATATTTATTTTCCTGAGGCAGGCAGGGGCAGTATTGTGTTATTCATGGACTTCATTAATATTCATTAATTTTTAAAGCAGTTTGGTTAGATTTGGCCATTATCCGTACAGATATTTTACCTTTCAATACAAATGATTACAAGAATTTCATTATTTAAAAATGTACTTAGCACAAAATTCAAAACCTATGTTTTCATTAGAGGACATTGTTCATAGCAGGGTCTGCATTTTACAGAAGGATTTGTTTTCATTGAATTCCTGGGATAAAATTCTGAAAATCATAGTGACTAAAATAACCTAAAAGTAACCAAAAGTGAACTGAAAACACTTTTTTTAAATGTTCGAATTAATTTCCACTTTAAAGAATACCATAGTTGACCCAATTAGCTCTGCAAACGAATTTGGTTGTTTGTCATTCTTTACGATTTCACAGTAGACTATTTTCACCCCTCCAGCACCCTCAGATCTCCAAAGATCTCAATGCACATTTAGTGATATTTACCTTATGAAGTAACTAAATCCAGATGAGCACAGAGCTCACATCACTGTAAAAAGAAATTGTTTCCTCATGTTTACCGCTCCCATTCTGGGACTAGAAACTGAAAACTCTGAAAACTATCCTTGTGCAACTAGGAAATTGTGCACAGAAATGCAAAATAGTTTTATTTGTAAATAAGCTCAGCCATAGAAACCATATGATACCATGCTCTGTAAAAGTCCTCCAGCCTTTGTAACTCAGGCTTTTTACACAAGCACAGATTAATAGCCAGAGCAAATAATTCACACACCTGGAGCTGGAAACGGACTCCCCCACATGTCCTTCCTGGATTCATGTCCACAATGAGGTACAACAATGTTGAGTCGCACTTTGGGGACTATAAGAAAATAAATATGTAAGAATTAAAATACCACCCAAAGAAGTCTGAATAATTCAGGGACATTATTGAGACATGGCCAATGGGAAAATTCACTACAGCAAATACCTAAACTTTCAAGAAAACACATTTCTTTTTGTGGTTTTCTTTTGTTGTTTTTTTTAAACTTCCTGCTCTATAACTGTATTTGCCTCTGTTTATGTTGGCCAAAAGTATCTTCTAGTCCCCGAGAAACACCTCAGTTGCATTTTCTTTAGATGTTGGTTTTTGGTTGTGTGTTTAAAGTAAACTGGCCCTTTGGGGCTAGTACAATTTTCCTGTTTAGGGCAGTTTGAAAATTAGGGGAAAGCATCTTGTTTCTTGTTGTTATCAAAGATACATGACGGTAGACATAATTTTTCTAAAACCATGGTTACTAACAACATACCAACAAAAAGAGTAAATCCAGTAGTACCTGGCTCTCTAAATGAAGTAAACCTGCCTCGCTACCCCCACAATATCATAGTGGGATCATGGGTAGGTAGCCTTCTCTTCAGAGATATTTAGTCACTCTGACTTACTGTGCAAGAATAGAGAAAAATTTTGCTGCATCCCAAGTGGATAGATTTCCAATTCAAAGGAACAGGCTTCGGGTTGCCCACTGGAGAGGTCCTGAACCCTCAGCCATCCATTACAAGGGGGTTACCTTAACCCTGTCTCTGATTTTCTAGGTCTGAATACAGTATGTGGCCTTCCAAACTAGATACAACGTTAACGTCAGGTTCCAGCTCCTCCACGAAAACCTGTGGCCCCCAAGTGGCACTACTTTATGAATGCTTGGGGTCAGCACTCTGCACGTCAGGCCTCGTCCTCTTCAGCAGTCTGAACAGGAGTCAACGTGTCCCAATGAAAGTACAGAATGGGAAGTGTTAATCAGAGTCCTCCAGCACTGGCAAGGTGGGACGGCGACAGGCGTATCTTAGCGAGGGGGCACAACTGGAAACCACAGACACCCAAACTGGAGAGCAGAGACTCGAACTAAACTCGGAAACGTAGCTTAGGGAAAGGAGTCAGTTTAGGCTGAAGGGTGGACTCAAGGTATCAGGACAGACCTAATACAAACAGAAAAGGTGGCAACATCCCTGCCCTCAAAAGCAAAGATTTCTTTTATGTTGAGACCTCGAAATACAGTTTATGACTCCAATGCCCTTTATTCGGAAAGATCCCTGAAGTGTTTGTAGAAATGCCCTGCAGGTGTGTGGAAAGCCATCCTACCACTGCGCCACCCCACCCCCGCCGGCTTGGCCTCGCTACCGCTTCCAGGTAACCTTTGTTGCGGGGTCGGGAGATGCAAAGCCACAACCTTCGCCCAAGTGGGTGCATCCTCCAAACCCTCCGCAGCAAACCGGTGGCTGGACCAATTCGGGGCACTACAACCCCAGCCCCCTCCCCCGCTTCCCTGCGCACAACCCCAACAGCCAGCACGCCCCCTTCCCTATCCCTACCCTGGGAGCCATCCTTTATCTCCCCCAGAAACCCACAGGCACTCTCCACGCCCACCAGCAAATTCCTAACAGCCCCAGCCTTCCAGGAAAGCAAAAAAAAAAAAAAAAAAGAGCATGACATCACGGGCAGGTTTATTTGGGTTTGTTTGTTTGCTCGATTAAATACTCGTGGAAGGTGAGCGTACACCACACAGGAGAAGTTTGATGTTGACAAACTTCTGGTGGCAGCGAGACTGTGTCAGCACAACTTCCGGGATAATGAGAGCTGCTTTGCAGGGAGCGCAGCAGCGGCGGAGGGAGGCGGCCGCAGGACGGAACAGCAAATGCTATTCAGCCCGAGCAGTTTCAAGCCGCCCGAGCTGGGGAATTACTGTAGTCGAGCTACGGCTCTTACCACCGGCGCTGGATCTGGGCGCCCGTTAGG
Organism: Aselliscus stoliczkanus; assembly: GCA_033961575.1. Lineage (NCBI taxonomy): Eukaryota > Metazoa > Chordata > Mammalia > Chiroptera > Hipposideridae > Aselliscus > Aselliscus stoliczkanus. The sequence goes on from CM066728.1 coordinate 59,489,119, forward strand.
GGGGGAAGCTGCAGGCACAGGGCACCGAGAGGAGAGCTTTCAAGTTACTTTGCTCCATCTCTGCACCCGGCTAAGGCTTGCAGACTGCGTGGTAACTGCAAACATCTTGTTCCTTGCTTCTTTGGGCGGCCGCCCTGGAACCAACCAACTTTTCTCTCCCCCCAAACTCCCTCTTTGTTTCAAATAGGACTCTCCAAAATTTATTCTTGGGAAGACTGACAGCCGGGGTCAAGAAACAGCTGTTGAAGTTAATGTTTCTTCCTCCCACTTCGTCTGATGGTTGTGCCCTGCCAAGACAAAGTGAGAGGCACTGCCTGGTGGCTTCTTTAAACAGACATGCATTTAGCCAAAAAAAAAAAGGGGAGGGGGGGAGGGTTGTTCCTGCTTAACATACAATCTGATCAGAAATGCAACAGCATGTGTCTTTCAACTTGTGCTGATTACTTGCTCAAAAGATGCTGCAGCTTTTAGTTTTCAACACTTTGAGCATTGGGGGAGGGGATGGCAGCAGAAGTGGTTGACACTTTGCACGGTTTGGTAAAGGGGTAAAAATTTTAAACCTTCCTCCCTCTGACCCACGGCTCACCCTCTAAGAATGGCAGAATCGCCTGGGGGAGGGAAAACAAGAGTTGCATTCCTTTGCATGGTTTAATTCACATTTCAAAATTCAAGTCATGATGCAGAACAAGGGCTTGCCTAGAGCTAGGCAAATTGTTTTTTATTTGGAGACTTAAGCCAACCATGGATGGTGCTGCCAGCTCTTGGTGGCTCTTGGTGGCTTTCTCCAGATTAGGCCTGCCTCCTCTCCCTTTCCCCAATCTAACTCCATGTTTGCCCGGAGGACCTACTTTTGGGGATGCTACATTATTCTTTCTGCTGCTTTCTCCAGGGTGAAGGCTGGTTTTAGCATAACCCGTCCTCAGCTCTGTTTTATAGAGTGCCCATGGGCTGCTAAGGGCCCTTTGGGTTACCCTTCTAAGTCTCCATCTCCTGATGGAGCCCCTCTCCAGGTGTCCAGCCTCTGCAGTGGGAGTGCCCAGGTGGGAACTCAATTCCTTCCACATCAGAGGGTTTACCCACTCTTCCAACAGACCCATTCTCCTCTGCTCTCTTGGCCTCTCTCAGACACAATCTTATGAAGACATAAAAGGCCCTCCTTCCACACCACCAGGTTATCCAGTCACCACATCGCAATGCAATGCCATCACAAAATGCTATTGCATCAGGCCCAAGGATATTTTAGGAAGCTCTCAAACTGAGTCCAACAAGCCTTCCTCAGGCATCAGGCCCACACTGCCAAAATCAGGGCTGCAGAGCTACCGGACAGGTGGCCGTGATGCCTTCTCTATTCTCAGCTCTATTACCCATTTGCTCCCCCCACCCCTCAAACCAGTCAGATCCACTCGCTGGCTTCCCATGCCTCTCTTTGCTTTGTTCTCAGATGCCACCACCTTTGTTTTTCCTCATGTCTCTGCAAAGTATTTCAGTCCACCTTCTGATGTATTTCCTGTTTTTCTGCCTATTGTAGTCACTCGCTGAGGCCTTAATTTGTATGTTTTCTTATTATCTATAAGTCAGCTGAGTTACACTGGGAGTTGCAGTGACTGCTGCACATACAGCCTCCAACTTGGGGGTCTGCAGGTGTCCTCGACTTGTTCTACTTGAGTGAACTTCTCTCTTTCTTCAGACTCTGGATCACCTAGCAGGTTGGCACAATGGCAGCAGCCAAGAACCAGAGCACCACCCTCAGTAAATGCCCCCTTCTCTGAGTCCTGCTAATGCAACCCAGCAGCCAATTCACTTAAAAATCTTCCGCTTTATTGTGCTCCATCCTAAGAGAGGCCAGTGCTCAGCATCTAGCAGGACTGGAAGGCAGACCTCCACTGATCCTGGAGTTGTTATTCCCCACTGCTGGCTCCTGCAGTTTTATGACGGCCCTTTTCTCCCCAAGATTGACAGACATAAACCTCCAGTGTGGAGGCCTGCAACAGCACCCTTAAAGGCTGCTTTGTGTGGAAATGTAACCTTCAGGCAAAGTCGGCCCTGCTCCAGGAAAGGCACATTATCCTGCTATAGGGAAGTACTGTGCTGGGTCAAGCCTCAGGATTTCTCCTTCTGGCTAGATACCTGGGATTCTCCCAGGGACGATGCTGTCTTCCTCTACGGAGAATTTCTTTTGTGGAGGACTTTGGCGGATTGGGAATACTGTAAGAGAAGACCTGTAGTGGCTATTTAGGTAACTCTACATGCAATCGGAGGGACCAGGTGTTCTTCCTTCAGTGAGTGGGCCTCTAAATGCAACCACAGGTGAGGACATCCCCTGGTGGGGTGGGAATTCACACCATTTGCTCTCTTGGAGCTGATTCTACTACCATGCCCAAACAGAATGCCTTTGGATCACTTAGAGGATCCAATCTATTTATGCAGGTGTTGGGTTAAACAAATTACTTCAAAAAAGTGGGATGAAAAGATACAGAATCTTAATTTATCATGCAGGATTAAAGTCAGTTTTTAATCAGATAGAATTATTTAGAGGTTTAGAGCCAGTGTCTTTTTCCAAAGAGAGAAAGGACTAAAGAATCCTCTTTATGGAAGTGTAGTGAAGTCAGGAATGTAGCATCTTATGTTTGGGGTTTGTTTTGTTTTGTGTTTTTTCCTTTACCTTTTAAATGTTCACTTATATTTCCAATCAGTCAAATAGAACAGTAACAGGAAATTCAGTTATCAGATATATTGGGTTGTCAGAAAAGTCATGATGCATTTTTGCAAAGAAAACCAAAAAGTATGTCATGACATTTCTGATAACCCAATATACGATTAGGCATTAACTGTTCCAGATAGACAAGTGCAAAAAAACAAGATGAAGTTAGGCACTTGTCATTACAGAGGGGCTCCCTGTAGGAACTCGGACTGTGCATGAATTAAGGGGAGATATAGCTAGTTAGAAGAGATGAACTTGGAATCAGGGAGAGTTAAGAAAGACACAAGCAGTTCATATGGAATCCAGTTGAGATGTGGGTATTTAGTTCTCTCACCCCAGGAGCTGGATTTATTAGTACAGAGAGGTTAACACAATGCTTTTAGTCAATGTTTTTGGAAAATGTATTCTCAGAGTCAAGAACATGGACAGCGAAGGCAATGGAAACAAGGCGATGTCTTTAGATCATATTTGAGATTGCAGAATATGGACAGAAATAAAAAAATATACATGCAATTATTTCCCCCCTTCTCTTTCTTCCTAAATCAAGGCAGGAGTTTAATTTAGGATTAAAAGGCTCCGTTGTTTCTCCTCTAGCGTCTCCTGCAGTTATCCCATCCACACTCCAGTTCTGGTTTTGGGCAGAACTGTAATTGTCCTTTGTAGGGAATTCCATGAACTCCTGTGCTGGTTTTCTAGTGTGGGAAAATGTCGACTGGGGAGGCGAAGACCACCAAACTAGTTTCGTTATGACCCAAGGTACACTTAAATCCAGCCCTTCAGTGGTAGGTGACTGGTCCAGCACTCTTCCTCTACAGCACTCATTAAAATGTTCTTTGCATTTTACAATATGGTCCCAAGCCATAAATTGGGATTTTTATCTTGGCATAGAAAAAGAAAATACTCTTGTGATATTTGGGCCTGCAAAGTTTTAACTTCTATTATGTAACTGCTGGTGATTTGCAAAATAAGGTCTTAGCGCTGGAGAAAGATCTTCCCATTTCCATTCAGGGAAGTTTGCCTGGAAGTGAAGAACAAATGCGAAACCCATGGTCACAAAATTAAACTTATTAGTCAAATAGATTTTAATCTTTATCTTCCTCTTGAAAGTGAATGTAACATTTGCAAATAGTACAAAATCCACAACTCTGACAAAAGTACGTTTTTATATTTTTATTCGGAACCTACGGCAAAGGTGATGATGAGTCTTCATAACTATGCTCCATTTCATTCACGTGACCAGAATTATTCCAGATCAAAACCAATATCATTAATCTCAGTCACTTTTAGGTGAACCAAACTATCTGGATTCTTACCTCAACAGGCCAAATTAAATTAACATTTTAATGATGTGTTTCTGGCATTGTTCATGCTTCATAAAGAGTAACTCACTTTATTTGACTCAAGGCAACAAGGCTAAACAAGTGATTAAAAAAAAAAAAATGGATCTTTTCCAGGTCTGGAAATTAGGTTTCCTTGAGTTCTTCTGAGGCAGTTAAGATTCTTCAGGATCTACAAGCCCAGCTATATGATGCTGCCACCTTTCCAAGACAACCATTAAAAATTACAGCTAGAACCAGTTATGAGAATAATTTTTTGCAACATCTTCATGAAGGCCAAATGAAAATTAGAGGCCATTTCTCAAATGGAAATAGGCCAAACATCTAAGATCTCTGGAGATGCTTGACATCTTGCCATGTTGTCATCACATTCAAATCCTGGATAAGGTATTCTCGTCTGAGTTTCACTGACTACCAGTAAGCGGCATGTGCAGAATAATAAGTGATTCAACTTTCGGTGCCCCGGTTAGAGCCTAACATGCCTAATAACATTCCCAGGAAAAGGGTATGGGGAATGTGCATCAAAGATGGTATCAGCTCTTCACCTGTCAATAGCCTGATGACATCATGTCAAGGAGCCACCTTGATTCTGTGGTTTGTAAACTTCTGGGATTATTGAGATTGCTATACTGAACTCTCAGCTGAAAACAATGAGCCCTTTCTCTGCTGCAGAATGGAGGACAACAAGGTCAACTACAGAGGATTTTTGAAATTAAATTCTAGGAGAAAGCAACAACTTCTCTGACTCAAGAGAGCTTTGGTTGCCAAATACCTATCTCAGACCCTAGCAATGACACAGTACATTTGGTTTCCAAAGGTGTTTGCCCCCAGAAGATCAGAGTTAATATAATCTTTTCTTTCTGTTTTTCCTAACCAACAGTCGAAACCAAAACGTGTCTCACCATCCCTGTTAAAAAAAGTCATGTGCCGGTCTGCAAAGAAATGCCTGTATTTGCAGGGAATCTTCAAATATGCACGTATACCAAGAGGCCTTCAACATCATGCGTCTAATTATAATCTAAATATAAATATAATCATGCAACTGTCTAAATATAATCAAGCAAATTAATAAATTCCATCACTTTTCAGCACTACACTAGCAGTTGACTTTCTTTTCAGGGCCTTTTTTTTTTTTTTTTTCCTCAAAGAAACAAAGTTATTATCTCTTTGCAGGATTTATTGCAGATAAATTAGAGAGAAACATATGATCTTGCTTCAGATGTAAATACCAAGTGGATGGCTGGGCCCACTCACTAATCAAGTGATTTGTTCTCAGATAATAATGTTGGGGATTCTGATGCCTGCCTCAGCAAAACTGAAAATTATTATTTTTCATCAACCTTTGAGGTTGTCCATAAGTCATTGCAGTGTTCAATGCCAAGTCTCCACATTCTCAGAGATAAAGACAGCAAGGAAGAGAAAGAATGTGTATCTCATTATCCACAAGTTATTTTCCTATAGTTTGGGATGTTGAGAATACTTTCTAGAATTTTTTCAAGACAAAGACTCCCAGACATTTTTCATTAAAAAAAAAAAAAAAGGATATTTAAAGGATATTTTTCTATTTCATGTACTATCCCAAGAGTGGATAAAAGAAGCAGTTTGTTTTCACTCTGCAACAAGGTAAGTGACCTAAATAATTTGTCTTCTATCTGATAATGCCCACACTAGTGAACTAAAACCATCTTTTCCCTATATTTGGTTTTTCTATGATACCATTTTGCAAGCAAATACATATAAATGTTGCCTAAGAGATCAAATTATTTATTTTCTTTTTAAAAAGTGTACACTTTTAAAAGTTTTTAACTCTTCATGAATGGGTCATAAATCCAAGCTAAACTCTAATGACAGTTAAGTCATACTTTCCTTGTATTTCAAAGTGTTCTAAAGAGCAAGTTGGTACAATTAAGTGGTAAATGTTATGGCACATTACATTATCACTAGAGGTTATGCTATACAGCACATATAAAGCAATTTTACCCCAGGTATTGAGTATGCCATACACAGTGAGTCCATAATTCAAGTATCTTAATGGCAACTTTAGAAAAATGATTTTTGTTGCAACTTAATGCAGAACCCAAAGCATCTCTGGTTATCCACAGTTTAGGCGGAATACAGGCAGAAGAGGAAGTGTTACTCTGCTAATGTGCTTCAACTCTGCACTAAAGGGATTATTTCCAGGAGTGGAAAGGAAGACCAAGTCTACAGAAATCTTGGCAACCTCCTACCCAGGAAGACTATAGAGATTTCATGGATATTTGTTGTTTGCCAGGAGGTGTTACCTTTCTCCAAATTCCATTCCCGTAGCTGGTTTCCTCTTTCCTTCGGGGTAAACTTCACAGTAAATATACACGTGGGTTAGTATCATGTCCAACATCTCCTCCTTCCACACAGACCATGGAACAATGAGCTTGAAACCTGCAATGAGGAAGGAGTGGGTCATAAAAAAGAAGAGGGCGGGCTCTAGAGTCACAGGTGCTGGGTTCAAATTCTGGTCCTGTCCTTAGCAGCAGTGTAACCTTGAGTCAGTCTCAGGTTCCTCATTCATAAAATGGGGCAGAAAATTAATAATAAAAAAAAAATACCCCACTGTTCACCATCTCACTTCATTAGTATCCCCATCAAAGTCTCCTGAGGCTCTCATAAGATCTGGATGAAACTCTAACTGGCCTTTGGAATAATCTGTGAATTTCTCTTCCAGTGGAGGATAAAGGGTTGCATTTTTCTCTGAAGGTTAATATCTTATGCTCAGTGCTGACTCTCATCTAATGCTTGACCGAAAGATTCCTAAGTGGAGACAAAAGATTCTGAGAAATCAGCTGGTCAGTTTCTCCACCTTCACACAGTGTAGCACCTTCCTCGCTCAGACCTTGGTCGCTGCTGACCAGCAGCTGTTGCCTACCTCCTTCACTGAGGAGCTTCTTACCTTTTCAACGGGGCTGGGAGGTTTTGAGGCACTTAGCAGTCTTACACAGCCTTGTATTCCTCTGAGCCTTGAGTGCAACACAGTATCTTGAAAATAACAGACGCTCAGCAATTGCCTGTGGTTTGGTTATTTTGAGGAAGAGCTCTGGATATTTATAACAAAACATGTTCATATTAAAGAATCCTAATACAAATACGCCCCTTCAAAATGGGCCTATAAAAACTCTCTTTCTGGGAGTACGCTGCTTGGACACTAATGTAGTGACAGCCTGTTTTTCTTTTCTGTTTTTATATTGGCCCTATCTTAGCTATACTAGTTAAAAATATTTTTAATTGACTTTTATCAAATTTGAAAGTGCAATAAATACTCATAAATAAGGCTACCAAGATGGGCTTTCCCCATTTCCCACACACCTATTAGAAATGACTGCTAGGGCCGGCCAAGTGGCGCGGTGGTTAAACTCTGGCTTGGGAAGCCAGCGGCCCGGTTCAGTCCCACATATGAGGGCCAGTGACACTGCCCTCAAAAAAAAACAAAAACAAAGAAATGACTGCTAATAGTTTGGAGTATACTCTTCCAGGTTGTTTATTTATATTTTTGATGCATATACTAACATTTATTATTCCATAGAAGCATTGTTATACTATTTATAGTCTTTTGGAATTCACTTTTTTCATTTAACAATGCATTATGAATGTTTTTCCATATCAACACACACCTCATTTCTTTTTAGTACAGTGCCACATAGTACAGAAGTTTCTTATTATCCAATTCGTTATCATTATCTGAATCCCAATAGTCACTTGTGTAGGGAAGCATATTTTAGTCATAGCAAGAAAATGTCCACTGATGAACTGGCCACTTACTAAATTAGTCCCTGCTCACATAACCCTCCCGACTTAATACCAGCAACGGTCCCTACTCAGCCAGTCAATTTTGCTGATTGTAGATGTTATAATCATCCGACAATACAATGTAAATAAAATGCATTTCAGTTGTCATGTAAAATTGCTAATCTTGCAAAAGATGCAGGATTTTATGAAGTCACTGGAAGTGATTTTGTAGAACTGTTCCATAAGCAAATGAGTATCTCGCTGCGTTAGGCCAGTTAACAATTAAAGATGCGAAAAACAACAAGGATAAGAGGATAAGTTCTTCAAAAGGAGAATTATTTGAATATCAAAGAATTAAGAGAGGCTCTCAGGAAAAATGATGAAGCCCTCATATCTTTTTTTCAAAATGAACTTTATATGATTCTGCTATAAAAGTCAGTGTGAAGTGAAGGGTGTCAAAATTTCCTATCAAATAATTTTGTCAGAAATTTATCCCCCTCACCAAATCAACATTTGATTCATCCTTTGTTTATTCTAAAAATTAGAGCCTTGTTGCAATTAGAGTTGTTATACGAATATCTTCAAAGATAAGTCACATTTAAGGATAAGATCATCTTTACCTTTATTTTTTTAAAACAAAGTCTCAATCAAACCTTTTTTTTTTTTTTCATTCCTTTTTTACAATGCTAGACTCTATTTATACTTTTGCCCCTTTCAACAGATATCATGGCAAACAGAAGCAACAGGGACTGAAAATAAGGCTCCTAATAGACTAATCAGATTCCCTAGTTCTCTCTCCATGAGGCCTTTAGAAACAGGACTGGCCACTTTGCAAGGAGTGAAGCCCCAGGGTGTTCAAATAATTGAGGGGCGAGAAGAGGGCTTAAGAAAGGAGACAGGCAGTGGACTTCCTCTGGCACTAATTCGGCACATAGATGTTTGGGCCTAATGTAATTTGAAAAAATAAAAACCATGTAACCGTATTTGTGTCCAAGCTGGTAAAACAAGTTATACCAGTTAAATGTGGGTATATCAGGATTTATTTTTAGCAGTTATCTACTGACTGATATTTGGTTTGTTTCCAATTTTTTACTACTACAAGCCATGTAGCAGTGGACAATATATCTTGGTGCACTTGTACAAGTATCTCTGTAAGAAAAATTCCTAGAAGTGAAATTCCTGGGGTTGGAAAAAGTGACATTATATATGTTAACAGGCATTAGCAAATCGTCATAACCGTTTAATGCTCCCTACAGTATCTGAGAATGCCTGTTTCTCCACAGCTTCACAAGGACACTATTATCATGGGGTTTTTTGGGTGTGTTTTTTTTGGTTTTTTTTTTGGCCAATCTGATTGCAAAAAAAATGCTATATCTACTGTTGTTTTTATTTTCAATAATATAAATTCTTAATCTGCAAGATAAACTTTGTTCACTGTGTGCTGGAAACTTTAGGAAGAGTCTCATTATAGACTGAAAAATCTGCATGATGGATGCAGGGGAAGATCATCTCATCCCTGGTGATGGGTAGAAGCTAAAAAATTGAGTTCAACATGCGTTTTTCTGTTCAGAATATCCCTCTTTGAAACTATTGTAGTCATTGCTTATACAAGGTAATATTTTAATAGTCAGTAGTAGAAAATGGAGATAATTATTTTTGCAAATTCCTGATTTCAGGACTGTGAGATCCTTTACAGATTTTAAAACATGTCAATAAATAAGGTCAGTAGTTCCTGAAACTGGATGCCTGGTGTCATCCAGACCTACACCCTATCCGTCAGGATTTTGGTCACAAAAAATATCAGCATTCTAACTGAAAAAATTCTTACATATAGTGAGGACCTAAAAAAGAAACAAAAAATATCCATAGAGTATGCATTTGTCACAACTCATCAAATGGTAGATTAAGATGTGTACATTATACTGTGTATAAATTTTACATAAAAAAGAAACCAGAGAGTGCTCAAAAAACTAAACATAGAATTACCACATGATCCAGCCGCTCCACTTCTGGGAATAGACCCAAAAGAAGTGAAGGCAGGGATTTAGGAAAATACCTGCACACCCATGTTCACAGCATCATTATTCACAATAGGCAAAAGGTGGATGCAACCCAAGTGTCCATCAATGGATGAATGGATAAACAAAATGTGCTTCACAATGGAATATTATTCAACTTGGAAAAGAAAGAAAATTCTGACACATGCTACAATGTGGATGGACCTTGAAGACATTGTGATAAGTGAAATAAGCCAGTCACAAAGGACAAATATTGTATTATTCGACTTATATGAATTTGAGTAGTCAAATTCATAGATACAGAAAGCAGAATGGTGGTTGCTATAGGCTAGGGAGAAGAGAAGGTAAGGATTTAGATTCTGTTGGGAAAAATAAAAAGGTCTAGAGATGGATGATGGTGATGGTTGCACAACAATGTGAATGTTCTTAGTATCACAGAACTGTAGACTTAAAAATGGTTCAAATAGTAAATTTTATGTTATACATATTTTGCCACACTAAACAAAATTTTTAAACATCCATAAATAAATATTGAACTCTAATGATACGTGTGCTGAAATGTTTGGGGGTAAAATGTAATTATGTCTTCAACTTTTGAAATGTATCCAAAAAATGAAGATGAATGGATAGATCGATGGAGGAATGAATGGGATATGTAATAAATACAGCAAATGTAAATTGTAGAATCTAAACGATACATGTATGGGTGTTCACTGTGTCATTCTTCCAACTTTTCTGTATGTTTGAAAGTTTTCTTAATAAGATGTTGGAAGGAAATGGCCTAGACTAAAAACTTAACTAGCAAATGAAAGATTCTCTTTACCACAAATTCATATTTTGTTGTTGTTAATTATGGGAAATGTTTTTGCTGTGGGGAGATCTTTAAGCAGAGTTAAGGAAATAGGACTGATTTTTTTTGTTTGTTTTTAATAATGGTCAGAAAGGAACATTTATTAGACAAGCTTTGGACAGGTATTGATTCACAAGTGACTCCATGATATTAAAAATGAACTCAATAACACCAAAGTTGATAAGTATCTCTCTATATATATCAAGGGCAAGGGTCATAGTTCATCTTTTTCTTCCATCTGTAGGATTTTAGCATAATAGAAGGAAAAGATCCCAGCCTACTTAGTCAAATGGAAAAGATGACACAAATAGCTTGGCTATCATGACATGCAACTTTAGGGCATTTGAGAGACTACAGGGCTTCCTGATAAATATTAGCTCATTGTAGAAGTGTAGTAGGTTATATACAGCAGCCCTTCATTTCCTCATAGAAACATATTAGAGAGCTCCACATTCCTTTTCTTTGGTTTGTTAAAAAGTAAACGGAGAGAGACGGCCTCCATTTCTGGGATCTCTACATTGCAGGCATGATTAAGCAGTTTTTATAATTATAGAAGCATATGATCATCCTATTCCAATAACACTCTTATTGCATTGGAGCAAACATGCAAAGTTTCAGAGGTGCAAACTCAGTGTCTACAGAGCTAAGGAAATGATCCTAATGAATAATTTAGGCCAGTCTGAATTAGGTCTCTTGGAGACCCTTGTCCTAACCAAGAGAGGAACCCATGACTCAGTCTTAGCTAACTGTCCCAAGATAGCAGATATGTCAGTTTTTTAAGAACAGTCTGAAATTGTATTTTCCAAGATTACATGTGGCCAATAAATTCAATTTTTTTTTTTTCCCAAAAACAATGTGTTGGTCAAACAAAACTCCTTTTTTTGACATTCTGGAGCCTGTGGGCTCCTCATGTGTGACCTCTAACATATGTATACAGGACAGGATAGTCTTACTCTTTGGTACTACCACCCAGTAGAGTTCAGATCTAGCACTGTTTTAACTCTTCGGTGTTATATACTCATCTCCCCTGTGCCCAGCTTCTCCCCTATAACTGGAATATGAATTGTTAAGGTCTTTATCACTTTAAATAGAAAAATATTTTACCACTGTGAAATTTGCAATATTCATGCAGTAAATGTGTCTTGAAAGTCTACTTTGAGTCACAAACATTTTGTGTCCCACCCAAAAAAAGGTAAATCAACAAAATATTTAATTCATGGATCTCTCAATTTATTTACATATAATGATCTGAAAATGTATGTGTTTGGAACCAATGACTTTTTTTTGTTTGTTTGTTTGTTTTTTAGGTCAGTGTCACTGGCCCTCATGTGGGATCCGAACCAGGGCCGCTGGAGTCCCAAGCCAGCTCTTAACCACCGCGCCACTTGGCAGGCCCCCAGTGACGTTCTTTACGTAGGATAACAACCATTTAATGAGTGCCGCCTCTGGGTCATTCACTCTCTGAGGTACTTTGTATATTTAGCCTCTTTAACTCTCATATTATTCCAACTTTACAAATGAAGAAATAGGCTCAGAACAATTGCAGGACTTGCCAAGTTGGTTTGTGTCAGAGCCAAGAATCAATGACACGTGAGGATCAGGCTCCAAGGCCTGTTGACCTTTCATTCCTCATCGCCGTCATGCCTACAATTCAGTGTTCTACCTGGTGTTAAGGCCATCAGGACAGGCTACAAACACTACTGTCTCCGTAATGTGCTTGTAGAACTATATTCCTAAGACACTACTTCCAGCAGAACCCAGACTCAGGTATAATTATGCTTCTTTTTTTACTTCCCTCACTTTTATGTGGAAAAATATGTTTAATTATCCAGGTGATGCATAGATAGATACATTCTCAGTGTGAACTATCCACCCAACACAGTTGTCTACACAGCAGGGAGGAAAATCTCCTTGACTTCCTTCCCCACCCTGATCCTCCCCCCTCTCCTAGCTCTGGATCTACCACTATTAATATTGCAGTATGGCCTGTTTCTTCCAGACTTTTCTTATCCATTTACATATATACGTATATGTACATATATAAATACGCATGGAGCTATGTTTCTATGGTAAATACGTGCAGAATTCCATCTTGGGATGTCAGAACACTTCCATTGCAGCCTGGCAGCCTCCCCAGCTCCAAGTCAATGTGGGAGGTCCTGGGGTGGGGTGGGAATGAAGATGGCTGTATTAGCTAGCTATTGCTACATAACAAACTACCCCACAATTTTTCAGCATGTAACAATGAACATGTATTATCTCACACAGTTTCTGAGGGTCAGGAATCTGGGTACAGCTTACCAGGATGCCTCCAATTCAGGGTCTCTCATGAGGTAGCATTCAAGATGTCAACTGGGGCTGTGGTCATTTTGAGAAGATTCACTCCTGATTTGGCTCACTCGATGGTCATTTGCTGTAAGGCCTCAGCTCTCCGTTGGCTCTTGGCAGGCATCCACAGTTCCTTGCAATGAGGTCCTCTCCACAGGGCTGTTTGAGTGTTATTATGACATAGCCAGTAGATTCGCCCAGAGCAAGCAATACACATTTCATGAGGCAGGACAAAGAGGAAGCTGCAGTGTCTTTAATTGCCTGGTCTTGGAAATCAGACCATCGTTTCCACCAAATTCTACTCAGTAGAAGAGAGTCATTACATCTAGCCCTCACTTAAGGGGAGGAGACTTAGGTTCCACCATTTGAAGAGAAGAATGTCAAAGAATTTGTGGACATATTCTAAAACCACCACAAGGGCCATTTTGTGTGGGAAGAAAAATGGGAGCGTAGCAGATTCTAAGATGAGGGCAGAACAGTTTGAGTGACAGGAAAGGCAAGAGAGGAACAGTGATACTGGGGTAACAGGATCTTGAGAGGGAGAATGGCATGGCTGGCAATCCTGGCTGCACATGAGAATCACCCAGGGAAATTAAAAAAGTCCTCCTGCCCCAGGCCCCACTATAGATCAATTAAATCAGTATTTCTGGGATGGAGGCCCAGGTATCAATATTGTTTAACAGCTCTCCAGGTGATTCTAATGCACATCCTGAGTTGTGAACCATGTAAGAGCAGAGGTGCTAGATAGAGTACGGCTGTGTCTGGACTCAAGTCCCAACTATACCAATTAGATAGCTGTGTGATCTTAAGCAAGTTAATTAGTGTTTCTGTGCATCTGTAAAATGGGGATATTAATAGTACTTCCTCATAGGATTGTTGTGAGGATCACCTGAGTTAATAACCCATGCAAATTGCTTTGAACAGTTCCCTGCACAGTAAGTGCTGTGTAAATGTTACTATTGTAATTGTTAGCAGTAGCCATGGACTTTCCCCTCCTCCAACTCCTTTCCAAGTGACTAAGCCCAGAAAAGAGTGTGGCTGTGCCCCACCTCCTTTCTCTTCCCTTGAGAGAAAGGTACAAGGACACTTCAGCTTCCTCTTCAGGCTCCGTAAGCCCCTCCTGGCCCTCAGGCAGGCTCCAGGTGAATGAACTGAGAAGCTGAGCTGTTCCCACTGAAATGGTGGGCGTAGCTGCAGAAGGACCTCCTGCATCCTTGGGAGATGGAGAAAGCAAGTAGCATCCAGGGGTAGTGGGAGAAGGAAGTCTCCCCTCAGCTTCACAGACAACTATGATACACCTATCACATATCAAGGAGCTGGATCAGCACCCACGCCTCACAGCTCCTCCAAGAAGCTTTCCGAGATCTCATTTTCTTTGAACTCCTACGATACCAACACGGTCCCTAAATTATCTGCTGCCTTTTATATTTAACGATTTACCTTCTGTGTTTTCTCCTTCAGACAGTAAGTTCTTTTAGAGACAAAGGCTGACTTCTGGGAGAAATGCCAGTGAAGGGAGGGAGGGGAAGATGAAGAAGGAAAGAGGGGTATCTTGTTTGGATTCTAGATTCCTCTTTAAGCTTCAATAACTTATATATGTGTAATGGGAAATGCATGCTGCTTCGTTAACTCCCGTCCCTGTCCCCCCACCCCCATACCACTATATCCCTAAAACACCCCTTCCCCTACCCACCATTTTCATGGAAAAATAGCCTGAGTGTTCTTTCTCCTGCTTTTATGCAGCAGAGTTTAATAAATTGCCACTATTACAGGGTATTCTAGCCGATATTGATGAGGCAGGTACAGAAATAAGCTAATGGGTTAGTTCCTATAAAGAAATGTATTTCACAAGCATAAAAGCATTACTCTGTAGGAAAGTAGATTTCATTTTTTTTTTCCCCCTTCTAGGATAGATGGAGGGGGGAAAAAAAAAGAATAAAATAATTAAACTATAAAACAATTGTTGACAAAACCTACACAAACTTTCTCCTGTTCTCCAACATTAAAATGATAATGATTTGAAGAGATTATATCTTCATTCTGCTTTTTAACCCCTCTATGCTGCGAGTTTATTATTTACATCCTAAAAGTTAAAGATCTTTCTAATAAAATGTATTAAGCAGAAACATATTTAGAGCTCCTGCTGTTTATTAAGTGTGCTCTTACAGTAAATGTGGACGGCAAAAGAGAAAGAACATTGTATTAATAGTTAGAACTCTGAAAATAAGGTGCCTCATTTTTTTCTAAGGGTGCCTCATTTTTATAGCACTTGTGCTTAGTTTTAAAACACAGAACTGAACATCATGGCTAAAAATTCTGGGAGATAGGGCCTGATCTCATGTATATCACTGGTGTGAAAACATGAAGCAATCTTGTTAGCAAGCATCGAGATGCTTAAAAAGAGGTCACTGTAGATTCTGATTTCTCCTAGCCAAGTTCATTTATTTCTGCCAATGCAGGGAATCCTGAATTTTAAGCCTTATAAGCTAGAAATAAAATTAGCTCTAAACCTAATAATTATTCTAAAAAAAATATGGACTTGATGGTTGTGGTTATAATAATTTTGACTTACATAAATAGCTGATTTTATTGGTCTGGTTAAATGATTCCCATGTGTCCTAAAACTTTCTGCACTCATTCCTCATGGACTGCCATCTCAGCTATTAGAAAACTTAAAAAAAAAATGAACTCAAGGCTTCTTTACTAATGAGCTCAGCCAATAAGCCAACAGAGGGTTCAGTGGGCACCACCGACCTTCCCAGGAAAGCGACCAGCCTGAAAACTGAAGAAACATGGCACAGAGACACAGCAATAAAATTCAAGAGACTAAAATAAACTCAGGGAGCCTGCCTGGTCGCAAAACACTGAATACATTTAAGTACTAGTTTGACAAGAAAGCATGGCAGCTTTTTAAGAATTTCATTTTTAAAACTCGGGTATGATTTTGTTCCTCTAACGGCATCATCGTGTGTCTGTGTTTGTTCCCAGTGAGGTCATTATTAAGTGAATTGAATTATTGTTCTGTTCAAATGACCTGTGCATTCAACAATGTGTGCCGAGCTCCAGCAAGAAATGTTTTATGTATTCTTGGGAGATGGCCATCTGTGGCACACACCAGGCCTCCCAACATGCAGAAATGCTGGGAGATAGTTTATGTTCAGTTTTATCTATGATCAGAATTCCATTTATAAGCTTTTTTTCATCCACTTGTCAACACTGTTCACTATAGCAACACTGAAAATGGCCAGAAATGAACAGATTTATCAGAGCAATGTGAGGTCAGACTGTATGTTTCAATTACTGTATATTGGATTTTTATCATACATTAAAAATTTTGTCCATAAAAATGGTAACAATGTAACAAAAAATGAAAGTAGTTTTCTTTGATTAACTTTGTTATTACAAATTACAAAATGAACAAGCTAGATTGCATGAGTGTTATTAAATAATGGGTCTCACATTATATATGTATATTCTGAATATAACATTGGTTGTCCATGCCAAGAAACATGGATTAATTTTTTTCAAGTCTGAAGAATACTGTTCTTCCCTTTTCCTGCATATATAATGGAACAGCATAATGATATGTAAAATTAAATTTTAAAATTGTAGATTATATTTAAATCACATCCTCTCAACCTTTTCATTTCTTTTTCAAATAAGCTGTTGATAATGCTAGGATGGCATGTTGGACCAAATGAGTTATTTCACATAAGGTAAATATGCCCCAATATTCTGTATTATAGAATGAAATATTTTTGGTATCTTTTTCTGTTTGTAGTTGTACTGATACCTCAGTTAACAAGAGGGATCTGTTTTATAATGAATTATAAAATCTTACAAGTGAAAAAGGACTTTTACAAATGATTTTCTTCCTCCCTCTCTCCTTCCTCCCTCCCCTTCTTTCCTTTCTTTTTAAAAATAAAAGTCTTCTAAACTATAGGAAGTAGTGCTCACTTTGGACATATAGCTGTATTATTTGTACAACTTAAATATATTTGGATTTTAATTTAATCTAAATGAGAGATGTTTGTTGGAAAAATGACTAGTATCAGCAAACAGGTAGAAAGATAAGCTTTGTTCACAAATGTAGCCCTGGAGTCACATTACACTCATTCACCTTGAAAGTATCATAATGAAAATGATGATGGTAATGATGATGATGATGATATAGCCATGATAACTAACATTCAGAGAGCACTTTATCTGTGCCTGGAGCTACGCTGTTTCACAGGCATTGTCTTATTTGCTCTTCACAACAACCCTATCAAAGCAGATAATGTCATCTTTAGATGAGGAAAGGGAGGCTTTAGAAGCTAAAAAAATCTTGCCCAAGGTCACTTATTAGAGACTCCTCCTCAGGTCTATGTGACCCCCTCAGACTTTTTGGAGAGATGGCGGAAAGGATAGAATATGTGCAACTATCCCAGTTTCCCCCAGACAGGTAGTAGAAGTCAAGCCCAGTACAGCCATGGCTGTGAGAAGCCTGATGCTTCTGAGCTGAGAAGTGTTAATCCTGATCGCGCTGCTTTTGCTAGGACTGGAAGCACTTGGCCTGGCCCACCTCACTTCAGCAAGCCTTTGCCCTGTATCGCCTCATTCCCCCCTCTCTGATGCACTTTCAATTTTCTGGTACAAATGTTTTTATTTAATATTTGTTTGATGTTTCATACTATGATTGCTCATCCCTGGTCTTCTGGAACACATCTCTTACAATGGACACAATCCTAAATTCCCAGCTTTTGTTGTTGTTCAGGAGGGGTCCTGATAGGACCGGAGATGATGCCTCATCCAAATAGTGACACAGGAACAAAGGGCTCCGCTCAGTAGAAACAGCAGTGTAATTAGCTGACCTCCTGGGATTTGGACTAGAAAGTCAGGAGAGCATTGATCAGATAGGAGTAAATGGAGAATGGGACAGACGCTCTGAGGAGTGGAGATGATATAGAAAGAGGAGGGCAGGAGGGAGAGACAAAGAGAGTAGCTGACCCTAAACTTGTCTTGGCTCTTTGGTGGCTTTCAGTATCCACATGTGTCCTTGAGCTTTTTCTTCGGGACACCTGAGTGGCGCTCTGTTCCTTTATATGAGCCTGACAGTACATAAGAGCATCCCACTACCAACACCCTTCCATGGCTTTTTTCTACCTCTGTCCTTGATGGATTGATTACAAAAGGGATACTAGTCAGGATGCTTTCCTTTGCAAGTGACAGAAACATGCTAAAATCACTTTAAACACAAACAACAGCAAAACCCAAACACATGGGTGGGATGGGGAATGGGGAGCAGAACAGTATAGTAGAGAATGCAGAACTGAAGACATGGTTGCAACATCCAAATAGCTCCAAACACTTTGTGATTAAAAGCAGAAACTTATTGCTGACACTGTTCTCCTCCACTCCTCTTTGGCTTTTATCTTTCTCATTCTCGGACATTCTACATGGTAGAGGATATATATGGCTGATAGCAGTTCTTGAAACCCCTTCTTACAGCTCTGTGACCAGAAACAAATGAGAAGTTTCCCTACCAGTAAAACTTACAAATTTCTCAGGGAAGAACTCTGGTTGGCTAGGCTTTGGTCATGTGCCATAGGGATATTTGCCAAGGAAGTAAGGTCACATGACCACCCCTGTGACCCAGGAGCATAATGATCAGATATGACACCCACCAGAAATGGATGGTTGGAGTGGGGAAAGAGCAGTTCCCTCCAGGAACAGGAGCACTATTTCGTGTGGACAAAACAAGCTGCATCTATGACAAGAGGTGTAGCTATACAACTTCAATATGTGAAAGAACAAATGGAATTTCTTTGTCTAATTTCCCAAGATCTTTATCCAGATGTATTCCACACTCCTTGCTCCTGTCTCCGAGTGTTGGCTCATCTCAGGACAGTAGAATCACTTCCCCGAAGCCATTCACTCACCTCTGCCTGGTACCAATCCTCACCACTAGGTTTAGTAACTGGAATGAATTCGAAGACCTCGGAAGAGGATGGCAGAGGCTCTCTTCTCTTTTCACCATGGGTCCTCAGTGTGTGATCCCTGGACCAGCAGCCTCAGCATCACCTGAGAGTTTGTTAGAAATGCAAATTTTCAGGCTTCATCCAGATAGATGTGCTGAATCAGAAACTCAGGATGGGGTCCAGGAATCTGTGGGGGGTTTTTTTTGCTTTTTGTTTTTTGGAGGGCAGTGTCACTGGCCCTCACATGTGGGGCCGAACCGGGGCCGCTGGCTTCCCAAGCCAGCACTTAACCAACGCGCCACTCGGCCGGCCCTCAGGAATCTATGTTTTAACAAACCCTTCAGGTGATGCTGAAGCAGGCTAAAGAGGCTAAAGTGTGAGAATTTCTGCTTTAAGCTATCCTTTCAATGGCCCCTTATTGAAATGGTTTCTCCAAAGCATTCCTGAGTATAGACTATTGGATCCAAAAATGTTGGCCTATTATCATCACATGTCTTTCAGCAGGCCTCTTTGTCTACTATGTACTATGCCACGATGCATCCATCCATTGTCACGTGGGTGATCCAAATAGATCCCAGAGAGAGTATGAAAGAGAAGGGGAGGGCAGACAAAACCATTCTATAGGGTTCTCTCATATGGCCCATTCAAGGCAAGGAACCCCTGCAATGAGAGTGCACCTTCTGTGCAGACACAAACACAGACATCTAAAGTCTATTTGGGGGCACTTCTCTGTGTCAGCTGCATGGGCTCCATGTAGCCTCTGAGACTTTAGGGGTGGTTCTTGGAGGAACACTGTCTTCTCCATGCACACAGTGGGACTTGCTTAAGAGATCTCATGGGCTTAAAGAGAAAAACTGAGCCCCAGGCATTTTTCTGTCCTGTTTTCCTATTTATATTGTTAGAAATCTGAGATCATGTTTTCTCTGCACTGTGAACATCAGTATGGTATCTTGTAAGTGCTGTGTGTATAGGAGGTGTGGGAGAGATGACAAAATCCGGTGGGCCCCACTGCTTTTGCTTCAAGCCATTAATACTGGTTTCCGGACCATTCATTTAGAAATAAATACTTCTTTGAGTATCTGAAAGTTCCTAATATTAAATTATCCCATTTACTACTCAACAACAACAAAAAAGATTTCAAATAGATTTATATTTAGAATGTGAAGTTATCAATATGCACAATATAGACCCATGTTTTGGGCAAGTAGAATTATTCAAAAATGAAGCATTATAAATCTTTGAAAAATCAAATGAGTTCTAATTTTTGTCCCTAGAATCCTCCGGGTACAAGAATCCTTGTATAGTCATCTAATCTTCAACCTCACCTTTAAGCCAAAACTACTTCTGCCAGGAAGGAGTTTTCATCCCAGAGTAAAAGGATTTGCAAACAAGGATTCATAACAGAAGTGCCATTTTATCCTTATTGGTGGATTGCAAAGTGATAATGTAATTTAATTACATGATAATTTAATATCCCCTGTGTTTCCCTGTGAGTACTTCAAGGACAGTGTTTGGAGTAGCAGCTAGGACTCTGACAGAATAGTTATACTAATAAAAGGGGAGATTGGACCCACAATTACTAGTGAAGTTTTCTAAAAATCTCAGTCTCTAAAAACATTTAGCTCATGCTAAAAAAATGTTTTACACGAAAACAACAACATTTTTTTTCGAAGTCATTCATTTGCATTCTTATAAACAGAGTTAGACTTCCAGAGAATAGTTGAATATTTATTTGCCCAACCAAGGACTCAAGCTTTCTTCTCTAAAATAGGAAAAGGAGACAGCCATTTCCCGATTCCTTAATTATATCATCACCAGTCCCCAACCCAGGCCCTAGAAACTGCCTAGAAATCTGTTGTTTTGGCTTCTTCAGTAATTCAGGGAGTAAAAGACAGATAGGACTTATGCCAGATTTCACTTTGTAGTGAATTATTTAAAATTGTTTAAAAGGATAAATATGCTGGAAATTAAATGTGACAGACTGTTAAAAATCGCCCAAGGCAATTTTTAGAAATCTTCAGATTTCTATCTACTACCTTGGGTAAGGAAAAATGGTGATGCTGATAACAAAGAGAGGAAAGTCAGAAGGAAAATTTAACTTGTTAAGAGGAGGCTGAGTGTAGTTCCCACGTGGTGGCTTGTGGCGTTACCCAGGGTAGCGGGCTCTGTGGTGTGCCACTCACACTTACCCTCCCAGCTATTAGGGTGTTACCTGTTGACAGCTCATAGCTGAGTCCCTCTCCAGGGAGCTGTCTTGCCAAATGTCTTAACCAAAGGAGCTGTCTTGCCCAAAATTATGTTCTTTTTTTCCACAGAGGTAGCTCACATCCAATAACTGCTTGATGAGGGGTACCCAGTCCTAGCTCCCTTGCCTCAATTCGAAGACCTGTCTGATGAGCCGTCCACATTCAGACTCCCCCTGGGATTATCTGAGGCCTTGTTGCAACTGCATCTCAGTTCACCTTCTCTTCCTGCCCAACCCTGCTTTCCTCGCTCACTTAGACGTGTTGTTTTCCAGAGCACACCCTGATAAAATCGTTGTATACATGTCTTCATCGCTACCTGTTTCCTGAGGAATCAAACCTAAGATACCCAGGAACTAAACAAAGATGTTTATATGGCAGGGGTGGGGGGACAGGGGTGAAAGGGTAGGTAAAAGGAATCACTTTTTCACTATAAGACACTCGTAATAAATTTCTTTTAGGTTATAAGTTTTCAATTTGTAGTACCCTTTAAGGCTGATTTGATGTATTAATGTAAATAACATCAGTATGAATCAATTAGTCAACCCAGGAGATAACTGACATGAGTTTCTGACTGACAACCTCCATGAACAGTACGCTTGGTTTAGAACAATACAATTGGTTTATATCTGTTAGTACTATTCAGATAACGTTCAGTTTTGAAAAAAAACAAGCTCATTTTAAAACACTGCGTAGAAAATAAGATCATGTGATTTCAAAGGGTCAAAAGTGAGTTACAGAATTTGTGTGGACCCCATCTGATAGTTTCCCATAAGCAAGTAGAGTCATATGCAATCAGCTCCTCAGGAAATCTATTAAAAACATACTTTTTTGGTTTTTTAATCATCTAATGGGACAAAGTCCCAGGTCAAAGTCCTCTGTGTAATGACTATATTCAGCGCAATCAAGACATGTGGCTGGATTTTATAGATAATATGGTGAGAAGCCCCCTGAAGTCACTGAGAGGCAAGGCCCTGAGTGCTCGGAGCATCCCTCATCTCCACACCTCGTCCACACTAACATTCTTTCCCAGGGCCACAAGAGCTGCCTTGGTGTTCTACTGGTAGTCTCATCCAGCAGTGAGGGTCCGACACAGCTGGCCAAGCAGTCTGAGCAGAGACCACTGTGGTGGTGCCGGTGCATACAAACTGCAGAATGGCTTCACTGAATCGTTTCATGTTCTCACGCCCAGCTGCTTGGGTTTTGCTAGCTTCTCACTGATGTTCCATAGGCTTGGGTCTGGGAACCCCGAAAAATAGCTAATTATCCCAATTTTTTAAAAAACTGATTGAGCAACACATATTTCTTAGACCTCCTGGTTGTTTCGATTTTGGGACCTCCAAAATTTGTGTTGTTTCCTGTGTAATGCAGTCCTCTCAACCATGACAGACTACGCATACTAGAATGTTGCAGAGAAATGCACTGCACAGAAGACAAATTTTAGCAGTTTCTCTCTCTCTGTCTCTCGATCTTCCTCTCTGTAATTTGATATTAAAATAGTGATTTAACATTTTAATGTGGCATAGTTGACAATGTAGTTTTGTGCAATGAAAAGATAATTACTATAACATTTTAAATTTCATTACAGCATTTTTAATAATAAAAACAGTAAAATGCTTTTGTATTTTAGACTCAGCCTAAACTTTAATAATTATTCTTATTCAAATGACAGGATGTGGAACATTTGAATGCTGTGTATATACTCATGAATGATTTAGGGGAACTATGAAATTATATTAAGTTTGAGGAATACGGTTCAGTGTAAAGGGGAAAAACTGTAATGACTTCACAGGAGAAATATTTATTGGAATATCATGTTACCTTTGTTTGTAGCATAATGGTCTCAGAGGGACCAAATGAGATTGTTTTGATGGTAAATTTATTACATAGTTTTTAGGGACCTGGGCCTGAGGGATCTTGTTGGAAAGGGTTTTGTGATCCCCGAAGCTACAAGGAACTTTGGCCTCTCCCAGAGAGAGTCTCCACAGAGTGAATCAATGTCCTTGGAGAACCAAAACAGATGCTGCCCAGGGGGAAGCAAGTGTTTCAAGTTGGTGTCAGCTCACCCTGGAAGGGAGCAAACAGCACATATTTTACTTCTGTCAAAATGTCATATTTCCTTTCATATGGCAAGTCCACAGCATTTTTTGTTTTTTCTTGAGGGCAGTGTCACTGGCCCTCATATGTGGGACCCGAACCGGGGCCGCTGACTTCCCAAGCCAGCGCTTAACCACCACACCACTCGGCCGGCCCCACAGCATTTTTTGATTGTTTGTTTCTTCCCATTAAAAGCTCAGGCTTTGAACTATGGGAACTGGAATTCTGGATCTATTTGCTGGCCATTTGACCTCCTGGGCCCATTTCCTCATCTGCCAAATGGGAACAATAGTAGGACTTCCCTCACGGAGCTGTTATGAGGGCTCAATGAAGTAGGTAATCAATGTGTGGCACTCAGGTACACATACAACGCCTGGGCATGGGAGTAAACTCGCCAACAATGGTAGTCACCATTGTGATTGTCATGAACTCATCTTTAAAGCCCTGTTTTGTCTGTATGTGTATGAGAGGGATCCATGAGGGCAGGACTTGTAAAACAGAGTCTGTACTATGGACTTGAATGCCTCAAGCTCCACCTTCACGTTGGGGGCCTGTAGGCGCGTGAAGAGAGCCAGCATGAGGCTAGAGGCAGATGATCTTTCTTACAGCCACTGCACACCTTGGAAGTTTCGAGGAGCCAGATGCTGACAAAGTCCCCAGGATAGCAGAAGGCCTTCCAGACTCTTCTCTCTCATGACTCATATCTCCAACATGGGCCTTAGGAAGCCCAGAGATTCTGGACAGGCATAGGGCACCATGACAGTTTGTCAAAACAAAAAATGCCACACTCCCAGCTACACTTGTTAGAGTCTGCTTGGCTCCTTTTCTCTACAGCTCTCTTCTACCCTGTGACCCCTGTTTGGTAACTTAGCCTCCTCCCAAACCTGTGAGCAATCTTTTCCTTACTCAGAGGGAACTAAAGAGTGAGAATAACTTTGGTGATTCCACATAAGGACCATCCCGTGACTTCTTCTGCTTTGGTTATTTGTGTCAGTTCTAATGATAATAGTAACTACCATTTTTAAACACCTACTCTGTGCTAAGCACTTTACATGTATCAATTCCTTTATTTCTCACCAAAGCTCTCTGAGGAAGGCATTGGTATTATTTCAGTTTATAGAGGAGGAAACTGAGGCATGGAGAGGCTAGCAATTTGACCAAGGTCACACAGGTGGTGAGTGACAGAATGAAGATCTGCTGGCTGTACAGGTCATGCACTTAACTACTTCCCTCCTAATAAGCTTCTCCTTTACTCCTCTGTCTCAGCCCCTAGCTCATTCTTCCATTCTAAAGGTCAAGTCCCAAACTTGTTCTGCCTGCCTGAGTGCTGTGGCAATGAGCTGTCTGGGGCCTTAAGTCCTCACTACAGACTCCAAGGGGCTGGTGCCCTGCCCCTGAGCCTGAGGCCACTAGCCCTGCTCCTTCCACCCAATCACAGGCCTCTCTGCCCTTGGTTTGCGCTTGGGATGCTGCCTAATGCCTATGTGCAAACATTCCAGATGCTATCTTTCTAATAGGGTTCCTTCCATCACCCACAGGGACTTTGGTCTCCAAGCCTCTTGCTCGCCTACATTGGATGTCCCACATCTGGAATCCAGCAACTCCAAGCATATTTCTGTCTACAATGGCCCGACCTCCCTTCCTGATGGTGCCATGCTTCTCTTCAAGGAGTGCTCTACCTGTGAAAGAGTGTGGCCACATCATCTTCACACCTGCTAATTCATCCCCATTTTCCACAGCTGCATCTGGAGAGAACCATTACAGAGCACCAGCCTTTTAGCTTTTTGAAGACACACTGAATGAGCAGAGAATCACCCAGGAGCTCCTCTGGACAAGCACACATTAGGGTTACTGGTCTGTTCAGGATGTGTAGACAGGCTTCTAACCATGTAGACAAGAGAGCAAAGATGACTAAGCCCATCAAAGAGCAGTAAAAATATATTCAAGATGTCCTTAAGACTATACCATATTCCTCTGAGTAGGAAAGGGGAACTTAGGCTTACCTTATGAAAATGAGCTACTAGATGTTTTTCAATTTAATACCTAAGATATCGAAATGTCAAATAGCCCACAACGTTTTGCTAGGCCAATTGAAACTAACTGAGTAATAAAATATACTTAAAGCAAGTAGGAGAGTTAGGGGACTCCTTAGTCATGAAAGCACACATTTGATGAACAGGTCAAAAAATTTCCCCTGTCTAAAAGGCAAAAATGTTATACATTTTTGAGACGCAACAGATTCCCAACCTAAAAGGTGATAGGTCCACCTCCTAAGATAATTAGCTTCAGGTCCAGAGCACAACCACACATGTCTCAGGGTCAAGAATATCTCAGACATGAGAGGAAGGACTGGGACATCAGAGCTGCCTAAAACACAAAGGATAGTCTGTGAAGCCCTGCATACAGGCTCAAAGTCCTTAAAAAGGAAAAATGCAGGCCTGGTTGGTTCAGGTGGGAGGGTGCAGGAAGGTGGAGAGGGCAAAGGTCACAGCACAGTTGTTAAGATCGGAAATCATAAAGGAAGATATTTTAGATTAGACCCACCAATCAATTAAATTCTCTGTAAAACTAAGGACACTATAAACAAAATTAGAAGTTAAACAGCAAGCTGGTTATAAGTCTCTCTTTTTCTCTCTCTCCCTCTCTCTCCCTAGCCTCTGACTTTCCCTTCTTAGATTTGGGAAATTCTCCACTGTTATGACTCTAGATGAAATGCAGGGTCCACTTTCCACCACAGGACATGAAAAGTCCCCTTATTCACCTTTTCAGCTCCTTGACAATTAGGCTGCAGGTTGTGACAGAGTCTCAGCAACTGGATACTCTGGCTCAGGGCTCTGAATCAGGGACAGAGGACATTCCATTTTGGTGGCAGCAGCAGGAAGTCTGCAAGGTCAGTGGGCACAAAGGTGCCTGGACTGGCTTTTGACATCTAGTGTCAGTATCACCGGGTCCTTACCAGGCGGTTCCTGAGTGTGGTTTGGGCTGCTGTCTGCCCCACCTCCCTTGGTGCTGCTCTATTTTCAGAGTCCAGTTTCCTTGCTTTTCCAGTGATTCTGTGATCTACCAAATATCCTTTCAAAACATTCATTTTCTGCAGGAATGAGTCCGTCACTTTCTGTTGCAAGCACCCAAGACCCCCTGACAATACACTGGGAAACGGACTTGCAGCGTTTTACAAGCCAAAGCACAATATCTCCCAAATACATACGGTTCTAACAAATTCAATAAGGAAAGATGCATATTCCAATAGAAAACAGGGCAAAGGACACAAACAGACAATTCGCCAAGGAAAAAATACAAATGGGCAATAAACATAGGAAAAGACATTGCCCTCACATTACCAAGATGCAAATTTTTCAAATATTCGTGAGGCATTCTTCCTATATCATAGTGACAAAGATTAAGAGTGCTCATATTCAATGTGGTGAGCTTGTGGGGATCAAGTTGTTGGGGGTACAAAATGACTTAACCTTTCTAGGAGGGATCTGATATTGTGTATCCAAATTTAAAGTGTTTCTTTTGGCCCAGGACTTGTGCTTGTAGGAATTTATCCTGAGAAAAGGCCATGACCCATGAAGCTCAGTCCCCAAAGGGTGTCTTAGAATATATAGTTTATATAATTCAAAGTAAATTCACAGTTCAAAGTAATTTCAAAATAACACATGCCCTTTCCTTGTTTGTGTCAGACACCATGGAAAGGATAGACTCACAAAATCATAGATCCCTTTTCCTCCTCTCCCCGAATTCACTTGCCCCTGTATTTTGAAGCTCAGCTCCTCAAAGACTCTACCCTAAAGTACTCCTCCCGCCCTGGCCCACGCAACTCTCCTCTCTTCCTTTGGACCAAGAAGACCAAGAATGTGTCTTCCCTAAAGGCCAAGGACTCGGGGAGACTGAAATTATTGGAGAACTAAAGAATGGGAACATTCACAAATTCATAATCCTTGTTTTAATCCTATCTAAAAGTAGAAAACAGTTCTAAGACATACATCTCGGCCCCTACCAACCTCTCCTCACTCTACTCCACCCATCCTGACTCCTTGACGTTCCTCAGGCCTTGGTATTTGCTGTTGCTCTGGCCACATTGCAATTCAAGATAAAAATATAGGGCCTGTTTCCCACCTCCACCGCCACCCCCACCCCATTCAGGTCTTTGCTCAGATGTCAGGCACCCTCTCAGGGAGATCATCCTTGGTCATCCTATTTAAAATTGTAATACACAGCTGCTCAAGACTTCCTAGTCTCCTTCCTGGCTTGACTTTTCTCTATGGCACTTATCATCCACTGACACTATACGGTTTTACTCATTCATTTATTGCCCATGTCCCTCCTCTCCCACTAGAATATAAATGCCATGGAGGGATTTTTGCCTGTTTTGTTCACTGATTTATCCCCAGTGCCTAGAACAGAAGCTGACACAGAATAGATGCTCAAACAAATATTTGTTAGGGCCAAAATATGCTTGTTAATGTTGATAGTAAAGAAAAACAAAACACTCTGAGTGTTCTGTAAATTGTAGATTTGTTGAAGACATTACACCACATTCACACAATGGATTGCTTAGCATACTGTGCGAGGCAGAATAATGTTTTATTCTGATAATAAGATATTCTGATAATATTAGGTCCTAATTCTTAGACCTGTAAATGTAACCTTATAATGAAAAAGGATTTTGCAAAGTTGAGGAATTTGAGAAGGAAACATCATTCTGGGATTACCTGGTGGGCTCTGAATACTATTATGCAAAGTGTCTCCATAAGAGAGGTGGGGGAAGTGATGAGGGGGATTAATATATACACAAAGGAGAAGATAATGTAAAGATGAAGTAGAAAATGATTTGAAGATGGGAGTGATGTGGCCACAAGCCTAGGAATGCCAGTAGCCACAGGAGCTGCTGATACCCTGATTTCCACCCAGTGATACTGATTTCAGACTTCCAGCCTCCAGAACTGTCAGAAAAATCAATTTCTGATGCATTGAGTTACAGGGTTTGTAGTAGTTTGTTACAGCGGCCACAGGAAACTAATACACACCCATAACTGTTATATTGTTTTGGATTATCCTAGGAACGAAATTTTCTCTCCCAGTATAGGGATCCTAAGTGTCAACATTGGCTCAATTCCTTCAATTTTTTAATTAAATGTTTTATTTTGAGATAACTGTAGCTTCATATGCAGTGAGTGGTAAGAAATAATTCAGAGAGATCCCACAAACCTCTTCCTCAGGATACCAGGGAACACCTTGCAAAATGATAGTCCACTATCACAATGAGTCTTGCTACCGGCCAGTGCTAAGGATTCTTCTGGCTCCCTATTTTGCCTTCTCTGACCCCACCCTGCAAGGGTATCGGGGTGCCTCAATACAGCCTCACAAGGGTGGAAACCTTGAGTCCCACTTGGCTTTTGTTGCTGTGGGTGTGGGTGGTCCACAGTTTTTCTTTGGTGTTTGGCTAGAGCAGTCGTTGTCTAAAAGTTTTGTCTTTCCTGGCTGCCCCATTCCTTGTCCTTTGGCTAGACTAGACAACAGGCTCTTGTTGAACCTTTTTTTCATCTGTGCCCATTTGTGTTTTCTGAGTTCCTGTCTTCTTGGGTTCCAAGCCTTGAATACATGAGCATAAAGAAACCTGGGGGCACTTGCCACCACATCGTTCTTCAGATCCTGACGTTCGCATTAAGTCTCCCTCTTCCCTTTACCTTTCAGTGTCTTCTTATGCCTGCTTTATATATAATGCCCAGGTCTTCTAATTGTATTTAGTGGGAAGAGTAAGGAAAAGTACATCCACTCCATCTTCCCAGAAGTGAACAAATTCCATTTTATTTGGGGCTTTCCATATATAGGAAGAATGAAGGAATAAAATATTTGGAAAGCTCTGAAAAGCAGAGAAAGCTACGTCCCTTTAAGGTTTCCAGTCCTACAATCATGCCTCTCTTAATATTTAAATACAGTTTCTTTGTATAATATCATATTTACACATTTTTGTGTTTGTTTGTTTTTATCTATTTCTTATAAGCTCAGTTCTACTGTGAAGTCTTGGCAAAGTCCACAACTTTTACTTCTTTTTTTTTTCTGCTTTTACTTTTATTGGCATTTATTTGATGCTGAACTTACTCCTGGGATGTTAAGTTTTTGTTTCTTCAGTTTATTCTGGGAGATCTTTTTCTTCTGTGCAAACTCCTCATCTGGTTCAGGAACAATCTGCTCTTTTGCAGTTAGGATCATCTCAATGTGGAAGGGGGAGCTCATGTATGGGTTAATCCGTCCATGTACTCTGTCAGTTCTGCATTGTGGGAGCTTTGTTCTGGATGTACTCAATAGCCAGAGAGTCTACATCTAAACCCTTAAGTTCAGCATGGCTCTCTGCATTTTTAAGCAGGTGCAGTAAAAATTCTGCACTCTTTTGGGGCCACCAACCCTCCATCCAACCCCACTGTTTGGCTTGGGCACACCTCCCAACTCCACCACTGTAACAACGGAATGGCACACATTGCTTTTATAATGTGACATCCTTTAAATGCTTGGTGGCTTTTAGGACATGCATACCTTGATGGCCTGGGCAGTTTCAGGAGTGTTCCTAAAATGAACACAAAGATTTGAACCTCTCGATTTACATGATTTGGTGGGGTTCTCTGGGTCAAGCAAATAGCAAACCATTTTCAAAGGTCACCTCAGGTGGCTTAAAGGAAAAGTATACTCTGTGGCTAACCACAGAGGAGGTGTCTAATAATTGTTAATTGAATACATAAAAAAATAACTACCACAGACCCAGCAATTCGGGAGTCTTAGAGAGGAGTGCAGGGGGGGAAAAAATAACCATGTCTTCAAGGGCCTTAAAGTCTAGAACAGAACGAATTAGCCCTGGCACCTCTTTTATGCCAAGTCCACCAACTTGATTTTGTATGACAGAATGAAAAGTTCGCTCACTCTATGGGATATGGAACCCAACCCTTAATCATAGCATGTGGTATTCTGGACTGTTTCATGCGTCAACTGGTGCTTGAAGGCAATGAAGATGGGCAGAACCTATCGGTTCATTTGCTCACACATTTCTTTTTATATTTTTCTCTGGAAAAGACTCTGATACTCTATGATATCTGAAATACGCAAGTCTTATAAAGCTTTTACCACACAGAGAGGCATGTAGGCTAACCCATATCTTAATCCCACAGAGTACTTCCACCCGGGCCTGAGAAAGACCAGGGCAGATGAAGCTATTTGCAAGCCTTGTACTTGTATCTGATTTTGCAGACTGATTCCTATCAAGCAGTGGCTGACAGCTTATTGAAGAGATGGTGATAGGTCTGTGAAAGCACCATTACTCCTAAAATAATACAGCAGTGACTACGGCCTTCAAAGTTTCTTTCTGAATACCAAAACCCCATGGATAATAACAACTTTCTGTCTCTGAGATTTCTGTTTTTCTTATACATTTTTTTTTTTAAAGATTTTATTGGGGAATTGGGGAAGGGGAACAGACAAGTTGCTGTCCTTTTGTTCTTCAGTCTAGTTGTGGAGGACATTGCTTCACTGGCCCATGTTGGTATCATCATTGTGCTCTTCCCGGGTGAGGCAGATGGGTCGCCAGCCTCTGGATGGTTGCTCATCACGGCTATTGGCAGATCAGGCTGGCTGCCAGCCACTCACGCTGGCTGCCGGCCACTCACTGTAGCCCATGGCAGCCACTCACTGTAGCCTATGGCAGCCCACTGCAGCAGGGGCTGCAGCCTACTCCATCACCAGGGCTCGCACAGCCCGGTTCAAGGTGAGCTGTAGTTAGCTGTAGAGGGCAGTTTCACTGGCTCTCATATGTGGGATCCGAACCGGGTTCGCTGGTATCCCAAAACCAGCTCTTAACCAATGCGCCACTCGCCGGGCCCTGTCTCTGAGTTTTTAAGGCTGAAATGTCTCATCCTCTATGGGCTTTAACGTGAATGGATAGAAGGATGATATTACTTTTGCCCCTAGACTGCAGATAATCCCGGGACTGGGGCCACATTCTTCTAACCCTGGCCCTGCTTTGACTTTTCTATAAATTGTTTAACCTCTTTGTACCTTCTCATTGGGATAACATAAAGATTACCTCCTCACTTGAATGTTGTAAATGACACATATATATCAGCAGAGATTTTTTTGATGCGAGGTACACTCACGAGAAAGAGTACTGTCCTTGGGTTTCTAAACTATAAATTTTAATCTTCAGATTCCTGTGTCAGAACTCTTGGTTGATTAATTCTGTAAGATCTTCACCGTTTTCTCCTTTTCATTCCCAATCCAAATCCCAAGGACGATATACAGAAATTAATTTCTGAGTTAGAATGGGAGAAATTGTGTTAAACTCCTTCAGAGAATCAATGTGGAGGTAAATGTAATTTGCTGAATCTAAAATGTACTTGCTAGTGGTTGTCCTTGCCATTTTTATTTTAATTTTTAATGTCTGCTTTTACAGTAACTTTTAATTTATCCTTTCAGGTATTTTACAATAATGTTTAGTAGAGGAGAGAAAAGTGGCCAGTGCACAGATAGTTTACCGAGGTTGGATAACCACTGTTTGAGTGGGTTGGATTTTCACCATTGCTACCTGAAATGTGGAGCTTTTACCTGACTGGTGTCAAGAGACACCTTTTGTGATGGCTAATTCTTGGTCCTAGAACAACAATATAGTTAACTGTTCTAATCGCAAAGTCTTCCTTTCCTCAGATGCTTAAGAACAAATTTAAAGTTGTGATGAATCTGAAGTGGTTTAAAAACTTGATATTTGACATTCTTCTTCCTCCAGCCCTGCACCCATGCCCAGTCCTGATATTGACAGTTTTTTAAAAATGCATTCAGTGGTGAATTCTGATGATTTGTTTACCATCTGTATGTACCCCAGGACACTATGGGGAGGAATAAGTGAAAGGATGAATGAGAAATTAATTTGTTAGCTGTAAGGGTAGCTTAATGTTATACTCTTTATAATCTTTAAAATCATTGTCATCACCATCATCACACCACCTTCATCGAGCTGTGCCTCAGCTATGGCAAACTCATTTTCTTCCTCTCTTTACTTCAGTCAGTTCAAAATCCTCCCTGAGTAATCTCTCTCTACTATCACTCTAGTCTTATTCTCCTCCTTCAAACCCCTCTTCTGTCTTCCGGAGTAAGCAACCTCACATCTTTCCAAAAGACTCATTTTCTCTTCTGAGGTTTTTTCCTTGACCATCATAACAATCTCAGAAATGGTCAGTGTCAGCGATGACTGATGATGGAAACTAATCTCTCTCCCTGCTGTCTGTTGGCTCTGCCTTTCACACATTTCATTCTTCTTAGTGCAAATGCCCTATACTTGAGTTGAGAGCTTCTGAGGAGGACAGATCCCCTCCCCTCATTTAATTTGTTATCAATGCCATTATTGCTATTTATGGGTGAGGCACAGGACATATTAACATGCCACAATATTGCTCTAGAAAGGTGGCATTGGAAACCAACTTTCCTGGGCTGCCCACTGGTTTTTGTTTTGTTTTTTTCCTTGAGTTAAAGGGTTCTGGAGGAGGACCATCACCCATCCTCTATCTCCTCTTGCCCATAGGCATACATTTGAGAAACAGGTATTGTAGTGTCCCTCTGTCTCTACAGGATAGGTTTTCCTTTTTCTTCTTTCCATATCCCTTTCTGTACCTCTCAGTTCTCATTGTGCCTCTACTAAATACTCTGTTTTCAGAAAGCAGCTCGCTTCAATGTTGATAACTGAGTGATAATCTAAACTATAGGTGCTGAAGTTAAGAGGTATTTATGGAGTTGAAGCTTATGTAAATGTATATTCAGAGTGTCTCCTTCAAGCCTTTTGGCTACCCTTTCTTGCTGTCCAAATTGTAACTATTATTTCTTGCACAGTCACTATGCATCAGGCTCTATACCAGGAGCTTTACATACTCGTATATATCTTTACAACAATCTGCAATTTATACGCTCCCTACTTTATGACAGAGGAAATCTGGCATCTGAGAGGTTAAGGAATTTACCATAGGAAGCAAAACTAGCAAATGACAAAGACTAGATTCACACCCAGGCTGCCTTTCCACTGTAGAAATCCATCCCCCTACCCAAATTTGGTGCCCCATACTACAAACTTTTTCCCTCCTCTCTGATGAATTTTTCTATTATTTTAGTTTTTGTTGTAAGGAAAAAAGCAAGACAATTGCCAAGGTAAATGAATTTAGGCTAAAATATTGATGACTCTTACCCTTAGAAGAAAAATTTACCAGGGCAAGTTAATCATTAATCTGTGGAATGTGAGAAAACTATTTTGGTGGGATGTGTTTGCTTACTCAGACTAAGTTACCAAAAGCACCCCCACGAACACATGCACAGGATCATGGGGAGAGAGAGAGGGAGAGAGAGAGAGAGAGAGAGAGAGAGAGAGAGAGAGAGAGAGAGAGAGAGAGAGAGAGAGACAGAGAGAGAGACAGAGAGAGAGACAGAGAGAGAGAGAGAAATACATACCTGGAGAATAAGGGGTTAACAATTTGAAGCTTGTTTTGTGCTGACCCCAGATTTAGCCAATTGAGCTAAGTGGTTCGGTAAGTATTGACAAACTAAGATCTGAGCCCTGACGTATATATGGGATTCAAGGTTCATTTTAATATTACTCTACTCAAAAAACTGGCCTTTCCAATTAACCAGAGAACATTAGACATTATGTTCAATACTTAAAGTTTAGCCACTGGAGAGAAATTATTTGAAAAGAGAATTGTTAAGGGACCTGGCAGAGGAGGCACTGCATCTATATACAGTCTTTTTCTGTTTTTTCTCTTTCTCTCTCATCAGTATATATATATATATATATATATATATATATATATATATATATATATATATATATATATATATATATATATACATATATATACACACACACACACTGATGCTTGCCAGCTCCCTCTGAAGACCACTACTGAAATTTTTAAATCATATATGTTAAAGCTATATAATTAAATATCTAATCATACCCGTAAGTCTCTTTGAAAAATGTTTTATTTAAAATTATACTAGGAACACACAATTACAGCCTCAAGGCAAGTTTCTGCCTATCTCAGTTGCTTCAGGGCCAAAGCAGAGGGTGTTCAGCTGGGGAAGGCATGCCCTGTGTGCAGGCCAGACTATGGGCCCTCTTCCCCTTCCATTTTACTCCCCACCTGCTATACAACACTAGGAGCCTAATTAAGGTTCCTGCAGGTCCCTTGATTCCATTGGAAATTTCTTGATGAAAAAAATATGTATGTATGTATGTATGTATGTATATATATTGTGTGTGTATATATATATATATATATATATATATATATATATATTTCTACAGGAACACTTCAGTGAAAATGGGTTTTGTTAAAGCATCAATTATTTTCCATGATATGAGAATCTTCTAAGAGTGCTTGAGGGGTTGGGTTGTGAAAGGAGCATGAGGATTCCGGTCAAGATGGCAGTGTGGGTAAATGCTGTGCTTGCCTTCTCTCACAACCACATCAAAATTACAACTAAACTACAGAACAACCCTCACTGAAAATGACCTGAAGTCTTGCTGAACTGAAGGATATACAGAAGCAGCCACCTCAAGACTGATAGGAGGGGCAGAGATGCAGAACAGTTTGGTCCCACATGCGTATGTATGTAACCATTAAGAATCAGGAGGGATATCTCAGTTGCAGAGGTCCCCTGGAAGAGCAAGGAATCTCAGCACTACACCAGGCTCCCCAGCCCAGGGTTCCAGTACCAAGGAGAGAAGTCCCTATAATTTCTGGTGTGAAAACCAGAGGAGATTGTGGCTGAGTAAGATGGAGGACGGCTGGAGTCCTAGGTGCTCCTTTTAAATGGATCGCACACAGACTTACTTTTTGACGGACTCGCTCTGAGCTCCAGTGCTGGAGCAGCAGCGTGACAGGTGACCGGGACATCTGGGGAAGAACTGAGTTGTCTGGCCTAAGGGTGAGGGCTGGAGGGGCAGCTTTCTCGCTGCTGAAGGAGCCGGTGAAAGCTATTTTTTCTTTGTTGAGCCCTTCCCCTTCCTGGCATGCAGACACAGGAGGCTGCAATATCTGAGTCTTTATCAACCTTGCTAACACTGTTGACTCTGCCCTGGTGATTCTGAGACCACGCACCACCCAACTTGCAGTCTCACCTAAGCCACTTCCAGTGGCTTTTTTGTCCAAATCACCTCCCTTGGCTCATGCTGCAGACTTACCTAAAGTCTTTCAAAGGTTCACAAAACCCAAACAAGCAGTATCTGGCTTCAGTATGCCTCATACCTCTGGCTATGCAGCCCTATGCCTGGCACTGGCAGCAGCTGGCCTGGGTTCGCAGTTTGGCATCTCAAGACACCTTCAGGCACAACAAAGATGGCGGCTATATGAAGATTGCTTTGTGGCTCATTACAGGTGGTCCTGGGCAGGGCACAGGCTGATGTGAAACTGGCCTGCAGCAAGTCCCCTCCCAGATGGTCCTGGGGCTGGCACACCCAGTGGCCAGCTTCAAACTCAGCTGGAGCATCACCCAGCTGTCTGCAAGGACCACTCACCCAAAGGGCACACTAGGCAGGCACCAGAGCTCTGCTAAAGCAAATCTTGCTCCACAGGGCCAGTCCCTCCACAGCAGCTACTTCTCTGTAGTCATGGCCAGTCCTCATAACCAAGTAGCCCAAGAGTCAATCCCTCCTATTGACATGCAAACAGCAGCCAAGTTGCAACTATAACAGGAGGAAACACAGAACCCTCACAAGAGACACATCTGGAACACCCCACCAGGGAGGCTGTACCACTGGTTACCACAGCACGCCTACTATACAAGGCCACTCTACTAAGACTGAGAGGCATAGAAGCCCTACCTAATACATAGAAACAAACACAGGGAGGTAGCCAAAATGGGGAGACAAAGAAATATGTCCCAAGTAAAAAAAACAGAACAAAGCTCCAAAAAAAGAACTAAACAAAATGGAGACAAGCAATCTATCAAATACAGAGTTCAAAACACTGGTTATAATGATGCTCGATGATCTCAGGGAGAACTCCAACAAATATATAAAAATATAAAAATGGAGATAGAAAATATATAGAAGAACCAGTCAGGAATAAAGACTACAATAAATGAAATGAATAATACATTACAGGGAATCAACAGTAGCAGATGATTGAATCAGCAATTTAGAAATAAGGTAGCAGAAAACACCCAAACACAACAGCAAAAAGAAAAAAGAATCCAAAAAAATGAAGACTGTTTAAGGAGCCTCTGGGACAACATCAAGCATACTATCATTTGCATCATAGGGGTACCAGAAGGAGGAGAGAGGGAGAGAGAGAGAGAGAGAGAGAGAGAGAGAGAGAGAGAGAGAGAGAGAGAAAGAGAGGAAACAGCTTCCCAGACAAGAAAAAACTAAAGGAGTTCATCACCACCAAACCAGTATTACAAGGAATCTTACAGCACCTTCTTTAAGATGAAAAGAAGGAAAAAAAAGATAAAAAATATGAATAATAAAATGGCAATAACTATGTTATCTATTAACAATTACTTTCAATGTAAATGGATTAAATGCTCCAATTGAAAGACACAGGATGGCTGAATGAATAAGAAAACAAGACCTATACATATGAAGACACTCACTTCAGATCAAAAGACATACAGACTGAAAGTAAAGGGATGGAAAAAGTTATTTTATGAAAATGGAAATTTAAAAAAAACACAAACACACAAAATCTGGGGTAGAATACTTATACCAGACAAAATAGATTTTAAAATAAAGGCTATAATGAGACAAAGAAGGATCCTGTAATCCTACTTCTGTGTATTTATCCAAACAAACCCAAAACGCTAATTTGAAGGAACCTGTTTGTCTGTATGTTCATTGCGGCATTATTTACAGTAGCCAAGATCTAAAGGCAACCTGGGTGTCCCTGAATGGATGAATGGATAAAGCAGAGGTGGCACATATATACAATGGAATATCACTCAGCCATTGGAAAGAATGATATCTCCGTCTGTGCCAACACGGATGGACCTAGAGGATATTGTGCTAAGTGTAGTAAGTCAGACAGCAAAAGACAAACGTCATATAATCATATCACTTAAAAATGGTAACTAAAGAACAAAATAAACAAACAAAGCAGAAACAAATAGATGCAGAGAACATTTTGATGGTTGTCAGATGGAAGAGTGTCTGGAGGGTGAGTTAAAAGGGGAAGGGGTTAAGAATTACAAATTGTTATACAGTAGTCATGGAGTTGTAAGGTATAGCATAAGGAATATAGACAATAATATTGTAATAACTATGTATGGTGTCAGACGGGTACTAATTCTATTGGGGTGATAGGTGCGAGTGGGGTTGGGGACAGGGTGAAAAAGGTGAAGGGATTAAGGAATACAAATTGGAATTTAATAGTCAATGTGATATAAAGTAAAGCACAGGTAATATAGTCAATAATATGGTAACAACTCTGTATAGTGCCAGGTGGGAACTAGGCTAGTTAGGGCAATCGCTTCTTAAATTATACAAATGTCTAACCACTATGCTATGCACCTGATGTAATATACAGCATTGAGAATATAGTCAATAATATTGTGATAATGTAGTATGATGTTAGACAGTTGCTGGGCTTATCATGATGATCACTCCTTTAGGTATATAAATGTTGAATAACTATGGTGAACACCTGAAACTCATATAATATTGTATGTTAGTTATATTTTAATAAAAATTTGAAGAAGAAAAAAAAGAAAGGAGCTCAATAAGTACCACCACGTGCTCAATGAGAGGACTGTCACTAGGCTCTGAAAGAGGAAGCAGGGCAAGCAGGCATGGGGCTCAGGAATAGATGTTTCACCACTCCCGGTTTTGCTTAGGGTTGTGCCCATGAAATTTAATTGAGCACAGTACTTTTTTTTTTTTTTTAACCTGAATATGTTGGAGCTAGTTTCCTAGGGGATTCAACAGTTGTGGTATCTTAGATCCTTGGCCATGAGCCATAAAATGCACTTGACCTGAGTATGATATAAATACCTTCCACTCCATTGATGTATTGATTTGTTTTCATTTAGTTGTCTCTATGTACTATACACATCCATATCCTAGCCTAAATTCCCAGAGCGCAAGGGCTGGCTTAGAGAAATTCTTTAAACAATGTAAGAGCCCAATGAGGGAAAGACTTCATATTTATCTAGTACCTAAAATGTATCAGGCACTTAAATATTAGGCTTATCTGATCTCTAGCCTATGTAACAAATAAGGAAACTGAGTCTCAGATAGATTACATATGTAGTGTGTAGTGTTATTTTAAAAAGCATTTCCTGGGCCGGCCGAGTGGCGCGGTGGTTAAGCGCTGGCTTGGGAAGCCAGCGGCCCTGGTTCGGTCCCACATATGAGGGCCAGTAACACTGCCCTCAAAAAAAAAAGCATTTCCTGCTGTCTTTCCCCTTCTTGGTAAGTTAGGGGTTTATTGTTGGTTGGTTTGTCTCCTTGAAGTTCTAATACCATCAAGACCAAGCACTGAGACTGCAGCTGATTAGCCTAAGGAAGGGAGGAGGAACATGCATAAGAAAGGAAAAGGGGTGGGGAGAATGGATATAAAAACTTCCTATTAAAATAGACAGTTTGAAACTAAATATGCTGAGTGATGTTGAATGTGCAATTTCAATCATTTTTCCTACTTCTGAGTAGGAATAGGAGTTAGAAACTAAGTTAGTATTTTTCAAACTTATTAGATCACTACCCATGATAAACAATGCGTTTGACATTATGACCAGTAAACACCTGTGTTGCATGTGTACACACACACACACACACATCTGAAACAAGTTTCATGGAAAAATACTTAGGCCTTACCATATGCAAAGAACTCTATTATTTTCTATTGTATTTCTTTTTTTAAAAAATCACAGACGAGCCTATAAATTGACTTCATGACACACTAATGATTGCCAATCTTGGAAAAACAGAGTTATAGAAAAGTTATTTTTTACTTACCTAAGTAATTTGTTCGAGGTCATGTAGTTTAAAGGGTAGAGCTGGGGTTTTCCCCACATTTCTTGTGCTGAGTGTGAATGAGCCCCAGGGAGAAGGCCCCCCTGCCAGTCAGAAGCACCCAAAATACAACCAGCCCATCTCACAGTCTCTCCTAGTTTACTGGGGATACACATACTACTACAGGGATCCCATCTGCTTTCAGCTACCAAATGTTTCTTCCTGGACAGGTTACGAAACTACAGAGCTGCAGGCAAAATCTAAAGCACTTCAACCGGGAATCATCAAAGAGAATAAAAAAAGAGAACATTCTCCCCACTGTAAGGGAAACTTCCTATGTAGGTGTACTTTCGTTCAGGAGAAAAATATAACCTATACCAAGTTCCAGGAGGACAGGAGTAAAAAAGCCCTCTTTCCTCTGGACCACCTCATTCTACACCAGCCCGTTCCATCTCCATTAGGATGAAAGTGATGGGGAGCATTGAGCCAGGGGCAAAAAAAAGGGCAATTTCCCCTTTCCTGACTTGCTTCTCTACCTCCCCAAGCTCTGTATCTTCTTGGCAACGTTTTCCCCTCCTCGTTTATCTTTCATATTTTCCTCCTTGTCAGTTTTATTTTGGGGTGCTCTCTAATGTCGAAGAAAAATGAAAAACGAAAAACCCTCCCTCTCCCTGAGGCAGGTGAAGGATAGGTTTCCTAGGGTTGAAAGGCTGGTTGCCCAGGAATCTGACTTCCCCAGCATCTCCTTTGATGGAGCTGAAGTCTTCATTTTCAATACCTACACTCCTTCCCCTCCGGAGTGTTTCCAGGCTGTGGGAATCCCGTTGGGGATAGCCTAGGATAAACCTGGTCTGAAACTCTCCTACTTCCTGTTGTTTGTCTGGTCTGCTACCTCTCAGATTCCTTTCATTCCTCCTGCTGGAACACGGGAAAGGGTTGGCTGCACGACATCGTTGGTTCCTGATCTCCCAGAGCTAATGACCTGGCTGGTGCCTCTGTTGTTTTCTCGCCCAGGCTTTGAGCTCCCATTGCTCTGGTCTTCTTGCAGTTTTTGGAACAAAACTAGCTCTTTCGTGCCACAGAGCCTTTGCTTAAGCTATTTGTCTTCCTGTAAAGCTCTTTCTTGGGTTCTTCATATAGTTAGCTCCTTGTCCTCCTTTGGGGATCAGCTTAAATAGCACATTCCCATGGAGATTTTCCTCAATCATAGCCTCTAAAGTAAGTCTCCTTTGTTATTCTGTCTCTTGGCCCGTGGTGTCTTTCATGATACCAATCACAATTTGTTAATAGTGTACTGCATTGTCTTTGTTTCTGTCTCCTCCACTATAACGGAAGCATCTAAAAGGCATCGATCCTGTGAAGTGGACAGTGTTACCCCCTCTTATACATTAAGAAATCTCATTTGTCTTGTTGTGCTTCAGGTACCTTTGGCAACCTCCAACAAAGTGAGTTCTTCTCCAGGCTCTTCTTTCTCAGCCACTGAAATTATTCACTCAATCATTTGTTCATTCACTCATCTAGTCAACAAACATTTACTGAGCACCTATTTGGTTATTTAGCTCTATGCACTATGTTGCAATAGTGAACAAGGCAGTTCTTGCTCAGTTTGCTCTGTGTTGCATGCAGCTGGCCAGAATGATTGCTCTCAAATGCATTTCTCTGCTAAAAATCTTCATAGCTTCCAAATGCTTTCTGGATGAAATCGGAGCTTTACAGTAGAGAGAGCCATGCTGGCCCTCTGTGACCTGGCCCCGCCTTCCACCCCAACCACAACTGCTGAACTCCTCTCTCCTGCCTTAGGCCCTTCTGGGGAACTAACTAGAGGAGCTTCCCTGGAGGAAAGACAGGGAGCAACAAAGAAAGTCCCTTGGGCTTGCTTTTTCTGTTCTCTCTCTCTCTCTCTCTCTCTCTCTCTCTCTCTCTCTCTCTCATGCGTGCGCGCGCGCGCACACACACACACACACACACACACACACACACACACACACAGCCTGGGACAATCACATACAATAATGGCTTCTGGGTTGCTCATAGAAAAATCTCAGCAGGTGTATTTCTTTGCTGGTTGGTCAGACAGCCTTTTGCTCCTACCTGCTGGGTCATAGGCTTTTTCTAATTGAGATCTCAGTCCCAGTGAAGCAAGTCAGGGGTTGAGCTGGCCCTATAACTTGAGGGCAGGCCTCCATAAAGGAACCCCACTTTGCCAGGTCACGGTGTGGCTGGTAGTGTCCACAGTGGCATTAACTTTGCTCGCTCCAAGGATGCTAAATGTCTACCAAGTGCTAAAGAAGAGGTGGTCAGGAGCTGCAAACATAAGAGCTTTGTATCAAGAAATTTTTCGCCTGGACGAGGCAGTTCCTTGAGTCCATGTCACATTAGAAGGGCCAGAGGGAAGGGACTTTAAGTCTTTCTTTGCAACTTGTAAATATTTATTCTGACTTTCAGTTCCACATCTCTTCTGGATTGGTGCTCTAGACCCTCATAAAATGTTCTCCTTTTCATTTTGTGCTACTTAGGGATTGCTTTTAATGTCTTCTTTTTCTCCTTGGGGAAATATAATGAACAAAGGACTAAGAGGGAAGGAATTCCTTCAGCTTTTCTGGAAACTTGTAGTGGCTTGTTTTCTAAATGCTTTATGCTTCAGTTTCTTCATCTATAAAATGGAGAATTAGCAAAATTACTGAACCTTTGTCTTTCATAAAATGTCTTATAGAATAGGTACTGTGCAAGTCATATGCTGTGGGATGATAACCTTTTGTTAGTG
Source organism: Aselliscus stoliczkanus (assembly GCA_033961575.1). Classification (NCBI taxonomy): domain Eukaryota; kingdom Metazoa; phylum Chordata; class Mammalia; order Chiroptera; family Hipposideridae; genus Aselliscus; species Aselliscus stoliczkanus. Next base: position 59,531,155 of record CM066728.1, read on the forward strand.
TTTATAAACGTAATTTGAATTTTCCATTAGTTGGAATTAGTCCTGTTTATAAGGAAAGGATTTTGCAATTAAATCACTGGTGTGTGATTTAGGGTGGCTAAAGCCTCATTTTACTCTACTTCTAATAAAATGGGTTCTTACTCTATTTTAGGTAAATTCTTAATTTGCATCTTCCTTTGGCCAGTTTCAGTGAAGAAGCCTCACTTTTTATGTAGTCTTCCTAAACATTCTTATTTGTATTAGAAAACTTTATTGTATATTATGCTTCTCATTATTGAAAATCACTTCACAGCTGAAGGTTAAGAGAAATGTTTATTCAAGATAATGCTCCTATGTGCTTTAAGATTTTAAAATAAAAACAAATAAACTTTCATTAAACCACTATTTTAGTAAATCATGTTTTATTTTATCCTAGATACATAATGTTTCTTCTCATTAAGAATTAAAATTATTTTGAACACTACTAGCCCCAAAAGGTAAGGAACTACAAAGCTATTTATACTTTTAACTTTCTCATAAGTAAATATATACCTGATTCAAACATTGACCTATGTTTTAATGCTATCCCCCCACTTAAAAGCCTTTTAAATCTTCTATAATCTTTTCTTGAAAAGTAAAAGATTTTTTAAACATTACTAGATATGCTTTGAATCTAAAGCTCAGTTACTTTCAGTTAGTCACGGAAGACATATACATGATATTATGAAAGTTTGAGTATTAATTTGTCCCTTTCTAAGTGGTGCCAATAAAATGAGCAACCTAAGAGTGTGTCCTGACTTCCTGTGACCTATTATTAACTGAGAAGCTTTGAACTTGAACCCATTTGGCTTTGGATCCAGACAATTCGTTCCAGTTTGGAATCACCCAAGCTGATTTCTTTTAACTCAAGAAAATCCATGGATTTCTTCTGACTCAAGAAGATCCGTGGGCAGGGATTCTAGATTATCCTTCCTAGTCATAAAACAAGGTGTTCCAAATAATTCAGGATGAGGTGCTAGCTATCTTCTGTGAGCCTTTCCTTTTCTCCAGGTATCATGCTAAATTGATTAAAGTCCTGGGAACAGATTTCAAGATGACATATAAGGCATATCATCTATAACTATCATTAGGAAGTTTTTGGTTTTTTTTTAGGATTTTATTGGGGAATTGAAGGAGGGAACAACATTGGGAAATCAGGGAAGGGGAACAGACAAGTTGCTGTCCTTTTGTTCTTCAGTCTAGTTGTGGAGGACATCGCTTCACTGGCCCATGTTGGTATTGTAATCATTGCGCTCTTCCCGGATGAGGCAGATCGGTTGCCGGCCATTGGACGGCAGCTCACTCTAACTGCTGGCCGCTCACTCTGGCTGCCGGCCACTCATGGTAGCTTACGGCAGCCCACTGCAGCCTATGCCATCGCCTGCGACTCACATCAGCACAGCTCCAGGTAGAGCTGTTGTTCACCATCTTAGCTGTAGAAAGCACAGTGTTACCGGCCCATGTGGGATCCGAACTGGCGGCCCAGCTGTTCAGAGCTCACGCTCCCAAGCCAACCCTTAACCAACGAGCCACTCGGCTGGCCCACAGAAGTTCTTAATAAATAATAGCCACTTACCTTGAATCTCTGGGACTGGTACAAATGAACTAGGTCCTCCAGCAGGTCTCTAAATCAAGATGGTAGTTTAAACTCACTCTAAATAAAATCAATCTGCATGCCTCAAATAATCTGCCTGCAAATCTTTATGGCTAAAATACTGTAGCCTCAGGCAATGGTTTGCATGGCCCATCATCAGGTAAGGTGCCTCAGCCACATTGTCTTCTTGAAAATATGTGGGCCTGGGGTTAATTAATATTAAGTGATTAGTATAGTAGCTGGCTCATAAATGCTTAAGACATATTAATGTTTACTTTCTTCCTTCATGAAGGATTTTGAGTATGAGAAAGTTAGGGAAAATATGGCAAAAACATGGCCAGTGAACTCCAGGTTAGGCAAAAGATATTTAGTTTCATTTTTCCATTAGAGAACAGAGGAGTCCCAGCACACACATCTCTTGTGCCTCTTGCAAGGGACTCCAGTATCCCAGCTCTGCTAGTTGCCACCTAGGTGTGCTGTACTAGATGTGGGAGGACAACTAACTCTGATTCTGAAACTGCCTTAATGCAAAGTCTGGAGTGATGATGATTAGAACTCTGGCAAACCACCACCCCCACCCTGCCCAAAACAGTCTTCAGGATAAGTTGAAAAGTGGGGAATTTTAAGCAGTAATTTCTGCATTCTAAGAAGCAACAAGAATTATGGAAAAAATACTGTTACAATTGCCCTCTCATAAAGCTATCCTTATAGTCCTTACAGTCACTCTCAAGCCACTTATAAACCCTGGTGGTGTGAGATCTAATCCATTCAAACCAAAAACATTAGTCAGTCATATAAAATTTATTAAAGTTTTTGAGAGGTAAATTTTACACTACACCCGCCTTGTGATACACTCTCCCAAACCCTCTCTCTATTCAACAGGTCCTCTGTGTCCAAGTCTCCCTGGTATGCTACTAGACCCATACTACAGCAGACTTCCCTTCCTTCTGTGCCCCTCTCCCCCAGAGTAATATAGTGCTCAGCCTTCCAAACCCACTTTTCCTCCCCAATCTCCTACTACTATTGCCTTATGCATAAGCCATTTCACCAAACTTTTCCAGTTTCTCCAAACTTGCCTAGCCATGTACAGATGCACAGCATAAAATAACTCTTCACAGTAACCCTGAGTTATGCATGCTTGTATAATAGGCTGGGATGGGTTTATATCTTCAAGATATAACCCAGTGAGCCAGCTGATTCTGGCTGAACACTGTCTCCCAAGGAAGGATGATAGATCCACAGGATCTAAAGATGACTTCGGGTTACTGGTACCTTCACATTAGAAACTCTTAAGAGTCCATTGCTTGGAAGTCCATAGAGAGACTCAGGAAGACGTATACTTAAAAAATACATAATAACCACATGTTGATATCCTTCTCATCCTCTTTGAGCTTCCCACATCACAAAACTTTTTACATGAAAGCATTATCAAAGTAAATCGACTGAAGATTTAATAGGATAGGTGGGGAAAGAGTTTCTATCACACACCCCCTAGGAAACAACTTACTAAAGCTCCCATTATGCCTTTTTCCCCCAAAGCCTCTTTATAGATGGGCTATCAGCTGGAAGCTTCTTTTTTTGATCCCCTCCTCCAGGAAGCCCTTGGCCTTGCACATGCCTGCTCTCTCTCCTCTATGACTCAGGATCTTCTTCATCTGCACAAAGCCTGCACCCTAGCGGGAGCCTTGCTTGCACCCCATAACAAGCTTATCAGAGTATATGTGGCAAAGCAAGCCTCTTCCTACAAAGGAATTCTTACACTAGCTGGCAAGAAGATAGTGTTTGCTCCATATGTTACATATCTTTATTATTTGTGTTCGTTGAATTTAAGTATATAGAATCAGATTCATCTTTCCAACAGGGAAATTACTAAGGGTCTTTTATTTCCCAGGCAACGGGTTAGACAGAAGCTGACGCTACAGGAGTGGCCAAGTCCCAGTACTGGCCCTCAGCAAGCTTAATGTCTAGTAGGGAAGAAGGACAAAAAAAAACATGCTTTTCAACTCAAAGTGCTACGTGTGATATTGGGGGTATGCTTAATACTGGGGGATATATTGTGATGAGAACGCTTTCAAAAGTCACCCCACCCCATCTTGAGGGAGGGAGTTCTAGGAAAGCTTTCCAGAGAAAATGACAGTAGCAGCAGATGAACAGTGTCAGGGGAAGGGAGAGGTGGAGGCAGCATTCCAGTACGAAAACAAGAGGCCTTAGACCCAGAGGGGAGAAGGAACAGAGCCTGCCCCGGCTGCTACAGTTGATGGTTATGACACACAAGGGCTAAGGAGGGGAAGAGTGCAAAATGATGAGTCTGGAGAAGGAAGCATCCTAAATGGCTGGCAATGCCATGCTGAAGAGTTTGGGTTGGTTTTTTGTTTGTTTGTTTGATTTTGGTTTTGCCTGAAGTTCTAGAGAGAGATTTTGAGCAGACAGGCAGCACATTTCTCTTTCAATTCTTTAGGAAAAAACTCATTGGATGAAATAGAAGCCAAACTGAATCAAAACAAGGTGTATGTGTGGTAACTGCTCTGTTTGAATTGTGTACAATGTGTGCTGTGAGGGGATAGGGGGGCTCAGGAGGGCTTTTTACAGCAGGTGGTCTGGGAAGTAGGGGGGCAGTTGAGCAGTGCATGTACCCCACCTCCCCAGTGCACTGTTTTTATTCAGATGCTCACCCTTTGAGTCTTGAGAACTTTGAAGACAATGTTACTCAAGCACCTTCTAAAGCCACAGTCCCACTTCATATTTATCTGAAGCTCCGGATGGCTTTCTTCCTGGTCAGGAACATGAATCTGAAATTGTTTCAGTGCCCAGATGATAAGTTCCTTGAATAAATTGTTATAAAATGTTCAACTTTGAGGAAAACTATCAACTATAATAATAACATTAGGAGCCCTTAATCTAATTCTGGTGTTATTTCATGAAAGGTCTACAAAATCCAAAAGTCCTACAAAAAAGGTTACAGAATGAAGTTCACATGATCATTAATTTATTTCTTTTTTTTTTCAAGAGAAAATAGCTTCTCTTCTCTGATGAGAGCAATATGATTTTTAAAATTGCACCTAGTAAGAGAGATTTTGGCATATAGAAAAGGAAAATAATTTTGATAGAAATAAATGTCACATTTTAACCTCTCAACAAAGAACTATTAAAATAATAATTACATAATCTTGAAGACTTATTGTGTTTCAAGGTGATTTTTGTATTTTGTTGTTTAATATTCAAAGTAGTCCTAGGAGCTACATACTAGTGGTACCGTCATTCCCATTTTATTGACAAAGAAGCACAGGTTCAGAAAGGTTATGCTCAAGTCATGCAGTTACTAAGTAGGAGAGTGGGGATTTGAACTGTCTGTCTCCAGAGGTTATGTTTTATTTCTTGCTGCTGTAATCAGTCTTCTTAGAGATCTTGGCACCTCCCTTTGGGCTAGATATTGGATAGCAGCTTGGCAAAAGGCCAAGGTACAGACGTGTAAGTAGAAGACTAATACAGAAAGGATAACTCGTACTTAATAATCCTATAAATCCATCGGCAATTCAATAATTTAATTTTAATGTCAACCTCCATAGCCTTCCTTTCCACCAGATCACCATCATCTTTAAGGAAGGTTATAGGGTACACCCCTAAATTTATTTTTTTTTAAATTTTTTAAAATTTTTATTTAAATTCCTTTTTTATTTAAATTGTTTCCTAGATTTGTACAATTCTATCCTGTTGGATTGTTTTCCATTCTCACCAATCTATGGGCCACAATTGATAAAGAGGACTGAATACTTTTCCCCACATGGTTTTCAGTTGTTGGGAAAGTAATTTTCTGTTGTACAAGGATGATACTGTAAAGGTGAAGAGCAGCTCTGGCTTTGAATTCCAGCTCTGTCATCTCCCAATTGTATGTGCTTGGAGAAATTAAACTTCCCACAGCGTCAGTTTCTTCATCTGTAGATTTCATTAGCTGACATCTGCAGGCACCTGTCAAGCATTAGATAAAGAGCAGCTTTATTTATACTGAAATCAGCTTCCTCTTAAGCTACTGCAGGTTCAACTGTTGCAATAGGTTTCTCAGGTCTGGCATGGTTTATTCATAAACACTTCCTCTTCCTTCCATGACATTGTATGTACAATCTTTCTGAATAAACATTTGATTAAAAGGTTGGCAAGTAGTTTTCTGGTGATGATGATCAGGGGCTAGGGCTCACTGGCTCAGACTGCCATCTATAGAATGTGTCTATTAGAATCAAATGCCCGATTGGCTTTGTTTTGTGCTCAGAATCAGGTGAGTTTTTAGTAATAAGTCATTTGCTAGAATCCTGGAGTCCTTGGTCAGTTCCCTCTCCTGTTCACAGGGCTGACTGTCGGTTTGAACCTGTGCCACAGATTCAAAGGTTATATTTGCCTTCACAGCCCAGGAAACAGGTTGGCTTTTAGGCACTGTGTCAAGGGTCTGAGTGTAACATACACCTGAACTCAAATGACAAGTGTATCCCCTTGTTTGTTGGTTAAATTTATTTATTGATGTATTTATTTATTTTAAAGTGTATAATTCAGTGACATTTAATATATTCACAATGTTGTACAGCCTTCAACACCTGTCTAGTTCCCAGACATTTTCCTTAACCCGAAGAGAAATCCCATACCCAGTTTGCTGGTTTATTGACTGCATTTTAGAATGCAAGGCTTCTCTCAGGATCAGCCAGGCCTCCTACTCTGGCAATCTGGGGAACTGGTGACTTCTGTCCATGCACAGCGTGGGACCTAGATGTAAAAGGTTTGGTGATCCCCTCCCCTTTTTAGATATAATTTACATGCCGTAAAATGAATCATCTTAAAGTATACAATTCAGGGCCGGCCGAGTGGCACGGTGGTTAAGCGCTGGCTTGGAACGCCAGCAGCCCCGGTTCGGGTCCCACATACGAGGGCCAGTGACACTGTCTTCAAAAACAAAACAAAACAAAACAAAAAAACAACAAAAACAAAAAATAGTATACAATTCAGTGGCCAGAGATTCTCAAGGTTGTGCAACCATCACTACTAGACTTAGTGATTCTTACTTTTCTAAATACATAGGCCAGATGGAAGGACATAATTTTTGCTTAGTATCTATGTACCTTTACATGAATTGCTGGCACAGAAAACCCAGAATTCTGATTGCAGTGCTTTGCTCTTCAAGTCACTTTAGTTTGAATATTAAAGTGAGTTCATTAGTATGAATTACAAGCATATTCGTTTTTATTTAGATGTCTTTTTACTTCCAACCGTGAAAGAAATGATTGTGAAAGACCTAGAGCCTACACATGTTTAATTCTTTTCTTCTCAATATATTAAATTACTTTTCTTCATGAGAATGTACAGCATATACCCAGAAAAACATCTTTTCAGAGAGAAACAGTCAAGTTCCCCGATTCCATTACCTTCGAATACTGTCTTTTCTTATCAAGCAGAGGTAGAAAGTGCTAATACTCCCAGTGCTTCCGTATTTCAGGGATTCTACTAATATTTGGCAAAAACTGATCAGTTTTTGCTTCTCTTATTTCTCTTTTCAAATTTGAAATGCTCTATTTTCAATGTAGGTACTATGGCAACTATCATTTTAAAATGCAGATTTTCAAAAGAATGTACAAATATGTGCAATGGTTTGTATATAAAAATAACATGATGGACCAACAGTATCCATGTAGAATCGTTTCCCACTAGCATTGAAGAATTTATATCAATGGTACAGTTACAGGTACAGGGAAACATAAAGGTCACAGGCCAGATGAGTACCAGTCGGTTAATGTCATCGTAGAACAGTATCATGTTGGCACAAATAGCCCTTCTGTTATTGGTTAATATTAAGCTGGTTGCTTTTTGAAGGAGCCACCAGGGATGAACAGTACGAATCCAGAAGATTTCACATGATGGGCTACCGTTTCACACCTAATTCCTTTAAAGTGATAAAAATGCTGATGAAGAATGAAGGCTACACTAATTGCAGTTCAATGATTCTAGTGGTGCCATTGGGATCTACTGGAGAAACTAGTTTCCACTTCACATCCAATTCTATTGTGAATCGTTCACTCATTCTCGTGTTTATTAAGCATCTACTATGTATGAAACTTTGTGTTAGGGATGATTTTGTTAAGGATCTTATGATCCAGGGGAAGAGCCCATGCACTTTTATAGTTACGAGGTTAGATTCCATTACAGCAGAATTGAAGGAACACAAATTATTTTACTTCACTAGAATTTTATTGAATTGAATTTGATTGAAATAAGTTATTGGCTAAGTCTGGGAAATCTTTTTTATAATAGTGATTGTATTTATTGTAAAGGGATCAAAACTAGTATAATACAATTACAATAATCATAAATATAATTACAACTGTGTAAGTGCTGAGGGAATACAGTAGGAGATTAATTAGAGACAGATGCTTGCAGGACTCCTCCAAGGGTTTCTGATGGATTCAAGGGGAGGACCTGGTTCTCTTTGTTCTTCTCTTTGTTCTTGAGGGACTCTATTCCCCTGAGAGCTTGTGATGGAGAGGGTAAGGGTCTTTGCATCTGCACCCAAATCAGAAGGATCTTTTGGCTCCAGCTTTTAAGTTTCACCTTATGTCTTTCAAATAATTAATATTACTAGAAAATATTCTAGTTCCATGAAAGAACTTATCTTTGAGACCCCTGATGATGGAAATTTTCCTCAATTTTGAAAAATAGCCTTTTAAAATGAAGTGACATGCAAAGGTCTGGGGTCAACCCCCACCAACTCTGTTGAGGACAGGCATGCTTAATGATGAACCCCATACGTTATGAAACGTTAATGGATCCTGACAAAGCTCTTACTGGGGTTCCATGGTCACTCCCATACGGTTGGTCATGCATGAGGTCTTACTTACATTAGAGCAAGGATGTAACCATTGCACATCCTTGTCTTTCCATATACTTACTCATTTCGTAGCCTTGCATAGTTGATAAGAGATTCTCCTAACATTGAACAATAGGTGAACTGCTGGGGTAAGGTTTGTTTTGCAGTAAGTTACCTGGGGGGAGGGTGCTAAACATTTCGACTGTCACTGACACTAAAGCTAATTTAACAACCAACTCCGGGAAATAAAGGTAGCCCCAGGGTTTGCTGGGTAGTCTTGGCACTCACTCTAAGCTTCAGGATGCTTATGCATGACAAGCAGCAATTAGAAGTTCTGCATGACCTTACCTAGACTGTCCTTGGTCTTGGGCTTATGATAAAGTATAAATACATGTTCAATCATCATGAATAAGAAACAAAACTAGTCAAAGTCCAAGTGAAACCAGGAAGGAGAATTGTATGGAGCCCTGTCTCCAAACGTGATGTAATCAAGTATAGTGTGCTGACATCAACAGTCAGGGACGCTGAGCCCAACTTCAACTTTGTGATGACTCACTCTGCAATCCCAGGGGAGTCACTTAGACCCTCTGCCCCTCAGTTTCCCCACTTGCCTCCTTTTAATATGTATGCAAAGACCTTACCGAAGAAGACCTTTTAAAAATGACCTGTTTCCAAGCATCTGTACAGGAACAAAGAAAAGAAAGGTTTTTTAAAAAGCAAACTTCTAGCCTGGGTTGATTTTACCTCAGCACCAAAGTATAGTCTGTTGCCATATAGGGTTAGAAATCAGCAGTCAAGCAAAAGAGACATTCCAAGAATCCGCATTGTTATAGTGCCAGCAAGCAAAAGGTAGCCTGTCATGTTTCTAAACCACTGGCAGGATGGGAACAGGCTGAAGCAGGCAGCTAAGGAACCTGTAGGCGGGATGTAATAGAACCTAGGGTTCAAAAGAGAAGAAGGTAGGGGCGAAGTGGGATCTAAGGCTTACCAAAGTGGTTAATAGTTATCACATGATTCCAGGACGTTTATTTCTTAAACATTCACCCCAGACTGAGGTGGACAAGGGGCCTCTTTTTAGCTACAGCTGACTATTAACACCAAACAAGGGCAAAGAGAAAAAGAAGGAAAAAATGAAAGAGAAAGATTGTGATTATTTGCACAATCAAAAGTGATCAGCAATCGATTCTTTAAAGGCTGTGAGAAGAACATTTCAGCATTATTTTCCAGCCACAGCTACCAGCAGAAACTCCCTATGGAAAGAGGCGAATAGCTACACAGACAACAGAGAAGGAAGCTGCTTGCTTATAGCCAACACCTTCAGGATGACAGCGAGCCAACAGGGCATCTCACCCTGAAGGTGTATGTGTGATTACACAAAACCTTCACTTGGTCATTTTTTAGGTGTTTTAATAATGCTGATGCAAAATAAGAGTAAAATTACAGGTGCCAGTTCCCAGTGTAGAATACTGATAAACAACTTACCACTTTGCAGTGGCTGGTCACATCTGGAGCCTTTTGGGATGCAAAAGTACTGGAAGGATTATTGCAAAACTTAAAGACACTTTTGCTGCCATTACTTTGTTTTTAACCTAAATTAGTGAGGATTTTTGGGGGGTGAAGGAGGAGTGCTTTTCTAGAGTCATATGCTTCTATAATAAACTTATTTAGTTAAACACTAATCAAATAGCAAAATGGAAAAAGGGATTAGGTTCAGAATAGTTGCTTGAAAACTTTTCTAAATTGACCTTAAATAGACAGAGGCTGGGATAAAACTATGGATGGTGGATTATGGTTTATTAATTTTGATAGGTTATCAAATTTCCCCATTTCAATAACCTGCTTAAACTTGATTTGTTGTTGTTGATACCTCTCCTTACAGTGTTGAATTAGCATGTAATGTGCACAGCATAAGAATAATAATATAAATAGAAGTGCATTGTTCTTATTCTTTATGGAGCTATGGTTTTTCATAACCACAAAAGAAGATCAACATAAGGATACAATATATTACATAGTTGATATTTTGCTCATTTTTAATAAAGCTCTTCTTTTAGAATATAAATATTTCTCTGTATTTCATATCCACTTTAAAGTTATTTAGGCCTGGTACCAGGACTTGACATGGACAGAGAGAGTCTTGGTCTCAGCGTGCAGAGCAGTATTTCTGAATTCTTACACATTTTTCCATCAGGTTGCTTGAGGAGTAATTATTCATGTACTTAGCTAGTGGCATGTAATCCTCCTGCTCTCTTTACTTTCTGCACCCCTGCATTGAAAACATGCAATCCAAATCTTAGGCTGCAAACTGGTCATAGCCACTGAAGTATGGCTTCCAGGAGATTATTCACTCTATCCATCACATAGGTAATCAGGCATTTTAATGAACGCACATATTTTTCTATAGCGTTGCTTGGACTGACAGGGCTGGAGATGACTGAAATGATTTGGTTAGACTCATTACAGTCCTCCAGAAATCATTTCCTGTGATAACATGTAGAACATTTCTCACAGGGCATCCGTGTCAAGAATAGTCCTCTTTTAAGCTAAATAACAACTTATGAAGCTTAATAGGTTTTATTACTGAATCCTGGAGCAGTGTGCCCAGTCTGTGAGGCATTCTAGCTTTCTTCATGCAAATGAGCAGCTATGCTTAATAGGTCAATCTTGAATTTAGGGGAGAAAAAAAGCCTCTCTGTCAGCTGTGCCCTGTTTGTACATGTAGACACAAACACACGCTAGTTTGGACACGTATTAGCATCAGACGTTACTACACTAGGAAAGTAATTTATTCAACGAAATGTGCGTATCTGAATTAAAAGGGGCCCCTGTGGTGGTCTCTGGAATTCCAGCTATTTCTGCCTAAAGTCTGAATTTAAGCCCTATGTACCCCCAATTTTTGACAATAATGTAAGAAGCTTTCTGACTGACTAGGTCAAGAAGTCAAAAAGAGTTTTTTTCATCTCCTTCTAGTTTTCACACACTGCTTCTTAATTTGGAGTGATACTATGTGGTTTATTGCTTAAAAAAAAAATTTGGACTCACATAGTGAGTGAAGTGAAGGGGGAGATAAACATTTGCTGAGTATCTGCTGTATGCCAAGCTCTTTCCATAAATTATCTCATTTATTCCTCACAACAAACTAAAAGGGAAATATTATTCTCAATACATGTATAGATGAGGAAATTGAGGCTAACAGAGGTTAAATAACTTGACCAAATCCACAGAGCTCATCTTTAGAGTCAGAACTTTCATCTGGGTCTAACTCTAAATTTTATGTTATTTCCATTATACAGTACTGCCTTCTATGGATTCTGAAACTTCAGAAGACCAGGAGGAGAGACTTCATTTGCAAGGTAACATCTCATACTTTTGAAGTATTTTCAAACCTAGTTAGTAAGTCTACCTGTGACAAATTGGGCCTGTTCTTGAGTCTTCTACGGACTAGTCTGCATTTTACAATTGGAAAAGCATATCTGGAAACAGTTTCATCTTGGTAGCTATAAAAAACTGTTGGACACTTTTGCTTTGGGTACAATAAAATCTACAGGGTTCTTGGTAATGACCTTTTCAATTGTGGTATTAATATTTTAGCCAAAGCTCTATTCATTGCCAAGAAGGGAAAGCCACTCAAGGGGAGTTTATTGTGAGGTTAAAACGGGCCATCTTCTGGCCATTTCTCAGAAAAAAAAAATCATCAATGTACACAATGGACTGGATTATGAACTAGGCCTAGAACCAAGGTACTGCCTCTCTCTCCCCTGTCACTTCATGATTTACTGTTTTTACTTCTTTCTGTACATTTTCTCCATTCTCTAGCCTTCTCTATCCACTCATCAGCATGCTCATTGTTGAAAATGGCTACCATAGATTCCCAAGTCCTCAAGATCACCGGATTGCCATTGAGGACATACTTCAGGCTCTTTAATTTCAAGAGCTCTGATTCCACGCTGCCGTTGGATGTCGTTAGTCATGTGTCCACCAGTGTCACCAGAGAGGGAGGCACAAGCATGATTGCTATGCCTACTCCTTTAGTAAGAGTTACAGCTGTGGGCAGTTCCTACAGAAAGAGGCTCTGAGTGAATCAGGCACTCCAAATACACCTCAAACCATAAATAAAAAGTATATGAATATGACTCTATAGTTTTTGGAGCGTTTTCATTTAGTTTTCTTTGATCTGGAATTATTTATTCCCATTTTACACTTAAGGAAACTATGACCAACTGACTGGTTTAATGATTTGCTGAAGGTCACTTGGCAAAGAAATGGAGGACCTAGGACTACAGACCAAAGCCATGGTGTTTCTATTCTATTAGGTTACATCTTTGGCCATGGAAATGGGCACAATTTATGAAAGTAAGTTGTTGTGGCAGTGGTCTTAAACCTACAGTTTAATTGACAATTAACATTCATGAATAAATTTGCTAACTTGAAACCACAGTGGGTTCTGGCTTCCTTTCATGGTACCACATTTTTTTTAAAGAAATTTTATTGAGGTACAGTATGTTTTGCCAGGACCCATCAGCTCCAAGTCAAGTCATTATTTTCAATCTACTTGTGGGGGGTGCAGCTCCTTGGCCCATGTGGGAATCGAACCAACAACCTTGGTGTTATAAGCCTGTGCTCTAACCACCTGAGCTAACCGGCCACCCCTTCGTGGTACCACATGTTTGTGTTGTACCTAAAGCTTAGTACTACACTCCCTTAGAAGCTTATGAATGCATTTTCTTATATAGGTATGGCACAAACTTGTAGGAATTATAGATACCATGAAAGGAATAAGATGGATAGATTGTTTGGAGCTACGGAGTAATTGTAGTTCAGTTTTGTACAGGTAATAGAATGTGCGTTTAAAATGCCATGTGATACTTTTGTGGAGCTGGAATGTTTTACTGAAGCACATGCTCCATGAAGATAGGGATGTCTTGAAGGAATGTTTTTAAAACGCATGGAGGAATGAATCCTTAGTCAAGTCTATAACCACGCACCCTTGTGCCAATGACTCCTGAACCTCAAACCAAAACCCGAGAAAAAAATTGAATGAAAATGCTCGGAGTTATCCTCTTTGCCCAGAGATAATGCAATTTCCCTGTGCTAAATTCTGTTAATTTTTCCAACATGTAAAGAAGTGATAACATTTTAAGGATGAAAAGAATTTATTTCTGTCCTCAAGAGAAGAACAGCCTAGTATAATGGACAAATTGAAGTGCATCAAAATGTAAAACATTTCTTTATTTCATTCCTAATGGACATATCTGCTGGCAATGACCACCATGGCAAGAAATGGATAGCAATTTTTCATGCAAGAGCACTACAAATAAATTCCTGTAGTGCTTTAAATGTCTGGAAAAGTCTCTAGAAATGGAACTTACATGGTTACACAGTTAACATTCAGATGTCAAAGAATTCAGCAAAATAGAAACTGTTTAAATATTAAACATCAAATTTTCCTTCTTTCAAAGGACTAATAACTTAGCAATAAAAATTGCCTTTGAATCTCGCCATCACAAGGTCTCAGTCTGACAGTGGGTTTTAAATAAAAATTTGCAAGCAGTTTCTATTTAAGCAAAACTAACATCTGAGCAAAGGGGATGGAATGAGTAGCCTGCCCCAAACTCACCTTGACCAGACAACAATCCACCTCCTTGGCGGCACAGGCCCCTCCTCTGTGGAGCTGCCGCCTGCAAATGCACCCAGATTGATGCTGGCAGGGAAATGCATGTGCACAGAGGCAAGGCACTAATCAAGTCCTCTGCAGCTGCTGGCCGAGTCCTCAACACGAAGAGAAGAAACGTGCAGCCAAGAAAGAGAGGCAGATGGTGGACAAGGCATTGGAGGAAAGGAAAACAATGAAGGCAGAACCCCTGGGCATGAACACAATGGGGCACCCCAACAATATAAATCCCTTTGCCCATAGTGATGAGTAAAACTCTCATTAAGCTGTTCTCAAAGAGACTCACCCATGTGGAGAGAGGGGCAAAAGGGGAGGTGATTTGATAAAGCTGTTTCTGGGGAGGAACTAGAGCCTGAGTATCCGTTTCCAAATGGCAGCCCTGTTATTGAACTAAAGAGGGAAGGAGGGCGCCGCCAGTTGGCTCACTTGGTTGGAGCGCAGGGTTTATAACACCAGGATTGCCGGTTTAATCCCCACATGGGTTGGCCACTTGGTTGTGCCCTCCACAACTAGATTGAAACAACTACTTGACTTGGAGCTGATGGATCCTGGAAGGACATACTGTTCCCCAGTAAAAAATTTTAAAAAGAAAAAAAAAAAAAAAGAGGGACGGAGATAGGGCCCAGTCAAAAGTAGCAGGAGTCATAACCTGGAAGGATTGGAGACTTAGAGAACATCAACACATATTTTCTGTATTTGTGCCCCCCTAAAAAATATTGATTCTGCTTGGTTCTCAATAGAACACTCAGAGAAAGAATTAAAGCATCATTGAATCTTGAAGCTGATGATAACCTCAGGCTTTCCAGTCCAACCACACTGAAACAAGAAAAAGGAGGTTCGGGAAGATCCAAAAACTTCCCCAACGTTGCATACACATCAGGAGCAGAGAGGTAGACAAAACCAAGGTCAATTTCTCCTAGCTCTCAGGACAGGGCTTTTGGAGTTTCAGTAAATTTTCTACACTTCTGAAACCCTTTGAGCTATGGGCTCATAGTGGAATGCTTTATTTCAGTAAGTAGGTTAAAAATGAAACATTCTGGGATAGTTAATAATAAAACTAGTTTTTATATATTATGACTTCTATAGGCAATATGACTCCTATCAATTAACCTATGAAGTACATTTTGGCTTTGCAAATGATGAGGCAGTTGTGTCCCTGTTGATGTCAGGGATCCTTTTCCAGATATTGTCACCAAGTGGGTTAGGGGTTATACAGCATAGATTGACATTTGAACTAGTAAGTTCCTATAGTGAAAGCAAGGAATCCAGAGACTGAGTAGCATTGTAAGCAGTACTGTTTCTTCTAAAGCACTCACTTTATTCCCTTCGTCTATTTGATTAATGCATATAAAAACTGTAAGAGTTATAAAGAATCAGGAGAGGAGTGGTTTGGCTGAAATAGTTCACATATTGAAAACGTCTGTTCTGGAGGTCTTCAGGCAACTGTCTCACATTTGCATCTCTAAAAGAATGAGTGGATCACTATAGAAGCAACCACCTCTTTTTTTGTTGTTGTTTTTGACACATGTCAAAGATCTCATTTAATTCACTAATTAATAAGGAAACCACTGAGATGTTACAATAGATCCAAAGGAGAATTCACAATACCACACATATGTGGTCAAATAAGGTATGTTGAAATGAATTTTTAAATAGATGTAAAAACAGGAAAAATGCACTAATACCCACAGAAAAATAATTGATTGCATTCCACCAGACACAATTTGGATTTTTACCATCAAGAATTACATTTTTATCAATTTTCTACAAGTAACAGAATTGTAAAGCTGCTTAAAGACAATGGAAAGTGAGAGATGCCATAAAATCAGAAAACCTAGAAAGATATTCTAGACATACCTATATGTGCCTTGTTTTCAACTGAAGATACCCAGTAATCTTTTGGCCCATTAAAATTCTTTCACAATTTTCCCTACAATTCACATTTTACAGATTGAAGAAACTCAATATAGAGAGATAATAGCCTAACCTGGATCCCTCAGTGATAGAGCTAGAATGGGAAGCAAGATCTGACTGATTCCAGGGACACTGCTCTTGACCTAAAGGGGAGTAGTTCCCATCAGAGGGTGACTGTGTGTCTTAGGGATGTGTAAGTGCCTGGAGACATTTTTGGGAGTCACAATTTGGGGCTGCTTCTGGCTTCTAATGAATAAAAGCTTGGTATGGTACTAAACATCACACAATGCACAGGACAGCACTCCATGACAAAAACCACCTCTTTTTGAAAAGTATCCACTTTAAAAGGTGGTATATATACACAAGGGAATACTACTCTGCCATAAGAAAAGATGAAATAGTGTCATTTGCAACAACATGGATGGATCTTGAGATTATAATGCTAAGCAAAGTAAGTTAGAAAAAGTCGAGAACCATGATTTCACTGATATGTGGGATATAAAACAAAGCAACAAAGGAACAAGACAAACAAATGAAGAAACAAAACTTGTTAACACAGACGATAGTTTAGCAGTTACCAAAGGGTAAGGAAGGAGGAGAGGGGTGGTAGATGAGGGTAAAGGAGGTCAAATATATGGTGATGGAAGGAGAACAGATTGAGTGGTGAACACACAATGTGATATATAGACGATGTACTACAGAATTGTACATCTAAAACCTATGTAACTTTGCTAACAATTTTCACCCCAATAAACTTTAATTAAAAAAAAAAGGTGATATTTCTTTTGGACCTATGTAGGTTATAAATAACTAAGAACCTACATGCCAAGGCCACTAAAAAAAGCAAAAAGCACAGTTTTCAGAGGACCATCTACTTAAGAATATTCCATTACCATGTAAACCATTAAAGAATTGAAAGGACTGAGAGCGACTCGTAAAATTCAATGATCAGCACAGTACAAACATTGACTAATAGTATTGCAGTAGTATTTATTCAACTTTCCCACAGGCACTGCTGAAGGGGCAGGGGTCATGCCAGGCAAAGTATTCAATTGGCAGCATTATCCTGAAACTTACCTGCATTTGGAAATAAAGGTAAATGAGAAGTATATGTTTCAGTATTAGATGCAGAGTAAGTTAGACTTTGGCCTACACTTACATTTAATTTTAATATGTACTGTGTAGTAGATGCTAAGTGCAAGAGATATATGAAGAGAGAAGTTTATGAACTAGTGGGGAAGATGAACATGCATATAAAAGACTATAATGCAGCATGATCATTCCAGGATTCTAAGGGAAGGCAAGCTCAGGACTGCAAAGAGGAAAGAAGAAAGGCAACTCTAACCACTCCAGCTGATCCTGGGAGGATGGACTCGGAGAATTCTGGGCAGATGGAATTGCACTGTTCAGGAACACGGACACGAGAGAGACTGGTGTGTTCTGAGAGTATAAGTGAAAGGGTGGGAGGCGCACGGGGATTCATGTGAGATGACAACAGACAGGTAATGAGGGGTCTGACTGGAAAGAGCCTCCTATCCGGGTTGTTTCCAGTTTTTTAGCTATAACAAATAAAGTGGTTATGAATATAGCACAAGTCTTATGTAACATATTCTTAAAAATGTATCTTGGATAAGCACATTGGAGTGAATTTGCTGGATCATAGAGTAGATCTATATTTAACCGTATGAGAAATGCCATACAAGTTTTCAGAGTGGTTGTACCATTCTATACTCTTACCAGCAATTATGAGAGTTCCTGCTACTGCACATCCTTGCCAATATTGAATGTTGTCAATCTTTTAAATTTTAAGTCATTTTAGTGGATTCATAGTGGCATATCAGTGATTTTAATTGGCATTTCCCTGATGATTAATGATGATGGACATATTTTAATGTACTTATTGGCTATTTATAAGTCTTCCTTTGTGACATTTCCAATTATCTTGCTCATTTTAAGTCTGTTATCTGTCTTTTAATTAAGTTGTAGATGTGCTTTGGCCAAATATATGTATTGTGAATATTTTCTCCCACTCTATAGACTGACTATTTATTTTCTTAACAATGTCTTTTGATGAACGGAGATTTGTTGATTTTGATAAAGTACAAATTGTTAACATTTCCCTTTTATGATTAGTGCTTTCTCTGTCCAATCTGAAATCTTTGTCAACCCCTCATAGTGAATAATTTCCCCATATGCTCTTCTAAACACTTAAGTTTTAGTTTTTGTACTTAAATCTATGATGCATCTCAAATTAATTTTTTGAATATGATTTAAGATAAAAACCAAGTTTCACTTTTTTGCACATATGGGTATCCAGTTGTTCCAGAACCATTTACTAAACAAATCTTTTGAACCCTATTGAGTTTCTTTGGCACTTTTACTGAAAATCTTTTCACCTATAAATATGGGTCTATTTCTGGACTTCTCTATTGTAGTCCATTAATGTATTTGCCTATCCTTTTATCAATACTACTCCATTTTAATGATCATAACTTTAGAGTAACTCTTAAAATCAGGTAGATTAAGTCTTTCAACTTAGTTCCTTTTTTTCCCAAAAATAGCTTTGCTATTCTAGATCCTTTGCTCTTCCATATACACGTATTTTAGAATCAGCTTGTCTACTTCTACAAAAATGCCTCCTGGAATTTTTACGAGGTTTGCATTGAATTTCTAGATCACTTTGGGAGAATTGACATCTTGACAATATTGAATGTATCAACCCATGGACATGTTCATGTCTATTTAGGTCTTTCTTTCAAATCTCTCAGCAATATTGTATAGTTTTTCCAAATCCTGTAAAACTTTTTTCCTAACCATCACCCATGCACCTTTTTTTTCTTCCTCCACCCCCTTTCTCCAATTCTACATTTCCTAAGCCCAAAGAAGCATCCTGGCAATGGCAGACTCTTCTCTGAGTGGAATTGGGGGAAAAGGGGGGACAGGTAAGCAAGGGAAACGCTGGATGCTGGGAAGGCCTCCATATAGCAACTTCTATCCCATCTCTCTGAGTGTAAGATGCCTAAAGTCAGAAAAGAGCCTATGTAACTGGGAAGACTTCTGGGAATTCCTGGAGCCTAGGGAAAGATAAGACATTCATAAGAATGGATTTATACACTGACATGTAAAGATGATAAATACGTAAGAAGGTACTCTAGAAGCAAGTCACTTTCAGAAACTTTTCATCCTCTTTTCGTTAAGCCTCCATTATTAAACCATCCAACAAATTGGCTCAGCCCTGTGTTCCAAGAGGGCCTAGGTCTGGAATACCTGGGGAGTTGCAGGTCAAGAGGGAACTGCTTTGCCAATGCAAAACAGGGGAGCTGGCACAGTGGCCCTCCACGCTGTTTTGATCTTTTGGTCTGATACTTGTTTTTAGTTTCACTTTCTTTTCATTATGGTCTCTCCATATCTGACCTGAATAGCACCATTCTTCTGGTTTGTTAGTTAATTTTAATGATAACAGCATATTACCATTAAAGTGGATTCTCAGGTCACAGTATACTGCAGAGAGCAGATTGTTAATTAAATGGTAATGTTTTCTGAATTTAGAAGTAATTTCTAAAGTTAATAGTTATTAGTTACCTTGAAATGCTAAAAACAAAAACAAAAACACACAAAAAAATCCATCAGGATATAAAATCAGCACATCATTTGCAAGCTGCCCTCCAAGAAGATCACATCACATTCTGTCCAAAGGAAACAGCTTTGCTGACGAGGCACTGACATAGTTAAGAGAAACCATGAATCATGAGGGGCCAGGAAAATGGTGCTGCCCAGCTCACATTCAGAGGCAGCATAATTTATGAAGCACTGAGGACAGTGGGAGGTAGGCTGTCAGAAATGCTAAGTTCTCTGCGGAATTATTACATTCCCTTTGAAAGATTCGATGTCATTGAAAAGAGGTAATCTGGGGAAGCTTGGAGGTTCTGTGCAATTGGGAAAAGTGCAAAGATGCTTGGAAACGAAGCCAAATTTCTTTAGCCCTTTTCCCACTGGAAATCAAGCCCAAGGTCTTATGAAAACAGACTTTCTTTTCTAGCATCAGGAGGAAATACTGCAAGAAGGACGCCCGTGGCTCATGGAAACTTCTGGATCAACCGATATTGGGCCGGTCAGAGCTATGTAGAAATTGCATCCACTCTGCCTTTAAGATCTATGTTTTCTTTATCCCTCAGCATGCTCTTTTCAATTAGTTAAGATCATATATTGCCTATGGGTTCAAGGGAAAGAGAGAATGTAAAAATTAACAATATATGTTGGCGACTTGAGCAAACTTATTATTAATTACATTTATTTTTCCTTTTGCTATGTAATAATTTCTAATTGGTGCTTACTAAGTGCTGAAGACAGTGCTGAGTGCTTTGCATAGGTTATTTACTGAATCCTGCCATAAATATAAGCACCACCTTCAATTTAGAGATGGGGAGACTGTGGCTTGCAACTTGCCCAAGATCACACAATCAAAGGTGGAGCTGTATTCCAGTTCTTTGGCTTTTATAAAGGTATCAAGTTTTAATCTAATAAAAAGATTAAAATGACTAAATCTACTTGACATTTTGGAATGGAATATGATTCACCTTGAAAAAAAGCACTCTGGATTTTGGCATAGCAGACTGGCTATTTCTTTTTGTCAAGTCATTTTTATACAACTCCTGTCTGGTCTGTAATGGCTCTGTGGCATGTACTCCCTGAATATAGATGAAATCACTCCACTGCTAATGCTTCAGTGGAATGTTCCCTCAACAAGAGAGAAAGTTTACTCAACTTTGGAATGTGGTATCTGCAAACTATTCCAAAACCACCTCATACTACTTTCAGACCCCTTTTCTCACTACCTGTTCATATACTCAGCTTGTCCATTAGGACTTGGATCATAAAGCGATTTCTTTTAATGGGTCATATTATTTTCTGTCAAGCAGCCATTTATTTCCTTGGAGGTCCATTGTACCCACTATCCATTTCCATGGGGGTAAGTAGTCCTGTTTCTGAGGTATTTATAAGAAATTTTATAACTGTTTCTATGGCGACAGAGGATGAGAACATTACTTCAAGCCATTTAAAATGATAATTCACCAAAACGAATGCATACAATTTTGTTCACTACCTGGCCATTTGAAAGGTCTAGGGTGGCTTTGTGGCGGTTTGAAGAAACCTTTTACTCCTCACTTCTTTGCATCAGGCATCTACCTGGTCAGAAAATTGATTTCCAGAAATGTGAATGGCCACAGACCAATTTTAGCAACAGTTTTAGCTGAACCTGTGTGGTAAACAATGCCATTTCCTGGGTGCAGAGTGATTGGACTTTAAAATGAACCATCAAGCCCACAGGCAAGCTTAGTACAGCAAGCAGGCCTGCTTTCCAGGCTAGGAGTTAAGCTTTTCTCTTCTGAATCCAATATCAGAAATAAACATTTCCCATTTATGTATGATACTAGAATAAATAGAGGCCCCTCCCAAGGGGAGCCTTTTGATTCAGTTCCATTAATCGGATGGTTACAGGGACCTCGTGTGCCGCTGTAGTGGGAGAGCAGGCTTCGAGCCCACCAGAGCTGGGTTCGAATTCTAGCTTAGTTGTACAGCCTTGAGATAATTATTTATCTGCTTCAAGGCTCTTTCTTCACCTGGAAATGAAAGACAACAATGTCTCCATTGGCGGGATGTTTTAAGGATTAGAAATAATATGTATATAATCTGTCCCCTCCTCCTCCCTCCATTTTCCTGTTTTGGAGAAGAAACAGAAGCTAGGAGCAGTTAGAAGCAAATTGATATGCTTGACTTGGGTTCTCTGAGCACAAGAAAGGAGGTCCTATTTGTAATCTACAACAGTGCTGCCTAGAATAACATCTCTCCATTTGTCCCCCTAAAGTCCTGCTTTCATAGGGCTATCCTTCCTTTCTCTCCCCCTTCCTCCCACCTCATTAGCTCTGTTTCTCTGGCTCCCAGTCTCCAATTCTGTATCACAAATGTCCAGGAATGTGGCAAAGGTCTGATTTCCCTCAGAGGGCAAAACATAGACGCTATAGAGCAAAAGCCAGAATTCTCTTTGGAAGGCTGCTAGCAGGGGCATGGCAAGGGCGGTGAATGACACCCTCTAAAAAGGTTTGCTCTGTCATATACATGTAACACTCACCTCAGTGACTGGAACATAGCAAGTGCTCAATAAAAAGGTTCTAGATTAAGGAGCATCTGCAATGTGCCAGATACTTATCTCGTGAGTGTGAAGGTTACAGCACATTAATGAGTAAGATAAGATCCCAGCTTCAAGGAACTCACAGTGCAGCAGTTATTCTTGAATTCGGGTGTCTGTTTTCAGCAGCTACATCATCAGTAAAACAATGAACATGCACTCAGCCATCTCCATCAAATATCCTAGGCATAGTGAGACGTTTACATGGCACAAATGAGAAATTAATATATTGGTTATATTAAAGAGAACTAATTTCAAAATGACCTGGCAACATTTCTTAAAACAAAACACAACAAAACAATGCATCAAAAGCAAATTTCTTAAAATACACATTTACTAGTTTATATTTGCAACAAATGCTTTTTGTGTGTTGTGTGATAATTGAACTCATCATTGTACATAAACCATGTCATTGCTTTTTATCAATTATGTCATCCGTTCTTGGATTAGAATTATAAGCATAGATATTCCATTCATTAATTTCTTGCTTCTTTCCTCTTGTATAGTGGGTACCCTATTCTAGCCCTAAATAGGTTGTGGAATCTAAAATCAGCTACTTATTAACTATATTTTACAGCAAATTACTTAGCCTCTCAATGCTTCAGTTTTGATACCTGTTAAATGGGGTTAAATTTAACCTCATGAGATTGTTGTCAGGATTAAACAAAATAATGTATCTTTAGTGCCTACGAGAGTCTGACATACCATGTCAACATTTAACAAGTGGTTATTATTGCTGTTATTATCATTATTGTTTACTACTGCTGTCATACCAGTTTACTACAGTAGCTGGGCTCAATGAGGTACAAACAGAAAATAGCTTTTGTTTGAAATTTCATTGCCTTCAAACACCTTTTGTCTTATTTCCCTTCTCTACCTCTGGATGATACCTCAGACAGACTCTGTGTTCTTTAGGATACTACACAATAGTCTCAATTTCAGAATTTAAGAAGTCTAGTCCATTGTAAATCAAAACTTCCGTTTCCCATCCAGT
Organism: Aselliscus stoliczkanus; assembly: GCA_033961575.1. Taxonomy (NCBI): domain Eukaryota; kingdom Metazoa; phylum Chordata; class Mammalia; order Chiroptera; family Hipposideridae; genus Aselliscus; species Aselliscus stoliczkanus. The sequence continues at coordinate 59,554,374 of CM066728.1, forward strand.
TTAAAGCTTCTCCCCTCCCCACAGCTCAGGCCTGGCCAATGAGTCCACAGATCTGTGTAGGCGGCAACATGGAGCCTGGTCCTTGTCCCACCATGCTCTGTTTCTTCTGTCACCTGCTTCTGGTTCCTGCAGGATGGGGGGTAGAGCGTTAAAGGGAATGGGAACTAGAGGAGATGGCAGCTACTGCTCCTTGTACTGCTTTTTTGATTCTCTCTTGATGTACTCTCTCAAATGGCCTCAGTCTTAGCAACTATTCAACCCTAACAATCTCTTTGAAGGAACACTTCGATGGGTTCTTCTAAGATGCACTCCTTCACCCTAACCAACTCTTTTTTTTTTTTTTTTTGAGGGCAGTGTCACTGGCCCTCACACGTGGGGCCCGAACCGGGGCCGCTGGCCTCCCAAGCCAGCGCCCAACCACCGCGCCACTCAGCCGGCCCCCTAACTGTCTCTTTGAAGGAGCACTTCGATGATTTCTTCCAAGGTGCACTCCTTCACCTCCTCACTGTCAAGAATGTCAAACACTGTTCTGTTCTCCCAAGAAAGTGAAACTCTGACCCAGCATGCAGCCCTGGGACCCAGCTACCTCCCACGCTATTTGGCTTATGGGAAATTCATCCCCCATTTCCTGTCACATTTAGAAGGGAAAAGTCTCCTATTGCTGTTCTCTCTGTCCCTGCTCATGTCCAGGTGCAAGTCAGACATTAGCCTCTCTGTTCCCCAAACTCCAGGGAACATGTGATTGGAGAAGAAAGACAAACCATAGTACTTTCCACTTTTGCAAACTCTCTTCCATTCCAGAATCTCTTTAATGACTCACTAACTTCTCTTACATAGGATGGGAGCATGATGGAACGGAGAGTCAAAGAACCAGTTAGGAAATCCTGTGGGCATGTGTTTAGCAATTGTCTTTAGAATGTGTGGACTTCTATTGCCTATTGTCCTCAGCCGTGAGACAACAGGAAAAGTCCCATCCAGCATCCTGTGACATTTTTATTATGCCTGAACTTTTACAATAGTCTCTTAATTAGTTTTCCTGCCGCCTATCACCCCCTCTTTCATTCCATCCCATGCCTAACTGCTAGATGAATCTTTCTCAAAAAACACTGAGTTTTGTCATATTTTTCTTTTTAGTCTATTGCTGTGGCTTCCACAAGTTGGCTACCATTTCAACAGCCCTTTCAAAAATAAAAGAAAAAGCTCAGGTCTCCAATTTGAACGTAATCTCAGAAGCGTAAGTTATCACAGTAGTAGAGTTTCTGGGAGTTGCAAAACCTCCTGTGACACTGGTTTGCTTCCAACTGCTCATTATGCCACATAAACTCCCCAGACTACCACCATAAACTCCACTAATTCAATGAGGTATTTACAGTATGATCAGAGATCCCTGCGGCACTAGAAAGTATGTTTTTGTACATAAGTCCAGCTTCGTTGTTTCATCAAAAGTGTCTACATTTTTAGGAGTGACCCACCGACTGAACATTATGCAGATCACTGAGAGCTGATTTCTCCAAGAGCCACACTCTACATCATGAGAGTGTAAAGTGTGAATTCTAGACAACTAGAATTTGGGAACTCGGAGAACCTCTAATTCAATTTTCCTGTTTTACACATGACAAAATGGTGACTCAGAGAGGCTGTGACTTGCCTGAAGTCACCGTCATTTGAGGCACAGCAGAATCACTAACCAGGTCTCCAGATTCTTCAAGTCAGGCTGATTTCCCCATTCCAGGTGACAGCGTGCCAGTTGGTTTCATTTCTTTGTAAGCCACTGTCCAATTAGTCCTCGAACTGCAGATTTCTTACCTGTAATGGAAAGGGGGTGTTCTTTCTAAAATTGGTATTGAAGTCTTGTCTAATAGCATGTAGAGAGAAGAAAATTATTACCTTTAAAAAGAATTAAAGTGGACTGCAGATACAGAATTTTTCTCCAAAGATGCTGATGGATCTTTTCGATTGTGAAAGGGAAGGCCCAGGACATATGCTAGAAGGGAAAGGCTGAGACAAAACAAGCCGAATTGATAAAGTAACAGTAATTTTCCATTTCCAGAGAGTATCAGGAGGAAGGTATTTTGGTGGGCTAAAGCCTTGGAGAACAGAATAATGGGAGGGAAAAAGGTCCCTGGAGATGGGGAAAGTGAACAGACCAGGGGGGAAAATAACTAAAAAAAAAAAAAAACAGCCTGTGACTGAAAACTTTAGGGACAAAGAAATTTTATATTCAAATTGAAGTGCTTTTCTATACTGTGATCACCCTTGGTGATCCACAAATCTTCAGTGAATAGAGGTGTCCTGAGGAATAAAGGATGAGGCCACCTGCCCACGCAAAGGGAAGTGCGTGACACAAGCATGGAAGATCCTGATGGTTAGCTTGGTGCGGTAATCAGAATAACAGCCCCTAAAGATGTCCATGTCTGAATCCCAGGAACCGGTGGACATGTTACTTACATGGCAAAAGGGAATTAAGGTCATTAATCAATATTCAGGGAGATTCTCTTGGATTAGTCAAATGGGTCCAATATAATCACAAAGGTCCTTAAAAGTGGAAGAAAAAGACAGAAGAGGAAGTTAGTGATGGAATATGAGAAGGGCTCCACCTACCATTTTGCTTTTGAAGATGGAGGAGGCCATGAGCCAAGGAACCTGAGTGGCCTCTAGAAGCTGAAAACAACTAGGAAACAGACCCTCCCTTCAAGCTTCCAGAGAAGTAACCATGCTGGCACCTTGACTTGAACCTATTGAGACTTGTGTTAGACTTATCACTTACACAACTGTAAGATAACAAAGTTTTATTGTTTTAAACCACTAAATTGGTGGTAATGTTTTATGACAGCAAAAGAAAACAAATAGGATTGTCTAATTTAGGCTTGACAAGAAATCTTAATGCTTATATTTAACCCAAATGTTTCCAAGTCCTTCAGCTTTCTGAGTTCAACCCTGTGAAAGTACAGAGCTGGCCTCAATATTTCCACAGATTTCCAAAGTGGTAAGGAGCTGACATTCTTCTTGGTGGTCATCCCAGACTGCTACCATAGAATCAAAGTTTTTGATCATTTCCTGAATTAATTATTTCCACTTGATTTATGTTGGTATTCAAGTTCCTATACAGGCTTGCCCTGTCTTTTCCTTCCATGCAGCCATTAATGCTTTCCCCACTTTATCTCCCACCATTTCTCTTACACATCTTATAATACTCCTGCTACATTGACCCATGGGCACCCCAAAAATAATCGTCTCTACTTTTGCTGGTGCTGTCTTGTCACCTGGAAAGCTCTATCTCCCCTTCCCTGCACCCTACACATGTTAATAATCTGCTCGTCCTTCACAGCCTAATTTAAACATTGCCAAATATCCAGGGCCTCCCTAACTCTGCCCTTCTCAAAACTTCCCCAGCATTTTGTTCTTAGCTCTCTTATGACCATCTGCCACCATTTACTTGCAGCTTGGCCATTTGAGTACATCTCTTAATTCACTGCATTGACTGAAGTCTCCTTGAAAACATTAATGCGTGTTGCTTATCTTTACATCCTCCACAGCACCAAGCACGCTGCTTTTCACAACAGATGCTCAATACATGTGTGCTGAAGGGAGTCATGAAAACATTTTTGTCTAAACAACTTATTAAAGTAGAATCCATTATAATTGATGCTCTCAATACATATCTGTCTCTTTTTTTTTTTCTTCTGAATCCTATGGTTTATAGTTCCAAAAGGAACAAGCACCATATCCAAATAACTCTTCTATGCTTTTGGATATCATTTAATATTGAATAAGATAAACACATATCTTGGTGTGCCTGGGATAGTTCTAGTTCACATCTGTTGTCTTTGCATGGTTATTAATAGTGCCAATTTCATCCCCAGAGTATTCCAATATGGATGACACATTGGGTGGTCATCTGACTATTGGAGGACACAGGCTATAAAGGGAACCTCTGGCTCTCACCCTTTCCTAAGCATGACAACTGAAAACAAACTGCTCCTACCAGGTGTGCCCTTTGCTCCAGCTGTTTGGCATGTCTTTCCTCTGTCTTTTCCTTCCATGCAGCCATTAATGCTTGAGTCTACTTCTCTTTCTCTCAGCCTCCTCCCTGCTTCCTACCTTTGGTTTGGTAGGAGTGTCTGTAGTTGCAGTATCTGAGGAAGAAAAAAAGAGGAAGGCATGACAAATCTTGTCACTCTCACCACCCATGTGTCCCTAGCCCCATTATCCTGCTCTCATCTCAGTGTTCCCAGGAATCATCCCTCTCCTTTATTGTTCTGTTCTTTATCTTTCAGAGTCTGACTCTGCGTTATATCCCAACATCCATTGCCAACTCTAGCCCAGCCTGATATCACAGGAATGATCACCAGTATCTGTCATACATTCAGGGTCACCCCCAATCTTGGAGCATCAGTGATGCTCTTAACATCTCAAATTGTAACAATGTATTTTCCTACAGGAGCAATTTCCAAAATGTGTTTTGGGGAACTCTAGTTTTGGGCATTAATATCTGCTACTCAATAACAGGGTTTCAAAGTCAAAGAAGGTTGATGAATTCTCAACAGAACAATATTAAGCATTTTACTTTCCTGCAGAATTTCTTAAAACCTTTAATATGCAAATGTACATGATGCATCTCTGAGTGGGATATATAATATGCAGTGTTGCCCAAACTTATTTGACCTTGTAACTTTTTTCCTTGAAACTTTCTTGAGGGAAATTCTTCTGTGAAACATATTTTAAATATTTAAAATAACATACTTAATTCTTGTGGATTAGGCATAGGTTCCTGTGAATCGACACAGGCATATAGGCATTATTGTTTTAGTGGGACATTGCATTCCAAGTTCTACAACTGCATTTTTGGAACATAGCAGGTTGTGAAGTAAATAACTGCATGTAAGTCCCTTCCAGCTAAGAACTGTGCGTCCAGAAAGCAAAGGCAGATGACCAAGTAGAAAGCATCTGGAACCATTGGTCAGAAGATATCTAGTCTCAAGTTTACCACTATTGATTGGATGAGTGTTCCTGAAAAACAATCAACATTTTGTCCTTAATTTCTTCATCTACAAAATGGAGTGCTTAATGATGATGTTAAAATAAAAATAAGGGCTGGCTGAGTGACTCATATGGCTAAGAACTCGCGCAAGAGTGAGAGCTGAACTCTGAACAACAGCAGTTCAATGCCCAGCCCGAGCTGAGTTGCCGCTGAGCTGCCAACAGGTGGTGGGATGGCTCAGCTTTAAAAAAAAATAAATTAAAAATAAATAAATAAATAAATAATACCAGCTTAATATGTCTCACAGGGGTTTTGGGAGGATCTAGTGAGATGATCACATGAAAGCATTTTGAAAACAGTAAGGCTTTTCTTAGTGAATACATATAAAAATACCATGTTATTTTTTAATTAACTTGCTTTACAACAGGGGCACGGATGCAAACCCACAGATAATCTTCAATCCTTATTTGTTTTCAAAACACTTCAATCCAACTTATTTTCCCCAACACTGGTAATAAAAAATAATTCGTAAATTTTAATTTTACTTTTTTTCTCTTTCGAGATCTTCTCTCTGGTGGAGAAACAGTACAATGGACAAGACGAAGAAGGAAGCAAAGGTGGAGAAATATAAACCCGGCATTTAATAAACTGGATGGGTCAGATCATCGTCACATTTGAACTTAAAGTGGGGGTTTGAATGATCTGGAAACAATGTAATTGGGGCAAATTCCATCCTCAGATTTTCAGGCAACTTGGAATCCAAAGTTATTAGCTGTCACTTAACATTCCCATTGGCAAAACTTGAGAGCACAGCCCTTGTGGAGAAAGCCTAAAATGTCATCTATGACAACACAAATGTTTCATATCACAAAAGAGCAGGAAATATTAGTTGCCACACTACTCCATTGTCTATCTCATGTGCTGGGGCAGAACATGTCACTGGGTCATGAGCAATGGTACCATGGGTCTGCTTCTGGGCCCTCGAAACTCCAGGACTGGAGCTTATCTCTTAAATTATTTCACAGTGTTCTGGGTATTCTTGAGCAATATTCAATCTCTTTGGTTCAAACATTGATTTAGAGGAGGGAGACTCTAAGTCACCTGTTAAAATATCATTTATCTGGAAGATTCTGGTATGTTAAGCCTGGATCATCAATTAAAATTAATTCCTTGCTCTATTTGCTTGAAAATGGAACCTGTAGCAAAAGTGCTGTACCGACAAGTCCACTGTTTATTATTTTAGTGGTAGGAGTCATTGATGATTCTAGGAAGGTGAATTATACCCTTCTTTTTAGACAAAAGGTCACAAAGCATATTACACAAATTCATTAATGAACACATGGTGAACAACTCGTTTGCCATTTCAGAGCTACAATTACTCTTGGTTTTACCCACAGTAATTTGGTGCTAAAAAAATGAAAACAGAACCCAGAATCCTTTATTTCTCTGCTTTGGGTTCTCCTTTGACCAGCTAGCACATGCCACCAATGTCTAGGCATCAGATTGAATTTTTCAACAGTGAGTTAATTAGCACAAATTCTTTGTTGTGGTTGAGGAGGGGGAGTAAATAAAATAGAGAAACAAGATTGAGAAGAGTTGAGGGAATCAGGTTATTTCATCTTTCAAAGATAAAGTTCTGTGGAAGGAAGCTTCTTGGGTGTTCATTAGGAATACGAGCCTCCATACATGCATGGAAGAATGGGGAGCAAAAGGAATTTCAATTACTTTTCCATGAAACCTGACCCAGAGCTGAACAAAGAGAATTCTAAAGCTTTTGCATATGCCATTTGGGGTGGGGTGGGAGTGGCATCAATCTTTCCCCCACTTCTCAGGCGTTTCTTGAACAAAAAGAATTATTGAAATTGAACTTGTTCAGGTTTTTATAAATCAAGATGTCAACAAATACAAGCACTAGTCTAGTTACCAGAGACTGTAGTTTACAGAATAAAACTAACCCTGTTTCTTTTTTTTTTAAGCCCTACAAAGAATGCATTGTTTATTCTTGTGTAAAAACGTCATGTAAAGAAGCTCTCTGTCAGGTACTCTGTTTTTATTTGTTGTTTCACGACTCAATTATAATGTTCCCCTCTGTCTAATAATTAGCATATGCATAGTAACGAGGCTTTGAAAACCTGTTCTTTTCCTCACTGTGTGTCAGCTAAATTTCAAAATCCTCATGGAGAGTGAACGGGCCTGTGGCTGTGTAGGTGAGTCGCCTCTCCCTGCTGCGCTGGCAGCTTGCCCTCGTGTAGTGGCGGAGGGTCAGCTCTTGGAGAACAGCCCAGCCACAGGCCTGAACAGAGACTTCCTGCCATCTGGAACAGTCTGGAGCACAAGGAAAGATGTCAGCAAGAAGCGCTCAAATGACTCTTCTCCAGCTCCTCTGGGATGGCCAGTATTTCCCCCAGTCCATGGCTGGGAAATTTAACAGTCACTACCAGGGACTGGATGTACACGTTTTGAGCTTTGTATTTGTTTTCATTGCATGCGTAGGATTTCGTGGCTACTTACCACCTTTTGACCACATTGTCTATGTTTGAGGAATTCCCCTTCCCCCACAGTATGAATCCTGCCTCCCCAAATGTACTTTCCCAGCTTCTCTTATAGCAATGGAGCAAAAGTATGTCTTAATTTCAGCCAATCCACCTTGCTTGCAGGAGAAATTCGTTAGGGAGGAAATAATGAGAGGAAGTAGATGCCTCACAGAATTCCATTTCTGACTTTTGGAGCAGGATGGTGGTAGAGGTCCAGCCTCCAATGTCCACTACTAGCAGTGTTCACTGAGATGAAGGTGCTGGGGCCACCCGGCAACTGTGATGGATGCAGAGTTTAAGATCTTCTTTGTGATTAAAAAAAAAAAAAATCAAAGGCATCTAATGTGATTTTTCATTAGTGACACACATTCTGAAAACCTACGTATTTAACTTGATTTGTTGGAATTTTTTTTTTTTTTTTAAGATTATATTGGGGAATTGGGGGAGGGGAACAGCGTTGGGGAACCAGGGAAGGGGAACAGACAAGTTGCTGTCCTTTTGTTCTTCAGTCTACTTGCGGAGGACGTTGCTTCACTGGCCCATGTTGGTATCGTCATTGCGCTCTTCTCGCATGAGGCAGATCGGTCGCTAGCCTCACGATGTCGCTCACCACGGCTATTGGCAGCTCACACTGGCTGCCAGCCGCTCACTGTAGCCTATGGCAGCCCACTGCAGCAGGGGCTGCAGCCTACACCACCACTGGGGCTCACACAGCACAGCTCCAGGTGGAGCTGTTGTTAGCTGTAGAGGGCAGTGTCACTGGCCCTCATATGTGGGATCCAAACCCCAGGCCGCTGGCATCCCAAAACCAGCTCTTAACCAATGCGCCACTCGGCCAGAATTTTTTTTTAAAGTTATTAAGATAACTTTTAAGTGCATTCTTTTCCATAGGTAAATAATACTGCGTGTGATAAATAAACTCAAAGACCAAAGTGTCTGTGAGCAACTGGTGTGGCAGGGCTACCCTTTAGATATTTGGGGACACGTGTGGGTTATATTTAGTTTGGATATTATCATTTACCTGCTTCTGAGCTTCCTTCTCCCTCTTCTTTTACTCTCTGCCCACATCTGTTTTATTGCACTAATTTGATTTTTCCTAGGGTTGGATGGACAGAGATTCAGCATGGCTTCCAGGTAGAAATGAAGAATCCCAATAGTTGGGTTGAGGAGAAGGATTATAATGGGACTACAATATGCCTCAAGTTTGACAGAAGGGTAGAAAACCACATCCAAATCACTGCAAACTAAAATTTTTGGAGTAAATGCTATTTTATTATTTTACAAATAACTTGCATAATGTAAGAAAAATGATGTTTGTGAAGAATAGGTCAATTAGTTTTAAAAATACAAGTCATTATTAGCCCATGGTAATGGATCATGACCACGCTTAACATTATAGAAATAACAGCTGGACCCAGAATTTGAAGATAAGCTTGGAGAACATTAGGAGACCCCTTCTTTTCAGGGAAAGAAATCATTAGAAAATGTTTTCTCAGCCAGAATGATAGACTACAACTGTGCTACTGCAACATTACAAATTTATGGGATCTAAATCAATGAGTTTTAACCATAGAGATAAATTCTGAGGGATGAGGCATTTATGAACTTAGTACACAGTACTGCTATAGGAATCACAACTAAAGATCTTCACTATTTTTTGCCTCTTGCTCTGCCATGATGTTGAAAAAGACTGATACTCTGAACGCTAACGAGCTATTCTTTCTTTAATCATTCTATTGGCTTTTAAAATCATCTCTCCTTCCATTCTGTACTGTCAGCCATAATTTCTACATGACAACATTCCTGTTACGAGCATTGTTCAATTATTAGTGAATTCTCAAGGAAAGAGAATTTAAGTGTTTTGGTAATGGTCTCTCAGGTGGAGCTGTAACTGACTGGATGGAGAAAGGAAACCACAGTTTTCTCCTATAGTTCAGGAGTGTTCTATATCACTTTTTAATGTTCCTTCTAGTTCTAGGAAGCTACATGATCACTTTGTATGTTTTATAAATTTTGTGATTTCCGCTAGGTACACAGAAAAGTAAGAGAACAACATCCTCACATCAATATTAATTTTTTCTGCTTTTTTTTCCTTTTAATTCTCCCTGATATTTTATTATCAATAAATTATTTTAAACTCAATTTTGAATTCTTCTTTTCTCAACACTATTTTGGTATTTCTATAATTCTGAAAACAGTACGTCTAAGGGTAGGAGATACAGCCATGTGGCTGGAGTAATGTAGGTTTAGCTTTACGAAGGTTAGGAAGATGGCCGGGTTCTGTCTTCAAGCTCCATCTATTGTAAACTTTGGTGTGCAGGGTAGGAGACACGCAGATCCCCTTTCAAAGAAAGGCATGCCACCCAGCTGTGTGGAATGTCAGAATCTACAGGGTCAACGTCAACTGTTAAGAACCAGTTCTCTGGAGATCATCCTCGCTAAGGCAGCTCAAATCTGATGAGTAAGACTGGGGTATAAAATCAGGCCATGTAGGCCGGACACTGGACACTCTAATGGATAATATGTGCTCCAGATATCTCCCCCAGGTTGGCTGAGACTTTGTCAGGTGGGCATTGGGGATGACTTCTTCCTCTGTCCTGTGCTACTTCCTCTTTTTTCCTTTTACAGACTTAATCCCCAATAAACATATTGTATCCTAAACTCATCTGAGACTGTGCTTTCAAAGAATCCAACCTACAACAGCAGGCAAGTCAAATAGGATCTGGAGGCTTTTCTGGTCAAGGTCTGAATGATGTAAGCCAGAATTTTCAGATATTTTTTGTCCTGGATCTAACTACGTATGTATGTATATATGTATACATATACGTATACATGTATGTATGTATATATCTCTTACAAATAATTTTTTCTTTTGTTTGGTTGTAGTTTTTTCATTTTGTTTTTGTTTGTTTGCAGAATTTTATTTGTTTGGTGGGAGGAACTGTAGGCAGCTCTTTTTTTTTTTTAAAGATTTTATTGGGGAATTGGGGGAGGGGAACAGACAAGTTGCTGTCCTTTTGTTCTTCAGTCTAGTTGCGGAGGATGTTGCTTCACTGGCCCATTTTGGTATCATCATTGTGCTCTTCCCAGATAAGGCAGATTGGTCGCCAGCCTCTAGATGGCCGCTCATGGCGGCTCTTGGCAGCTCACGCTGGCTGCTGGCCACTCACTGTAGCCTATGGCAGCCCATGCAGCTATGCCATCTCCGGGGACTCACAGCAGCCCAGCTCCAGGTAGAGCTGTTGTTCACCATCTTAGCTGTAGAGAACAGTGTCATTGGCTCTCATATGTGGGATCTGAACCAGGGCCACTGGCGTCCCAAGCCAGCTCTTAACCAACGCGCCACTCCGCCGGCCCCTAGGTAGCTCGTTATCCATAGGAACCTGAAGTGAAAAAATGCTGATTTCCCCCATCAATTTCTACTGTAATGGAAAAAAAAAAATGTATTCTCACTGAAAAAATACTTGGTTCAATCACATTAAGTAAATTATAGTTAAAGGACTTTACATACAACATCAGGAGTAAACTCTCTTTGTCTGTGTGAAATCTGTGGATATTTAATTAATATAAATCTTGTAAGCAGTTGTCCAAATAGATAATTTTTGCCCAGTCTTCTGAAATGGACACACAGTCTCCACTTTCCATTTTTCTCCATCTCCAGATCACAGTTGATCCTCCCTTTTCCATTCTTTACTGTACCCCACTTGAGTCCTTCCTTCACCACTTCTCACTTGGATCCCTGTGATAATAATCCCTCCACTTCCCTGGCCCTGCTTCCCCTTCTTTCTTTCCTTCACAAAACTTTCAGAGTAATTTTTTTATCTGATCAGGTAATTCCTCTGCTTAACTGCCCCCCCCCATGGCTCCCCAATTATTCAAGGATTTAAAACCCAAAGTCTTTTTCATGGAACTCATATAAAACTTCATGAATTGGCTTTTTCCCAGTCACCCCACTTCAGGCAAATTCCCTGTAGCTTCTGGATAGGCATGATCTCTCTTCCCCTTTTGCCTTTGCACATGCTGCTCCCTTTGTTGAAATGCTTTTCCCTACTTTTTTCCATTAAGTTTTTAAAATTAAGATAAGCCTTATTCTTTCTTCAAGGCTTCACTCAAGCACCAAGTAAGCTGCAGGTAGAGGCATTCCTCGGTGCCTCCAGAGCAGCTATTGCCACTAACATAATTCACAGCACGTATAAGACAGCTTTGAACATATACTATTGTTATACTCCCCTCAGACTACGAGCTCCTCAAAGAAGGGAATATTATCCCTACATCCCTAACACTTGTGCAGTGCCCAGCTCACAAGAAGTACTCAGTAAAGTTGCATACCTTTCTCTAAACTTCTTTAAGGTAGCTAGTGCTGTTAACAGATTTTTGCCTCCCCTCTATGACTGAGCAAAATACTGTGTTGCTCAACACTATGGATAACTATGCCCCTGTTGTTTTAAGTATTACCATCTACCTCCAATAAAGGCTTCCAATTGACCAGGAATAGCTGATTGACCAGTAGAAGTCTCTAAAGATGTTTTTATTTCACTGGAGAGCAGTTGCCTAAAACATGAACTACAAGTTCATAGTATTCACAGGAGGGTGACTTGGTCTGCTTTTTCTTGCCCAGATGGTTTGCGACATTAGCTATGCAAATAAATATTCTGATTGTTCATTTGGGAGAAGGGGATTTGTTGATGACTGTCTTGAAGTATATGTAGGTTATTATGAGGAGGTGGACAACTAATTTTTTCCCATTGCTATTGCTGATTCAATGAGGAAAAATATTTACATCATATCAACAGTTAAAGATAAGAAAGAATTTCTTCACTGGAATTAAGAGACATTGTGGAAACTCCTTCTTTGCAGATGTGACTAGATGACATGAAAATTCTCGTTTTCACACTTGAAGCTATGAAATTGAAACGATGTCATTACAGTGACCAACTGCAACCAATAAAGAGGCTGTTGAATTTGGTATTACATTCTCCGGTTACTACTTCAGGTAAGAGTTAGAGGGTATATGCTATGAATGTAGGACCATCTTGGATGCTGCTGAAGAATCACAGCATTATCCTCATACATTTAGCTCACTGGGAAGCCAAGACACAGGACAAGTTAAGTCCTAGTAAAAGGCAGCTCATTATTACATATGATACAGATGATAAGAGCAGAGAATGGCTCTCAAAGGAGATAGGAATAAGAGAGGAGTAGGCCATTCCAGGCCAGGGGAACAGCATGCATAAAGCGATAAAAGTGTTGACAGATGCACCAGGTACAAACCATATGGTTACAAACCATATACAGCATAGACCATCTCCATGGAGAAAGAAAACATTCATAAACATTCACTAAGCACTTATGATATGCCAAGCTCTATGCTAAACTCAGTACATGCATTTTCTCATTCAATTCTCATCATAACCCTAATACATACTCAGTAACATCACCTCAGTTTGCAGTTGACAAAACTGAGGCACAGAGAGGTTAAGTGACCTGCCCAATATCATACAGCTAGTAAGGAATTGAGCAGGGTATGCAAGCCCAGGTTGTCAGACTCCAGCTACTGGGAATACAATTTAATTCCAGAAACATTAGTAATCGCTTCCAAAGGCAGGGCACAAACTGAGACAGGAATTGTGGTGCTTGAAAGCAGGGAAACTTCTTCTTAGATAACATATTTCCCCACGTCAAGTTCAACATGGAGGTAGGCTGCAAATGTCTGTGAATGGATAGGCTATTTTCAAGGGGTATACACTATGGTAGGGAAGACAGACATGCGTATATATATATAAATAACTACAGTGTACTGAAGGCTATAGGTACAGATGGATCAGATTGGATAAAAATCTGAGGGGAGAGAAAGCTATCCTGTAGGCAGTGAGGAAGCACTGAGGTTTCTGAGCAGGAGAGTGACATGATGAAAGCTTATTACTGAAAACTTAATCTGCTGACTGTGTGCTACTTGTTTCCTTGTCGTCAGCAACATCAAGCCACTTGGAACTCCAAGAAGTGAGATCTGTGATAGAAAAGAGAAGGAAATATTTCTCTCTCATGTCCTTCTCACCAAAATTCTGCTAAATTGATTGAGATGCTGGAACAATAAATTGGAGTTAAGACAGAAGCCTAAAATCTGAAGGTGCTGATGCTCTGTGTCAAATCACCACTGTTCCTACCACTATAAGGAGCCCCCAGGCTGTGGGGACAGAGTAGAGGGCTGGAAACATTGTATGTTGCAAATATTTAAGAGAGCTAGGATCTAAGGGAATTCACCCATGATCGTTTTAGAGTCACTCATTCATTCAGTCAATCAGGCATTCAACCAGTGTTTGTTTATGGAGTGCTGCTGGGTATCTGGTACTGTTGTAGGTCTTGGGATATGGGGTTCTAGTATGAGAAATACAAGACTGCTGCCGCCATGGAGAATGCAAGCCAGTAGAGTAATTCAAATTATAAACCCTTCAAATCCTAACATGTGGAGAAAATAAAACAGCAACAGGATGAAGAGGGACTGAGGATGGGAAAGTAAGCATGTTAGAAAGGACTCTCAGAGAATATTTCTTTGTGGAAATGACATTCCAGTGGACTTGAGTAAAGAGAAAGAGTCAGCCATGCAAAAGGAAGAAGGAAGAACATTCCATGTAGAGAAAACTGCCAGGCAAAAGCCCTGAGATTGGAGGTTGAGGAAGAGACAGCAGAAACTGGTGGGCTTTTGCCATTAACCACATTCAGAACTTTGAAAAGCTAATCTGAAATACTTCTTCTTCAAATACTATGCCAGTGAGATAGTTTAACAATTAACAATTTGATGATTCTCATTGTTAACTTTGTCCTTAATAACCAATTAAAATTTTCCATCTGAAAAACATGGATATTTAAAAAAATTAATTTGAGTCTAGACTGACAAATAACAAAAAAAGAAATAAAGTCATAGTTAATAAGGAGTCAAAAATATGGATGAAGGATTTCATAAGCTCACCTTGTGGAAGGGGGTTGGTGAGGGTTGGAAATGAAAGACTGAAAATCATGTACTATTTATTAATTTAATAAATCTGTCTTGATGTCAATGCAATCGAATGTTGCAACAAAATAATGGTCTCCTGCTGCTACATAAATGTTGAGGCCAAGCTCTGATGTTTATTTTCAAGACAGGAGACATTGATCCTTCACTAATAGAATATTACAAGTTTATTTCTATTATGCTAAGTAACCAAAGTTGATTTCATTGTTTGATTTGATGGATGTTGGTGTTGTCAGGCTTTAAAATGGCCTAGGGTAGGAGGCCAAGAGAATGAGGTTCTTTCCTCCTCCCCCACCCCCAACTAGGCATCCTTGGACTTCATCTAATATAAAATCAATACAGGAAAACTTTAGGGATGCTTATATAGTCTCTGGGATCTTTCTTCTGATGTCCTAGGATTGGGGCTATTTGGCACAAGACTGTTCTCCCCTGGCACCAAAGAGACTCTAGAGCCAGACAGTGAGTGAGTTGAATGGGGGCTCCACCCAATTGGAAAGGCAACAGGAAAAGTGATGAGAGGAAAAAGACAGCCACAACAATAGAAGGAGGAAGTGAAGCCAAAAAAAACAAGAGAAGGAGGAAAAGTAACAGTGAACTACAGTAATCGACCAGAAAGGAAAACCACACAGGAAAAAAAAAAACAAAAACCAAAAACTAAAGGGTTTTGCAATTTGCTGATCTAGATACAGAGGGCCAGTTTTTGACCATTTCTAGAGGGAGGGCACTTGTTTACAGTGATCCAGTGAAGGGATGATGTGATCCAATGATCCAGTTCTCCCTTTTCCTAAGCAGAATGTGAATTAAATGAAGACCTTGGTTTTTTGGATTTTATCTACCACGGATCACACAGCCAAATAGATCTGGGAATTCTGATGACCAAACGAGTAATGAACAAGGTGAAGATTGGAAAGAAGACATAAAATGACCAATTTAGTAGGAGTAAGGAGAATATTTACCTCTTTCAAATATCAAAAGAGAAAAAGATCCATACCAAATCATCTTTCCTTTTTTTTTTGAGGGCAGTGTCACTGGCCCTCATATATGGGACCGAACCGGGGCCGCTGGCTTCCCAAGCCAGCGCCCAACCACCGCGCCACTCGGCGGCCCCATCTCTCCTTTTAATATCCTATAGTGAGCTAAAGTATTCCCTTTACAATAGTCATAATGGAAGGCAATGATGTACTTGATAAAGGACAAGACTGCAATAAAGCAGGGTGTGGCTTGGTGTTTCTGATTTTGCCCAATCAGGGGGTTTTGCCATAAGAACAGAATTCACTGTGGCTTGCCATGCTGAAGCAAGATCCCATAAGCCCTGCTTGAGTGATACTACCTGTTTTTTTTTTGTTTTTTGTTTTTGTTTGTTTGTTTGTTTTTAAAGATTTTATTGGGTAATTAGGGGAGGGAACAGCACTGGGGAATCGAGGAAGGGGAACAGACAAGTTGCTGTCCTTTTGTTCTTCAGTCTAGTTGTGGAGGATGTTGCTTTACTGGCCCATGTTGGTATTGTGATCATTGCGCTCTTCCTGGCTGAGGGAGTCAGTCACTGGCCATTGGACAGCCGCTCACAGTGGCTCATGGCAGCTCACGCAGGCTGCTGGCTGCTCAAGCTGGCTGCCGGCCACACACAGTAGTGTACAGCAGCCCACTGCAGCCTACACCAGCAACTCATGGCAGCCCAGCTCCAGGTCAAGCTCCAGCTCTAGAGGGCACAGCGTCACTGGCCCATGTGGAATCCAAACCCGAGGTCCTGCTGCTTAGAGCTCATGCTCCCAAGCCAACTCTTAACCAACTCTCGGCCAGTCCTGATCCCACCTGTTTTTTAATCCAACCTGAACTCGCAGTGAAGCTTGCCCTTCTAGAATCATAGTACATAAAAGAGCAAATGTTAAGGAGCTTGGGTGGTTGAAATGATCTGTATATCAGATTCCTGAGAGGACCTGAAAAGATAGGCTGCCTGGGTGCGAATTACATCCTGTTATTATTCCCTAGTTGTATGAACCGGAAACATTGGTGTGTAACAATACTTACGTCAAAAGATGGTCAAGAGCACGAAGGGAGATACCCTATGTAAAGTCCTCAGACAGTGCCTGGCACACTGTTAGTGCTTGATAAATGGTAGTATTGTTAATACATAAGAAATCTGTGGCACAGCTTGTGAGAACTAAAATTCTTGCATGGCTGAACCATATAACACTGTCATCAGTCAACCATTTTTGACTTACAAAAATAGCAGTTTCATATGTTTCAATTAAATATGTTCCCACTAACTTCTCTGTTTCTCTCACATTTTGTCATTTGGCAGAGGTCAAGGGGAAGAGAAAAAGGGAAGAGAAAAGAGATAGGAAGAACAGGTAAAAGAAGGAACAGGGAGGTAACATGGTAAAGCCCTTTGAAGGGACCTGCACTGACTAGGAGCTCAGGTGATGAGACGCAGTCCTGCTCCCCAACAGACCCCACCCTCTCACAACCCTTTAGAAAATCCCTGAGACATGGATGTAGCATATGTCTCCTTGTGCCACAAATGATAAATGCTCCTTTAAAATAAGGAAAACACCCAAACCATAGAACAGAGCTGGCATCTCCTAAAAGGACACAAAAGCCAAGGAAAGAACAAAAGCAGCAGTACAGAGAGCTGGGGTAGAGGGACCACTCTTCCAGGGGTCTGGGAGAAGGTGTCCAGAACCGGGTTCTTCCTCGACCACCCTTCTCTGCAGAGTACCTACATCCCTCACCAGAGGGAGCTTTTTGTCTGCCTCCCTTCTAGAAATGGGGACCAGGGTAGAAAGCCAAGGCAAATGGATAGAGGCCTCCTGACCTCTAATTTCTGGGCACCTCAGCAACAAACGGTTGGTACCAAAGGAAAATATTCCAGAGGTCAGTATCCTTGGCCAAAATGCTACCTAACCCAGGCAGTAGCAACTTCAGCCCTAAGTAATATCCCCAGGGCTGCAGACACTGATTAAGGTTCTCCTCAAAGAACTAAAAATCCCATGAGTGTTAGAGGGTACCACAGAGGGCAGGAGGTACCACAGGGCAGCAGTAGAAGGTCAGAAGCCAAAAATGTATTCTTTCTTAACTTTTTTTTTTCTTTTTTTAAAAGATTTTATTGGGGAATTGGGGGAGGGAACAGCATTGGGGAACAGAGAAGTTGCCACCTCACTGGCCCATGTTGGTATCATCATTGCGTTCTTCCTGGGTGAAGCAGTCACTCGCCAGCCATTGGACAGCTCATGGTGGCTCATGGTAGTTCACAAAAGCTCACTCCGGCCGCCGGCCAGCCCCACTGCAGTCTACGCCATCCAGGTCAAGCTGCTGTTTACCATCTTAGCTGTAGAGGGTGCAGCATCACTGGCCCTCATGTGGGATCCAGACCGGGGGCCCTGCTGCTCAGAGCTGGCGATCCAAGCCAACTCTTAACCAATGCACCACTCGGCCAGCCCTCTTTCTTAACTTTCTTAGCGCTGGCCCCCAATACCATAGACAACTTGGGGCTTTGAAGTTGGGTAAGGCTAATGGGGATTTGCCTTGGAGTCAATAAGTTATGTGGCAGGGGGATCTTTTTATTCTCTGCCTCAAAAATTTAGGTCTGAGAAAAAAGACTTGTTAGGGAAGTTGATGATAATGATATGATAAAATTATTTACCTGGTGAGGAATCTGGTTTGTACATGTATAATCTAATGATGATGATGCTAGCAGGTAGCAATTACTATCCCAGAATACTTAATACATTTTCCGGGACTTACTTACTGAAATACATAGGATAGAATCCAGTTGGTTACAAAGACTTTTGAGTGCCCCCAAATAATATATTTAAGGTACCCTCCATCTTTAGTGAGTATATATGACTTTGATAAGATTGTGTATACCTTATTGCTTACTGTTGGAAATGGCTATATTCAGCACTTACCTTCAATGGATTTTTAATACTGTTAAAGAAGTTAAAAATTTTAACCCTTTATTCATCAATGGCTCCAAGGTAAATAAAATACAGTAGTGGTATATTTTGTCATCTCCTTTTGCCACACTTGGCTAACAGGACCCGATTGTTTTGGAAAATTATGAAAAGCAATTGTAGTAGGTATTTTTCTTGTTCAATGTTTCCATTCCCTACAGAAGGAAATGACCCTGTGTGGAATGCTGCACAGCCTCCTTGAGACTGGGGCTTTTGTCAATGCCAAGAGTGCAAAGACATCATGTGTTGGCATAGCCTTAGTAGGTGAAAAACCATTGTGAAGATTTAGGAATGCACAGTAATATTTTGAATAAAGAACACTGTTTGGCATACTTCCTATTACATAACTTTCAACATTTAATGACAGCCAGTGATCACTGCAAGACTTGGAATTTGTTTTGTAAAATGTACTAACGTGTGTGAAATTGCCATACATGGTAGCCCATTTTTCTTCATCTTTAGCTTATGCACAGTTCTTTGTATCAGGATTATTTTATTTTATTCCAAGGCACTGAATTTCAAATCTTTGATGGTGCTAAAAAAAGACTGGGCACTCTAGAGATGGAACCGTTTAAAACTGGTAGAGCTGCACATTGTCTCTCCTAAGCATTGGTGTTTATGAATATCTAAGCTGTGATTTAAAAAATCTAGGGCAATAGGTTAAAAAAAGAGTCACTGGCTCAAATTAACTGATATTAAACCAATAGCAGTGTGTCAAATAATGTTAATTTGAGGCCCCATTTCATTTATTATTCTGGTATAAGAGGCCACATGACATGTGAGCAGTTTGTAAATCTGAGCATGTTGGTTTGTTCTGCCGGGGAATGAGGTTTCCTACAGTAGTTTGAGTGACAAACATCTCAGAGCTTGCTCACATTCCTCTGTGGAATAGTCACTTTTGAGAGAGAGGTGTGGCTTCGTGGTCTGGGAACTGGCCTGTCAGCCAGGAACACAGAGTTCTCATCCTGGAACTACTTCTATTTTCTTTATGTATCAGATCATGCTAATGAATCTTTCTAGGACTCAGTTTACCCAATTTAAAAAACTGGTTAGGAAAATCTAACTGGGTTACATTGAGTACTAATGAATAAATATCTTTTAAACAATTTGAAATAAAAAGTGATATGAATGTAAGGAGGTGCAATTTTCATTTGTTTGTTTTAGGAAACAAACAAATAATAGAACAATTTTGTCCTTTAGAAATATTACCCCAAAATAAGAAAATGCATTTTAATGTTTAAATTAAATTTTTCTAAGTAAATATTTTCACTCTAAACACTTTTCTTTTTTAAGTTAACATGTGAAGTATTCTGTGTGATACAAATAATTAAATTCATAATTAGTTTCCATTTAAACCTAAAAAGGTAACCTCTTTGTTCTATATAGCAAAGGGAAATATTTTCTGAAGTGCCATGCACTATAAGAATATAAACATTATTAACCTTAACATTTTGGAGAAAAAAAAATCAGGATCAAAGAAATGTATAGTCAGTCTAGAGCTTGAGCAGGGTGGTATAATGAACTGCATGTTTTAAAATGATAAAGATTTTCAAGAATAAGATAGGGTTCCAGAAAGAGAAATTTGCGTCCAAATAAAATGGGAGCAGGAGGGGGAGACCTGATGATAGAGTAATTACAATGTTCTTTATCTGAAAGAATAAGTTAAAAAAAAAAATCAACCTCAAATGCAAATACTCCATTCTGGTGGCTCAGCTGGTCAGCATTCCCCTACCCCAAATCCAGATTCCCAAAGTGAATCAGTCTCATGTGCGAGGTTAAAAAAAAAAATCCCCAAAACTTCTACAAAAGAAATTATGATTCTTTACACTAGGAAGCTATAAATCTTCTATCTCCACCCCCTTTTTAAAAATGAAAACAAACATCACAATGGATCTTCAATTCTGTGTCCAGGATCTCAAATTTGGCTCTGAATATGTGTTTCAAATCTCATTAATTACAACATTGGCCTCATGAGATACAGTTGTTGATGCAAAGAACATTTTTTTTGAACTCAAAATAATTTTAACAAGGGCAAAGAAGCATTTTATTTACCTGTGTAAACATTAAGAGGAAAATAAAATAGAGATGGTTCAGATAGCTGCTGAGATGTTCTAATGATAATTGATTTGATTACTTAAGTTTTAAGGTTACCATGTATAGCAATAGTCATGTTTTCACTTTGTATTTTTGTTGGATGATAACATTCTTGTAAAGGTAACTGACATTATCTTGGCAAGTTCTGAACTAAGACCTTTTAGCATTTTATTCTTTCCAGATACTAAGACCAAATTGTTCTGAATTCCATACCCCACTGTGCAGATCTGTAATTTATTTATTTATTTTTTAAATATCAGAAAATACGTCCTTATCCAAAGTACTCTTTTATGTAACAAATCTGGGTAAAATACAACCAAATGAATAAAGTATAGCAGTAGACAGCAAACAGCCTGTCTTGTTTTCTTTCATTTTCCTTTCTCTTTAGGAAATAGCAAATTAAACTATGGCTATTTGTGGTCTTGTACCATAAGAACACATGTGGTCATATATTTTCATGCCATTAACAAATCTGTTGGCTGGGTGAGTAGAAAGTGAAGTCCACTGTAAAGATGCTTAATGCCTTATGTAGGAAGGGTCATCTGCTATGTATAACCTTAACCTAAAAAATCTTGCTCTGAGATCTGATGGTACACATTGGCTGTCTTTAATCCATACAAAGAGTAGAGTTAAGCAGCCCTGATTACATATAAGAATCACTTGGAGCTTATAAAAAATACAGATGCCTGGGGGTCCATCCCCAGTGTTTCTGATTTAGTTAGTCTAGTGGGGTCCCAGATCTTGGATTTAAACAGAAACAAACAAAAATCACTAGTATAGTGGGGTCCCAGTCCCAGATCTTGTATTTAAAAACAAACAAATCTTCCTAAAACAATTATAATGTGCCACAACTGACAGCCATGGTTAGAAAATCCCAACGTAGGTACCAAATACCTAATTTGTTTTTAGATAATAGTACCAAGCCCACTCTTAGTTTTTTAACGGAAACCTTACCTTATTCCAGGTGTGGGCAGGAGCATGGATTAGCAGCTGCCAGAACTCTGTCCTTGACAACATTCTCTATTCAGCACCTTATAGGGAGTGTTCTATGGGTGAGGGAGCCCTGAGATGCTAATAATTTTCTGGGTTAAAGCCAATGGAAGTAGATAACTGAATAACAAATTACATAATGCTAACCTTGAAGGTGGAGTCTGTAAACAGTGGCAGCCTTATACACATTTGAGCATTTTGAGCAATAGTTCAAGAGAGGCAGGCTTACTGGCTCAGCATCTCCTGGTTCTTCAGAGTCTGTGAATGCCATGTTCCCATCACGAAATCACTGTAGGTCATTAGAAACAGAAAAGAAAGGAGAATTTTGAGTTAGAAATAGCAAATTTCTTCTCCTGGAAATTCATCAGTTTAAGCAAATGTGATTTTTTTTTTCTCTTTCTTTATCCTCACTTCTGTTGGCTGATCTTTTTTTAATAAAAGGACTTTTATTTTTCTTATATATTTTTTATTATAATGTCAGTCCTCTATTGTTTTTGTCATCTTCTTTTGCTATTATAGGCTATGGCTTCTTCATTGAATCTTGTTTCTTTTATTCTTCTCTCCTATTTTCTTACACTTTATCTTTCCCAATTTTTTTTTTCCATTTTCCTTAACACCAATACAGCAGTGCCTTCCTCTTGTTTTTGATTTATGTTTGGTTGCCAACCCCTTTTCTGATTCTCTCATTTTTACTGACTGCCCTTCCTTAACCTTCTGTTGATGTTTTATTCCTATCACTTTGCTGTCAATGCCCACACAAACCCATTTCTTTCCATTCCATCTATCTCCTTATCTTCATATGAATTTTTATGATCCTACCACTACAAGCTTAAAGCCATATGTAAGGAATAAAAAGGTACTTTTCCTCCTTGAATCCCATGTCCTTTCCCCTTCCATAGTTGTTCCATGTCTATTTACCCTTCCCTAATGTTTCCCGTGGTCCAACCACCACCTGCATCCCTCTTCTCCGGTCACTCCCTGTTTGATGCCCACCTCTTCTTTCTAACCCCATTTGCACTCTGTCTGATTTTTACATCCAAGGACCTCCACAAGATAAAGGATGGAGTTCGATCGGGAACCCGGTTGTGTGTGTTTTGGAAACTTTTGCTCATTTACTGAAATGGGATTAGGGGCTTGGATTCAGACATACCCTCGGGCAGCCTTTCAGCTCCAGGCACAGCTTTGCACACCTTGGAGTTTGGGACATGGCTGGGGCCTATTCTCACGGACAAGGACAGGGATGTCTTTAAAGGTCTTCTATGGCCCTTCCCACTCCAGAGGGCAGGATGAGAAGGCATCACTGGCCAGGCCGGAAAACCAGGCCAGGTGGGGATGCTTAGGGCCCTTTCTGTAGCAGATCTGGTAGGAGATTTGGTGTATGGAGGGGTAAGGGGTGGGGAACACTGAGGTCCTAGGAGTTACCGGGCCATCTGCGGGAGGCAGACCCGAGGCCGGGTGCTCCCCCGGGGCGCAGGGCGCAGCCCGAGGGACCCCGCGACACCACCCAAGCGGCGCCAAAGACCTGGGGCGCAGTCCCTCCCCAGGAGGGAAGGCCGAGTTGCTCCCGGTAGGTCTGCTAGGAGGTCGAGGGAACAGCGAGAGTATCCCTGGCCAGCCAGCCCTCAGGGAGCTGCGCTGGGGCAACACCCCAGGGAAGGAGGGCTAAGGGCGGCAAAGATCAATCCTGGGTACCGGCGCGGGGTCACAGCCAGGAAAGAAGCGGGGGAAGGCTGGTGGGGGCCCGCAGAGTGGCTGGGACTGTAGGTCTGTCCGTGTACTCAGCCGGCGCCCCGAAGTCTGGGGCAGCCAAGACTCCAGCTCTGCCGGCTCCTGCCAGAGACTCCAGGCCGCACTTTCCCCTCCTCCCGGCGCCTTCTCTCCAGTGAGGAGCCGCGCGCGGGCGGCGCAGGGGGAGGCGCGGCGGCAGAGGGAACAGCCAGTTGTTTAAAATCCTTCTAGAGCAGTTTCTAATTCCCCGCTTGCGCCGGGGTTCGGAGGGGGGAGGGGGAAGGAGAGCGGGAGGAGGGAAGAGAGCGGGGAGGGAAGGAGGGAGGGAACCCAGGAGGGAGGGAAGGAGGGTGGAGACTGCCGCTTAGGCTGTAGCTGCCGCCGCGCGCTGGGGGAGGCCGGCGGGAGGGGGGAGGCCTGTCAGTCTCGCGCGTTGCCTGGGCAAAAAGGGCGGAGCTCTGGCGTGGGGTGGCCAATAGTGGGGGTGGCTGCGTGGGTCGCCATGGGGACGGGGCTGTTCCCGGGGAGGCTGTGATGGGTTGACAGGTGCGTGACAGTGGGAGCTGCTCTCGGCACAAGCATGTACGGCAAAGGCAAGAGTAACAGCAGCGCCGTCCCGTCCGACAGCCAGGCCCGGGAGAAGTAAGTGTCTCCGCTTCGCAACCACCTCCTCCTGCACACGCGCGCACACACACGCACGCACTCGCACACGCTCTCGGAGACACCCAGATCCACGGACACTCTCCGCCCGGGGAGAGCCGGGGGTGGGCTGGCAGGGGGAGGGGTGCGCGAGCTGGGGGCTTGCGGTGCGGGGAGCGGCTGACTCTCCGGAGGTGCTCGCGCGGGGCGGGCGCCCGTGGGGTCTGCGGGCGCGAGGGTATTGGGGGGCGGCGGCGGGGCGGGTGGAGAGGATGGAAACTTGTTTGGGGGATTGAGGGCAATCACCCGCGGGTGCACCTCCTTCTAAAGTAACTTTAGAGCTGGGGTCCGGGGCTGCGGGGGACCCGGAGAGCTGCCGGGGGTCGCGGGGGGAAGGCGGAAGGGGGCCGCGGCGTGGAGCAGGGCGCGCGGCGGGAACGTGGGGGTTTGGAGGAGCCGGCTGGGGTCCGGGCGGAGCGCGCGAGGGGCGCCGCCGCAGGGGCTCAGGCGCTGGGGATCGGGGCGGGTTGGGCCGGGCACAGCCAGGGCGGCGGGGCCGGGAGCGCGGCGGACGGAAGCCCGGCGCGGAGCGACCGAGCGGGGCCCCGCGGGGCGCGGAGACGCGCGCGGGGCGCGGAGGGCGTGTGCGGGCGTGGGCCGGGTGGGCGTGAGGGCGCTCGGGGGCCCGCGCAAGGACGCGGCGCGCTCAGCGCCTGGCGGAGTCGGGGCAGGGGCGGGGGGCGCCCGCGGGGCCGTGGAAGTTTGGGAGTCTGGGAAGGACCGAGTTCCCGGCGAGGAGGGAAAGTGTGCTGGCGAGGAGAGGGATCCGCTGGAGCCGCCTGGCGTGTCTGCCTCTCGCAGCCGAACCAACTCCTTGGCGGCGGCGGCGGCGGCGGCGGCTGGCGAACTTTTTTTGGGGAGACTTGCTGCTGCTTCCCAAATATCTGGGGGCCGCGGCTGCCTGGGCGGCGGGCGGGGCGGTGGTCGTGGGGCGCGCTCAGGGGGGAGCTGTGTGAGCTGCAGAGGCCGGAGCCAGGAGGGTTGCATGTGGTGGGCAGTAGTCCAAAGAGGGATTTGCGGGAAGGGGAGAAGCGTGGAGGTGGGAAGGAGTGTCTGATCAGGGTTAGGGGGAGATACAGGTGTTAACTTCGGTGGGAGCCCGGGGGAGGCTGGCAAGAAAAGAGCCCCTCCGGGCCCGGGATGCCACCGTCACGGCACACTGCGTGCGAAGCAGGGCTGTTTGCTGCTATTCTTGTGTACTTGTAACGGTGATTTGGTCGTTACTAAAAATGAGAGTGAATAGTGCCTGTGATCACTGAGGAAGAACCCCTCGCTTGGGTGCAGATCAGTGATTCCCAGTAACCACCTCCACCCCAGGGTGAGGCTTATCCTGGTCATGGAACAGGCTCTCCCTTTCCGAGGGGTTTCATACCCGGGGAAAGAAAGTCTGCGAGCATCTCCCAAAAGCTACGTTGCTTACCTTGCGCACGGAAATAGCTGCATAAATAGAAACCGAATTCGCGAGTTTCCTTCTTTGCTTTTAGGCAGTTCGTCTTCGTCTGAAAGTTTCTTGTGCCCTAGGGATGGGAGCATTTCCTAATCTTTGGGTTGGCAGCAACACAATCCCCATAGGATTTATGGGTGGCAGGCCTTGATGGAGCAAAACAACAACAAAAAAATGAACGGAGAGATGCTGTTTCCCCCCCCCTCCCCCTAGAGGTATTTTCTGAGGAGCTACATTTAGGATCTCTTTGCTGTGACAGGGAATATATAAAAGACTTAGCATCGTAGCCTGGTTAAGAAATAGCAGTTATTGGAATTGAAGTTTTGAAATAACAATTTGTGTACATTAATCATCTGGTTGTAACACAGCTGATAAAATAGAAACATTTAGAGGAGGATGTTTTAATGATTACTGATCATTTGGATTTCATGTTCCTGGGAGTGAAGGAATTGAAATGTATTGAGGCATATTATTATTATTATTATTATTATTATTATTATTATTTGGGGGGGGTGATTGAATTTGAGAAAGTAATTCTAAATTTTAGTTGGACTCCCTGGAATGGCTGAATCTAATCTATATCCTGATAACCTTAGTAAAAAAAATTTTTTGGGGGTATCTGAGATAATTAATGAGGACGTTGGAGCTGCTATGTCTGTGGTCCTTTCTAACTCTAATTCTGCGATTCTGACATGAAAACAAATAATTGCTACTTTTGCTGTCAGATCTACCAAACTGAACACGGAGTAACATCTACTCTTGTAAGCAAAGTGGTGAGAGTTCTGCTAGATGGTGCTATTTGATTTACATATATTTCTTTCATTCATTATAATTGGCATCAGGCGTCCTGGACTGGCTTGCCTTATGAACTAAATATAGGTGAAGAGGCTACTTTTGGAGTATTGGCAATGACTGTTCTGGGTTAATTGTTGTTGCATTAATTTCTAGGTGAATGTTGTTTGAATCTAAGGCAAACATTGAGGTATATTCTATTTTATAGAAGAAACAGTTTCATTTTGGTGGGAGACTTGATCTGATCACTCAGTTTTTCTTTCCCTTTATGTTTTCTTGGAAGTTTAATGGCACTGTTATACAACAGTGTACTAACTTCTGAACACAGGAATCTTGAGGTTGTCTTTAAAATGGATGTCACCAGATTTAGACAAAACAATTTTTATGATGGTAGATTCAAAAGGTAACTGAGCAAAGAAGAATGCTCTTTTAATAAGCAAATTGGAATTGTCTTAAAAATCACAGAAGTAATTTGTTTTTCAGTAAAAATTATGTAAATATTTTTAATAAAAACATTCTGAAAAATGAGTCATTAATGGCATGCACATAAAATAAAAATATTGGTTTTATAATCTATCAAGAAATATGTTTTCTAACATGAGTTCATATAGTGGGGTATCTGACAACTGCTTACCTATATTATATCTTTGCTTTCTCTTTCATTAAGTCACCATTGGAATACTTGAAATTAATTTGTTGATTTTACAGTTTCTATAATTTTAGTGTGCAGTTCTGAACATAAAAATGGCATAGGGAATATAGTCAATAATATGATAACTGTGTATGGTGACAGATGGTTACTAGATTCGTTGAGGGGATCACTGTGTAAGGTATATAAATGTCTAATCAGTATCTTGTACACCTGAAACTAATGTATGTCAACTATAATCTAAAAATAAAATTTTAAAAAATGGCCAGTCAGGTTGATTACTTATTTTATTGTTTTAAAAACCAGACATATCAAGTCTGTACAAAAGTTGGGATTAGGTTTAATTATAGAGGGAATGACTGAAAACCCTTGGAGGGAGGTGGGATGTTTGTGTAGAAATTTAATTCTGATCCTTTTAGGTCATTTCTCTGTTTTGGGGGCTTTCCTTGTAGCAGAGATCACAATTGTAATTAAGTTATTATGTAATTGGTTGTTTAATGTCTATCCTCCTCTTAAATGTAACTTTCTTGAGGGCAAGGAATGATGCTTCTAATCTCTGAGGTATCCTTGACATTCAGGGTGCCTTTGTATGTTGAAAGCACCAAATAACTATTTGAATAAATGAAGTTGTTAGACTCAAAGGAATTTTTTTCAATGTGAAAAAAATCTTTTTCAATGACCTCTAAAATAAGGACTTCAGAAGTTTGAGTTCCACATTCTGTAACAGTTGTATTTCAAAAGTAGCCAGTAACAGCAACACAGTAATTATTCTGTGTCATTCTGTGTGCCAGTTACTGTGTCCAGTACTTTATGCATAATTTCTCTGATTCTCCAAACAATTTGCAAGATGGTGATTTTTTTTTCTCCATTGAAGAAATAAGAAAAGTAACTTGCCCAGGAAATCACTGCTAACTGGGATCCTAACACAGATTTCTCTAACTTGAGAACCTGTGGCTGAAACTGAAAGATACGTTTTTTCAGTATACCAGATAGCCTTCTTCATCTAAGGCGAGGATGCTACAGATTTAGGGAACAGCATTGCATAATCATATATAAGAGACTTGAAAGATTTGATCAGATTCATAATCTTAACCACTGGTTAACCCTGATACTTATACCCTCCATTTTGATAGACTGCAAATATGTGTGTGGTGTGGGGAAGACAAATTTTAGGAGTGATTGTTTAAAGCTTAAATAATGGAGAATTTTTGTTTATTCAGATTTTTTTTTCTAGGAATTTTGTTTGATCAACCAAGTTTTAAAATTAGATATTGTACTAGTTGTAAACAATTAATTCCTAAATGAAATGTTGCTGAACTTGAAAGCCATACTGCTGCCGAGAGATAACTGCCACCTACAAATTGATGAGTAGTGATGATTACTTTTTTATTAAACTAATTTGATCCTCTAAAAGTATGTAATAGCACATAAATATGAATCTACTGTAAAGCAAAGTTGCACATATGATACGCATACCAGGCAGTAACGTTATATTAAATAAACTAGTCAGAAACTACAGAAACCAAGCCGCATCCAACCTGGGGCTCTGAAAAGTAACTTTGGTTTTTAAATTATGAATATTTTTGTTTTTAAATTATGAATCTTTTAGAATACCAAAAAACAAATATTTTAGATATGCCCATTTTTATGTGGTCACAGAAATGAACACTTAAATACTACTCTATGTAAAAGAAGGTTTATTAGATTAGATTTAGTATCTGCCAGCATCACCTTATCCTCCCCTTATTTTCACTAGTCACCCACCCTAAAAAATTAACCGCCCCCCCTCTTTTCTTCCTTCCTGAAGGAAATAAAATTAAGACAAATGAAGTAATACAAATCTCTTTAGAAACTTGATTGACGAGCAGTTAACGCAATTCAAGATTTCTAAAACTAATGAAGGAACACCATTATGGGAATGAAATTTTCTGTGAGATATTAAATTGATTCTCCCCTTCCCAATCCCCAGGATGTTTCCTCCAAAATGATAAAGAACTTGTATCTAATATGTCACCTTGCCTGAAAATTTTTCTTATGATTGTTCTCTTTTCCATTATTTTAGAAGTATTCAAAAACAAAAACTGAAACAAAGAAAAGAAAATGTTTAAGATGTTGAGAGTTAAATTTTAGCATTGTTTATCCAGAGATTTATCTTGACTCTTAGAAAAAGTATTAGTATTGTAATGCATTTTTTTCAGAGCTGTGAAAGAAAAAATAATGAAAAGATTACTCCTACACTTTAGAGCCAGTTTCCCATATAAAACGAATTCCAGGTGAAAAAAAAAATCATTAAATTTTAGTTGCTCTGCAGTACAGGATCAAATATGTCCTCCATCTTCAAATAGTACTGGAAAATAGAACTCTGTTTTCAAATTAAAACATACACTGTGGGGTGGAGTTGAAATATATAGGTTGCAGTTTATTAACATTTCACCCCAGTAGTTTATAGAGTTGGAAGTAAAATTTGGGAAAGAAACAATTTGAATTTAGAATCTTCTTTCTTCCCTAGAGATTACAACTGTGACATTAATGTTGGTACATAGCACTGAGGATTAATGTACTAGATTTAAAAGATATGATACTGCTGCTGGGATTATATAATTTAAAAATAGGTATTGAAGATAATTCTAATTTTGTTTTGGAGTACATGGGAATGTTCTCTACTATTGTGTGTGCGTTACTGCTTTGACTTTGGTATGGGAATGATATAAAATATTTGCATGCTAGTGACATATTATTGGCAAGTAATATATGGGTCTTTGTAAACATAGGCTAGAATATTACTTTTATTAATAATAACGTATGTTTCCCCATGGTCCAAGGACTTAAAGTAGCATTGGAGCAATTGAATAAGATACATTTGTTAATACCTGAAGAGTTTGGAGTAAAAAGTAAGTGGTTATCTTTAGATTTTAAACCTTACTTATCATAAGATTTTGTATATGTATTTTGCATATGTCATATCTAGTCATGTAAGGTTATATATACTTGACCATTACTAGTACTGGGAGAGTTATTTGGCTGTTATATCAAAACCCCATATATTCTACAGAAAGGAATCTGAAGGGTGGCCCACCAAGATTTGTGTCCTACTCATTTTCAGTAATATTGGAGAAATTAGTAGAGGCTATTCTTACCGTGTTCAAACTGTATCTTATTCATTGTGTGAGGACATTGGAAAACAGGTAGACAGCTGTCCACCCAGGGAAGAACAGAGTTGTTTTAGGTAACTGTTCATAGTCCTACAGCTGCCAAAATTTAAGGCTGGTCATAAAAGATAACTGGTAATTTTTGTCAAAGTAGACTAAAAGTTAAAGATTTTTGAATAGTGGAGCTAATTATGTTTTGTCATAGTGACAGGACCAAAACTTACCTGGACTCAGAAGAGCCTGGATAGTTTCAGTGAAATGGAGAATTTAATTTTTGTTCCTTAGTCATCTTTAAAAGAGAAACTTCAGTTGGTGGCACTTCTTTAATAATGACAGACCTACTCTCATATTTTACTTTAAGAATTTTGATTATTTTATTTCATCTAGGATCCTAAACAGCTTTCTGACAGTAATGAGCTATCATAACATTTTAAATCACAATTTAGCTGGAGTGAGCTTGAACCAGTGACCTGGAGGTCTCCTACTTTTGATCTTCTGTATTAATTTTGCTTGATGGCATATCAAACAAATAGTTTGGCCCCCAAAATTGTGGAAACTGAAGTATAACATTTCGTTCTTTTTCTTCTATTTTTAAATACTTTTTTTGTAATTGTAGGTATTAATATAGTTTTAATTACTAGTATAGTTTTAAGTTTCGATTAATATAATCTAAGCCATATTAAAATAGTGATGAAATATTTGTGAAGGTAAGAAAAATAGATGAAAATTTATATGTATCTCTGTCCATGTAAGGGAGGAGTTTGTATTAAAAACAGACTCTCCCCCCTGAAATTAATATGATTATTTTTCATTAGTGGTCTAATAGTTGACTTGATTCTGCTTTTATTTACCTACTTCAAACTTGAGAAAGCACCAAGAGCTACTGATAGAAGAAAGCTCGGTAAATGAATCATTAAAAATGATTTTATTTAAACAGGATTAAAATGAATGTTTTCTGTAAAAAAACCCAAAATCCTAACTACTACATAAAGAGTTTGTGAAGTGCTGTCATAGAAGATTATTGTTTAATTGTAACAATAACAGCAATGTTATCCTTTGAGTATTTTGTTTATGTTTGGACTTTACTTGAATTGTCTCATTTAACCCCCTCAAGAATCCACTAGACTTGTAGGTACTGTTAATGTTACAGAAGAAACAGAGGCTTAAGAGTTTATCATGCTTTTGGCTGCAGTTATCAAAACAGGAGATAGAAAATGGCTTCACTGATCAGGATTTAAAAATAAATCTCATGTAACAAGGTGCCTAGAAGAGGTAGTTGCAGAGTTGAT